>CM035135.1:3707500-5057500 GCA_020205605.1 Panax ginseng
TTAGTTTATTGATTATTGTATATTAAAATAAATAAATAAATTAATATTCATTCATTAATACTATACTTTAAAACTCATTATTTTTTTTTTTCTTATTCTAACTATAGTTGTAATTAAACTATTCATTTTAAAATTTAATATTTTAAAAATGATAATAACTTACTCGAATTATAATTTAAAACATTAAGCATTATATTTATTAAAAATAATAAAATTAACATTTATTTATTAATAAACTTTACTTTAAAATTTATTATTTTTTTATTCTCATTATAGACTTATAATTATAATTACAAAACTTTTATTTTTTGGTATAAACCTAAAAGAAATCAGATCCTTCTTCTAGGGCTGGATGGATACCCTCCTCCATCATTTCTGTCAATTACTCGTACTGATCCAATTCTCCACTCCTCCTTCAACACCCAATTTCCAAAACCCCGTATTTCCCTCCAATCCAGGGTCGGATCCTCCAAAACTAGAGCCGCAATTAACGTTGAGTCTGTAATAGCGCCGTCGCCGTCGTTCATGGAGGCGATGAGCTTCTATGAGCTTCTGGGCATACCCGAAACCGAAACGCTGGGGCAGATCAAGCAAGCGTACAAGCAGTTGGCCCGGAAGTACATCCCGGATGTGTCGCCGTCGGGTCTTGTTGAGGAGTACACGCAGAAGTTTATTCGGGTGCAGGAGGCTTACGAGACGTTGTCGGATTCGGGTCGGAGGGCTTTGTATGATGAGGACATGGCCAAGGGGCTTCACTTTGCTTTCTCGGCGAGAAAAAGTTACAAGAATGATGTGGTTAGCATTTTCGTAATTATTTGGTTTTTTGGCTGTGTATTTTTTGTGTTTGTTTTATTTTACAATTATTTTTAATTGGGTTGGGTTGGGTTAGTTGTTTGTTTAGTGTCAGGTGACCATGAATTAGCTGCACAAAGCAATGGTACTTCAGTGACCAAGGAAATTAACGATGAGGTTGCTTTGGAGAATGATGTCTTATTGCAGAACGCCTTGGAATTTAGTAGGAAGGATCCTTCACATTGTCCGGAGGAAACATCTTTATCAGATGATCCTATTATGACTTCAGAAATTAATGATTTATCAGATAATCCTATTAACACTTCAGAAATTTATGATATATTAGGAATTCAAGATTCTGTCGTCAAGGATGCTGCTCCAAATGATGATTTTCAAGGGTTAGCTCAGAGTATGGTAATCAGGTTATCCCCAAGGATCCAACTCTTAAAATGGATTATGAGAGAAATTCTTGGGATGAAGAACGCCCATTACAGGTTCAAAGTTCTGAAATTTTGGTGATTCCATACAAAGAAGATACGCTAACTAGTGCAGAGACATTAAATGGAGAAGATGGGGTCACACTATTCCCGGTTGGTTGTGAACGAGATTCCTTAGACTTTGGTGTCTTTGGGGATTTATTTAATGAGCCTGAGAATGCCGCTGGGCCCGCAATGAGGTCCCCAAGTAATAATGTGTCAGAGTCTAATGAAGCTGCAGAGACTGGTATTATTGTCGGAAATAGCAGTGGGTCTGATCTGGATGAGATTGATGATACTGATTCTCCAGTTTCAGTAAAAAGGTGTTTGGCTTATTTTACAAAACCAAAGCTTCTTTCCAAAAATGAACATGCTTGGCATTGCGAAAACTGTTCAAAAACTCTGGTACAACAAAGGAGGTCTAAGAAGAAACTGCAGAAATCTACATCGATAATTTCACTAAATAGAGGTGAGTAAAATTCGAGATGATCAGTTGAGTTCTGGAAAGGATTTTCCTTATCCTATCAGCAACATGAACCTCAGTAATGGAAATAACAAAAAAGATTTACTTGACAGTTTTGCTGATAGGCTTGTGTCAAGCAATGGAAATATTGATGGTAACCAAAACTTCACATTTGAAAGCAATCAGACAGCTGAGCAGCCTCCAGTAGCCTCCCAGTTGGAAGAAGAAAAAAGTGAAATAAATGATTCACCTCAGAAGTTGACATGCAATCTGGAAAGTCCAATGACTCTCGTAGTGTCAATGAGTCTGGGAGCACTGAATACAATACTAACAATGTCCTACAAAGGGAATCCCAGTTCTTAATTGGGGAACAGGAATCAAAAGGAAGTGAGGGTGAGGTGGATTCTGAGAGCATCAAAGTGAAGAGAGATGCTATGAAAAGGATTCTCATCGATAAGGCCCCTCCCATTTTGACAATTCATCTGAAGAGGTTCAGCCAAGATGCTCGTGGTCGCATTAGTAAATTGAACGGTCACATGGATTTCAGGGATACATTCGATCTCAAACCATACATGCATCCCAGGTGTGATTTTATTCTTCATTCGACTTCAGTAGCAATTCATCTTCTATAAATGCTTAGATAAATTCATATTATACATATAAGTATGCATATCTGAACTTATTTGAGGCATGAAGTAGGTTTAAATTTTTCATCAATTTGAGTCCTTGAAGACTGTAACTTATTATGAAGGAATAAGAAGAAAGAAGGAAAAAGGTCATGTATATCTTCTATTTTATAAGCAAACCCACCTATAGGGAAATAGACTGAGAAGTGAAACCTTGGACCCGTCCCTCCCTAACGTTTTCCAGACTTAACTCGTAAGATTGTTAGTCTCTTAGAATCTATTTGTGGTTATGTTTTGATCTAAGAAATATATGCATTGACCGTTATGTTTTGATCCAAGTAATATATGCATTGACCGAGCAATAAATTTAATCTAGATATAATATGATCCCAAATCTAGGCATTTTTAGAGCAGGTGGAATTTGAAGCCAATTTGTTCTAAATGCTTATATTTGAAACACTTAATGATGATATAATAGAAGAATTTTGGTAGTTGGAACACTTTTGAGAATAAAATCACTTTTTGAAAATGAATGAAAAGTAAATTCAGAAAAGATAGGTGAAATAACAGCTTGTTGTAGCTGTAGTTATCAGCACAAAGCTGTTGTATTTGTTATCCCACAGCTAACTTTTGATTTGGTTGATGCAATGAAAAGGGGGAAGGAGAAAGGATTTAATGGATAGAGAGGAAGGGGATGGGATTAGGATAGTCATACGGTTTAACCTCGCAAAACTGATTTGGTATACGTGATGCAGGGGTTAACTAATTATTGCTTCCTTTGTAGCTGTCATGGGCTCTCTCTCTCTCTCTCACACACACACACTTATGAGTTCACGCGACGCACACATACATTTGCAACTTTTGTTTAATTTCCTTATGTTAGTATGTTTTTGATGTTATCTGTACTTTTCAGTAGTCTGCAAAAAAGGTTTATATAGATAATAATATATTTCCTTTGGTCCACAAAAAGAGTCCCATTTGTTAAATTTTCAAATATTAAATATTTATTCTTGTTCCATGTTTACCCCTAAAAATAATAAGTTGTTAGTTTAGTTAGGGTGACATGATAAGGAAATTATGATGACAAACTTTAGAACATTTTGTCGTTATGTATTACTATTAGTAAAAAAAAATGACTCTTTTGTGGAACAATATTTTTTGACAAATGAGACTCTTGTATCATTTGACAATTTGTTAGATAGAGATAATTTACTGCAAGTTCAACTATGGTATGATATGTTATGTATACTTTACGAGTGTTCATTGAACTGGAAATCTAATGACACTAGTGACACGCCTCACGGGTATGCCAAATAGTTGTTTTTAATTGTGTTTAGACTACTGACATTTGCAGTTGACATTATATGTTTCTTTGCTTGTTCTTGAATATCTGTATTGATTCTTCTTTTGGGTGATTTTGGGGATTGTATACATGTGATTACATTAAAATTCAGTTTAGTTAAAAACTTTCAATGTATCACGGAGCACCCTCATCTATGTATTTCTTTTAATTCAATATGATGCCTGCACACGAGTTAATTTAATTGTCTCTTGGATGATCCAATAACTAAAAGACTCACTACCATATTTTATAGAAGTAAAAAAATAGTTTGAGTATGTTTCAACTCTATGTTTGGATAGTGGTTCAAGAATAGTTTGTTGGTAATTTTGTTTTCTCGTTGTGGGGTATCTGTAGGACTTGGTGCCTACTGCTACTACTAAGTCTCTCCTAGGACATGTGTCCGTTATTGGCCCTTTATGTTTAGATGATATTTCATTTATGTAGGGAATGAAACTATGTGAAAGAAAGCATGAAAACAATTACGCATAAATAAAACTCAGCAGAACCTTATGAAGCCTTGTCCTAACTATTACAAAAGGGCATACAAATTTCTATGTTGGCTGTCAACCACATGTGACACACCGCTCTTGCTTTTTGTGACTGTGGGAGTGACGGTGTATAGATTATGATAACTCTCAGAGCACCACATGATAGTGATGATGCAAATTACATTATTATTATTATTATTATTGTTGTCATTTTGGATGCAATGTCTTTCTAAGCTAGTTTGTTGCTGTCGAAGAAGGTTTTAATGTTATAGAAAGCTGAAAAAGGTAATGATGAATCTAAATTTATTGGTCATTATATATTCATTCTTTCTATAAGAGATGTGTGAGTTCAATGTTTCAAATATATTTATTGTTGATATATTGAGATTTCCAATCTGATATATATTGTGAAGATTTGAATGATAGAGTTGTGAGAATTTCTAGTCAATCATGATTAGGAATTGTAAATGATGTTAATAGAACAACAAGATGCACATAACATATCAAGGAAACATAATACTCCCTCCATTCCAAAATATAAGATGATTATTAACTAACTTTTTCATTGTGAACCATCTTTGGATCTTTAATATGTGCAACACCCTCAATTTTCCCCATTCTGCATCACATGAGATAGAATCGGGCGGAACTAGAGAGGACTTAGATGAGAGGATCATATCCCCTTGAGTTGGATACTTGCTTGACCTCTGAGATATCAGCATATCATTAGATGATTAAGACAATCTGGATTGGTGCAACGTCAGTAACTGTGGATGTTCTGCTTTACAAAGCATCACTGTCAGTTGTTGATTGAGCATTTATACAAAACTTTCAAGCCCTAGAGAGTAGAGAGAGAGAGAGTATGTGAGGGAGAAGGTGGGGTGGGGTGAAAAGAGGCATTCCAGTTCTGGCTAAGGTCTCATTATCCTTGTACTCTTATTGTCTTTTTGATAGTGAATAATGGTTGGTAGATCTTCACATCTTGGACTTGATTTCATGACTATTTGCATGGGGCAATAGTTTCTATGCTGGCAGATAAATCCACACTTTCTTTTCTTATGTAGTGATTTTTTCTTTTACGGTTTGACCTTTTGTTGTGGAATCTCTTTTGAACAATGCCTTTTGATTTTTTTGCGTTATCTGCATTTCAGTTCTTATTTCCGTATTTTGACATCTTAGAAAATACTTGCCTACTTATATGATGTGTCATTGGATATTACACTTTATAGCATAACCAATCTCAAGAGATTTACCTAACCAATGTAATGATGACACATCATTTGAAACACTTTTTGGGGCAAAAAATTTGAGACCCCTAGCATTATCCTATGTTTTATGTGTTAACAAAATAAATGAGACACAATATTATTATATGTTTTAAACCTTTTCTTTCCATTGAGTTGTTGCTTGGGGAAGGAATTGAAAGTTGCTTGGGATTTGGAACAAGTGCATGGGGGTTAGCTAATCAATTGTTATAATAGGATAATCTTCACTGTGAGCTTCTGCTGTGGGAACTTAGTGTGCTATTTGTAGAAATCTTCTTCTATTGTTTTTAGTCAAAAAGCATTTTTATCCCATCAGGATTTGGAACAAGTTAAAGCATGGCTTTTTTTATTACTATTGAGCCACTACACTTTAAAAAATGTAATTGGCCCACTGTGGTTTTAAAAATATTTTTATATTTTATTTTCTTTCTTTTTTCTTTACCTAAATATTTATAATATTAATAAGGTTAGCTTATTTTTTATCAAATATTTATAATATGTATAATATTAATAAAAATTAATATTATAATATTTATAATATGTATGTTTTATTTTAAAATAAAAAAAAAAAATACTTTTATGTTTTAAAATACTTATAAAATTTTAAAAATAAAAATATTGCATTTCCTTTTTAAAAATAAAATACTTTTATGATTGTTATTTGCAGGATAGAATCCTTCTCCAAGATCATTTTTTAGATCAATAAAACCAGTAAAGAGTCCCACCACTTTGAAGTCATCACTAAAATCATCATACCCAAGTCCAGATATAAACTCCAGGTTCGGCAATTTCTTGCATTCTCTAGTACATGGAAAATTTGGGACTTTAGAAAGGCCATGATTTACATTTTTTTCACAGGTAGTCGTTCCAGATTTGGTGATGATTCTGATATCAAGGTAGGGCAACAGGGTTGAGTCGTCGTGTTCAATTCTTTTCTTCGCTCGGCATATCCGCTAACCCTAGATCTTGTGTTTTATTGGTTCCATTCTTCCTCAATTCTTAGCCAGCTTGATCCTCCTCCAACCCAACCCAACCCAACCCAACCCAACCCAACCCAACCCAACCCTAGATTTAAGGTTTTCTGCTCAACTCTACTAATTTATAAAGGAAATTAAAAGAAATTTGCAAATTTACTTTTTATTTGTCATTATAAAAAGAAAAAATCATTCACAACGATGGATACTTAACCAGAGTTGTAAACCAACTTTTCATTTCCAACTCTATTATGTCCAATTTGAGTAAACCCTCATAAAAGTATTTTTATTTTTATTTTAAAATAAAACATACATATTATAAATATTATAATATTAATTTTTATTAATATTATACGTATTATAAATATTTAGGTAAAGAAAAAGAAAGAAAATAAAATATAAAAAAAATTATTTTTAAAAATTTTATAAGTATTTTAAAACATTAAAGTATTTTTATTTTTATTTTTAAAATAAAACATACATATTATAAATATTATAATATTAATTTTTATTAATATTATACATATTATAAATATTTAGGTAAAGAAAAAAATATAAAAAAAAATTATTTTTAAAAATTTTATAAGTCTTTTAAAATATAAAAGTATTTTTACTTTTATTTTTAAAATAAAACATACATATTATAAATATTATAATATTAATTTTTATTAATATTATACATATTATAAATATTTAGATAAAATATAAAAATATTTTTAAAACCACAAGGCTATTTTTTTTTTTAAAGTATTTTTAAGAATTTGATTAGATTGCCAATGTAATGATTTTTTAATTTTTTTTTCAATGCCACGTTAATTAAAAGAAATTAGTAACAATATTTTAAAAAGTACAAAGGGCTAATTGAATATTTTAAAAGCACGTTGGCTAATTGCTTAAAACACTTTTTGAAAAGTGCTTTTTGCCATTATTTTTAGGTTCCACTTGTTCTCTCTTCTACTAATAAAAGTTCTTTCTCCATCGAAAGCTTTTAATCCTCCCTCCTAATTCAAATGACACTATTAAAATACATATTTTTTAAGATCATATATATATATTTTTTTTATTTTAATTAGACTTTATTAAAAATGTAACACTACCAATTTTGTCATTCTCAAGAGTGCGACAATTTTCCGGAATCCATTTGGTGATTACTATACAATTTTGATTCGTGTTTTTTGATTTTTTTAACTATCGTAAATAAGGTACAAACTGTGGAAGAATAAGTTAGAGTCATGCAATTGAGCATAAACTTGAGTTGCTAATCGAGCATTATCACGGCTTTTTTGACAATAACACAAGGTAATGTTATATAACTTGATTTTGTTATATTTTCCCAGCTGTTGCAGAGCTTGTACTAAATAGATTCAACACCTAGGTAAGGTAGGTGAAGCAAGTTTGTGGTTAAGTCTTATACGTCAATGAAATTATTTGTTGTGCTTATTAATTCACTCTGGATCTCGTGTAGTAGGAAAAGAATCAAGTAAGTACCACTTTTAATAAAAAGTAATTTTTTTTATTTAAAGACATATTAGTATAATACTTTTGATATAAGTTAATATATTTTGAAAATACAGGGTGTACTTGTTTTTTTTGAATATAGAAGTGGATTACTTTTTTTAAGAAATGAATTACATAATTTATATAAAAGAAACATTACACTTGAGATAAAAAAGGAAAAAGAAAAAAATATGAATTGACATATTAATTAATGAAAATAAAACTTGGTACCAAATGTTAGCTTAGTTTAATGATAGAATAGGAATAGGAATAGGAATAGGAATAGGAATATAGAGTAGAAGTATATCAACCATTGAATGATGCCACCCACCCACCCACCCACCCACCCTCCGGTAGTAACACCTGTAGAAAAGTGAAGAGTCAGCCAAGAAGAAGTTCAGTTCTGAGATGTCTGTTGAAAAATTGAACAAAGCTCTCCAATGACTGAGAAACTGACTTGATGTTATAAAGCAATAAATTAACTGAATATAATTTCTAATCCCTTCCCCCCAATCTATATATTAATCATTTCATTATCTGCTACCAAAAGTATTCAGCAATACAATTGAAAATTTAACCACATAAATTACATCAAGACCTGAATTGTTTAAATGAGAGGCCTGCCGATTTATAGGACCCAAGCAAGCCAATGAAAGGAACCTTGTACACTGCACATCCAATGTCAGACTCTAGAATCCAATGCCAGAAGTATCTTCTTTCTTGGACCTTGAAACACAATTTCAAATCAGAGGTTGAAGAAGATATAGTGATATACAATTAATCAGAAAACAAAAACAACTCTCCTACTGTATTTCAAAAGGCAGAATAGGAATCCCAAAACATCCTGAGATACAATGGCTCATAAATAAAAATGACTTATAAGATCCCATAAATGAGGAGGAGATATTCGTCTAAGCAGAATTCCATTCGACATTGATCTCGTGATTTCAATACCCAGAATATTTGGAATCCCTTCTGCGAGTGTCTAAGAAAGAGGAAGTTGCACCTGTTTTACATAACGATGCTTTAAATGATCTCATACCCCGCAAGTATATGGTTTTTTAGTATCATAATCTGCTTGCCTTCTTTATTTTGTTTCAGATTGTTCTTATGTGTTATTCAGAGAAGCCTTTGTCTAATTTCTGTTGCATTTCCTTTTGAACTGTCTGTGTGATTGAGAAATGAGAATGAGTACACAATAGGTGCAACATGGCCGATTAAGATTTCAATTTTTTCTTATAACAGAGCAATTATATAGTTGCACTGAAGGTTCTTTTTCTATTTGAATTTGTAGCAAATGATATTGTGATTGCCTATTTGTCTTTTTCTGCTTATGAGCAATACGGTGTACATTAGTACCACGTAGCAACTCTATTGTCTTTGTGTATTGATTTTGGCACTAAGTGTCTCCGGTGACTTATTTGCTTCATTTTCCTGACTTGCTATTATTTTTAAATATGTGCAGGAAGACTGCTTCTACGACCTGCCTTACAATACTGGGTATCAAATTTTCGTGCTACGTTTACGGAAGATAAGGGACGAAATTATGAAGTGTACTCTCTATATATGTAGATATATACTTTGATTGAAGAACTGTGGTAGCTTTAGATGGTTAATTGCAAAGATAATGAATGAATATGTAATGGATGATTTTATTAAGTTAATAATATTTTAGTTTTTTTGTATTTTTGCCATTATTTGCTATGGGGACATTGAGCCACCCAGTACACAAAAAAAGAATGTCAAATTTTGAGTTAAGCAACAATATAATTCGCTTACCAAAGCATTGAAGTTTTAATATAGCAATAATTTTTATACATTTAGCAACAAATTTTCGTTGCTAATAGCATTAAAAATATAATATTTGGCAACGAAAAATTAACCTAATAACAATGGAGAGGATATTGTTGCTAATACTAACATAAAAGGCAACATTTTTTATCGTTGTAAATCATATCAACTTTCGTTGCACATATAAAGAAACGACAACATATAATGTTGTTGATAATCGACGACTTTCGTTGCTATTGAAAATAAACCAAAGATCAAACATTTTCGCGTCATTGATTCAAAGATAATGTCGTCGTCAAATAATATAATCAAGAATGAAAATCGCTATAAAAAAAGTTTACATTCATGAAACGAAAGCAAGCTTAGGCAAAAAATAGGTATACATCACCCATCTTGAGTCGCCAAATACATGGTACAAAATTTCAAATACAACTTAATAATACAACTGTCGTAAAATACGACAAAAACATAAACCGAGAGTTTTAAACTAATATTGTCTTCTAGATGATTTCAACTCAAATGGAGTCCTCAATACATTTATTATCACACTATTTCATGAATAGTGAGGACTACTAATGCTATCATCCGACCATCCACCCGCTCCCCGACTAGTCCCGCCACGCTCTCATTTCCTCAAGAGGACAATGAAAGCAAAAGGGTGAGCTCAACTAGCCCAAAGAAGAAATATTATGACTAAGATAATGCGTAATAATTTATCGTTAGCCTTCAACAAAGTTAAACCGATAAAATATAACAAACATCAAGTTTAACTCAATGAACAAGCAATCCATTAAGAGTCAAGAGAGAGATAAAAAATCTACTATCTTCTATGATTTAAAAGGTTTTTCATCACTTTTATCACGAGACTCAAATTTTAATAAATAATCCACATCATCCACCCCGCACTACTACCAAGGATATTCTTTAAGATCACGACCACAAATTATCCATGCACTACGCCCAAGGATATTCGTATATTCATCAATGGTCATGATCATGCCAACAACTCGTCCATCAATGCACTACGGCCAATGAGGACTTTTACCACATCATTTGTAACATTACTACCATGATTATACCGAATAATCCCTCGGTCATAATCATACCAAGTCCATCTATGCACTACATGCCACATATGACTTTCAACATAATATAAACATGAGGATGATGACAATGATATAAGAATTCAATAAAACAAGTTCAAGGATAAATTTTAAAGATTTATAATTTAATTTATCCGTAAATCAATAACGCCCAAATTGTCAACATGATATCGCTTTCAGGAGTAAAATTCAAGAATAATATTGTACCAAAAATAATTTGACCGAAAACTAATCAATTTTTATCATGAATAAGACTCTCGGTGAATAGACTACTGAATAATAAGACTCACGAAATAAGACTTCTAGAATAAGAACCCCGAATAGTATTCTCCAAATGAAAAAAAGTTAAAACTTATCAAGAATGCTCGTAATAATATTTCCATGAAAAGATATCGATGAAGCGCAAATATCAAGGATATTCTACTAATTTCATGGAGTATAGAAGCCAAAATTTTAACAAAACGAGTATAGAATTTGAATCAAACGAAATAATATTACTTACATACTACAGAGTATGGAAGAAAATATTATTTCAAGCTTAATATCGAACAAAAATAACATCCCTTACCTTGAAAAGAAGAGTATTCCAACCGGTATAATGGGATATATTCTCAAGAAAACTTTCACTATTTTCACGCCAAAGCTTTCTAAAACTCTAAAGAAATACGCCAAGATTATAGAAGAATAATTCTCTGATTTTAGTGTGATTTTCAATTCTAACTTAAGCGCCTATTTATAGAAAAATGCTAGAACGCCATAGAGACTAAATAATAAAATAATATATTATATTATTTTTTTTTTTATTATTATTATTTTTTTTACCAAAATTTTCACCACCACAAGTGGGGCCCCCAAAATCAAAAATTTCACCTTTCATGTTTTGAAAAAAAAAAGTGGGTCCCACCCATATTTTTAATAAAAATATTTAATTTTCAAAACTTCAATAATTCATAATAAATAGCCCTTTTATCGTAAAAAATACTAAATTTTATGTCCATTCCACACTTAAATCAAATTTCTACAACTTTGTAAAGAAAGTTTTTCCAAATTCCAAATGTAAAATATCCAAATTCCACAAACTGATGATTTTCAACACCTCTTAAAATTCATAACAAATCATACGCTAATTTTTAAAATTCTGCTCAAAATTTGTGGACATATACTCAACTTATATATGTATAATATATATCCAAAATCACAACGATCCAACTATTTGATCAAAATTATAACTCACGCAATAGAGCTTTTAAGAACACCGATTTGATTTTTTAATACCTCCAATCCGACAAAAATACCGATAAAACACCTCAACATTAATTCCTTCATTTATAACCACATAAAATAAATATTTTCCTATCCATCATTTATGTCCACATAAAATAAATATTTTCTTATCATATAAATCAATAATTAATTATTCACAAATAATATTACGTAATCACAATAATGACAACCAAAGCCGCTCCTGTGAAAGAGGGGGCTTTCCGATAAGGATTTCTCCTCATCGCGCCGCAATTAGTGACCAAACCTCTCCTCGATGTAACTTTCTAGACATCGCCAATAATGCTATCTAATAATATTATTCAAATAATATGAATTATCGATTCGATAATGGAAAATATCAGCAAAGGACAATTATCAAAACAACAATAATATAAAATATCAACGCAAAGAATTATTGAATCAATAAAATAAAATATTGAATAAAGAATTATCGTAATAATTATCGAGTAGTGGCTTCACGTAAGAATCAATAATTCAAAAATATCGCGGCAATACCGTGCTACTATCGCAACAACGCCAGACATCAGATTTTTAACCACCGTGTATTCCAACAAAGGTTAATCTGTAAAACTTTCGCCGTTATTTTATAAAAAGATATTTTTGTCGCTTTCAAATCCGACAATAATTCCGCTAGGGGGTCCCACTAATGATTGTGTCGCCGCATTTAATATTCCCCGTTAAAAACGAATATTCCCCACCAATCGAATATATATATAACAACTTCATAACATTTTTTTGCAAAATTTATAAATATTACCCACAACTATAACATTATATCAAATTCACTCCATAATATTCAAAAATGATATTTATAGAAAATTCATCTTTATTCATAAAAGTCAGGGTCTTACAACCTCCCTTCTTATGAAATTTCACCTCAAAATTAGGGTACGACTGGTATGTCAAAGAGGTAAGGATACCTTGATTTCATTTCAGATTCTAACTCCCAGTCATTTCCTCAACATCGTGGTTTCTCCACAAAACTTCGACTTGAGGTATAACCTCGAGCGTAAAATATGCTCCTTCTTATCCAAGATTTTAACAGAACCTCTTCATACGTTAAATCTTCCGCTATTTCATCCTGCTTCTAACTCAATAATGTGGTTCGGTCTTTCACATATTTACGTAATATAGATATGTGAAAAACGTTATGAACACGAGACATACTTCAAGCAGAAGCGCGAGTCTATAGCCACGCTCCTACTCGCTCGAGGATTAAAATGGGCCAATGAATCGAGGATCGAGCTTTCCTCTTTTCCAAATCTCAAATTCCTTTCCATGGAGCAACACGTAACAACACATGTTCTCCAATATCAATTCCACGCCCTTTCGATGAAGATCAACATAACTCTTTTGTCGATCTTGTGAGGTTTTTATACGCTGTTTGATCGCTTTGAATCTTTTCCAGTAGTCATACGCACTAACTCCGGCCCCAACAACGCTTGCTTCACCCACCTCATCCCAAAGATACCGAGAACGACACTTTCTTCCATACAACGCCTCAAATGGAGCCATGCCAATACTTGCTTGATAACTCGTTGTCAGAGGAAAACTCCACCAATGGTAAGAACTTGTCCCAACTTCCTCAAGTCAAGGACACAGTAGTCTTAATAGATCTTCAAGAGTTTGAATAGTCCTCTCCGATCGCGCTCGTCCGCTTCGAGGATGATATGTCAAACTAAATCAGAAATTGCGCTCTCATAGCTTTTTGCAAACTAACCCAAAATCTTGAAGTGAATCTTGGGTCTCGATCAAAACTATGGATACCGCATACCATGCAATCTTACAATCTCATTTATGTATATACGAGCAAGACGCTCAAGTGTATAAGTTTCTCAGATAGGTAAGAAATGAGCCGACTTTGGTCAATCTATCAACAATGACCCAAATCGCATCTATGCCTTGAGAAACCTTGGGAAGACCAAAGAATCGAAATCCATGGTAATGTGCTCCCACTCCATTCTCGAATTTCAAGTGGTTGCAATGGACCTTTTGGTACTTGATGTCTACCTTGACTCGCTGACAAGTTAAACACTTGAGATAAACTCCGCTATCTCTCTCTTCATATTGCTCCCACCAAAATGTATGTCAAGATCATGATACATTTTGGTACTCCCAAGATGGATTGCAAACTGTGTGTCAGGCGCCCATCATGATTTTATACTTTAAATCGTGGTCGTTAGAACACAAAGTCCGGAGTTGACTCAAGTATTCCTTCTTCATCGATTCTTGCTTCCCATAAAGACCTTCTTGCACTTTCTTCCTCATACGCATGATCACTCCAGTCCAGTAGCTTGAGCAACTTTTAACTTTATCGATTAAAGTCGGCTTCTACTCAGATATTCGCCATCATCACATGGGTCCCTCGAGTCTTTAACTCTATCTCCATCCTTTGCAAGTCATATAAAATGGGCCTTTATATTGAATAATATCGCACTCATACCAAGATATGATCTTCTACTCAATGCGCCACCACTACGCTCGCTTTTTTGTGATGGTATCGAATGGTATGATCATAATCTTTTCATAGCTCGCCCAACGCCGTTGTTGCGCATGTCGAGTTCCTTTTGGGTGAAGAAATATTTGAGGCTTTTATGATCCGTAAAGATCTCCACTTTCTCCCCATACAAGTAATGCCTCCAAATTTTAAGTGCGAAACAATCATCGCTAACTCTAGATCATGAGTAGGATAATTCCTCTCATATTCTTTTTTGAGTTGTCGAGAGGCATAGGCTATGACTTTCCCATGTTGCATGAGAACACATCCTAACCCTTTTTGCCCAAGCATCATCAGAGATGACAAATCCTCCGAGCCGATGGTATTGTCGTAATAAAAAAATAAATGAGTCTCCTCTTGAGTTCTTGAAAACTCTTCTCACATTCCACGCCCCCAACCAAATTTTGTATCTTTTTCCGAGTCACCGAAGTTAATGGAGTAGCGATTCGAGAAAACCCTTCTACTTAATCTCCGATAATAACCAAATAAGCCGAGAAAGCTACGATTTTATTCATCGATTTAGGTTGCTCCCAACTTTGAATAGCTTCAATCTTTGCCGTCAATGATATTCCATGACTTGATACTACGTGCCCAAGGAATGCTACTTCCTCAAGCCGTAACTCAGATTTCTTCAACTCGCATATAAAGCTTGTTTTCACGGCTTTTGGAGTATCAAATTTCAAGTGTTGCTTTCATGATCTTCACGCTTTTTGAATATATGAGGATGTCATCAATAAAGACGACCACAAAGTGATCCAAATATTCCTCAATACTTGGCTCATCATATCCATGAAGGCAGAGCATTAGTCAATCCAAAAGACATGACTAGAATTCATAATGCCCGCATCGAGTTCTCGAAAGTCGCCTTTGAATGTCATCGCTTCTAATCTTTAATCGATGATATCCTAAATGAAGATCGATCTTTGAAAAATTTGCTTGCGCCTTGCAACCGGGTCAAACAGTCATCAATACGCGGGCAATGGGTACCTATTTTTTGATGGTGACATGATTCAACTCCCGATAATCAATACAAAGTCGATATACTCCCATCTTTCTTCTTCACGAATAGTAATGTGAGCACCCCAAGGAGACGATTAGACGAAATGAAACCGATGTCTAACAATTCCTCGCAATTGGGTCTTTAACTCCTCAAGTTCAATAGAGCCATTCGATATGGGGCTTTTGAAATGGGTTTTGTACCGTGTTCAAGGTCGATACAAAATTCAATTTCACGCCTGGGGTAGCCCAGAAGTTCTTCGTGAATACGCCAGAAATTTATTAACAATAGAAATATCATTCAAAACCGACGATTTTTTTGTTTAAATCATGATATGAGCTAAGAAAGCTTGACATCCATTTTTCAATAAACGAATAGCTTTTATGGCTTGAGATGACAAAGTTGATTGATTTTAATGGTTTGGTTGTTTGAATTCGCATAATAGGTTGGTTAGAATATGAAAGCTAACAACCTTACGAAAAAATAATCAATTTTTGCATGATGAGTAGTTAACCAATCAATCCCTAGTAATTACGCCAAATGCAAGTAGTATTTTCAATGAAATAAGATCGACAGTAATGTGAGGGTACCGATTTGAACCAAACAAGACTTATAAACAAAGGATGTAATGAAGGTTTCTCCCAACGGAGTTTCAACAGATAAGTCAAAGTCTAATTTCTCCTGAGTCAAATTTAAACGCTGAGCGCAAGTAGAGAAATAAAAGAATGGGTAGAACCGTAGATCAAATAAGGTATAGACTTCACTAGAGTTTATGATAAGCTTACCCGTGATGACCTCGTCGTTTTCCTTGCTTTCTCGGAGGTCACAACAAACGCCTCCTCGAACTACCGGTTTTGACTTTTCTCGACGGCTTTTGGTGCTCCATCCCAACTTGACTTGTCTTTCTTGCAAGACACAAAATCGGCTAGTGACCTTCTTCCACAATTATAACACGCTTTTGATCGCATCATCGCATAGCTTTGACCGATGTGTCCTCCCTCCGCATTTGAAGCATACGATAGTGGTCGCTCTCCTTCCTTAACAACGGTGTCGGTGTCGACGCCTTTCCATCATTGTTGAATCTCCTCTTCTTGAAATGTCCACTTTATTGTCTTGGCCATGATTACCACCGGCGGGTTACCATTTCGCATGTTGATTCCTCCACGCTTGTTGTCACCGCTTCATGATCGCTACCACCGGTATTATCATTTTGCCGCGCTTTCCGCTTTCTCTTCGTTGGTTGACTCATTATCGCGCCTCCAATAATCGAGCCCTATTTACAACATCCTCAATACAAACACAGCTTTATGAGAGATTAGATATCGACGATCTCGTGTTTCAAACCTCTTAGAAACATCCGCGCCATTCTCTCCTCATTATCAACCAAATGGGACGCAAACCGACAACTCAAAAAACTTAGCTTCAGATCGCGACACTACTGGCATATTGTTTTGCTCCAACTTGATGAACTCTACCTCTTTCATGTGACGAAATACTTTCGAAAAGTACTTGTCGTTGAATAGCTTCTTGAACTTCTCCCAAGACATCTTCAAGCAAAGTTCGAGTACGCTTTTACCGATTCCCACCAAGAATCGCTCTCCCTCAAATAATACATAAGGTGGCAAAGGGAACCTTTTGCTCCTCTGAGCATCCCAAGACATCAAATATCTTGTTGATCTCGCTTTATCCACGCTCCGCCTTTAAGTGGTTTTGGCTCCAAAAAACTCCGTGGTCCCAAATCCTCGAACTCGCTTAGCGTGACCGTCCGAGAGTTTCCAAGTTTTTCCACCTCACATTTTTTGACATGAGTCTCTCTCACTCGATGTCGTATGAATTGCATTGATAAAGCCTCCTAAAACATTCCATCGCTCATCATTTGGTCAAGTTGTTTGTTGTTTGATGAGGATTGTTGCCTTCCTCGATGCACATTATCCTCCTCGATATTGATCTGTGGAGACTCAACTGCCTCTCGTGCTCCATTGCTATTCTCAACATTCTCGATGTCATTTTCAAATACCGCCACAAAACAAGGGTTAATTGACATGTCACATATTATCCCTATACTCCTCCCCGACCAATTAAATACCAAATAAACTTAGGTAGGTCATACTAGCGGGAAGGAATTCCCCGCCTCCTCCTAGTTCTTGTCTCACATCTCACCAGTGGATCATATCCCTAAGCTTTGATACTAACCGTGACGCCCCCAAAATAGGTATACATCACCCATCTCGAGTCGCCAAATACATGGTACAAAAAAAATTCAAATACAACTTAATAATACAACTCGTCGTAAAATACGACAAAACATAAACCGAGAGTTTTAATACTAATATTGTCTTCTAGAGATAAGATTCAACTCAAATGGAGTCCTCAATACATTTATTATCACACTATTTCATAGAATAGTGAGGACTACTAATGCTATCATCTGACCGCCACCCGCTCCCCGACTAGTCCTTGCCACGCTCTCATTTCCTCAAGAGAACAATGAAAGCAAAAGGGTGAGCTCAACTAGCCCAAAGAAGAAATATTATGACTAAGATAATGCGTAATAATTTATCGTTAGCCTTCAACAAAAGTTAAACCGATAAAATATAACAAACATCAAGTTTAACTGCAGCATGAAACAAGCAATCCATTAAAAGTCAAGAGAGAATAAAATCTACTATCTTCTATGATTTAAAAGGTTTTTCATCACTTTTATCACCGAGACTCAAATTTTAATAAATAATCCACATCATCAATCACCCACGCACTACTACCAAGGATATTCTTTAAGATCACGACCACAAATTATCCATGCACTACGCGCCAAGGATATTCGTATATTCATCAATGGTCATGATCATGCCAACAACTCGTCCATCAATGCACTACGGGCCAATGAGGACTTTTACCACATCATTTGTAACATTACTACCATGATTATACCGAATAATCCTCGGTCATAATCATACCAAGTCCATCTACGCACTACAAAAGCCACATGATGACTTTCAACATAATATAAAATACGAGGATGATGACAATGATATAAGAATTCAATAAAACAAGTTCAAGGATAAATTTTTAAAGATTTATAATTTAATTTATCCAAAATCAATAACGCCCAAATTGTCAACACGATATCGCTTTCAGGAGTAAAATTCAAGAATAATATTGTACCAAAAATAATTTGGACCAAAAACGAATCAATTTTTATCATGAATAAGACTCCGTGTGAATAAGACTTTGAAAGTGAATAAGACTCGTGAATAAGACTTTCTGAATAGTAACCCCGTGAATAGTACTTCTAAAGATGAAAAAAGTTAAAACTTATCAAGAATGCTCGTAATAATATTTCCATGAAAAGATATCGATGAAGCGCAAAAATATCAAGGATATTCTACTAATTTCATGGAGTATAGAAGCCAAAATTTTAACAAAACGAGTATAGAATTCGAATTCAAAAACGAATAATATTACTTACATACTACAGAAAGTATGGAAGAAAATATTATTTCAAGCTTAATATCGAACAAAAATAACATCCCTTACCTTGAAAAGAAGAGAGTATTCCAACCGGTATAATGGGATATTCTCAAGAAAACTTTCACTATTTTCTACGCCAAAGCTTTCTAAAACTCTAAAGAAATACGCCAAGATTATAAAGAAGAATTCTCTCGATTCTCGTGTGATTTTCAATTCTAACTTAAGCACCTATTTATAGAAAATGCTAGAACGCCATAGAGACTAAATAATAAAATAATAATATTATTTTTTTTTTCTTCTACGCCACCCACCTTTGAAAAAATTTCAGCCACCACAAGTTGGGGCCAAAAAAATTCAAATTTATGTTTTCAAAAAAACCAAAAAGTGGGGCCCACCCATATTTTTAATAAAATATATTTAATTTTCAAACTTCAATAATTCATAATAAATAGCCCTTTTATCGTAAAAAAAATACTAATTTTATGTCCATTCCACACTTAAATCAAATTCTCTACAACTTTGCGTAAGAAAGTTTTTCCAAATTCCAAATGTAAAATATCCAAATCCACAAACTGATGATTTTCAACACCTCTTAAAATTCATAACAAATCATACGCTAATTTTTAATCTGCTCAAAATTTGTGGACATATACTCAACTTATATATGTATAACATATCCAAAAATCACAACGATCCAACTATTTGATCAAAATTATAACTCACGCAATAGAGCTTTAAGAACACCGATTTGATTTTTTAATACCTCCAATCCGACAAAATATATCGATAAAACACCTCAACATTAATTCCTTCATTTATAACCACATAAAATAAATATTTTCCTATCCATCATTTATGTCCACATAAAATAAATATTTTCTTATCATATAAATCAATAATTAATTATTCACAAATAATATTACGTAATCACAATAATGACAACCAAAGCCGCTCCTGTGAAGAGGGGGGCTTTCCGATAAGGATTTCTCCATCATCGCCAAGCAATTAGGTGACCAAACCTCTCCTCGATGTAACTTTCTAGACATCGCCAATAATGCTATCTAATAATATTATTCAAATAATATGAATTATTGATTCGATAATGGGAAATATATCGCAAAGGACAATTATCAAACAACAATAATATAAAATATCAACGCAAAGAATTATTGAATCAATAAAATAAAATATCAACAAGAATTACATCGTAATAATTATCGAGTAAAGGCCTTCACGTAGTAAGAATCAATAATTCAAAAATATCAGGCAATACCGCAGTGCTACTACGCAACAACGCCAGACATCATATTTTAACCACCGTGTATTCCAACAAAGTTTAATCTGAAAAACTTTCGCCGTTATTTTATAAAAAAGATATTTTTGTCGCTTTCTCAATCCGACAAATAATTCCGCTAGGGGGTCCACCAATGATTGTGTCATCGCATTTAATATTCCCTCGTTAAAACGAATATTCTCTCAATTATCGAATATTATATATAACAACATTGCATACTTTTGCAAAATTTTATAAATATTACCCACAACTATAACATTATATCAAATTCACTCCAATATTCAAAATGATATTTATAGAAAATTCATCTTTATTCATAAAGTTGGGTCTTACAATTGATTTCTCAAATTCGTAGAGATGAGGAGGTGCATATATACGGACAAGAAATGGAGGGTCCCATATAAGTTAGGGCCGTAAGTTGTTGAAAATGATAACATTAACCAAATAAGGTATTTGAACAAACTTTTAAAGAAAATGAAAATCTTTGGGGTTCAAAGTGAAACAACTACAACATTAACCAAAGTGGTACACCGATAGGGAAGCAAAAAAATAGATCATGTTGACAAAGAAAAGGAAACAAACCGAAAGCCTAAAACACAAAAAAAACATATGCAAAAATTTAAAAAATAAGACTGATATCGAGAGATAATCCACAATGGATGGACGAGGATTTGTAGGGCCTCGGAAATGATGATATATTCAAGAAGAAAAAAAATGGAACCAAAGGTGAACGAATGATGTCTTTGTAGAGGATTGGAGTGATGTGATGATGGAGTAAATCATCCCTATATATGAGCTAATTTAGATGGGGAAAAATGCTTTAATGAGGCAACATATAAGATAGAATTTGAGATTGGAATGAATGTTTTTAGGAGAGTATATAAAGTATATTCAAAATGATGGAATAATCACTATGGAAACCAGTAAATGGAGGATTCATGATCACCAAATAAGGTGAACAAACTTTAAGATAAAATCTGGGGGACCACATATACCGGACAAGATAAGAATCATCTTCACAAAGAGATACTTTTGTAGTGAGGTAATCCTAATAAATGAAAGACACAAAAGAATTAATTCTACTATTTCATCCCTATATAGAGCTAAAAGAAAAGCTTTATATGAGGGTCGATGGATTATGTAGAGACAAATAAACAGCTTTAACCACTCGAATGGTTTTCAAATTTTGTAATGAGGGTCTAAATGAAAGATGGTTTACCTATTTTTCGTTTATATGAGGCTTGTGTTCCAAACATGGTTTCTAGTATAGGATTTATAGATTAGATGGGTGTTTTTAAAGGGGTTTTTGGAGGCGACTCTTGAAAGTGCTATAGAAGAGATGTTAATGACAACATATTTTCCATTACAATTCTTTGTTATTGAAATTGAATGTAAAGATAGTTGGCAGTGGTTTCTTACTCAGCTTCTAGATGACATAGGTGAAAATGAAAAAAGAAGGTATGTTTTCATTTCTCGATAAGCGTAAGGGCTAGCTAGTAGAAGTTCAATACAATGTTACCCAACAATGAACATAGATTTTGTTTAAAGCATTTGTACAACAACTTTAAAATTAAGTTTAGGGGGAAGCTGCTTAGGGATTTTTTCTGGAATGCAGCTAGTTGTGGTGACATCTTCTCATTTAAAGCAGCCATGAAGGAGGTGCACAAAGCTGATGCAGAAGCAGCTAAGTGGTTAATGGTTGTTGAGCCAAAATTTTGGGCCAGGTCTCATTTCTCACCCCACTGTAAGTGTGATGTAGTAGTGAACAACTTGAATGAGTCATGGAATAATTACATCCTAGAGGCAAGGGATAAAGGTATAATAAATATGCTAGAGTGGATAAGAAAGAAATTAATAGTTAGGTTTCAGGTAAAAAGGGAAGGCATGGACAAGTATGTAGGGTCACTTGGGCCCAGAATTCAGAAAAAATTGGAGATGATTAAGAAAGCTTATAGGGGATGCACTGCTTTGAAGTCTGGGTGTGGAGAATTTGAAGTAGAAGTTGATGACAGAACATAGGTTGTGAATTTGAATGATTGGACTTGTGGTTGTAAAATGTGGCAGCTTAGTGGATTTCCTTGCAGACATGTTGTGTCTGCAATATGGGCAGATAGGGAGCAGCCAGAGGCTTATTGCCATCAGTGCTATAGCAAGGATGTATACTTGAACACATATAACTTTATCATAAAGCCTGTGCCAAGTCACCATGAATGGGTTCATTCCAATTTTGCACAGATTCAACCTCCACTCTATCATAAGCCCACTGGCAGACCAAGGAAACTCAGAAGAAGGGCTGTAGATGAACCAAAAAACCAACATAAAGCAACAAGAAAAGGTGGCACTATCACATGTGTAAGGTGTTTAACACTAGGGCAAAACAGCAGGGCATGTACATTGCATTTTCATCCTAAATCAAGAATGAACAAGGTATATACTTTATGTTTTTAACTCTTATTTTTAATAGTTTAACATGTTTTGATTTTCAGACAAATAATAAATAACATCAGTCAACTGCACAGTCAACACAGTCAGACATTCCTATCAAACCACATCAGTCCATTGAAGGGGACTGCAACTAATGTGCAACATATTCCTGTTAAGGTACATTTTAATAGATTACTTGGTGTACCCTGTTTACAGGGAGAACCTCCTTCGTTAAGCTACATTTTAAGTGATTTTACTGGTTAAACTTCCTGTTATTGCTCTATAGTTGATATAAGATGATCTGTTTATGTGTGATTAAACAAGTAGCAAGAAACCTTTCAACAAGGTCTGGAATTATTTTTGCAATATTGCTTTACTGCACCTTGTTTAATCACCTTGCAATATTTCAGTGAAATCCTTCTTCCTTATAAGAATGCCCTATTTTAGAGGAACATTAACTTTTTAATGTTGAGTGAAATCCATATAGCAAAATCAGCTACTATTAACATAAATCCAACAAGTTATGTCCAAAGAACATATATAAAACAAAATTTGCAATCCAATAATTTAAAGATGAAGAACTAATTCCAGGGATCCATAACATAAAGTCTAACGAAGAAAAAGGCTTGCTACCATTGGTCTCCTAAACTAGAAGCCAATAGAGAAATGTCACAAACAACCCAACTCCAATTACTATTTTCCACCTAGAAATTAGTTTATACATTCATTTGTTACTAATAAAAAACATCACGATTGACATGAAATACAACACAAGTCCAACAACAATTATCATCTTCACATTACTTTCAACAACTATCATCCTACTTGGTATGTTATTCAGCTCACATGAACACTTGCATTTTGTTCCACTCATCAATGTCCCCATTCTGTCATTGTCTTCATTGGGGCCATTGACTATTCCACTTGAGTTTGTTGTAGAAGGCAAGCACCATGCCCAAACTCACACTCATCGCATACAAAATATAACCTCCCCTTCGATGGTTTGTTTGAGTCAACAATTCTTACACTTGCCTTTTTTCCACATTTACATCGCCTAGGTATGTAGCGCAAGTCACCATTCATCCTTCCGACATCATTGCTTGGCGAAGACATGACTCCTAATTCACATAAACAACACGAAGAATAATATCAGAGAGTAGACCATAAATGTATATATATGTTCAACTTCGGGAACAAACAGATCTGTGATCTTTTCGAACAAAATCAGATCAAAATTGAGAGATGGATTGAAATTTGTTAGTTTTAGCTTGAATTTTCTTTTCGCTCTAATCTAATACCTTCAAAATTTCCAATTAACACCACATATGATAAACAAGTCAAGCCTAATCTTTACTTTGGTCTAATATTTAGTTTTCAGTCAAAATAGTTCTTTTAGAACTTTTATCAAATAGCTGATAAACATAGTTTTAGGTTACTAATTTCATAGTCATTGTTTACAATAACAACCCATAACAACATCCTTATTACTCCACAACCCAACCTATCTCCTTCTGCCAAATTTTCATACATAACAGTAGCATACCAGTGAACTAAATTTTACAGCAGCAACATAACAACTAAAAGGACAAACAGTCCTTCAAGTTCATGCAGAGCCATTCGGCCATGAAAGTCATTTTCTTAACAAGGATGGAATGAAAAAGGAATGAAAGGAGATTAGAAAACTTACCTTCAGAAATTGCAAATGGTTGTTGCTCAATTCCTTCTCCTTTACCAGCCGGATTCCTTTTCCTTCTCTCACTGTGTGCTACGATTTTTGGAGCTTTAGTTAAGAAGTATACTAACTGAATTTGGTCTGCTAATAGCCTTCAATTTCGTCTGCTTCTTCACGTCTGCGATGGAGCTGAAATGGGGTCGAACAAAATAATTCAGAATGTCTTTTAAAAGTCAAGAGGAAGAAGAATGGGGTATTTCAGATATTTACCAATCTTTTTTGACCGTTACAATGCCTTCTCACGCGCTTTTGGCGTCTGACATACACACTGGATGGAAAAAGTGACGTTTTCAGTTCAACTCAATAAGTCGAGAGTTTAAATGTAGCTTTACTGACTACATGTGGTTAAGTGGGAAAGACGCCAAATTCTAGGTGGTGATCTGAACTTTACTCTTAAGATAATCTTCATTTCACAACTTTATTACACACAAATTAACCCATGTATGAATGATGCATTATTATTTGTAATATTTCCCCAACTATGTTTGATGGGTACGGGGTTTTGGAACAACATATAATCACACAGACAATTCTCACACAAAACTCAATCAATTCTAATTATTCAATGTCTCAAAAGAATGAAGTACATCACTATTTATAATATTCTTAAACAACTTTCCTAACCTAAATTGGACTCTAATAAGATACCTATAAATTAAATAAAACTAATTAAAATACAACTTTTAATTCATGGGCTTCCAAAGCCTTTTATATTGTTCTAACCAACTTTCTCGGACTCGTGCTATATATCACTACTCCATGAATTTGAGCTTTCAAATACTTAATTTAATCTACTCATAAAGTAGAACACATTAATATATTAAATCATTAAAAATAATTAATGATATTCATATTAAATTAGGCTCAAATTCTAACATATATGTGTTCTATCTATCCTTCAACATTTTTGCCTCTTTTCCAATTTTGAATACGGATTTGGGTGTTTTGAAATAATACCTGAAAAAGAATGAAGAAATAGGCAACATAGATTTTGCCTCTGAATCCGCCTCCGATCCGATTGTTAAACCAATAACAACAATATTAGCTAAAAATAAGAGTGTTTATGTATTTAATTTATAGATGATATTCAGATAACTGTCTCTATTATATATATATATATAGGGTCCGATTCCTATAAGGGTTCCCTTACTTTGATAAAATACAGATATTTTTTTTGGTTTTTTTTTAAAACAACTATTTTTTTTTTAATATTTTATGGAACTGAAATTTTTTCATAATACAGTGTTTTGGATTTGATTTGGATACGTATAACAAAATAGAGTGCAATGCGCATCGTATATATATATTTTTGATATAGGTATCCAAATCACGCCTAAAAATATTTTATTATGAAAAATTTCGATTCATAGAATATTAAAAAAAAAAATTATTGTTTAAAAAAAAAATCACATTTTAACAAATTAAGGGACTCCAACATTTTTTAAAATGCGGATTATATATATATATATATATATATATATATATATATATATATATATATATATATAGTCCGGATCCAATCTGACTCCAACATTTTTTAAAATGCGGATTATATATATATATATATATATATATATATATATATATATATATATATATATATATATAGTCCCATCCAATCTGACTCCAATATTTTTTAAAATGCGATTTTTTTTTTGGCTTTTTTAAAACAATGTATGTAAATATATTATTAAATGAGTAGAATAATATGAACGCTTTCAACATATATAAAATCTTATGCCACAATAATATAATGAGATTTATTTTAGTTCATGAAAAAAGAGGGAGATATTGTACACATAGGCTAATTAACAATGAATATAAGTTGCAAGATATATTAGAAGTATACAAAAGTCTATCACAGTCTTGATAAAAAATTTATAAAAATCTGTTACTTATTTCATAGTCTATAAAAATTATTTTAAAAAAATCTTTAAAATCTTTAAAAATCATTAAAATTCCATAAATTCTATAAATATATATCGCTTAAAAAATTTTTTTAAAAATATTAATTGAATACACCTTACAGGACGCATTCTCCTTCCTCCTTGAACTATAATCTTATATTCCATATCTCACCCTAAACCTTAGCAGCCCCTCCCACCTTTTTCTCCCTCCTGCTGCATATAAAAATGTCGTCTTTAGCACTGAAGAAGAACTACCGCTGCGCTCAGTCTTTGCAGCAATTCTACAGCGGTGGACCCTACGCCGTCTCCGGTGACGGATCTTTCATCGTCTGCAGCTGCGACGACACTATTAAAATCGTCGATACTTCAAATGCTTCTGTCAAATCAACGATTGAAGGAGATTCGGAGCCTGTCACTGCTCTCGCTCTTAGTCCTAATAATAACTTCCTCTTCTCTTCAAGCCACAGTCGTCAAATTAGGGTTTGGGACCTCTCTTCCCTTAAATGCTTGCGCTCTTGGAAGGTATGTTTGCAAAAAAACGTAATTACCTTTTGTTTAATGGGAGATTGTAACAATTACTGTTTAATATGTTATCCTGGCTTAAAATTTGGTACCAGACAATGTATGAGGATTATAATTCAATCCCCAGTTCCTCTCCTACAAACAAACATAAACTGAATTCAATGTTTTTGAGAAATGTAAGTGATTGACTAATTGGAATTATGCAGGGACATGAAGGTCCAGTGATGGGGATGGCTTGTGACGCTTCTGGTGGGTTGTTGGCCACAGCGGGGGCTGATAGGAAAGTAATGGTGTGGGATGTTGATGGTGGGTTCTGCACACATTACTTCAAAGGTCACAAAGGGGTTGTGACTACTATTATGTTCCATCCTGACCCAAATAGATTGCTTGTAAGTTTGGACTGAGAACCCAAAAGTTGATGAAATGTATTTCTGACTAATTTTTACATCGGTCTAAATAGTATGCTTTTTAAATACTAATTTTTACATCGGTCTATTAAATCCCGTGGTTAAATAGAAGGTAATGATTGGTTATATAATGTGTGTTCTGACATTTAGAGTGTCAACTTTGTTAGTTTTCTAGTTGTTCTGATGCAAGGAAATTAGATTGTAATTAAGTGCTTGGATTAACATTGTGCTAAATGTTGAAGTTCTACCTATGTAGTTGTTTATGAGTGTAAAAATTACTTACCCACCAGAAATAGTTTGGCTCGAGTAAGGTGTGCCATGGGGCAAGCGGAATGGCAAAAAAAGAGAGAGGTGTTAAAAGGAGATGATGTCTGGTTTCAAAGAAAGCATATGTTCTAGCAACTTTATTATTGTTGCATGCATTTATGGCATTTATGGCATTTATATTGATAAAAGATAACAATGAACCTGGATCTACCTGCTGCAGTCCACAAAAGGTTCAAGGAAACCTAAATTGAAAATGCAGAAATTTCTGGGAATCGCTTGTTCTTGATTGAAGTGAATTTTTTTTGGAACAGAGTGTAACTTAAGAGCGTACTAGACCTAAACCATATATGAAGACCCTGAAATTTAACTGTTGCTGGTGACAAATGACTAACTGCAAAGACTAGTAGATTCTTAACCATTCTAGGGACTCATACTACTTTTACTCCAAATTTCAAAGACACTCGGATCATCATTGAGACTCTTAAAATATATTAAAACCTAATAAACTTTTAGCTCAACCAAAAAATTCTTCAATTTCTTTCTTCTGTAATCTAATTCTTACTTGCGCTTATTATCTACTCCATCAATCTGGAAATATTTTATTTGTAGGAAAGTGTTCTTTTCTTATATAGTTGTACTTTGTATTCATTATTAAAAAGAGTTATTAATACGAGTAATATTTTTCTCTTATGCTTTTTCTTCTTACAGTTGATAAGGCGATAGACTTCTTTCTCGATTTATAAACGCTTCATTTAACCTTAAACCCAACCACACGCAGTTTCATCACTAAACCCCCCCAAATACTAAGGTATAATAAAGCCCTATTCCCACCTTTCTGTGATAGTAGGAAAGCCTTAAACCCCATTTTAAGGTCCATCCTGCATCATTACCCCATAGGGATCTTTGTAAGGAGTTGAAGGTCATTCTTACCGTTTAATTTTACAGGTAGTTTGGGGAAGTCTATTGACAATAAGGATCTATACACTCCAGGCATACTTTGTTGTTATGAATGATATCATTTAGGAATTAGGTGTGGAGGCCACTTAAGCATATGTGATCCTCTGCTTCTAAATATTATTGCATTATTTATATTATAGGTGGTAATATTTATGTAAGACGAGCCCGAGAAAGTTGGTTAGAACAATATAAAAGGCTTTGGAAGCCCATGAATTAAAAGTTGTATTTTAATTAGTTTTATTTAATTTGTAGGTTTCTTATTAGAGTCCAATTTAGGTTAGGAAAGTTGACTAGGAGTATTATAAATAGTGATGTACTTCATTCTTTTGAGACATTGAATAATTAGAATTGATTGAGTTTTGTGTGAGAATTGTCTGTGTGATATTAATCCGTTGTTCCAAAACCCCGTACCCATCAAACATAGTGGGGGAAATATTACAAATAATAATGCATCATTCATACATGGGTTAATTTGTGTATAATAAAGCTGTGAAATGAAGATTATCTTAATAGTATAAGTCTGTCGTGGATCTTCTCTATGAACTAGGAATAGTTTGTGATTAGCCAGTTTATTATCCACTTAGTAAAATCTCCCCTGTCCCCTATTAACATGCTTTTCTAAGTTAGAGGAATTATTGGAAGACCTGAACACATATCATGTACTCACTTTCCATATATAAGTGTTTGCTGAAGCACAATTTCAGTAATTGTTTGATTTGTGTGATTTGTGTATTACACACACACACACACACACACATCCATATCAAAAAATAGGTCAAATAGCATCCATACCATCTTTCATAGCGACCAACAATTTAGATTAAAATTAGAACTAAGTCATCCGCTACTATTAGTAGCGGATAATGACAGGATTATATATATATATATATATATATATATATATATATATATATATATATATATATATTTATATTACTGTGGTTACTGTGGTTCGTAGAAAGTGCTTATGATGTTGCTGCTATCTAAATTTTCAAAAGCAAACGGACAGTGTGATTAATTCGTCCTACATTTATGAGTTTTAAGCCTTAATATTTTATTATGCTTTTTACAAAGCTAAACGAGTAAGCTCATTCTAAACATGCTAGCAATTACCAGCTTGCATCTAGATATATTGGGATGTTTCTACAAATATGCATATATTACTTGGGGTTTTTATTACAATAGTCACTTGATTATAGAGACAATCCCTTATAGAGGCAATTTCCATATTTTACTTCCTAAACAGAGTTTGGTTGACTATTTTGCTTGGTGTATGCAGCTTTTCTCTGGAAGTGATGATGCAACTGTACAGTGTGGGATCTTACAAGCAAGAAGTGCAGTGCAACACTGGAAAAACATGGGTCAACAGTGACTTCCATTGCAATATCTGAAGATGGATGGACTTTGCTTACTGCTGGAAGGGATGGGATTGTATACTTGTGGGACATTCATGATTATGGGCTTAAGTCTAGTGTACTAGTATATGAGGCTGTTGAAGCTGTATGTGTGATAGATTCTTTGTCTCCTTTCGCTTCATGTCTGGCTTCATCTATACAACAGCGTGAGAAGAAAAGAAGTGGTCCAGGAATTTATTTTATCACTGTTGGTGAACGTGGGATTGTGCGGATATGGGACTCTAATGATTCTGTATGCTGTTTTGACCAGAAGTCTTCAGATTTTGCTGTCAGCGCAGAGGCAGAAGATATGAAAAGAGGCTTCACTTCTGCTGCTATGTTGCCCTCTGGTCAGGGGTTGCTCACTGTCACGGCAGACCAGGAGTTTCTTTTTTATTTCCCAACGGAATCTCCTGAAGGTTGTTTGAAATTAATCCTTAGCAAAAGGCTTGTAGGATACAATGAAGAGATAGGGGATATGAAGTTTTTGGGCGAAGATGAACGGTTCCTTGCTGTTGCAACAAGTGTTGAAAAAGTACGAGTGTATGATCTTGCTTCCATGTCGTGTTCATATGTATTAGCAGGTCATACTGACATTGTTCTAAGCCTTGATACCTGTGTATCAACTTCTGGAAAAACACTTATTGCAACGGAAGCAAGGACAATAATGTTAGATTATGGGAAACAGACAGCAGATGTTGTATTGGAGTTGGCATAGGTCATATGGGTGCTGTTGGAGCTGTTGCATTTTCGAAGAAATCGAGAAACTTCTTTGTTAGTGGTAGTAGTGATTGTACCCTGAAGGTGTGGAGTTTTGATGGACTCTCAAATGACATGGAAGGAGCTTCTAACTTGAAAGCAAAAGCAGTTGTTGCTGCCCATAGTAAGGATATAAATTCCATAGCCATTGCACCAAATGATAGTCTCATCTGTAGTGGTTCCCAGGACCGCACGGCATGCATACTCATGGCTTCCAGATCTTGTATCTGTAGTTGTGCTTAGAGGACACAAGAGGGGGATTTGGTCAGTGGAGTTCTCTCCAGTCGACCAATGTGTTATTACGGCGTCTGGGGATAAAACAATAAAGATATGGGCTATATCTGATGGTTCATGTTTAAAAACATTTGAAGGGCATACGTCGAGTGTATTAAGAGCATCATTTTTAACTCGTGGAGCTCAGTTTGTTTCTTGTGGTGCTGATGGTTTGTTAAAGCTGTGGACAGTGAAAACTAATGAATGTGTGGCAACTTATGATCAACATGAGGACAAGGTTTGGGCCCTGGCTATTGGAAAGAAGACAGAAATGCTTGCAACTGGTGGTAGTGACGCAGTTGTGAATTTGTGGCATGACTCTACTGCATCTGATAAAGATGAAGCATTTCGGAAAGAAGTGAGGCATCTCACTCCCTTTTTAATGTTCTCGAACACACCAACCATACCAGGAAAAATTGCTACCGTATAAGAATCACTACCTTCATCCCATTTTAATTAACCCTCTTAGTAATTTTCCTGTGCTCCTAAGAGGTGCTGAAAACACTTTTATATTATTTTTTCAATTGACACACACAAACATATATATGTATATTTATCTTGATACATATTACATTTTCAACTATATTCAAAATATGTTTCATTTTCGGCACGTCTCGGAAGTTGGAATGCCTGCTGGATTGAAATGGGATGGAGGATGATATCTTTTTAATTTTTGATATGGGATAGAAAGTTGGAAATAAGAAACTGGAGGTAAGCCCTTGGGAATTTGGGCCAGTACCCCTTTTGGTTGTGTCCATGATCAATATTTGTGCAAGCTTTATAGAATGCACAAACTTTTAAAACCAATAACAAAATACAAAAGTTAAAACTACTGTTTGCATGATGTACTAGCATATATATCATTTAAAAAGGTTTGGAAGTTGTGCCGTCATTCATAAAGTTATATTTCTCTAGTAATATGTGGATTCAATATCTCCACATATTTTGGCAATTAGTATCTTACTAATCAATTGCCCTCTGATAGACTTCTGTATTGGTATAGGAGGAAGGTGTTCTAAGGGGCCAAGAGCTAGAGAATGCTGTATCTGATGCTGACTACACTAAAGCAATTCAAATTACTTTTCAGCTTCGTAGACCTCATAAACTTTTTGATTTATTTGCACAACTTTGCAGGTAGCATTTTGTCTTCTCCCTCTTCATCCTTTTCCATTTTGTCTGTATACCAGTTTATTTATATAAGGATGAATCATCTGCAGAAATGGAGATGCTGAATATCAGATTGAGAAAGCTCTTCGTGCTCTTGACAAAGAAGAATCCCGTCAACTTTTGGAATATGTTAGAGAATGGAATACAAAGCCAAAGCTCTGTCATATAGCACAGTTTGTGCTTTTCCGGATTTTCAGCATTCTTCCACCAACAGAGATTGCTGAGGTACTTGCCTAGCTGAGTAGCTGTTATAGGGTATTAGTGATAGTTTAAACAGAAATTTTCATATCCCGATGCTCTACTTTGAGGGAAAAGAGGTTCTTCCCAATATGTCATCCTATACTTTATGACTTGGTAAGAAGGACTTGAGGAGTACTTGTCCTGGGAACTTCTTTTCAATCATGGATTAGACAAAGTTTGACGAATTATATTTAAATCTGTTACTTGATTAGAGAATTAATCCAAAAAAGATTATAATTGGATACTGACGAGCTATCTTTAGTAGTCACATGGTTAATGCATATGATTTTGTCTTGGTTTAAATCCAAGGCAAGTGATATATATTTTGCAAAGTATTTGCTTTGTTAGGATCAAGTATCTGAATTGGCTAGACAATTTTATTTTCAAAAGAGAGTAGTTGCTAGAGACTAAAGCCCTTGAAGCAACTGCAAACTAAAGTTGCTGTAGTAGTTCTAGCTTCTACTCTGGAAAGGGAATATCATATTCCTGGTTCATAATCTCTGTACTTTCCTTTTTTGAGACATGCACACACAGAAATCATACAACTGTTCTCAGGTCTTGCTTCTTACTTCCAAAACTCCCCCTCTCCCCCCCTCCAGGTGCTATTTCTTTGTTCACAAAACCTTTGAAATGTGAATCATAGAATACATAATGTGTTGCAATTTTTCAGATAAGAGGCATTGGAGAACTCCTTGAAGGCCTCATCCCTTACTCTCAGAGGCATTTCAGTAGGATAGATAGGCTTGAAAGAAGCACCTTCCTGTTGGACTATACTCTAACAGGAATGTCTGTTATTGAACCAGAAACGAAGGAAATAGAGTTGACAAGCAGTTCTGTGAAGCATACCAAGGATGCAGATGATGAACAATTATTAGAAGTTGCCGCAGAGGAGCAAGAGCTGGATGTCGTAGATCCGAATGATATGATCTCTTCAAAGAAACGGAAGTCGCACAAATCCAGAGATGTTGCACATAAGAAAAGCAAGGGAGTAGCTTACGTGAATGTTTCAACTGTTTCATTGCTTGCATAACACACTACAGGTGCTGCCTGCTTTTATTACGACCTTGCGGTATTTGTTAGTTCATTCATCCTTTGTTGTTAAATGTTCCACCTCAGAAGTAGGCTTCTTGCTATGAGATTTTGTGACGTCTTATTGGTTTGAGTCCCTATGTGTTGCTGAATCATCTGGTTGTAGAATATGACACTTGTGTAGTTTCAAAACTTTATACCACATATAGTTTATAATGCTTTTGCTATTTATTTTTTTGGATACAGGAAGAAACTGTTGCACATTCCCCCGATTAATGCGATAGTTTGTGAAATAGACAACATAATTAGGACCAAAAAACAGATCAACTGGATATGGTATATTGCTTGAAAAAAAGGAAGTGGTGCGCCGTGCATCTGGGTGGGAGGAGCAGCAAATTAATTTGGTCCAATATTCAGGGGAAAACACCTCGACAAATCACATGCAGACAGAGGGAAGCCTGTATTGTATTGGTCAAGTTCAGCCCAATTGATGGCCTCAACTTCCAGGGCAGAAACAGGTAAGTGGTAACCCACCCAGTGGATGAAATTGAAGGCCAACCAAAAATATTTGTTATTGGAAATTTTTAATTTGTATTTTTCTGTTCTTGAAAGTCGGGTTGATCTTCTTTCCTTTTTTTTATACGGGTAAAGTGCAGTAAATTATGTTTAAGTGGTTCTAAAGGAAATTATATATATTTTTTTCAGTCATTTATTTGGACTTTTTTTAATTTTATTTTTGCTTTAGGCAAAGGGATAATTATAGTTTAATTGGTGAAACCTGAATTTAGTTTCTTTATTTCTTGCTTTATAAGTGTCAATTATGACAGTGGTTCCGTCAAGCTAGGTAGTCAAGCTAGGTAGAGGCGTAGAGCTGCAAGTGAAAGTGAAATGCAAGAGACAATTGTATGTATATACAGTCCAGTTGGTCAAAAATTTTAGTACCTGAATTTGTAAGACTAATGAATTCATATAAAGTTACTAATGCATGTTTGTGATGATTCTTAATCATTGTTATGACCAAAGTTAGTAAGAAAATTAAGTTAGGGTCTATTTTTTAAGCTTAAAGTAAGCTTTGATAGGTCAAAATTGGTTAGATGATTAAACAAAGTGAGATGATGATAAAAGTAACCTTAGGTAACTAAAAAACACATGCCTAGACTGTCTAAGTAGTCAAAACTGAAAGAAATTTAAGAAGTGTTGAAATCGGTTTTGGGAAAAAAGTGTTAAACTGTCTAGTGTGAGTCTCAGTTAAAGTAGGCTTAACTGATATGAATGAGGAACCTAAACTTTTATTAAAATACCTTGGTATATGGTCTACCAGTGGAGCTATATGGTAGAGGCAAAAGATTAATCAAGAAATTCCAACAAATCATCAAAGTAGGCAGTAAAGTCAATTCTCTCTATTGTATGAATATATTTACTCGTATGTCATCAAATACGTTGATGCTACAAGACAACTTTTTTTTGGACTTCCTCTGAAAATTTTGAAATTCGAAAAGCAGGATAGCAAGTTGCTTTCCAATTCAAACTTATTTCAAACATATTACTATTTTTTAAAACGACAAATATGATAATTAAATTCAAAACGCAGGATAGCAAGTTGCTTTGACCAATTCAAACATATCATTTTTTTTATGTTTTAAAAACGACAAATATGATAGTTAATAATTTATAATCAATTATATATATTAATATTAAGTAATTTTGTATTATTTTAATTTTAAATTAACATATTAATTCCAAAAAATAAAAATATATTCTCCCTCTATTTCATGATAAAAGTCCAAGTTAAATGTGTACTCAATATTTTCATATCCGAATCGAAAAAGTTATTGGGTGTTGAACCGTAACTGAACGGGTGATGTCTTAAATATATAAAAATAGGCAAAAACCACCTGGCAAAAAACACATTTACTATCATGTGGTCGTCGACTTGTAAGCAATTAGCCACTGAACTTTAAAAATATGCAATGAACCACTGTGCTTTCTAAAAATGAAAATTCAGGCCATTCTGCCCAATTTCTTGGACGGACGTCAAATAATTACACATGTGGCATTGAAAAAATAATAATTAAAAAATTATTATTTTCTTATGTGGCAACACAAAAAAATAATAAAATAAAATCATTGATTATGTGGCAAAAAATGATTAAAATAATAATAAAATTAAAATAAATATTTTAATTCTTTTTTTAATAATTTTTTCTTTTCCTTTATCTCTTTTCTTTTTTTTTAATTATTATTTTTATTTTGAAAATATTAATACAAAAAAATTATTAAATTTAGGCTTAAAACATAAAAGAAACATTGCAATTAAAAATATTAAAATCTATTAATAACTAAACATAAAAACAAAAAACAAAAAACAAAAAACAAAAAACAAAACAAAATACAAAACAGAAGCAAATCAAAATCAAATTCACGTGTTTCTTCTTCCTCTTAAAATTCTCAAATTAAAAACCTTATTGCTTCCTCCACCTCTATGATCCCAACAAAACCCTAGCCTCTCTGATCCCAACAAAACCTTAGCCTCGCTTCCTCCACCTCTGAACAATTTCAAGATCTGAACTTTGCCTTTGATCCGGGTGTAAGTGGTGTGGGGCATTGTTTCCGAGATGACATCGGAATAGACATTAGAGTCTGAGAGCAATCGATCGACCATCACCGTCAACGTGAGATTCAGAGGAGTGGTCCCGTCGGACTTGTATGTTTAAGTCTAAATCTCAGTCCCCAACTTCATCCATAGACAAGGATTTGCAGGTTAACGGTGTTAATTAATCTAATCCTCCTTCTCTTTCTCCGACTGTAATAAAGCACATGGTCTTCAATTTACCTTTTTAGCAATAACAATGTCATGTGACGTCTTTATGGGGCTGAAAATTTTGCTTCATGTGTTTGCTCAAAAACGAGTTGGGTATGTGATTTGGAATTTTTTTCATAAATTTGTTCTACAACAAATTGGGTCTCTAATCTCTATTGTTATGGTTTCATTTTTTATGGAATTGTCTGTTGCTATAGTTTTGTTGCTCTTGGTGGGTTAGTTTGAATCTAGTGATTTCTATTTTGTGGTTTCTCCTTTTCCTTCTCAAGTGGATCTATTAATTTTTTCCTCATGGAATGACATGTTGATTACAAAATTTGTCCGACTTTGCAAAGAGGATGAAGAAAATACAGAGAAATAATTGGAATGTTTGATTGTAGTGTTCTAAACAATTTGGGTTTGATGAAGATGAAGAATCGTTTTGTTGAAGAAGAAAAAGAATCCCAGATCAACTATTACGTGTATTAATTTTTTTTTAAAAGCCACGTAGGAAAATTGGCCAGATCTCTGTTAGCTAAATTAGACGGAATGATCTATTTAAGAATTTTTAAAAAACACAGTGGGCTAATAGTATTTTTTTAAAATTCAGTGATTCAATGCTTACAAGTCGACGACCACAAAGGGTAAAGGTGCCTTTTTTCCTAATGGCACACTGATCTGATGGATGACTTCCCGCACAACTTACAAATTACTTCCACTTTTGAACATTCTGAACTCCAAGTGCATCAATCTTCTTGTTAAGTTTGGAAATCTGAGCCGACATTTGTTCAGACAAAGATGAAATTGCATCAAGTTCTAAAACCCCTGAAACCTTTGGTTGTGTCATCCATGTCGTAGGACATTGGTAGTTATTAGCTGCCAAGTTTTCCAATAAATTATAAACCTCCTCACAGTTCTTGACCATTAACGCTCCACTCGTTGTTGCATCTATACTTGTTCTCACTTAACTGCTTAGCCCATTGTAGAAAGTTTGAACTTGTAACCAGTTAGCAACACCATGATAGGGACATCTCCTTAATAAATCTTTGTACCTTTCACAAGCTTCGTACAATAACACAGTCATGTTGATTGAAAGAAGCGATGTTTCTCATCTTTGTCGTCTTTGCTGGTGGAAAAAATTTGGCAATGAACTTTTGCGCCAAATAATTCCATGTCGTGATGGACCCCGATGACAATGAATGTAACCAGCTCTTGGTTTTATCTCTCAATGTAAATGGGAATAACCTCAATCTCATAGCATCATTCGACACCCCGTTATACTTGGATGTATCGTATATCTCCAAGAAACTGACAAGATGGTAGTAGGGATCATCGTTCGGTAACCCCCCAAATTGAACCGAGTTTTGGATCATCTAGATAGTGCTTAGCTTGATCTTAAAACGAGTAGCTGTAATCACAGGCCTAGTGATGCTTGATTTCCGTCACTAGTGGCATATCATATCCCGCAATGATTTTTATTCCTCTTTAGTCAGCATGTCCTGATTTTCTACGACAGCCTAATTCAAGTTACGACTCCTTTGGAACCTACGTTCAATCTCGTTGTCGTAAGGAACTAATTCAAGACCCTTGGACTGCATGTGCATACACAACTGAAAATACCCCGGTGCACATATGATTCTCGGATCACCTCTGTAAAGCTCCGAAAAATCGAACATTTTGTAAATACTTTTAATAATGAATAAAATAATATTATTTATTATTATTATGTGTTAGTAAGATGAATGTCGTTCTATAACCTAGAAATGCCGGAAAGATGTAGTATTTTAACTATGTGGGAGAATTAAAGTGTTTGAGTTCTAAAACGAAATTAAAAGTTTTCCGAGAAATTTTCTAAAAAACACTATTCATAGATTTCTGCTCGGGAATTATTTTGAACTTCCGAAAAATACGTAACGTTATAATATCAAGGTGAGATAGATTATGTAATAATAATCTAAGTATGGAAAACGTAATATTTAGCATGCGGACTTAAATTTGAGAACGTTAGGAATATTAAACATTAAGAAGAAAGTGTAATGATTGTATGATGCGAAGTATTGTAGTAGTATGTATGAAGAATAGAATAACGTATGTTACGAATTAATATACGATCTAGAATACGAGAATTATACGTATGGTATAATGATAAGGCTTTTAATTAAATGGAATGGCCTTGTAGGAGTATTAGTATATTGGTAGAAGTCCAATGGGAAGTGATATGCAAGCCCAAGTGTTTGTTAATTAAGAGTCCAACTAATGTAATACAAGCCCAATAAGAATTAGCTAGATTAATTAAGCAAGCCCAATGTCTTGATCCATTGGATAAATAGGATCCATGGTACAACCCATGGGTAGACTTGGTGGGCAAGAACTTTATGTGATGGTCAAGCTTTGGATAAGTGTTGTGATAAGCAAGTTTACTTAGGGCCAAAGCAATGAATAGTAAGGAGGTTAAATTAAGGAGGTGGAGGGCCTAAATGACCATTCTATCCTAACTTTGCTAAGCCTATAAATAGAGAGCTCCACAATTCAATTGTTGCTTGATTAAATTTTATCCAACTTCTATCAAGATAAGTTCTTAAGTGTTAGAGAGAATAAGTTCACATAAGTCAAGAATAAGTTAATCAACCTTTGATAAATCGTCAAGGAAGAGAAGTACAAGTGCTTCTAGGGTAAGACTCTTGTCTAATATATATTCATCTCTATCATTGTAGGGTGATAAGAGAAGTATGATTGTATGCTAAGAACATATAAGAAGTCATTGATGAATGAACTTAAGCCGGATAAGTGGAATAAGCAACTTGAACCTAAATAAGTTATGAACTTATGATGAACTTGTCATATGATAGTCATATGATGTTAGTATGATCAATATGGTATGAGAACATTGATTAAAGGACTTAAGTCCATATTAAGTCATAAGCAAGTAAATTTGTAGGTCATAAGTTGAATAAGTCATTGACTTATGAGAATAACTCAAAACCTATTTTGAGAATAAGTTGGTGTAATAAGTAACTTGAAATGTTTATATGTTGATTAAAATCCATTTAGAATCATTAGTAACAAAGTTATGCCAGAATTCACACGATTGGACGATAATCGTCGAATTCGTGAAATTCTCGGAATGGTAGTCGTATTTTGTGTTTGAAGTCGGAAATGTTGGTTTTTGATAGAGACAAGTCATATTTGGCATTATAGAGTTGCGGACTCAAAAATGACCGAATTCCGACTTAGAACGAAGAAACGAGCGTTGAACGTTCACGAACGTTTATCGTTTTCGTTGAAAATAAACTAATAGGTGAAATTTTAGCAAACGAAGTCAAATAGATAAAATTCTTGCATGAACGCATAGAGTATGTAAATTGTGAACCGTAGGCTTTTGAACGAGCCAATTCGGACTAATAACGAAGAAGTTATGAGTCTGGAAGTTTCGTAAAATTTTCAATTTTTGCAAACTATCTGAGACACAGAGTTGGCAACGCCACGCGCCAACCCAAGGCCAAATGAGTAGTCCGCAGTTGTGCCACGATGAGTTGTTTGAGCACACTCGCTAACTCGTCGCAGCAATAGCGACCTAAAGAGTAAGACTCACACCGCAGCGCCGAAGTCCCGGCCTCTGCTCTCATCGTTAACTCGCATGCATGCAACGCGCGATTGAAGAGTAATGGGTGGCGCCGTAGCGCCAACCCTAGGAGGTGGACAGTAAAGAATGTTTATGAGTACAACTTGAACAGTAACTCAGTAGTAATAAACTGAGAAACTTAATAAGATATTGTAAGGTACTTTTAAACCTTACGTATGATGATTAGAGTTAATAACTAATTGAATGTGAACGTAATGTGAATGACGTAATGAAAAGCCAGAAACTGTAATAACAGATCTAAGTCAGAATTTAGATTGAGATGAAGGGTAAGATATAATAATATACCTACTTGATTAAATAAGACCTAATGTGGTACATTATATGATCATCTATTGTATAAACTTATAGACTTAAAGTGTACGTGTGATAATCAGTAAGCAAACGCTGAAGGCAAGTATTCTAACCCTTGTTCTAGTTCAGTCTGGACAAGCTTTGAAATTCATGTATTCTCTCACATGAAGTCTTGAATGATGAAGTCAAAGCCAATTCTTTCGGCTAGACTTATATTATGATTCTGTTAAGCATGATTAATGTTTACCGAGCTATATTGGTGTGGTTTTCAATTGAAGACCGAGTATGCTAAAAATGTTTTTGTCGTTTAACGACAGGCACGTGAGGTTGCCACAACTTAAACGTATACACGTTTAATGAATGTAGTGTTGATCAACATAGAGTAATATAAGCTGATCACCTAGACGTGCTTGTAAGTAATGTCGGACTTACGGACTTAGTGCCGGGATGTCCTTTTCAAAAGAACTTATGAAATGCTCAAGGTGTTAGACCGGAATTGATGTTTTACTGAATATTGTTGTTGTAAAACGTTTTGAATGAAAAGAAGTGCTATTTTGAATTATCGATAGTACTTCATAACTATTGTTCAGTTATTGAAGATATACGTATCCTATGTTTCAAGCATGTTGTTTATTAGAAATGTTGTACTTGCTGAGATAGTTATGCTCACTCTTGCTTGAACCATATGAACACAACTAAGATCGAACGGACCGAAGGCTCCGGCAAGGATAAGGGCGAAGCGAAGACGAACCCGTAGAATACTTATGTAATAGTATAGGATGAACATTTGTAATATATTTGATATTATGACAAGAACAAGTGAAAGAGTTATCAAGAACCTGGGAAATGTAAATATTATTTTAATATATATAAGACATATTCGTTCTTTTGGGGCATTTCAATGGAATGTATGTATGAATGGTAGTACAGTGTAGCACCATCTGTCGGGTTGGAAGAGACCCGAATTTGGGGGCATCACAGGTTGGTATCAAAGCATTAGGTTATAAAACTTAAGGGGGGATTTAAAAACCTTAAGTCATAACCTTAAGAGAAGTCAAAGAAGTACAAGAAGAAAATAACCTTATAAAAATTCATTATGATTATGTTATATGTTTTTATTATTCTACAGACGTGTACTAATCAATTTAATTATTTTGTGTAGATGTCAGGAGTAAATGGAATGCAGTTAGATGTACAAGCTGTTAGTGAAGAATCAGTTAACCAAGTAGAGGTTATACCGAACCCCATAGCGGCAAAGCCCGAAGTTGTTGTGATTGAGTCTAGAGACTCAGAGGATCCTGACCTCATGTCAGTATTCGATGGTATGATAGAGGAAGAGGTGGAGGTGGTGTCCTTCAACTCGGTAGCTATAGCAGCGGAGATGGCTCCGGGGGAGTCAATGATGTCATTATTTATGTCAGTGTTGGATAGAAATATCCATTACTGTCAGGAGGTTAAGGAGCTGAAAGCAGAGCTCCGGATGGTTATAGAGGATAAGATGGACGTGGAGTCCATGTGGGAGCAGGAACATGACGAGAGGATTTTGGCCAAGGACAAAGTCCACGAATTGAAGCATGAGGTCTTTGAGCTCAAAGAGGAGCTAAAGACCAAATGACAGAAGATAGGGAGAATGTCCTATATCCATAGGAGTTCTCACACAGATTTCCAAAGCAGCAAGTAGTCGGTTATCCTAGAAGGCGAGGCGAACGCGACATACTATCGATCGTGATATTATTGCTTAGAGTCTTGCCAAGGCGATTTTGATAATGCATTAAGGCGATGTAATCTAGTAATAGCTAGAGTAGTTTAAATATGTAAATATTTTTTTATCTAGTAGTGACGTAAAACCCTCTTTTGTATAGAAAAGGGTAGTCTTTTGTAAATCCCAATTTTTGAAAAGCAATAGCGGGATAGTAATGTAATCAGCTTAGGCTGTGTAATGAAACGATGTAGTATTATACTACAATGAGTGAATGAATATAAGCCTTTTTATGAAACAATCGAGAAATGGATGTTAAAGTTATTGTTTAATTTGGAATGATAACTAACTAATAAAGAAGGAAATAATAACGCAATGTGTTGTTTGTTGTATTAGTAAAATGCCGCCAAGAAGAGTGCAACGAAATCAAGGTGCTAATGCGAATCAACAAGAGGGAGGTCCCATAAACCCCATGCAGGAATTTGTTAATTTAATAACAAAGCATTTAATAGAATCAATATCCTCAGAATCCGGGAGTAGCACGAGCTACGACCTTTAAGGATTTTAAGAGTGTTGGTTTGCCGGAGTTCAAAGGAACTACGGACCCTATTGAGGCCCAAACGTGGGTAAAGGAAATAGAGAAGGTATTTGTGATAGCAAATGTCGACGAGGCCCAAAAGGTTTCCTTTGCAAGCTATATGATGAAGGGAGAGGCCAACTTTTGGTGGGATTCCAATCAGGCCAGAGCGGATATAGGAAACGTAATGTGGGTGAGGTTCAAGGAGATATTATTCGAGAACTACTTTCCCACAGGCATGTAGGGAAGGATGGAGATGCGGTTTTTGGAGTTGAAATAAGGGGACATGACGGTTCCCCAATACGCCGCCAAGTTTAATGAACTGGCAAGGTTCGCTCTACACCAAGTGGATACCGAGGTTAAGAAGGCACGACGGTTCGAGCAGGGCTTGAAACCCTGGCTCTATAACTGTATTTTGGTGTTTCAAAGTACTTCATTTGGAACCATTTTAGAGAAGGCGATAATTGCGGAAGGTGGTAGTGAGGCGTTGAGCCAGTACCACAAAGAAAAGAAGAATAAGGGAAAGATAGATGGGGGAGTAAAGATTGAGGGAGCCAGTGGTAGTGGCGAGGCTCAGAAGAGCAAGGTGTTTAGCTCTGGGAATACTGGAGTGAAGCAAGGAGACCAGAAGAGGAGAATGGAGGCCTGCAAGACCTATGGGAAGACTCATTTAGGAGTCTGTCTCAAGGGGAAGGCCGTGTGCTATAATTGCGGATAGGAGGGACACATTGCACCTAACTGTCCCAGTCCAAAGAAAAATCATGGGTGCTTTGTGTGTGGGTCAACTGACCACATGGCAAAGAGCTGCCCAAAGAAGGGGATGGACGGGAACCGGGACACTAATAGCGGGAAGTTAGCTATTGGGAGTCTAGCTCAGCCGGGTAGGCCGATGAGCCTTACCTTTAATATGACAGTCCAAGATGCAGTTGCATCGGGGGACGTCGTCGTAGGTATTATTCCGATCAACGACATAAATGCTTACGTGCTGTTTGATTCGGGTGCTACTTGTTCGTTCATAGCTTGTGATTTTTCTAGACGATTAGAATTACTTCCCGAAAAGTTGCCTATACCTTTAAATATTAAGGTAGCGAACGAAGAGATAATTCATGTTGAAAATATTCATAGGAGTTATTGCGTAAACATACGGGGTTCTAAATTATCGATAGATTTGATACCGATAAAGTTAGGAGAATTCGACGTAATTCTCGGAATGGATTGGTTATTGAACCATGGGGAAATTATAGATTGTCAAAAGAAATGTGTGAACATTAGAACGTTAAGACAACTTCAGGTAGTATTTTATGGGAATAGATCACCGGGACGTTCGTGTTGTCTAACGATGGCACAGACGAGAAAATTATTGAGGAAGGGGTGTGTAGGTTATCTGTGTCATGTTGTTGATACCCAGAGAGTGGTAGAAACCATGGAACAAATACCTATAGTGAGTGAATTCAATGATGTATTTTTGAGTGAACTACGGTATTCCACGGATAGAGAGATCGAGTTCATCATAGACATTGTGCGGAGCGACACCAGCTTCTGTGGCACCGTATCGTATGGCGCCAAAGATGAGAGATGAAGGAATTGATGGTGCGCTTACAAGAACTATTGGACGTGAAGTACATACAACCGAAAGTGTTTCACCGTGGGGAGCACCCCAGATCGCTTTGTGAAGAAGAAGGACGGATCGTTAAGACTTTGTATCGACTACCGAGAGTTGAACAAGTTAACGATAAAGAATAAATACCCATTGCCCGTGATCGATGATCTCTTTGATCACCGAAAGGGCTAAGTATTTTCTAAAATAGATTTAAGAACGGGTATCATCAGTTGAAGGTTAGGAAGGAGGATGTACCAAAGACAACATTCAGGACTCGTTATGGTCATTACGAGTTTTTGGTGATGTCGTTTGGATTGACTAATGAACCAGCTGTATTTATGGATATGATGAATAGAGTGTTCAAGCAATATTTGGACAAGTTCGTTGTGGTGTTTATTGATGATATTCTAGTCTATTCTAAGACGCTAGAAGATCATGCTAAACACCAAAGATTAGTGTTGGAGACACTAAGAAAGGAGAAGTTGTATGCGAAATTCACTAAGTGTGAATTTTGGTTAGAGAAGGTACAGTTTTTAGGTCATGTTATTGACCATGAGGGGATTTCAGTAGATCCAGCGAAGGTGGAAGCCGTGATGAATTGGGAACAACCAAAAACGCTGACCGAGGTGCGGAGTTTCCTAGGGTTAGCGGGTTACTATCGGAGATTCATCCAGGATTTTTTGAAGATAGTGACTCTGTTGACTAATTTGACAAGGAAGACGGTGAAATACACGTGGACAGATAAATGTGAAGACAACTTTCAAAAATTGAAGAGGAGGTTGAGTAAAACGCCTATTTTGTCATTACCCGATAACACAGGAAATTTCGTAGTTTATAGCGATGCTTCGCATAGAGGACTTGGTTGCGTGCTCATGCAACATGGCAAGGTCATTGCGTATGCATCTAGGCAGTTGAAGGATTATGAAAAATTTTACCCTATTCATGATCTGGAACTAGCTGCAGTAGTTTTTGCTCTAAAGATATGGAGACATTATCTTTATGGAGAAAAATGTGAGATATACACGGACCATAAGAGTCTAAAATATATCTTCACACAAAAGGAGTTGAATATGAGGCATAGGAGATGGTTGGAGTTGATAAAGGATTATGACTGTGAGATCCTGTATCACCCTGGAAAAGCCAATGTAGTTGCCGACGCCTTAAGTAAAAAGGGTCAGGAAAAGTTGTCTATGTTAACGGCTCAAACTGAGTTAATAACACAGATGGCTAGTATGGAATTAGAAGTGAAGTTGCCAAGTGAATCGGGGCAGATATTTTTTACGACAGAGATGCAATCTACTATCGTAGAGAGAATCAAGGAGGTGCAGCTCAGAACTGATGAGTGTGAACGAGTAAAGGAGCGGTTAATCAATGGAAAAGAGACTAAGTACAGTCTTGATAACGAGGGGTTATTGAGATTTGAAGGAAGAATTTGGGTTCCGAATGAGACGAAATTAAACGAGCAGGTTCTACAAGAGGCTCATAGTTCAAGGCTTTCGATTCATCCTGGTAGCACTAAGATGTATCAAGACTTTTGACAGAGTTTCTGGTGGTCGAACATGAAGAGAGAGATAGCAGAGTATGTGAGTAGGTGCTTGACTTGTCAAAAAGTTAAAGCCGAACATCAACGACCAAGTGGCTTTCTACAGTCATTGGAAATTCCAGAGTGGATGAGAGAATATCACGATGGATTTTGTGGTAGGACTTCCGACTACTCAGAAGGGATATGATGCGATTTGGGTAATAGTGGATCGATTGATGAAGTCGGCTCACTTTTTGCCAATTAGGGTTAAGTATAACTTAGACCAGTTAGCTAGACTCTATATTAAGGAAATAATTTCCAGACATGGAGTACCAGTATCGATTGTGTCAGATCGTGACCCACGATTCACATCTAACTTTTGGAGGAGTCTATAAGAGCAGTTGGGAACGCAGTTGAAGCTGAGTACGTCGTATCATCCACAAACGAATGGACAGAGTGAGAGGACAATTCAGACGTTAGAAGATATGCTAAGATCTTGCGTTATGGATTTCAAGGGTAGTTGGGATGATCATCTACCATTAGTGGAGTTTGCGTATAACAATAGCTATCATGCAAGCATAGGTATGCCGCCTTATGAAGCTTTGTATGGGAGGAAATGTAGAACGCCACTGTATTGGGATGAGGTAGGAGAACGCCGAATGTTGGGACTAGAATTGGTACAACAGACAGCGGACATTGTCAAGATGATACAAATGCGTCTCTTAGCAGCTCAAGACAGACAGAAGAAGTTTACGGATTCACATAAAGAGAATAGAGAATTTAAAGTAGGCTCCTATGTCTTTCTGAAGGTATCTTTCTAGAAAGGAAAGATACGTTTTGGAAAGAAGGGAAAGTTAAGTCCGAGGTTAATAGGACCTTTTGAGGTATTAAAACGGGTGGGTGAGGTAGCATATATGGTAGCATTATCTCTAGACCTAGAACAAATACATAATGTATTTCACGTATCGGTATTGCGTCCTTATAAGCCAGATTATAAGCACGTGATAGAATATGAACCTATTCATATCGAGAAGGACTTAACATACGAGGAAACGCCGATTCAAATTGTCGATAGAAAAGAACAAGTTCTGCGGAATAAAGTCATATCTTTCGTGAAGGTGATATGAAAGAACCACGATGCAGAAGAAGCAACGTGGGAGTTAAAAGAAATGATGAAAAAGAATTACCCTCAATTATTTGTGTAATTTTTTTTAGCGAGATTCTGGGGACAGATTCCTTATAAGGGGGAGAGAGTGTAACGCCCCAAAAAATCAAACATTTTGTAAATACTTTTAATAATGAATAAAATAATATTATTTATTATTATTATTATTATTATTATTATTATTATTATTATTATTATTATTATGTGTTAGTAAGATGAATGTCGTTCTATAACCTAGAAACGCCGGAAAGATGTAGTATTTTAACTATGTGGGAGAATTAAAGTGTTTGAATTTCTAAAACGAAAATAAAAGTTTTCCGAGAAATTTTCTGAAAAACACTATTCATAGATTTTTGCTCGGGAATTATTTTTGAACTTCCGAGAAATACGTAACGTTATAATATCAAGGTGAGATAGATTATGTAATAATAATCTAAGTATGGAAAATGTAATATTTTGCATGCGGACTTAAATTTGAGATCGTTAGGAATATTAAACATTAAGATGAAAGTGTAATGATTATATGATGTGAAGTATTGTACTAGTATGTATGAAGAATGGAATAACGTATGTTACGAATTAATATACGATCTAGAATACGAGAATTATACGTATGGTATAATTATAAGGCTTTTAATTAAATGGAATGGACTTGTAGGAGTATTAGTATATTGGTAGAAGTCCAATGGGAAGTGATATGCAAGCCCAAATGTTTGTTAATTAAGAGTCCAACTAATGTAATACAAGCCCAATAAGAATTAGCTAGATTAATTAAACAAGCCCAATGTCTTGATCCATTGGATAAATAGGATCCATGGTGCAACCCATGGGTAGACTTGGTGGGCAAGAACTTTATGTGATGGTCAAGCTTTGGATAAGTGTTGTGATAAGCAAGTTTACTTAGGTCCAAAGCAATAAATAGTAAGGAGGTTAGATTAAGGAGGTGGAGGGCCTAAATGACCATTCTATCCTAACTTTCCCAAGCCTATAAATAGAGAGCTCCACAATTCAATTGTTGCTTGATTAAATTTCATCCAACTTCTATCAAGATAAGTGCTTAAGTGTTAGAGAGAATAAGTTCACATAAGTCAAGAATAAGTCAATCAACCTTTGATAAATCTTCAAGGAAGAGAAGTATAAGTGCTTCTAGGGTAAGACTCTTGTCTAATATATATTCATCTCTATCATTGTAGGGTGATAAGAGAAGTATGATTGTATGCTAAGAACATATAAGAAGTCATTGATGAATGAACTTAAGCCGGATAAGTGGAATAAGCAACTTGAACCTAAATAAGTTATGAACTTATGATGAACTTGTCATATGATAGTCATATGATGTTAGTATGCTCAATATGGTATGAGAACATTGATTAAAAAACTTAAGTCCATATTAAGTCATAAGCAAGTAAATTTGTAGGTCATAAGTTGAATAAGTCATTGACTTATGAGAATAAGTCAAAACTTACTTTGAGAATAAGTTGGTGTAATAAGTAACTTGAAATGTTTATATGTTGATTAAAATCTATTTAGAATCATTAGTAACAAAGTTACGCCGGAATTCACACGATTGGACGATAATCATCGAATTCGTGAAATTCTCGGAATGGAAGTCGTATTTTGTGTTTGAAGTCGGAAACGTTGGTTTTCAATAGAGACAAGTTATATTTGGCATTATATAGTTGCGGACTCGAAAATGACCGAATTTTGATTTAGAACAAAGAAACGAGCGTTGAACGTTCACGAACGTTTATCGTTTTCGTTGAAAATGAACTAATAGGTGAAATTTTAGCAAACGAAGTCAAATAGATAAAATTCTTACATGAATGTATAGAGTATGTAAATTGTGAACCGTAGGCTTTTTAACGAGCCAATTCGGACTTATAACGAAGAAGTTATGAGTTCGGAAGTTTCGTAAAATTTTCAAGTTTTGCAAACTATCTGAGACACAGAGTTGGCACCGCGGCGCCAACCCAAGGCCAAATGAGTAGGGCCGCAGCGCAGATGAAGTCTCGTCTCGAGCACACTGCTAACTCACGTCGCAGCACGACCTAAAGAGTAAGGACTCGCGCCACAATACGAGTCCCGGCTCTGTACTATCGTTAACTCAGCAAGCAGTCACGGATTGAAGAAGTAATGGGTGGCCTAAGCAATGAACCTTAGGAAGTGGACAATAAAGAATGTTTATGAGTACAACTTGAACAGTAACTCAGTAGTAATAAACTGAGAAACTTAATAAGATATTGTAAGGTACTTTTAAACCTTATGTATGATGATTAGAGTTAATAACCAATTCATTATGAACGTAATGTGAATGACGTAATGAAAAGCCGGAAATCGTAATAACAGATCTAAGTCAGAATTTAGATTGAGATGAAGGGTAAGATATAATAATATGCCTACTTGATTATATAAGACCTAATGTGGTACGTTATATGATCATGTATTGTAGAGACTTAGAGACTTAAAGTGTACGTGTGATAATCAGTAAGCAGACGCTGAAGGCAAGTATTCTAACCCTTGTTCCAGTTCAGTCTCGGACAAGCTTTGAAATTCATGTATTCTTTCACATGAAGTCTTGAATGATGAATTCAAAGCCAATTCTATCGGTTAGACTTATATTATGATTCTGTTAAGCATGATTAATGTTTACCGAGCTATATTGGTGTGGTTTTCAATCGAAGACCGAGTATGTTAAAAATGTTTTTGTCGTTTAACGACAGGCACGTGAGGTTGCCACAACTTAAACGTATACACGTTTAATGAATGTAGTGTTGATCAACATAGAGTACTATAGGCTGATCACCTAGACGTGCTCGTAAATAATGTCAGACTTACGGACTTAGTGCCGGGATGTCCTTTTCAAAAGAATTTATGAAATGCTCAAGGTCTTGGACCGGAATTGATGTTTTACTGAATATTGTTGTTGTAAAATGTTTTGAATGAAAAGAAGTGCTATTTTGAATCATCAATAGTACTTCATAACTATTGTTCAGTTATTAAAGATATACGTATCCTATGTTTCAAGCATGTTGTTTATTAGAAATGTTGTACTTGCTGAGCTAGTTATGCTCACTCTTGCTTGAACCATATGAACACAGCTAAGATCGAACGGACCGAAGGCTTCGGCAAGGATAAGGGCAAAGCGAAGACGAACCCGTAGAATACTTATGTAATAGTATAGGATGAACATTTATAATATATTTGATATTATGACAAGAACAAGTGAAAGGGTTATCAAGAACCTGGGAAATGTAAATATTATTTTAATATATATAAGACATATTCGTTCTTTTGGGGAATTTCAATGGAATGTATGTATGAATGGTAGTACCGTGTAGCACCATCTGTCGGGTTGGAAGAGACCCAGATTTGGGGGCGTCACAACTCTTTGTAAAACAGACTCGAACAGATGGAAGCCTGAAAAAGCAATTAAAACAGAAAATTAAAAATGTTTAAATAAAATAAATTGATAAAAAGCAATAACGAAATAATTAGAACTGTTCCCCATCAACATCGCTAAAAATGTGTTATATGATTTATATAATAACGAATTCGCACAAGTATATACGGCCACTCAAGTAATATAGATGTAAGAAGGATGTTGAACCCACAAAGAAAAAAATACTAATAATTATTCTAATTATCAATTTACTATCAATTTAATTCAATTTAAACGGTCACAAATATTGATTTTGAAAATAATTTAAAGTAAAACTGAAATTTAATTACTGTAATGCCCCCAAATTCGGGTCCTTTAAACCTCGGACCTAGTGCATTACTATACAACCTTCATATGAACATTTATAACATTTATTCATAAAATAATGAATACAACCTCACTTTGATACCAATTAATACATTAATTCCTTCTATTTCCATAATTCGCAACCTTTACAACCTGGTGTTACACTTTTAAATCATATTGATTTAAATTATACATTTCAAGTTATAAATAATATTTTTCACTCGGATATATTGATTTTAAGTATCCATGAACTCACAACTACACTTAACTATTCTTCTATATAATGTTCTTTGACTATGCAATTATAATATGTCATATGAACGTTATCTAGCATAGCTAGAGCTATACGAACAACTTCAATAAGAACTTCTTCCCTTTTTTTTGTCTATCCCGAATCCTTCAATCCACTCTGGTTTAGCTGAAAACAATTATTTATAGCAAGGGTGAGCAACTAAGTTGCCCAACAGGTTTAATAGTTATCACATAACACATTTTTAACATTTTAAACACAACTTAAGTTATTCATGCTTCGCAATTTATACATAATTCATATTTTTCATACATTGCATTTATCCAGGCATCATAATGCTCATACTTAGCAATTATACCTGTTTTATGCTTATCATATACCTCATATCATGAATATAATAAGTTTCCATAACTCAATCCACATCAATCATTAACTTGATTAAGTAGATTTATATCACAATATAGCACATAATGCACATCTCAATTTATTCACAATGAGTACATATAATACAGGGACTATGTACACATTATAACTAACAAGTTCACATATAAAAACAAGTTCTGAAAAACTTGCCTGTACCGGCGTTTTACCATTACGCTAACATGTCGTGTTCCTCTGTATGACCTACACGGTATGTGAGATTGATAATAAACACAATCAATACTTGATCTCACGGTTAATCTTACTTTAATAGCCTACTTTAACTTATATTGTCCTTGTACCACATTTATATTCAACTTCTTTATTTATAAAACTCAGCTTTATTTCCCTTTTTATCGCCACATGTGCTAGCTTATCGCACTTGTAGTTTACTGTGTGTGTATCACACCACTACATCATACTATATTTGGATAAACATTACTCATATAAGTTCTTTAGACTTAGATTAGGCATATAGCCTTCGTTCATCACTTTGTGATCATACACACATGGTATACATTGCATACTTATTTTATACATTCTCAAATATACTCATTTTGGTCCAATCATAACATGATACAAATCATTGGTCATTATACACTTCAAATATCATCTTACGTTATGCTGTGGCATTTTTTGGAATCAAATCCCATTATTCCATCGTAGTTCAAAAATAGAAAATATGATTTTCTAGGGTACTTTGGGGATTTTTATGAATCTTTGTAATGAGCTTTTGACTTCTATGTTTGAACAAGCTTTTAGACCATACATCATAGTATTTAATTCCATAGTGAGTCAACTGAAGCAATCTCTTAAGGATTCTTAAGATAGTGCCTCAAAATGGGAATTTTACATTTTTACTATACTATCAATTGCATCAGAAGTTAATTTTTAGGCCACTTTGATGATGCTTTAGGACTTTGTGAGTTAGCCCATTTGATCTTTTGTTTGTGCAAGCATTTAGATCATATATCATAGTATTTTTCCATGAGTTTGGTTTCTTAAATTCAGTTATGGAAGTTAACCAAAACTGTGCACAAACTAGGGTGTTTACCCATTTTCACTCTACTATCTATAGTCTACTATTTTCACTCTATTATTTTCACTCTACGATTTTTAGAGTTTACTCTATGATTTTCATTCTACTATTTTCACTCTACGATTTTCAGAGTTCACTCTACTATCCAACTGTTGCAGAATTGAGTTTACTGCCTACTTTGAGGATTTGTTGGAATTTCTTGATTAATCTTTTGGCTCTACCATATGGCCCTACTTCTAGACCATATACCAAGGTATTTTAATAAGGGTTTAGGTTCCTCATTCATATCAGTTAGGCCTACTTTAACTGAGGTTTAAACTGGACAGTTTAACATTTTTCCCCAAAACTGATTTTGACACTTCTTAAATTTCTCTTAGTTTTGGCTACTTAGACAGTCTAGGCATGTGTATTTTAGTTGCCTAAGGTTACTTTTATCATCATCTCACTTTGTTTAATCATTTAACCAATTTTGACCTATCAAAGCTTACTTTAGGCTTGAAAAATAGACCCTAACTTGGTTTTCTTACTAGCTTTGGTCATAGGAATGATTAGGAATCATCAAAAGCAAGCATTATCAACTTTATATGAGTTCATTATAGTCTTACAAATTCAGGTAATAAATTTTACCCAAAACAGACCACTTTTGGCCTAAAACGTGATATTTAACAAGTCCAATATTTAAAATGGTTTAGACTTGGTTTTTTAACGTGTGTAACTTACTTATGACATATTATAGCTATTGAAACTTGCCTACAAGGTTCAGGTGTGGCCTCTCTTCATTTAAGTGTTAGATGACACTAAAGCTTACTTTTCATGGCTCTTAAACATGAAAACTGAGTAGTACTCAATATGGACCTCAACTAAGTTAAGGAACAACTTTTAAATGTAATTATGGACATATTATGGTCCCTTTACTGCTCGAAAGTTCAGGTACTGACCTTGACCAAAATAGTCCTCTAATCTAGAGTTTAAGCACAGTTTTGGCTATTACTCATAAACAGTCCCCAAGCTATAATTCAAGGGTTATCTAAGCATTCATATAACTTCAAATTATCCTTAAAACTCATCATCACATACTCTAACAAGCTTTAAACTTTTTTCATGTATCAATACCAAAACAACTTATTTCTAGGCATTATTAGCATGAGTTAGTACTAAATCACCATAACAACCTTCAAACTTTCAAGTACAAGTTTTATCACCACAAGTACTTTCTGTATACTATATGTTCATGGTTTAATACATCTAAATACAGGGATTCTATCTTTTGTTCAAAATAGTCCCTAATAGGCTTTTAATTCTTCTTTCATTGGTTTGGGAACATCAATTTACAGTGTTCTAATTTGAGACTCAAAGTGGGGGTGGGGGGTGGGGTCCATAGATGACTTTTAAGTTGAGATCTACGATCGTGGAGTTGCATTCTACGATCGTGGAGTAAGGTACTCTGCTATCTAAAATAAATTATCATAACATGTAAGTTATACTACAACATGTTATTTTTAAGCATAGAAGTATGTTTGAGGCATTCATCTCAATATATGAGCCCGTAGGCATGATTTGGACTCTAATTCATAGCTAGCATGCTTTTATACTATAACAACCCCTACTTGGATAATTTAATCAAACAGTTGGTGAACATGATTTTATTTACATGTAACCACAAATTTCCTTTCTATTTTCCCCAACCTTTTGCTATGTGAACTTGGTGATTAACTGTTTTAAATTTTTATTGCAAAGAGCATGATGTGTTATATATATGTTGAATGTATGATATGTTAAAGTCAAATTATGACTACGTTGATTGAGTAAAGCATCCTGATTGAGTAAGGAACTCAATCTTTATACTTGTTATATGAACCGTAGCACGTATGTTATGTTAGTCCAATGTTTATGAGATATATGTTGAGTATGTTATTATGTGCTACGTGATGCATGAAAACTGTAGATTTTGCTGGGCTGTCGAGCTCAACCTTGAAAATAACCCATTTTTGCAGGTTAAGGATTGAAGGTAACACTATGTGCTACTTGAATGACGTGGATCAGAAATAATACACGGAGATTAATATTTTAGCTAAAGTTGTTATTTCCTTATACCATGTTTAAGATTCATGAGATGTACTAAATGTTTTATGATGTATAGTTTTATATTGAGTTGTAAAGCTAAAGTTAGAGTTATCTGATATGTAAAGGTTATCGGATTGAAATGTAAGATTTTATATAATAACAGTGATAAAGTGAATCATAAAACAAGATTGATTCAAAGACATGTAGATGATAAAGGTTTTGATTCAGGGAATTAAAGTAAGAAGACATAAAAGTTTAAATTATTCCGCATTTCATAAAGTTTAACATCGAATAATGATGTAAAATTAGAAGGTAGATGTGTTATTAACGATCGAAGTTGAGAATTAAATTGTATGAATTTTGGAGTCGTTACATTTGGTATCAAAGTTGTAGGTTATAAACCTTAGGAATGTGAAGATAATGAAAGAATACGCTCGAATAGAGTTTGGACAATAATAAATAATTTAAGAAATTTATAAAGGAGGGATTAAAACATGTATGAAAGGATTCAAAGAAGAATCTCATATAGTTATAAGGAATATGAATGGAGGGTTACCCAACTCCAATAATAAGAATGTAAGGTGATAATAAATAGACAATGTCTATAAGAAGAGAATGATAAAGAAGTTAAAAAAGAAGAAGTTATATTTAAGTATGGTATAGTTGTACTCTTTAATGGATGATGTATGGTATCTGGGCTAAACGATTCCTTCATAGAGCAGAGGCATATACGAACTAGCAACTCGGAACCTAGTTTGTTGGTTGTTTGTGGGAAACCACTCATCGTACCATATTGAAACTATTAGATACTCGATGTGTACCAAGTATAGAAAATGGATATGTATGATGAAAATATGGAACTCGAATGAAATGTTGAGCAATATAAATGAAGTTGGAAATTCTTAAAGGAGGAATTTTTATATAAACAAGAAAATTCAGAGAAGAATCTTGAAAAGATATAAAGATAAGAAATGGGAGTTGCCTAACTCCAATAGCCAAGATAACGAATAATGTTGAAAATAATGAAAAAGGGAAGAAAGGGGATCGTAAAACAAAACGATCACGAGTTAAGAAAAGAATTTTAAGGGAAATGATTATAGAATAAGATCACGATGTGATCTGTTTAAGTTATAAAAGAAAGATGGTCTGTAATGTTTGAATAATTATAGCTTGATGCTATGAAAATAATGTACTATAATATAGTACGAGATAAACTCACGAGGAGTTATAGATAATGTGATACGAGGAATTCTTATTGAGCAAGTTAAGAGTAAGTTATGAGTACGATGGAGTTAGGTGGGATTTCAATCGAGGACTCATGTGATGGCTGAGTTGTACAAACTTTGTATGGGCGAGGGTTTTGTGCTTTCACTCAGTTTATCACATTGATAATCATTGGAATGTTGGTGTCACGCTATCAATATATATGTGGTGAAAAGGTGATTCTTTTCTCATGTGTATATTTGATAGTTAGAAACTATTAAGAGTTAGATATTATTAGGATTAGGTGCGGTTCTTAAAACTAATGCATATGGTAAGTTTGTGACTCACAATAAAATGGTATGTTTTGAACCCCTCAGCGAATGGACGCCTAGGGTCTGACTAGAATAAGTTCTTAAACTCATACTATTATGGCAAGTTCCTGAACTTCCAATGTGCGGTAAGTTTGATGAACTATACTGGGGATATAGGAGGATTATAAGTTGAAATACAAGAATATTTAGTATAAAGATTGAAATAGAAAATTAGATATTCTAAATCTACTAGCTATGCTAGACTTTCGAGATTTATTGACTTCGTGCCGATGGTTGTACTTTTGATTTTTTTTTAAAATGTTGGATAACACTAGTGAACCAAAGAATTTTTAAAAATAGTGCTATTATTCGTATATCTATGCTGTTTGTTTCGGCTAGATAAAGAAAATGATGATGATTTTTTTTTAAATTTTCAAAATATATTTTAATTATATGTATCGGGTGATATGATAAACGATGGATTCATCAATGCAATGGAACCTGGTGTTGGATGTGATCATATGATCGTCAGCCCACTCTGGTGAGATGTAATATGACAACGTCTTAACCATGACGCCATAAAAAGATTTTTGAGATTTCTTTAAGATATGAGAATATATGTGACGCCCCCAAAATAGGTATACATCACCCATCTTGGGTCGCCAGATACATGGTACAAAATTCAAATACAACTTAATTATACATCAGTCGTGTAAAATACGACAAAACATAATCTAAGAGTTTTAATACGTATATTGTCATCTAGACAGTATACAAACTCAATGAAGTCCTCATTACATTTATTGTCACACTATTTAACAAAATAGTGAGGACTACTAATGCTATCATCTGGACCGTCACTCCGTTCCCTGACTCGTCCCAACTGAAGAGAACAGTGAAAGAAAGGGTAAGCTCAACTAGCCCAATAAGAAATATTATGACTAAGATAATGCAAAATAAATTATCAATAGTCTTCAACAATGTTAAACTGATAAAATACAATAGACATCAAGTTTAACTGCAGCGAAATAAGTAATCCATTAGAAAAATCAAGTAGAGCATGATATCTACTATCTTCTATGATTTAAAATGTTTTCATCAATTTTTATCGCTGAGACTCAGCTTAATAAATAAACCACATCATCAAGTCATCTCTGCACTACGGGCCAAGGATATTCATTAAGTCATTAATGGTCATGACTATACCGAATAATTCTTGGTTATAATCATACCAAAAATTATCCATCAATGCACTACAGGCCACTGAGGACTTTTACCACATCGTTTATAACATTACAGGTCATGATTATACCGAATGATCCCTGGTCATAATCATACCAAGTCCATCTCTGCACGTAAGCCAAAGATATACAACTATAAAATTAATAATCAACAGTCCATCTTTGCACGTAAGCCAAAGATATACAATTCAATAATCAACAGTCCATCTTTGCACGTAAACCAAATATCACCATATAAGCATGAGGATGATGACAAAGATATAAACATTAATCAAACAAGGATAAATATTAAAGACTTTAAATTTATTCAAATATTATCAATCAATTAATAAACTCATAATCTAATATTATTAATATTATAACAATATTTAATCACTTATTAAACTTATAAACAATTTATTTCAATTGTTTATACTTTACCAAATAATGCATTTAATCATTCAAAAATGCCATACTCATAAGATTTCATCACCAATGATCAAATCCCTTATCAAAAATCTGCATATACCCTATATAGGATTTCCAAGCCATAAAATCCTATTTTCCAACTTTGTTACTTCACATAACATGTTTAACTCATTTACTTATAACTAGATCATTTTCATGAAAAATACCAAATCAGTCCTAAAAATATTTCTTTTCTGGGATTTAGCAGAATATAGCCCCATATTGAAGATATATTTTTCTCAGAATTTTTAAAATTCATTTACTATTTTTCAAAAATTAATTTCTAATTAATTCCTTAAGAAATTAGCTACCTCAAGTTTAACTCCAGAAATTCCCAAATCTTGGCAGGATCTTACACATGTTAACGTAATCTTCTAGTTTAAATTTCATGGTCATCGGAGTTATAGAACTCCGGTTATATTGTTTTTCGTCAGAAAAACCTAAATATTGAAATGGTCACAACTTGCTCATTTTAAGTCGGAATGAGCTCATTTTTGGACAGGAGGTACTTTATACCATAAATTTTCTTGTCCCAAAAGGCTGGAATTTTTCTCACAAATTAAGTGGCCGAAAATGCCCTTTTAAATTTCTGGGCAGTAGATTTTTCCTAATTTGCAGCTTTTGACTCCTTTGCTAAAATCAGTCCACACGAAAATTTACAACACCTTTTATAGTGATTCCACTTGGATAAGTTAGAAAACTCATAGATCTATCTTTAGAACTTGACCACACTAAAAAATTCGAAATATAATAGGAGATATGGTTAATTGAATTTCATGTTCCATTTTTACCAAAATCAGATTTTCAACCCTTTGTGATTTCTAAGAAACTTTCATGTTTTCACATAATAACCAACATAACTCATCATGACAATGATATATTAATTCAATAAAACAAGTTTAAGAATTAATTTATCCAGGAACCAATATCGTCCAAATTGTCAACATGATACTGCTTTATGGAGAAAAATTCAAGAATGCTTAGAAGAATATTTCCACGAAAAGATATTGGATGAAGCGCAAATATCCAGGATATTCCACTAATTTCAAGGAATATAGAAGCCAAAGCTTTAACCAACTGTGTATAATAGAATATATAAAACTACAAATGGATTTTCGCCGCCATGCGGTAATCCACGTAGCCAGATCATTTCCATAATTTAATAAGAAATGAATACAAAGGATCATTCACCATGCATGTGGTAATCCACATGACAAAAGTTATTCCAATGTAAATAATAAAGAGTGGAATAATGTAAGATTCACCATGCGCGTGCGATAGAATGCATGCATGTGTTATTCCCTCAACGTAATAATAAAGAATGGAACCAGTCACGCGTAAACGCATGCATGTGATATTTCGACGTAATAATAAAGAACGGAACCAAAGTCGTCAAAAATAAATTGCACCGTCGAGATAGTCCAACGTAATAATAAAGAATAGAATAACAATGTAAATCACCATGCATGTGATAGATCGCATGCATGTGTTATTCCAATGTAATAATAATTAATGGAACTGTGTCAAAGCGTAATACGCACCGGCATACGATATTCCAATGTAATGATAAAGAATGGAATAAAAGAAGAATTTCACCATGTATGCGGTATTGGCAGATAGACATGTTATTCCAACATAATGATAAAGAATGGAATAACGTAAGAATTTCACCAAGTATAGGGTAGCTCACAGATACAAGTTATTCCAATGTAATAATAAAGAATGGAATAACAGAAGTTCTCTTCATGAATACGAAAGAATAATACCCCTTCCTTAGAAGAAAACTGGATACTGGAATAGTGAGGTAGTAGATTTCTCTTCTTCTTTCTCTCTATAGATTTTATCTCTATAGCTTCTCTCTATAATTTCTCTCTCTAAAGTTTCAATGAATTCGTAAGAAATAATGAAGGAATGAGCTTCTATTTATAGGAGAATGGATTAATAGTAACTTCAATTCATGAACGGTCCATTTATTTACTTTTAAACTGAGACGGTCCAGTATTGGTTTACAATAAAATATTCTAATAAAACAAAATCTTTTAAATAAAATATAATATATTCTATTTATAATCTAATAAAATGAATAACTTTATAAAAGTATTCTGCTTTTATATAAAAAGATTTTACTATGCAAACACTATCGCAGCACTATGCAAACACTATACATAATAAAATATATTATATTCTAATTATTTTCTAATAAAATAAATAACTTTATAAAAGTATTCTGTTTTTATATAAAAGATTTTACTATGCAAAACACTATGCATAATAAAATATATTATATTCTAATTATTGTCTAATAAAATAAATAACTTTATAAAAGTATTCTGTTTTATATAAAAAGCTTTTCTGTTTTATTACATTAATAATACTAATAAAACAAAACTTCATCATCATTATTATAATTCACACTATTAATCGACCGTGTCGCTCTCGTGAAAGAGGGGCTTTTCAATAAGGATTTCTCCCTATCATGGCGCCAATTAGGTGACCAAACCTCTCCTTGGCAGAACTTCTAGACATCGTTAATATTGCAAATAATAATATTCATAACTCTGTCATCTCAATTATTGATTTAATAATATATAAAATATCGACAATAATTGAATCAATTAACGTGAGATACTATGCAACAATTACTGAAGCAATAATTGAACAAAACCGAGTGACTTCTCACCTAAACCATCAAAATCAATACCGTAGTGCTACTATACAACCACGCCAGACATTATACTTACTTTTACTACCGAGTAGTTCAACAAAAGATAATTAGAAACTTCCATCGTTATTTTTATAAAAATATTTTTGTCGTTTTCTCAATCCAACAATAATTCCGTTGTGGGGTTCATCAATGATTGTCTTGCATTTATAAATGCGAATATTCCCTGTTAAAACGAATATTCCCCGACCAATCGAATATTATATAACAACTTGCATACTTTGAAAAATTTATAAATACTACCCACACCTATAACATTATCTCAATTTCACACCATAATATTCAAAAAAATATTTCGAGAAAATTAAATCTTTATTCGTAAAATTTGAGATTTTACAATATATATATATATATATATATACATATATATATATATATGTATATGTGTATTTCGATTGATGTTCGAATTGTTGTAGAAGTCTGTGCTATTTGATTCAAATTTGACGAATATTGAAAGATGTTTATGAAATTCAAGCGTTTCTTGAGAAGTTATGCCAAACCAAATTATTTTGGTGCGAATTCAAATGTTGAAAAGCTGAGGTGAACAACCCTATAAAAGGGGATATGTTATCGGAGACAATGGTTCCGAAAGTAACGCATATAGTCGTTACGATGTTAAGATGTAATACGTTGTGCACGACGTAGGGGTACGATAAGCTGATCACCTAGAGTACTTGCAGAGAGTGTTTTCAGTCTATGTGATTGATAACCATTCTGTTAAAGATGGTTTACAGTGATGATGCACTATTAAACCTGGAGAAGAGTTCAGGGTCCGTATAGTCTTATGACTGTTAAAGGTTCAAGTCGAGATACTTGATAACCTAGGGACGTAGTTCAAGGTTTTATGACCCCTCAACATGATTTGGAATCTTTTAAATTCCTGTTATTCATATCCCTTCCCAATTATTGAGAAATTGTGGAAGATTCTTGTTATTCTGAAAGGTGAAAGTGGAAAGGATGAGAAAATTAAGCTAAACATAATAATTTCAAGAAAGAAATGAAATTCCAGAAAGAAGAGTAATGTGAAACTCTTAGAAGAGGAAGAGATGAGGAATATGATGATCTTAGAAAGATCCTTAGAGAAAGAATTTGGTTGCAGAACCTAATGAATAAATAGATATTAACATAAAATCTATTTTGATGAATGGAATGAACGAATATTAGTAAGTCAAAATTTCGAGGACGAAATTCTTAGAAGAAGGGGTGAATGAAATGTCCTGAGAGTTTGAGAATATAGTATATGATAATGATCCTTAGAGAAAGATAATGAATGGGTCAAAGAATATGTAATACTCAAATATAATTGAGTCTAAGTAAATGTTATGAAATAAAACTTACAAGAATTTGTTATGAAGAATGGTGGTGGTGGTAATAAATAAAACCTATATTAAGGTGATGTGTTGAGGATATTCAACGATAACTTTTGAAAAGAGATTTGGTGAAAACCGAGTAAGGTAGGTTTTGTTGATTTCGAGGACGGAATCCTTATAAGGAGGGAAGGATGTCACGATTGAGAAATTTGTAATTTAATTTAAATATTTATTGAATTAAATAAATATTTTAAATAATCTATTTATTGAGATAAATAAATAATTGATGAATTGTGATGAATTGATTTAGTAACTAAATTGATTAATGTTAATTAAATTAAATAATGGTAATTTTTATTTGAAGGATTTAATTTAATGAAATAATTAAATTAAATGAATGGTTTAATATTAAATAAAGTAAATAAATTAAATAAGGTAATGTTTAATTCTAATTTATTAATTAAATTAGATATATGTAATTATTTATTAATTATAAGTATAATTATAATAAAAATTATAATTATTATAATTACTATTATACGTTATTTAAATTAACTAAACTAAAGTTATTTAAATTAACTAAAGTGTGACAAGTGGAAACTATATAATATAAGATTATTAAAACAATTTAGTTTGGGAGTTATGTGCCTAGCCAAACAAGGCCTTGTGGCCTTTGGCTTATTCAACTAATGTCTTTTTATTTTTTTAACTGATAAGTACGTGGGAGGTGAGGCTCTATCAGTTATATTACGCGGCTTATTTCTCCTAATGGCTAACTAAGAAGAATAGAGAGGTAGAGAGAAAGAATACAGAGAATTGAGAGTTGGAGAAGGAGTAGGATTGAGAAGGATTTGCTAGAACCTTGTTAACATCAAAGGGTTAAGATATAATCTACCCCTAATTCTAATATTTGATTTTTGTATTTTTCTATTCTCTGGAAATTGGGTTTTGGTTAAATTATTGTAGAAAACATTGTTTATATGTATGTATTCTCTTGCTAAATCTGTTAGTTATCCTCTATAAGTCTATGTTGGTGCTCAAATACATGAAATTTGGGTTATAAGGAGAAAAGTAAATAACAGTGTTTTTGTTTAAAAATGGCTTTAGAAAGTACAAAATTTCATGCTCAATATGTGTTATAATATGTTATTTGATGTTAGAATATGTTAGTATGTTAAGAAGCGAAATCGGCGTAGTTTAAATCATGTTAATTGGTTAAGAAACGAGTTCGTGGCAATCGAATTCGTTAAAATTGTCAAAATTGAAGAAATTTGGAAAATTTGATTCCTCAAAATTGTGTATATGTAATGTTTTTGTATATAGAATGGTGTATAACATGCTTAACTATGTTATTACAGAGTTTTAGATGTTTAGGTTTTTGAATTTTGTAGTGTTTTTGTTTGAATTGGGAAACTGCTATGTAGCAGAAATGCAGCTGCAGCTTTTTACATTTGTCTGTGGCAATTGCTTGGTATTACACCAAGTGTAAACTTATTGTGCCTATGCCATCGGTTTTCTGCGGTGAGTGAGTGATAGCATTGTATTGCTTTAAGGTTAAGGTTTGGGCGTGGCAATGAAATGCGCCATGCCCTGAGCCTAGGTAGAGAAGTCTGTTTATTTGAGGATTGTCAAGCAAGGGTCTAATCTAGTTAAGCATGCAAGATAATGATGTAGAGACATAAGTGAAGAACTTAACCACATGTTAAGTACCAATTAAAAGAAATAACTTGAAAGTATAAAATAAAATTTAAATAATGATAGGAAGGTTAAGTTAATTAATTTAACTAACCTAATATACATCTAAAAGGATGTAGATGCAAGATTGTAAGAACTTGACTAAATGTTATGTAACCATTTGAATGAAGTAATTTAAAAGCATGAGATGGAAGTTGATTTAATTAACTTTAATGAAGATAATACATTAATATAATGTAATATCAAGCTTTATGATGATTTAAATAGAATGATAAGTAATCGACTAAAAGAGAAGTATAAAGAAATACGAGATGAAGGTTAACTAAAATAATGTTAACAAACATTATACATCTAGGGCGATATAAAGACAAGGTTAAAGACTTAACTAAATGTCAAGTGTCAATTAAAGTGGAATGTAATGAGAAGGAAAAGGAATTTTAATGTAATTAAACTGATTGAACAAAGAGATGTCGTAACAAGACTTAAACACTAGATTGAACATCGAGTGACGATTAGAAGGAAATGTTTTGAAATAAAAGGATAAGATGAAGAGTCAATGCAATCTAATTGATTTCATTCTCAGATATATAAATCGATCTTTGTATATATGAACTTCTAAACTATTGTAGGATGAACGCAAGGCAGTAAGCTGTAGTTGGTAAGCAACGAATCAAGCAAGTCTTTCAGTTCCTATTTGCTATGTGAACTTGGTGATTAACTGTTTTAAATTTTTATTGTAAAGAGCATGATGTGTTATATATATGTTGAATATATGATATGTTAAAGTCAACTTATGACTACGTTGATTGAGTAAAGCATGCTGATTGAATAAGGAACTCAATCTTTATACTTGTTATATGAACTGTAGCATGTATGTTATGTTAGTCCAATGTTTATGAGATATATGTTAAGCATGTTATTATGTGCTACGTGATGCATGAAAACTGTAGATTTTGTTGGGATGTCAAGCTCAACCTTGCAAATAACCATTTTTGCAGGTTAAAGATTGAAGGTAACACTATGTGCTACTTGAATGACGTGGATCAGAAATAATACACGAAGATTAATATTTTAGCTAAAGTTGTTATTTCCTTATACCATGTTTAAGATTCATGAGATGTACTAAATGTTTTATGATGTATAGTTTTATGTTGAGTTATAAAGCTAAAGTTAGAGTTATCTGATATGTAAAGGTTATCAGATTGAAATGTAAGATTTTATATAATAACAGTGATAAAGTGAATCATAAAACAAGATTGATTCAAAGACATGTAGATGATAAAGGTTTTGATTCAGGGAATTAAAGTAAGAAGACATAAAAGTTTAAATTATTCCGCATTTTATAAAGTTTAACATCGAATAATGATGTAAAATCAGAAGGTAGATGTGTTATTAACGACCGAAGTTGAGAATTAAATTGTATGAATTTTAAATCATAGAAGATAGTAAATATTATGCTCTACTTGACTCTTCTAATGGATTGCTATTTTCGCTACATTTGTTGATCTAAAACTTGTTATCTATTATATTCTATCAGTTGTTATACTGTTGAAGGCTAAGGATAATTTGTTCTACATTATCTTAGTCATAATATTCTTTACTGGGCTAGTTGAGCTCACCCTTTTCTTTCATTGTTCTCTTCAAGAAATGAGAATATAGCTGAGACTAATAAAGGAATGGAGTGACGGTCCAAGATGATTACTATAGTAGTCCTCATTATTCTATAAGAATAGAGTGATAATAATTATAATGAGAACTTATTTGAGTTTGGATATTGTTTAGGAGATAATATTTGTATTAAAACTCACAGCTTATATTTTGTCGTATTCTGCATGACACTTAACAGTTGTATAAATTAAGTTTGTATTTAAATTATGTACCATGTATTTGGCGACTCAGAATGGGTGATGTATACCTATTTTAGGGGCGTCACAGTGACCGCTTCGATGACTGCTATCACTGGTATTATCGTTTTGCCGACTGCTATCTCTTGGTTGGGTTGACTCATTATTGCGCTCCAATAACTGAGCCCTATTCACAACATTTGAATACAAGCAAAGTTTGTGAGAAATGAGGTATTGACGTATTTCGGGTTTCAAACCTCGCAGAAACATTCGTGTCATACGCTCCTCATTATCTACCAGATGGGATACAAACTGGGATAACTCGGCAAACTTAGCCTCGTACTACGACACGGTCATATTGTTTTTCTCCAGCTTGATGAATTTTACCTCCTTCATGTAACGAATACTTTCAGGAAAGTACTTGTCGTTGAAAAATTCTTGGAACTTCTCCCAAGACATTTTCAGTGCAGCAGACTGAGTACGTTTTACAGATTCCCACCAATGATCTGCCTCTCCTCGCAACATGAAGGTGGCAAAGGGAAACTTGTGCTCTTCGGAGCATCCCAAGACATCAAATATATTGGTGATCTGCTTAATCCATGTCTCTGCCTTAAGTGGTTCTGGCTTTCACAAATTCTCCGGTGGTCCTAGCTCCTTGAATTGCTTAGTAGTGACCAACCGTGAGTTGCTAGTGTTTCCATCTGCATTTTGAACACGATTCTCTCTCGCTTGGTGTTGTATGAATTTGCAGAAAGCCTCTGAGCATCCCATCGTTCATCATTTGGTCAGTGTTGTTGTTTACCTGAGGATTATTGCCTTCCTGATGCACATTATCCTGGTTATTAATCGGTGCTGACTCAACGGTCTCATGTACTTCATTGCTTATCTCAATATTTTCAGATGTCATTTTCAAACACGACCACAAAAAGGGTTAATTGACATGCCAGCTATTATTTCTATATTCTGACCGACCAATTAAATAACAAATAAGCTTAGGTAGGTCATACTAGAGAAGGATTTACCCGTCTCTCCCCTCCTAGTTCTAGTTTCAAATCTCAGCCAGGGATCATATCCCTAAGCTTTGATACCAACTGTGACACCCCCAAAATAGGTATACATCACCCATTCTGAGTCGCCAAATACATGGTACATAATTCAAATACAAACTTAATTATACAATTTTCGTATAAAATACGACAAAACATAGCTGAGAGTTTTAACATGAATATTGTCTCTTAGACAATATCCAAATTCAAATGGAGTCCTCATTACAATTATTATCACACTATTTTATAGAATAGTGAGGACTACTAAGCAACCATCTTGGACCATCACTCCATTTCCTAACTAGTCCCAACTATATTCTCATTTCCTAAAGAGAACAATGAAAGCAAAGGGTGAGCTCAACTAGCCCAGTAGAGAATATTATGACTAAGATAATGCAGAATAAATTATCGTTAGCCTTCAACAGTGTTAAACTGATAGAATATAATAGACAACAAGTTTAACTGAAGTGGAACAAATAATCCATTAGAAGAGTCAAGTAGAGCATGATATCTACTATCTTCTATGATTTAAAAGTTTATCATCAATTTTATCGCTGAGACTTAGCTCAATAAATAATCCACATCACTAAATTATCTATGCACTACGGGCCAATGATATTCATTATTATCACATCCACGAATCATCCATGCACTACGGGCCAAGGATATTCGTTATTATCACCAATGGTCATGATCATGCCAATGACTGTCAATACACTACGGGCCAATGAGGACTTTTACTACATCATTTGTAACATTTCAGGTCATGATTATACCGATACAAACTTTCTTGGTCATAATCATACCAATTAACAGTACATCTATGCACTACGGGCCAAAGATGACTTTCATCACAATATAAGCATGAGGATGATGACAATTGTAAAACCCCAAATTTTATAAATAAAGATTTAATTTTCTCCAATTTTTTTTAATAAGGTGTGGATTTGATATAATGTTATAGTTGTGGGTAATATTTATAAATTTTTTAAAGTAAGCAAGTTGTTATAAAATATTCGATTGGTCGGGGAATATTCGTTTTATCAGGGAATATTCGTAAGATGACACAATCATCGGTGGATCCCACAATGGAATTACTATCAGAGTTAGAAAATGATAGAAATAAATTTTTATAAAAATAACAGCGAAAGTTTTACCGTTAACTGTAAGACCCCAACTTTTATGAATAAAAATTAATTTTTCTCAAAATATATTTTTGAATATTATGGTGTGGATTTGATAAAATATTATAGTTGTGGGTAATATTTATAAATTTTTCAAAGTAAGCAAGTTGTTATAAAATATTCGATTGGTCGGGAAATATTCGTTTTAACAGGGAATATTCGTACGATAACACAATCATTGGTGGACCCCACAACGGAATTATTGTCAAAGTTAGAAAACGACAAAAATATTTTTTTATAAAAATAACGGCGAAAGTTTTACCATTAACTGTTGAAATACACGGTGATAAAAGTACAGTAATACGCGTGGTTGCATAGTAGCACACAGTATTTGATGCTTACGTGAGAAGTCACTCAGTTTTGTTCAATTATTGCCACAGTAATTGCTGCATAGTATCTCACATTATTGATTATATTATTGTCACATTATCATATGTACAATATTTTATATTATTAAATCAATAATTGAGATGACAAGTTATTCATATTATTATTTGCATAATTAACAATGTCTAAAAAGTTCTGTCAAGGAAAGGGGTTTGGTCATCTAATTGCGCGCCAATAGGGAGAAATCCTTATCGAAAAGCCTCTTCTTTCATGGGAACGATCTGGTTGTTAATATTGCAAGTTATAATAATGATGAATAAATATTGTTAAATATTTAGGGGGTTTTTATGAAGTATTTGTTGTAAATTTTGCTTATTATATGGAACCCCACCTACTCTTTTTTTTAATAATCTGTAGAAAGTTATTCATTATAAAAGGTGGAGCCCACATATGATGATGACATGGGTGGGGCCCATTTGTGATGAAATGAATGGAAATGGAGGGGGGGGGGAGTTTACCGGGAAAGGAGGGAGTATATATATATATATATATATATATTATAATAAGTTTTGTTTTTATGAAAAATAGAATATATTATATTTTATTGCATAGTGCTGCATAGTAAATCAAAAATTTTCTTCAGAATTGTGCCCGTGAATTCGTTCGTGAAATCCTTCAACTGCTCACCTGTTATTATTTCCAAATAGTATTCTTTCCATTCTCCTATAAATAGGATGCTTAGTTTAGAATTGAAAATCATAGCAGAATTAGAGAATTCTTCTTCTATAATATTGAGCGTATTTCTTTTTGGTTTAAGGAAGCTGTGAGCGTAGAAAACAGTATAAGTTTTCTTCAAGAATATCCCCGCCCTACCAGTTAAAAATACTCTCCATTTAAGGTAGGGGATGTTATTTTTGTTCAATATTCGTATGAAATAATATTTTTTTCCATACTCTGTAGTATGTAAGTAATATTATTTCATTTCAAATTCCGAATTCTGCACTTATTTTGTTAAAGTATGGCTTCTATACTACGTAAAATTAGTAGAATATGCTTGAAATTTGCGCTTCATCTAGTATCTTTTCATGAAAATATTATTTTGAGCATTCTTGATAAAGTTTAATTTTTTTATGCCAGAGTACTATTCACGGGATACTATTCACTCAAGTACTATTCACCCGGGGTACTATTCATGATAAAAATTTCTTTTTTGTCCAAATCATTTTTGATACAATATTATTCTTGAATTTTACTCCACGAAGCAGTGTTATGTTGACAATTTGGACATTATTGAATTCTAGATAAATTAAATTATAAATCTTTTAAAATTTATCCTTTGCTTTCTTTTAATTGAATTATTATATCATTGTCATCATCCTCGTGTTTATATTATGATGAAAGTCATTTGTGGCCCGTAGTGCATAGATGGACTGTTGATTGGTATGATTATGACAATGGATTATTCGGTATAATCATGACCGTAATGTTACAAATGATGTGGTAAAAGTCCTCATTGGCCCGTAGTGCATTGATGGACAGTTGTTGTCATGATCATGACCCTTGGTGATAACACGATTATCCTTGGCCCGTAGTGCATGGATAATTCAGTGATGTGGAATATTTATTTAGCTGAGTCTCGGCGATAAAATTGATGATAAACTTTTTAAATCATAGAAAATAGTAGATATTATGCTCTACCTGACTCTTCTAATGGAGTGCTTGTTTCACTGCAGTTAAACTTGATGTTTTCTATATTTTATCAGTTTAATACTGTTGAAGGCTAACGATAATTTATTCTGCATTATCTTAGTCATAATATTTCTTATTGGGCTAGTTAAGCTCACCCTTTTGCTTTTATTGTTCTCTTCAGGAAATGAAAACGTAGCCGGGACTAGTCAGGGAACGAAGTGACAATCCGAGATGGTGGCTATATAGTAGTCCTCACTATTCTATGGAATTGTATGATAATAAATGTAATGAGGACTCCATTGAGTTTGGTTATTATCTAGAAGACAATATTCGTGTAAAAACTGTCAGCTACGTTGTTGGTCGTATTGTATAATTAAGATGTATTTGAATTTTGTACCATGTATTTGGTGACTCAGAATGGGTGATGTATACCTATTTTGGGGGTGTCATAGTTGGTATCAAAGCTTAGGGATATGATCCCTGGCTGAGATGTGAGACTAGAACTAGGAGGGGAGAGACGGGTAATTCCTTCGCTAGTATGACCTACCTAAGTTTATTTGTTATTTAATTGGTCGGTCAGAATATAGGGATAATATGTAAGACCCCAACTTATTATAAATAAAATTGAATTTTCTCTATTCATTATTCTAAATTAATAAGGTGTTAATTTGATATAATACTTTGGTTATGGGTGAAATGTTCAAATTTTACAAAATAAGCAAGTGGTTATAAAATATTCCTTTTGTCGGGGAATATTCGTTTGGTCATGGAATATTCTTTTTGTCGGGAATATCCGTATGCAATTACCAAGAGCCAATTGTGGGCCCCATAACGGAATAACTGCTGTCGAATGAAGAAAAACGACAAAGTTTGAGTTTTATAAATAATCGTAGTAATTGTTACAGAGTAACAATTGTTGGAATACCTGGTGGTTAAAATACAGTAATACGCGTGGTTGCACAATAGCACACGGTATTGCACAATATTGTTGAATTATTGATTTGTACGTAAGAAGGCACTACTCAATAATTGTTACAGTAGTTATTGTTCAATGTTTTATTTTATTGATTCAATAATTATTGCGTTGATATTTTATATTATTGTTGTTTCAATAATTGTCACTGCACAGTATTTTCCATTATCAGATCAATAATTCATATTATTTGAATAATATTATTAGATAGCATTATTGGCAATGCCTAGAAAGTTCTGTTTAAAGAGAGGTTTGGTCACCTAATTGCGCCTCAAAGAAGGAGAAATCCTTATCGGAAAGCCCCTCTTTCCGAGAATGGCCCGTTGTCATAATTGTGATTCTCAGAATATTATTTGTGAATAATTAATTATTGATTTATATGATAAGGAAATATTTATTTGATGCGGATATAAATGATGGATTTATTTATTTTATGTGGTTATAATTGAAGGAATTAATGTTGAGGTGTTTTATCGAGATTTTTTGCTTGAATGGAGGTATTAAAATCAAATCAAGATTTTTACGATATATTATGTGAGTTATAATTTTTAATCCGACCATTGGATCGTTGTGATTTTTGGATATATTATACATATATAAGTTGAGTATATGTCCACAAATTTTGAACCGTTAAAATGAACGAATAATTTGTTATGAATTTTAAGAGGTGACCGATTCGTAAATTAGGTTTATAAATGATTTTGGTGGAAAATTCTAGAATTGAGTGGGCCCCACTTGTGGTTGGTGAAGAAATGTGCTGAATTTTATTTCAAATGTGGTGGGTAGCAATAGTAGTGCAGTAAAGCCATCGGTAAGCAGTCAAGTCTCGCCTTGACGTCTTAACATTTTCCTATAAATAGAGGGCTAAGTTAGAATTGAAAATCACATTAGAAACATAAGCTTTCTCTTCTCTCTATATATATCGAGCGTATTTTGTGAGTATTTAGATACTTTGAGAGTTGCTTGCTTAGTACAAGTTTCATTCAAAGATCACTTCCCACCTTTCATTCCGGCATCGCTTTCTTTGAGGTAAGGGATGTTATTTTCTTCTTAAATGATATTATTTTCTTCAATATCATTATGCTTGAAATATTATTTTGAACTTTTAATCAAATTTGGAACTTTTGTGTCTGGGGTTACTATTCACCTATACTAGTATTATTCACGATACGACACTATTCACGAATACTTGATTATTCATTCACCTAAAAAATAAAATTTTCCCTTTTTTTCTAAGATGACTATTATGGTTACTATCTTTGATTGTATCCATGTATTGATCTTTATTTTTGAATTCTGCTTCACAATTGGTTATTATGAAGTATTATTGATCTTGGATAAACTGTTATACGAATCCCTAATATTTGTCCTTTTGTCTCACTGGATTCTTTTTCTTTAAAATATTTTTCATCATCCTCAGTCTTAAATTATGATGTTACTGAATATCTTTGGCCCTCAGTGCAAAGAAGAATGATTAATTGAGAATATCTTTGGCCCGTAGTGCAAAGATGAACAGGTGTTGAGATGAACATGACCAACTGGTGATACAAATGAATATCTTTGGCCTGTAGTACAAAGATGAATATTTGATTAAAGATATATATTGATTGATATTACAGGGATAAAATATTGATGATGAACTTTTAAATCTTAGAAGATAGTAGAACTCATTCTCTACTTGACTCTTCTAATGGATTGCTGTTTCCGCTACAGAATATTGATCTAAAACTTGTTGTCTACTATATTCTATCAGATTTTTCCCTGTTGAGGACTATTCATAATTTGTTGTATATTATCTTAGTCATAATATTCTTTACTGGGCTAGTTGAGCTCACCCTTTTCCTTTTGTTCCATTTTTCTTTTTTGGAGGTGAGAACATAGCAGGATCTAGTCAGGGTATGGAGTGATGGTTCTAGAAAGTTATTGTAGCAGTCCTCACTATTTCTGTAAAATAGTGTATGAATAATTGTAATAAGGACTTATTTGAGTGTGGATATTGTCTAGAAGACAATATTTGTATTTAAACTCACAGTATGTGTTGTTGTATTTTGCACGATAATTGTATTATTGAAGTTGTAGTTTGCTTTCTGTACCATGTATTTGGTGACTCAGAATGGGTGTTGTATACCTATTTTGGGGGCGTCACATAATATGTGGCATGTCAATTAACCCTTGTTTTGTGGCAGTGTTTGAAAATGACATCCGAGAATTTTGAGAATAACAATGGATCACATGAGACCGTTGAATCACCGATGATCAATAACCATAAAAATGTGCATCAGGAAGGCAACAATCCTCATACAAACAACACCGACCAAATGATAAATGATGGGATGTTCAGAGGCTTTCTGCAATTCATGCAACATCAGGCGAGAGAGACTCCTGTGCATAGTGCAGGTGGAAACACTGGCAACTCTCGGATGGTCACCGCTAAGCAGTTCAAGAAGCTGGGACCACCGGAGTTTTTGGGAAAATTAGAACCACTTACGGCGGAGATGTGGATAAAGCAGATCACCAAGATATTTCATGTCTTGGGATGCTCCGAGGAGCAAAAGGTTCCCTTTGCCACCTTCATGTTGCGAGGAGAGGTAGATTACTGATGGGAATCTATAAATCATACTCAGCCTGCCGCACTGAAGATGTCTTGGGAGAAGTTCCAAGAATTATTCAACGACAAGTACTTTCCTGAAAGTATTCGTCACATGAAGGAGGTGGAATTTATCAAGCTGGAATAAAACAATATGACCATGTCGCAGTACGAGGCTAAGTTTGTTGAGTTATCCCGGTTTGCATCCCATTTGGTTGATAATTAGGAGAGAATGACACGAATGTTTCTGCGAGATTTGAAACCCGAAATACATTAATACCTCAGTTCTCACAAACTGTGTTTGTATTCAGATGTTGTAAATAGGGCTCAGTTATTGAAGTGCGATAATGAGTCAACCCAACCAAGAGATAACAGCCAACAAAATGATAATACCAGTGGTAGCGGTCATCGAAGCGGTGACAACAAACATGGAGGGAATCAACATGCCAAAAATGGTAACCACTTCGGTGGTAATCATGACCAAGATAATAAAAGTGGACATTTCAAGAAGAGGAGATTCAACAATGATGGAAAGATGTCAGCACCAGCACCCGTTGTTAAGGAAGGAGAACAACCACCGATCGTATGCTACAAATGCAGAGGGGAGGGACACATCAGTCCAAACTCTGCGCGGTAGTCCAAAACATGTTATAATTGTGGAAGAGAAGGTCACCTAGCTCAATTTTGTCGTGCAGTAAAGCCAAGTCCAGCTGGGATGGAGGCACCAAAGGCCGTCCCAGAAAAGTTAAAACCAGTAGTTCAAGGGAGAACGTTTGTCGTGACCTCCCAGAAAGCGAGGAACTCGAACGAGGTTATCACGGGTAAGCTAATCATAAACTCTTGCGAAGTCTATACCTTATTTGATACCGGTTCTACTCATTCCACTAGCGCACCAAACAAGAAAACTATTGATTGATCAAGCTTGCTTTTGAAAGGCGGCGAAGAAAGATATAGTGCAAAGCACCTTTTCGAAAAAGTCCAGTTCAAGCAAAGGGAGGACAGAGAGAACTCCATAGATCCCTCCTAGGTCAACGGGCTTTGACTTCGTTGAGCTTCAAAGCATTCCCGCTTTTTATTTCTCCTACTTGCGCTCAACATTAAAATTTAACTCCGGAGAAATTAGACTTTGATTCAAATCGGAGAAATTTAACTCCGTTGGGAGAAACCTTCATTACTTCCACTATTTATAAGTCTTGTTTGATTCAAATCGGCAACTGCATATTACTTGTCGATTTTATCTCTTTGAAAATACTTACATTTGATGTGATTCTAGGGATTAATTGGTTAACTAATTATCATGCTAAAATTGATTGTTTTTCGTAAGGTTGTTAGCTTTCATATTCCTAACCAACCTATTATGTGAATTCAAGCAACCAAACCACTAAAGTCAATCACTATCATATCAAGCCATAAAGCTATTCATTTATTGAAAAACGGATGTCAAGCTTTCTTAGCCCATGTCACAGATTTAAATAAAAATATGTCTGATTTCTATTGTTAATAAATTTCTTGACAAATTCCCTGAAGAACTTCATGGCCTACCCCCAGAGCGTGAAATCGAGTTTGGTATTGACATTGAACCCGGTACAAAAACCATTTCCAAAGCCCCATATCGAATGGCTCCTATTGAACTTCAGGAGTTAAAAACCTAACTGCAGGAGTTGTTAGACATCGGTTTCATTCGTCCTAGTACGTCTCCTTGGGGTGCTCCTGTTTTGTTCGTAAAGAAGAAAGATGGAAGTATGCTACTTTGTATTAACTATCGAGAGTTGAATCATGTCACCATCAAAAATAGGTACCCATTGCTCGCATTGATGACCTGTTTGACCAGTTACAAGGAGCCAAATTCTTTTCAAAGATTGATCTTCATTCCAGATATCACCAGTTAAAGATTAAAACTGATGACATTCCAAAGACTACTTTCAGAACTCGGTACGGGCATTACGAGTTCCTAGTCATGTCTTTTGGATTGACTAATGCTCATGCTGCCTTCATGGATATGATGAACCAAGTATTCAAGGAATATTTGGATCACTTTGTGGTCGTCTTTATTGATGACATCCTCATATACTCCAAAAGCTGTGAAGATCATGAACAACACTTGAGGCTAATACTCCAAAAGCTTTGTGAAAACAAGCTATATGCCAAGTTGAAGAAATGCGAGTTCTCGCTTGAGGAAGTAGCATTCCTTGGGCACGTGATATCAAATCACGGAATATCTGTTGACCCAGCGAAGATTGAAGCAATTCAAAGTTGGGAGCAACCTAAGTCAGTGACCGAAGTATGTAGCTTTCTGGCCTTAGCTGGTTATTATCGGAGATTCGTGGAAGGATTTTCTTGAATCGCTACTCCATTAACTCAGATGACTCAAAAAGATACAAAATTCGGTTGGAGCAAAGAATGTGAGAAGAGTTTTCAAGAACTCAATAGGAGACTCATTTATGCACCTGTTCTAAAAATATCGTTTGGTTCAGAGGGATTTGTCATCTACAATGATACCTCAGGCAGATGGTTAGGATATGTTCTCATGCAACAAGGAAAAATCATAGCCTATGCCTCACGACAACTCAAAGAATATGAGAGGAATTATCCTACTCATGATATAGAGTTGGCAGCAACCGTTTTTGCACTAAAGATTTGGAGACATTACCTGTATGGGGAGAAGGTGGAGATCTATATAGATCATAAAAGGCTCAAATATTTCTTCACCCAAAAGGAACTCAACATGCGGCAATGACGATGGCTCAAGCTGTTGAAAGATTAAGATCATACCATTCAATACCATCCTGGAAAAGCTAACGTGGTAGCTGACGTGTTGAGTAGAAAATCATATGTGGGTACAAGTGCGATATTGTCAATGCAAAGGCCCATTTTGTGTGATTTGCAAAGGATGGAGATAGAGTCAAAGACTCCAAGAACCCACACGATGTTGGCAAATATACGAGTAGAACCGAATTTAATCGATAAAGTTAAAGCTGCTCAAGCTACAGACCTGGAGCTGATGCGTATGAGAAAGAAAGTACAAGAAGGTGCTATTCCAGAAGCAAGAATCAATGAAGAAGGAATACTTCGAGTCAACTCCAGACTTTATGTTCCTAACGATTCTGACTTAAAGTATAAAATCATGATGGAGGCGCACAACACACATTTTGCAATCCATCTTGGGAGTAATAAAATGTATCATGATCTTCGACATACATTTTGGTGGAGCAATATGAAGAGAGAGATAGCGGAGTTTATCGCAAGGTGTCTAACTTGTCAACGATTCAAGGCGGATCATTAAGTGCAAAAAGGTCTATTGCAACCACTTGAAATTCTAGAATGAAAGTGGGAGTACATTACCATGGATTTAGTTACTGGTCTTCCCACAGTTTCTCAAGGCATAAATGCAATTTGGGTCATTATTGATAGATTGACCAAGTCTGCTCATTTCATACCTATACGAGAAACTTATACACTTGAACGTTTTGCTCGTATATACATAAATGAGATTTTAAGACTGCATGGTATGCTAGTATCCATAGTTTCTGATCGAGACCCAAGATTCACTTCATGGTTTTGGGTTAGTTTGCAGAAAGCTATGGGCACAGATTTGCGATTCAGTTAGGCATATCATCCTCAGACGGATGGGCATTCAGAGATGACTATTCAAACTCTTGAAGATCTATTAAGACTCTTGGTCCTTGACTTCAAAGGAAGTTGGGAAAAGTTCTTGCCATTAATGGAATTCTCCTATAACAACAATTATCAAGCAAGTATCGTCATAGCTCTATTTGAGGCATTGTATGGACGCAAGTGTCATTCTCCAGTATACTGGGACGAGGTGGGTGAAAGCAACATTATTGGGACAGAAATTGGTACGCATGACAACGGAAAAGATTCAAATGATTTGGCAACGTATAAAAACCTCACAAGATCGACAAAAGAGTTATGCTGATCTTCATTGGAAGAACGTGGTATTCAATGTTGGGGAACATGTGTTGTTACATGTTGCTCCATGGAAGGGAGTTATGAGATTTGGAAAGAGAGGAAAGCTCAATCCTCGATTCATTGACCCATTTAAAATCCTCGATCGAGTAGGAACTGTGGCCTATAGACTTGCCTTACCACCAAGTATGTCTCGCGTTTATAACGTTTTTCACATATCTATGTTACGTAAATATGTGGAAGACCTGAACCACATTATTGAGTTAGAACCAGACAAGATAGCGGAAGATTTAACGTATGAAGAGGTACTTGTTAAAATCTTGGATAAGAAGGAACATATTCTATGCTCCAAGGATATACCTTAATTCAAAGTTTTATGGAGAAACCATGATGTTGAGGAAATGACCTGGGAGTTAGAATCTGAAATGAAATCAACGTATCCTCACCTCTTCGTCATACCAAGTACGTACACCAATTTCGAGGATGAAATTTCATAATAAGGGGAGGTTGTAAGACCCCAAATTTTATGAATAAAGATTAATTTTTCTCAACATGAATATATTTTTGAATATTTTTGAAGATTCGAGCTTCCTCAAATACAAGTTCACCTCCAATCCTTTTTACGTTCAACTTGAATCCACCGGGTTTGGTTCCTTCATTTGATTAACGTTAGCTACAAAAAATGTTTGGCCTCTAGAGGTGATCCACCAAGGAAGAAGAATGATTCAAGAAGATAAGTATTTGACAAAACCCTAGTTTTTCTATCTCTAATAGAAAAGGGTGTACTCTCCCAACTATTAGAATTACGTATTCTATGAAAATTTCAACAACCACCACATCCATAATAAGACTCCTCTTATTTATAGATGTGGGCAACCCTCCTTAACAATTAAGGAATTGGGTTTTATTTTAATTAATTAGCCTCCTAATCTTATTAGGAATAAATGAGAGTACTAATATTAAATTAATTTCCAACTCTTTAGAAATTAAAATAATAATAATTGTAATAATATTAATAAGACTCCTCTTATTAATTTATATATTTAATATTTCTAAAATATTAAATAATAAATATTAAGCTATTTAATTTATTCTATCACCATAGATTAAATTAAACATACTTAACATATTATTACGAGTATGCCATTAACTTCTTAAATAATTATTCTTCCTTTTATGGTATGACCCTTTAGGTTCTCCATATTAAACTGGTTGTGAATAAATCAATTAGAACAATTCTAATCTTATTTAAATAAATAAATTAAAATATTAATTTATTTAAATAAATAATATTTATTCTACAATAGGGATAAGCCTCCCTAGCGATCAACGACTTTCCAGATAATATAGATTTTAACATTAATCATAAAAGAAACTTTGAGTAAATAGTTACCGTACAATTCAATCCTTCCACCATACAATGTCCCAATTAAATATAAGACATGAAATTATCACAAGTCTTATTTTATTTAATTATATGTATTTCGACTCTTAAATGCACAACACACCAAATAATGCAAATTAGAAACTCCTTTCTAATTTCATTCTGCTTAACCAAGGACTCTTTGGGTTGTCATTTATCGAATCACATAGGACATTTCTCTTCTTTTACTAGAAGCGGTAGATTCTTTATTGATCATACATTATCTCCATGTACAACTTATTATACCCAAGTATACCCTTTGATATACCCTAAGGGTCTTAAGGAATAAGTCAAAGTATAACTCATCATACACAAGATACTATGATGATCTCAAGTCCAAGGATCACTTGTGCTACTATCACTACAAGAATTCCTATTGATAGGCAAGTAAAACTCCATTAGGTATTCCTTAGCGAGCCACGTTCATTGAACTTATTCTCTAATAAGCACCTACATACTTGCTTTAGTGTCTCCATACAAATGATCATGAGATCAATCATCCTCATCCAATGAGCAAGCAACGTATGTGCCAATCTATCCGGATTCACTAATCCCCAATTTAGTAATCCAACGATTGGAAACTATTTTAGTTTTAAGCTTTTTAAGAATTTATATCTCATTAGAATGATCATCATCATTATTCTAAAAACATTGCTTAAAACTATGGGTTTATCACATATTATAAAACAACATCATGTAGATAATTAAAAGCCTTTAATAAATTAATACTTTTTATTAATAAATGAATAAGATTGTTACAAAGTATATGCTTTATCATCAAACATGATTGGCTTGTGTGCATACTACTTTCAATCTCCCACTTGCACTAAAGCCAATCGCCATGGTATCTCATACCCTTCTTCTCTAAGTGACGATTATCCTGCTGTTGGATAAGCTTTAATTAATGGATATGTAATGTTGTTCTTGAGAGTCCACTATCTCTATAGTGATTTCCCATCTTTTAATGATTCCTATAATCAAATGAAAGTTCCACAACACATGTTTAGATCCAAGATGAGACTTAGGAACTATTCCTAGTTTTGTAATGAACTTTTCATCCAAACAATCAACTTGCAGCTTCATTTACAGTTATATACTTTGTCTTTATCACTAAACCAACAACTCTTTGCTGTTTGGAACTTTTCCAATTTCACTGCACCACCGTTCAAGGTAACGCTTCACCTTAAAGTGGATTTTCTGTCGTCTTGGTATGTCTGAAAAACTTGAGTTTGTTAAGCCCCCTAGTTTTAATTTAGATACACCATAAATTTTAATCACATCCTTAGTGTCGGTTAAGTACTTTAAGATATTTTTCACTGACTCACAATGAACTTCTCTAGAATATGACTGATCAACATCAGGTCTCATATATTTCATTCCATACATGATTGTTACTCATGCGATCTCTCTCTTTTAGGAGTCTATGGGGACTATTAAGAGAGATACACTCCAGGGCTCATCAACATGAGACATCTCTTGGAGTTTGCCATGCTAAACAACTTTACCATCAAATAAATATACGTTCCTTGGGTTTAGTTGAGTATCCTTTTAAATCTATTTATATAGATTTGTATCCCCAATTATGATACTCTTCCCAAATCATTCATGGAGGAATGTTTTGACAACTTTATCTTTACTGATTCTAGTATTGGCATGTCATTCCTTATCTGTAGTATATCAACATATAATACTAAGAATGTCACGACGCTCCCACTAACTCTTTTGTACACACTAGGTTCATTCTTGTTTTTGATAAAATCAAACTCTTTTGATTGTCTCATCAAAACGAATGTTTAATATTTGAGAAGCTTGATTCAATCCATTTCTCTGAGTGTCTACAACTCTTACCTCATCGTATGTAAATGGTTCATCATCTTCTATGTTGTACACCTCATCATCATCATCTATGATGAATCCATACCTCCTAGGTATCTTCAGTACTATTCCAGATTTACGATTCAGTTGTGGTATAATAGGTCTATCTACAAGTTCCTCTTATTTGACTTATAGTGTTTTGTGGTAATTAAACTCTTCAAGATGTATTATCCTCCCACTAGCCCCTTTAATGATAAACACCTTGATCTTAGAAGGCAACGTGTTTTGCAACAAACACCTTTTTGCTAAGTAAGATTATAGAACATATACCCTAAACTTACTTTAGGATGTCCCATAAATCGACACTGGTCAAATCTTATCCCAAGCTTATCCTTTGAATCCTTTTCACATAAGTTGGACAACCCCTTATCTTAACATACTTAAGGTTAGGAGTCCTTCATCTCCATAACTTTTATGGAGTCTCGTGGTCGGATTTTGAGGTTACCTTTTTCGTAGATATGCAGCCATTTCTAGGACATTATCTCAGAAGGATACTGGAATGTCGGTAAAATCATTATGGACCGCACCATGTCCAATAAGGTACGATTTTTCCTTTCAGATACATCAATCAATTATTGTGTATCAGGAGGCATCCATTGTAAGAAAACCATTTGAGATGATCTAGACACTCATTGCACAAGTATTCCTTCCTTGATCTGATCAAAGAATATTAATACTTTTCAAATTAGTTTCATTTATGAATTCTTTGAACCTTTCAAATAATTTACAATTGTATTTCAGCAAATGCACACATTCAACTCTTTGAATGATCATCTCTTTTTTTTATACTAGTTTGTTCAATTTGAAAAATATATTTTCACGTCAAGTACACAAAATCCATTAAGTAATATTTTAGTTCTATACAAAATATTATTATTATAAATAGAATAACAATTGTTCTTAAATATAATACCAAAGATTTCATTGTCCAACAACAAAATGGAAATAATGTTTCTAACAAGAACTGGAATACAATAACAACTTATTAACTTAATTAATAGATTTTCCCATAGGCATTGCTAAACTATAAATTTCTATAGCTAATGTAGCAACGTTTGCTTCATTTCCCACACATAGGATTACTTATCTCTTGTTTAGCTTTCTACTTTTACTTGGTCCCTTCATAAATCTATATTTATGATAACCAAAGCCGGTATCCAATATCCAAGTAGAACATTGACTTAAAAATTCTTTATTTTAAATCATGAACAAAATTATATTTATAACCGAAACTTCACTAAGCTTCTTCTGGTTAGCTCTGTAAAATGTTTTTTGCAGTTTCTTTCCAGTGTCCAGACTTATTGAGTGAAAACAAACTCCTTTGCTATCCATATCAATTTTGTTCTTATTATCCTTTGTTTTTGTCTTTCTATTTACCTTCTTAGAATCTTTCTTCCTTTTAGAAGATCCTTAGGCCCCTACCAGTAAGACTTGGTCTTTCTTGGTTGGAAAGTGACTCTTACTATATTTTTAACATGTTAAGCAAATCAGCGAGACTGATCTTTAGCTTGTTCATATGAAAAATTCACAACAATTGTGAGAAGGAGTCCAGAGTGACTACAAGATCAAATCTTGGCTCAACTCTCAATCCATGACAAAACCTATTATCCTAATTGTTCAATTAAATTGATCATGTTTAGGACATGTGTCTGTACTGTAGTGTCGTTGGTCATTCTAGATCGGAAGAGCTCCTTAGATATCTGATATCTATTAGTCTTACTTTCCTCACCATCAAGTACTTGACGTGTAGGAGTATAGTAGGAGCATCCATAGTTTCATGCTGACGCTGAAGCTCGTTACTCATGGATGCGAGCATGATGCATTGAGCCAACTGTGCATCATCTTACCACTTTTTAAAAGTAGCAATCTTTCCTTAGAGGCATTATTTGTAACCATTGCAAGGATAGGCGTATTAAGGACATAAGATAGCTTTTCAGTCGTGAGAACTATTCTCAATTCCTTAACCAATTTGTTTAATACAGTCCGGTTAAATAGCATCTAATATGCTTCGCAGTGATAGTAATTTAGACATTGTAAAATTCTGTAAATGAATTTGTAATTAACAACATTTTAGCATACATTCTTTTATTAATTACCAAAATAAATTAGGTCTTGTTTTAAATTGGTAACTCCCACTATTTTCATCAAACTATATTACCCTTATTTATATAGTTCGACAAATCTAATTAAAGATATGCTAGTGAGAATAAGGATCCCATTTCAAATGTATACAGCCTTGTGTGTGCACAACAAACTATATATAAATAAATAGGTAGACAACTCTTGTCAATTACATCAACTATGCAACTCCTTGTATTTTGCCTCTTAAATCATAATGGTCAAGTGTGTGCACATCCGAACTAAAATAATTTAAGTTAAGTCAGACCCAACATTTCTATATAAGTGAAGAGAAAACTACAGCCCTTATGTGTGCACAACAAAGCAGTAATGTTCAATTCCTTATAAACATCATATGTAATAAAAACAACATCTTAAATATTTAATACTTGCCTTGTGTGTGCACAACAAACTCATATTAAATATTCAACACTCTATTGTTTTTATCATTCTAGAAGGCAACGTTCGATATTCCAAATATCTTTGAACGTTACAACTTAATATAAAATATTTGAGGGGTTTGTTATTAATTTGTCTCATCTTGTTTAGCGTGCATGCACATATATATATATATAAAATACGCGTCATATTAATTAACATGCGAAGCATGTTTGCATAATATATAATATATATAGTATAAGCATGCACATATAGAATATTATATTCTACCTGGATTGATTATGGACTTTATTCTAATTTGGTTCACTAGAGCCACCAAGTGAACCAAAAGGTCAAACCTAGGGTACAAGAATTAAATTTAAATATAACTATTACACTTAAATCCCAGGCTCCATTACAAACGGGTCTTCAAGCACTCATTGCTCTGTGATCTCCAATTCTTAAAAATTAATTCTAACTATTCCTATTACAAAACTATTTAAAATAAATAGAAACCTTGATCAGCAGTCAAGGGGAAGTACATAGGAGGAAGATAGAATTTACATTAAGAAAAAATTAGAGAAGACGAGGTACGCAGACCCTATTTAATAAAACCCATACATTCATGCATCCATAAAATAAAATCCAATCACACTGGTCAATATTCCATAATCAATCCCATTTATTATCATACACATCACCATATGCATCAATAAATAACATTCATCTCATGAATAATAAACATTCGATATATATATATATATATATATATATATATATATCATTTAACGGGCAAATTTAGTTAGTATAAAATCTAATTTTGAATCAAAATAAACTCTTTTATTTTAATCCAAATTTAAATCAAAATAAACCTCTTTTATTTTAATTTATCTAATTTTGAATAAAATAAACTATTTTATTTTAATCAAATTCTTTAATCAAAATAAACTCATTTATTTTAATTAATTATGGAATCCAATTCCAAGTAAAAAAACAACTCTTTTATTAAAGAAAACACAGATTTTCTTTCCTATTCACAAATAAACTCTTTTATTTTGAATAATATGAAATCTTATTCCATATCTAAATAAACTCCTTTATTTAAGGAAACATGGATTCATTTTTCTATTCACAAATAAACTCCTTTATTTTAGAAAACATAGAATTCAATTTCAACTCCAATTAGTTATCATGGAATCCAATTCTAACTCTAATTAGTTAGCATGAAATCTAATTTTAAAATTAAAATAAACCTTTTTATTTTAAGATTAAAATAGACATTTTATTTTTAAAATTAAAATAAACCTTTTATTTTAATTATAAAATTATTAAAAAATATTATATATATTGTATATTCACGTGGGTCACCACGTGAAAAAGGATACTTGAATTCCTGTATACTAATATTTATAGATATAGATATGATAGTTAACCAAAGATAACATTTCCTAGATAAAAAACCTTTCTTGGATTCATGATTACATATATTCACCAGCTTACTAGAAACAAGTGATTCATCCTGAACCATGAATCACTCCAAATTCAAGTGAATTCACCATACATAATGAATGATTACTACCGTAATAGTCATATTACCGAATTAAGAATGAATCACAGATTTCGCCTTGAATCCAATATTCGCGATTTTTTTTAATAAATATTATACAACAAATTATGCCCAATTAAATTGTTCTAAACACATATCAAATTAAATAATTAATAATTAGCATAAAGGTTTGGCTCTGATGCCACTGTTAGGTTTGTAATATTCATGAACGCAATCAAATTGCACAAAATAAGCGGAAATATGGAAAATCAGAGTTTTAAAATTTTACAAATCATATACCCGGATCATCCTTTATGCATAATTATTAATTAAACGAAAAGATAAAGAATAAGAATCATACCCTTGAAGATTCGAGCTTCCTTAGGTACAAGTTCACCTCCAATCCTTTTCGCGTTCAACTTGAATCCACCGGGTTTGGTTCCTTCCTTTGATCAATGTTAGCCACCCAAGTGTTTGGCCTCTAGAGGTGATCCACCAAGGAAGAAGAAGGATTCAAGAAGATGGGTATTTGGCAAAACCCTAGTTTTTCTATCTCTCATAGAAAAGGGTGTACTCTCCTAACTATTGGAATTACGTATTCTATGAAAACGTCAACAACCACCACACCCATAATAAGACTCCTCTTATTTATAGATGTGGGCAACCCTTCTTAACAATTAAGAAATTGAGTTTTATTTTAATTAATTAAAATCCTTTAATTAATTAGCCTCCTAATCTTATTAGGAATAAATGAAAGTACTAATATTAAATTAATTTCCAACTCTTTAGAAATTAAAATAATAATAATTGTAATAATATTAATAAGACTCCTCTTACTAATTTATATATTTAATATTTCCAAAATATTAAATAATAAATATTAAGCTATTTAATTTATTCTATCACTATAGATTAAATTAAATACACTTAACTTATTATTACGATTATGTCATTAACTTCTTAAATAATTATTCTTCCTTTGATGGTGTGACTTTTTAGGTTCTCCATATTAAACTGGTTATGAATAAATCAATTAGAACAATTCTAATCTTATTTAAATAAATAAATTAAACTATTAATTTATTTAAATAAATAATATTTATTCTACAATAGGGATAAGCCTCCCTAGCGATCAACGATTTTTTAGATAATATAGATTTCAACATTAATCATAAAAGAACCTTTGAGTAAATAGTTATCGTACAATTCAATCCTTCCACCATACAATGTCCCAATTAAATATAAGACATAAAATTATTGTCAAGTCTTATTTTATTTAATTATATGTATTTCGACTCTTAAATGCACAACACCAAATAATGCAAATTATAAACTCCTTTCTAATTTCATTCTGCCTTGGCCAAGGACTACTGGGTTGTAATTTATCGAATCACATAGGACATTTCTCTTCTTTTACTAGAAGCGATAGATTCTTTATTGATCGTACATTATCTCCATGTACAACTTATTATACCCAAGCATACCCTTTGATATAGCCTAAGGGTCTTAAGGAATAAGTCAAAGTATAACTCATCATACACAAGATACTATGATGATCTCAAGTCCAAGGATCACTTGTACTACTATCACTACAAGAATTCCTATTGATGAGAAGTAAAACTCCATTAGGTATTCCTTAGCGAGCCACGTTCAAAGGAACTTATTCTCTAATAAGCACCTACATACTTGCTTTAGTGTCTCCACACAAATGATCATGAGATCAATCATCCTCATCCAATGAGCAAGCAACGTATGTACCAATCTATCCGGATTCACTAATCCCTAATTTAGTAATCCAACGATTGGGAACTATTTTAGTTTTAAGCTTTTTAAGAATTTAGATCTCATTAGAATGATCATCATCATTATTCTAAAAACATTGCATAAAACTATGGGTTTATCACATATTATAAAATAGCATCATGTAGATAATTAAAAGACTTTAATAAATTAATACTTTTTATTAATAAATGAATAAGATTGTTACAAAGTATATGCTTTATCATCAAACATGATTGGCTTGTGTGTATACTACTTTCATTTTTATCTTATAGACATTGCCTATTTATCATTTTCTTTGTATCTTTATTATTGGAATCAGGTAACTCATGAGTCTCATCTTTTATAACGCTTTATGATTCTTCTTTGAATCTTCTCTTGTTTATATTTCAACTTTTCCCTTTATGAATTTTCCAAATTCATATATATATTTTAACTTCTTTGTGAAGTTTTTTTAAAATTCATTTCTTATTACTTAAACTTTTATTCAAGTTTATTCCTCGTTGTTTTCATCTTTCTTCTCTACGGTTATAGCCTAAGGTACCCTTACCTAAGGTTTATAACCTACATCTCTGATACCATCTTGTAACCCCCCCAAATCCGGGTCCCTTAAACCTCGGACCTAGTGCATTATTATAAAACCTTCATATGAACATTTATAACCTTTATTCATAAAATAATGAATACAACCTCACTTTGATACCAATTAATACATTAATTCATTCTATTTCCATAATTCGCAACCTTTACAGCCTGGTGTTACACTTTTAAATCATATTGATTTAAATTATACATTTCAAGTTATAAATAATATTTTTCACTCGGATATATTGATTTTAAGTATCCATGAACTCACAACTACACTTAACTATTCTTCTATATAATGTTCTTTGACTATGCAATTACAATATGTCATATGAACGTTATCTAGCATAGCTAGAGCTATACGAACAACTTCAATAAGAACTTCTTCCCTTTTTTTTGTCTATCCCGAATCCTTCAATCCACTCTGGTTTAGCTGAAAACAATTATTTATAGCAAGGGTGAGCAACTAAGTTGCCCAACAGGTTTAATAGTTATCACATAACACATTTTTAACATTTTAAACACAACTTAAGTTATTCATGCTTCGCAGTTTATACATAATTCATATTTTTCATACATTGCATTTATCCAGGCATCATAATGCTCATACTCAGCAATTATACCTATTTTATGCTTATCATATACCTCATATCATGAATATAATAAGTTTCCATAACTTAATCCACATCAATCATTAACTTGATTAAGTAGATTTATATCACAATATAGCACATAATGCACATCTCAATTTATTCACAAGGAGTACATATAATACAGGGACTATGTACACATTATAACTAACAAGTTCACATATAAAAACAAGTTCTGAAAAACTTGCCTGTACCGACGTTTTACCATTACGCTAACATGTCGTGTTCCTCTGTATGACCTACACGGTATGTGAGATTGATAATAAACACAATCAATACTTGATCTCACGGTTAATCTTACTTTAATAGCCTACTTTAACTTATATTGTCCTTGTACCACATTTATATTCAACTTCTTTATTTATAAAACTCAGCTTTATTTCCCTTTTTATCGCCACATGTGCTAGCTTATCGCACTTGTAGTTTACTGTGTGTGTATCACACCACTACATCATACTATATTTGGATAAACATTACTCATATAAGTTCTTTAGACTTAGATTAGGCATATAGCCTTCGTTCATCACTTTGTGATCATACACACATGGTATACATTGCATACTTATTTTATACATTCTCAAATATACTCATTTTAGTCCAATCATAACATGATACAAATCATTGGTCATTATACACTTCAAGTATCATTTTACGTTATGCTGTGACATTTCTAGGAATCAAATCCCATTATTCCATCATAGTTCAAAAACAGAAAATATGATTTTCTAGGGTACTTTGGGGATTTTTATGAATCTTTGTAATGAGCTTTTGATTTCTATGTTTGAACAAGCTTTATGTATTTAATTCCATAGTGAGTCAACTGAAACAATCTCTTAAGGCTTTTTAAGATAGTGCCTCAAAATGTGTATTTTACATTTCCACTCTATTATCCACTCTACTACCAACTGCATCAGAAGTTAATTTTTAGGCCACTTTGATGATGCTTTTGGACTTTATAAGTTAGCCCATTTAATCTTTTGTTTGTGCAAGCATTTAGATCATATATCATAATATTTTTCCATGAGTTTGGTTTCTTAAATTCAGTTATAGAAGTTAACCAAAACTGGGCACAAACTATGGTGTTTACCCATTTTCACTCTACTATCTATACTCTACTATTTTCACTCTATGATTTTTAGAGTTCACTCTATGATTTTCACTTTATTATTTTCACTCTATGATTTTCTGAGTTCACTCTATGATTTCCACTCTACTATTTTCACTCTACAATTTTCAAAGTTCACTCTACGATTTTCACTATACTATTTTCACTTTACGATTTTCAGAGTTCACTTTACTACCCAACTGTTGCAGAATTGAGTTTACTACTTACTTTGATGCTTTGTTGGAATTTCTTGATTAAGCTTTTGACTTTACCATCTGTCCCTACTTCTAGACCATATACCAAGGTATTTTAATAAGGGTTTAGGTTCCTCATTCATATAAGTTAGGCCTACTTTAACTGAGGCTCAAACTGGACAGTTTCCCAATTTTTTCCCAAAACTGATTTCGAAACTTCTTAAATTTCTTTCAGTTTTGTTTACTTGGACAGTCTAAGTATCGCTATAGACATAAGGACATCAACAAAATTTCAAAGTTTATTCATTTCAAGGTTCAATAAGAATGAACACTAAGCAGTCATTAAGGACTAAGAACTCTTAATAGAATTAACAGTATTATACTGTAAATCCAATATAAACGAGTATAACAGGTGATCAGCCTAAAGTACCCTACGTTATGCATAACATTTAATCATATTCATGTGCGCACGTCGGTTCCCTGATAATATAAAATTTCCCCTTTTTAAGAGGGTTGTTCATCTCAGTAGATTTACAAGAGTCCGCACCAAGTCAATTGGTTTGGATATCTTTCTTACATACACTACAATAAAAAGGCTTATTTCCGACGGAATATTTCTTCGGCAATAAGGATATTCCGTCGAGGGTAACCTCATTTTCGACGGAATATTCGGTCAAAAATTCGGTTGTATATAAACACGTCAAAAATAAGTCCGTCGATTCTTCGGTCGAGAATACTTAGAGTCGACGGAAATAGTTTCGACTGAACATTCAGACGGGGATATATTAACTCCGACTGAAAAGTGTCTGTCGATGATATTCGGTCGATGGTAAGCATGCCACGTGGCAGTCTGATAAAATTGGAAAAACACCTTACACGCAACGGAATTCCGTCAATTCTATAACTAGTCCGTTGAGGATATTCGGTCGAGGATATTCGGTCGATGATAGGTATGCCACGTGGCAGTCTGCTAAAAATGCGAAACACCATAACCTCGACGGATATCCGTCGAGACTACCATAATTTCGTCGAGGTTACTATTTTTTTTAAAATATTTTATTTGTTTTTGCAATATCCATGGATTTAACCCACATTTTGTACATGTACCTATTTTCCCAACATCACATACACAAGCTAAATTAAGCTAAATGTCAAAAACATCCCATTACTACTAGCATAACCGCAACAAACCAAAGTAATGAAATATAAAACCGCATTAATCAAAGTAAATTAAACTAAGGTAAATTACAAAAGATCCCATTAATCTAAACTAACTATAACAAACATCCCATTAAGCTAAGTGTCAAACCGCAACAAAATCAAAGTAATTAATGATAAGGTTTAAACTATAATTAATATGTACGTCAAAAGTTATGTAAAATTAATACAAAAGAATTTAAACTACAAAAGAATGTAAACTAAGTCAAGCTAGTAGAGCCCCCGGTGTGAGGAGGATCATCGGGCGGGCGTCAACACTGCTCTGGAGTATGAAAATCGCCCTCATCGTCATCCCGCTCGTCACAATCCAGCTCAAATCACCTGTTGATACAATATAATGTAACTCATTAGTCCATATATATGATTCAGTTAAAGATAACTAAATGAAAATTAAATAACATGCAGAATATATATTTGTATTTAAAACAAAATATACCTGAGCAGTCGAGCGCTGACTCAACATCGGCCCAAACGCGTCCTCGACTTAGGTAACCACCATCCGAACAATCTCGTCGCGTATCGCGACCCACTGCTCCGGAGGGATACCCGTACTCTCAGCGGTGGCACCAGCTGCAACGTCATGCGCAAGTTGATGGAGGCAAGAACGGCTGGGCGGGTCCTGACGATGGAACAACGGATCGATCTCAAACCTCTCCGACACCGCAGTCATAACACGCTGGAACAAAGCATCATCTAAGCCAGCGCCCATATGTGATGGTCCCACGGGGGCTCTCGGACGCAGACGCTTGCTAGAGCCTACAAAAATAAATATAACATGAATAATATTACAAGTTTACTTTATTCATAAACACAAAATATACAAAAATATTATACCTCCTGGCAGTGTATAGGCTAGTATCCTCGGTAACCCCAACACTCGATACCGGCCGGTAGTACTAGTGGGAGTATCTTGAGACAAGACCCAAAGAGCCGTCTCCTTGTCCTGAGACAAACTAATCTCGGGCGGAGGGACAGTGGAATCTAATGTCTCAGCATCGCCCCTAGCAACCTGCAACTCTGCTATACGCTGGCTGCAGAGCTTCTCAAACCGCTCATGTAATTTGATATACAAGTGAGTTATCTTGGTATCATCATATAAATTACGTAATATTATCCTAAATAATATCTATTATAGTAAATGTATTACTCAGATAGCTAGTCTTTGCTAGAGATATAAATCGACCAAAAGTAGATCCCTTCGGCGTATGGACTCTATCCCATAACTCGATCATAGTATGAGGTCGGCCCAAGCTACTCTGCATGGCCTAAATCATATACATTAAATAATATCACCTTAATTTACTATAGTTGCAATATAATATTAAACTAAACTAAAGAGAAATACATACCGACTTAACCTCCTAAAACGACTGTGAGCCAGAAGTATGTACAACTCGCAGCTTGACGCGATTCTTCTTCATCTGCTCTGACTTGGTCTTGAACACAACATCATCCCAGTACGCATACATCGCAAATTTCATGTCAGATTGTCGACATCTTCTTTGGCGCTAATGATCTCGCAAAGTAGTCCCGGGCTATTCTTCTATCGCCCGGACTACCCTCTGTCGCATCTCGTACAACCAGCCGGCATAATTCTTCGAGATGTGGGCAATGGTAACGGTGTTACCATCCGCCTCAGTGATGTCGGCCCCGTATCTGTAGTGTCTCTATCAAACAGACAAAACGTACGTATAATTTATTATTTGAACAATATGTAAATAACATGCATGGACCTTGATTTAATATATATATATAATTCAACTTATGTGAAACTCCTGCAACACTGTCACCATGAAGTCGGCATCGTAGCGCACATATTGACTAAATCTCATGCAGCCAGTAGGGAGATGCGCTAGGCAGATGGCATGTACGGTCGCCTTAGCGACAGGATCTATAATACTAGAATACAAAATTTATTAAGAACATTTTAATTTATTAATCACATGATAATATCATTCTAATTGAACATAAGTGATATATTATAGTTGAAACCTACACAGACGAGCCGACATCAATCGGCCCGTGTCGTCGCAACTTAGGTGGGCGACTCTAATCGACCGAGGTTAGGCCCTCGCGAACGCCGACGTCTAGCATCTGTATGTTAATATATATAGTTATGACATTGTCCAAAAAAAGTAAATGAATGTATAATATAGTTATGAAAATAATGTTACTGAGCCAAAAAAGAAATCAACTCACTAGCATCTGAAGACGACCCTCCCTGGAAGCCGTCACCCGATCCGAAGCGGCCGCCGCCACGACCACCTCCACCGCTATGTCGAGGCATGTATATAGCTGTACTATTGAAATAACAGACATAGATACGATGAATGATTTTAGTTGTATAGTATTTCAAGTCTTTTATTATATATAATGATTGATTTTAGTTGTATATTATTTACAAAACACCAATTAGTGAAGAAGTAGTAAGTCATCAAACCCATCAAAATAAAAATCATTTTCATCCTCTGATTCTGTCTCTTCGTCTTCTGTATCAATTTCTTCCTCAATATCATCTTCTACCATCACATACGGACTAACAACCACATCTTCCTCCACTTCGCCAACATCGAGTACGTCAACGACATCATCACCCAACACATCGTCATCATATACCACAATGTGGCTGGGATTGCTAACTTGTTCTTGCAATGGGTCATCCGTTCTAGACAAATTAGTACCGTCAAATGGCCGAGTCTTCGTTGTCACAACTGTATACCAGGGGGTTCTACTGTGAACGACATTAGGGGCGTAGTACACTTGAGTTGTTTGGTTGGATAACACAAATACATCATCAGACTATAAAGTCGATTTTATATCTACTGTGACGATTCTATTACGATCAACTTTAATACCCTTTGCAGTATCAAACCAGCGACACTTAAATGTAACGACCTTTTTAGCACCTAGATAATTAAGCACAACCACTTCCTTTAATCTTCCATAGTAATTGGATTCAGAATCTCCATAACAACTTCCCAACATGACAACGCCGGAGTTGACTGATGTCAATTCATTCAAGTCATCAACCTTGAAACTATACCCATTCACGATACAACCTAGAAATGAACTAATAAGTTTGTACGGGCCTAAAATGACATCTCTAAAACGCTCATACGCGTTCTCTTCTTCGACCTTTCTTTTAAACCACTGGTGAAAATTTGCATTAGTGAATGCTTCCATCTGTGATTCTGTCAACCCAGGGTTAGAAGCATGCGCTTCCAATTCGAATGAACTGCGTACAATAATATTGCAATTAATTAATTTTTAATTAAGGATAGATAAATCATTTTCAACTTGTAATAATACATACTTGATGTACGACGATACTTCAAGCATATTTAGAAGCACGTATGTAGAGACAATCTTTAAATCTTTATCGGTTAGGTAAGTCTTGGTCTCATGTCCAAATGGTTTAGCTGGATAAGTGAATACAACCAACTCATCATCAGCACGACCAGACGGATCCCCGACCTCATTCCGACTTAGACGGTTATGCTTCATTGCGACTACATCATCAAAGTACAACGAGCAGAAGTTGACAAGCTCTTCCTCCGTATAGCGTTCAGCAATAGAACCCTCTACGCGCGCTTTGTTTTTAACTTTCTGCTTTAATCGACGCATATACCTGAAACATGAAAGTATGTGATATATATTACCTGATAAGTTAAATATAAAGATGACGAATATTGAACAATGTATGTGATACCTCTCAAATGGATACATCCATCGATATTGCACCGGTCCTCCAAGCTTAAGTTCATATGGCAGATGAATAGTCAAATGCTCCATGCTGTTAAAGAACCCCGGTGGTAAAATCATTTCGAGCTTGCACATTATCAACACTATGTTTTTCTCCATCTGTTCCACATCACTATACCTTATAACAGTTGAGAAAATATCCCGAAAGAAATTTGAAAGTGTGGTAAAAGTATCATTAATATTCTTGGGTAACACCTCACGAAATGCAATTGGCATCAACTTCTGCATGAATACATGACAGTCGTGACTTTTGAACCCATTAATTTTCAACTGCTCAACCTTAGTACAACGAGATATGTTAGAAGCATATCCATCTGGGAGCTTCAATGTGCTAAGCCACTTGCAAATGTTTTCAACCTGTTGCTTGGTAAGACAAAATGGAGCTTTTGGTTTTGTGTTGTTAGTTCGGAGCCACAATTCTCGCCTGATATTCATTTCCTCCAAGTCTTTACGTGCCTTATCATTGTCTTTTGTTTTACCACTTGTATCTAATACGGTATAAAACAAGTTCTCAAATACATTCTTTTTGGTATGCATAACATCTATACAATGACGAAGTGCTAGTGTGACCCAGTATGGCAACTCAAACCAAATTGGCGAGTGAGTCCAGTTATAACTTTTCCCATATCCTATAGCTCTCAACGTACCATGCTCCTTCCTGTGGGGTGTAAATGTTAGATCATTTAGCTTGACCCGATATGTCATTTGCCGGAAACAAGTGACCAATAACCCCTTTCTTCTCTGTCTTTACATTGAATTGTGTAGACATCTTTCTATAAGCGTGCTTTCAATGAGCAAGAATCTCTGACGGTTCAAAGAAACTAGTTTTCCGGCCATGGCGTAGTTGAGTGCCTTGCACATCCCCATGCAGATGGACATGACAACTTGCCATGAGTCGACCAACCACTAATCATCCCAAGTGCTTAGGAAGTCGGTGATAGTCCACAACAAGGTTGCTTCATCATAAAATTACATGAACATATTTATCAAAAGTCCGAACACATGTTTCTCCAAAGACATCTTAAGTTCATCGACTAACGGCTGAGGTACACGTTAATGTCTTTTGTAGGACTCTTATCCCCGGTATAAGTAAGGTCGAAAAGATACTGGATCCCTCATGCACATTGACGGTGGAAGATTATAGCTACCATAATCTACGGCCAAATAGAATAAGGTGACTAAAATTATTAAATGGGCCGAGAATCCATCCAGTAGCCATGCCAAGCCTGACATTCCTAAATTCTTTGGCAAATTGTGGAAAATTGGCATCAAAATTCTTCCATTCATCTCCATCTGCTGGGCGAGTCAGCTGACCAGGCATGACATCCCTTGTTCTATGCCAAATCATATGTTGAGCAGTGTGCGCAAGCATGAATAGCCGCTGCAACCTCGGCGCAAGAGGAAAATACCGTAAAATCTTCTTTGGAACATGTTTCTCCTTCCCTCCACGTTTTGTGATCTTGTACCTTGGTGAGTTACAGATATCAAACTGCACCTTATCTTTGTCCTCCCCATAATATAACATGCAATCCTGCTCACAAGCATTGATTTTCTCATACCCGAGATTCAACCCCTTAACCATCTTCTTCACCTCATAGTAATTCACGAGCAACGTATTATCCACAGGTAAGAACTTCATTTGAGAATATCAAGCAAATCATTGAATCCTCTCTCTCGCTGCGGTCATGCTCATTCTTGAAATGTAAAAGCTTCAGAATAGCTGAAAGCCCGTGTGCTTGTCATTTCCAGGATACAATGGAACACCCGATTCAGATAGCAACTTGTAGAAAGCAGCTGCTGAATCATTTGGCTTTTGCTGAGAACTGCTTGACGCATGCTCATTTTCAGCGCAGTCAATATTGGTAGGGCCATACGCATCAACCAACATCTGCATGACATCATAGTTATCTGCTTACGAATCCCCGTGATCCAAGTGGTCTACAGTACTATATGTTCGTTCTCTAAACTCAGCTGATTCCCCGTGATGAATCCATATTGAATACCCATCCACAAACCCACGTGAATATAAGTCAAATTTAACTTCATCGGCAGTCTTCCATATCATGTTCTTACACTTGGAACACGGGCATCTCGTCTTTCCGTTCAGATCATCAACATGTTCTATTGCTTTGTTCATAAAATTGGACACCCCTTCACGATACGCATCAACTAATCCCCTCCCATCAATTGGTATCCTACGGTACATCCAACTCCGGTCGGCTGACATCTTTAATTAAAGAAAATACCCAATTAGAATATATATATATATATATATATATATATATATATATGCATGTATTTAGTTTACCTAGTATATATCTCCACTCTATAGGGGTTAGGCTACTATCCCATTCCTGGATGCGTCTCCTTACTAGTGTCATTCACAAGGTGCGTGTTTATAATATTTTAAGAAAATTTCAGCATCACCTCCCCATGGTCTCCAAGTACACGAAATAGACCAAGACAACTTAGTCTAAGAAGCACTCGAAGAACATATGTAGAGACACCAGCTGAAAAATCCTCAAAATATTATAAACACGTACGCACCTTGTGAATTAGCACCGACCTAAGTGAGAGATATAACATCCAGTAACAGTCCCAAACTGGGGACTATTCAGCATTCACTCCTACTGATATCAAACGGGTTTCTAAGTTTCAAAGTATATTACATATATATATATATATATATATATATATATATATATCTAAGTTTCATATTAGTTGCAGTTGCAGCTAATAGTACTCCAACCGGTTCCGCGGCAGTAATCGGACAAAAAAAAGGGTCGTAGTTCCTGTTTGTGTCCTATACTCTATTAATAAAGTTAATTGAATTACTGCGGACATTCCTCACTGTTCCACCATAACAGATGACAACATCCCGAAGGAGTTCCATTAAGCTATTGAACAAAGTTCCAAGTTAAGCAACCCTCTAGATGAACGAACGATCACTTCTCTACTATGAATGAATCATTGCCTGATATAGGTTCAATCCATGCCATAGAAAGCTTCTCACCACTCCAAATACCCATCTGAGAAATTTGTAGTGGTGAGAAGCTGTCTATGTCATGGATTGGACCCATATCAAGTAATGCTTCATTCCTAGTAGAGAAATGATCGTTCGCTCATTTAGAGGGTTGCTTAACCTATAACTTTGTTCAACAACTTAATGGCACCCCTTCCGTATGTTGGCATCTCATGATGAACAAACGATGAGAATGTCTTCAATAATTCAATTAACTTTATTATTCGAGTATAAGACACAAACAGAAACTACGACCCTTTTTTTTAATTGTTGTCGAGGTACCGGTTGGAGTACTATTAGCTGCAACTGCTATGTCGAATCTTGCATACAAGGAAGAGTACATAAATGTAGGTAGAGTATTATCGAGTTTATTGAAAATTGTGGCAAACTAAGAAAATGCTACTTAGTTTATTTTGCCAATGATAAACTAAGTAAACGGTACTTAGTTTATGAGAATTGTTATTTGAAATCTATAGAGACTACTGTTCGATATTCACTCCTACTTGTCAAACGGATTTCTAATTAAGTTTCAAGGTATATTATTTTATTTCCGCGACAACATTCTTATATATTCAGTCTCTTTGAATTGCATCCCAACTAAGCAAATGCTACTTAGTTTATTATTTTGAGTTGATTTAATGTATTATTTTAATTTATTTTATTTTATTTTAATTTAATTTATTAATTATTTTGTTTTATTTTAATTTATTTTATTTTATTTTGTATTATATAATATAATTTTTAAATTTTTTTTATTAAATTAAATTAAACTACCTTATAACATTTATTAATTATTAAATTAAATTAAATTAAATTAAATTTTAATTTTAATTTAATTTATTAAATTAAATTTATTTTATTTTATTTTATTTTTATTTATGTTATTTTAATTTATTTTATTTTATTTTATTTTATTTTTTATTATATTATATTATCTAATTTTTAAAATTAATTTTATTTAATAAACTAAATTAAATGAAATTTATTGTTTTATTTATTTTATTTATTTATTACTAATTTTTATTTTTAATTTAATCTAATTATATATTAAATTATATTTATTTCATTTATTAAACTTTATTTTATTTTATTACGAATTATATATTAGTATATTAAATAGTGAAATTTTATTTTATTTTATTTTTTAAATTAAGTTGATTAAAATAATTGATATTTGAAGTATAAATTATTTGTCAAAAACTAATTAAGTAAATGCTACTTAATTAGTGAATTTTAGTATTAGTAAATTAAGTAATAAATAGTTATTAGAGCCAACAGTTTTTGCATCTCAAGAATTCTGACAGAATTTCGTGGGAAATTTTGTCGGAAATATCAAGCATAAAATTACTTTACTGTTATTAACATACAACATACAATATTGAAATTGAAAAAATATACACTGCAATTACATAAAAAAAAATAAAACCAAATAATAAAATGGATGCTATACATGTACAGAAGCCGTAAATGACCAATTTCAGACCCAAATGACCAATTTTTAGATAAATTATAAACAAAAAACAGAATTAATACATTATAATACCAAAATTCTAGTAATATCATTCCAAAAACAAAATAAATTTAGAACAATTGTACATTATAATACCAAATTCATACACAAATCTCATACTCAAATTTCATACTACTAACATATATATAATATATACTCAATACCTGGAAAATTAGGAAAGAACAGAGTCTAAGTCCGGCGGCAGTGGGTGGTTATCGTGGCGGTGGTGGTGACCGTGGCAGAGTGTTGGGTGGGGTTGTCTGGACAGTGGAGCCTGGGTCCAGGGGAGAGGGGTGGGGTACCGGGGGAAGGGGTTTGGGAGTGGGGGTACACAGGGGTGGGTGGGGTGGGGTGGGGCATCGGGACATACAAGGGGTGGGGGATGAGCAGGAGAGGGTGGGGGTGCAAGGCGGGGTGAGGTCGTGCAGGGGGGGATGACCACTGGGGGGGAGTAGGGCACTGCAGGGTGGGGGGACCGGGGGAGAGGGGGTTGGGAGTATTCGGTCGTATGAGAGAAAGAGAGAATAGTCGACTGGTACTATTTAAAGGGAGAGAGGGAAAGATATGAAAATGAGAGGGTGCAGAGAAGGGGAAGGGCTTTTTTAGGTTTATTTCCGACAGAATTCCGTCACGGTTATGTCTGTCGACCATAAGCTAATCTCGACGAAGTATTCAGTCGAGGATGACACATATTCTATCGACTATATATTCGCACTGGCGGGAAACCCTCGCGCCAAGGAGGAGTGCTTAAATCCGACTGATGTCCGTCGAGAATAAATTAATACCGACTGACTTAATGTCGACTAAATATTCAGTCGGTCTTAGATTAACATCGACTGAATGTGTTTAGTCGACTATAATTCCGTCAGAAATAAAGCTTTTTCTTGTAGTGATATGATAATAGTCTAGCCAAATCAATAGCTTAGACAACTTTTATAATGCATTTAAGAATGATAAGTTCAATGCTTGCAACAACATCAAGATATACAAACGATTTCCAAATAGTAATAGATATTTTCTCGAGATAAGTATGATTGATATGGTAATAATTCGAAATTATACAATATATAAAGTGTAAAGAGTTTAGGAAATTTGCATTCAATATGAAAATCAAATGAAGTTTAGAGAACTTGCACAAAAGAGATAAGGTTTAAATACTTTCACAATATCCAAAGTTGTGTAAGTTAGGGAACTTGCCTTTAGCGTTGATTACCACTTATAGCATAAAATCACCTCAAGGAACTATATTATCCTATTTAGGTATGTATAGGTATTCATTAGTCACACACACTTTGACATATATATCAACATGCATTTATCACACATATCTAAACTCATATAGGCCATACACAGTCAAACTCATAGATGTATAATTCACATTGTTCTTACTTTTGAAAATCATTAGTACTATATGCTCATCTTTTATTTTTATTCGGGAAATATCACTTACTTCACGTATTATAGTTTAAGTTGCTTCATATATTCACGTTAAAGAATCTTTAAGCTAGGTATGGCCCTTTGTTAAATTTACTCATAAATATCCATTTTACAAAGTTAAAAGAGCTCATTATATCAATTACTAACCATAGTATTCATTAAACCACATAACATTGCCAAACAACCTCTTTCTACGCATGCTTACATGTATTAGATTTAGTTGTATGAAACTAGTATAGTTCTTTACTTAGAAACTCTTTTAGTTCATGCTTGCGTAGTTTATAACGTGTCAACTAGGTATACCAATATGTCAGTTATCTTTAGAGGCATAAAGTATCCAATCATAGTTGTTCAAAAGTTTACAATGCAAGTAGTAGAGTTTTCAACTAAATTGGTTTTCAAACCTCAAAATCTCATGGCAAATAAACTAAGTATGAAATGTACATTGAATTCACATTTCAAACCCATTTATAAAGTTAACTAAGTTTTGAACCCATTCATCTTTTAACTTTTCTTTCAAAAGATTATAATTTAAACTCCAAACCTACTAAAACGTCTTGCAATACGCATTGTCACATGTTTAAGGATTATGTATGCTCCTTAAGTTAAGTTAGGTTAGGTCAGTTTAGGACTTCTTGCGTCGAACAACAAAAATAGTTTCTAAGTTCTTTGCGGGACCCCTCGGCGCGACCTTTTATATCATGAGAACCCCAGGGGAGGGCTATCTTCTTGCAGTTCGAAATGCCACTCCCCTGCTATGAACTAACATTCCACCATTTCAACCCAATAACAATGTAATGATACCCAATTGATATAAATGTACTACTAAACATCCCTAGCATGCTTCTAACAATTCCAATCACATAAACAATCAAATTCAAGAATCAATTCAAGATTTATGCCATTTTTCCAAAGTTTAACACATTTAGCGATTCTCTTTGCTACGGATTCGTTACTTTGACCAAATTACTCCGTTTAATTTCAATGATTTCGTATTCAACCATATTGACAATGTCTAGCATCTATTGACAGATTATATCATGTTTCAACCAGAAATGTTTCAACTCAAAACAAGTATTTTATCACTTTTCTAAGAACCTTGCAAAACTTGAATTTAAGAACATATAAAGGGATATTACCTTTTGAAGTTGTGAAGTAAATTCTTTACTTTCAATCTCAAGTTTCCTCTCCAACTCAACAACACTCACACACACAAATTTCTTAACTCACAGAGTAATCAACAAGAAGTCTGAGAATGAAAATAGCTTCATTTATAGGGAAACTTATTGACCAATATTGGGACTTTGCTCAATGGAATGAAGAAGAAACTAATGGTTCATGAGAAGTTGGTAAAAAATCAAATCATACACACTATTCAACCCACTCCCCTTTTCATCATTTGGAAGCTATGGATTTTGGAGAAGAAGAATCAAGTTAGCTAGCTAGCCTTTTTGAGTTTCATGTGATGAAGAAATGACTCTCAATTTGGGACACTACCCTTAAAACTCAGCATTTTATATCATTATTAACATATACGGTTTTATTTGATATTTGTCCCCAAATGAGCATATACACCCACTCATACATTACACATAGAATTATATAATCCATGTACATTGCTGTAATTCAAATAATATTTACATTAGACTAAGATGTAATTTTAATCGGGTACCAATATTATTTTCCATAAAACTCATTATTCCAATTCTACATAAATATTAAAATAATAATTTAATATTGATTATTTATTTAGTCAAAGTTATTTTCTCTGATAGGTTTAAAATACACATTTAATTACTCTCACACACATCATGATGTCACATAAGACTCTTTTATACAACTTAGTAAATTACATAAGTTAAGCTTACTTTTATCATATAGTTTTATGTAATAATTATTCACATTCCAATGTCACACCTCATTTTATATTAAATGAAGAAACCTTCTAATATATGATTACACATTACATGCTATTGCTCATGATAATAGGAATTAGTCAATTACCTTATGTAATTATTTATTTATTAATAGCACTAATTAATTTAATCCATTTCATCTTTAATTAAATTAGTACTTTCTCATTTCACCACTTTGCCACACTAGGCATAATTTCACAAGCTTAAACTAAGCTTCTCATCACTTCTACTACATTGCTTAATTATCACATGCTTATTCAATTAAATTAGTTACCACAACTCATGCCAACACTATATATATTTATATTCAAATAAATATTCAAACAATCTTTATTCTCAAAATTAATATAATTTATTTAAAATTTACGGGTATTACATCCTCCCCCCTTATAAGAATTACGTCCTCAGAATTGTACAAGGTTACACAAATAAATGAGGATACTCCCTTCACATCTTATCTTCTAATTCCCACGTCGCCTATTCGGCGTCGTGGTTTCGCCAAACCACTTTTACAAAAGATATAACTTTATTCCTCAATATTTGTTCTTTTCTATCTAGTATTTTAATAGGAATTTCCTCGTACGTTAGATTTTTCTCTACTTGAATGGGCTCGTAGGAGATCACGTGTCTATAGTCGGGCTTGTATGGACGTAACACCGAAATGTGAAACACGTTGTGAATGTGTTCCAATTCAGGTGGTAATGCAACTTCGTATGCCACTTCGCCCACTCGTTTCAATATCTCGAATGGTCCTATGAACCTCGGACTCAATTTTCCTTTCTTTCTGAATCTGATCTTTCCCTTCCAAGGAGACACCTTTAAAAATATAAAACTACCGACTTTAAAGTCTCGGTTGTAAATCGACATACTTCTTTTGGCGCTCTTGAGCTGCTACCAATCTGGCCCTTAACGTTGTTACCACGTCGGCAATTTGTTGAACTAATTATGGTCCCAAAATTCGTCGTTCTCCGACTTCGTCCCAACACAATGGTGTTCTACACTTTCTCCCATAAAGAGCTTCATATGGCGGCATACCGATACTCGCATGATAGCTATTACTTCCTTATTCGCAATCTCTATATTTAATGAATTTTCTAAGCGTTCATGGGGTTGGTTTAATCGATTAGCAAATTCTTCAGATACAAAGGAACAGGTAGCACCCGAATCAAATAATACATAGGTATTTATATTATTGATTGGGAGAATACCTGACACCACGTCCTTCAGACTCTGCGTCTTAAGCGATCGTGTTAAAGGTTGAGGCGATCGATTCGGTTAGATTACGTTGGTCCGTAGATCATCACTTCTTTTCCCCCTCCTGTTGGCCTTCTCCATTGCTCCCCCTTCTTTGGACAATCTTTGATTTGATGCTTAGTTAAGCCACACACTTTGACATATATATCAACATGCATTTTTCACACATATCTAAACTCATATAGGCCATACACAGTCAAACTCATAGATGTATAATTCACATTGTTCTTACTTTCGAAAATCATTAGTACTATATGCTCATCTTTTATTTTTATTCGTGAAATATCACTTACTTCACGTATTATAGTTTAAGTTGCTTCATATTGTAGCCCCAAAATTCGGTCTATTTTCACATCCGGATTCTGTACGTCACGATCTCATCTTCTTCCAAACATACATCATTATATAGCTAAATATAACAACATACATCCTCAAATCCCAGGTTCTAAAGCCTTAAAACCTCTTTCATTTCAAATAATGATAATTACATTATTCTTTACATCTTGTACAAGTGACTTTTATCCGCCACCAAAGATACATAAACGTTCATTAAACTATTCTATAGTTTAATTCTATCATTCTCTGTTACAAGCCTTCGCTTGATCATCATGCTTATTCATATAATGAACGATTCTTCTTCTGGATACCAATCAGCTTGATCTTTATGGGATCCTTAAGTTCTTTCTAACATCGTTCGCTGAAAATGTTTTTCATTTAAAGCAAGTGTGAGCATTCAATTGCTCAGCAAGTCATAACAATTGAACATACAACTTCAAGAGTTTAACATTCCTTTGGAACTTCGATAACCGAACAAAGGTTATGAAACAGCTTGAACAATAGGAATAATCTCATATCATTTTAAAACATTAGTCACATTCACTTTGAAATACTTTCGTTCTCTACTCTCTTTCATACATATTCTGTTTGGCTAGAATCAATAGCACAGACTTAACAATAACGGTTCATGTATAAACAGAACATACTCATTTTGAACAGTTCAATCAAAGAACAGTTTATATCATAGGAACACCGAAGTGTTCACATTGTGGCACAAGGCCTCATACATTCTACCACCTTGTACAAATATCACACATTTGCACATAAACAGAACTTCTCAAATTCAACATCTGAGAAGTTTTAGAAACTAGCATTCATTTAAAATATGAATGAAGTTAGGAAACTTGCCTTACTTACATACCACTACGACTTACTTCCGAATCGCTCATTCAATCCCTATAACACATAAGGAAATAACACATACACCAATTAGTCATATACTTGACTTACACATTGGTTTACTTAACTTTACTTCTTAGGGTTCGCGTTCTTGCAATATAATTTTATGCGACCAACTTCCTTTACCGGTTAACGGCTTCATGACATACGGAGATGTCTTACTCAATACATTCATCATCTTTGATGATTTATATTCTTATCTTCGTCTTATACTTTCCTAGGACTCAGCACACATCGTGTCTCTGCTAGTAGTCCATATGGTACTCTGAGTGGTTTCCCACAAACAACCAACAAACAAGTTCCCGTCTCATCTCAACTGCCCATAACAGTGAGTTAGATCGGTTACCAGTTTTGTATATACCTTCGTTCTCTGAAGGAATTGTTTATCCCAGCTCCCATATGTCAACCATCAAAGGTTACGATTGTACTAGAACCTAAATTCATCTTAACTTACCCGAACTATTAACTATAATGTTCGTTAAGTCAATTTCTTATTCCTTATGGCTTTCTGGCAACTAAATGCCATACCTCAGGATTCATTCTTCATCGTCTAAGTCATACAGTCTTTTGTATGCTCAGAACGATCATTCAATATTCATTCTATGCATATATAGCGTTAAGCATTTTACGTTACCTTATTCTTATCTCACAACGTCCGGTTCATTCGACTCGGAATGTCATCCAAGTTATACACATTAACTCGGCTTCTTTACGTTATTCATATTTGTCTTTAATCCAGCTTCTTCACCATTCACAGGTTTAATCATTGGTCTTCATTATCCTACGGTCAAACCATACATGGAGTGTAGGTTTTACCCGTTTAATATTCGCGTACACTCAACCTTCACGCCGGTTAAAGTGTTCAACGCTTACATCTCATTCTAACATTCTCATCTGACTTACGTTCGGCTTTCATTAATCATACTACCGTTTCCTACGGCTTTCTTGATAACTCAAATCTTACTTACTACTTTTGTCAACGTCTAAGTCATACAACCAGGGTATACTTAGAACGTTCGTCCAATGCGAATACGATTCACGAGGATCATTTACATATTCAACGTTCACGTTGCTTGTCTTTTAATCTCTCATTCAACCTTTACTCAAGGTTTTAATCGCTTTTCGATTGTTATCCATCCCATGAACCCCATGTTCATTATTCTTTCCTAATGTCAAAGCTATACGATTCGTTGTATGCAAAGACCGAACGCTCATCGCAACCACGTTACGTTCACAGCGTTTATACGCTTTACATACATCTCTCATGACATAACATCGAAATGTTATTCATTACTTTCGTCACTCAACGTCTAAGGAATCACAATCATAGCAATCCCCCACGTTCGTTTATCGCGACTATGGTCCCTAGATCTCGGTTCCGTAACCCGTAATTACATTCTTTTAATCTCGTTTAATCTTTTCATTCGACCTTCATCAAAGGTTTAATACACTTGATTAAGTGGTACATTAGTTGAACATTATGTTCTTATTTCTTTCTTGCACATCCCCCAGAAATTAAGCAGTTAAAATCTCATTTCTGGCATTGCTTTCACCCAAATGTGGCCATGGCCTACTCGAAGACTAAGACTCGCATTCATGCATAGCAGTTAGCGATACATGACCCTCCCTAGCAGCTAGAGCCAATGCGCCACCATTCTAGGCATGGTGGCGCCATACATGGCTTCAGACCTTCTTCCCAAAAAAATTTCTAAGTCTTTGGTCGTTCTAAGACGTACTTTGAAATCTCATAACTTTTTCGTTATAACTCGGAACGAGATCGTTCCAAAGCCATTTTCTTCATTATCTAATGTACTTTGATTACCCCCAGACAAAACTTTGTTCTGAATCCGTTAACATGCCTTTTGATTGGCTTAATCCTCGCCCTTCGTTCGTTTTACGTTTTTAACGTTCTTCGTTCGTTCGTCCGTAATTCGGTCATCCGAACTCGGAATTCATTCGTTCTTGAGTCCATGACTCACATTTTCTATGTTTTCTATGTTTTCTTATATTCTTATAAAACCCTACACGTTCGGGTTCATTTACTAACTTTCAAATTCTCGTTCTTCTTTTAAGAAATTTCGCCATAACTTCGTTATAGCTCAATTTTAATCCGTTCTTCATGAACGTTTCTAACGTTCCTAACCAAGAAATAAGCAACTAACTTATATGCGATGGTTTTAAACTTGTCCATCAATAACAATTATCCTACGATGGTTTTAAATTTATCTATCAACAACGTTCTTCGCGTTCTTCGCGTGTTCTTCATTTTTAATCGATATTTTGGATTACGATTTTACTTTTTCTTAGAATTTGATGTTATAGAACATCATTCCTTACTCACTTGACCTACTCATTCATAAGATTCATTCGGATCGCTCAAAATCCTTACGAATCTTATACTTCCTTAAGAAATTTATAAATTAAATTCCTAATTCTTATTTCCTCGTTTTCTCATGAATTCAACCATATGAATTCATTCTTAACATTATCTACTTCTCATCTTCATTAAGCTATGTTTTTGAACATAATAAACTTAAAGAAAAAAATTAGTAGAACTAGGGTTCGGATTACCGTTCTTCTTTAATTCCGTTTCGACGGACAAAGCGTGCATTAGAGCTAGCTTTTCCTCTTCCTTTTCCTCTCTTCTCCCATCCGAACCCTCTCTCTCTCTCTCTCAAAGTTGTAGGATTTTCAAAATCCTTAAACAATGAAATAAGCTTTCTATTTATAGAAAACCAAGGCTAGGGGTATTTTGGTCATTTCGCACCCTTAACCTCCTTACTATTCCTTTGCTTAGCCACAAGTTTACTTGGTGGCCAAGTGGCACCTTCACCTCCTCCTTAGTAGCTTCCTTGGAAGCTTCAGCTTTTCGTCTTTGCAAAATCGTCCAAAGTTCAAAATCAGATTTCTCGGAATCCAAATATTTTTGGATATTTCGTCTTTCTTTTACCGATTAAATATTACATATTCTTTGGATTTCCGAAAAACTGAAAAACACTTTTTGACATTAAGTGTTTTCCTTCACGTTTTACCCTAACGTAGCTAAACGAGTGAAAAGTACATAACAATACTTTTCGTTATTTTTATTTTATCCGATTTCTACACGTTTTTTGAGAAAAACTTTTATCGGCTTAACATTTCACGATATATTATCGTCAAATCTTTTGACGGAATGTCATTTCAACATACCGAACTCTCGAAAAGGCTTAGGTTATTCAAACCCTAACCCTTAGGGTTTCGTCGGGTGAATAGTGTCTATTTCGTCTTTTTCCCCAGAAATATTTTTGTTCCCGGAAAATTTTCATTTTTGTCTTGAAAATTCTTACTCGTTCAGTCTAGCTCGTAGCCAGAATCCTCCCGATTAATAATCATTCTAGGTTATAGAACGATTAATAAACACATAGCGCAGAATAGTATTAATAAAATTCATTTTATTAATAACTAATTCTTTAACTCTTAAATTCTGGACAATCCGATTTTTCGGGTTGTCACACATATATTCACGTTAAAGAATCTTTAAGCTAGGTTTGGCCCTTTGTTAAATTTACTCATAAATTTCCATTTTACAAAGTTAAAAGAGCTCATTATATCAATTACTAACCATAGTATTCATTAAACCACATAACATTGCCAAACAACCTCTTTCTACGCATGTTTGCATGTATTAGATTTAGTTGTATGAAACTAGTATAGTTCTTTACTTAAAAAACTCTTTTAGTTCATGATTGCATAGTTTATAACGTGTCAACTAGGTATACCAATATGTCGGTTATCTTTAAAGGCATAAAGTATCCTATCATAGTTGTTCAAAAGTTTACAATGCCAAGTCGTAGAGTTTTCAACTAAATTGGTTTTCAAACCTCAAAATCTCATGGCAAACAAACTAAGTATACAATGTACATTGAATTCACATTTCAAACCCATTTATAAAGTTAACTAAGTTGCGAATACATGCTCAAAAGGTTAGATTTCAAAAAGGCATAAGGTTTTATAAACATGGTTTTCGTCCTTTAACTTTTCTTTCAAAATATTATAATCCAAACTCCAAACCTACTAAAATGTCTTGCAATACGCACTGTCACGTGTTTAAGGATTATGTATGCTGCTTAAGTTAAGTTAGGTTAGGTCAGTTTAAGACTTCTTGCGTCGAACAACAAAAACAGTTTTCTAAGTTACTGCAGGACCCCCGCCGGGGTGAGCCTTTTATACTGCAGAACCCCCGTCGGGGCGGGCCTAGCTACTGCAGTTTGGGAAATGCCACTCCCCTACTACGAACTAAAATGCCACCATTTCAACCCAACAACAATGTAATGATACCCAATTGATATAAACTTACTACTAAACATCCCTAGCATGCTTCTAACAATTCCAATCACATAAACAATCAAATTCAAGAATCAATTCAAGATTTATGCTATTTTTCCAAAGTTTAACACATTTAGCGATTCTCTTTGCTACGGATTCGTTACTTTGACTAAATTACTCCGTTTAACTTTTGTGGATTTCGTATTCAACCATATTAACAATGTCTAGCATCCATTGACAGATTATATCATGTTTCAACCATAAATTTTTCAACTCAAAACAAGTATTTTAGCACTTTTCTAAGAACTTTGCAAAACTTGAATTTAAGAACATATAAAGGGATATTACCTTCTGAAGTTGTGAAGTAAATTCTTTGCTTTCAATCTCAAGTTTCCTCTCCAACTCAACAACACTCACACACAAATTTCTGAACTCACAGAGTAATCAACAAGAAGTCTGAGAATGAAAATAGCTTCATTTATAGGGAAACTTATTGACCAACATTGGGACTTTGCTCAATGGAATGAAGAAGAAACTAATGGTTCATGAGAAGTTGGTGGAAAATCAAATCCTACACATTATTCAACCCACTCCCCTTTTCATCATTTGGAAGCTATGGATTTTGGAGAAGAAGAATCAAGTTAGCTAGCTTGCCTTTTTGAGTTTCACGTGATGAAGAAATGACTCTCAATTTAGGACACTACCCTTAAAACTCAGCATTTCATATCATTATTAGCATATATGATTTTATTTGATATTTGTCCCCAAATGAGCATATGCACCCACTCATACATTATACATAGAATTATATAATCCATGTACATTGGTTTAACTCAAATAATATTTAGATTAGACTAAGATGTAATTTTAATCGGGTACCAATATTATTTTCCATAAAACTCATTATTCCAATTCTACATAAATATTAAAATAATCATTTAATATTGATTATTTATTTAGTCAAAGTTATTTTCTCTCATAGGTTTAAAATACACATTTAATTACTCCCACACACATCATGATGTCACATAAGACTCTTTTACAGAACTTAGTAAATTACATAAGTTAAGCTTACTTTTATCATATAGTTTTATGTAATAATTATTCACATTCTAATGTCACGCCTCATTTTATATTAAATGAAGAAACCTTCTAATACATGATTACACCTTACATGTTATTGCTCATGATAATAGGAATTAGTCAATCACCTTATGTAATTATTTATTTATTAATAGCACTAATTAATTTAATCCATTTCATTATTAATTAAATTAGTACTTTCTCATTTCACCACTTTGCCACACTAGGCATAATTTCACAAGCTTAAACTAAGCTTCTCATCATTTCTACTACATTGCTTAATTATCACATGCTTATTCAATTAAATTAGTTACCACAACTCATGCCAACACTATATATATTTATATTCAAATAAATATTCAAGCAATCTTTATTCTCAATATTAATATAATTTATTTAAAATTCGTGGGTATTACAATGCACAACTTTGCTTTTCACTCAATGCACTCATATCATATTAATAAAATAAAGAAGGCTTGAATGTCTACATGGAAAAATTAATTTGGCCCAATTTATATAACTTGGACTCTTATTACCCATCTTTACGTAAGGCAATATATGGTCCATAACACTAAATTATTGGGTCCTTTACATAAATATACAACAAATAGAAAGTAATTACAAGAAAAGTGCATCAACCAAATAATTACAAAAAGAATGTAATTATTACAAAAATAGTATAATTCACATTAATAAGGAAACCTAAAATCAAGGACAAATAACTGTCATAATTAATAATTCAAATTCAAATATTTGGATCTAACAACAAAAATAAATTCAAATTCAAAATAATAATTCAAATTCAAATCTTCATCTTCCTCACATACACTTTGAAATAATAGTCCATTACCACATCACTTTATACATACTCATAATACACCATGCTGAATCTCCGCTTGCCAATGCGAATAAGAAGAAGATTCGCCCTACAAAAAGTTTAAAAATAAATAGATGTAACTTTTAATGTTCAGAAAAAAAATTTATAACTATTTTGTTACTCATAAATAATAAAATGGTTACCTTTGTATGAATGGTGGCTACCAACTGCATCACTTTCAACAAAATTAGTAACTTAATAAAATTAAATTGGTTACCTTGGTCTGAAGGTTTGGCTACCAACTGCACTGCAGGTGTGGATGTGAATTAGTTACTTTGGTATGAAGGTTTTGTTACCTTGGTACAAAGGTTTGCTAACCTTGATCTGAAGGTTTGGTAACCAACTGTACTAAGAAAAAATTTAAAGTGTGGGGGTTAATTGGTTACTTTAATATGACAGTTTGGTTACATTGGTATGAAGGTTTGGTTACCATCATCCGAATATGGTGGACTTTGAAGGATAGTTGCCTGGACTGAGAGATGGGATGAGTTATTTTCATGTTAATGGCTCTTTTTTCCACCTCATATATAGCACAAGCCCCCCGAGGAGCACCAACGGTCTCACCGACCGCCACACCTACACCTTCTCCCGCGGTTGCGCCACCCACACCCACACCCACACCCACACCCTCTTCCTCATAGTCTCCAAAGAACTTCTCGTCCCCCATCTCCATCTCCATCAAAGACTATTGCCCCCATCTCCTTCACCCTGTAGATTCTCCGTCAAGACCTTCTCCCGTGGTCCTATTCCTTCCATTGGTAGTCACACCGATGATGTTCAAATGGTAGCTTCACGGAGGCACCATTTTTCCGAAAAAGATTTAATAAGGCATTCCTTATCAGCGCTTGCTACTCTATCGACAATGTAGCCGTGGTCGGAAACCAACTCGTTTGTTGTGTGCCTCCACCGCCTCCTCCTCCTCCGCTTCAATCACCATAGCCGCCATCACCGCTTAAGTAAATGACGAGTAATGACGAGGAATATAGGACTTGGGTGTGTTGAATTTATTAATTGGAAGATGAGAGATAGAATCCTAATTGCATACTAATTCCTTAAATTAAGGAATCCTAATTGCACTACTATTGTAAATAAATATGGAAGTGTATTAGTTGTGTATTAGTTGTATTGCACTACTATTGTTGTAATTATTTTTAAAAATGTAATAGAATATGTAATTTATCCTAAATTATTTGCAAGCACACCTAGAAAATTTGACATGGTCCAATATTTAATATGGACTTATATTACATATTAATATACATGGATTTTTTTTATCCACCACAGTTCTTTAAGCTAGAAAAATAGCTAGCACATACATCATTAAAAATGATGGCTCTATGTAATTTAAATGTTTTATGGTAGTACCCACCATTTTCTTTATTTGTCACTAAATAATACTTTTGAACGAAATTAATTATATTATAATATAATTATTTCATTGATCTCATATGTAGATTTATGTCAAGAATATTTCTCAATTAAGTCATATTGGCTTCCCTTTTCATTTTGAATAATCAAGGTATACATTAGTAATACCATTGCTTACTCCATCTCATAAAATTTATTCAACTCCACATATTACTTTCTTTTCATTATGAGTAAGTAATATCTATATTATCTCGTACATTCTTAGTTAGAGCCTTTTATATTAAAAGTCTCTCTTCCTGATCATTTTATACCCTATGGGCACATAAAAAAATTTAATCCACTTTTTTCACATTTCCTTAATTAATAATTAGGTTAAATCTCTAACCTTTATTTAATCAATTAATATTTCCCTTAAAAGAAATATTACTAATATTTGGGATATCACAATTACACTAACAAGAATCGATTACCAGATATGTTGAGTCTAGGAATACAATTTTTCCAATTACCTTGCAATAATCGCTTTACCCTATTTTCACTTGTTTAATCCAATGATTTGTTAACTGGAAATGTGTATCTATTTATTAACATCTTTCAATGATTAATAAAAAGACATGTTTCAGTTATATTGTTATATATTTTCATGCAAGACACTTAAACAGATTAATTAAACACAAACTCCCATTCAAGTTACACATGACACATACGTATTTTCATCCTAATTCTATTATGTTATTCTAAAAGAATCAACAAATTCATGTGTTATCACATCCAGATCAAATCATAGATTTTCTTTTTCAATTTTATCAAAGATATCAGATTAACTGATGGCCAAGCAATTAATAAATTAAGCACAAGAGATGACAAACAACTCAAATAGGATCAACAAGTGAAAATAGAAATAAATAAATTAATGCATCACAAAAGGCTCCATTGTACACCTAATTGAAAATTTAGCTCATCATCCTATTGGAAACCATCATCTTAGATATGAAAAACATTCAAATTTACAGATAAAGAAATTAAAGAGAAAAAGAAAAACACTTATGTGAATCTCTAGTCTCCTTAATCTTCAAGCCTCCTTAGTAGGTCATTTCTTTTTGCAGTCAAAAGTCCTCTAATTCATGTCAATAGCAAAGTATTTATGGTTCTCATGAAAACCCTAGTAATAAATCATCCAAAATCCTCTTATAGCTCAACTTGTTCCACAGTTAAGTAAAAATCAACTTCCTGTGCATCTGGCATGCCTCGCGCTGGTCATAAGTCAAATTGGGCGCGGCCTGCGCTACTTGATCGAGAAAAATTCCTCACTTTAGCATACCTGTACTGTCCCCATTCATTCTTGGCGCTTACTGCTAGTCTGCCGGATTGTCCACTTTTGTCTCTTTTCTTACCATGCAAGCTTAATGTTGCCCCAACCTTTGCTTTTCCTACCAAACAAACATAAAAACATAAAAAGAAATATGCAAACACTCAAAAAATAACAATATTTTAAGAGAAAGAATATCGGATTCGTAGGTATTAAACCCACTCATTAGTTTTCGGTTGTTCCCAATTTATTAAAACTTCCACTTTTGTGAGATCTATAGAAATCACGTCTTTATCAATCACATGGCTTAAGAATTGTACTCTTTCCAGTCAGAATTCACATTTAGAAAAACTTCGCATACAATTTCTCTCTTCTCAAAGTCTCTAATACTAATCTTAGTGTTCTTCAAGCTCCTTTGTTTTTAAATATTATTATTATTATTATTATTATTATTATTATTATTATTATTATTATTATTATTATTATTATTATTTCCACCATTTCCTTCTGTTTTTCCTCCATCATGTTTCTTCTTCTTTGTTCTTTATTAAATTTCATTAGGGTCTCACTTCCGCCCTCTGCAATAATTGTCTCATCTAGAATTTTCGTAAAATTGTCTATCTATAAGACAAACAATTTGTTATACAACCAAGGTTTAAGACCCTGCTCAAATCTCCCAACTTTTCTTTCTTCAGTGTCCACCTAGTGTAGAGCAAACCTCGCTAGTTCGTTAAATTTGGCAGCATACTAAGGTAAGGTCATGTCCCCTTGGTTTAATTCTAAAAATCGCGTTTCATGCAACTTTTCATACTACGTGGAAAATAATTATCAAAAAATAGCTCCTTTAATCTTTCCCAAGGAATTACTACTCCCTCTTCGACCCTATTTTGGTTATCCTTCCACCAAAAGTTAGCTTCTCCCTTCAACATTTAGACAACAAACCTCGTCTTTTGATTTTCCCCTACCCTGACAGCCACAAAAGTCGTTTTTATTTCTTTAATCCAAGCCTGAGCCTCTATATGCTCAATTGTTCCCTTAAACTCGGGGGTCCCACATTCTTAAAATCTTTAAAGGTTATGACTTGCGCAGGTGGGTTTAGATTATGAGTTCTACTCTGAAGTGCTGCTACCAGTAAGTTTACAAATTGTTATAAAGGGTTCTGATTTGGTTCACGGTACTCGTGTTGTTCATGTTGTTCCTCTGGTTCTTCATTAACTGACCTCATTCGTGGTCGTCCCCGCGACATTTTCTGTTTAGTATAACAATATATTATTACTATAAGCATTATCTATATCAAACATGTATTCAAGTAATGTAATTAATCATCCACGAAACACATTTATAAAACATCTTATATTAATAAGCATCATATTTTTACATAAGTTAATTTGTTTTATGTATCACATATTACATACATATACACATCCCATACTATACATCAAAACTTGGGATTACATAACTTACACATATTTCTTACAAAAGCCTACTACTACCTATTATCTGCTACAGATAAAAACCTCCCTTGACAGCATCCTTGTGCTCATCGTGGACTATCACCCTTACTAAGTCCCTATAAATCATATGGATCGTCTGACCCCACCCCGATTGATAGTCCTCAGCCCTATCCAGGATTCGCCCGAAGAAAATCCCAAAATTATATACTATCCTATCCATCCTTTTTTTCATCATCCTCATATCAGCCTCTACTACCTCCAGTATACCCTCTACCTTGATGCGGGTATAAATCTCAGCCTCCCAAAGAGCCTCTAGATCTTCGTTCCTTTCCTCCGCCTGCTGAACTCTAGCCTTCAGCTCCTAATTCCCCTGCTCTAACTGTTGGTTCCTAGTTTTCAACTCCTGATTTCTCTCCTCCACCTGCTAATTTCTAACCTCCAACTCTTGATTCCTATCTACTAAACCCCTAATCAACGCATGTACCTCTTCCAACACATCTACCTCCTGATCATCCTCCTCCACTAATGCAACATTATCCGCTGTACAGGATCCTACTTGGGATTCTCCTCACACTACAAAAAAATGGCCCATCAGCAACCAAGAATATCTGCATCGGCATTATTTGGTCGCTACTTCTATTAATAGTGATCGTTATCAACGACTACAATTAAAATTAATCGCTATTGTAACTAGCAATCGTCATGCGGTCGCTAATCAGCCCCTATTAGAATTTTGCCACCTTAAATATGGCGTAAATGTTGACGGGGAGACTTATTGTGACTGATCAGTACCAGCGACCGCACATCGAGCGCTATTACATCTATGTTAATGAAAAACAGTGATTGCATGCGGTCGCAGAAAGCTAATCTTTTTATTAATCTCCATCAGCATCCAGACAGTCGGGCAGAAGAAAAAGAACGAAAAAGAAGATGAAAGAAAAAGAAAAGAAGGAGAAGAGGGAGAAGATCACCCCACGCCGCCGGCGATTCCAACCACCTCATGCCGCGGGTCTGCATACACGTATCAGTTTTCCCATTTCAATTACATCTCCTCATGAATATCTCATACATTTTGAAGCTTTGGATTTTTGTTGTTATGAATAATCAAGCTTCAATTTCGCAAGATCGAATTGGTATACCAAGGAGCAATGTTCATAAATAAAAATTTGTAAGAGCCCTCAGCATTTGTTATGGCATTGGTGAGCATGTTGTTTGAAATACTGCACTGCTATGGCTCTTTATGTAAATGTTTTAGGCTGCCAAGTTCAACCTCAATCTATTACTGTTGATCAATTGAGAATTTATTGTAGTTCTCTAGAAGTCCCCTGGGTTGCTGTTACTATAGCTAAATGTTGATGGTTATAACTGAAATGCTTGGAAGTCAAGGAGTTGTTAGATATGTTTCAATTGGAGATAACTCTTGTTAAAATTTATATTTTTTTGGGTAATCTCAACTATTTAACTTAGATTGCTTTTTTAAGTATTGCTCAGTGGGAGTTGCTTGTATTACTTTAGCTATCCACTTTGCTCAACTTGTTTGTGCAAGAATGCACACTTGATCCTCTGCATTTTGTTTTGTATATTTGCCGTATTATGTTTTTCTTTATTTGATGGTTTTCCTTAGGTGTAAGTCACTGTTAAGCCTGTTATGTTTGTGCTACTATGCCTCTTATACATTTTGTTTAAATAGATAACCTCGTTTAGCTACGAATTGTTTAATGAAATAAATGATACGAGTGTTTGGTAGTCTTTAATTTGTTATTTAGGATAGATAGCAAGTGCAATATGCCACAACGAAGTGGGAAAGAAGACTTTGTTTGCTCAAGGATGATATGTTCACCTTTGAGAGCCATCTTTGTTTAATACATTTAGTCTCATCGACACAAAATTCACACCAAAATATTGTATGTAGTGATAGTTTTTGCGTTCTAGAAAGATAAATAAGCACATAATGTCCTAGAAATGTTTCTACAACAATGAACTTGTCTATTTTGCATGAACATCTATAAAGATTTACACGATGAAAAGGTCTTGAAAAAGCTCAAAATGTTTCTATTACTTTGTATCATATTTATACAAAAAATAACTACTACAAAACAGTAAATAGACAACGCAAAAAAAACGTTGTGATTTCAGTCAGAAAAACGTCGTGATTAAAGGTGTTATCTATTTGACACCCTTACACAACGTTTTTAAAACGTTGTAATTAAGCACAATGCACAACGTTTTTTAAGAAAAAACGTTATAGATTTGTTATCCAAAAATTAGCAGATACTTAAAAACGTTTTCTGGATAAAAATATTGTTTAGTATATCAGACAACGTTTAGACATATTTACACAACGTTTTTAAAAATGTTGTAGATTGAATTGGGAAAAAAGAGAGTAAAAAAAAATTGTGGTTCACCTATATTACCAGTGCACCTGCAATCTGCTAATGCCATAATATATAGCTAAAAGGTCTAAATTCTCATTTAAATTTAAAGCCAAAATGTATCAACCATTTAAAATACATCCCAATAATACCATTCAAAATACATCCCAATAATACATCCCTATTCATAATTTATTTTCCATAAGAACCACTTGTTTAAAAATGTAGACTAACAAACAAATGCTCTCTCAATCACTTTCCTTCACTGTTCACAACCTATGCATATTACAGAAACCAATTCCGTGAAGCTCCAAGATTCCAACTTCATGTTTCCTACCAATCAATTAGCAACAACTTACTTAAAGCAATGTAGATACACGCTAAAGACAAAAGTTCAACTATAGTAAAGCTTTATCAGAAACCAACAAAAAATAGTTAAGAGATTGCAAAATATAAAAAAACTATGTACCTGCAAAATATCATTCTCTCGATCCCTTGGTCTTTGGCACGTAACTTTCAAAAGAGCAGTAATTTGCTTATCATTTAACCTTTTGGTGTATCTCTGATCCCCCACAATCTTGCAAACCTGGAAACTCGATGGCATTAGATAAAAAAACTAATTGAACAAAGCAAATTCATTAATGCAATCTAGAACGCATGGACATGCAAAACAAAGCAACAAGAAGATGAAAGGGGTTCCATTTGCCATATACCACGCACATACAAGTATTCTAATAAAAAGGCAGGAAAATAATTGCCTTACAACTTACTCCAACTGTTGAGTATGTTAGACATTAAAATCAAGAACAGCCATATAACAAACACATAACACCAAAATTATTGGAAGTCAAATAATTTCAGCTTGGTTACCTCTCGAGAGATGAAAATATCTGGAAATCCAAAATCCATATAAGCTCGGTAAGAATAATAGCTGCAGAGAGTATTAACGAACCTCAACTTCCATATCATAAAAACAAAAATCAATAAACAGAGTTATTACATGATAATAAATTAATTAATTAATTAATTAAGTCAACATATATAGCAGAATATTAATGAGTTAAAATAAGTAGCACATCGACCATTGTTATGAAATAGGCAAGGCCACCAGTTTGTTTTGACCTTATGTGATTTTCTTTATAACTCAGTAGGTAAGGCTTTCTTGATTTGAACAAAAAACGAAAGGAAGAAACACTATGTTTGCTAAAGGAGCAAGGATAGATGAATAACAATCTTAAATGGAAACAGAAACACTATATACTTAAGGACAGAATTACCTATCTGATGTTACAAGAATGATAGGCAGACATCTCTCATTGGCACCCAATGCAATTATTCTCCAGATCAGACTGTCATGATACATTGATGCAGAGACTGTTGAATCGTCTGCTAAATCCGCATTCTTAAGGACATCGATATTGTTTATCACCAATTTGGGCTACTCAACATGGCCAGAAAAGAGGAGAAAGACAAAATCCACAAATTAGATCACTAGAAGCAACCAAAAACTAATGAACCTAATAATTCAAGTTTAGTCAGTAGTTCATGTTTCTAATTCAATATTTACTTGAAAGTTATGTTATTGTGGAACAGATACATTTCTTAGTTCAATAGTCCACCTTCTGCAGTATTCAGCTAAAAAAGATACTTGAATTTCTGCAAAATATACCTGAAAGTAATCAATTTCAGAAGTTCAGCTGTGCTAAAATCTAGAAATAAAAATATTCAAATGAAGTTCAGAAACTTAACAATATTAATCGGCATATGCAACTCGACTATGGCCATTTTTACCTCCACTACGGCCATTTTTACCTCCACTACAGTGGAATCAACTCAGATCCAGTAGTGATGATTCAAAGTATAAAAACTTCAAGTATAAATACTAGCTGGGAAGGGAGAAAAAGAATATAAATACTAGCTTCGACCGAATGGGGACATACGCGACCGTATGTAATTTTAACACATTAGCTTAAATGCTTAACAAGGCCAAAACAAAACATGTGTATCACCCATTCCTAGAACTTATGAACACGAATCATTTCTATCACCCAACAAATGGTTATATTTCCAAACCATCTGGATGTTACCTCTTCTAGAGTCTAGTTCAACACTTACCTGTTGGATCCAGCACATGATATTGTAAACCAAACTAGTTCTGCTCTGTTAAATTCCCTCATTAAGCTATCCAACAATTAAATAGGGGGTCTCATCACTTGAATGGGAATTGTAGCCAGAAGTGAAACAAGATCAATAAACCCAAATGGTCCTATAATAGGGGTGATTATGGATAACGATACCAATAAAGACATAAAGAGACGGTAAATTAAAACTCTCACAAACATGATCAGATGAAAACAAAGGAGCTTGACCAAAAATATCATAGAACACAGCAGTTATGACAATAGTATCCTGCTTATGATAAAGGTCCATTAGACTTACCCATTTTACTAATTCATTCACAACATTTGCCTAGGTCCATCAAACTACAACAATCAGAATATATGGTAACAACAACATTGACATGTATATAAAGTGAGTGATCCTCTAGAGCTACTACACTTTTGAACACTGAATCCAGAACCAGCTTGCAATATCATTGATGCTGCTGAAAGATGGCACACCTAGATGCCTAACCCCCTGTTTGTGAGTTGTATTTTGGGGGATGGGAAGGGAAAGTTCCTTCTTTCCAAAAAAATATTGGAAGGAAGAACTTTCCCTTCCTTTCCCTCACAAACACAGCCTAAAGGACTAGCATTATCAAAGTGATAATCTTTGATGGTCATTAACAATTAAATAGCAATGGGATTCAGAAAACATTTCTAGAAGAAAAAATTATGATTTCATCAATAAACAACATTGATGTGACTGCCATAAACAAAGTATATATAACAATATGTTGCAAATATTGGACTATAACAAGACATTCACTCCTTTCGGAACAACAAAAAGGCACTGAGTTTAATATCTTACTAAATCTTTGTCAAATTAGATTGCACAACTCAATCATTATTGGAAACTCCTCGAGGGTAAAAGTAAAATATAATACTAGTGGTTCTGAGCTTTATCTCCACCTCCCCCTTTTGCTTTTTGTGCAGCCGCTCTTAGTTGACGTTGCTCCTCTTTGTAAACCCGGTTTCTCTGTTGGAACTACCAAAGAAATCCAAATCAGCCTTGCAGAATGTATGTAACAACCAATTTTCTCGGAACAATGAAAACAAAATATAACTGCCTCAATGTACAAGTTCTAAATAATAAGGAATTTTGATCCTTTCCGGATGACAGAAACTGTTCAGGCTCATGTGTTGATTGGAATATCTCGAACTAAGGGGGCACGAAATCGTAATTACACATCATGTTTATCAAGGTGCGCAGAAATATACATGCTCTAAATACATAGAAGAACCTATTCAACGAACATTCACTATTTAACACCAATTTGATTCAAAATATAATCAGGATGAGATAAGATACTACGACATGATTCCGCAGTGTGTATATACAGGGTAGCATAAAATATTGGCTCATGTTTGCAACTCAACTCAGCAGAACTTTCTAAAAGATAACCATTTGTTGGGTGATAGAAATGATTCGTGGAATAAGTACTGTGATCTACTTCCACAAGATAGAAATTCATGTAGTCAAAACAAATCATTCGATATACATAGCTAGAGCATACGATACGGTCAGTCACTACACTAAAGTATTTGCATTACCATTCGACAATGATGCAACCACTGAAACAAAAAAGAGGTTGCCATCTGCTGTATCACCCATTCCTAGAACTTATGAACAGAGAGATTCCAATTACATACCTAAGTAGTGCAAAACATTCATAACATCCCACATTAGAAGCAATCTGGAAAACTCACAAAGATATCATCATCTCCTGCAAAAATTTCGACTCCACTCATAAAATCAAACTCATAGTCAAATTACCAGCAAACAATTTTTTTAAAAAAAATAAAAAATGGAATGGCGCTCGAACAAATATAACACAGAAAAAAGTTACCTAATTATCGAATCATCGACAAAGTTTCACACTATCTGAAATTATCACAATCAAAAAGAAGAAAAAGAAACAAAAACAAACAAACAAACAATAGTTAATACTAAGCCTAAAACACAGATCAAAGACAAAAGAAAATGTACCTGACAATTCCAAGTTCGTCGTGAGTCTGAACAATTCGCCCCCTCCACCGCTCCTAAAATCCCCCACCGACTGATTCCGCCTCACATCAGATGCAGATCTAAACCCTCCGTCATCAAAATTAAGGCTTGACTTGGTATAAGAGATTTAGGCTGATTCCAGTCCTAAAATCCCCCACCGACTGATTTCGACTGATTCCGCCTCCCATCAGATGCAGTTCCTATGTGCGATTAGGGCTTGACTCGGTATGAGAGATTTAGGCTCTTGTATAAGATATTAAGGGCGGATATGAGACATTTAGGGAGAGAGATATGGTTGGGTACGAGATTTAGGGAGTTAGATATGGCTGGGTACGAGATTTACCAGAGTACTCTGGGAGAGTTTGAGGACTTCGAAAAGGAGAAGGAACAAATGAAAACCTCCGTGTTTTTTTTTTCTTACCCGACTCCCAGCACATAACTCCGTGTTTTTCTAAAAGATAACGTTTTGTTTAAAAAAAAATTTATAAGCTAGATAACGTTTTTTTATATGTATTTACAATATTTTGTTAAAAAATATTATAAAAAAAATATCACAACGTTTTTATAAAAAATATTGTGGTTTAAGCGTTGTCTATTTACTATTTTGTAGTAGTGTATATTTATTACAATAGAAATAATGACAGCCATATAATAGAGTTGCAATTACAAGAAATGAGGGACTAAATTAAAGGAGAGAGACTAAATTAAAAGAGAACTGTACAACTATAAACAGAATTAATCATGTAAAGAGAAATCCCAAGTAATCAGCCTGTGATTTCTCTAACATGTCCCCGCAAATTGGTGGACTGTTGAGCAACACCAAATTTGGGACGAAGAAACTCAAGTCGCTGTCGAGAGAGTAGTTTCGTTAGAGCATCTGCTAGTTGGTCTTTGGTGAAAACATGAGAGATACGTAGTTCGCCATTGGCAACCTTGTCACGAACAAAATGAAAATCTATGGCAATGTATTTCATACGAGAGTGAAACACCTAAGTTTACAGACATAGATAGGTTGCACCAATATTATCCTGATAGATGGCCAGGAGTTTGAGTAATGAGAATGTGCAACTCGGAGAGGAGAGAACGAATTCGGGGAGAGTTCTGCGGCGATGAAAGGCAACAGACACATATTCGAATTCGATGAGCAAGACGAGCAAATCAATTGCTTCTTGGAGCTCCAGGAGATGGGATTGCAGCCGAGATATACAACATAGGCACTAGTAGATGTGCAATTGTCTTTGTTTCCGGCCCAGTCCGCATCGGAGAAAGTACATCATTCAATAAGAAATGTTTTGAAGATGAGGGTAGATTTGTGGAACCGGTATGGGTGATAGGAAGCCTTTTACCATCGCCGATGACCATGTCATCAGGATCCTCATAATTCGAATGGAGAGAGAGAGATTGTTCAAGTCTGCGGTGACATGGTGAGATGCACCGGAGTCGACCAACCAGTTGACAGGGGATGCGCTAGGTTGACCTGCAAAATAAGCACGTGGATTTGAGCCATAGCCAAGAGGTCGAGATACTGGCACGTGCGAGCGACATGACTCGGTTGCTTTCACACCATTGGCAAACAATTTTCATAAAATTCTAATTTTTGGAGCCATTGAAATTCTGATTGTTAGAGCCATTGAAATTCTGATTTTTCTTTTGAAAATGACCTTGTTTATTGGAATGTCCAGAGTTGTTATACCTACCAGTTTTGTGTTTCGTGACTGATATCTTGCCTTGCTAGCAACATTAGCGGTAATGGAAGCATCATTGGAATGTCGGATGTCAGTAGAGCATCGTTTGAGAAAGGCTTCATGTTCAGACAGTGTCTCATGAAGATCTTCAAAGGAAATATCACTGTCACGAGCACGAACTGCTGCTGAAATGTCTTTGAACTCAGGGTCTAGGTCATTGAGTATGGCAAAGATCAAGTCTTCTTCTTCAACCGGAACGGTGCGAATCATAGATAACTCATCAGCAACACTTTTTACATGTTGCATGTAATCGATAATGCTTCGACCAGCTTGAGGAGAGTTGAGATTATCCTTTATTCGTAGGATTCTCGAGCGTGACGGATTGGCATAGGTGGTAGAGAGACGAGTCCACACTTCCTTAGACATTTTAGCCGAGGCTGCGAACGGATGAAGTTTGTCGAAAAGCTTGTCGGAAAGAGAGGCACGAATAGCGCTGAAAAGCAGCTGATCTTGGCGAACCCATGTGACATAGTTAGGGTTCAACCTCTCTGTGCCATTTTCGGTAACCATTGCCGAGGGACAAGGGAAAGACCCATTGAGATAACCTTTGAGGTTGTAACCTATCAGGAGTCCATTCCATTGAACATGCCAAGACAAGAAGTTATTAGGGGTAAGCTTCAAAGGTGTTTGGGCTGCTGTATTAATGGAGATCAGAATGGTATTGCAGTTGAAAGGTGGTGGAAGGGAATTGATGACATCGTTGCTCTCAGATGGGATGGTAGTAGAGGAGCTAGAATTAGCCATTGAAAAACTCGTTTGAGTATTTGGAAGCTCTGATACCATATAAAGATTTACACAATGAAAAGGTTTTGGAAAAGCTCAAATGTTTCTATTACTTTGTATCATATTATACAGAAAATAAGTTGACTATATTACAACAAAAATAATGATGCACCATATATAACGAGTTGCGATTCTACAAGGAATGATGGACTAAATTAAAGGAGAGAGACTAAATTAAAGGAGAGTCAGATAAATATATAAGTAAATTAATCATGTAAAGAGAAATCCCAAGTAATCGGGCCTATGATTTCTCTAACAACATCCATAAACAAAATTATATATATATATATATATATATATATATATATATATATATACTGAGGAGGATCTCAATCGACTAAATAAGCGGACCAAATAACGGACCAAGGCAAAAAAACACGGGTCAAGTTGAACTTCATGTGTTTTTATGGGTTCAACCCGACCACGTGTGTGTTTTTGCTTTGGTCCGTTTTTTTCACCGCTTTAAACATTTCAAGATATATATATATTCTCGTACATGTGTATATAGGTGCTACCCTGTACAATTAGAGAAAAAAAATGCCAAAAATCTTGGCCACCAAGACACATGATAACTATACCAAACTCCGACAAAAGGTCAACAAAATCTACCATCAACCCCAGCTACACTTCATTCAGCCAAAAGAAAAGTAGAATGTATACATATGTGTATATGCCAATCTTACAAAAAAAATATAGACCATGGAACCTGTTCAATTTGTTGAACAGAAGATCCGAAAAAACTTGCATAAATCAACATCTGTTTTAAGGTATAAGAATCAAGTGTGTTAAATTAAACACTATTATACTAAACCGTGTTATATTATAGAAAAGAATGCACATAGATATATAAAATCACCTCATCTAATTGTGGTATATATGCAAATAAAAATACAGGTGCATTTGTTTTAGGTGCCATGTGATATTATCCTTTACAATCAACTGTGGAAAATCTCAGCATGAATATGCAAACATTTAAAAAAAAGATCTTATAGCTTGCAATGGAGGGAGTAACTTAAACCTACAAAATGTGAAACACTAAGAAGAAGAGGAGATGAATATAAAAAGAAAAAAACCGAGGGAGGGAGAGAAAGAGATGGTGATCTACCTCTTACAGTTTAACAGGAAATTTAATCTCCAGAAAATTTATGAAACGTCTCGAATATAATTTGGTTCAACAGCAGAAAATGACAGAACTAGTACACCTTATGTTGTAGCACAAGGTACATAAGCTGGTCATTACTCTGATAGAACTTGTACTCCCAATTAAGAAACTTAAACACCTTTAACTGGTTTAACCCAAATAATTTCACGACGAAAAAGAAGAAAAGAAAGAAAGATATCCAACTTCATAACTCGGCCAAAATATTATCCATGGACACATATTTCTAAGAACTACCAAATTATCGTAAATTTCTGCTGAACAAAGCCATAATGGGGTCTTGGACACTCCCACAACGAGTAGTGGCAATTGATACCTCAAGAACACATCAAATAGTTGTAAAGTTTCCTCTTCTTTTCATTTTCCTGATTTCAGTACAGAAAAAGCATTAGTAAGTGAACCTTCGGCCTTATGATTAAAAAGATAAAATCTAAATTTCAGATACATCAATGATGTTCATGAGTTTCTCTCTCAACTGCCACTAAAAGTCCTCTTAAATATACTATTGCAGAGCACGTTTAATTGTTAACCAGTTGCTTTTCAACTCCTGCAAGGCACAGTGGAGTCAAATAAAATGGTTTTAGGGAATTAGCAATTCATCTACGTATGACATGACTGTTTACAAACAGAAACACATTCATAAAATAATTATACCTACAGATGACACAGTTTAATACAGTTATTCTTGTCAAAATAGGTACCATAGTATCATTAATTTCTATTCAGACCATAGATGGATGAGACGGTGAAAGTCAAGTGCCCAGATAAGTATTATAGCTGAATTTAGGACTGATTGTCAAATGTTTCTAGATTATGGGTATTGTAATACCCGTTGAATTTTAAATAAATAAAAATGTAAAATAAATTTATAGATATTTCATTTGGACTCTCTCTTTTATTTGGATCTAAATATAATTAATTTATGTGGGCTACTAATGATTAATGGATTACTTGATTAATAAGTGGACCTAAACTAATTGAACCTAATTATTTTTAAGATACTATCAGTTTAATAAGGTTAGAGTCTCCTTATTTATTTATTTTTTGCAATAATAGCAGTTGGGAAAAACAAAATAAAACGAAGAAAGAGAACAGTGTGCGGCTACCATTAATAGAGAGGATGGTAAAAAGATTGAATTAAGGAGACAAAGGAAGCGAACTGAGTTAAGGTATGTAAATTTATTTTCTATATATGTAATCAATTGTTTTGGTCAAAAGGGATCACATATGTGGCGGAAGCCGTTGGGACTTGATGGTTCAGTTCATGACATTATAGTAGGTCCAGGAGATGATATAAATGTATAAGATGACTTCTTATATTTTAAAAATTATTATAGTTGATATTGCTATCTTAATTCACATGCATGTTAAAAAAATAAACAAACAAACAGAAGCTTGTAAATTTTTAATACAGTATACAACCATGAAAGTTAAATTTGTTAGTTCCAGTTTCTATTTTGTGTTTAGAACGAACAGAAGGTGGGTAAATTTTTTTATATAATTAGTATCATTAAGGCTTGTAAGATATACAGGGTGCTGCTTTGATGATGATAATAAAATGTGTTTGTAAAAGAGTTAAAAATAGAAAGAATATTTTTTTCCCAAGTGTACTTATATTTAATATTATTTTATTTAATTAGTTCCAACGAAGGGAATCTAAACGAGTCAAATTTGAAATATAAATTGTCAAGTATTACATTGCTTACTCTAGGTACGAATTCCAAACTCTCAGCGATAATTCTTTTTTTTGTTCGTTTTGCTTTCTGTTTAGAAGTTTGTTATTGTTTTACATGATTGTTCATTCTCAAATTCGTGTAATAGTTTCATATTGGCATGGATACTTAGAATTCATATTTGTACTCTTCGATCGAGTGTATCATTTATAGTATTTATTTTAATATTTGTAGAAAAATACATGTTAATATATTTTTTTTGGACTTTGAGTTGATAATTCATTTCGGTTTAAATACGTATTAGAACCCTTTGTCTTGATATTGTGTCACATGTATTGTGATATGGTATCTTTTTTAGAATATATCGTAGGGTATACCTGAGCTATAACCACCTGCGGGAGTACCACAGGCATGTCCTCTTGGCACCGAGGCATGACACATTCCATGGCAGTGTGATCAGTCCACGGCATCTCCGTTTTGTGCTCCGGTGGGAGTTGTCCATTTGATGTTTTTTTGTGGGAGGCATATGGTTCGACTCTAGTTTTCTGTTCTGTTCTGCGGAGTGGTAATATTTGTGACAAACACGCCTTCCAATGTTGCATACATTTGGATTGCGCAGTCCGATGTGTGATTGTCTGTGTGGCATTATTTGACTTACCTTTGTGGCAATGTATATTTCTATTTTGTTTTGAGCACGGTATGAAATAACACCCAGCCATATGATTCAACATATTATTTTGTTGTGTTAATTTTGTTTATTTCAGTTTAGTTCAGTTCATTTAGCTGAGTTTGTTATTTCGTTTTATTTTTTCATTCATTTAATCTTATACTCTATATTCGTACTGGGCATTTGGATTATGCTGTATTTTTCTTCCAGCAGGTAATCAGGGGGATCAAAGGTAAGTGTGATGATAGCTCCCTTCTTTCCAATGGTTTAGAAATATTCTATTTAGGTTTGATATATCAGTTTATTTGGAGTTGTAATAATTATCTTAGATTGTGGTTTGAGCCAGTTTGACATTTATTATGATTTGTCTTATGACATTTAATTATTATGAGACTATTCTTTTGTGGTTTAGAGGCTTATTATGTTCTCTTCAGTTATAATGTGTTTAGGGTAACCTCTCTTTCTAATTCGGAAAGGTGGTGTTACAGAGTTGGTATCAGAGCTTAGATTCTTTCTTGTAGAAAACCTATTTAGGTTTGACCTGTGAGTTATGGGTAGACTTCTGGGTTAGGTTTTTGTTTCGTTTGATTTGTAATTCAGCTAACATATTAGCTATATTCGAATCTATCTCTAATATGTTTTGCTATCTATTTGTTGATTTCTTTGTTAATGGCTTGTACATTCGCTAGAGTTGTTAGGGGATAACAGTGGGGGAAGGGGCGAGGAGTAACCTAATGTGCAGCCTAATAACCAAAATAATACTACGTTGGCTACCTTAGTGAATTAGACGGTAAATCAGGTTTTTCTATAAATGGTGCACTACACCAAAAATAGCTTCTAGTGAAGGACAAATCCTTCACAAGACATACTATATCACTCACAAGTGATTTATTGAAAAGAAATATTTCTTTCACACGATTGCTTGCATTAGACCTCCTCGCAATTGAGTATCTTTCGTTAAGTAGTAACTAAATATTTTTTTGTGAAGGATATATTGTGAATAACTTTTTTATTCACAAATTGTATTTGATAATGAAATATTGTTATTTAGTGAAAGATTAGTTTCCTTCACAAATAATATTTTAAGGACTATTTGAAATTAGTGAATAATTTTATTCTCTCACAAATAATATATTATGAAAAACAAATTTATTTAACGAGAAAATTATCTTTTACTAATTATAAATTGAGAATGTATCTTCAAATTAGTGAGGAAAATAATCCTTCATTGATGATTAATAGAGAAATAATCCTTCATTAATGTCAATTTCTCAAGTAAAATCATTCACAAATTATAAATTTATAAATAAAAAATTAATTGATAAATAATCAAAATTCATTGCAAATTATAATTAATTTTTATATCAGTGATTTCATATTTATTACAATCAACTGAAGAAAGTCAATACATCTCTAAAATTAACAATACATAATAATTCAAAACCTTATTACGATTAAAATTAGCAAACATCAAGCACTCCCAGCACACAACAATATCAAAAACTCGAGCACTGTAGTCAGCACTCAACAGACACTAGGCAGCACAGCAGGGCAGAATCCACTAGGCAGCACAACTCCAAACTTGGTCCAAATCCTAAAGATTCCACAAGCCAAAGCCACCCCTTGAAGACATAAGTGTGCCGATTTCTTCAAATTTCTGAATCGGACAACCATCTATGTACCAAAATTGTAAGAGGACAAACAAAACAAAAAGAGCAAGAAATAAAAAACATAATAAATAACAGCAAAGAACATGAAAAATCTGCAAATAAGAATTACCATAAAAAACAAAGAACCATCAATACAAAGTATAACAATATTTAGGAGTTGTTGTTTCCACTAGTGGTGCATAATGATCTTTCGAGAGCATAGGACTCATTTACATTTTCTGTGAGAGGAGACCCTACTAAACTAACAATTTTAATCAACCTTTTTCCTATTAATGAGGTTAAAGTTTAACCTTCAAACTAAATCCAATCAAAAGAATTGCTAGACACGGAACTAGATCATAAGTATTACATCACCTGAAGAGTGTTTGCTGTGGATTTCACAATCATCTCGGGAATAAAGAATAAACATGTTAACCATGTGCATGAAAGAAGCTTCCTGAAGCCAAGGCAATAAGCTGTAAGATGAGGAGCAAGGAACAGGGTTATAATACAGTAACTGATACCAAATAATCAAAAGAATCTAAAATACGACTCTAAATCATGCCATACAGCGACGAATGTGAAGATGACCCATATGTTGAGCAGTTTTCTTTGAGAGCCACCAAGAGGAATGTACATGTACCTAAAATTGTAGTCAAATATACGCTTTCATTGTCAATAAAGAAATGCTAGAGATACGCAGGATAAAATCTATGAGTGCACCTGACAAGCCATTTGTTGAAGGAAGCATGCCAATATTTCCAAAAGGTTTCCAAGTTATGGCAATTATTTATACATCTTGGCATGTTCTCAGGTGTCTTGATGCCATTTATCTACAACATATAGTGACATCCATCAATTACTGTCCTATATACAAAAAGAAAAAAATGGAAGACAATCTCAGTTGTAGAATTCCAACAAGCCTACCAGTGACCAGAACTGAAAGAAGCGCCAAATAAGAAGAAACTTGAGCCACATGAAGATTAAGACCTGTCCAGTATAAAGAACGAAGATTACAACTGAATTTAAGGAGCAAGCCTTGCATTATAATTTTTTCTAAGTGGGACGTAACTGCAGGAGGAAGGACTTATATGTTATTCTACTTTTAAAAAAGTAGCAGAACTAAGAGTACATACCGCAAGGTACTCTTTAACTTTATCAGCCTATGGGAAGGAATACTCTGTTTCAAGAGCAATAGATAAAACATTTTTGTAGGCATTATTGAACATATGGGGTACAACTGCCAGGGTTGGGTATGAGATGGCCAATGATAGGGAAGTGACCATGGAAATTCCCACAGTGAACTTCCCAACCAGATCATCTTCAGTCAGGTCAAGCACCTCTGGGCTGAAAACGGATCAATTGTCATAAACAGACAGGATAATAAGACCATAAGAGAAGGGCATGATCCTAAGTTTTACAAGCAGAGCAGCCTCAGAGGAACTGACAACGCACTACAATAAATATAACCATATAACTGATGATGTTTAATAACACAACTATTGTGAGTTCCTCTCTGCTCATCATTAGCATTTAGAATTAACCATGTTGTTAAATCTTTTTATTTTGGGTAATAATCTTAAGATGTACGGCGAGAAGTATTTGGAAAGATTTTCTAATCCTCAGTCTATTTTATAAGGTATCAGAAAATCTGTAGTTGACATAGTTTTGGAATTAGAAAATATATCCTTCGACTCTTCCTTAGATAAGGTCCTAATTCTAGATATTGTAAATCCTCCCTACCTCAACTCAACAGAATTAATCCTTTTCCTAACTATTTGGTTGCGGATATGATAATTCTGCTTTCACAAATAGTGAATGAGTTAGCTCTTCACTAGAACTAGAACTAGAAATTCTGACACTCATAATCACCCACTACCAAGCCGCAGCAGAAACGTGATCCAAAACACAAGTACACATCACACATACAGAGTTTTAAGAAACAAACATTGTACTTTAAAAATTTCCATCTGAAAACACAGCAAACGAACACCCAATTTACTATATTAAACTTATAATAAAAACTATAAACAGGTCAGAACAAACTGAAAATTTTAAAATTTTAATTGATATAGACACATACGAGGGGGAAAAGGTAAATTTAATTAAAGAAAATAAAGTAATGATATATACCTTGGAGGGTCCAACCATAGGTGCGAGGAACGACTGCAACCATTGAAGTGAGCAATGCCGAAGCAGTTGTTGTATGAAAGGGAAGCATCGATTCCACAACAAAGCTCATCTCAACTGGTGACCTATAAACTTAAAGAATTACACATTTTGATCAGATTTATTGAGTATCAATAGAATAATTAATAACCACACCTAGAGTGATATAAATACAAACATATGTGTAATCATATTATGGCTGACCTAAAAATGCGATTTGAGGGAGGTTTTTGAGTGGGGAAGCAAAAAGGAGAATGTGCGACCTTAGGTTTGGCCCCGGAGACGAATCGAGCAGCCTCAGTTCGAGCGGAGCAGAGGACGGACCTAGCGGCAACGGCGGCGTTGGCCATGGTTGTTGGGTAAGCAATAGGTTTAATTCGGCGTTTCGAGTTTGATACGGAAGAACTATAGGGTTACGAGGATGGGAAAAAAATTATTTTGCTTTGGGTTTTGGATCTTTTGGGTCATAGAAACACTATCACCACTCTCGAGAAATAAGTCTCTTTTCTTTAATTTCACTTTTCTTTTAAAAAAAGTTAATAACATTTTTTTTAAAAAAAACAAATCTTTTATAAGTAATATTATAATAAATTACTTAAAAAGTGTAATATTAGTATTTATATTAAAATTTATATTCACTATAATTAATTTTAAAAAATTATTTAGAACAAAACAGCGACTAATTTTATCTCTCGCAAAAAACTTCTGAATAATAATATATAGTGAGTAATAATTCCTTTATTAATATATTTTTTGTCCTCGCAACATTTCATCATAAATTTGCCCAAAAAAAATCCTTCTATCACGTCAATTTTGGAAGAAAAAAAATAAAAATTGTGAAGGATTTTTCTTTCGCTAATAACTATGTTGTCACTAAATATTTTTCTTTCATTGTTTCTTCGTTAAACAACTCCTTATGTGAAGGAATAAATTTCTTCACAAAATTTCCTTCCTTACATCCCTATTTTGGTGTAGTGGTGGCATTTAGATTCCTAAACATGGGAACCCGGGAAATAATGTTCCACACGTAAACGGAGAGGAATGGAATGCAGATGGTGTTGATCAACATGTGATTTCAATGTATGTGTGATTAGAAATATTTAGAAAACAAAAACTCAATTCATTTAGTTCAGCTTTATGTCCAATTGATGAAGAGAATTGGATTGCTCATTTAGATAATAATTTTGATTTGTTGGGGCGCTCAAAGAACCAAAAGGTGTTGCTGGCTACTTATAATCTAGAGGGAGTGATAATGGTGGTAATGGCAAGGCTAGAATCAGAACAGGAGTTATCAATAGATGCCTCAACAAGGTCATGATCGTCAGCTTCAACTACCTCAGCAAGCTCAGAATCGTCAGCAATGGCAAAATCAGGGTCGTTATCCGAGATCAGCTGTTGAGGTAACCCAAATCTTATTCTGATAGTTCATTTTGCTACTTGTGGTGGTCATCATCCGAGGAGGCAGTGCCATAGAGTTACTGGTGCATGCTTTTTGTATGGGGCAGATGTTATTATTACTAGAGATTGCACCGAGGCACGTGGTAATGGTGGAGGCGGTGATAATGGTGGTATATAATAGAGGTTAAGGGAGGTCGGGTGTTTACCTTGACTTATAACTAGGCGGTAGGTGCGCCATGCACTGTTCCTGGCACTCTTTTAGTTTACAATCGTAAGGCTTATATTTTGTTTGATACTGGTTCTACTCATTCAAGTGTTGCTCAGTCTTTTGTTTGGCACCTTGGTGTGTCATCTCATTCTTTGGATTCTATAATGTCTATTGCTACCTCGATGGGGGTCTTTGTTGTTATTTCTAATTTTTATCGAGGGTGTCCGATCAGTTTTGTGGATAAGATTCGTAGGGCTAATCTTCTTCCAATGTGTATGCATGATTTCGATGTTATTCTTGGGATGGACTGGTTGGATAAGCAGCAAGCAACTATTGATTGTCAGGCAAAAAAAGTTATATTTGGAGATGTGAAGTCTCCAGAATTCGTGTTCCAGGGTTCATGGCCAAGTAGGGTAGTGAAGTTGATTTCATCTTTGAAGGCTGGGAAGTTAGTGGCAAAGGGTTGTGAGGAGTATTTGGCGTTTGTGAAGGATACCACTAAGGGTGAGTCTCGTATTAAGAATGTTTTAGTTATTCATGACTTTCCCGATGTGTTTTTTGAGGAGTTGTCAGGGTTGCCACCGCAGCGGGAAGTTAAATTTACTATTGATCTTGTTCCTAGTGCGGAGCCTATCTCTAAGGCGCCATATAATATGGCACCATTGGAGTTATAGGAGCTGAAGGAATAGTTACAGGAGCTATTAGATCGTGGTGTGATTCTGCCTATTGGTTCACCGCAAGGTGCTCTGATTTTGTATGTGAAGAAGAAAAATGGATCTATGAGGCTTTGCATATACAACAGGGACTTGAACTAGATTACCATCAGGAATCGGTATCCATTACCGAGGATTGATGACTTGTTTGACCAATATCAAGGGGGCAAAGTATTTTTTGAAGATAGACTTGAGGTCGGGTTATCATCAGTTGAGAGTGAAAAATGAGGATATCTCTAAGACAAATTTTTGTACTCGATATAGGCATTACGAGTTCCCGGTGATGCCATTCGGGTTGACTAGCGCTCCGGCGATGTTTATGGATTTGACGAATTGGGTGTTCAAGGAATACTTGGACCATTATGTTATTGTCTTTATTGATGACATATTGGTTTACTCTAAGTCTAGGGAGGACAATAAGGAGCATCTTCGAATAGTTTTGGGGATTTTGCAAAAAGAGAAGTTGTATGCTAAATTCTCTAAATGTGAGTTTTGGTTGGAGTAGGTTTAATTTTGGGCCGCGTTGTTTCTGCTGGAGGCATTAAGGTGGATCCTGCGAAGGTTGAGGCTATCACTATATGGCTGAGACCTACTACGGTGACAGAGATTAGAAGTTTCTTGGGTTTGGCATGGTATTATAGGCGATTTGTGGAAGGGTTTTCTTTTCTTACCTTACCATTGACTCAGTTGATGAGAAAGGGCACGAAGTTTGTGTGAAATGAAAAACATGAGAATAGTTTCAAGGAATTGAAGAAACGGCTTGTAACAACTCCTATACTTGCATTGCCGTCAGGAACATGAGGTTACCAGATTTATAGCGATGATTCTAGGAAGGGTTTAGGGTGTGTTTTGATGAAACACGGTAAGGTGATTGCTTATGCTTATAGGTAACTTAAACCTTACGAGGTGAACTACCCCACTCATGACTTGGAGTTAGCAGCAATAATCTTTGCCCTAAAGATTTGGAGGCACTATTTGTATGGGGAGACTTGTGATATCTTCACCGATCACAAAAGTCTTAAATACATTTACACTCAAAAGGAGCTCAACATGAGGCAGAGGCGTTGCTTGGAGCTTCTAAGAGAATATGATGCAAGAATTCAATATCACCCGGGGAAGGCGAATGTGATTGCAGATGCTCTTAGCCGAAAGAGTTCAAGGAATGTAGCAGCCTTTATTACACAACCTCAGCTTATTTTGGATATGGAGCGGCTAGAGTTAGAGTTGTATGTGCAAGGTTCAGAGGGGCATTTGGCAAGTGTGAGAGTGGAGCCCTCTCTTATCTTGCGAGTTAAAGAAGCTCAAAAGGAATATGGGTAATTGTGGAGTATGTCGTAGAATCTGGAGGAGGGAAAATAGCCCGAGTTTCGTATTGATGACCATGGTGTGACTTGGTTGGGTGAGCAGTTTTATGTACCGTCGGATCCAATCATTCGGGAGGCAGTGTTGGCTGAGGCTCTTAGCTCACCATTTTCTATTCATCCAAGTTCTACAAAGATGTATAAGAATTTGAAGAAGAATTTTTGGTGGAATGAGATGAAGCGAGATGTGGCTGAATATGTTAGGAAGTGCCTCACTTATCAACAAGTGAAGATAGAACATCAACGAGCTAGCAGTTTGCTGCAACAGTTAGACATTTCAGTTTGCAAGTGGGAGGATATCATAATGGATTTTGTGACATGGGGCACTCAACTTAATTTTAGTACTTCTTTCCATCCGCAAACTGATGGGCAATTTGAGAAAACTATTCAGACGTTGGAGGACATGTTGAGGTCTTTTGCACCTGAATGGTTAGGTAATTGGGATGATTACTTAAGCCTAGTTGAGTTTTCTTATAACAACAGTTTGCATGGAAGTATTAGAATGGCTTCGTTTGAGGCGTTATATGGTAAAAAGTCTGGGGCACTAACTTATTGGGATGAGGTTGGAGAAAGGGCCATAGAAGGGCCTGAGTTAGTTCAAATCACTACGAAAAAGGTAGCAATGGCTAAAGAGAAATTGAGCTCGGCTCGATCACAATAACAGTGTTATGTTGATAAGCATATGAGGACTTTAGAGTTTAAACCTGGTGAGCATGTGTTTCTAAAATTTTCTCCTTGGAAGGGCATTCGACAATTTGGGTTGAAAGGGAAACTTAGTACGCGTTATATTGGCCCATTTGAGATTTTAGAGAAGGTTGGTGAGGTTGCATATCGGTTAGTTTTGCCTCCACAGCTAGCTCATGTGCATAATGTGTTCCATGTGTCGGTGTTGAGGGGTTATCAATATCATCCATTGCATGTGGTGCAATATCCATTCGATAATATTTGGGGTGATCTTACTTGTGAGGAGCAAGTTGAGCCAATTTTGCATCGTCAAGAAGGATTATGAGGAGGAAGACAAATCCGTTTGTTAAGGTTTTGTGGAAAAACCATTCGGAACGGGAAGCTACATTGGAGATGGAACAGTCTATTCAAGCGGAGTATCCTCATCTTTTTGATAATTAGGTTTGTTTTTTTCTTTTGATTCCGGGATGAAATCCTTTTTAAGGGGGAGACGATGTAATACCCGCTGAATTTTAAATAAATAAATAAATATGTAAAATAAATTTACAAATATTTCATTTCGACTCTCTCTTTTATTTGGATCTAAATATAATTAATCTATGTGGGCTACTAATGATTAATGGATAACCTGATTAATAAGTGGGCCTAAACTAATTGAACCTAATTCTTTTTAAGATATTATCAGTTTAATAGGGTTAGAGTCTCCTTATTATTTATTTTTTTTAAAATAACAACAGTTGAGAAAAACAAAATAAAACGAAGAAAGAGAACAATGTGCAGCTACCATTAATAGAGAGGATAGTAGAAAGATTGAATTGAGAAGACAAAGGAAGCGAACTGAGTTAAGTTAAGGTATGTAAATTTATTTTCTGTATATTAATGTAATCAATTGTTTTGGTCAAAGGGGATCACATATGTGGCGGAAGCCGTTTGGGACTTGCCAGAGTATTATTGTATATGTATAGTACTTTATTAAAGAATAACTTGATGGTTCAGTTCATGACATTATAGTAGGTCCAAGAGATGATATAAATGTATAAGATGACTTCTTATATTTTAATAATTATTATAGTTGATATTTCCATCTTAATTCACATGCATGTTAAAAAATAAACAAATAAACTGAAGCTTTTAAATTTTTAATACAGTATACCACCATGAAAGCTAAATTTGTTAGTTCAAGTTTATATATTGTGTTTAGAACGAACAAAAGGTGGGTAATTTTTTTTTATAATTAGTATCATTAAGGCTTGTAAGATATACAGGGTGCTGCTTTGAAAATGTGTTTGTAAAAGAGTTAAAAATAGAAAGAATATTTTTTTTACAAGTGTACTTATATTTAATATTATTTTATTTAATTAGTTCGAACGAAGGGAGTCTAAACGAGTCGAATTTGAAATATAAATTGTCGGGTATTACTTTGCTTACTCTAGGTACGGATTTCGTACTCCTTCAATGATAATCCTTTTTATTTTGTTTTGTTCGTTTTGCTTTCTGTTTAGAAGTTTGTTATTATTTCACATGATTGTTCTTTTTCAAATTCGTGTGATAGTTTTATATTGGCATGGATACTTAGAATTCATATTTGTACTCTTCGATCGAGTGTATCATTTATAGTATTTATTTTAATATTTTTAGAAAATTATATGTTAATATTTTTTTTGGAGACTTTGAGTTGATGATTCGTTTCGGTTTAACATGTACGTATTAGAACCCTTTGTGTTGATATTGTGTCGTATGTGTTGTGACATGGTATCTTTGTTAGAATATACCGTAGGGTATACTTGAGCTATAACCGCCTGTGGAGGTACCACATGCATGTCCTCTATTGGCACCGAGGCATGACACCTTCCGTGGCAGTATGATTAGTCCACGACGTCTCCGTTTTGTGCTCCGGTGGGAGTTGACTGTGACTCCCCCAAAATAAGTCCATACAACCCATTCTGAGTCGCCAAATACATGGTACATAATTCAAATACAAACTTAATTTTTATAATACGACAAATGTAAGCTGAGAGTTTTAACATGAATATTGTCTCGTAGACAATATCCAAACTCAAATGAAGTCCTCTTTACATTTATTATCATACTATTTTAAAGAATAGTGAGGACTACTATAGCCACCATCTTGGACCATCACTCCATTCCCCGACTAGTCCCAACTATATTCTCATTTCCTGAAGAGAACAATGAAAGAAAAGGGTGAGCTCAACTAGCCCAGTAAAGAATATTATGACTAAGATAATGAAGGTTATAAACAGTGGATGTAATGAAGGTTTCTCCCAACAGAGTTTCAATAGATAAGTCAAAGTCTAATTTCTCTGGAGTCAAATTTAAACGTTGAGCGCAAGTAGGTGAAATAAAAGAATGGGTAGAACCCGCATCAAATAAGGTATAGACTTCGCAAGAGTTTATGATTAGCTTATCCGTGATAACTTCGTTCAGGTTTCTCGTTTTTTGAGAGATCACAACAAACGCTCTCCCTTGAACTACCGACTTTGACTTGTCTGGGACGGCCTTCGGTGTCACCATCCCAGCTGGATTTAACTTCACTACATGATAAAATCGAGCTAGGTGACCTTCTCTTCTGCAATTGAAACACGCTTTGGGTTGTTGCGTATAGTTTGGACTGATATGTCCCTCCCCTCTGCATCTGTAACATACGATCGGTGGTCGTTCTCCTTCCTTGAAAATGGGTACTGGTGCTGCTGTCTTTCCATCATTGTTGAACCTTCTCTTTTTGAAATTTCCACTTGACTCATTTCTTTTATTATCTTGGCCAGGATTACCACCGAAGTGGTTACCATTTATGGCATGATGATTAACTCCACGCTTGTTGTAACTACTTCGATGACTGCTATCACTGGTATTAGCGTTTTACCGGCTGTTACCTTTTGGTTGGGCTGACTCATTATCGCGCTTCAATAATTGAGCCATATTCACAACATCTGAATACAAGCAAAGTTTGTGAGAAATGAGATATTGACGTATTTCGGGTTTCAAATGTAATAATCTGAACCTAAATTAGGATTTATCAATAAATTGAGAATGTAAATTATAATTGTAAATTATAAATTTTTGTATGTTAATGTTACAACAATTAAATTAGGACTTGGTACGGTTTGATATTGGAAAGAGACCCTAAAAAGTAAATAATTAAGAAAACCTTAATTAAGACCTTGATCTTAGAATAGAAACCCTAACCCTAATTAGGGTTATACACAGAAATTAAATTAGGGTTTATTGATTTTTTTTACATAATTAACATTAATTATGGTTTATTAGAGTTTTATCAGGTGTATTTTTTTATGATAAACCCTAATTAAGGATGTGAAGAACTTAAAGTTAAAGTAATAAACCCTAAACTTAAATATTAAACCATAATCCCTGATTTGTCAAACCCTAATGACCAAATACATAAGTAATAAAAAATTTAAAGTATTATATATGTGAATTGACTAAATTATCCTCAAAGTTAATTTGGAAATTACTAAAGTACCCTTAGTATATGGGAAATGACTAAAATGCCCTTTATCTTCCAAAATATGATGATAACACTAAATCTATGACTCACCACTTATAAGATTTGAAACATGTGTCTAAAAACAGCCCCACCATCAGTCTTTTGACACCTAGGACTGATCCATGCCTTAGTTGTCAACAATATAATGAAATTAGGTAAATTACCCATACTTGAGCTTGCTACATATAAGTTATGTGCTGGGGTAGCCAACCAACGAATTCACACTTGTAATACATTATATAATCATCCACAAATAACTCTTAAACAGCTAGTACTCAGATCATAAAGTCAGATTTCAAAGGTTGCTTAAAAAGGTAAGAACACTAACCCTAACCCTAGATCTTTGAAGCTATGTTAAAAGTTGTGATTTAGTATTTATATTTGTGATATAACATGTTATTTAGTGATCCGGGTTACTTAATCATGAATCCATAACGTTTAAATACATAAGAATGAAGATTTAAGATAGAAGTCATGAACCCTAAAAATCTTGTCTGACAGCGTAATGTCAGGCCTCTTAGATCTTAACCTGTTAACTGTTTTAGATGTTAAATGTATGGTGAGTATACTATGACATGGTGAGTAATATAGAAGTGAAATCGAGCCAAAAGCAGTAAGGATCATAAGTTATTTAAGGTCAAAACTCCGTTGACCGTTCACGAAAAATTTTTCTAAAAACCCGAATTTCAAGAACATGTCTGACAAGATTTTTGACATCTTAGATCTGACAACTGTGGTAGTTATAAGACCCCTAATAATATCATTTCTGTTGACTGAAAGATGGACTACATGTCTATAATAACCAAATGACCATTACATCAATCGATTTAAAGTTATGATCGCTCAAAAATATGAACTCAAAACTGGAAACCCAGATTTCTAGATAAAGAGTTTTACATCTATGTCTGACAGCCAGTTTGACTAGCCTCAAATTTGATCCTTTGATGTTGTTATGAACTTTCAGAGGTTATGCTATTGTAGTATGACATACATATTACATGTTTTATATAATGACACTTTTACCTAATACCTAGAATCCTTGTTATTAAGCCCTTAAATAGGAAGATCGACGTTAACCGAGTTTCTGGACAACCCAGAAACTCAAAATCATGCTTTGATGCTCACTTTGACCAGCCATAACTTTCTGAAATGATGAAACTAGACCATAAACATGTTATATACTTATAGTGCTACATCAGTACTACCATGTTGAACTTTTTCACAACCAAAAATATTTGTCAGTAGCGAATTAAAGCCAGTCAAACCTGTCACCAGAGCGTTGACTTTCGTGTTCTTCAGTTGATGAAGAACAACATTAGCGACAGTTCTGTCACTGAAGAAGCCTTTAGCGATAGTTAGCTGAAAAATATTAAAAAAAATAATAATAAATAAGAATAAATACAAATTAATTATTATAAATTCATAATAAATTTCTAAAATACATTTTAAATTATAATAAATATTTTATATATTTCTCACATGAGATTTCATTAATATTGAATTTATTTTAAAATTAATGATTATGAAATTATTTAATAATGCTAATAAATAAATTAGTAAAAATAAAAATAATTCATTTTAAATAATGATAAATTATTTTAAAATGAAACTAATGATTTAAAAACCATTATCAATATTAATAAATTATTTGAAAATTAATATTGATGGTTTAAAAATCAATATGAGTAATTATTAATTATTTAAAAATAGTAATAATGATTTTTAAAATCATTTTTTATTTAATAATAAATTAAGAAAATTATTATTAATTATTGAGAAGTTATTTTAAGCTTCTAAAAATTATAATAAATAAAAATTAACTTATTTAAAGTAATATTTAAACTTTTAAACAAAGTTTAATAGAAAAATAATTCAAAAAACTTTCTGAACAAGTTATAAAACACTGAATGGACCTCAAATACATCCCAGACACTAATAGTTTGACTAGTTATCAACTAAGATTATTTATAATAATTGATATAAATCATATTTAGGTTACATAGACGGCTTGAGTAACCTAGGATAAAGATTCTCCGAACATGCAAGTTTTTCATATACATTTAATTTATATTAAATGTACTTGTTATACTGATGAGATATGAACTTATTTAAAAGTCCCTTGTTTAAAAAGGTTATGACTTATTGTTTAAGCATAACCAAATCATATGAACTGTTATTTGCGTAAAATGTATTTGATTTGATATCAAATCATAGACTATGGAAAAACAATATTATTTGGTGAAAATATATATATTGACACTATTATGACCGGCAGTCATATACTGACCGGGGTTTTAAAACTACATTTATAGCAATGACCGGGGGTTAATTAACAGGATTATATGCATACTCCTAGGATGTGTGGTTGAGCGAATCAACCCGGGTTGCTAAGTCTATATGACTGACAGTAACTCGTAATGTGCAGGGTTTGGCAGATAAACCTCAGTATATATATATATTTGGAAAAACTTCTGAACTATATGTTCATCTATTTAGTTATAGTGTAAGTATATGTTACACATTGCTAAAACCTGCTGAGCCTTTTAAAGCTAATCCCTTGCAAATATTATTTTCCTTTGCAGCTGTGACAGATATTCCGGGAAATTCAAGTGTGCATTCTTGTGGCTAGAAGAAGACTGTAATAGTTTAAGTTATTTTTATTTTGTATGACTCAAATGTAATAATTATGAACTGGGATTGTGTATTAAGTTTTAGATATATAAACTGTTTAGTTTTTATCTTTTTGACTAAGAGCTAGAAATCAAGTACAATATTAATATGAACTGTTTATCTGAATGAGGGAATTTGATGCCAAGTGAGTTCTGTATGAACTAAGGTTGCGCCCCTCGGTTCTAGGAACAATCTTGTCATTGGTACTGTGAATGTCAGATGAATAGAAATTATTGATACAAAAGAGATATCTGTATGATTATAAATCTATATATCTAAGTGATAGTGGTCATCATGATAATGATTCTGACGAGAACTAATATCTGATGAATACTATGAATCTTGGATTGATAGAAATTATTTTCTTATAGAATATTTACATGAGCACCAAATCTGCTACAGGAATTGTAGGGAGTTGGGGGCGTCATAATTTGGTATCAAAGCCTTAGGTTAAAAACCTTAGCAGAGAATACCTTAGGCTATAACCTTGGAGGAATTAGAGTTGGAAAGGAAATAATAAGAAGATTAACTTATTAGAGGAAGTGAGGTAATATAAAATGAATTATAATATTTTTATGTGCTAATCCAGATAATAAATTCTATTGTAGGATGTCAAAAGATAAACAGTTGATAGTGTATGTGAGACCCCAAATTTTATGAATAAAAATTTAAATTTCTCAAAATATTTTTTTTGAATATTATGGTATGAATTTCATATAATGTTATAGTTGTGGGTAATATTTATAAATTTTGCAAAGTAAGAAAGATGTTATATAATATTCGATTGGTCGGGGAATATTCGTTTTAATATGGAATATTCGTACGATGACACAATCATTCGTTGACCCCACAACGGGTGTATTGTCATGGTAAGAAAACGACAGAATTATCTTTTTATAACGGCGAAAGTGTTAATTAAAACTGTTGAACTACCTGGTAGTAAAAGTAAAGTAATACGCGTGGTTGCATAGTAGCACACGGTATTGATTATTGATGCTTACGTGAGAAATCACTCAATTATACTCAATTGTTGCTACATTAATTGCTGCATCATATCTCTCATATTATTGATTCGATTATTGTCACAGTATCATCTGCATACTATGATATATTATTAAATCAATAATTGAGACGACAAAGTTATTTATATTATTAAATGGAAATATTTATAATGTCTAGAAGTTCTGTCAAGGAGAGGTTTGGTTATCTAATTGCGCGTCAATAAGAAAAAATCCTTATCAGAAAGCCCCCTCTTTCCTAGGAATAACCTGGTTGTTAAATATTGTGAATTATAATATTAATGATGAATAAGTTCGTGTTGATTAAAGATGAAATTGATAGTTCTATTGTGTTTGAATTATTAGTGTTAGTGGAAATTGACATTTATTTTGATAATAATTGATGTCTGGAGGTTATATTGACCAATCGGGTAATTAACCGGATAAATGAGCAATTAATTGCTATTGATTCACATGATTACAACTATTTATTAACATGTGTGTACTATTGATTCACATTCATTTACTATTAGGGGAGTTGGTGCAAGATTGATAATACTTGCACGACTAAGTTAAAAATGGAGGTATAGATGGATATACTATACTATAATTCGTATTTTCACATGATTATAACTATTGGTTCACATGTTTGAACTATTGATTCACATGATTTACTATTAGGGGAGGTGGTGCAAGTTTGATAATACTTGCAGGACTAAATTAAAAATGAAAGAAAAGTTGGAGGTATTGTACTGTAATATTTTGAGCCCCAAAATGTGCAATTATTGAAACTATATTTTCCTATAAATAGAAGCTCATTCCTTCATTATTTTTCACCAATTCACTAAAGCTATAGAGCAATTATTATAGAGAGAAATTATAGAGAGAAAGAAGAAGAGAAGTCTGCTACCTCATTATTTCAGTATCTAGTTTTCTTCTGAGGTAAGGGGTATTATTTCTTTCGTATTCATGAAGAGATCTATTGTTATTCCATTCCTTATTATTCTGTTGGAATAACCTATATACGTGGACTACCATATATATCGTGAAATTCTTCTGTTATTCCATTCTTTATTCTTATGTTGGAATAACCTGTCTATGCGAAGTACCGCATACATGGTGAAATTCTTCTATTATTCCATTCCTTATTATTCCGCTTGAATATACTTTATGCTGCGTTTTCGTATGACCGGTTCCATTATTTATTATTACGTCGAGAATATCATATGCATGCGTTTACGCATGACACAGTTCCATTATTTATTATTACATTTGGATTATCCGTGCATGCGTTTACGCATGACCTGGTTCCATTATTTATTATTCTGTTGGAATAACATGTCGGTGCGGTCTATCGCATGCATGGTGAATTCTTCTGTTATTCCATTCTTTATTATTCTGTTGGAATAACCTATCTATGTGGATTACCATATGCATGGTGAATGATCCTTCGTATTCATTCTTTATTAAATTATGGAAATGATCTGTCTACGTAGATTACCGCATGGCGGGTGAAAATCCATTTGCAGTTTCATAATTTTTTTGACCCTAAAAAATTCTGGAAAAATTTGAAATGATAATTTGATGAGTTTTCTATATTGTGTCCAAAGATGGCGATTTTTGGATGTATAAATTAAGAGTTATGGATTTTATGGGAAAAGACTATTTTAAAAGTAAACTCTTATAACTCCTTGTGGTTAACTCCAAAATTGATTAAATTTTTATTGGGAGTACATATATATTACAGGAGTATACCCTGTAAATTTTAGAATTTTTGGACAAAAGTATAATTTATGATAAATGTCTAAATATTCGACAGTTTTGGCCATATGAAAAATAGTAAATGAATTTTAAAAATTCCGAGAAAAATATATGTTCAATATGGGACTGTATTCTATTAAATCCCAGAAAAGAAATATTTTTGGGACTAATTTGGTATTTTTCATGAAAATGAACTAGTTATAAGTAAATGAATTAAATATGTTATGTGAAGTAACAAAATTGGAAAATAGGATTTTTATGGCTTGGGAATCCTATATAGGGTATATGCAGATTTTTGATGAGGGATTTGATCATTGGTAATGAAATCTTATGAGTATGACATTTTTGAATGATTAAATGCATTACTTGGTAAAGTGTAAACAATTGAAATAAATTATTTATAAGTTTAAGAAGTGATTAAAATATTGTTATAATATTAATAATATTAAATTATGAGTTTATTAAGTGATTGATAATATTTGGATAAATTTAAAGTCTTTAATATTTATCCTTATTTTCGTTTGATTAACGCTTATATCATTGTCGTCATCCTCATGCTTATATTGTGATGAAAGTCATCTTTGGCTTACGTGCATAGATGGACTTGGTATGATTATGACCAGGGATTATTCGGTATAATCATGACCTGTAATGTTATAAATGATGTGGTAAAGGTCCTCAGTGGCCTGTAGTGCATTGATGGACAATTTTTGGTATGATTATGACCAGGGATTATTCGGTATAATCATGACCATTGATGATTTAATGAATATCCTTGGCCCGTAGTGCATGGATGATTAGATGATGTGGTTTATTTATTAAGTTGAGTCTCAGCGATAAAAATTGATGAAAACATTTTAAATCATAGAAGATAGTAGATATCATGCTCTACTTGACTCTTCTAATTGATTGCTTATTCCGCTGCAGTTAAACTTGATTTCTATTGTATTTTAACAATTTAACATTGTTGAAGGCTAAGGATAATTTATTCTGCATTATCTTAGTCATAATATTTCTTACTGGGCTAGTTGAGCTCACCCTTTTGCTTTCATTGTTCTCTTCAGGAAATAAGAACGTAGCAGGGACTAGTCGGGGAACAGAGTGATGGCCCGAGATGGTGTATAAGTTGTCCTCATTATTCTATAAAATAGTGTGACAATAAATGTAATGAGGACTCTATTTGAGAGTGGATATTGTCTAGAAGGCAATATTCCTGTTTAAACTCTCAACTATGTATTATCGTATACTACACGACGGTTGTATAATTAAGTTGTATTTGTATTTTGTATCATATATTTGGCGACTCAAGATGGGTGATGTATACCTATTTTGGGGGCATCACAATGTATGACACACCGACTAAAGCCGTACCATTACAATCAATACATCTTAATCTCGACTTGCAAGAAGGTGTAGGATTGAGTGCGACAGTATCAGTGATAGAATCTTCGATAATCCAATCCGAGACTATTTTAGGCCGGGAAATTGATGACCTGGAAGAAAGAATTAGGAAACTAGAGGAAGAGTTGGAAAAAAAAGAGAAAGTTAGCTGAGAAGAAGAAATGATCCATAGTATGATATATTCCCAACATGTTAGGGGAAATATTTAGTGTGCAACTGGTGATAAGTATAAATCACTAAGTTAGTTATGTATTTATTTGCTTAGTGTGTGTCTAATGATACTCTATAAATCATTAGTATTATATATGTAAAATAGTATCTGTGAAATACTAGTTTCCGATTAATTAAAATGTGGGTTATTCGTCTGGTTCTTTATACCAGTGTTTCTTATTTTTAGAAAAATGGCACCACGAAGAAGACCTCAACGAGAAGTGATTGAAGCGGACATTGAGAAAAATCCCACACAAACGCTAGCAAATATTCTATTAGGGGCTTTACAAAGAAGACAAACAAACCCATTGTTAGCCGCACCAAATACATCAAATGCTACTGAATTTAAAGACTTTAAGTTAGTAGAACCTCCAGAATTTAGAGGAACTGACAAAGATCAAGCTTGGATTACGGAGATGGAGAAAATGTTTAGAGTGACTAAGGTGAATGCGGATCAAAAGACCGATTTTGCTACGTTTTTCTTGAAAGATGAAGCCAATCACTGGTGGGAGGCTAACAAAACTAGAGCTGGGGAAGGTGTTATTTCATGGGACAGGTTTAAAGAAGTTTTCTTTGCGAATTATTTTCCCGAGTCGATGAAGGATCGTATGGAAGTTTAGTTTCCAGAATTGAAGCAAGGAGAGATGAAGGTGTCTCAATACAAAGCAAAATTTAACTAGCTGGCTAGATTTGCACCGCACAAGGTAGATACTGAAGCGAGAAAAACTAGACGATTTGAAGAGGGGTTAAAACCTCAAATAAGAAGTAAAATATCGGTATTTCAAGTGAAGACGTTTTCAGATAATCTTGAAAAAGCAGCTATAGCTGAAAAGGAGGGAGAGGCTCTACAAAAGTTTTATAAGGAGAAAAAAAATAACACAGGGAGCGGGAACAATGGTGGGAACAATAACAACAACAATAATAACAACAAAAGAAGATGGGAGGTGGCGTTTCCAAGTAATTCGGGGAAAGGAGGAGGTAATTTTAAAGGGGGGAAATAGTAATACCATTCCAAAGAATGAACGGTGTCAAATTTGTGGGAAAGGTCACAAGAGAGTTTGTTACTTCAACAGAACAAAATGTTATACATGTGGAGAGGAGGGACACTATTCAAATTTTTGTCCAAAGAAGAAGAGCAAGAATAATAATATTAAATATTTCAACTGCGGAGCAGAGGGACATGTGGCTAAGTTTTGCCCAAAACCCAAAAAGGCCATTGTGGGAGGAATTCAAAACAACCCCGGATCAGCAGTTGTAGGAGTTACTCAAAATTGTCTGAATGCACGAACATTCAACATGATGGTGAGGGATGCTTTTGCAGCACAAGATGTGGTAACAAGTATTCTTTTCCTGATCGATGCTTAAAATACTTATGTCTTATTTGACTCTGGCGCTTCTTATTCATTTGCATCTGTGAATTTTGCTAAGAAATTGAAAATGCCACGTGAAGACCTAGATGTTCCATTTAATGTAGAAATTTCTAACAAGGAGATAATTCCCGTTCACACGATACATAAAAATTGTAGTGTAAAAATTCAAGGACACAAATTTTCGGTAAACCTTATTCCTATACAATTGGGAGAGTTTGATGTGATTCTGGGAATGGGCTGGTTGGGCAGTCATAAGGCCATAATTGATTACATGCGAAAGAAAGTAAATTTAGGAACATCTTCAAAGAAGAAAGTAATATTTAAGGGAAGATTTTTACCAAAGAAAGTTCTTTGTTTAAAAGTTATGCAGGCTAAGAGATTGCTTAGAAAGGGTAGTACAGGTTACTTGGCCTATGTGGTTGATAAACGTAAGGAAGGGGGAAATTTAGATCAAATCCCTGTAGTAAATGAGTTTCCTGACGTATTTCCAAATGATCTGCCCGGTCTTCCCCCTGATAGAAAAATTGAATTTGTGATTGACCTTGCACCTGGTACAACACCAGTTTTGAAGGCACCATATCGGATGGCACCAGTAGAATTGAAGGAGTTATATGTTCAATTACAAGAAATCCTAGATAAGAAGTACATACAACCTAGTGTTTCACCATGGGGAGCACCTGTGTTTTTTGTAAAGAAGAAGGATGGGACTTTAAGATTGTGTATAGATTATTGAGAATTAAATAAATTGACCATAAAGAATAAGTACCCTTTTCTGAGAATTGACGACTTGTTTGATCAATTAAAAGGAGCTGAGTATTTTTTGAAGATTGACTTACGATCGGGGTATCATCAACTTAAAGTGAGGAAAGAAGATGTACCAAAGATAACATTTCAGACTCGATATGGACACTACGAATTTCTTGTGATGTCTTTTGGGTTAACGAATGAACCGACAGCTTTTATGGACTTGATGAATTGGGTGTTTAAGTCATGTCTGGATAAATTTATGGTGGTTTTTATTGATGATATATATCTTGGTATACTCGAAGACACGAGAGGAGCATGAAGAACATTTGAGAAGGGTATTAAAGATATTGCGGAAGGAACAACTCTATGCAAAATTTTTGAAATGTGAGTTTTGGCTAGAGAAGGTTCAATTTCTAGGTCATGTAATTTATAATAATGGGGTAATAGTAGATCCAGCAAAGATAGAAACAATTATGAACTGGGATCAACCAACAACTCCAACTGAAGTACAAAGTTTTCTTGGTTTAGCAGGGTACTACCGGCGTTTTATAAAAGATTTTTCAAAAATAGCAACCCCGCTAACAAATTTAACTCGAAAAATGGTGAAGTATGTGTGGACAGACAAATATGAAGAGAGTTTTCAGGAGTTAAAGAAGTTATTAAGTAGTGCACAAGTATTATCTTTACCCGATGATACTGGAGGTCTCGTTGTGTATAGTGATGCTTCACATAGTGGATTAGGGTGTGTCTTGATGCAACATGCGAAGGTGATCTCTTATGATTCGCGACAACTCAAGGATTATGAGAAAAGGTATCCTACTCATGATCTGGAATTGGCCGCGGTGGTGTTTGCTTTGAAAATTTGGCGACATTATTTGTATGGAGAAAAGTGTGAAATATACACAGATCATAAAAGTCTGAAGTATATTTTTACACTGAAGGAGTTAAATATGAGACAGAGAAGATGGTTAGAGTTAATAAAAGATTTTGACTGCGAAATTCTATATCATCCCGGTAAAGCCAACGTGGTTGCAGATGCATTGAGCCGAAAGAATCAAGAAAAGCTGAATGTCATAATAAACAATGAGGTACTGATAAAAGAATTTGAAAGGCTTAAGATTGAAGCACGAGTTCCAGCTGACCCTAATCAAAAGTTATTCGTGATGGAAACTAACTCCACTTTAATAGATAGAATCAAAGAGCTACAAGACGAAGATGAAGTGTGTCAGAAGTGTAAAACAGAAATAACTCAAGACAAGAACATCAAATTTCGAATAGATAAGGATGGAGTGTTGAGGTTTGAAGATAGAATTTGGGTTCCATCTGTGAGACCCCAAATTTAATGAATAAAGATTTAAATTTCTAGAAATATTTTTTTTTGATATTATGGTGTGGATTTCATATAATGTTATAGTTGTGGGTAATATTTATAAATTTTACAAAGTAAGCAAGTTGTTATATAATATTCGATTGGTCGGGGAATATTCGTTTTAATAGGGAATATTCGTACGACGGTATAATCATTGGTGGACCCCACAACGGAAGTATTATCGTAGTTAAGCGGCAAATTATCATTTTATAAAAATAACGGTGAAAGTGTTACTGAGTTAAAAGCTGATTGAATTATCCGGTAGTAGTAAAAGTAATGCGCGTGGTTGCATAGTATCACATGGTATTGATTATTGATGCTTACGTGATAAATCACTCAGTTATTCCCAATTATTGCTACAGTAATTGCTGCATCATATCTCTCATATTATTGATTCAATTATTGTCACAGTATCATCTGCATAATATGTTATATTATTAAATCAATAATTGAGTTGGCAAAGTTATTCATATTATTATTTGCAATATTGACAATGTCTAAAAGTTCTGTCAAGGAGAGGTTTGGTCACCTAATTGCGCGCCAATAAGGAGAAATCTTTATCGGAAAGCCCCTTCTTTCCTGGGAACAACCTGGTTGTTAAATATTGTGAATTATAATATTAATGATGAATAAGTTCGTGTTGATTAAAGATGAAATTGATAGTTCCATGGTGTTGGAATTATTAGTGTTAGTGAAAATCGACATTTATTTCAATAATAATTGATGTCTAGAGGTTATATTGACCAATCAGGTAATTAACTGGATAAATGAGTAATTAATTGCTATTGCTTCACATGATTATAACTATTTGTTCATATGTGTGTACTATTGATTCACATTCATTTACTATTAGGGGAGTTGGTGCAAGATTGATAATACTTGCATGACTAAGTTAAAAATGGAGGTATAGATGGAGGTACTATACTGTAATTCATATTTTCACATGTCTAGAACTATTGATTCACATGATTTACTATTAGGGGAGATGATGCAAGTTTGATAATACTTGTAGGACTAAATTAAAAATGAAAGAAAAGAGGAAGGTATTATACTGTAATATTTTGAGCTCCAAAACGTGCAATTATCGAAACTATATTTTCTTATAAATAGAAGCTCATTCTTCCTCCATTTTTCACCAATTCACTAAAGCTATAGAGCAATTATTATAAAGAGAAATTATAGAGAGAAAGAAGAAGAGAAGTCTGCTACCTCACTATTCCAGTATCCAGTCTTCTTTTGAGGTAAGGGGTAGTATTCTTTTGTATTCATGAAGAGAGTTATTTTTTTTAATACTCTTAAGGGTTGTTATTCCATTTTTTATTATTATGTTGGAATAACTTTTACCTGTCTGAAATACCGCATACATGGTAAAATTCTTCATTATTCCATTCTTTTATTATTCATTGGAATAACTTTTGCAATGCGTCTTGATCTATCGCATGCACGGTGAATTCTTTTGTTATTCCAATCTTTATTATTCTGTTGGAATATCCTGTCTGTACGAATTACGCATGACCTGGTTCCATTCTTTATTATTTTGTTGGAATAACCTGTCTGTGTGGTTAATCGTATACCTGGTGAATTCTGTTGTTATTCCATTATTTATTATTCTATTGGAATATCCTGTCTATACAGATTACGTATAAACTGGTTCCGTTCTTTATTATTCTGTTCGGAATAACCTGTTTGTGCGGTCTATCGCATGCGTGGTGAATTCTTTTGTTATTCCATTCTTTATTATTCTGTTGGAATAACCTCTCTATGTGGATTACCGCATGCATGGTGAATGATCCTTTTTATTCATTCTTTATTAAATTGTGGAAATGATCTGTCTACGTGGATTACCACATAACGGGTGAAAATCCATTTGCAATTTTGTATATTCTATTATACTCATCTGGGATATCATTTCTTTTGTACTCGTCATGAAATATCATTTTTTTGGTATTTTTCTGTTACGAGTTACTATTCACGGGTTACTATTCACCAGGTTACTATTCACTCTAGTATTATTCACTCAGGTATTCGGGGCACTTTTCGTGCCAAAGTACTATTCACGAGTTACTATTCACGGGTTACCATTCACCTGATTACTATTCACTCTAGTATCATTCACTCGGGTATTCGGGACACTTTTCGTGTCCGAATACTATTCACAGGGTACTATTCACCCAAAAAATATATTTCTTTTCTGTCCAAATTATTTTTGATACATAAATATTATTCTTGAATTTAACTCTACAAAGTAGTATCATGTTGAAAATTTGGACGTTATTGATTTCTGGATAAATTAAATTATAAATCGTTAAAATTTATCCTTGAACTTGTTTTATTGAATTATTATGTCATTGTCATCATCCTCATGCTTATATTGTGATGAAAGTCATCTTTGACTTCCGTGCATAGATGGACTTGGTATGATTATGACCAGGGATTATTCGGTATAATCATGACCGTAATATGACGAATGATGTAGTGAAAGTCCTCATTAGCCTGTAGTTCATTGATGGACAATTGTTGGTATGATTATTGTGAGACCCCAAATTTTATGAATAAAGATTTAAATTTCTCAAAATATTTTTTTGAATATTATGGTGTGGATTTGATATAATGTTATAATTGTGGGTAATATTTATAAATTTTTCAAAGTAAGCAAGTTGTTAAATAATATTCGATTGGTCGGGGAATATTCGTTTTAACAGAGAATATTCGTACGACGACACAATTATTGGTGGACCCCACAACGGATGTATTATCGTAGTAAGAAAACGACAGAATTATCTTTTTATAACGGTGAAAGTGTTACCGTTAAAACTGTTGAACTACCCGGTAGTAAAAGTACAGTAATACGCGTGGTTGCATAGTATCACATGATATTGATTATTGATGCTTACGTGATAAATCACTCAGTTATTCCCAATTATTGCTACAGTAATTGCTGCATCATATCTCTCATATTATTGATTCAATTATTGTCACAGTATCATCTGCATAATATGTTATATTATTAAATCAATAATTGAGTTGGCAAAGTTATTCATATTATTATTTGCAATATTGACAATGTCTAAAAGTTCTGTCAAGGAGAGGTTTGGTCACCTAATTGCGCGCCCAATAAGGAGAAATCTTTATCGAAAAGCCCCTCTTTCCTAGGAACGACCTGGTTGTTAAATATTGTGAATTATAATATTAATGATGAATAAGTTCATGTTGATTAAAGATGAAATTGATAGTTCCATTGTGTTGGAATCATTAGTGTTAGTGAAAATCGACATTAATTTCGATAATAATTGATGTCTGGAGGTTATATTGACCAATCGGGTAATTAATCGGATAAATGAGCAATTAATTACTATTGATTCACATGATTATAACTATTTATTCACATGTGTTTACTATTGATTCACATTCATTTACTATTAGGGGAGTTGGTGCAAGATTGATAATACTTGCATGACTAAGTTAAAAATAGAGGTATAGATGGAGGTACTATACTGTAATTCGTATTTTTACATGTCTAGAACTATTGATTCACATGATTTACTATTGATTCACATGATTTACTATTAGGGGAGATGGTACAAGTTTTATAATACTTGCAGGACTAAATTAAAAATAAAGGAAAAGAGAAAGGTATTATTTTGTAATATTTTGAGCCCCAAAACGTGCAATTATCGAAACTATATTTTTCTATAAATAGAAGCTCATTCTTCCTTCATTTCTCACCAATTCACTAAAGCTATAGAGCAATTATTATAGAGAGAAATTATAGAGAGAAAGAAGAAGAGAAGTCTGCTACCTCACTATTCCAGTATCCAGTCTTCTTTTGAGGTAAGTGGTATTATTGTTTCGTATTCATGAAGAGAGTTATTTTGTTTCAATAATCGTCTGCGGTTGTTATTCCATTCTTTATTATTATGTTGGAATAACTCTGTCATCACAAGTACCGCATACATGGTAAAATTCTTACATTATTCCATTCTTTATTATTACATTGGAATAATGCATGCATCTTGATCTATCGCATGCACAGTGAATTCAGAGTTATTCCATTCTTTATTATTACATTTGGAATATCCATCTGCATGCGGATTACGCATGACCTGGTTCCGTTCTTTATTATTCTATTGGAATATCCTGTCTGTGCGGATTACACATGACCTAGTTCCATTCTTTATTATTATATTAGAGTATCCTGTCTGTGCGGATTACACATGACCTGGTTCTATTCTTTATTATTCTGTTGGAATAACCTATCTGTGCGGTCTATCGCATGCCTAGTGAATTCTTATGTTATTCCATTCTTTATTATTCTATTGGAATAACCTGTCTATGTGGATTACCACATGCATGGTGAATGATCCTTCGTATTCATTCCTTATTAAATTGTGGAAATGATCTGTCTACGTGGATTACCGCATGGCGGATGAAAATCCATTTGCAGTTTCGTATATTCTATTATACTTGTATGAGATATCATTTCTTTTGTACTCGTCATGGAATATCATTTTCTTTGGTATTTTTCTTTTACGGGTTACTATTCACCAGGTTACTATTTACTCTAGTAATATTCACTCGGGTATTCGGGGTACTTTTCGTGCCAGAGTACTATTCACGAGTTAGTATTCATAGTTACTATTCACCCGATTACTATTTACTCTAGTATCATTCACTCGGGTATTCGGGACACTTTATCGTGTCGGGGTACTATTCCCAGGGTACTATTCACCCGAAAAATATATTTCTTTTCTGTCCAAATTATTTTTGATATATGAATATTATTCTTGAATTTTACTCTACAAAACAGTATCATGTTGACAATTTGGACGTTATTGATTTCTGGATAAATTAAATTATAAATCTTTAAAATTTATCCTTGAACTTGTTTTATTGAATTATTATGTCATTATCATCATCCTCATGCTTATATTGTGATTAAAGTCATCTTTGACTTCCGTGCATAGATGGACTTGGTATGATTATGACCAGGGTTTATTCGGTATAATCATGACCGTAATGTGGCGAATGATGTGGTAAAAGTCCTCATTGGCCTGTAGTTCATTGATGGACAGTTGTTGGTATGATTATGACCAGGGATTATTTGGTATAATCATGACCATTGATGATTACATGAATATCCTTGGCCGTGGTGCAGGGATGATTCGATTTTATTTATTAAGCTGAGTCTTAGCGATAAAGTTGATGAAAAACTTTTTAAATGATAGAAGATAGTAGATTATATGCTCTACTTGACTCTTCTAATGGATTGCTTATTCCGCTGCAGTTGTTGATCTAAAACTTGTTGTCTATTGTATTCTATCAGTTGTTATACTGTTGAAGGCTAAGGATAATTTATTCTGCATTATCTTAGTCATAATATTTCTTACTGGGCTAGTTGAGCTCACCCTTTTCTTTAATTGTTCTCTTCAAGAAATGAGAATATAGCTGGGACGAGTTGGGAAATTGAGTGATGGTCCAGGATAAGTGGCTTTAGTAGTCCTCACTATTTTACGAAATAATGTGATAATAATTGTAATGAGGACACAATTGAGTATGGATATTGTCTAGATGACAATATTCTTGTTTAAACTCTCAGCTATGTTTTGTCGTATTTTACACGACTGTTGTATAATTAAGTTGTATTTGAATTTATGTACCATGTATCTGGCGAGTCAAGATGGGTGATGTATACCTGTTTTGCGGGCGTCACAGTTGGTATCAAAGCTTAGGGATATGATCCCTGACTGAGATGTGAGACAAGAACTAGGAGGGGAGAGACGGGGAATTTCTTCGCTAGTATGACCTACCTAAGTTTATTTGGTATTTAATTGGTCGGTTAGAGTATAGGGATAATATGTGATATGTTAATTAACCCTTATTTTGTGACAGTGTTTGAAAATGGCATCTGAAAAATGTTGAGATTAGCAATGAAGTACAGGAGACCGTTGAGTCACCAACGATCAATACCCAGGATAATGTGCAACAGGAAGATAATAATCCTCAGGTAAACAACAACACTTATCAAATGATGAACGATGGGATGTTCAAAGGCTTTATGCAATTCATGCAACATCAGGTAAGAGAGACTCCTGTTCAAAATATAGGTGGAAATAATGGCAACCCACGGTCGGTCACCGCTAAACAGTTCAAGGAGCTGGGACCACCAGAGTTTTTGGGAAAGCTAGAACCACTTAAGGCGGAGATGTGGTTAAAGTAGATCACCAAGATATTTGATGTCTTGGGATGCTCCGAGAGCAAAAGGTTCCCTTGCCACCTTTATGTTAAGTGAAGAAGCGATTCTTGGTGGAAATCAGAAAAGCGTACTCGACTGGCGCTCAAGATGTCTTGGGAGAAGTTCCAAGAGCTGTTCAACGATAAGTACTTTCCCGAAAGTATTCCTCACATGAAGGAGGTGGAGTTTATCAAGTTGGAGCAAAATAATATGACCGTGTCGCAATAGGAGGCTAAATTTGTGGAGTTATCTCGGTTTGGATCCCATTTGGTTGATAATGAGGAGCGAATGACTTGATTTTTTCTAAGAGGTTTGAAACCCGATATACTTCAATACCTCATTTCTCATAAACTTTGTTTATATTCAGATGTTGTGAATAGGGCTCAGTTATTGGAGCACGATAAAGAGTCAGCACAACCAAATGGCAACGACCAACAACACGATAATAATCATACCGGTGGCAACGACCATCGGAACAATGATAACCATTGTGGAGGAAATTATCATGCCAAGAATGGTAACCACTTCGGTGGTAATCATGGCCAAGATAATAAAAGGAGAAATTTCAAGAAGAGGAGATTCAATAATGATGGAAAGACGTCAACACCAAAGACTTTTGTTGTTAAGGAAGGAGAAACGATGGCCGGTCAGTATGTTACAAATGTGGAGGGAAGGACACATCACCCAAACGCATGATGCACCAAAGCATGTTATAATTATGGAAAAGAAGGTCACCTAGCCCGATTTTGTCGTGCACCAAAGTTAAGTCCAGCTGGGACGGTGGCACCAAAGAAGGATACGAACAAAACAAAGTCGATGGTTTCAGGGAGAGCGTTTTTCGTGACGTCTCAAAAAGTGAGTAACCCGAATGAAGTTAGCACGGGTTAGTTAATTATAAATTCTTGCGAAGTCTATACCTTATTAGATACCGGTTCTACCCATTCTTTTATCTCTCTTACTTGCGCTCAACGTTTAAATTTAACTCTAGAGAAGTTAGACTTTGACTTATCGATTGAAACTTCGTTAGGAAAAACCTTCATTTCATGTGTTATCCAAGTCTTGGATGAGAGTCACAGTTTGTAAATGATATTTCTATCGTTAATAAATTTCCTGGCGTATTTTTGAAGACTTCTTAGCCTACCCCTAGAGCGTGAAATTGAATTTTGTATTGACCCCAGTACAAAACCCATTTCTTTAACCATTAAATATTTCTTCAACCAAAACGAACGAATAATGCGCCAAAGATGTTAGCTCGAGTTGTTGAAGATTATGACTATACCATTCAATATTATTGTAGAAGAGCGAACGTGGTAGCTGATGCGTTGAGTAGGAGATCGTATACGTTTATGAGTGCGACGTTGTTAACACAAAAACCCAGTTCGTATAACTTACAAATGATGAAGATAGAGTTAAAGACTCTAGAGGCCCATGTGAAGATAGTGAATATACGATTAGAATCGACTTTAATCGATAAAGTTAAAGCCACTCAAACCACACACCTGGAGCTGATGAATATGAAGAAAAAGGTTCAAGAAGGCGTTATTCTAGAAACAAAAGTCGATGAATATAGAAAATCTCAACCCTTGATTTAATTGGCCCATTTGAAATCCTCGATCGAGTAGGAACTGTGGCCTATAGAATCGTTTTACCGCCAATTATGTCGCGTGTTCATAACATTTTTCACGTATCGATGTTATATAAATATGTGGATGACCCGAACCACATTATTAAATTAGAACTAGACGAGATAGCAGAAGATTTAACGTATGAGGAGATACGTGTTAAAATCTTGGATAAGAAGGATCGTATTCCACACTCAAAGGTTATACCTCAAGAGTTAGAATCTGAAATGAAGTCAAGGTATCCTCATCTCTTCGGCATACCAGGTACGTACGTAAATTTCGAGGGTGAAATTTCATAAGGAGGGGAGATTGTGAGACCCCAAATTTTATGAATAAAGATTTAAATTTCTCGAAATATTTTTTTGAATATTATGGTGTGGATTTGATATAATGTTATAGTTGTGGGTAATATTTATAAATTTTGCAAAGTAAGCAAGTTGTTATATAATATTCGATTGGTCGGGGAATATTCGTTTTAACAGGGAATTGTAGACACTCTAAATTTTTCTTTTCCTGTTACTAACTATACAGGAGGACAAAAACATCTTTTCCACACTCCAGAGGTAACCCTGGAGGACTACAACATCATTCCTCGACCCCGGAGTTAACCCCGGGAAGTTAAAGTCAACCTCAGAGATAACCCTGAGTACAATCAGAGTCAACAACATGACCATCTCAGAGATAACCCTTGGAAAAACCCGCTACAACTGTACGAAAACTGGAGATAACCCCAGGAGGGGCAAAATGGTCATTTTGCCAACTCAACTTCACTGCAAATCAAATACACTCATGTCAACTCAAATTGATTCAAAAGTAGTCCCACAAGACTAATATCTGAACTTCGGAGCAAAAAACTACGTTAAAACAAATTCACCACAGATGCTTCGGCGGAACCCAAGAATGCTATTTCGGTCATGGACCCATCTTCCTGGAATCAAAAAGGGAAAATCCTATGTCATTGCATAACTCTCGACAAAAGCAGTCCGAAGATGGTCTTGTACACCTCGTTCGGATGCTCATATTGAAGTTCTGCAGGTTCGAGCAGATATTACATTGCACGAGTGCACGTACTTCGAGACGACGAGACCATGAGGCCCCCGATGCACCACGACGATTCAGTGTGTATCAGGGTCGCCCAGTACACTGCGACCATCGATTCTCTATATATATGAGGCTTAGGCTGGCCATATTTGTAAGAGAAATAGCGAGGGAACCCTGTCCAATTGGCTTTGTACACCCCCATATTGAGTGTTTGCTCTTTTTAAACACCTGTTAGCCCACATACAGTTATATATTTACTCGCACGAGCTGAGTGTTTGTCCATATAAAGTCATAGAAGTCTGCATTGGCAGCCCACTGTAAGCCTTCTTATACTCTATAAAGCCTTTCTATTCATATTTGCACACACTATTCTACACATTGAGAGTCGTTTGTGTGTGTTTGCCCGGACTTGATTCTTCGTGGTTTTATTTCATACATATATATATACTTATATATATATGTATATATTTTTCTACGGACTAACATTATCGAGTTATACCTCGATTAAGCCTAGATTTTGGTCAGGAGCGTTTATTGACTTATATATATATATATATTTATATATATAATTATTGTTAGACATATCTGATGAGCCTGGATTTTACATCTGGTGTTGCTTTTATATATATATATCTATATATATAATTATTGTCGAACATATCCGATGAGCCTGGATTTTATATCCAGTGCATTTACTGCTTTTATATATATATGTGTGTGTATATATATATTTATATTTCTGTCAGGCCTGAAGTTCACTTCGTGGCTTTTTACAGCTTTCTTTACATTTCGTCTCCGCACAGGAGTTTATTTAAGTGGCGGTTGATCGGTTTTATGACTTTATTTACATTCAAGTCACTGCTCAAGTTTACTTATTGGCGGTTGATAACATTATTGATTTATTTATATTTCTGATCCCCCATGGAGTTACTTCGTGGTGGCTGATCATGCACATATATATATAGTTACCGCTTATATATATATATATATATATATATATATATATATATATATATATTGCTTACTGCTTTCCATACAAATTGCAGTATCATGTGAGCCTAGGAATCATGTGATCACAGATTCAGCCTACTGAATCTAGATTCGGTTCCCATGATGGACATTTTTTTTTCAGCTGTAAGCAGCTTGTACATTATTTTACAGTGTTTGAATTTCCTTGGATGACTAACATGCCCATGAGGAGTTTGGCACTGCTGTATATTATTTTCTCGAGAATGCTTCGCATCTCGAAAATAAAAACAAACAAGCCAAATATTTAGATAATAAAAATTGAAAATATCAAAGGCCTCAATTACTATTGAGCACAGGGTTGAAAAACCTCTTTCACAAAACTTCATTGCTATATCTTGTTAAAAACTGAATTTTTCTATAAATTCAAACCGTATGTATATAGGTACAAACGAGGTACTGCACTATTTCTAAATAAATTGCACATTGATCCACACACACACGCACACCCACATTCATATAACAATTTCTTTGAAAAGGAGCGGTCACCGTGGTAACACGGATGTCGGGGGGTGCCTAACACCTTCCCTCCGCATAATCAAGTCCCCGGACCTAAAATAAATCTTGGTTTCATAGACCCGTTTAGCAGTGTCAAATCACTGGGTCAATATGCAAACCTTTTTCGGTTGCGTTGGTGCAACCAGTTAAATACACCAGCTGACGACTCTTAAAGTCAAATCGTAGACATTATACATGTCGGACCTTTTTTACTTGTTTTTTCAAACAAATCTCACATTAACATGAGAACACCAAAGAACAAGTAACAAAAAGGGACATCAAAAATCCCGACGTCGACAGGTGGTGACTCTGCTGGGGACTCCAGTAAGAGGGCTTAAGCCGCTATTACAAGCTTTTCAAAATTATTATATGTTTGTGTGTGAATGTTGCATTTACATTTATGATGAATGTGTATGAATGCATCTTAATTACTGTACTGCTAAATATCTATCTGTTATATTAGTGCTTCACACATGTCATCATTTTGCATAAACGGTGAGACACGTTGTGCGTGTGAATGTATGTTGTGTGGTCCCTCCACCAGAGGCTATCCCATTGGTGTTTGATTCTTTGGGCAAGTGGGAAGAATAATTCCCTGGGGCTCGGGAAAGGCACCACTCAGATTCGCCTCCAGTTGAGCGAATAGGATTAACTTCCCATCAAGTAGATTGCGATGATCTGGGAACCTTCATGCCAAAAAGCCGCGAGAGTAACCCTAAGATAGGTCAACCTCTGATAAACCAAACGCGAAGGGAAGTCTCTTCATACTCTCCCATTTCAATTACTTGTCAATCTCAATGTAATGGAAAATATGAAGAATATGTGAATGCATATTAAGGCTTGACATGCTATCAAATGACACCCATTTTGCAGGATAATATTCCTAAAATGGACATGTTAGGATAGTATGTATAATTTTTATACATTTCCCTAAGACTAAACTACATAAGTTTTTGTAGGGAAGCAATTGGGCCCGTTTCCCGTTCAAAGTCCAAAAGGGCGTTAAGCCCACAGTTAGACATGGATAAAGGTGCTCAGCCTGATCCTACTCCTGTATCTTGCGAGGAGTTTGAAAGATTAAGTTATCAAATGACATAGTTGGCTGTTATGCTCAAAGAACTACACTAATCTAGTCAGGGTACCCAAATACCCATCACCTAGAAACCTCTGCACATGGAGGAATCCAGGGCCAAACAATGCCTACTCAACCAGAGTCATCATACCAGGGGGCAGTCAGGGTATTGGCAAAAAGATGGAAACCCAGATACCTAAACTTCATTCCAATAAAGAAATTACAAATCTTAGGGATGATCGAGAAACTGGGGATCTAAGAAAGAAAGTCCAACAAATGGAGGTGACCATCCTAATTCATCAAAGGGCTGGAAATTATGGGAGTATCACCTATTCAGATCTCTGCATATTCCCAGGGGCTCGATATCCTACCAAATTCAAAGTCCCAGAGTTTGAAAAGTACAATGGGGCAGGTGATCCCTATACGCATCTGAAAGTGTACATTGGCGAACTGGGGTCTTATGCTGAAGATGAAAGCCTCAGAATGCAACTTTTTCAAAAGAGTCTCACCGGAGAGGCTAAAGCTGGTATGCTGACTTGACAATGCCAAAATCCACAATCGGGAAGAATTGGCCCACGCCTTTCTAAATCAAGATCTGATTTTCGATCACAAATGGCACCTGATCGATACCAAGTGACTAAAGTCAAAAAACAAAGTACTGAATCATTCCGAGAATATACCCAAAGGTGGAGACATCTAGCAGCGCAAGTCATTCCATTAATGATAGAAGCTGAGATGGTAATGACGTTTATTGATATCCAAGAGGCTCCGTACTACGAGAGGATCGTAGTAGGCATAGGAAAGCCGTTCTCGGAAATGATCAAACACGGCGAAATGGCAGAGATGGGCCTGAAGGCAGGAAAGATTAAAGATTTCACTGCCTTGGAAGCAGTTGCCAAGTATGTGAGCGATCCTAAGGTGGTACCCGATAAAGACACTGAAGATGTATCCCTTGTTTTACAGGGGCAATCTAGTAGACCAACCTATAGTCCCCTCATTTGGAAAAAGCGAGACAATCTGCCATTTCAACAATAGGCTGCATTTAACCAATTCCAGGACAGGAAAAGAAAATTTGAGAGAACAGAAAATCGGGTGTTCACTCCACTAGGCGATTCTCTTGAAAATGTTTTGGCGATATTGATGGATCATAAGAAAATTACCGAACTGGCTCCACCTCTGGAACTAGGGAGCAAAAGATATAATCCAAGCCAAAGATGTGCTTACCACTCATGATCTCCAGGACACGATACACAAGATTGTTGGTCCTTAAAGCATAAAATTCAAAATCTGATCGAAAGTGGCAGTATTGTTGTCCAACAACCTGACCAACAAAATGTCAACACCAACCTTCCGTTGCAGCATGATACGGAAGAAGTAAACATGATAGGGTCAGGAAGCGCTGAAAAATATCCAATTAAATAAGTGCATAATGAAGGATGAAGACTACCCCAAAGGCACGAGAGCGGATGTCCTAAAATGGGAAAACTCGGGAGGAGGGTATGATAGTAATGCAAAAGTTAGAGACAATCCGAACCAAGTAAATCTGCTAGCTAAGGTGATAATGCGCCAACATCGGGGATCGAGGCATTTCTTCACTCAACTATCAGAATGCCAAGAAAAGGGGGATGATAAAATTGCTAGCAAACCTCGCCAATAGAAAAATTGCTTGGGGGAATGCGAACTCTCAAAGAAGAAAGATCAAACAACCTCCACAAGAGTCCGAAAATTCATCCCTCTAAGCAAATCCAATGAAGAAATGCTACACTTTCTGATAAGCGAAGGAAGGATTACTGAGTTGTTGCCTCCTGTAAATCCCAAGATAAAGAGCTATGATTCCACCAAGATATGTCTCTACCATTCTAACTCACTTGGACATACGGTCGAGGAATCTTTGGGCTTTATGACATAAAATCCAGGATCTCATTGAAAATGGAGAGCTGGAGATAGAAATTCCCATGACCAAAAAAGGAGAAAAGTCAATAAAAAGCTTAAGATGTCCACTCGAGACAGGTAGTTCAAATAAGGTGAAGGCTATGAGCGATTATCCTGGCAGAACACAAGATGGAGCGATCCTAATGCAGGAAATGATAGAAGAGACAAGGGAATTCCTGAAGGATATTCTTCCGCCAACATCAAACATCTTCTGGTCCAAAGATATTAACCACGTTCCTGATTTTATCACCTTGGATGATGCAGAGGAAATACTGATCCTTTCCAAGGAAGAAAAGTAAAAAAGGAAAATTCCTTGCAAGAAATGCGACGACAGTTCGAGGCAGATTTCATGGTCGAATCCTCTCAAGCCCAGGAAAAGCATGAAGGAATAGATGAGGGAAAAAGCAGTGAGGTTATCGGGGAAACCAACCCATCAAAGAATCAAGAGTTCATACCTTTTGCGATGGGTCCAGCTCAAGCATCCCTGAGGAATGTACTAAACCAGGAAGCGATCAAGTTATGGCCATAAGTGAAGACATTCAAAACCAAGAAGTAACCTCTGTCGCGAGCATTAAAGGCAACACAGCCACTGACGATTGGACTATCAGGCCTCAACTAGCCAAAAAGATGTAGATCCAGGGGATAAAGTTGCGAGTTCCGAGAAGATGTTGGGACGGTATCACTTCTTCAAGCGATATGCTTTTTATTTTCCATGCATGTATAGAAAAAAAAAGAAAAAAAAAGAGAGAAAAAAAACAAAACAAAAAAAAAAAAAAAAAAAAAAAAAAAAAAGAAAAAATCAAAAAAATCAAAAAAATCAAAAAAATCAAAAATCAAATCATTCGGGTTTCAACTCATCAAGCCTGAACTACGAAAGACCTGATCTCCCCTCATCAATGGGAGTACATAGGTAGCCATTTCCCATTTATGGTGCAGTCAAATCAAACAAAAACATTTCTACCCTTTCTCTACATAAACAAAAACAACAAAAACACTTCTACCCTTTCTCTACATAAACAAAAACAACAAAAACATTCCTACACCCTTCTACATCATTCAGCGTTGAACCTCTTCCACCCAGCAGGAACTACGCAGACCTGATCTCCTTCACATACAGGAGTACGTAGGCAACCATCAGTGGTGCGGTCTGAACCTCAAAAGAAACATCCAAACCAAAACATCAATCCCAAGTCCACGCCCAAGAACAACCCTCCAAGTCAGCGACCCATGTGGAGAAGACCCAACAACACTTCAATGTCATTCCATCAATTTTGGCAAAAATCCCAGAAAGGAAGAAACAGTGATACACTAAGACAACCAGCAGCGAGGACCTTCAAAGAGCCGACACCCTAAATCACAAGTCTTCATCAAATCATCAAAGCCGATTGTGCGAACAAGTCAAGAACAATGATTGAGGGAATCAAAGCCCAAATCCACTACCTGTTCACCATATGATACAAAGGTAAAAGCCTCTTGCGATCTCAGCATCCTAGAAAAGCAACTATCCCAGACAACAAGCAAGGCTAGAGCAATTTCAACATTGGCGATAACCCGATATTGGGAACCTTACAACAAGATTGGGGCAATCTCGGAAACAACAACAACTCAACACTGGGGCATTTATCAACCATCCTAAGGAGGAAAATGCACCAGTCAACACCATCAGCATGGTCCATCATCATCAGAGCTTCCCTCATATCAGCTCACTAGCAATTTGGATATTACTCACTTGCGACTTCATCAACAGAGAGAGTTTCTCATATGAATCCTCAACATCAACATACGAATGGACTGGGGCATTTTTCGATTCCAAAAAAGCGAAGGATTTTTTAAGGCGGGATCAGGCCTCTCATCAAAAGAAGGAGAACTCCTGACAGAAATCATGGCGACATTTGCTTGCCCCTGTAAAAGAAGGGGAAAATTCGCAAGAAAGTTCTTAAGAGCAAAAGCCCAACGACAAAGGGTCTAGCGAATGAAATCTACACCATCAAACATATTAATTTACGTCAAATCCTCATAAATTGAGGCCTTTACACTGAAGTTCAAAAGTTCGACAGCGAAAGAGCGAGCTGCACCCTCCAGGGATATCAACGGCATTCAAGTCATCAGTTAAGCCGGGTTGCAAATCAAATATTCAAGGAAATGGGGCACCATCACCCAACAACAAAAGGAAACTCCAAATCACCTCAAAAAGGGTGAAGTGCTACATAGACGTACATTTCTATCAAGCGTAACATCAGGCAGAGTCTTGCAAAATGAACCTTTGAATATTACTTCAGCGAAGGTATCGGTGGATCCGGTATTTAAAACCATTATCTTCAATTCAGCGTGACATCAAGACAGTTCAGTGATGAAAGTTTTGAATACCACCGTTCGAGTGGGAATTGAAATAATTGAGCGATGACAGCGTATTCAACTACCAACAGGGTAGGCACCGTTGCAAACTACTAGCGTATACATCGGGAGGGTCTGGTGATTTCAGAACGTCATCCCCATCAGAGATGTGGAAAACATCTCAACTTATCTTCATCAAATAAGTGTCCATGATTAAATGCGAAACCATTAGAGTCAACACCAGCATAGGCATCAGTAATGATCGGTAAAGGTAAAGCGATTTGCGAAAACATTTTTAAACATGCATCATAACATTCATTACTTTGCGATTTACGATCTGCGAAATACGAAATGCGATATGCGATATGTGATGTGCGAATTTGGCCAAATGCAAAAAACGAAATGCGAAAAGCAATATGCAATTTACGAACTGCGATTTGCAAAAACATGTTAACATTCATCATCACATTCACTACATTGCGATTTGCATCATTAAAAATACCTTGTCATGTTTTAAGTGTCTACTAATCTTTATCATGTCCATTCCATTGTATTGCATAAACATGATAAAGAGGGGCATCTGTAGACACTCGAAATTTTTCTTTTCCTGTTACTAACTATGCAGGAGGGTAAAAGCGTCTTTTCCACACTCCAGAGGTAACCCTGGAGGACTACAACATCATTCCTTGACCCCAGAGTTAACCCCGGGAAGTCAAAGCCAACCTTAGAGATAATCCTGAGTACAGTCAGAGTCAACAACATGACCATCTCAGAGATAACCCTGGGAAAAACCCGCTACAACTGTGCAAAAACTGGAGATAACCCCGGGAGGGGCAAAATGGTTATTTTGCTAACTCAACTTCACCACAAATCAAATACACTCATGTCAACTAAAATTGATTCAAAAGTAGTCCCACAAGACTAATATCTTAACTTCGGAGTGAAAACTACGCGAAATAGCTCACTAGATTGCTTGACGGGAACCCGAGAATTCTATTTCGGTCATGGACCCATCTTCCTGGAATCAAAAAGGGAAAATCCCATGTCATTGCGTAACTCTCGACAAAAGCAGTTCGAAGATTGTCTTGTACACCTCGTTTAGATGCTCGGATTAAAGTTCTCCAGGTTCGAGCAGACATTACATTACAGCAGTGCACGACGTCTTGAGACTTTGACGGGATACGCGAGGCCGATGCACCACGACCACCAGCAGTGTATCGAGAGGTTGCCGCAGTACACACCGCGCCATCGATTCTCTATATATATGAGGCTTGGGCTGGCCATATTTGTAAGAGAAATAAGCGAGGAACCTCATCCAATTGGCTTTATACACCCCCATATTGAGTGTTTGCTCTTTTTAAACACCTGTTAGCCCATATACAGTTATATATTTACCCGCGGGAGCTGAGTGTTTATCCATATAGAGTCATAGAAGTCTGCATTGGCAACCCACTGTGAGCCTTCTTATACTCTATAAAGCCTTTCTATTCATATTTGCACACACTATTCTACACATTGCGAGTCGTGTGTGTGTGTTTGCCTGGACTTCGGTCCGTGGTTTTTATTTCTGTCTATATATATATACTTATATATATATGTATATATTTTTCTACGGACTAACATTATCGAGTTATGCCTCGATTGAGCCTAAATTTCGGTCTGGAGAGTTTATTGGCTTATATATATAATTGTTGTCAGACATATCTGATGAGCCTGGATTTTACATTCGGTGTGTTTATTGCTTTTATATATATCTATATATATAATTGTTGTCGGAAATATCCGATGAGCCTGGATTTTATATCTGGTGCATTTACTGCTTATATATATATATGTGTATATATATATATATATTTACATTTCTGTCAGGCTTGGAGTTCACTTCGTGGCTTTTTACAGCTTTCTTTACATTTCGTCCTGCCTGGAGTTTACTTCGTGGCAGTTGATCGCTTTTACAGCTTTATTTACATTCAAGTCCCGCCTGAAGTTTACTTCGTGGCGGTTGATAGCATTTATTGCTTTATTTATATTTCTTATCCCCCATGGAGTTGCTTCGTGGTGGCTGATCATACATATATATATATATTTACTGCTTTTATATATATATATAATTGCTTACTGCTTTCCATACAAATTGCAGTATCATATGAGCCTAGGAATCATGTGATCACAGATTCAGTCTACTGAATCTAGATTTGGTTCCCATGGCGGACATTTTTTTTCAGCTGTAAGTAGATTGTACATTATTTTACAGTGTTTGAATTTCCTTGGATGGCTATCATGCCCATGAGGAGTTTGGCACTGCTGTATATTTTTTTCTTGAGAATGCTTCGCATCTCGAAAATAAAAGCAAACAAGCCAAAAATTTAGATAATAAAAATTGGAAATATCAAAGGCCTCAATTACTATTGAGCACAGGGTTTGAAAAACCTCTTTCACAAAACTTCATTGCTATATCTTGTTAAAAACTGAATTTTTCTATAAATTCAAACCCTTACGAACGAGGTACTGCACTATTTCCAAATAAATTGCACATTGATCCACACACACACACACACACACACACACCCACATTCATATAACAATTTCTTTGAAAATTAGCGGTCACCGTGGTAACACGGATGTCGGGGGGTTCCTAACACCTTCTCTTCGCATAATCAAGCACCCGGACCTAAAATGAATCTCGATTTCACAGACCCGTTTAGCAGTGTCAAATCACTGGGTCAATGTGCGAACCTTTTTCGGTTGCGTTGGTACAACCAGTTAAATACACCAACTGACGACTCTTAAAGTCAAATCGTCGACATTATACATGTCAGACCTTTTTCACTTATTTTTTCAAATAAATCTCACATTAACATGAGAACACCAAAGAACAAGTAACGAAAAGGGACATCAAAAATCTCGACGTCGACAGGAATATTCCTACAATGGCAGAATCATTGGTTGACCCCACAACGGATGTATTATTGTAGTAAGAAAACGACAGAATTATCTTTTTATAACGGCAAAAGTTTTACCGTTAAAAATGTTGAACTATCCGGTAGTAAAAGTACAGTAATATGCGTGGTTATATAGTAGCACACGGTATTGATTATTGATATTTACGTGAGAAATCACTCAGTTATACCCAATTATTGCTTCAGTAATTGTTGCATCGTATCTCTTATATTATTGATTCAATTATTGTCACAGTATCATCTGCATAATATGTTATATTATTAAATCAATAATTGAGACGACAAAGTTATTCATATTATTATTTGTAATATTGACAATGTCTAGAAGTTCTTTCAAGGAGAGGTTTTGTCACCTAATTGCGCGGGAATAAGGAGAAATCCTTATCGGAAAGCCCCCTCTTTCCTGGGAATGACCTGGTTGTTAAATATTGTGATTTATAATATTAATGATGAATAAGTTCGTGTTGATTAAAGATGAAATTGATAGTTCCATTATGTTGGAATTATTAGTGTTAGTGAAAATTGACATTTATTTCGATAATAATTGATGTCTGGAGGTTATATTGACCAATCGGGTAATTAACCGGATAAATGAGCAATTAATTGCTATTGATTCACATGATTATAACTATTTATTCACATGTGTGTACTATTGATTCACATTCATTTACTGTTAGGGGAGTTGGCGCAAGATTGATAATACTTGTATGACTAAGTTAAAAATAGAGGTATAGATAGAGGTAATATACTGTAATTCGTATTTTTACATGTCTAGAACTATTGATTCACATGATTTACTATGAGGGGAGATGGTGCAAGTTTGATAATACTTGCAGGACTAAATTAAAAATGAAGGAAAAGTGGGAGGTATTATACTGTAATATTTTGATCCCCAAAATGTGTAATTATCAAAACTATATTTTCCTATAAATAGAAGTTCACTCCTTTATTATTTTTTACCAATTCACTAAAGCTATAGAGCAATTATTATAGAGAGAAAGAAGAAGAGAAGTCTGTTACCTCACTATTCCAGTATCCAGTCTTCTTTTGAGGTAAGGGGTATTATTCTTTCGTATTCATGAAGAGAGTTATTTTCTTTCAATACTCATAAGGGTTGTTATTCTATTCTTTATTATTATATTGGAATAACATGTCTATGCGAAGTACCGCATACATAGTGAAATTCTTCTGTTATTCCATTCTTTATAATTCTGTTAGAATAACCTGTCTGTGCGGTCTATCGCATGCTTTGTGAATTCTGTTGTTATTCCATTCTTTATTATTACATTGGAATATCACATGCATGTGGATTACGCGATGACCGTTCTCGCTTCTTTATTATTCTCATTGGAATATATCTTTATGCATGCGATTACACATGACTGGTTCCGTTCTTTATTATTCTGTTGGAATATCCACATCATGCGGATTACACATGACCTGGTTCCGTTTTTTATTATTCTGTTGGAATATCCTGTCTGTGCGGATTACACATAACCTGGTTCCATTCATTATTATTATGTTGGAATAACCTATCTGTGCGGTCTATTGCATGCCTGGTGAATTCTTATGTTATTCCATTCTTTATTATTCTGTTGTACCATGTATTTGGCGACTCAAGATGGGTGATGTATACCTGTTTTGGGGGCGTCACACCATCTATACCAGCATTAAAAGAGGAGATTCTCAAAGTAGCTCATAACTCTAAGTTTGTCGCAACCTAGGGAGTACTAAGATGTATAAAGACGTGAGTCAACACTTTTGGTGGTCGAACATGAAATGAGAGATATCGGAATGGATAAGAAAGTGTCTCACATGCCAAGGGTGAAAGCCAAGCATCAAAGACCGAGCGGATTGCTACAACCTCTACCGATTCTTAAGTGGAAGTGGGAGCACATCACCATGGATTTTGTGGTAGGACTTCCTCTCATACAAAAAAGGTCACAATGCCATTTGGGTAATAGTTGATCGTCTCACAAAATCAACACATTTTCTGCCTATTAAAATTTCTTATACCCTTGACCAATTAGCTAAATTATATATAAATGAAATCGTTTCTAGACATGGAGTCCCTATATCTATAGTATCAGTTAGAGACCCATAGTTTACTTCAAATTTTTGGAGAAGTCTTTAAAACCACTTGGGGACCCAGTTGAGATTAAGTACAACATATCATCTTCAAACAGACGAACAAAGCGAGAGAACCATTCAAATGTTGGAATATATGTTGCGAGCCTGTATCATGGATTTCAAGGGAAGTTGGGAAGATAAATTGCCCCTGGTAGAGTTTTCTTACAATAATAGTTATCATGCCAGCATAGGGATGCCACCATATGAAGCATTGTACGGTAGAAAGTGTAGAACACCCTTGTGCTGGGACGAAGTTGGGGAAAGAAAAACGCTAGGTCCTAAGATAGTTCAGCAAACCACTGAGAAGATTCGACTTATACGCCAAAGATTGCAAGCATCTCAAGAAAGATAGAAAAAGTACACAGATTAACACTAACAGTTGCTAGAATTTGACGCTGGGAGTCATGTATTCTTAAAGGTATCCCCGTGGAAGGGCAAGATTCATTTTGGAAAGAAAGAAAAATTAAGCCCAAGATTCATCGGACCATTTCGAATTTTACGAAGAATAGGTGAAGTAGCGTATGAGGTAGCTTTACCCCCTAAGTTAGAACACATCCATAATGTGTTTCATGTGTCAGTACTATGTCCATATAAATCAGATTACAAACATGTTATAAGCTATGAACCTGTTCAGATTGAGAAAGATTTATCGTATGTGGAAGTTCCAGTACAGATAGTTGATCGAAAAGAACAAGTGTTGAGAAACAAGATTATATCATTAGTTAAAGTGATATGGAAGAATCATGATATTGAAGAAGCTACGTGGGAGCTGGAAGATAAGATGCGAGAAGAATTTCCACGTTTGTTTGTATAATTATGTTTTTAATTTCAGGATGAAATTCTTATAAGGGGGAGTGGATGTAATAATCTGAACCTAAATTAGGATTTATCAATAAATTGAGAATGTAAATTATAATTATAAATTATAAATTTCTGTATGTTAATGTTACAACAATTAAATTAGGACTTGGTAAGGTTTGATATGGGGAAGAGACCCTAAAAGTAAATAAGAAAACCTTAATTAAGACATTGATCTTAGAATAGAAACCCTAACCCTAATTAGGGTTATAAATAGAAATTAAATTAGGGTTTATTGATTTTTTTACATGATTAACATTAATTATGGTTAATTAGAGTTTTATCAGGTGTATTTTTTATGATAAACCCTAATTAAGGATGTGAAAAACTTAAAGTTAAACTAATAAACCTTAAACTTAAATATTAAACCATAATCCCTAATTTGTTAAACCCTAATGACCAAGTACATAAGTAATAAAAATTTTAAAGTATTTACATATGTGAATTGACAAAATTATCCTCAAAGTTGATTTGGAAATTACTAAAGTACCCTTAGTATAGGAGAAATGACTAAAATGGCCTTTATCTTCCAAAATATGATGATAACACTAAATCTATGACTCACCACATATAAGATTTGCAACATGTGTCTAAAAATAGCCCCACCATCAGTATTTTGACACCTAGGACTGATCCATGCCTTAGTTGTCAATAATCTAATGAAATTTGGTAAATATCCATACTTGAGCTTGCTACATATAAGTTATGTGCTGGGGTAGCCAACCAACGAATTAACACTTGTAATACATCATATAATCATCCACAAACAACTCTTAAACAACTAGTACTCAGATCATAAAGTCAGATTTCAAAGGTTGCTTGAAAAGGTAAGAACACTAACCCTAACCCTAGATATTTGAAGCCATGTTAAAAGTTGTGATTTAGTATTTATATTTGTGATATAACATGTTATATAGTGATCTGGGTTGCTTAATCATGAATCCATAACGTTTAAATACATAAGAATGAAGATTTAAGATAGCAGTCATGAACCCTAAAAATCTTGTCTGACAGCGTAATGTCAGGCCTCTTAGATCTTAACATGTTAATTGTTTTAGATGTTTAGTGTATGGTGAGTATAGTATGACATGAGCAGAGTAATATAGAAGTGAAATTAGAGCCAAAATAGGTAAGGATCACAAGTTATTTAAGGTCAAAACCCGTTGATCGTTCACGAAAATTTTCTGGAAAACCCAGAATTTCAAGAACATGTCTGACAAGATTTTTGACATCTTAGATCTGACAACTGTGGTAGTTATAAGACCCCTAATAATATCATTTTTGTTGAATGAAAGATGGACTACATGTCTATAATAACCAAATGACCATTACGTCAACCGATTTAAAGTTATGATCGCTCAAAAGTATGAACTCGAAACTAGAAACCCAGATTTCTGGATAAAAAGTTTTCCATCTATGTCTGACAGCCAGTTTGACCAGCCTCAAATCTGATCCTCTGATGTTGTTATGAACTTTCAGAGGTTATGATATTGTAGTATGACATACATATTACATGTTTTATACAATTGCACTTTTACCTAATACCTAGAATCCTTGTTATTAAGCCTTGAAATAGGAAGACCAACGTTGACCGAGTTTCTGGGCATCCCAGAAACTCAAAATCATGCTTTGATGAAGAACACCATTAGCGACAGTTCTATCACTGAAGAAGCCTTTAGCGACAGTTAGCTAAAAAATATTAAAAATAATAATAATAAATAAGAATAAATACAAATTAATTATTATAAATTCATAATAAATTTCTAAAATACATTTTAAATTATAATAAATATTTTTATATATTCTCACATGAGATTTCATTAATATTGTATTTATTTAAATATTAATGATTATGAAATTATTTAATAAAGCTAATAAATAAATTAGTAAAAATAAAAATAATTCATTTTAAATAATGATAAATTATTTTAAAATGAAACTAATGATTTAAAACCATTATGAATATTAATAAATTATTTGAAAATTAATATTGATGATTTAAAAATTAATATGAGTAATTATTAATTATTTAAAAATAGTAATAATGATTTTTAAAATCATTTTTTATTTAATAATAAATTAAGAAAATTATTATTAATTATTGAGAAGTTATTTTAAGCTTCTAAAAATTATAATAAATAAAAATTAACTTATTTAAAGTAATATTTAAACTTTTAAACAAAGTTTAATAGAAAAATAATTCGAAAAACTTTCCGAACAAGTTATAAAACACTGAATGGACCTCAAATACATCCCAGACACTAATAGTTTGACTAGTTATCAACTAAGATTATTTATAATAATTGATATAAATCATATTTAGGTTACATAGACGGCTTGAGTAACCTAGGATAAAGATTCTCCGAACATGCAAGTTTTTCATATACATTTAATTTATATTAAATGTACTTGTTATACTGATGAGATATGAACTTATTTAAAAGTCCCTTGTTTAAAAAGGTTATGACTTATTGTTTAAGCATAACCAAATCATATGAACTGTTATTTGCGTAAAATGTATTTGATTTGATATCAAATCATAGACTATGGAAAAACAATATTATTTGGTGAAAATATATATATTGACACTATTATGAATTTGCGGTAAATACATATCTTGACTGTGGTTTTATGATGAGGCATTTATAGCAATGATTGGGGGTTAATTAACAGGATGATATGCATACTCCTAGGATGTGTGGTTGAACGAATCAACCCAGGTTGCTAAGTCTATATGACTGACAGTAACTCGTATTGTGCAAGGTTTGGCAGATAAACAGCAGTATATATATATATATATATATATATATATATATATATATTTGGAGAAACTTCTGAACTATATGTTCATCTATTCATTTATAGTGTAAGTATATGTTACACATTGCTAAAACATGTTGAGCCATTTAAAGCTCATCCCTTGTAAATATTATTTTCCTTTGCAACTGTGACTGATATTCTGGGAAATTCAAGTGTGCACTCTTATGGCTAGAAGAAGACTGTAATAGTTTAAGTTATTTTTATTTTTGTAAGACTTAAATGTAATAATTATGAACTAGGATTGTGTATTAAGTTTTAGATATATAAATTGTTTAGTTTTATCTTTTTGACTAAGAGTTTGAAATCAAGTATAATATTAATAGACACGAAAAAGCAGCCCCCAAGCTCAGCGTCTTTGGTCGCCCGCCATTCGCAAAAAAAGGTGCTTTGGGCCATATGTTTTGGCCCACTTTAAACCTGGGCCTTTTGGCTCGACCTTTGAAAGCTTCTACTGGCTCGCCCGCTCACTTTAAGCCCAAAAAAAGTCAAAAATAGGCATAAAACACCCTCGGCCATCCATGAACCCATGCAAGAACTTTGGGCTTACATTTTCACTGCCAAAACCCGGTTGTTTTGGCTTGGCCATCATCTCACTTGTGCTTTGCCAACTCTAAATATTAATATGAACTGTTTATTTGAATGAGGGTATTTGATGCCAAGTGAGTTCTGTACGAACTAAGGTTGCACCCCTCGGTTCTAGGAACAATCTTGTCATTGGTACTGTGAATGTCAAATGAATAGGAAATATTGATATGAAAGAGATATCTGCAAGATTATAAGTCTATACATCTAAGTAATAGTGGTCATCATGATAATTATTCTGATGAGAACTAATATCTTATGAATACTATAAATCCTGGATTGATAGAAATTATTTTTTTATAGAATATTTACGTGAGCGCCAAATCTGCTACATGAATTGTAGGGAGTTGGGGGCGTCACATCAAACCTCGCAGAAACATTCGTGTCATACGCTTCTCATTATCTACCAAATGGAATGCAAACTGGGATAACTCGGAAAACTTAGCCTCGTATTGTGATACGGTCATATTTTTTTGCTCCGGCTTGATGAATTCTACCTCCTTCATGTGACGAATACTCTCAAGAAAGTACTTGTCATTAAATAATTCTTGAAACTTCTCCCAAGACATCTTTAGTGCAGAAGGTTGAGTACGTTTTACAGATTCCCACCAATAATCTGCCTCTCCACGCAACATAAAGGTGGTAAAGGGAACCTTTTGCTCCTCGGAGCATCCCAAGACATCAAATATCTTGATGATATACTTAATCCACGTCTCTTCCTTAAGTGGTTCTAGCTTTCCCAAAAACTTCGGTGGTCCCAACTCCTTAAATTGCTTTTAGTGACCAACCGTGAGTTGCCATTATTTTCGCCTATATTTTGAACATAAGTCTATCTCACTTTGTGTTCCATAAATTGCAGAAAGCTCCTAAACATTTCTTCGTTCATCATTTGGTCGGTGTTGTTGTTTACATGAGGATTATTGCCTTCCTAATGCACATTATCCTGGTTATTGATTGACGGTGACTCAACGGTCTCATGTGCTCCATTGTTTATCTCAACATTTTCAGATGTTATTTTCAAACACTACCATAAAACAAGGATTAATTGACATGCCACATATTATTCCTATATTTTGACCGACCAATCAAATAAAAATTAAGCTTAGGTAGGTCATACTAGCAAAGGATTTACCCGTCTCTCCCCTTCTAGGTCTAGTCTCAAATCTCAGCCAGGGATCATTTCCCTAAGTTTTGATACCAACTGTGACGCCCCTAAAATAGGTTCATACAACCCATTCTGAGTCGCCAAATACATGGTACATAATTCAAATACAAACTTAATTTATACAATATGAAAAATATAATCTGAGAGTTTTAACATGAATATTATCTCGTAGACAATATCCAAACTCAAATAAAGTCCTCATTACATTTATTATCACACTATTTTATAGAATAGTGAGGACTACTATAGCCACCATCTTGGACCATCACTTCATTCCCCGACTAGTCCCAACTATATTCTCATTTAGAGGCTTATTATGTTCTCTTTAATTATGTTATTTTTTGGGTACTCTCTTTCTATTTCGGAAGGGGTGTGTGACAAGTATAGTCACCCGGAATGTGTGAATGGTCAGAAAAAGATAAAATGCCCTTGTTTTAAGTTTAAGAATGTAAATTATATGGACAAAGACATGGTCAAATATCATTTACTTGTTTCTGGGTTTATAAAAAATTACGAAGAATGTTGGTCGGCACATGAGCAGAGAAGAGATAGTGGCATCGCACAAGTACATAATCCAGTCAGTAGTATCCATTGTATAAATGACATGGTGCATGATATTACAAGGTCTAATTTTGATTGGAACAAGGCAGAGACCAACCTATGAATTTTGATGCCAAAGAGTTCTTTAAGTTGTTAAATGAGGGTAGCAAACCGTTGTGGCATGGTTACACCAACCACACTACATTGTCTGTAGTGGCAACATTACTTAACATCAACGTTGATCACAACATGAGCCATGAGTGTTTTAAGTCTCTCTTAAAGGCCATTAAGAGTATGTTGCCTGATGATGAAAAATTGCCCGATAACTACTACTTTTGTAAGAAAATGGTGAAGAAGTTGGGTCTTAGATACAAAATTATCAATGCATGTCCGAACGATTGCATGTTGTTTATAAGGAAAATAAACAGAAAACAAAGTACACGTTTTGTAGTCATGATCTGTTCAGGCCTAATAAAGAGAGTGGGACTACAAAAGAGACAAATAGACCTTTTAAGATTTTAAGGTATTTTCCAATTACACATCAGCTAAATAGATTGTACATGTCTTCAAGAACAGCTGAACGTATGACTTGGCATGCGAAATCTCTAGCTAAAGATGGGCACTTAACCCGTTTCAAAGAAATAGAGAAAACTTTAGGAAAGAAAAAGTAGAGAATGATATGCCTGCACCGCGATTGTTAAGGACAGAGATGCATAACCGTGTGATGAGATTGTCGGTCATCCTATTCGGTAAGATTGTTACCTCAAATATAATCAATGGGTTTAGCGAATCTCATAATTGGGTTTAAAGAAGTATCTTTTGGGAACTGCCTTATTGGTCTACAAATTTGATTTATCATAATCTAGATGTGATATATTGAGAAGAATGTGTTCGAAAATGTGTTTAACATCGTGATGAGTGTTACGAACAAGACAAAAGATAATTATAAGGCACGGTTGGACATGAAAAATATTTGTAAGCGTCCTGGATTAGAACTTTATGAATCTCCTAATGGTAAGATGGTCAAACCACATTCAAGATATACATTGTCCAAAAAGCAGGTTAAAGATGTGAGCACATGGATTAAGACTATAAACTACCAGATGGATAAGCATCAAATAATGAAGGGTGTGTTATAGGTGGGAAATTACAAGGGATGAAGAGTCATCACTGTCATGTGTTCATAGAAAGACTTATGCCTATAGTATTTCAGGACTTACTTGATAAACCAATATGAGATGCTTTGACTGATCTTAGTCGTTTCTTCAGAGACATATGTTCGAAAACATTAAATGAAAAGGACATGACTATACTTGAGAAGAACATCATTGAGATCACATCTAAGCTTGAAAAAAATATTCCTACCTAGTTTTTTTTTTACTTTGTGGAGCATTTAAAAATCCATCTACCATATAAAACTCATGTTGGTGGTCCAGTTCAATATAGATGGATGTACCCTTTCTAGAGGGTGAAGAAAAACCTTAAGAGGAAGGCAAAAATAGAGCTTACGTCTAGCGGTCGATATGTGAGGTATACAGTTTCAATGAGATATCTACATTTGTCTTAGACTATTTTCCTGACGAAGTCTTGACAAAGACCAATCGAATACTGAGACATGATGATGGGGGCATGTTGAACTAAATGGTCGAGTTTCCGTATTGGTCTACTAGGCCGCACTTATAGAAAAGAGAAGTGCATATTCCTCTCTGAGCGAGAATTATATGTTACACATACTTACATTTTTCTCAATTGCGAGGAGATTGATGAATTTCTGAGGTATATATGTAAAATTCATATTTAACTCTATATCTTAACCAATAATCTCATATATTTATATGTTAATGTTTATAATACATGTATAGATCATACGATGACGAAGTAAAAGAAAATCATAATGTTATCACTGATAAAGATATTCAACTAAGTCGTGATTAAATTTTTGCATTTTGACTAAAGGACAAAGTAAGTTAGTTAAGTTAATCAACCCATGTAATAGAATTTATGATGTGATAATTCACAATTTGTAAAAATTTTGTAGGCTCTTAATGAGGGAATGATTCCTTTAACTGTAAAAGTCCTAGTTATGGGCCCAAACATGGACCAAGTCAGCTGCATTTAATGGTTACAAAGTAAATGGCTGTGAATTTCATACAAAGACATATGCTCAAGGTAAAAGAACAACTAACACTGGAGTGTGTGTTCAAAGAGATTGTTACATTGAGCTTGGTCGTGCCTTTTATGGGGAGTTGGAGAAAATCATAGAGTTTTTATACAAGGGTATTTATGGGGATCAAGGTAACTTGTTCAAGTGTCGTAGGTTTGATTCAGAAAAAGTGATACGTGTCGATCGACATGGAATTGTTGATATTGACCTTTATAGGTCCACGCACGTTAACGCACCATTTGTGTTTCCAACTCAAACTGTATAAATATAATACATATGGAGATTAGCAAGTTATAATTCATACTCTCATGCGCAGTCGTGTATAATTAGTAGTCGGGGAGTTCTACAAAGAGGAGAAGTTAAATAGACCTCCTATAATAAATATGGAGGATAATAATGAACTAAACCAGTTAGAGGGTATAGATGAACTTGATAAATTAGATTCCGAGTCAGTACATGTGCCAAATGACATTGATACTGTGGAAGAAGAGTTATTGACTGACACTGACACTGGCACTGAATATAAAGAAGATGATGATTATGAATCTCCAAATGATGTTCAAAATAATTCTGACTCAGACATCGATTTTAATTAAACTGTATGTTTAGTTTTACTTGTATTACATACAATTACATATATACATGTTATCTATGTCTTTGTTATGTTTATGTACCTTTCATTTATAGTTGTCATAGTTAACTATTTCATACAAGAACCTCTCATTATTATCATTTTATTTGTTTATGTATTATCATATAACTTATAATAACATCCTGGAATTTTTATTTATAGATGTCTTCTTCATCAACGCCAAGAAAGCACAACTCGGGTCGGGGTCCGAATCAGGTCCCAAAGTCCCCGGCTAATTCGGATGACCGAATTCTTATTCAGATTCGACCTCCTCCCGACAGCACGTATGTTATTTACCTATTATATATTTATTTGATATTAACATTGTTGTAGATACGTTCATTAATTGCTTAAATATTAAAATAAAATTACTTATCTTTGATGTAAATTGTTGTTTACTTTAGTGATTTTCTAGATAGCAAAATTGTCAAGTGCATTTCATAACTTTATTTAAAAAACTGGCATACGCTAGTGATTATGTGAATGACCACACCTCTTGCCCAAAAGGATGCAGTTAGGGCTGGATTTCAGGTATATAATTTATTAACTAATATTGTATAGTAGTGTTGTATTATATTATCGTCGTTTTAATATTATTATTGTATTTTTATTTGTAGAAAAGGTATAGATGGGATGACGCACATTCAACAATCATAAAAACAATTTTTTGGCAAAAGTGCGACGTTCGAACAAAAGACAATTTTAATAAAGAATGACAAAAAACCCTACAGAATGCTGAGAGCGACCATCTAGGAGATGGTGAGCAGTACATGCACTAGCATAGCCTCTGATGATGCACCTATCCCATATGGGTTATGATGTGTGAGCAATGGAAAGTTGAGAGTTAGGTGAAGAGACACAAGACTACCTCCCTGAACAAAGCCTCAGGTGCACCTGAAGGCGACAAGGCAAAAGGCACTTATAGGGGCGGGAATATATCATAGTTACAGTATGTTTATTCTAGAGTATATATTTTGTAAACTTTTTTTTTGGTTTTTTTTTTATGTTTACAACCATGGTATAAGAACTTCTGTCTATGTGATTAATATATATACATATGTATGGATCTCGAGTTTTGTAGGAGGCTCAGTCTCATGGTCAACCTATCCATTGACTGGATATGTACGTGGCCACCTGCGATGGTTTGCCGAGGCTGTCCAGATAGCGGTAATTACTATATATACCTTTGATATGTTGTTTATAATTTTTTATGTTATTATTAAGTTTAAATATTTATTTTGAACTATTTAATGTTTAAACTGATGACAAGACACTTATAAGAGCTTAATGGACGAGCGTTATCCTGCTGGCACCCCGCGACCGTCGACAAATTAAGAATTATGGGAGAGGGCTTCAGTTCTAAAGAAGAACTACATAAAAAGACAAGGACAACGACGACGACCGACCATCAATAGCACGTGCAGCTCTGCTACCTAGTCTACTCAGTCATCGAGTCATCTAAGTTATCATACGTACTCATGTTGACTATGTGAGAGCGATCTGTCGAGATCGTGATCTTCTTTGTATATTGGATGGTTATATATAGTCTTTTAGTCCTGATGAGTTAGCAGATACAGTGGCGGCAGCAGCACAACATTATGATGACGACGAGGTCATCTTAATACTTATTATAATCAAATTAATCACGCACACACACACACACACACACACACATATATATATATTATTGTGGTAGACTTATTCTTGCTTCTTTTTAAATAATTCATATTATTTCGCTTTTTGTTATTGTAATGTTATATATAACCACTTTTACATTTAATAATACATGAGTTTTCCCTCACTTTTCTTTGCATAAGTCATACCAATATCAACATATATATTATATATTTAACATGTTTTATTCTTTTGTTACAGGCACGTAATAATTTGGACGATGATGTGATGCCCCCAAAATAGGTATACATCACCTATCTTGAGTCGCCAAATACTTGGTATAAAATACAAATATAACTTAATTATACAACCATCGTGTAGTATACGACAATACATAAATGAGAGTTTAAACAGGAATATTTCCTTCTAGACAATATTCCCCGAAAACAAGAATATTCCACGACCAAACGAATATTCCCCGACAAAATGAATATTTTATAACCACTTGCTTATTTTGTAAAATTTGCACATTTCACCCATAACCAAATTATTATATCAAATTAACTCCTTATTATTTCAAGATAATAAATAAAGAAAATTTAATTTTATTCATAATAAGTTGGGGTCTTACAGTTTTGGCTCTCCAAAAAACTCTGGTGGTCCCAGCTCCTTAAACTGTTTAGCGGTGATCGTCCGAGAGTTGTCAGTGTTTCCACCTGTATTTTGGACAAGAGCCACTCTCGCTTGATGTTGCATGAATTGCATAAAGCTCTGACCATCCCATCGTTCACCATTTCATTGGTGTTATTGTTTACATGAGGATTATTGTCTTCCTGTTGAACATTATCCTGAGTATTAATCTGTGGTGACTCCACGGTCTCATGGGCATCATTGCTTATCTCCACATTTTCAGATGCCATTTTTAAATACTGCCACAAAATAAGGGTTAATTGACATGTCACATATTATCCATATACTCTGACCAACCAATTAAATACCAAATAAACTTAGGTAGGTCATACTAGCGAAGGAATTCCCCGTCTCTCCCCTCCTAGTTCTTGTCTCACATCTCAGCCAGTGATCATATCCCTAAGCTTTGATACCAACTGTGACGCCCCCAAAATAGGCATACATCACCCATCTTGAGTCGCCAAATACATGGTATAAAATATAAATACAACTTAATTATACAACCGTCGTGTAGTATACGATAATACATAACTAAGAGTTTAAACAAGAATATTGCCTTCTAAACAATATCCACTCTCAAATAGAGTCCTCATTACATTTATTGTCACACTATTTTATAGAATAGTGAGGACTACTAATACACCATCTCGGACCATCACTCCGTTCCCCGACTAGTCCCGGCTACGTTCTCATTTCCTGAAGAGAACAATGAAAGCAAAAGGGTGAGCTCAACTAGCCCAGTAAGAAATATTATGAATAAGATAATGCAAAATAAATTATCATTAGTCTTTAATAATGTTAAACTGATAAAATACAATAGACATCAAGTTTAACTGTAGCGGAATAAGCAATCCATTAGAAGAGTCAAGTAGAGCATGATATCTACTATCTTCTATGATTAAAAATATTTTCATCAACTTTGTCGTTGAGACTCAGCTTCATAAATAAACCACATCATCTAATCATCCCTGCACTACGGGCCAAGGATATTCATTAAATCATCAATGGTCATGACTATACCGAATAATTCCTGGTCATAATCATACCAAAAACTGTCCATCAATGCATTACAGGCCACTGAGGACCTTTACCACATCATTTAAAACATTATAGGTCATGATTATACCGAATGATCCCTGGTCATAATCATACCAAGTCCATCTTGCACGTAAGCCAAAGATGACTTTCGTCACAATATAAGCATGAGGATGATGACAATGACATAATAATTCAATAAAACAAGTTCAAGAATAAATTTTAAAGATTTATAAGTTAATTTATCCTAAAATCAATTACGTCCAAATTGTCAACATGATACTGCTTTGTAGAGTAAAATTCAAGAATGCTCAGAAGAATATTTCCATGAAAAGATACTGGATGAAGCACAAATATCCAGGATATTCTACTAATTTCATTGATTATAGAAGTCAAAACTTTAACCAACTGAGTATAATAGAATATATGAAACTACAAATGGACTTTTGCCCGCCATACGGTAATCCACGTAGACAGATCATTTCCATAATTTAATAAGGAATGAATACGAAGGATCATTCACCATGCATGTGGTAATCCACATAGACATGTTATTCCAACAGAACAATAAGGAATTGAATAACAGAAGAATTCACCAGGCATGCGATAGACTGCACAGACAGGTTATTCAAACAGAATAATAAATAATGGAACCAGGTCATGCGTAAATGCACAGATAAGATATTCCAACAGAATAATAAATAATGGAACCAGGTCACGCGTAAACGCACAGACAGGATATTCCGACAGATAAATAAATAATGGAACCGGGTCATGCGTAAACGTCATGCATGTGATATTTCACATAATAATAAAGAATGGAATAATAGAAGAATTTCACCACGTATGCAGATTGCGCATATACGAAGTTATTCCAAGAGAATAATAAAGAATGGAATAATGTAAGAATTTCACCATGTATGCGAAGATTTGGCATAGACAAAAAGTTATTCCAATGTAATAATAAGGAATGGAATAACAATAGCTCTATTCATGAATACGAAAGAAATAATACCTCTTACCTCAAAAGAAGATTGATATCTTTGGAATAAAGGAGGTAAGTTGAGACTTCTTTCTTCTTTCTCTCTATAATTTCTCTCTATAATAATTGCTCTAAAGCTTTAGTGAATTGGTGAGAAATGAAGGAAGAATGAGCTTCCATTTATAGGAAAATATAGTTTCGATAATTGCACATTTTGGGGCTCAAAATATTACAGTACAATACCTCCAACTTTTCTTTCATTTTTAATTTAGTCCTCTAAGTATTATCAAACTTGCACCACCTCTCCTAATAGTAAATCATGTGAATCAATAGTAAATCATGTGAATCAATAGTTCTAGACATACAAAAATATGAATTACAGTATAGTACCTCCATCTATACGTCCATTTTTAACTTAGTCATGCAAGTATTATCAATCTTGCACCAACTCCCCTAATAGTAAATGAATGTGAATCAATAGTATACATATGTGAACAAATAGTTATAATCATGTGAATTAATAGCAATTAATTGCTCATTTATCCGATTAATTACCCGACTGGTCAGTATAACTTCCAGACATCAATTAATATCGAAATAAATGTCGATTTCCACTAACACTAACAATTCCCACACAATGGAACTATCAATTTTATCTTTAATCAACATAAACATATTCATCATTAATATTATAAATCATAATATTTAACAACCAAGTCGTTCCCAGGAAAGAGGGGGCTTTTCGATAAGGATTTCTCCTTATTGGCGCGCAATTAGATGACCAAACCTCTCCTTGAAAGAACTTCTAGACATTGTAAATATTGCAATTTAATAATATGAATAACTTTGCCGTCTCAATTATTGATTTTATAATATATCATATTATGCAGATGATATTGTGACAATAATCGAATCAATAATATGAGAGATATGATGCAGTAATTACTGTAGTAATAATTGAGTATAACTGAGTGACTTCTCACGTAAACATCAATAATCAATACTGTGTGCTACTATGCAACCACATGTATTACTGTACTTTTACTACCGAGTAGTTCAAAAATTTTAACGGTAACACTTCCACCGTTATTTTTATAAAAAGATAATTCTATCGTTTTTTTACTACGACAATACTTTCGTTGTGGGGTCCACCAATGATTGTGCCGTCATACGAATATTCTCTGTTAAAACGAATATTCCCCGACCAATTGAATATTATATAACCACTTGTTTACTTTGCAAAATTTGTTAATATTACCCACAACTATAACATTATATCAAATCCACACCATAATATTCAAAAATATATTTCGAGATAATTATTCTTTATTCATAAAAGTTGGGGTCTTACAACCTCCCCTTCTTATGAAATTTCATCCTCGAAATTAGGGTACATACCTGGTATATCGAAGAGGTGAGGATATCTTGACTTCATATCAGATTCTAACTCCCAAGTCATTTCCTCCACATCGTGGTTTCTCCACAAAACTTTGACTTGAGGTATAACCTTAGAGCGTAGAATATGATCCTTCTTATCCAAGATTTTAACAGGTAACTCTTCATATGTCAAATCTTCCTCTATCTCATCTGGTTCTAGTTCAATAATATGGTTCGGGTCTTTCACATATTTTTCGTAACATAGATATGTGAAAAACGTTATGAACACGAGACATACTTGGCGGTAAGGCGAGTCTATAGGCCACAGTTCTTACTCGATCGAGGATTAAAAATGGGCCAATGAATCGAGTATTGAGCTTTCATCTCTTTCCAAATCTCATAACTCCTTTCCATGGAGCAACACGTAACAACATATGATCTCCAATATTGAATTCCACGTCCTTTCGATGAAGATCAGCATAGATCTTTTGTCGATCTTGTGAGATTTTTATACGTTGTCGGATTGTTTGAATCTTTTTCGTAGTCATACGTACCAAATTCGGTCCCAACAATGTTGCTTCACCCACCTCATCCCAGTATACTACAGAACGACACTTTCTTCCATACAATGCCTCAAATGGAGCCATGCCAATACTTGCTTGATAACTATTGTTGTAGGAAAACTCCACCAATGGTAAGAACTTATCCCAACTTCCCTTGAAGTTAAGGACATAGAGTCTTAATAAATCTTCAATAGTTTGAATAGTCCTTTCCGACTGCCCATCCGTTTAAGGATGATATGCCGAACTAAATCATAAATCTGTGCCCATAGCTTTTTGCAAACTAACCCAAAATCGTGAAGTGAATCTTGAGTCTCAATTAGAAACTATGGATACTGGCATACCATGAAATCTTACAATCTCGTTTATGTACATACTAGCAAGACGTTCAAGTGTATAAGTTTCTCGTATTGGTAAGAAATGAGTAGACTTGGTCAATCTTTCAACAATGACCCAAATCGCATCTATGCCTTGAGAAACCTTGGAAAGACCAGTAACGAAATCCATGGTAATGTGCTTCCACTTCCATTCTGGAATTTTAAGTGGTTGTAATGAACCTTTTGGCACTTGATACTCCGCCTTGACTCGTTGACAAGTTAGACACCTTGAGATAAACCCCGTTATCTCTCTCTTCATATTGCTCCACCAAAATGTATATCGAAGATCACGATACATTTTGGTACACCCAGAATGGATTGAAAATGGTCTGTTGTGTGCCTCCAGCATGATTTTATACTTCAAGTCAGAATCGTTAGGAACACAAAGTCTGGATTTGACTCAAAGTATTCCTTCTTCATCAATTCTTACTTCTGGAATAGCACCTTCTTGTACTTTCTTCCTTATACGTATCAGTTCTAGGTCTGTAGCTTGAGCAGCTTTAACTTTATCGATTAAAGTCGGTTCCACTCGTATATTCACATCATCACATGGGTCCCTGGAGTCTTTAACTTTATTTCCTTCCTTTCCAAGTCATACAAAATGGGCCTTCGCGTTGACAATATTGCACTCGTGCCCGCATATGATCTTCTATTCAATGCGTCAGCTACTACGTTTGCTTTTCCAGGATGGTATTGGATGGTATGATCATAATCTTTCAACAACTCAAGCCATCGTCGTTGCTGCATGTTGAGTTCCTTTTGAGTGAAGAAATATTTGAGGCTTTTATGATCCGTATAGATCTCCACCTTCTCTCCATACAGATAATGCCTCCAAATCTTAAGAGCAAAAATGACGGCGGCCAACTCTAGATCATGAGTAGGATAATTCCTCTCATATTCTTTGAGTTGTCGTGAGGCATAGGCTATGAATTTCCCATGTTGCATGAGAACATATCCTAACCCTTTGCCTGAAGCATCACTGTAGATGACAAATCCCTCCGAGCCAGATGGTATTGTCAGAACATGTGTTGAAATGAGTCTTCTCTTGAGTTCTTGAAAACTCTTTTCACATTCCTCGCTCCAACCGAACTTTGTATCATTTCGAGTCAGTTGAGTTAATGGAGTAGCAATTCGAGAAAACCCTTCTACGAATCTCCGATAATAACCAACTAAGCCGAGAAAGCTACGTACTTCGGTCACTGACTTAGGTTTCTCCCAGCTTTGAATTGCTTCAATCTTTGCCGGGTCAACAGATAATCCATGATTTGATATCACGTGCCCAAGGAATGCAACTTCCTCAAGCCAGAACTCGCATTTCTTCAACTTAGCATACAGCTTGTTTTCACGAAGCTTTTGGAGTATCAGCCTCATGTGTTGCTCATGGTCTTCACGAGTTTTGGAGTATATAAGGATGTCATCAATAAAGACAACCACAAAGTGATCCAAATATTCCTTGAATACTCGGTTCATTATATCCATGAAGGAAGCAGGAGTATTAGTCAATCCAAAAGATATGACTAGGAATTCATAATGCCCGTACCGAGTTCTGAAAGAAGTCTTTGGAATGTCATCTGTTTTAATCTTCAACTGAGGATATCCGGAACGAAGATCAATCTTTGAAAAGAATTTGGCTCCTTGCAATCGGGTCAAACAAAAGTCATCAATGCGAGGTAATCGGCACCTATTTTTGATGGTGACATGATTCAACTCCCGATAATCAATACAAAGTCGCATACTTCCATCTTTCTTCTTCACGAATAGAACAGGAGCACCCCAAGGAGACGTACTAGGACGAATGAAACCGATGTCTAACAATTCCTGTAGTTGGGTTTTTAACTCCTGAAGTTTAATAGGAGCCATTTGATATGGGGCTTTGGAAATGGGTTTTGTACTGGATTCAACGTCGATACAAAATTCAATTTCACGCTCTGGGGGTAGGCCAGGAAGTTCTTCAGGGAATACGTCAGGAAATTTATTAACAATAGAAATATCATTCAAATCTGACGTATTTTTATTTAATTCCATGACATGGGCTAAGAAAGCTTAACATCCATTTTTCAATAAAAGAATAGCTTTATGACTTGATATGATAGTGATTGACTGTAATGGTTTGGTTGCTTGAATTCATATAATAGGTTGGTTAGGAATATGAAAGCTAACAACCTTACAAAAATAATCGATTTTAGCATGATGAGTAATTAACCAATCAATCCCTAAAATCACATCAAATGCAAGTATTTTCAAAGAAATAAGATCGATAGGTAACGTGCGGTTATCGATTTGAATCAAACAAGACTTATAAACCGTGGATGTAATGAAGGTTTCTCCCAATTGAGTTTCAACAGATAAGTCAAAGTCTAATTTCTTCAGAGTCAAATTTAAACGTTGAGCACAAGTAGGAGAAATAAAGGAATGGGTAGATCCGGTATCAAATAAAGTATAAACTTTGCTAGAGTTTATGATTAGCTTACCCGTGATCACCTCGTTCGGATTCCTCGCTTTTTAGGAGGTTATAAAAAATGCTCTCCCTTGAACTACCGGTTTTGTCTTGTCTGGGACACCTTTAGATGCCTTCATCCCAGCTGGACTTGACTTTGGTGCATGACAAAATCGGGCTAGGTGACCTTCTTTTCCATAATTATAACACGCTTTGGACTGCATCATGCAGTTTGGACTGATATGTCCCTCCCCTCCGCATTTGTAACATACGATCGGCGGTCGTTCTCCTTCCTTCCTAACAACGGTCTTTGGTCTTGACGCTTTCCATCCTTGTTGAATCTCCTCTTCTTGAAATGTCCACTCTTATTGTCATGGCCATGATTACCACCAAGTGATTATCATTTCGGCATGTTGATTCCTCCACGCTTATTGTCACCGCTCGATGATCGCTATCATCGTATTATCGACTTGTCGGTTGCTCACTCTTGGTTGTGTTGACTCATTATCGCTCTCCAATAACTGAGCCCTATTCACAACATCTGAATACAAACACAATTTATGAGAGATAAGGTATTAACTTATCTCAGGTTTCAAACCTCTTAGAAACATCCACGTCATTCTCTCCTCATTATCAACCAAGTGGGACGTAAACCGAGATAACTTGGCAAACTTAACTTCGTACTGCGCCACGGTCATATCGTTTTGCTCAAGCTTGTTAAACTCTACCTCCTTCATGTGACGAATACTTTCAGGAAAGTACTTGTCGTTGAACAACTCTTAGAACTTCTACCAAGACATCTGCAGTGCGGCAGGTTGAGTACGCTTTACAGATTCCCAACAGTAATCTTCCTCTGCACGCAACATGAAGGTGGCAAAGGGAACCTTTTGCTCCTCGGTGCATCCCAAGACATCAAATATCTTGTTGATCTGCTTTATCCAGATCTCCGCCTTAAGTGGTTTTTGTGACGCCCCCAAAATAGGTATACATCACCCATTCTGAGTCGCCAAATACATGGTACAGAAATAACTACAACTTTTATTATTACAATTGTCGTGCAAAATACGACAACACACATGCTGTGAGTTTAAATACAAATATTGTCTTCTAGACAATATCCATACTCAAATAAGTCCTCATTACATTTATTGATACACTATTTTACAAAAATAGAGAGGACTGCTAAAATAACTGTCTAGGACCATCACTCTTTACCCCGACTGGTTCCTGCTATATTCTCACCTCCTGAGAAGAAAAATGGAACAAAAAGGAAAAGGGTGAGCTCAACTAGCCCAGTAAAGAATATTATGACTAAGATAAAGAACAACAATTTATCGTTAGCCTTCAACAAATCAGATAAAATATAATGGGCAACCAGTTTTAGATCAATATTCACAATGGAAATAACAATTCATTAGAAGAGTTAAGTAGAGAATGAAATCTACTATCATCTATGAATTTAAAAGTCCATCATCAATATTTTATCCCTGTAACATCAATCAATATACATCTTGCATCAAATATTCATCTTTGCATTACGGGCCAAAGATATTCATTTGTATCACCAGTTGGTCATGTTCATCTCAACACCTGTTCATCTTTGCACTACGGGCCAAAGATATTCATTAGGTAATCATACATCTTTGCACTACAGGCCAAAGATATTCATCAAGTATCACCATTAAGGACTGAGGATGATGAAAAATATTTTAGAGAACGAATCCAGTGAGACAAAAGGACAAAGATTAGAGATTCGTACTTTAGATAATTCAAGTAAAAAAAACGCTCCATAATAATCCATAGTGAAGATCAAAACATGGATTCAATTTCAAGAATAAGGGTCACAACAGATAACTTGAAAGAGAACAAAAAAAGATTATATTTTTTTTATGAACAAGACTTCGTGAACAATGAATCGTGAGCGATGACTTTCGTGAAAAGATTACCGATCGAAAAGTTCCAAATTTGATTAAAAAGTTCAGATCAATATTCTTCTGAAATGATATTAAATGAAGCAAAATTTCTAATCATTTCAGGAATTATAGAAACAATACTTACCATAGTAAGTTCAAATTCAAGAATACGAGATGAAATAATATCGCTTACATAATATGGAGTATGAAAGAAAATAATATTTTTCACGAGTATTGCAATAAAATAATATCCTTTACCTTAGTAGAAGCTTGGATTTAACTGGAATATCAGATATTATTATGAGAAAATCTTGCAGAAAAACTACGCTCAAAGTATTCTTATACTCAAGAAAATACTCACAATACTTTAGAATAAAATTTTCTGATTATGAAGGTGTGTTGAGGAAGGAGGGGTTACCCCCTATTTATAGCAAAGCCTCGGAGGAAAACAGATGAACCTATCTACTCTGCCAAAGTTTTATGCCTAACTTCTACCTAATTCCCCTTTTTTTCCCAAGGTTGGGGCCACCTTTTGAAAACAAGCTACAAAGCACTTGCAGGAAAAGAAATTTCAATGCCTAACTTTCTTGTTCTTGTTGTTTTCTTTCATTGCCTGCAAATTCTTATGAGCAAGGCCCACCAAACTTGGAAAAAACATGATTTGCAGAAAACTTCCACCCACCAATTTAAAAACAAAGGATTGCAGGAAAAAGGAAACGTGCACGAAATAAAATAATAACCTTTACTCCACTTTTATTCATATGCTAAAAAATATATATTATTATAATAATATCACCATTTAAATTAAAAAAATAATATTATAATAATATATTTGAATGAATATTTTATCAGAAATTATAATTCCACAAAATATGCCAAACTATCAACAATTATGTCATGCTAAAATTCCTTCATTTATATCCACAAAAAAATAAATATATCCATCAATTATATCCACATAAAATAAATATTTGCTTATCATATAAATCAATAATTAATTATTCAAAAATAATATTACAGAATCACAATAATGACAACCAGGCAGTTCCCAGGAAAGATGGGGCTTTCTGGTAAGGATTTTTCCTTACTGGCGCGCAATTAGATGACCTAACCTCTCCTTGACAGAACTTTCTAGACATTGCCAATAATGATATCTAATAATATTATTCAAATAATATGAATTATTGATCGGATAATGGAAAATACCGTGCAATGACAATTATTGAAACAACAATAATATAAAATATCAACGCAACAATTATTGAATCAATAAAATAAAATACTGAACAGTAATTAATGTAACAATTGAGTAGTGCCTTCTTACGTAAGAATCAATAATTCAACAATACTGTGCAATATCGTGTGCTACTATACAACCACACATATTACTGTTTTTTAACCACTGGGTAATCCAACAGTGTTAACGGTAACAATTACGTCGTTATTTATAACAACTCAAATTTTTCGTTTTCTTCATCTGACAGTTATTCTGTTATGAGGCCCGCGAATAGCTGCGCCATCGTACGAATATTCCCTGAAAACAAGAATATTCCACGACCAAACGAATATTCCCCAACAAAATGAATATTTTATAACCACTTGCTTATTTTGTAAAATTTGCACATTTCACCCATAACCAAAGTATTATATCAAATTAACTCCTTATTATTTCAAGATAATAAATAAAGAAAATTTAATTTTATTCATAATAAGTTGGGGTCTTACAGTTTTGGCTCTCCAAAAAACTCTGGTGGTCCCAGCTCCTTGAACTGTTTAGCGGTGACCGTCCGAGAGTTGTTAGTGTTTCCACCTGCATTTTGGACAGGAGCCGCTCTCGCCTGATGTTGCATGAATTGCATAAAGCTCTAACCATCCCATCGTTCACCATTTCATCGGTGTTAATGTTTACATGAGGATTATTGTCTTCCTGTTGCACATTATCCTGAGTATTAATCTGTGGTGACTCCACGGTTTCATGGGCATCATTGCTTATCTCCACATTTTCAGATGCCATTTTCAAATACTGCCACAAAATAAGGGTTAATTAACATGTCACATATTATCCATATACTCTGACCAACTAATTAAATACCAAATAAACTTAGGTAGGTCATACTAGCGAAGGAATTCCCGCCTCTCCTCCTAGTTCTTGTCTCACATCTCACCCGGGATCATATCCCTAAGCTTTGATACTAATGTGATTTTACCCAAAATAGGTATACATCACCTATTCTCGAGTCGCCAAATACATGGTACGTAATACAAATACAATCTTTAATATACAAAAGAGAGTCATGAGTTTTAATACAAATATTGTCTTCTAGACAATATTCACTCTCAGAATAAGTCCTCATTACATTTATTGTCACACTATTTAACAGAATAGTGAGGACTACTAATACTATCATCTCAGACCGTCACTCCGTTCCCCGACTAGTCCCGACTACGTTCTCATTTCTTGAAGAGAACAATGAAAGCAAAAGGGTGAGCTCAACTAACCCAGTAAAAATATACATGATTAAGATAATGCAAAATAAATTATCATTAGTCTTCAACAGTGTTAAACTGATAAAATATAATAGACATTAACTGCAGCGAAACATGCAATCCATTAAAAGAGTCAAGTTGAGAATAAAATCTACTATCTTTTATGATTTAAAAGGTTTTTCATCACTTTTATCATTTGGGACTCAAACAATAAATAATCCACATCATCCCCACTTTTACGACCAAGGATATTCATTAATATCACAACCATAAATTATCCATGTACTACGGGCCAAGGATATTTGTGTATTCATCAATGGTCATGAATGCCAATAATCGTCCCATCAATGCACTACGGGCCAATGAGGACTTTTACCACATCATTTGTAATATTACGGTCATGATTATACCGAATAATCCCTGGTCATAATCATACCAAGTCCATCTATGCACTACAGGCCACAGATGACTTTCAACAAAATATAAATATGAAGATGATGACAATGATATAAGAATTCAATAAAACAAGTTCAAGAATTAATTTATTCAGGAATTAATAACGTCAAAATTGTCAACATAATACTTCTTTGTAGGTTAAAATTCAAGAATGCTCAGAAGAATATTTCCACGAAAAGATACTGGATGAAGCGCAAATATCAAGGATATTCCACTAATTTCATGGAGTATAGAAGTCAAAACTTTAACCAACTGAGTATAATAAAGAATGGAATAACAAAATAAATCACCATGCATGCGGTACTTCGCATAGACAGGTTATTCCAACAGAATAATAAATAACGGAACCCGGATCAAAGCGTAACACGCATCCGGCGTGATATTCCAATGAGAATAATAAAGAATGGAATAACAACAGAAATCACCATGCATGCGGTACTTCCCATAGACAGGTTATTCCATCAGAATAATAAATAACGGAACCAGGTCCGGCGTAAAATTCACAGATAGGATATTCCAAAAGTATAATAAAGACAAAACCAGGTCCGGCGTAAAACGCACAGACAGGATATTCTAACAGAATAATAAAAAATGGAATAACAACTGAATTTCACCATGTATGCGGTACTTCGCATAGACAGGTTATTCCAGTAGAATAATAAATAATGGAATAACAGAAGAATTTCACCAAGTATAGGGTAGACCACATATACAGGTTATTCCAACAGAATAATAAAGATTTGAATAACATAAGTTCTTTTCATGAATATGAAAAAAATAATACCCCTTTCCTTATAAAGAAGAAACTGGATATAGAAGTAGTGGAGTAGCAGAATACTTTTCTTTTTTCTCTTTATAGTTTTCTCTCTCTAGAGTTTCAGTGAATTCGTAAGAAATAATGAAGGAATGAGCTTCTATTTATAGAAGAATGGACTAAATAGTAACCAATCCATGAACGGTCCAGATTGATTTACTTTAAATAGACGGCCCAGATTGGTTTATAATAAAATATAATATATTCTATTTATAATCTAATAAAACGAATAACTTTATAAAAGTATTCTGTTTTATATAAAAATATTTTACCATGCAAACACTATGCAGGCACTATGCAAACACTATGCATAATAAAATATAATATATTATAATTATTGTCTAATAAAACAGATAACTTTATAAAGTATTCTGTTTTATATAAAAAGATTTACTATTAGCTTAATAAAACGAATAACTTTTTAAAAGTATTCTGTTTTATATAAAAAGCTTTTCTGTTTTATTATATTAATAATACTAATAAAACAAAACTTCATCATCATTATTATTATTCACACTATTAATCGACTGTGTCGCTTTCGAGAGAAGGGGGCTTTCCAATAAGGATTTATCCCTATTAGCGCGCAATTAGGTGACCAAACCTCTCCTTGGCAGAACTTCTAGACATCGTTAATATTGTAAATAATAATATTAATAACTTCATCATCTCAATTATAAAATATCAATAATAATTGAATCAATTAACGTGAGATACTTTGCAATAATTACTAAAGCAATAATTGAACAAAACTGAGTAACTTCTCACGTAAGCATCAATAATCAATACTGTGTGCTACTATGCAACCACGCGTATTCCTGTACTTTTAACACTGGGTGTTTCAACAGTTAATGGTAAAACTTCTGCCGTTATTTTCATAAAAAATATTTTTGTCGTTTTCTCAATCCGACAATAATTCCGTTGTGGGGTCCACCAATGATTGTGCCATCGTACGAATATTCCCTGTTTAAAACGAATATTCCCCGACCAATCGAATATAATATAACAACTTGCGTACTTTGCAAAATTTATAAATATTTCCCGCAGCTATAATATTATATCAAATTTATTCCATAATATTCAAAACTGATATTTATAGAAAATTCATTTCTATTCATAAAAGTTGGGGTTTTACAGGAACTATCAATTTCATCTTTAATTAAAACGAACTTATTCATCATTAATATTATAACTCACAATGTTTAACAACCAGGTCATTCCCAGAAAAGAGGGGGCTTTCCGATAAGAATTTCTCCTTATTGGCGTGCAATTAGATGACCAAACCTCTCCTTGACAGAACTTGTAGACATTATAAATATTCCAATTTAATAATATAAATAACTTTGCCGTCTCAATTATTGATTTAATAATATATCATATTATGCAGATGATACTATGACAATAATCGAATCAATAATATGAGAGATATGATGCAACAATTACTGTAGCAATAATTGAGTATAACTGAGTGACTTCTCACGTAAGCATCAATAATCAATACCATGTGCTACTATGTAACCATGCATATTACTGTACTTTTACTACCGAGTAGTTCAATAGTTTTAACGATAACACTTCCGCCGTTATTTTTAATTATAAAAAGATAATTCTGTCGTTTTCTTACTATGACAATACTTTCGTTGTGGGATCCACCAATGGTTGTGCCGTCATACGAATATTCCCTGTTAAAATGAATATTCCCCGACCAATTGAATATTATATAACCACTTGCTTACTTTGCAAAATTTGTAAATATTACCCACAACTATAACATTATATCAAATTCACACCATAATATTCAAAAATATATTTCGAGAAAATTATTCTTTATTCATAAAAGTTGGGGTCTTACAGATGATGCATGAACTGGCTTGTATTCTAGAGATTTAAAGCCTTGTAGTTTTGTATTCATTCTTTTACTGACTTAATATTAGACGAGGATAACATTTGTATATAACACATTTAGTTCATGTTGATTTATTTATGTTTATATAGTTTATATTGTGTTGGCTTATTTGTTTGCATGAATGAATGTTTATATGGATGTTTATATATACTATTGTGTGTTGGGATATAAAGCAAGTACAAACATGTACTATTTTTTTTTGGGAAATCCACAAAAAAGACAAATTATTTTTTTAAAAAAATTAGTATCAGTGACCGCATGCGGTTGTTAATACCTGTCAGCGATCGCTGATGTCATTAGCGTATTAGCGACCAGTGCGATCGCTAATGGTGATCGCTGACACGTGGTGCCACATCACCCCTGAGACCTGACTCAAGTTGACTCGGCTTAGTGATGGAATCGATAGCTATTGGCGGTCGCTGAATAGTCGGTCACTTATGTCGGTCGCCTAAGTCCACCCAGTGACCATATAATGTGCGACTACTATCAGCGACTACACTCGATCACTGATTGACATCTTCAACCGAGCGTGGTCACTGATAGCTGGTCGCATATAGATTTTTTGTGTAATGTTAGGATCCTCCTCTAGCTCAATACCCTACATTAAAGAGAATGTTGAAAAAGAGACTTCAAAAAGTGAAAAGGATGAAGAGGCTATAACAATTAGTGAGCTCAAGCCTGAGGATAAAAATGATGATATGGTAGTAGATCAGACTGTTGACACTGAAGAAGAAGAGAGAATCATAGAAACTCATGTTGAACCTAGAGACAAGTCAAGGTCAGATGAAGCAGTTATTCAAGAAACAATCAAAGACAAAGAAGAAATAATCACAAGAGAAAAGAGAATGAAGAAAGGAAAGAAAAAGATAAGTGAAGAAACAGAGAAGAGGGACGAGTTGGAATAAGGAGAAATCTATGCCCCTAAAGATGAAGAACCTATAGATTATTCTGCTCCTCAATCATCTAATGTATTGCCCTCTAAAAGAATCCGTATTTGGATAGTTCTAGAAGCCTTTAAAGAGTTAATGCAAATATATTTGAGAGATGGATAGAACATGATGAAATGCGCAGATCTAAATGATTCCAATAACTATGGAGGATCTGCTAAAAAGATTTTAAGATGCCAAACTGGATCGAACTACCGTGTTGTACAATCCTGAAGGACAACAGTTGACATCATTCTATCCATGGATGCCTTAGCTCAAGGCTATATCTAATGAAGATGAAATTTTTCTTGGATGGTGTTTATCAAACTTTTCGGCCCGACCTAAAGGAAATCTCCTAGAACTTTCCAAGAGTTCAATCGTATCCGATGAAGTTGATAAAGGATACCAAGCATTTCAGAGTATACAGACATTATGAAGGTGCTTACATTCCTCATAATTTGATAGACTACCTATCATCTCAGTCTCATGTCTTCGTAAGTAAAGTCGTAGAACATCATTACTCTACGAATTCTTCTGAACAAATCTCTCAACTAAACCTCAACCACTCAAATCAGTCATCAACCTTCACCTTAAATCTCTCTCATACCATTTACTACTCCATCTAACATTCCATCTTCATCTCGTCATGAATTCTTTAATGTTTTCACTACTCTCGAGAACATTAATATGATTCAACAACCCTCTGCTCAGCTAACTGTCACTTTCGCTCCTACGTTAGCAATAACTGATTCTCAACCTACTCCTGAACATGAAGCTAGTTCACTCTACAAGGATTTGAAAGAAATTATTGCAAAAATATCTCTCCAACTACATCAGCAAAATCTTATTCATCAGCAATCCATCGAGTATACTAATAAAGCTTCACTTGAAAGGCAGTACAGAACTGGGAAAAGCATCACATCTCTCTCCGAGAAAGTGGAAGATCTTACCCAGTCTGTGACACCCCCAAAATAGGTATACACAACTTATTCTGAGTCATCAAATTCATGGCACAAAATTTAAATACAAATTTCATTTATACAATACGACAAAACGTAGAGAAAAGTTTTAACACGAATATTGTCTCGTAGACAATATCCAAACTCAAATGGAGTCCTCATTACAATTATTATCACACTATTTTATAGAATAGTGAGGACTACTATAGCCACCATCTTGGACCATCACTCCATTTCCCGACTAGCCCCAACTATATTCTCATTTCCTGAAGAGAACAATGAAAGAAAAGGGTGAACTCAACTAGCTCAGTAAAGAATATTATGATTAAGATAATCCAGAATAAATTATCCTTAGTCTTCAACAGTATAAAAACTGATAGAATACAATAGTCAACAAGTTAAACTGCAGCGGAACAAGCAATCCATTAGAAGAGTCAAGTAGAGTATAATGTCTACTATCTTCTATGATTTAAAAGTTCATCATCAATATTTTATCTTTGTACTATAGCTCAATAAATAATCCACATCCACGAATTATCCATGCACTATGGGCCAAGGATATTCGTTATTATCACCAGTGGTCATGATCATGCCAAACAACTGTCCATCAATGCACTACGAGCCAATGAGGACTTTTACCACATCATTTATAATATTACAGGTCATGATTATACCGATACATAATTCCTGGTCATAATCATATCAATCAACAGTCCATCTATGCACTACGGGCCAAAGATGACTTTCATCATAATATAAGCATGAGGATGATGGCAATGATATAAGAATTCAATTAAGTGAGATCAAAGATAAATTTTAAAGATTTATAATTCAATTTATCCAGAGTTTAAGAATGTCCAAATTGTCAACATGATAACTGCTTTGTGGAGTAAAATTTAAGAATATTCATGTATCAAAAGTAATTTGGACATAAAAGAAATCAATTTTTGTCGTGAATAATACCCCAGGTGAATAGTACTCAAGTGAATAGTACCCCGACATAAAAAGATTAAAATTTAACAAGAATGTTCAGAAAAATATTTTTATGAAATGATACTAGATGAAGCGCAAATTTCAAGGATATTCTACTAATTTCAAGGAGTATAGAAACAATACTTATCAAAATAAATGTAAAATTCGGAATATGAAACGAAATACTATTACTTGCATACTATAGCGTATGGAAGAAAATACTATTTCTTACGAATATTGAACAAAAATAATATATCTTACCTTAGTAGGAGAGTAATTCCGATGACTGGTATAGCGGAGATATTCTTGAAGAAAATTTGCACTATTTGCAACACTCAAAATTTTCTTAAACTCAAAAGAAATACGCTCAATATTATAGAAGAAGAATTCTCTGATTCTGGTGTGATTTTTATTTCTAAACTAAACATCCTATTTATAGGAGAATGGCAGGGGCGCTGTTAAGAAAATTCACGGACGAAACAATTGAAGATTCACGAACGAATTTATTCAAAATCTTCAGACGACCAATTTTCAAAATAATAATATAATATTCAAGTAAAACAAATAACTTTATATATAATATAATATATTCTATTTTATATATAAAAAATTGTTTTATTACTAATAAAACAAAACTTATAATATATATATATATATATATATATATATATATATATATATATATAAGTAATAAAACAAAACTGAGATAACTTTCTATCAACGATTTTGAAAATTGAGTAAGTGGGGGTCTATGTAATAAGCCAAACTTACAGCAAATACTTCATGAAAAAACCCTCTATTTTTCGCAGTTCACTTGACTAATTATATTTTTAATCTTTCAATATTAATTTATCATTAATATTATAACTCACAATATTAACAACCAGATCATTTCCAGGAAAGAGGGGGCTTTTCGATAAGGACTTCTCCTTATTGGCGCACAATTAGATGACTAAACTCCTTTACTCGACAAAACTTTCTAGACATTGTCAATAATGCAAATAATAATATGAATAACTGTGTCGTCTCATTTATTGATTTAATAATATAAAATATTGTACAGATGATATTGTGACAATAATTGAATCAATAATATGAGATACTATGCATCAACTACTATTACAATAATTAAATAAAACTGAGTGACTTCTCACGTAAACATCAATAATCAAAGATATTTTACAATACCATGTACTACTGTGCAAACACGCGTATTACTGTACTTTTATCACTGTAGACACTCTAAATTTTCTTTTCTTGTTACTAACTATACAGGATGGCAAAAGCGTCTTTTTCACACTTTAGAGGTAACCCTGGAGGACTACAACATCATTTCCCGACCCCAAAGTTAACCCCGGGAGGTCAACCAACCTCAGAGATAACCCTGAGGACATTTAAAGTCAACCAAATGACAATCTCAGAGATAACCCTGGGAAAAACCCGCTACAACTGTGCGAAAACCGGAGATAACCCCGGGAAGGGCAAAATGGTTATTTTGCCAACTCAACTTCACTTCAAATCAAACACACTCATTTTAATATGAATCACATCAAAATATGTCACACAAGAATCATATCTTAACTTCCAAGCGCAAACTAAGAAAAATGGCTCAACGGACTGCCTGACGGAGACCCAAAAATGCCATTTCGGTCATGGACCCATCTTCCAGGAATCAAAAAGGGCAAATCCCATGTCATTGCGTAACTCTCGACATAAGCGGTCCGAAGAAGGTTACATATACCTCATTCGGATGCTCGGATTGAAGTTCTGCAAGTTCGAGCAGACATTACAGTGCACGAGTGCACGTACTTCGAGATGGCGAGACCCAAGGAACCCCGGGTAGCTCGGGCAGCCGCATGTGTAACAGAGGCTTCCGCAGGTACACCTGCGGCCATCCATTCTATATATATATGGGGCTTGGGCCAGCCATATTTGGAGGAGAAAGAGCGAGGGAACCCTGTCCAATTGGCTTTGTACACCCCCATATTGAGTGTTTGCTCTTTTTAAACACATGTTAGCCCACATATAGTTATATATTTACCCGCGAGAGCTGAGTGCTTATCCATATAGAGTCATAGAAGTCTGCATTGGAAACCCACTGTAAGCCTTCTTATACTCTATAAAGCCTTTCTATTCATATTTGCACACACTATTCTACACATTGGGAGTCGTGTGTGTGTGTTTGTCCGGACTTCGGTTCGTAGTTTTCATTTTTTTCTGTATATATATACTTATATATATATATATGTATATGTTTTTATATGGACTAACATTATCGAGTTATGCCTCGATTGAGCCTAAACTTCGGTCTGGAGCGTTTATTGGCTTATATATATATATTTATATATATATATATATATACTGTTGTCAGACTCTGTCTGATGAGCCTAGACTTCGGTTTGGAGCGTTTAATTGCTTATATATATATATATATATATATATAAACTGTGGTCAGACTCTGTTTGATGAGCCTGAATTTTACATTCGGTGCGTTTAATTGCTTTTATATATATATATATATTATATATATAATTGTTGTCTTACATATCCGATGAGCCCGGATTTTATATCCGTGCATTTCTATCGCTTATATATATATATACATTCCATCATGCACAGTTTACTTAGTGGCGGTTGATCGCTTCTGACTTTCTTTACATTTCGTCTCGCTTGGAGTTTACTTAAGTGGTAGTTGATAGTTTTTACAACTTTATTTACATTCAAGTCCTTTGGAGTTTACTTCGTGGCGGTTGATAGTATTTATTACTTTATTTACATTCTGATCCCCCATAGAGTTGCTTCGTGGTGGCTGATCATGCATATATATATATATATATATATATATATATATATATATATATATTTACCGCTTTTATATATATATATAACTGCTTACTGCTTTCCATAAAAATTACAGTATCATGTGAGCCTAGGAATCATGTGATCACAGATTCAGTCTACTGAATCTAGATTCGGTTCCCATGATGGACTTTTTCTAGTTGTAAACAGCTTGTACATTATTTACAGTGTCTAAATTTCCTTGGATGGCTGTCATGCCCATAAGGAGTTCGGCACTGCTGAATATTATTTTCTCGCAAATGCCTCGCATCTCGATAATAAAAGCAAACACGCCGAACATTTAGATAATAAAATGGAAGTATCAAAGGCCTCAATTACTATTGAGCACAGGGTTTGAAAAAACCTTTTTCATAAAACTTCATTGCTATATCTTGTTTAAAACTGAATTTTCTATAAAAATTCAAACCCTATGTATATAGGTTCAACGAGGCATAACACTACTTCCAAATAATTGCACATTGATCCACACACACACACATATTCATATAACAGTTTCTTTGAAAGGTGGCGGTCACCGTGGCAACACGGATGTCAGGGGGTGCCTAACACCTTCCCTCCACATAACCAAGCCCTCGAACCCTAAATGAATCTCAGTTTCACAGACCCGTTTAGTAGTGTTACATCACTGGGTCAATGTACAAACCTTTTCGGTTGCGTTGGTGCAACCAGTCAAATACACCAGCTGGCGACTCTTAAAGTCAAATCATCGACATTATACATGTCGGACCTTTTTCACTTATTTTTTTCAAACAAATCTCACATTAACATGAGAACACCAAAAAATAAGTAACGAAAAGGGACATCAAAAAATCCCGACGTCGACAGGTGGCGACTCTGCTGGGGACTCCAGTAAGAGGGCTTAAGCCGCTATTACAAGCTTTTCAAAATTGTTATATGTTTGTGTATGAATGTTGCATTTACATTTATGATGAATGTGTATGAATGCATCTTAATTACTGCACTGCTAAATATCTATCTGTGATATTAGTGCTTCGCACATGTCATCATTTTGCATAAACGGTGAGACACGTTGTATGTGAATGTATGTTGTGTGGTCCCTCCACCAGGAGGCTATCCTGTCGGTGTTTGATTACTGGACTCGTGGGAAGAATAATTCCTCGGGGCTCAGGAAAGGCACCACTCAGATTCGCTCCAGTTGAACGACCAGATTAACTTCCCGTCAAGTAGATTGCGATGATCTGGGAACCTTCATGCCAAAAATCTGCGAGAGTAACCTAAGATAGGTCATCCTCTAATAATCCAAATGCGGAGAAAAGTCTCTTCATGCTTTCCATTTTCAATTACTTGTAAAAGCATTTACTTATAATTTCATTCCATGATCATTTATATGTAATGGAAAATATAAAGAATATTTGTGCATGACATGTTATCAATTATCACCCGTTTTTGCAGGAAAATATTCCTAAAACGGACACATTATAATAGCATTTACATTATTCCCTTAGACTAAACTACGTAAGTCTTTTTGTAGGGAAGCAATTGGGCCCGTTTCCCGTTCAAAGTCCAAAAGGGCATTAAGCCCACAATTAGACATTGATAAAAGTGCCCAACCTGATCCTACTCCTGTCTCTCGCGAAGAGTTCGAAAGATTAAGCTATCAAATGACAGAGTTGGCTGTTATGCTCAAAGAACTACACCAATCTACTCAGGGTATACAAATACCCACCCACACAAAATCCTCTACACATGGAGGAATCCGGGGCCAAACAATGCCTACTCAACCAGAGTCATCCACACCAGGGGGAAGTCAGGGTATTGGCAAAAAGATGGAAACCCAGATACCTAAACCTCATTCCAATAAAAAAATCACAAATCTCAGGGATGATCGAGAAACTGGGGATCTAAGAAAGAAAGTCCAACAAATGGAGGAGAACATCCGGTCAATCAAAGGGATTGGAAATTATGGGAGTGTCACTTATTCAGATCTCTGCATATTCCAAGGGGCTCGATATCCTACCAAATTCAAAAGTCTCAGAGTTTAAAAAGTACAATGGGAAAGGCGATCCCTATACGCACCTGAAAGTGTACATTGGCGAACTGGGGTCTTATGCTGAAGATGAAAGCCTCAGAATGAAGCTTTTTCAAAAGAGTCTCACTGGAGAGGCTAATGCATGGTATTCCCGACTTGACAATGCCAAAATCCACAACTGGGAAGAATTGGCCCACGCCTTTCTAAGTCAATACAATTTTCAGTCACAAATGGCACCTGATCGATACCAAGTGACTAAAGTCAAAAAGCAAAGTACTGAGTCTTTCCGAGACTATGCCCAAAGGTGGAGACATCTCGCAGCGCAAGTCATTCCATCAATGACGAAAACTGAGATGGTAATGACGTTTATTGACATTCAAGAGGCGCCTTATTATGAGAGGATCCTAGCAGGCATAGGAAAACCATTCTCGAAAATGATCAAACACGGCGAAATGGCATAAATGGGCCTGAAGGCAGGCAAGATTAAAGACTTCACTGCTTTGGAAGCAGTCGCCAAACATATGAAAACTGGCAAGTATGCTAGCTATCCCAAGGGGGTACCCGATAAAGGTAGTGAAGATGTATCCCTTGTTGTACAGGGGCAATCTAGTAGACCAACCTACAGTCCCCCCATTTGGAAAAAATGAGACAATCTGCCATTTCAACAACAGGTTGCATTTAACTAATTCCAGGACAGGAAAAGAAAATTTGAGAGAACAAAAAATCAGGTGTTCACTCCACTAGGCGATTCTCTTGAAAATGTTTTGGCGATATTGATGGATTATAAGCAAATTACCGAACTAGCTCCACCTCTGGAACCAGGGAGCAAAAGATACAATCCAAGCCAAAGATGTGCTTACCACTCAGGATCTCCAGGACACGATACAGAAGATTGTTGGTCCTTAAAGCATAAAATTCAAAATCTGATCGAAAGTGGCAGTATTGTGGTCCAACAACCTGATCAACAAAATGTCAACACCAACCTTCCGTTACAGCATGATACGGAAGAAGTAAACATGATCGGGTCAGGAAGCGCTGAAATATATCCAATTCATAAGTGCATATGAAGGATAGAGGACTACCCCCAAAGGCACAGAACAAATGTCCTAAAGTGGGAAAACTCGGAGGAAGGTATCATGGTAATGCAAAAATTAAAGAAGATCCGGAATCAAGTAAATCTGATAACTAAACTGCTAATGCGACAACATTAGGATACGAGGTAGTTTTTCACTCAACTATCAGAAGGCCAAGAAAAGGGGGATGATAAAATTGCTAGAAGATCTCGCCAATGAAAAAATCGCTCGGAGGAATGCGAATTCTCAAAGAAGAAAGATCAAACAACCTCCACAAAAGCCCGAATATTCACCCCTCTAAGCAAATCCAATGAAGAAATGCTACACTTTCTGATAAGCGAGTAGTTGCATGTTACATGTTGCATATTTAAATTCATTAGCTAGGTTTGCATATGTTAGTTCATGGTTTATGTTTAGGATTATTAAATCTTGCATTCAGGTAATCATTTAGTTGCATAGTAGCTTAGGAATGTAAATATTTTTTATTTATCTTTGCATTCATGTTATGTTTACCACATATATCTAAAAAAAAAATTCAAAATTCAAAAATAATAGTTAGTTAATATTGTAAGACCCCAGCTTTTTATAAATAAAATTAAATTTTCTCTATTCATTATCTTGAAATAATAAGGAGTTAATTTGATATAATGTTTTGGTTATGGGTGAAATGTGCAAATTTTACAAAATAAGCAAGTGGTTGTAAAAAATTCATTTTTGTCGGGAAATATTCGTTTGGTCGTGGAATATTCTTTTTGTCGGGAATATCCGTACGACGGCGCAGCCATTCGTGGGCCTCATAACAGAATAACTGTCGGATGAAGAAAACGACAAAGTTGAGTTTTATAAATAATGGCGTAATTATTACCGTTAACACTATTGGAATACCTGGTGCTTAAAATACGGTAATACGCATGGTGGCACGATGGAAGACATGGTATTGCATAAGATTGTTGAATTATTGATTCGTCCGTAAGAAGGCACTACTCAATAATTATTACAGTAGTTATTGTTCAATATTTTATTTTATTGATTCAATAATTGCTGTGTTGATATTTTATATTATTGTTGTTTCAATAATTGTCACTGCACAGTATTTCCCATTATCAGATCAATAATTCATATTATTTGAATAATATTATTAGATAACATTATTGGCAATGTCTAGAAATTTCTGTCTAAGGAGAGGTTTGGTCACCTAATTGCGCGCCAGTAAGGAGAAATCCTTATTGAAAAGCCCCCTCTTTCCTGAGAACTGCATGGTTGTCATAATTGGGATTCTGTAATATTATTTGTGAATAATTAATTATTGATTTATATGATAAGAAAATATTTATTTGATGTAGATATAAATAATGGATTTATTTATGTGGTTATGAATGAAGGAATTAATGTTGAGGTGTTGTATCAGTGTTTTGTCGGATTAGAGGTATTAAAAACTCAAAGCGGTGTTCTTAAAGCTTTATTGCGTGAGTTGTAATTTTAATCCGACCATTGGATCGTTGTGATTTTTGGATATGTTATACATATATGAATTGAGTATATGTCCACAAATTTTGAACCGTTGAAATTTAACGCATGATTTGTTATGAATTTTAAAAGGTGTTGAAACGGTGTTGAAAATCGTCCGTTTGTGGATTTCAGATATTTTCTGTTTGGAATTTCGAAAAACTCAAATCTACAAAGTTGTAGAGAATTCAATTTCGTGTAGAATGGACATAAAATTCGTATTTTTATGATAAACGGGCTATTTTCTATAAATTACTGAAGTTTTGGGAATTAAAATAATTTTTATTAAATTATGGGTGGGACCCACTTTTTGGTTGGTGTTGAGTACACACATGGGCTGCTGAATTTGTCCAAGAAGGCATGCTTAGATTTTTCAAATGGTAGGTGGCGTAGAAATTAAAAAGAAATAATATTAGTTTATTATTTTAGTCTCCTATGGCGTTAAAGATTTTCCTATAAATAGTATTTATTAGGTTAGAATTGAAAATCACACCGTAAACAAGTTTTCTTTCTTTCTAGATTATCGAAATATTTTTGTGAGTATTTATATACTTTGAGAGTTCTTTGTTTCTAAGATAAGCTTCCTTCGCTTTATCCGATATTCTGATCAGAAATACCGTTATTTTGAGGTAAAAGATGTTATTTTCTTCTAAAATGATATTATTTTCTTCAATAGCATTATGATGAAATATTGGTGAACTTTTTAATCAAATTTGAAACTTTTTGTGTTGGGATTACTATTCATGTATATGACACTATTCACGATACTAAGACCTTATTCGCTAATCGACACTTTATTCAATCAAAAATGAAAATTTTCCTTTTTGTCCAATATGTCTATTTTGGCTACTATCTTTGATTGTATCCATGTTTTGATCGTTATTTTTGAATTCTGCTTCACAATTGGTTATTATGAAGTATTATTGATCTTGGATAATATAAAATCCCAAATTTTACGAATAAAGATTTAATTTTCTCGAAATATTTTTTTTTATATTATGGTGTGAATTTGAGATAATGTTATAGTTGTGGGTAGTATTTATAAATTTTGCAAAGTATGCAAGTTATTATATAATATTCGATTGGTCAGGGAATATTCGTACGGCGGCATTTAACAAGACAATCATCGGTGGATCCCATGATAGAATTATTATTTTCGGATTGAGAAAACGACAAAAATATTTTTATAAAAATAATGGCGGAAGTTTTACTGGTTGATCTTGTTGAACTACTTTAGGTAGTAAAAGTATAATATCTGCGCGCGTGGTTGCATAAGTAGCGACACCAGTATTGATTATTAATGCTTATGTGAGAAGTCACTCAGCTTTGATTCAATTATTGTCGATATTTTATATGTTATTAAATCAATAATTGAGATGATGAAATTGTTAATATTATTATTTGCATTATTAACGATGTCTAGAAGTTCTACCAAGGAGAGGTTTGGTCACCTAATCAAGGCGTCAATAGGGAGAAATCCTTATTGGAAAGCCCTCTTTCCTGTGGAACGACACGGTCGATTAATAATGTGAATAATAATAATGATGATGAAGTTTTGTTTTATTCAGATTATTAACGTAATAAAAGCGAAAAACTTTTTATATAAAAAAAATGTAATACTTTTATAAAGTTATTCGCTTTATTAGGCTAATAGTAAAATCTTTTTATATAAAATGTAATACTTTTATAAAGTTATTCGTTTTATTAGACAATAATTAGAATATATTATATTTTATTATTCACAGTATTTGCATAGTGTCTGCATAGTGTTTGCATAGTAAAATCATTTATAAAGTTATTCATTTTATTAGATTATAAATAGAATATATTATATTTTATTTAAAAGATTTTGCTTTAAATATGGACCGTCCGATTAAAGTAAAACAATCTGGACCGTTCATGGATTGGTTACTATTCATTCCATTCTTCTATAAATAGAAACTCATTCCTTCATTATTTCTTACGAATTCACTGAAACTCTAGAGAGAGAAACTATATAGAGAAAGAAGAAAAGTAATCTGCTACTTCACTACTCCGATATCAAGTTTCTTTTACGGTAAGGGGTATTATTTCTTTTGTATTCATGAAGAGAACTTCATTATTCCATCTTTATTATTCTCGTTGGAATAACTCAGATCACGCTGCTACCCTATACTTGGTGAAATTCTTCAGTATTCCATTCTTTATTATTCATTTGGAATATCCTGCTCGTGTGTTTACGCCGGACTGGTTCCGCCTTTTTATTATTCTCGTTGGAATATCCTCATCTGCATTTACGCTTTGACTTGGTTCTCGCTTTTTTATTATTCCTTATTATTCTATTGGAACATCCTCATCAAGTGCGTAATTTTGCCCTACTTCGCTTCATTATTTATTATTCTGTTGGAATAACCTATCTATGCGAAGTACCGCATGCATGGTGATTTCATTTGTTATTCTATTCTTTATTATACTCAGTTGGTTAAAGTTTTAACTTCTATACTCCATGAAATTAGTGGAATATCCTTAATATTTGCACTTCATCCAATATCTTTTCATGGAAATATTTTTCTGAGCATTCTTGAATTTTACTTTACAAAGAAGTATCATGTTGACAATTTGGACGTTATTAGTTCCTGGATAATTTAATTCTTGAACTTGTTTTATTGAATTCTTATATCATTGTCATCATCCTCATGTTTATATTATGTTGAAAGTCATATGTGGCCTGTAGTGCATAGATGGACTTGGTATGATTATGACCAGGGATTATTCGGTATAATCATGACCGTAATGTTACAAATGATGTGGAAAAAGTCCTCATTGGCCCGTAGTGCATTGATGGACAGTTTTTGGTATGATTATGGCTATGGATTCTCTTCGGCCAAGGGAGAAAAGATGAATTTTTTTATGGCATGATCAGGATCGTTGATGAATACACGAATATCCTTGGCCCGTAGTGCATGGATAATTTGTGGTCGTGATACTAATGAATATCCTTGGTCGTAGTGCATGGATGATGTGGATTATTTATTAAGCTGAGTCTCAGTGATAAAAGTGATGAAAAACCTTTTTAAATCATAAAAGATAGTAGATTTTATTCTCTACTTGACTCTTTTAATGGATTGCATGTTCATTGCATTAAACTTGATGTCTATTGTATTTTATCGGTTTAACATCATTGAGGACTACTTGATAATTTATTCTCGCATTATCTTAGTCATAATATTTCTTACTGGGCTAGTTGAGCTTACCATTTCTTTCACTGTTCTCTTCAGGAAATGAGAACGTAGTCGGGACTAGTCGGGGAATTGAGTGATGGTCTGAGATGATGTCTTAGTAGTCCTCACTATTCTATAAAATAGTGTGATAATAAATGTAATGAGGACTTATTCTGAGAGTGGATATTGTCTAGAAGACAATATTTGTATTAAAACTCACAGCATATATTTTGTCGTATTTTACACGATTGTTGTATAATTAAGTTGTATTTGAATTCTGTACCATGTATTTGGCGACTCAAGATGGGTGATGTATACCTATTTTGGGGCCGTCACAGATAAACTGTTATACGAATCCCTAATATTTGTCCTTTTGTCTCACTAGATTCGTTTTATTTAAAATATTTTTCATCATCCTCAGTCTTAAATGATGATATTCTTCGAATATCTTTGGCTCAGAAGGTGCAAAGATGAATGATTAACTGATGAATATCTTTGGCCCGTATTGCAGAGATGAATAGGTGTTGAGATGAACATGACCAACTGGTGATACAAATGAATATCTTTGGCCTGTAGTGCAAAGATGAATATTTAATTAAAGATGTATATTGATTGTTGTTACAGGGATAAAATATTGATGATGAACTTTTAAATCTTAGAAGATAGTAGAATTCATTCTCCACGTGACTCTTCTAATGGATTGCTGTTTCCGCTGCAGAATATTGATCTAAAACTTGTTGTCTATTATATTCTATCAAATTTTTCCCTGTTGAAGACTAATGATAATTTTTTGTATATTATCTTAGTCATAATATTCTTTACTGGGCTAGTTGAGCTCACCCTTTTCCTTTTTGTTCTATTTTTCTTCTCAGGAGGTGAGAACATAGCAGGATCGAGTCCGGGTATGGAGTGATGGTTCTAGAAAGATGTTTTAGCAGTCCTCACTATTTCTGTAAAATAGTGTATGAATAATTGTAATGGGGACTTATTTGAGTGTGGATATTGTCTAGAAGACAATATTTGTATTTAAACTCACAGTATGTGTTGTCGTATTTTGCACGACAATTGTATTATTAAAGTTATAGTTTGCTTTCTGTACCATGTATTTGGCGACTCAGAATGGGTGTGGTGTATACCTATTTTGGGGGCATCACAAATATGTTCATCTTGCATGAGTCTAGCTGTTTGATAGTTACAGTCTATTTTGGCCAATGATGAGAATGGGATTGGATAGACAAGTATAGTACTAACTATTAGAGCTTTGATGTGATTTCTTGTTATGAATTGAATCTTTTATATTTGAAACTGGTATAATAAGGATAGCACAGTAAAAACAACTTGTTGATTGATTGAGTTTAAATTGATACATAATGGGACTCTAAAGGATAATGCTAGTTTGAATGAAAGAATGACAAGAATAAGTAGTGATGGCTAAAGTTAGACAAGAACCTAAGTTCGGGGGAATATTTGGGGTATATAAGCTATATAAAAAAAAGAAAAAAAAAGAGAAAAAGAAAAAAAAAGTATGAATAAACACCGTGGCGTGCTTGTCTAGTTTTGTGGCCTTTGTTACTTGAGTAAGTAAGCCCGAGGGGATTGTCTTTACATCTAGCTCCCTAAGGTCTTAATGGTCTGGGAGTCGTTGGTCGAAAGCTCGTTAAGGTAGCATTGAAATGCCTAGGGGAATAAGACATTGCATAACTATGTGTATATAAAAAAAATAGAGAATAAAACGGGAAATAAGAGCAAAAATCCCTCGTAGATGAAAAATCAAGCATAAGTATCCCATGTTGACTCTCGATATTGGTAATTGTTTGATGTTTGTTGGATCTAGCTTATTTTTGGATTTCTTGAGTTTACATTGTATGATGCCTTCGAAGAGACTTGTTATGTATTAAATTTGATTTTATATCAATTAGCATGGTTGTTGAGCACACACGCACTATACCGGTAATAACAGTTTAAAACACCATTCAAAAACTTGTTGGGTAAAATCTATATACGCACAACACGCAAGTATACATGGTCAACAAGTAATAAAGTGATGAATAAAGTATTGTTCCCATAGAGACTAACTAGCAATAATCTTAACTTCATAATTATCAATTTCCTATTAATCCTAATTTTATTAAACTATCCAATTCAATGATTAAAAATAATTATTCTAAATTAAAAAGTAATTAAACTATCACAAACCAAACACAAATATCAAAATCTGGAATTTCAAACAATTAATGGAAAATTAGACTTATGATTTCACCCTAAGCTTCACTCCGATTTTAACACCTTTATTCCAATTCAATTCACTATCCTAGTTTATTAATCAAGAACACGAACGTAGTATTAACCACCTCTCGATGCACTAATACCGTATTAACGTCAATCAACAATTAAGATAGAAATCCGTTAAACACCTTAATCAACTAACCCACTATATCTCTATGTGAATTACAATTGAAGAAGGTTGAAGAATAAATTCTCTATCCGATAACATGTGGTGTCAAGCATATCTCTACCTTAACACTCATCAAGTTTAAGCTATTAACAAAATCCTGAACACATGCTATATCAACTAGGTCTAGATTTGAATATCCTCTCTCGATTTCATCCAACTCCACAAAGAATTGTTGATCAGGCAATTCATAGATTCAAGCACAAATCAATATAGATAAATTGGAAATAGCTTATTAAATTGAAAATCAAGGTTCACAAAACCATTGATTCACTAAAAGATCCATCACAAGCCTAAAAAGTGAATTAGTTCATAATAAATGAAATAAACACTGAATAAATCTTGGAAATCATTCTTTCAATTACAAATAATAGTCTAAGATGAAGAATATTGAAAAACACCCTTCACGTAGCCTAGAATCGTAATCGTCTCGAAAATCTCTTTGAAATATTCCTCCAACGCTTGCTTCGAAAAACTGAGATTAATCTTCGTTATTTGCCTTGTGTGTTTCTTAATCTAAGTTTTTGTTGTTAATTATATACTTCAACATGTATTCTGATTAAAATTCCATGCATATAAGAATCCCAAGTCATCACCATCACTATAACTCCATGTTTGTAGCATTAGAAACCAATTAGGAGCCTTAAATTTCGAGTACCCAAGCCACAGCTTGCTATTTCCCATTGTAAGAGCAAGCCTCAACCATATCAAGTCGCTAATCCGTCTGCACTTCAAGCCCGGCTTCTTTATCAAGGTTAAAAAGGGCAAGCCCTATTGCTTATGAAACCTACCCATTATTTGTCTGCTGGAACCTCTTCTGCTAAAACTGCCACAACTTTTAAAACGAGAGAAGTTACAGGGCCCGCGACCTATCAAATCGAAGCTATCGACGAGCTTTACAACTTTCATTCTTTGAGTTTTCAGAAATAACAAATGGATGAAGGTATAAATTGTATCAGAAGCAGCTGCTGCTGTGTAATGACAACCGAAACAACTCTTAACTTTGTCTTTGTTGCTAGAAGGCCATACTCTCGCATCCGAACTTCCGATTAGAATGATGTAAGATGTTTCAGAACGCCAAGAAAGAGTTCCTGAACATAATCCAAGTTCCACGCCACGAACGTGAAATGCACATAAAATGAACATGAAGGCCCGAACGATATCCGGAATTGATTTTCCTTGCAAATTTTATACCAATAGTCGTTCAATCCTCTTCCAAACATATAATCTACAAAATAGAAACAAAATACATGAAAAGTAACTAAGAAACACGAGATTAAGCAAATTATTCAAGTAATAGATGCCGGATAAGTAGGTATAAAATCGACTTATCAAATACCCCCAAACTTAAACCTTTGCTTGTCCTCAAGCGAAAAAAAAAAATGCAACGCAATGCAATGCCCCTAATCTACATGCCTACGAGTCCAACAGTATTAATAAACACAAGTCTATTCAACCAACCTCAGAGAAATCAAGTAAACATGATAATACATTATATCAAAACCAATCAACAATTCCCTAGTCAATCATCAAGTCTTAAACTGTTATTACTGGTATAGTGCGTGTGTGCTCAACAACCATGCTAATTGATATAAAATCAAATTTAATACATAACAAGTCTCTTCGAAGGCATCATACAATGTAAACTCAAGAAATCCAAAAACAAGCTAGATCCAACTAGCATCAAACAATTACCAATATCGAGAGTCAACATGGGATACATATGTTTGATTTTTCATCTACGGGGGCTTTTTGCTCTTATTTCCCGTTTTATTCTCTTTTTTTATATATACACATAGCTATGCAATGTCTTATTCCCTTAGGCTTTTCAATTCTACCTTAACGAGCTTTCAACCAACGACTCCCAGATCTTTAAGACCTTAGGGCGCTAGGTGTAAAGACAATCCCCCCGGGCTTATTTACTCAAGTAACAAAGGCCACAAAACTAGACAAGCACGCCATGGTGTTTATTCATACTTTTTTTTTCTTTTTTTATATAGCTTATATACCCCAAATATTCCCCCAAACTTAGGTTTTTGTCTAACTTTAGCCATCACTACTTATTATTGTCATTCTTTCATTCAAACTAGCATTATCCTTTAGAGTCCCATTATGTATCAATTTAAACTCAATCAATCAACAAGTTGTTTTTACTGTGCTATCCTTATTATACCAGTTTCAAACAGAAAAAAGATTCAATTTATAACAAGAAATCATGTCAAAGCTCTAATAATCAGTACTATACTTGTCTATCCAATCTCATTCTCATCATTGGCCAAAATAGACTATAACTATCAAACAGCTGGACTCATGCAAGATGAACATATTAACTAACTATTATTTTTGAATTTTTAATTTTTTTTTAGCTATATGTGGTAAACATAACATGAATGCAAAGATAAATAAAAACTATTTACATTCCTAAGCTAATATGTAACTACATGATTACCTGAATGCAACATTTAATAATCCTAAACATAAACCATGAACTAACATATGCAAACCTAGCTAATGAATTTAAATATGCAACATGTAACATGCAACTAAATCCCCCAAACTTGAAAATTACAATGTCCTCATTGTATAGATAAAATAATAAATAAGAGAGGATTTCCCTGTAATCGCCTAAGTCTGGGTTGGTGGTGGTTGTTGTTCTTCATCGGAATCGCTGGGTAGGAACCTTGGCATTGGTGCTGGTTGCTGGTATGAGAATTGGGCGAGAGGGATTGAAACTCGAGCGCGTAGTGTTCAACGAGGCGAAAAGATAAATTCATGGCCTCAAACATGTGGTCCCGCCACGCTGCTAGTCTCCGCATTTCTCTTCGTGCTTCCTTGTTGTGCTCATCCACTTGTTGTTGAAGGTTGAGGAACTGAGGGCTAGATATTACGCCAGGTTGTTGTGATGTCTCTCCCATTGTCGCATTCCCCTGAAACTCATCGTCATCCGAGGTGTCCTCAGCGTCAGTGTAAGACCCCAGCTTTTATGAATAAAGATGATTTTTCTATAAATATCATTTTTGAATATTATGGAATGAATTTGATATAATGTTATAGTTGTGGGTAATATTTATAAATTTTACAAAGTACGCAAGTTGTTATATAATATTCGATTGGTCGGGGAATATTCATTTTAACAGGGAATATTCGTACAACGGCACAATCATTGGTGGACCCCACAACGGAATTATTATCGGATTGAGAAAACGATTAAAATATCTTTTTATGAAAATAACATCGGAAGTTTTACCGTTAACTGTTGAAACACTCGATGTTAAAAGTACAGTAATACGCGTGGTTGCATAGTAGCACGCGATATTGATTATTGATGCTTACGTGAGAAGTCACTCAGTTTTGTTCAATTATTGCTATAGTAATTACTGCATAGTATCTCACGTTATTTATTTCAATTATTGTCGATATTTTATATATTATTAAATCAATAATTGAGACGACAAAGTTATTAATATTATTATTTGCAATATTAACGATGTCTCAAGTTCTCGCCAGGAGAGGTTTGGTCACCTAATTACGCTACCAATGATAGGGAGAAATCCTTATTGAAAGCCCTCTTTCCGAGAACGACCTGGTCGATTAATATTGTGAATTATAATAGTGATGATAAATGTTGTTAATAATATTGATGGAATTTTTTTATGAAGTATTTGTTGTATTTATGGACCCCTATTTACCCATTTTCAATATAGTCGGAAGAAGTTATCTCTTTATATATATATATATATATATATATATATATATATATATATATATATATATATATATATATAGGTTAGTTGATTTTGGGGTGGGGGGAAGAATGTGATTCACGAGTAGTTAGTTTATAATATATATATATATATATATATATATTAATTATGTTGATAAGGGGGACCTTAATTATTTTCAAAGGTGACAATTGCTAGCTTTATTTGGCAGGTTGTGGGTGGATTTTCAAAGCTTGGACGTTATTGCCAAACTTTTCTAAACATGCAGTATTATCTTGTAAAGTAGGGTGCTTTCTAATTGGTCGAGCTGTTATATTAGCATGTGTTCTTTTTCCTCATTTGCAAATTCTTTGAAAATGAATACTGATACTTAGCAACTGTGAAGCTGTGATGTTTCGTCTGTGATTTTATTAAAAAAAAACTGTTGCGTCCGTTTCTTAACAGTACCCCTTCCATTCTCCTATGAATAGGATGCTTAGTTAGAATTGAAAATCACACCAGAAATTTAGAGAAATTCTCTTCTATAATCTTCAGCGTTTTTCTTTAGAACTTTAAGAAGTTTTGAGCGTAGTGCAAGTTTTATTCAAGAATATCCTCGCCCTACCAGTTAGAATACTCTTCTTTTACGGTAAGAGGTATTATTTCTTTTGTATTCATGAAGAGAACTTCATTATTCCATTCTTTATTATTCTTGGAATAACTCAGATACGCTGCTACCCTATACTTGGTGAAATTCTTCGTTATTCTATTCTTTATTATTCATTGGAATATCCTGTCACGTGTGTTTTTACGACCACCGGTTCCGCCTTTTATTATTCTGTTGGAATATCCTCTCTGTATGCGTTTACTGTGGGACCGGTTCCGTTATTTATTATTCTATTGAATAACTCCGTCTATCTGAGTATCGCATGCATGGTGATTTATTTTGTTATTCCATTCTTTATTATACTTAGTTGGTTAAAGTTTTGACTTCTATACTCCATGAAATTAGTGGAATATCCTTGATATTTGCACTTCATCCAGTATCTTTTCATGGAAATATTCTTCTGAGCATTCTTGAATTTTACTCTACAAAGAAGTATCATGTTGACAATTTGGACGTTATTAGTTCCTGAATAAATTAATTCTTGAACTTGTTTTATTGAATTCTTATATCATTGTCATCATCCTCATGTTTATATTTTTTTTAGAGTCACTTGTGGCCTGTAGTGCATAGATGGACTTGGTATGATTATGACCAGGGATTATTCGGTGTAATCATGACCATAATGTTACAAATGATGTGGTAAAAGTCCTCATTGGCCTGTGGTGCATTGATGGACAGTTATTGGCATGATCATGACCATTGATGAATACAAGAATATCCTTGGCCCGTAGTGCATGGATAATTTGTGGTTATGATACTAATGAATATCCTTGGTCAGAGTAGTGCGAGGATGATGTGGATTATTTATTAAAAATTCGAGTCCCAGTCCCAAATGATAAAAGTGATGAAAAACCTTTTAAATCATAAAAGATAGTAGATTTTATTCTCTACTTGACTCTTTTAATGGATTGCATGTTCACCGCAGCTTAAACCGGATGTCTATTGTATTTTATCGGTTTAACATTGTTGAAGACTAATGATAATTTATTCGCATTATCTTAGTCATAATATTTCTTCTCGGGCTAGTTGAGCTCACCCTTTCTTTCACCGTTCTCTTGAGAAATGAGAACGTAAATGGACTAGTCGGGGAGCGGAGTGATTGGCCGAAATAATAGCATTATTAGTCCTCACTATTCTGTTAAATAGTGTGACAATAAATGTATTGAGGACTTATTCGAGAGTGGATATTGTCTAGAAGATGATTTTGTATTAAAACTCATGCTCTCTTGTTGTATATTAAAGATTGTATTTGTATTCGTACCATGTATTTGGCGACTCGTAATAGGTGATGTATACCTATTTTGGGGCGTCACATATCAACCTCATCCTCCGAGGTCGAGGGAAATACAAATCCTACTCCTCTTGATACGACTCATTCCCGCCACACAACATATATCTTGCAACAATCATTCTCGAGTCGAGTGTCTGCAGCCGCATCATCCGGTTATCTCATCATCCCACCAACGACTCTCACTTTGTATACATAACCCACGAGATGAGTGATGGGTGTGGCAATCCACTGTAGTATGGTCCTCGAAGGCATCTTCGGATTCAAAAGTTAATTATAGCCCCTATGTCGATGATGAAATCTTGTACCATAACATACAATAGCACTGCCTTATCCTTAGGCACATCTGACGTGTGTGTAGATGGAAGTAACTTAGCGCACAAAAGGCGTATCCATATCTTCCCATACCGATCGAGATCCTTATCATGAATGATGCCTGCCTCCATGAGGTACCGGGCTTTGTCATCTCCCCGCATAATAGCCTCATAATCCTGGATCATTATCACGTAAGTGTTGGTAATCGGCAATGTCTCGGTGCTCAGAATCGATAAGACGTGTTGATGGCGCTTAAGATCGACAGTGACTAACCTACCCCTGCATAAAAGCATTGTAGGGGCCTTATCCTCGGCGTTAGCGTAGAATTCTTTGACCACACTTACAATCGCGGGGCCTCAGCTCTGCTTGCGGTATTTATTCCAACCTTTTGATATATTTATTGCATCATTTCACCATCCACGAAGTTCCGGTGCAACCCCTCGCCAGTGTGTGAGTGATTTTGTCACCATATAAATAGAATGGTCGATGGCTACGACAAAGACTTTATGAATTTTTGCTTATCAAAGGTTCGTGTTAGTGGTGTGGCACCCGAACTCTCTCCTCGTTGCCTTTTTGATGTCGATTTTGGTGCCATTGATTTGGAATTGATGAGTTTTTCCCCCAAACTTTACTTAATCAATTTATCGAACACTTGGTGTGCGAGACTTGAAATTCCCACAAATTTGGTTATTTGGCTTGAACTATGGTGATAGAAGATGAGGAATTAGAAAACCAACTTCTTACGTATATGTCTAAGTTGGTTGTAGAGATTAGCACAAATCCTATCCTTGAACTTCCAATTGGTGTGAATTAAGGTTGTTAGATTGTGTAGTGAATGGGTGGTTTTATATAGGGAGGAGTGGGATTGTGTTTGATTGTTGTGAGGAGTGAGATTATTGATCGTGGGTGTAGGTTGTGAAGGTGTGGGATGGTAGGAAGATGAAGTGTAATGGGATTAGGATGTCATGGCTGCAAACATGTAACTGCCGTAACTGCTCTTCAAAATTCGGACAAACAAGCCCCGGCTTGCCTCTTCTTCATTAAAAAGCAAGCCCCGGCTTGCTGTATGTCTGCTAGGAAGTAAGGGGGCAAGCCCCGGCTTGCTCTGTTGTTCTTCAAGGGGCAAGCCCCAACTTGCTAGCATTCTATCACGACAATAGGAGGGGCAAGCCCCGGCTTACTTGGTACTGTTCAAGGGGCAAGCCCCAGCTTGGATGCATGCTGTTAGTGCCCATGAGGGGCAAGCCCCAGCTTTCTCTTTTGTTCTTAGAGGGGAAAGCCCCAACTTGCTAGCCTTCTGCTATTGCTACTTAATCTGCTTTTGTGGGTTTTGTTCTTCATGTTATGATTTTGCAATTGCTTTAGATTCTACTAATGCACTATGGTTTCCTCTTCCTTGCCTCATGTGCATCCCATAGCTTCTTGAATGCCTGATCAACATGAAAACATACTCATAAGTAAATATTGGGCAAATTCAAGCATGGAGGGTAAGATTATTTAGCTATCAAGTATAATTTAAATACTACATGACTATATTCTAGACCAAATATTATTTTAAGCTACCATTTCACTAGCATGGATAAAATTACTTAAGAAAAAAAGGATGAAAAAAAAGCATAAAAATAAATAAAAATTGGGTTGCATCCCATTGAGCGCTTGATTTTAAGTCGTTCAAATTTCGACTACTCCTGTTTATGGTTAAATACGCAAGTGTGATAGCTATGACGTCCGTGTTGGACTCGCCACCCCAATAGTGCTTTAATCTTTGACCATTGACCTTAAAAGTTTCTAAAGGATTCCGATTATAGATTTCAACGGCGCCATGAGAGAACACCATTTTTATTGTAAATGGTCCTGACCATCTTGACTTAAGCTTGCCTGGGAACAATCTCAACCGTGAGTTGAACAAAAGGACTGATTTCCCTGGCTCGAAAGTTCTTTGCATAATTTTCTGGTCGTGCCATATTTTCACCTTTTCCTTGTATAACTTGGAGTTCTCGTAGGCTTGAAGACAGAATTCGTCGAGCTCATTTAATTGCAGTAATCGCTTTTCCCCTACAGCTGTTTGATCAAAATTGAGTTTCTGAATTGCCCAATAAGTCTTATGTTGTAATTCAACCGGTAAATGACAAGCCTTTCCGTACAGTAGTTGATATGGTGACATCCTGATCGGTGTTTTATACGAAGTCCAGTAGGCCCATAATGCGTCATCCAACCTGAGCGACCAATCCTTTCGATTCGGACTCACCACTTTTTCCAAGATTCTCTTGACATCCCTATTCGAGACCTCAGCTTGTCCACTAGTTTGGGGATGATAAGCTATAGCGACCTTATGGTTGACCCCATACTTTGCCAATAGGGTTGTGAATGACTTGTTGCAAAAGTGACTACCTTCGTCACTAATAATTGCCCTTGGCATGCCAAACCTTGTGAAAATGTTCTTTTGTAGGAATTTGAGGACCACCTTGGCATCATTTGTTGGTAATGCTACAGCTTCAACCCACTTTGATACATAGTCCACTGCGAATAGAATATACTGATTGTTCAGAGATGAAGGGAATGGCCCCATGAAATCGATGCCCCATACATCAAAAATTTCAACTTCAAGAATCGTTTATAGAGGCATCTCATTCCATTTTGAAATATTGCCCACCCATTGACATCTATCACATGTTTTAACAAAATAGTGGGCGTCCTTGAATAGTGTAGGCCAATAAAACCCAGATTGCAACACCTTCGCCGTTGTCCTCTTACTCCCATAATGTCCGCTATATGCAGATGAGTGACACTCATGCAGAATGTTCTTCACTTCACTGTAAGGCACACACCTTCTAATCATCTTGTCGGTGCACTGTTTGAACAAGTAAGGGTCATCCCACATGTACCATTTTACGTCATGCAGAAACTTCTTTTTATGTTGTCTTGTGAGATCAGGTGGAAGTACGTTGCTCTCAAGATAATTCGCATAATCTGTATACCAAGGAAATTCTGTATTTATTCCAAATAGTTGTTCATCCGGGAATGATTCATTGATTTCACACTTGTCCTCTTTCAATTTCCCTTGGTTTTCCATCCTAGACAAATGATCTGCTACCTGATTCTCCGTCCCCTTTCTATCTTTTATTTCTAGATCAAACTCTTGAAGTAGGAGAATCCACCGGATAAGGCATGGCTTAGCATCCTTTTTCGCTATCAAGTACCGAATCACTGCATGGTCTGTATAGACAATCACCTTAGTCCCAATCAAGTAAGCCCAAAATTTGTCAAACGCATATACCACCGCAAGCAATTCCTTTTCTGTGGTTGTGTAGTTCATTTGAGTTTCGGTAAGTGATTTGCTTGCATAGTATATGGCGTGAAACACCTTGTCTCGACGTTGGCCCAAAACAGCCCCAACCGTGAAGTCGCTTGCATCACACATAAGCTCGAATGGCATACTCCAATTCGGTGCGACTATAACAGGGGTTGTAGTCAATTTTCTCTTTAATACGTCAAAAGTTATCTTGCATTCTTCATCAAAGCTGAAAGTAGCATCCTTCTCTAAAAGACTTCATAGAGGTTTCGCAATTTTGGAGAAGTCTTTTATAAACCTCCTGTAGAACCCAGCATGTCCCAAGAAACTCCTAATACCCTTAACTGAGCTTGGTGGAGACAGTTTTTCAATAGTTTCCAGCTTTGCTTTGTCAACTTCCAGTCTTTGAGCCGATACCTTATGGCCCAAAATTATGCCCTCTTCCACCATGAAGTGGCATTTTTCCCAATTTAGTACAAGGTTCGTATCCTTGCAATGTTGTAATACCATTACCAAATTCCCTAGGCAGGTATCAAAGCTATCTCCATAGACCGAAAAGTCATCCATGAAGACCTCAACAATTTTCTCCACCATATCTGAAAAAATGGCCATCATACACAGTTAGAAAGTTGCAGATGCATTGCATAGCCCAAATGACATCCTCCTAAATGCGAATGTGCTGTAAGGGCACGTGAATGTGGTCTTCTCTTGATCCTCTGGAGCGATGACTATTTGGTTTTAGCCCGAGTACCCATCCAACAAACAGTAATATTGGTGTCCCGCCAATCTATCCAACATTTGATCAATAAATGGCAGCGGAAAATGGTCTTTTCGGGTTACCTTGTTCAAATTTCTATAATCCATGCAACCCTCCAACCTGTCACTGTTCTAGTCGATATTAATTCATTGTCATCATTTTGCACCACTGTCATTCCTCCTTTTTTCGGCACGCACTGAACTGGACTAACCCATTTACTGTCGAAAATTGGGTAGATGATACCGGCATCTAACCACTTCAGAACTTCCTTCTTCACAACTTCCTTCATAATCGGGTTAAGTCGTCATTGTTGCTCCACAGTTGGTTTGGCCTCATCCTCCATCAAGATCTTGTGCATACAAAATGAAGGGCTGATTCCCTTTATATCCGCAATTGTCCACCCAATCGCTGATTTATGTTCCCGAAGCACCCTCAACAACTTTTCTTCCTGCAATTCGTTAAGTGCGGCAGAAATAATAACAGGTAAAGAATTTGAATTACCTAAATACGCATACCTGAGGTGTTTAGGGAGTGGCTTATGTTCCAGCTTTGGTGGCTCTTCCAATGATGGTTTCAATTTTTATGCGGTTACCTCCTCCGTGTGCAGTGGCTCAAACGGTGTTCTAAATCTGGAAACTCGTGGCAATGAGTCTAGCATTTATAGATAATCCACCAATTCTGGTTCGTCGACCTTTTCATCCCCCAATAACATTGTTTCTAATGGATCGTGAACCAAACCCTTGCTCATATCATCACTGATGATTTGCTCAAATAAATCCATTCAAAAACATTCTTCCTCATCCGTAGGGAATTTCATGGCCTTAAACACATTAAATTTTACTTCTTGATCTTGGACCCTCATAGTGAGTTCTCCTTTTTTACGCCTATGAGTGTGTCCTACAGTAGCCAAAAATGGGCTCCCTAGGATAATTGGGATGTTCTTGTCCTCCTCAAAATCCAGAATGATAAAGTCCGCGGGGAATATAAACTTATCCACTTTCACTAGAATGTCCTCTACTATACCTCTCATATATGTGACTGACCTATCCGCCAACTGTAATGTGATGTTCGTAGGCCTTGGTGCAGGCAAACCCAATTCTAAGTATACTGACAATGGCATAAGGTTTACACTTGCCCCCAAATCACATAAACACTTGCTGAAATGCATATCCCCAATTGTGCATGGAATAGTAAAGCTCCTGTTAGGTTTGTAATATTCATGAACCCAATCAAATTACACAAATAAGCGGAAACGTGTAAAAATCAGAGTTTAAAATTTTACAAACCATATACCCGGATCATCCTTTATGCATAATTATTAATTAAACGAAAAGATAAAGAATAAAAATCATACCCTTAAAGATCGAGCTTCCTCAGGTATAAGTTCACCTTCAAATCCTTTCGCGTTCAACTTGAATCCACCAGGTTTAGTTCCTTCCTTTGATCAACGTTAGCCACGCAAGTGTTTGGCCTCTAGAGGTGATCCACCAAGAAAGAATAAAGATTCAAGAAGAAGGGTGGTTGGCTAAACCCTAGTTTTTCTATCTCTCATAGAAAAAGAGCGTACTCTCCAATAATTGGAATAACATATATTTGATATCTGATATAAGACTCCTCTTATAAAGATATCAAGTAACCCTATTAAAATAAGGTATTATTTATTTAATTAAACTCTTTTAATTAAATGGGCTCCCTAATCTTATTAGGGATAATTAATTAAACTCCTTTAACTAATTTTCCCACCTAATCCTATTAGGAATAAATGAGAGTACTTATATTAAATTAATTCCTAAACTCTTTTAGAAATTAAAATAATAATAATAATTGTAATAATATTAATAAGACTCCTCTTATTAATTTATATTTAATATTTCTAAAATATTAAATAATAAATATTAAGCTATTTAATTTATTCTATCACCATAGATTAAATTAAATATACTTAACATATTATTACGATTATGCCATTAACTTCTTAAATAATTATTCTTCTTTTTATGGTGTGAGCCTTTAAGTTCTCCATATTAAATCGGTTGTGAATAAATCAATTAGAACAATTCTAATCTTATTTAAATAAATAAATTAAACGATTAATTTATTTAAATAAATAATATTTATTCTACAATAGGGATAAGCCTCCCTAGCGATCAACGACTTTCCAGATAATATAGATTTCAACATTAATCATAAAAGAACCTTTGAGTTAATAGTTACCGTACAATTCAATCTTTCCACCATACAATGTCCCAATTAAATATAAGACATGGAATTACTGTCAAGTCTTATTTTATTTAATTATATGTATTTCGACTCTTAAATGCACAACCCCAAATAATGCAAATTAGAAACACCTTTCTAATTCCATTCTACCTTGGCCAAGGACTACGGGGTTGTCATTTATCGAATCACATAGGACATTTCTCTTCTTTTACTAGAAGTGGTAGATTCTTTATTGATCATACATTTTCTCCATGTACAACTTATTATACCCAAGCATACCCTTTGATATACCCTAAGGGTCTTAAGGAATAAGTCAAAGTATAACTCCTCATACACAAGATACTATGATGATCTCAAGTCCAAGGATCACTTGTACTACTATCACTACAGGAATTCCTATTGATAGGCAAGTAAAACTCTATTAGGTATTCCTTAGCGAGTCACGTTCAGTGAACTTATTCTCTAATAAGCACCTACATACTTGTTTTAGTGTCTCCACACAAATGATCATGAGATCAATCATCCTCATCCAATGAGCAAGCAACATATGTTCCAATCTATCCGGATTCACTTATCCCCAATTTAGTAATCCAACGATTGGGAACTATTTTAGTTTTAAGATTTTTAAGAATTTAGATCTCATTAGAATGATCATCATCATTATTCTAAAAACATTGCTTAAAACTATGGGTTTATCACATATTATAAAACAATATCATGTAGATAATTAAAAGCCTTTAATAATTAATATTTTTTTATTAATAAATGAATAAGATTGTTACAAAGTATATGCTTTATCATCAAATATGATTGGCTTGTGTGCATATTACTTTCAGCTCCCCGGGTCCTTGAGTTTTGGTGGTAATTTCTGCTATAATACCGCACTACACTCCTCGGTTAGTGCAACTGTCTCGAAATCTTCCCATTTCTTTTTCCTTGACAGAATCCCTTTCATAAATTTTGTGTAGCTCGGCATTTGTTCTAGGACCTCTGCAAATGGTATGTTGATTTGAAGTTTCTTGAAAACTTCCAAAAAATTTAAAAATTACTTGTCTAATTTTTGTTTTTGAACTCTTTATTGGAATGGTGGGGGAGGATAAACAGCTGGCTCGTTAATTGGTTTGTTCTTTTCCATTTGTTTTTCGTTCCCTTGCTTTACCTCACCCACTGTATTTTCTTTCTCTGGTTCAACCTCCTTTGTAACCGAAATTTTTGGCTCTTGACCCTCAAGCTGTTTTCCACTTCTCAACATAATGGCTTGACACTGCTCGTGATTACCCTTAGGATTTCTCTCGGTGTCACTTGGTAATGTTCCTTGTGGTCTATTATTCAATGCCAATGCCATTTGAGCCATCTGATTCTCTAGATTCTTGATCGACATCTCTTGTGATTTCATAACCATGGCTTGATTTTTTATAGCCAACTCGGTGCTAGTCATAAACTTTGCCAACGCTTCCTCCAGATCAGATTTTCTTTCTTGATATTGAGCTGGTTGTTGCTAATTCTGAAATCCTGGTGGATATGATTGTCGTGAAACTTGATTTTGCTGGTTGTTGCTCCATGAGAAATTCGGATGATTTTTATTTCCTTGATTGTATGTGTTCTGATATGTGTTTTGCGAAATTCTGTTGTAATTGCTGATGAACTACACAGCTACTGGATTAATCGCGTATTGCTCCGTTGGGTGCTCTCCCGCGCACAACTTGCATATTATTGCCGCTTGATGTACTTGTTGTGTTTGTTGTGCTTGTTCTGCTGTCACCGACTCCAACATCTTTGAAAGTCCAGATATCTGTGCTTGCATCGCTATCATACTATCCACTTCTAACACCCCAGCTGCCTTCGCATGTGTCATTCTTGCTATGGGCCACTGGTAGTTATTAGCCGCCATGGTTTCAATCAACTCATATGCTTCCTCATAGCTCTTAGCCATGAATGCTCCGCCCGACGCTGTATCAATACTCGTCTTGAGATTCCCGTGTAGTCCATTGTAAAAGGTGTTCATTTGTAGCCACTAGGGCAATCCATGATGTGGGCATTTTCTGAGCAGTTCTTTGTATCTCTCCCAAGCCTCATATAATGACTCCCCATGTTGCTGTTCAAACATCGTAATCTCGTTCCTCATCTTCGTAATTTTTGCCGGTGGAAAGAATTTTGCGAGGAATTTCTGAGCTAAATCCTCCCATGTTATTATCGAACCGGATGGTAGAGAATGCAACCAACTCTTCTCCTTGTCCCGTAAAGAGAATGGGAACAATCGAAGTCTCACCGCCTCATCCGAAACCCCATTGAACCTAAAAGTCGCACATTTCCAAAAAGCTGACCAGATGCTCATTCGGATCGTCATTTGCAAATCCCCCAAACAGAACTGAATTCTGAATCATTTGTATCATCCCAGGCTTAATTTGAACGTATTTGTTTGCTATTATTGGCCTAGTGATGCTTGATCGCAGCTTCACCACCTTGGGTGTTGCGAAATCCCTTAATGCTTTTTGATCTTCGGCTGCCATTACTGTTACCTCTTCCTTTTCAGATGTTTCGAATTCTTGCCTCGTTTCCTTGATCCACTTACTCAACCTCTGAAACCTTTTCTCATTGTCGTCCTCAAAAGGCAACAAATCTTGATTTTTGGACCGAGTTTGCATAAACTGCTTCCACACCTGAAATAGAAGAAATAATACAAAAATAAAAATGTCTAAGTAAAACTGGATTAATTAAACTGATATTATAAAACTATTAAGAATTATACTAAATAGTCCCCGGCAACGGCGCCAAAAACTTGTTGGGTAAAATCTATATACGCACAACACGCAAGTATACGTGGTCAACAAGTAATAAAGTGATGAATAAGGTATCGTTCCCACAGAGACTAACTAGCAATAATCTTAACTTCACAATTATCAATTTCCTATTAATCCTAATTTTATTAAACTATCCAATTCAATGATTAAAAATAATTATTCTAAATTAAAAAGTAATTAAACTAGCAAAAACCAAACACAAATATCAAAATCTGGAATTTCAAATAATTAATGGAAAATTAGACTTATGACTTCACCCTAAGCTTCACTCTGATTTTAACACCTTTATTCCAATTCAATTCACTATCCCAGTTTATTAATCAAGAACACGAACGTAGTATTAACCACCTCTCGATGCACTAATACCGTATTAACGTCAATCAACAATTAAGATAGAAATCCGTTAATCACCTTAATCAACTAACCCACTATATCTCTATGTAAATTACAATTGAAGAAGGTTGACGAATAAATTCTCTATCCGATCACATGCGGTATCAAGCATATCTCTACCTTAACACTCATCAAGTTTAAGCTATTAACAAAATCCTGAACACATGTTATATCAACTAGGTCTAGATTTGAATATCCTCTCTCGATTCCATCCAACTCCACAAAGAATTGTTGATCAGGCAATTCATAGATTCAAGCACAAATCAATATAGAGAAATTGGAAATAGCTTATTAAATTGGAAATCAAGGTTCATAAAACCATTGATTCACTTAAAGATCCATCACAAGCCTAAAAAGTGAATTAGTTCATAATAAACGAAATAAATACTGAATAAATCATGGAAATCATTCTTTCAATTACAAATAATAGTCTAACACGAAGAATATTGAAAAACACCCTTTACGTAGCCTAGAATCGCAATCGTCTCGAAAATCTCCTTGAAATATTCCTCCAACGCTTGCTTCGAAAAACTGAGATTAATCTTCGTAATTTGCCTTGTGTGTTTCTTAATCTCAGCGTTTGTTGTTAATTATATACTTCAACATGTATTCTGATTAAAATTCCATGCATATACGAATCCCAAGTCATCACCATCACTGAAACTCCATGTTTATAGCATTAGAAACCAATTAGGAGCCTTAAATTTCGAGTACCTAAGCCCCAGCTTGCTATATCCCTTTGTAAGAGCAAGCCCCAGCTTGCTATCAAGCTGCTAATCCCCCCAGACCCCAGGCCCTGGCTTGCTATCAAGGCTAAAAAGGGCAAGCCCCGGCTTGCTATGAAACTGCCCATTATTTGTCTGCTGGAACCTCTTCTGCTAAAACTGCCATAACTTTTAAACCGAGAGGAGTTACGGGGTCTGCGACCTATCAAATCGAAGCTATCGACGAGATGTACAATTCTTATTCTTTGAGTTTTCAGAAATAACAAACGGATGAAGGTCGAAATTGCATCAGAAGCAGCTGCTTCTGTGTAATGACAACTGAAACAACTCTTAACTTTGTCTTTGTGGCTAGAAGGCCATACTCTCGCATCCAAACTTCCGATTAGAATGATGCAGGACATTCTGGAATGCCAAGAAAGAGTTCCTCAACATATCCGGAATTGCTTTTCCTTGCAAATTTTATACCAATAGTCGCTCAATCCTCTTCCAAACATATAATCTACAAAATGGAAACAAAATGCATGAAAAGTAACTAAGAAACAAGAGATTAAGAAAATTATTCAAGTAATAGATGTCGGATAAGTAGGTATAAAACTGACTTATCAGCGAGGGAAGGATTACTGAGTTACTGCCTCCTATAAATCCCAAGATAAAGAGTTACGATTCCACCAAGATATGTCTCTACCATTCTAACTCACTTGGACATACGACTGAGGAATGTTGGGTTTTGCGACATAAAATCCAGGATCTCATTGAAAATGGAGAGCTGGAGATAGAAATTCCCATGACCAAAAAAGGCAAAAAGGCAATAAAAAGCTTAAGATGTCCACTCGAGACAGGTAGTTCAGATGAGGTGAAGGCTATGGGCGATAATCCTAGCAGAACACAAGATGGAATGATCCTAATGCAGGAAATGACAGAGGAGACACGGGAATCCCCAAAGGATATCCCTTCGCCAGCATCAAACATCTTCTGGTCCGACGATATCAACCACGTTCCTGATTTTATCACCTTGGATGATGAGGAGGAAATACTAATCATGTCCAAGGAAGGAAAAGCCAAAAGGGAAAATTCTTTGCAATAAATGCGACAACAGTTCGAGGGAGATTTCATGGTCGAATCCTCTCAAACCCAGGAAAAGCGTGAAGGAACAGATGAAGGAAAAGGTGGTGAGGTTGTCAGGGAAACCAACCCATCAAAGAATCAAGAGTTCATACCTTTTTGCGATGGGTCTAGCTCAAGCATCCCTGAGGAATGTACTGAACCAGGAAGTGATCAAGTTATGGCCATAAGTGAATACATTCAAAACCAAGAAGTAACCTCTGTCGCGAGCCTTGAAGGCAACACAACCACTGACGACTGGACTATCAGGCCTCGACTAGCCAAAAAGATGTAGATCCAGGGGATAAAGTTGCGAGTTCCAGAAGATGTTGGGACGGTATCTCTTTCTTCGTAGTATGCCTTTTATTTTCCATGCATGTAAATATTGAAAAAAAAAGAAAAAAAAAGAAAAGAGAAAAAGAAAAGAAAAAAAAAGAAGAAAAAAGAAAAAAAATTCAAAAATTAAGTCATTCAGGTTTCAACTCATCAGGCCTGAACTACGAAAGACCTGATCTCCCCTCTTCAATGGGAGTACGTAGGCAGCCATTTATGGTGCGGTCAAACCAAACAAAAACATTTCTCAAACCAAACACTTCTCAAACCAAACACTTCTCAAACAAACACTTCTCAAACAAACACTTGTCAAACCGTTTATCTTATCAAGTAGGAACTACGCAGACCTGATCTCCCACACTCACGGGAGTATGTAGGCAACCACCAGTGTGCGGTCTGACCCTCAAGAGAAACGTCCAAATCCAAACGTCAATCCCAAGAACAACCCTCCAAGTTAACGACCTATGTGGAGAAGACCCAACAACACTGCAATGTCATCCCATCAAATCTGGCATAAATCCTAGAAAGGAAGAAACAGCGATATGCCAAGACAACCAGCAACGAGGATCTTCAAAGATTCGACACCCTTAGTCATGAGTCTTCATCAAATCAGAAGAAAATCAAGCTCGATTACAATAACAAGTCAGGAATAATGATTAAAGGCATCAAAACCCAAGTCCTATACTTGTTCACTATCTGGTACAGAGGAAAAATTCTCTTGCGATCACAGCATCTTATCAGCCCATCTGTCAAAGTGACTATCCCAGACAACAAGCAAGCCTGGGGCAATTTCAAAATCGACGACAACCCGATATTGCGACCACTACAACAAGACTTGGGCAATCTCGGAAACAGCGACAACTTAACACTGGGCATTTATCAAACATCCTAAAGAGGAAAATGCCCCAGTCAACACCATTAGCATGGTCCATCATCATCAAAGCTTCCCTCACATCAGCTCACTAGCAATTTGGATATTACTCACTTACGACTTCATCAACAAAGAGAGTTTTTTTTGTATGAATCCCCGACATCAGTATGCGAAAGGACTGTGGCATTTTTCGATTCTAGGAAAGCGAAGGATTTTAAGGCGGGATCAGGCCTCTCATCAAACGAAGGAAAACTCCTGAAAGAAATCATGGCGACATTAGCTTGCCCCTACAAAAGAAGGGGAAAATTCTCACCAAAGTTCTTAACTTAAGAGCAGAAGCCCAATAACAAAGGGTCTGGCGAATAAAATCTACGCCATCAAGCATGCGTCAAGTCCTCACAAGTTGAGGCCTCTACACTAAAAGTTCAAAGTTTAGCAGTGAAAGAATGAATTGCACCCTCCAGGGATATCTGCGGCATTCAGGTCATCAGTTCAGCCGAGTTGCAAATCAAATGCTCAAGGAAATGGGGCACAAGCACCCAACAGCAAAAGGAAACTCCAAATCACCTATAAAAGGATGAGGTAAAATTCTATTCCAGCCAATTTACAAAGGATAATAGACTCCTAAGGATAAATCTAGATCATCACATCATGAATGATCTGCACACGTACAAATGCGCTACATCAACATACAAGCATAACATCAGGCAGAGTCTAGCGAAGTAAGCCTTTGAATATTACTTCAGCGAAGGTATCGGGAGATCTGGTATTCAAAACCATTGGCATCAATTCAGCGCAACATCCAGATAGTTCAGCGATGAAAGCTTTGTATACCACCATTCAAGTGGGAACCGAAAAAGTCGGGCGATGTCAGCATATTCAACTACCAGCAGGGTAGGATCTGTTATCAAACTACCATCAGGGTAGACACCATTATAAACTACCAGCGTATGCATCGGCGACATCTCAATTTCTCTGCATCAAACAGGCATAAGCGTCAATGATTAAATGCCAAACCATTGGAGTCAACACCAGCATAGGCATCAGCAATGATCGGTAAAGGTAAAGTGATTTGCGAAAACATTTTAAACATGCATCATAACATTCATTACATTACGATTTACGATTTGCGATATGCGATATGCGATGTGCGAAGTGCGATGTGCGATTTACGAACTGCGATTTGTGAAAACATTTTAAACATTCATCATCACATTCACTACATTGTGATTTACATTATTAAAAATACCTTGTCATGTTTCAAGTGTCTACTAATCTTTATCATGTTCATTCTATTGCATTGCATGAACATGATAAAGAGGGGCATCTGTAGACACTCGAAATTTTCTTTTCCTATTACTAACTATACAAGAGGGCAAAAACATCTTTTTCACACTCCAGAGGTAACCCTGGAGGACTACAACATCATTTCTCGACCCCAGAGTTAACCCCGGGAGGTCAAGCCAACCTCAGAGATAACCCTGAGGACATTTAGAGTCAACTAAATGACAATCTCAGAGATAACCCTGGGAAAACCCCGCTAAAACTGTGCGAAAATCGAAAATAACCCCGGGAAGGGCAAAATGGTCATTTTTCCAACTTAACTTCACTTCAAATCAAACACACTCATTTTAATATAAATCACGTCAAAATATGTCACACAAGAATCATATCTTAACTTCCAAGCGCAAACTATGAAAAACGGCTCAACGGACTGCCTGACGGAAACCTGGAAATGCCATTTCGGTCATGGACCCATCTTCCTGGAATCAAAAAGGGCAAATCCCACTTCATTGCATGACTCTCGACATAAGCGGTCTGAAGAAGGTCACATACACCTCGTTCGGATGCTCGAATTGAAGTTCTGCAAGTTCGAAGCGACATTTACAATTGCACGCAGTGCACGTGATTGAATAACGAGACCCGTAGAACCCCGGCAAGGCACTCGAGCAACAAGTAGTGTAACAGAGTAGGTCATTGCAGTACACCTACTGACCATCCATTCTATATATATGGGGCTTGGGCCAGCCATATTTGGAGGAGAAAGAGCGAGGGAACCCTGTCCAATTGGCTTTATACACCCCCATATTAAGTGTTTGCTCTTTTTAAACACCTGTTAGCCCACATACAGTTATATATTTACCCACGGGAGCTGAGTGCTTGTCCATATAGATTCATAGAAGTCTGCATTGGCAGCCCACTGTAAGCCTTCTTATACTCTATAAAGCCTTTCTATTCATATTTGTACACACTATTCTACACATTGGGAGTCGTGTGTGTGTGTTTGCCCGGACTTCGGTCCGTGGTTTTCATTTCTGTCTATATATATATATATATATATATATATACTTATATATATATATATGTATATATTTTTATATGGACTACACTTTGCCCTGAGCGCGTTTATTGGCTTTTATATATATATATATATATATATATATATATATATATATATATATATATATATATATATATATATATATATATATATCATTTTTTGAATATATCTGATGAGCACGGATTTTACATCCAAAGGCATTTAATTGCTTTTATATATATATATATAAAATTGTTGTCGGACATATCCGATGAGCCAGATTTTATATCGTGTGCATTTATTATGCGTATATATATATATATATATATATATATATATATATATATATATATATATATATATATTTGCATTCCGTCCTTCCTTCACAGAGTTTACTTACGTGGCGATTGATCGCTTTTACACCTTTCTTTATATTTAAATCTCCGCTCGGAGTTTACTTCGTGACAGTTGATAGTTTTTACAGCTTTATTTACATTCAAGTCCTGCCTGGAGTTTACTTCGTGGCGGTTGATAGTATTTATTGCTTTATTTGCATTCTGATCCCCCATGGAGTTGCTTCGTGGTGGCTGATTATGCACAAATATATATATTTATCGCTTTTATATATATATAACTGCTTACTGCTTTCCATACAAATTGCAGTATCATGTGAGCCTAGGAATCATGTGATCACAGATTCAGTCTACTGAATCTAGATTCGGTTCCCATGATGGACTTTTTCCAACTATAAGCAGCTTGTACATTATTTACAGTGTCTGAATTTCCTTAGATGGTTGTCATGCCCATAAGGAGTTCGGCACTGCTGTATATTATTTTCTCGCAGATGCCTTGCATCTCAATAATAAAAGCAAACAAGCCGAAAAGTTAGATAATAAAATGGATGTAAGACCCCAACTTTTATGAATAAAAATGAATTTTCTATAAATATCATTTTTTAATATTATGGAATAAATTTAATATAATGTTATAGCTGTGGGTAATATTTATAAATTTTGTAAAGTACGCAAGTTGTTATATAATATTCGATTGGTCGGGGAATATTCATTTTAACAGAAAATATTCGTTCGATGGCACAATCATTGGTGGACCCCACAACAAAATTATTGTCGAATTGAGAAAACGACCAAAATATTTTATTAAACATAACGGCGGAAGTTTTACCGTTGATACTGTTGAACTACTCGGTAGTAAAAGTACAGTAATACGCATGGTTGCATAGTAGCACACAGTATTGATTATTAATGCTTATGTGAGAAGTCACTCAGTTTGATTCAATTATTGTCGATATTTTATATGTTATTAAATCAATAATTGAGATGACGAAGTTGTTAATATTATTATTTGCATTATTAACGATGTCTAGAAGTTCTGCCAATGAGAGGTTTGGTCACCTAATTGCGCGCCAATAGGGAGAAATCCTTATTGAAAGCCCCCTCTTTCCTGGGAACGACCTGGTCGATTAATGGTGTGAATAATAATAATGATGATGAAGTTTTGTTTTATTAGTATTATTAACGTAATAAAATAGAAAAACTTTTTATATAAAACAGAATACTTTTATAAAGTTATTCGTTTTATTAGGCTAATAGTAAAAATTTTTATATAAAACAGAATACTTTTATAAAGTTATCTGTTTTATTAGACAATAATTAGAATATATTATATTTTATTATGCATAGTGTTTGCATAGAGCCTGCATAGTATTTGCATAGTAAAATCTTTTATAAAGTTATTCATTTTATTAGATTATAAATAGAATATATTATATTTTATTTAAAAGATTTTGCTTTAAATATGGACCGTCCGATTAAAGTAAATCAATCTGGACCGTTCATGAATTGGTTACTATTCATTCCATTCTTCTATAAATAGAAGCTCATTCCTTCATTATTTCGTACGAATTCACTGAAACTCTAGAGAGAGAAACTATAGAAAGAAAGAAGAAAAGTATTCTGCTACTTCACTACTCCTATTTTGGGGGCATCACAGTTGGTATCAAAGCTTAGGGATATGATCCCTGGCGAAGATGTGAGACAAGAACTAGGAGGGGAGAGACGGGGAATTCCTTCGCTAGTATGACCTACCTAAGTTTATTTGGTATTTAATTGGTCGGTCAGAGTATAGGGATAATATGTGATATGTTAATTAACCCTTGTTTTGTGGAGGTATTTGAAAATGGCATCTGAGAATGTTGAGAACATCAATGGAGCACAGGAGACCATTGAGTCTCCACAGATCAATAATCAGGATAATGTGCATCAGGAAGGTAACAATCCTCAGGCAAACAACAACACTGACCAAATGATGAACGATAGAATGTTCAGAGGCTTTCTGCAATTCATGCAACATCAGGCGAGAGCGGTTCCTGTCCAAAATACAGGTGGAAACACTTGAAACTCTCGGACGGTCACCGCCAAACAGTTCAAGGAGCTGGGACCACCGGAGTTTTTTGGAGAGCCAAAATCACTTAAGGCGGAGACGTGGATAAAGCAGATCAACAAGATATTTGTTGTCTTGGGTTGCTCCAAGGAGCAAAAGGTTCCCTTTGCAACTTTCATGTTGCAGGCGGCGACATCTTGGTGGGAATCAGTAAAAGCGTACTCAACTCCGCCGTGACTTGAAGATGTCTTGGGAGAAGTTCCAAGAACTGTTCAACGACAAGTAATTTCTCAAAAGTATTCGTCACATGAAAGAGGTACAGTTCATTAAACTGGAGCAAAACAACATGACCGTGTCGCAGTACGAAGCCAAGTTTGCCGAGCTGTCCCAGTTTGCGTCTCATTTGGTTGATAATGAGGAGAGAATGACGCGAATGTTTTTAAGAGGTTTGAAACCCGAGATACATCAATATCTTATCTCTCATAAACTGTGTTTGTATTCATATGTTGTTAATAGGGCTCAGTTATTGGAGCGCGATAATGAGTCAACCCAACCAAAGGAAAGCAGCCGGCAAAATGATAATATCAGTGATAACAGTTATCGAAGCGGTGACAATAAGCGTGGAGGGAATCAACATGCCAGAAATGGTAACCACTTCGGTGGTAATCATGGACAAAACAATAAGAATGGACATTTCAAGAAAAGAAGATTCAACAATGATGGAAATACATCAGCATCAGCACCTGTCGTTAAGGAAGGAGAACGACCACCTATCATATGCTTCAAATGTGGAGGGGAGGGACACATCAGTCCAAACTGCGCATTGCCCTCTAAAGCATGTTACAATTGTGGAAGAGAAGGACACCTGGCCCGATTTTGTCGTGCACCGAAGAAAAGTCTAGCTGGGATGGAGGCATCAGAGGCCGTCCCAGACAAGACAAAACCGGTAGTTCAAGGGAGAGCGTTTGTCGTGACCTCCCAGAAAGCAAGGAACCCAAACGAGGTCATCACGGGTAAGCTTATCATAAACTCTAGTGAAGTATATACCTTATTTGATACCGGGGTTCTACCCATTCTTTTATTTCTCCTACTTATGCTCAACGCTTAAATTTGACTCGAGAGAAATTAGACTTTGACTTATCTCGTTGAAAATCCGTTGGAGAAACCTTCATTACATCCACTGTTTATAAGTCTTGTTTGGTTCAAATCGGTACCCTCACATTACCTGTCGACCTTATTTCATTGAAAATACTTGTATTTGACGTAATTCTAGGGATTGATTGGTTAACTACTCATCATGCAAAAATTGATTATTTTCGTAAAGTTATTAGCTTTCATATTCCTAATCAACCTATTATACGAATTCAAGCAACCAAACCATTAAAATCAATTACTGTCATCTCAAGCCATAAAGCTATTCGTTTATTGAAAAATGGATGTCAAGCTTTCTTAGCTCATTTCACGGATCTAAACAAAAATACGTCGACCAGTGAATGATATTTCTATTGTTAATGAATTTCTGACGTATTCCTCAAGAACTTCCCTGGCCTACCCCGAACGTGAAATCAATTTTGTATCGACCTTGAACCTCGGTACAAAACCCATTTCCAAAGTCCCATGTCGAATGGCTCTATTGAACTTCGTGGAGTTAAAGACCCAACCGCAGGAATTGTTAGACATCGGCTTTATTTCGTCCCTAGTACTTCTCCTTGGGGTGCTCATGTTCTATTCGTGAAGAAGAAAGTTGGTAGTATGCGACTTTGTATTGATTATCGGGAGTTGAATCATGTCACCATCAAAAATAGGTACCCATTGCCACGTATTAATGACTGTTGACCACCAGATTAAGGCGCGCAAATTCTTTTCAAAGATTGATCTTCGTTCAATATCACCAATTGAAGATTAGAACCGATGACATTCCAAAGACGGCTTCGTAACTCCTATGCGGGCATTATGAATTCCTAGTCATGTCTTTTGGATTGACTAATGCTTTTGCTGCCTTCATGGATATGATGAACCAAGTATTCAAGGAATATTTGGATCACTTTGTGGTCGTCTTTATTGATGGCATCCTTATTTATTCCAAAATCCATGAAGATCATGAGCAACACTTGAGGCTGATACTCCAAAAGCTTCGTGAATATAAGCTTTATGCCAAGTTGAAGAAATGTGAGTACTGGCTTGAGGAAGTAGCATTCCTTGGGTATGTGGTATCAAGTCATAGAATATCTGTTGACCCGGCAAAGATTGAAGCCATTCAAAGCTGGGAACAACCTAAATCAGTGACCGAAGTACGTAGCTTTCTTGACTTAGCTGGTTATTATCGGAGATTCGTAGAAGGGTTTTCTCGAATCTCTACTCCATTAACTCAGCTGACTCGAAAAGATACAAAATTCGGTTGGAACGAGGAATGTGAGAAGAGTTTTCAAGAACTCAAGAGAAGACTCATTTCAGCACCTGTTCGGACAATACCATCCGCTCTTGAGGATTTATCATCTCTGATGATGCTTCAGCAAAGGGTTAGGATGTATTCTCATGCAACATGGGAAAGTCATAGCCTATGCCTCTCGACAACTCAAAGAATATGAGAGGAATTATCCTACTCATGATCTAGAGTTGGCAGCTGTTGTCTTCACACTTAAAATTTGGAGGCATTACTTGTATGGGGAGAAAGTGGAGATCTTTACGGATCATAAAAGCCTCAAATATTTCATCACTCAAAAGGAACTCAACATGCGGCAATGACGTTGGCTTGAATCATTGAAAGATTATGATCATACCATCCAATACCATCCTGGAAAAGCAAACGTGGTAGCTGACGCATTGAGTAGAAGATCATATGCGGGTACGAGTGTGATATTGTCAATGCAAAGGCCCATTTTGTGTGACTTAAAAAGGATGGAGATAGAATTGAAGACTCCAGGGACCCATGTGATGATGGCGAATATACGAGTAGAACCAACTTTAATCGATAAAGTTAAAGTTGCTCAAACTACAGACCTAGAGCTGATGCGTATGAGGAAGAAAGTGTCGTTCTACAGTATGCTGGGATGAGGTGGGTGAAGCAACATTTTTGGGATCGAATTGATACGTATAACTACGGAAAAAAGATTCAAACGATCCGACAACGTATAAAAAAACCTCACAAGACCGAAAAAAAGAGTTATCTTTGATCTTCATCGAAAGGACGTGGAATTCGATATTGGAGATCATGTGTTGTTACGTGTTGCTCCATGGAAAGGAGTTACGAGATTTGGAAAGAGAAAAAGCTCAATCCTTGATTCATTGGCCCATTTTAATCCTCGATCGAGTAGGGACCAGAGCCTATAGACTCGCTTTTTACCGCCAAGTATGTCTCGTGTTCATAACGTTTTGCATATATCCATGTTACATAAATATGTGAATGACCCGAACCACATTATTGAGTTAGAACCGGACGACATAGCGGAAGATTTAATGTATAAAGAGGTTCTTGTTCAAATCTTGGATAAGAAGGAACATATTTTACGCTCCAAGGTTATACCTCAAGTCAAAGTGTTATGGAGGAACCACGATGTTGAGGAAATGACCTGGGAGTTAGAATCTGAAATGAAATCAAGGTATCCTTACCTCTTCGACATACCAGGTACGTACCCTAATTTCGAGGGCGAAATTACATAAGAAGAGGAGATTGTAAGACCCCAACTTTTATGAATAAAAATGAATTTTCTATAAATATCATTTTTTAATATTATGGAATAAATTTGATATAATGTTATAGTTGTGGGTAATATTTATAAATTTTGCAAAGTACGCAAGTTGTTATATAATATTCGATTGGTCGGGGAATATTCGTTTTAACAGAAAATATTCGTACGACGGCACAATTATTGGTGGACACCACAACAGAATTATTGTCAAATTGAGAAAACAACAAAAATATTTTATTGAAAATAACGGCGGAAGTTTTACCGTTGATACTGTTGAACTACTCGGTAGTAAAAGTACAGTAATACATGTGGTTGCATAATAGCACACGATATTGATTATTAATGCTTATGTGAGAAGTCACTTAGTTTGATTCAATTATTGTCCATATTTTATATGTTATTAAATCAATAATTGAGATGACGAAGTTGTTAATATTATTATTTGCATTATTAACGATGTCTAGAAGTTCTGCCAAGGAGAGGTTTGGTCACCTAATTGCATGCCAATAGGGAGAAATCCTTATTGGAAAGCCCCCTCTTTCCTGGGAACGACCTGGTCGATTAATGGTGTGAATAATAATAATGATGATGAAGTTTTGTTTTATTAGTATTATTAACGTAATAAAACAGAAAAACTTTTTATATAAAACAGAATACTTTTATAAAGTTATTCGTTTTATTAGGCTAATAGTAAATGTTTTTATATAAAACAGAATACTTTTATAAAGTTATTCATTTTATTAGGCTAATAGTAAATGTTTTTATATAAAACGTAATACTTTTATAAAGTTATCTCGCTTTATTAGACAATAATTAGAATATATTATATTTTATTATGCATAGTGTTTGCATAAAGGCTCGCATAGTATTTGTATAGTAAAATCTTTTATAAAGTTATTCGTTTTATTAGATTATAAATAGAATATATTATATTTTATTTAAAAGATTTTGCTTTAAATATGGACCGTCCAATTAAAGTAAATCAATCTGGACCGTTCATGGATTGGTTACTATTCATTCCATTCTTCTATAAATAGAAGCTCATTCCTTCATTATTTCTTACGAATTTACTGAAACTCTAGAGAGAGAAAGAAGAAAAGTATTCTGCTACTTCATTACTCCGATATCAAGTTTATTTTACGGTAAGGGGTATTATTTCTTTTGTATTCATGAAGAGAACTTTTGTTATTCCATCTTTATTATTCTCATTGGAATAACTTTTGTACGCTGCTACTACCCATACACAGTGAAATTCTTTTGTATTCCATTCTTTATTATTCATTGGAATATCCTGTCGTGGGTTTTACGCTCGACCGGTTCCGCTCTTTATTATTCTATTGGAATATCCTCGTTTATGCATTTCGCCTAACTGGTTCCGCTCTTTTATTATTCTGTTGGAATATCCTGCTCATGCGTTCTGCCGGACCGGTTCCGTCATTATTATTCTCATTGGAATAACTTTTGTCTATGCTGAGTACCGCATGCATGGTGATTTCATTGTTGTTATTCCATTCTTTATTATTCTGTTGGAACATCTTGTCGGTCTGCAATTTCGCTTTGACACGGTTCCGTTATTTATTATTCTGATGGAATAACCTGTCTATGCGAAGTAACACATGTATGGTGATTTCTTTTGTTATTCCATTATTTATTATACTCAGTTGGTTAAAGTTTTGACTTCTATACTCCATGAAATTAGTGGAATATTCTTGATATTTGTTCTTCATCTAGTATCTTTTCATGGAAATATTCTTCTGAGCATTCTTGAATTTTACTTTACAAAGAAGTATCATGTTGACAATTTGGACGTTATTAGTTCCTGAATAAATTAATTCTTGAACTTGTTTTATTGAATTCTTATATCATTGTCATCATCCTCATGTTTATATTTTTTTTTGAAAGTCATCTATGGCCTGTAGTGCATAGATGGACTTGGTATGATGATGACCAGGGATTATTCGGTGTAATCATGACCGTAATGTTACATATGATGTGGTAAAAGTCCTCATTGTCCCGTAGTGCATTGATGGACAGTTTTTGGCATGATCATGACCATTGATGAATACATAAATATCTTTAGCCCGTAGTGCATGGATAATTTGTGGTCGTAACCCTAATGAATATCCTTGGCCATAGTGCAGGGATGATGTGGATTATTTATTAAGCTGAGTCTCAGCGATAAAAGTGGTGAAAAACCTTTTTAAATCATAAAAGATAGCAGATTTTATTCTCTACTTGACTCTTTTAATAGATTGCTTATTCCACTGCATTTAAACATGATGGCTATTGTATTTTATCAGTTTAACACTGTTGAGGACTAATGATAATTTATTCTGCATTATCTTAGTCATAATATTTCTTACTGGGCTAGTTGAGCTCACCCTTTCTTTCACTGTTCTCTTCAGGAAATGAGAACGTAGCCGGAACTAGTCGGGGAACGGAGTGATGGTCCGAGATGGTGTCTTAGTAGTCCTCACTATTCTATAAAATAGTGTGATAATAAATGTAATGAGGACTTATTCTGAGAATGGATATTATCTAGAAGACAATATTTGTATTAAAACTCACAGCATGTATTTTGTCGTATTTTACACGACTGTTGTATAATTATGTTGTATTTGAATTTTGTACTATGTATTTGGCGACTCAAGATGGGTGATGTATACCTATTTTGGGGGCGTCACAATGGAAGTATCAAAGGCCTCAATTACTATTGAGTACAGGGTTTGAAAAAACCTTTTTCATAAATCTTCATTGCTATATCTTGTTTAAAACTGAATTTTCTACAAAAATTCAAACCCTCTGTATATAGGTTCAACAAGGCATAGCACTACTTCCAAATAATTGCACATTGATCCACACACACACATAAACACATTCATATAACAGTTTCTTTGAAAGGTGGCGGTCACCGTGGAAACACGGATGTCGGGGGGTGCCCAACACCTTCCCTCCGCATAACCAAGCCCCCGAACCCTAAAAGAATCTTGGTTTCACAGACCAGTTTAGCAATGTCACATCACTGGGTCAATGTGCAAACCTTTTCAGTTGTGTTGGTGCAACCAGTCAAATACACCAACTGGCGACTCTTAAAGTCAAATCGTCGACATTATACATGTCGGACCTTTTTCACTTGTTTTTTTTCAAACAAATCTCACATTAACATGAAAACACCAAAAAATAAGTAACGAAAAGGGATATCAAAAAATCCCGACGTCGACATGATACATAACACATTTCATCAGTGGACGTAAGGAGGAATATGGGGAAAAGGACAGGGTGGGAGTTAAGGGTGTTGGATACTCCTTGAATCATATTCGAAAAATGATTGAAATTAAATTATAGAAAGGTAGATTCTTATTTTTAATATAAGTATTATTTTGAAAAGAAATTTATTTTGAAAGTGTCCTATATCTAATAAGAACATGAGAGTTTTGGACACTCTATTAATAGACTTTTACGTTTAATTGTTGAAGTGTAGCACAATCAAATGTAATGTAACATTTTAATTTTGATGCCTCCAAAATAGGTATACATCACCTATTCTGAGTTGCCAAATACATGGTATAGAATACAAATATAATCTTAAATATACAACAAGAGTTGTGAGTTTTAATACAAATATTGTCTTCTAGATAGTATTCAAACTCAAAATAAGTCATCAATACATTTATTATCACACTATTTTATAGAATAGTGAGGACTACTAATGCTATCATCTGGACCATCACTCCGTTTCCCGACTAGTCCCTATTACGTTCTCATTTCCTGAAGAGGCCAATGAAAGTAAAAGGGTGAGCTCAACAAGCCCAGTAAGAAATATTATGACTAAGATAATGCAGAATAAATTATCGTTAGCCTTCAATAGTGTTAAACTGATACAATATAACAAACATCAAGTTTAACTGCAGCGGAACAAGCAATCCATTAAAAGAGTCAAGTAGAGAATAAAATCTACTATCTTTTATGATTTAAAAGGCTTTTCATCACTTTTATCGCTGGGACTCAACTTAATAAATAATCTACATCATCCCTGCACTACGGCCAAGGATATTCATTAGTATCACAACCACAAATTATCCATGCACTATGGGCCAAGGATATTCGTGTATTCATCAATGGTCATGATCATGCCAACAACTGTCCATCAATGCACTACTGGCCAATGAGGACTTTTACCACATCATTCGTTACATTACGGTCATGATTATACTGAATAATCCCTAGTCATAATCATACCAAGTCCATCTCTGCACGTAAGCCAAAGATGACTTTCATCACAATACAAGCATGAGGATGTTGACAATAATATAAGCATTAATCAAACGAAAACAAGGATAAATATTAAAGACTTTAAATTTATCCAAATATTATCCATCACTTAAATAACTCATAATCTAATATTTTTAATATTATAACAATATTTTTTGCACTTCTTGAACTTATAAACAATTTAATTTAATTATTTACACTATACCAAATAATGCATTTAATCATTCAAAAATTCCATACTCATAAGATTTCATCACCAATAATCAAATCACTCATCAAAAATCTGCATATACCTTATATAGGATTTTCAAGCCCTAAAATCCTATTTACCAATTCTTCAACTTCACATAACATATTTAACTCATATGTTTGTAACTAAACCATTTTCATGAAAAATTACCAAATCAACTTATTATTTTTCTATCCTTTGTCCAAACATATTATGACACCCCCAAATCCAGGTACTTCATTTCCAAGGGATTTGGTGTTCACTGTACAAAAATCATTTGTCTATCTACCCATAATAAAAACAACTCATGCAATAGATAGAAATAATCATCCCCTTATGGGGTTACAACATCTGAATAACAAATACAATCCCAGGTTAATCTAACCTTAAACATCTATGCGAAAACATAAACAAATAATAAGTCTTACACAACTTTAACATGAGTCTAAAACATAAATACATCACATAAACAACAAGTCTTCATCACTTGTTAACCTTGCCCTTGCCTTTGCTAGTAGAAGGCTCGTCAGACCTTTCGTTCTTAACTGCAATGTTATTATTACGCAAGAGTAAGCACAATAGCCCACAAGTATAATAATATAACAATAAAATAATAACATGTGAATGAATCAAAGACTTCTGAAATAAGGCTTTTGAATCAAGAATGAATACCAAAAATCAAAAGAACTTCTGAGGGTCATAAGACCTTGAACTGTGTCCTAGGTTATCAAGTGTTTATACTTGAAACCTTTAATAGTCATAAGACTATGGACTCTTCCTCTCGTACTTAGGGGGATCAGCCCTTAGTAGCATACTGTGCACAATATCTTAACGCTAAAGCGTAAATAATCCCCTATTAAAGGGTTGTTCATCTCAGTTTGACATCGGAGTCCGCACCAAAAAAAATTTAGTTTAGATAAGCTCAATAAAAGTACTAGAATTTATAACGTTCATCAACTATGGACTAGTCGAATCAATAAGGGTTTGCTAGTCTTACAAGGTTCAATAATAATTGATATTCAATTTTAATAATAAAATTCAAGATGTATACAATCGAATAAGTATTGTATAACAAGAATCGTGCTTTTAAAGAATGATAAGATCTAATATGAAATCTTGACTTGAACAATAATAAACAAGACAGAATAATGAACTTACTTTATGTAAAGAATCAAGGTTTAGGAACTTGCCTCATGTGTAGACTAAACGATTACTACTTCCGTTCACCACAAGTCCTACACACATACCATATGTATTTACGACATTCATTAGTTATATTTTTACTTAATTATTTAATGTAAACTCCACTTTATTTAATAAATCATTACCCTTCTAATTTAATTACTTAATTAAATTAGAATATTTTCATCCCCTTACTATTATTACACTCGAATAAATTATTTCATAATAATTTTCATCGAATATTTATTTTATTCCATAAATATTTCAACTAAAATATTTATTTTATTTTATAAATATTTTAATAATAATTTTCATCGAATATTTATTTTACTCCATCAATATCTCAATTAAAATATTCATTTTATTTTATAAATATTTTAATAATTTAATAATAATTTTATCGAATATTTATTTTATTCCATAAATATCTCAATTAAAATATTCATTTTATTTTATAAATATTTTAATAATAATTTCCATCGAATATTTATTTTATTCCATAAATATCTCAATTAAAATATTTATTTTATTTTATAAATATTTTAATTTATTTTTTTTTACGCAGTAGTAATGAGGAAATTTAGTTTAGTAACACCACGTAGGCGGGTTACCTGAACTTTGTTTCTGTAATTTTTGCAGTACACGACCAAATTAGGCCAAAAAATCACTCCCAATTTCAACTATACGTTCTGTGAAGAACACAGAACAGAGTCATAACTTCCAATTTCCTTGTCCATACATTAATTTAAGCATACCCATATACTATAATTCATATATGATCATTATCCAACCTTTCTAACATGATTTTAACAAGTTAAAACACATAATTTATGGAATCAAAACATGTAATTTTACTGTTCTTGATGTTCTTGAAAGTTTTTAACACAAAACATGAAAATTAACACTAAGGGTTCGTTATAACACCAAATATGTCCATTCAAAGTTTTTTTTTTCTTCGTTTTAACATGCATGATTATATACAAGCATAAAATTTATGAGATAATATATGATTGACGTATTAATTTTTTGAGTAAGGGCCATATGGCCATATTTCTGTACTCTGTAATTTTGTAGCAATAATATACGTCATGTTTTTATGGAACTGATGATATGGAATCTATAATATATAGTAAAAATATGTTGTGCTAACATATTATCACATATATATATATATATATATATATCACATAATCACTACCAATTCTAAATACAGAGATTTTAACAGAACTTGAAAGCCATTTTCATGGAAATTTAAATGACGTAAAATAAAAAAAACTGGGTTGAAGAGATTACCCAAAGCGTAGTGTAGATTTAGTAGGAGATGGATTCCTTCTCAAATTCTTCTTCAATCACAAACTCACAATTCCTAAAAATTTCTCAATTCTCTCTGTGATTTCCTTTGCTAGACTTAGAAGAATGAATAAAGAAGAAGGCGTATAAAATAAAGGAACCGTCGCGTTGTGGAGGTCAGTTACCCATCATGGGTTAACTTCCCTCAACTCCCACTAAGGCCATGTTTGGCTAGCCTTAAAAGGCTTATACCCATTTAATTTAATTAATCCTTATAATATAGTTTAATAATGTCACACCCCTTTATAAAATAAATCCAATATCTTATTTAATTTAATTTAAAAAAATATAATAATTTCTCATTTAATTCACATAGTCATATAATTAATTTTCTCATTTATCAATTATCTCAATTTATTAATTCTCTAATTAATTATTAAATGAATTAAAAATAATATTAGGCTTATGAAATATTCCTTTTAATTCAATAAGCTCACACAATTACATACTTCAAATAATAAAAATTCTCCACATTAATTTAATAAATATAACACATATAATTAAATTAATCTACCACAACTTCATCAATTAATTATTTAATCTAATAATTAAATCATTAAAAAATATTTATTTGATCCAATAAATACTAAAATTAAATTACAAATCTCGTTTATCACATCTTTCCCCCCTTAAAAGGATTCTGTTCTCAGAATCACGACTCAAACAATTCGATCCGTTACATTCTCCCCCCCCCCCCCTTACAAAGATTCTGTCCCCAGAATCGATTACACATAAATTAAGTAAATAAATGAGGATAATTCTTCATCATATTCTCTTCGAGTTCCCATGTAGCTTCTTCAGCGTTGTGGTTCCTCCAAATTACCTTAACATAAGGTATTACTTTATTTCTTAGAACTTGTTCTTTTCGGTCAACAATCTGGACAGGAATTTCTGCGTAAGATAAGTCTTTTTCAAAATATAGGGGTTCATATTCAATCATGTGCTTGTATTCGGGTTTGTAGGGTCGTAGAACTGAAACATGGAAAATTTTGTGGACATTCTCTAGAGTTGGAGGTAAGTCTACCTCATACGCAACCTCTCCGATCCTTCGCAGTACTTCAAAGGGTCCTATGAATCTTGGGCTTAATTTCCCTTTCTTTCCGAACCTGATCTTTCCCTTCCAGGGAGAGACCTTTAAGAAAACACATCTACCCGATTCAAACTCAACATTTTTACGGTGTGGATCAGCGTATTTCTTTTGCCTATCTTGAGCCGCTATCAGTCTTATTCGGATCACTTTGACTATTTCTACTATCTGCTGAACCAATTCCGGGCCTAGTAATTGTCTTTCACCAACTTTATCCCAGTGTAGCGGAGTTCTGCACTTTCTGCCGTATAACACTTCATAAGGCGACATGCCAATACTAGCGTGGTAACTGCTATTGTAGCCAAACTCTATGAGCGGTAGATGATCATCCCAATTTCCTTTAAAGTCCATTATACAAGCTCTTAACATGTCTTCTAATGTTTGAATTGTTCTTTCACTCTGTCCATCTGTCTGAGGGTGGTATGCCGTACTCATTCGTAACTGTGTACCCATGCATTCCTGTAAACATTTCCAGAAGTTTGATGTAAAGCACGGATCCCTATCGGAAACAATTGACACCAAAACTCCGTGCCTCGAAACAATCTCTTTCACATATAACCTTGCCAACTGATCTAAGTTGAATCTGATTTTGATCGGAAGGAAGTGTGCAGATTTCGTCAATCGGTCAACAATAACCCATATTAAGGTCGTAGATTTACGAGTTTGTTTGTGAGCCAACCACGAAATCCATCATAATATGTTCCCATTTCTATTCTGGGATTTCTAAAGGTTGTAGTAATCCACTTGGCCTCTGATGTTCTGCTTTCACTTTCTAACATGTCAGACACTTGGCAACACACTCTGCAACCTCTCGTTCCAAATTTGGCCACCAGAAGTGTTGTCGAAGATCTTGGTACATCTTAGTACTACCAGGGTGAATCGAATATCGTGAGCTATGATCCTCATTCAAAATGTCTTCCTTAATCTCTGGCACTGGCGGTACCCAAATTCTGCTCTCAAATCTTAGTAGTCCCTCGCTGTCTATTTTGAATCTCGGTTCAGTCCCTTCAGATATTTTCTTTTTCAATTTCTCATATTCTTCATCCTGAAGTTGAGCTTCCTTAATTTTATCCAGTAAATTTGTACCAGCTTATATTTGGAACAGCTTCTCGTCTATCTCCATAGGATACCTCACTTCCAATTCCAGTTTTTCCATTTTTGAAATTAGCTCCTCCTGAGTAGTTAACATCATTAATTTCTCCCAACCCTTTCTACTTAAGGCGCCGAAAACCACATTTGCTTTACCCGAATGGTATAAAATCTCGCAATCATAGTCCTTAATTAACTCCAACCACCTTCTTTGGCGCATATTCAGATCCTTCTGTGTAAAAATATATTTCAGACTCTTGTGGACTGTATATAATTCACACTTCTCCCCATAAAGATAGTTTCTCTAGATCTTCAAAGTGAATACTACCGCAGCTAATTCTAGGTCATGAGTCGGATACCCCTTCTCATAGTCCTTCAATTCTTTGTGGTGATACTGCAATGACCACCGCCATTTTGCATAAGTACACAACCAGTCCTTTATGCGATGCATCACTATAAACCACAAAATTTCTGTGTCATCCTAAGAGATAACACAGTGCTTAAACTCAACCTCTTCTTAAGCTCTTGGAAACTTTCCTCACACTTCTCCGTCCAAACGAATTTCACCGATTTCCTAGTCAAATTTGTCAACAGAGTCGCGATATTGGAAAAGTCCTGAATGAATCTTCTATAATAACATGCCAATCCAAGAAAACTTCTTACTTTTGATGGCGTCTTCGGCTGATCCCAGTTCATCACAGCTTCAACTTTAGAGGGGTCTATCGAAATTCCGTCCTTATCGATCATGTCCAAGAAATTGTACTCTTTCAATCCAGAATTCACATTTTGAAAATTTGGCGTACAACTTCTCTCTTCTCAGCGCCTCTAATATTACTTTCAAATGCTCTACGTGTTCTTCCTTGGTCTTCGAATATACCAAAATGTCATCGATAAAGACCACTACAAATTTGTCCAAAAATGGTTTAAATACCATGTTCATCAGGTCCATAAATGCTGCAGGAGCATTTGTTAGACCGAATGACATCACCAGAAATTCATAGTGACCATACCGAGTCCTAAATGCTATCTTCGGCACATCCTCTGGCTTCACCTTTAGTTGATGATAACCACTCCTTAATTCTATCTTTGAAAAGTATCTCGCTCCTTTCAATTGATCAAACAGGTCGTTGATCCTCGGTAATGGATACCTATTCTTAATTGTGACCTTATTCAGTTCTCTATAGTTGATGCAGAGCCGCATCATCCCGTCCTTCTTCTTTACAAATAATATTGGCGCTCCTCACGGCGATACGCTCAGTTGAATGTACTTCTTGTCCAGTAACTCTTGCAGTTGTACCATTAATTCTTTCATCTCTACTGGAGCCATCCAATACGGTGCCTTCAATATTGGAGCCGTTCCTGGAGCCAAATCGATCACGAATTCAACTTCTCTATCTGGTGGAAGTCCTGGCAAATCGACCAGAAATACGTTTGCAAAATTGCTCACTACTGGTATCTCCTCTATTTTTAGATTCTCTTTACGATTGTCGACTATGTAAGCTAGATATCCTACACAGCCTTGTCTTAACAACTTCCTGGCCTGCATCATCGTCAGATAACTCGCTTGTCTAGGCGACTTGTTACCATAAAACACAACCTTTGACGGAGTCATAAGGTTAATACGCTTCTTCTGGCAATCAATTACTGCCCCATAATTGGATAACCAGTCCATACCCAAGATAACGTCGAATTCTCCAAGTCGAATAGGGATAAGATCTACGTTCATGATATTGCCCTTAATATCCACTCTACAATTCTTATGTATGTACTTAACAGGGATTATTTCTCTATTCACAATTTCTATGTTCATGGGGTATTCTAACTCATCCTTAAGCAATTCTAAATTCTTAGCAAAGTCATCGGATATAAATGAACAAGTATTACCCGAATCATATAATACATAAGCATTAACTTTATTGATCGGAATTATACGTGACACCACATCACGAGACTACACTGCATCCTGTACTGTCATGTTGAATGTTCTGGCGGTCGGTCGATTAGTTGCAGTTGGTCTTATGATTGTCAGAGTGCTTCCACCACTGTTTCCTCTATTCCCTCCTGATCATGTCCCTCCAGACCCCTTCTTAGGACAATCCCTTGCAAGATGATCCTTTGAGCCACAAGTGAAGCAGGCACCCTTCTTTGGGTTAGGACAGTTAAGTGCTATGTGGCCTTCCTGGCCATAATTGTAGCATACTCGTTTTCCCTTCATGCGAACTCCTAGATGAGCTTTCCCACAGGTTGAGAATGCTTCAATCCTCTTCTTCTGCCCTCCTTGTTGATTTCCAGTTGACGAGTTATCAGACCACTTTCTCTTCTGATTATTACTACCTCCCGTGCTACTTCCACCAGTCTTGTTAATTCCTTCATTTTCACTCTTTTTCTTCTTCTGATCCTGATTATATTTATTTACCGCATCACTTCCACCTTCAACGAGTATGGCCTTCTCTAACACTCTAGCAAAAGTGTCCAATTGGAACATTGACACCTTGCTATACAACCAGGCCTTCAGTCCCTGCTCGAAACGTCTTGCCTTTCTCTCGTCAGTATGCACTTGATATATGGCAAACCTGGCCAACTCGTTGAATCTTGCCGCATAGTCTGCTACGGACATATTCCCCTGTTTCAACTCCAGAAATTGAACCTCCATTTGGTTCTACGAGCTGGTCAGAAAATACATCTTGAAGAACATCTCCTTGAATCTATCCCAGGTTATCACACCTTCTCCTCCCCATACTTTGTTTACCCCTTACCAATAATCGGCTTGATTTCAACATGATGTTGTTATGTCGCGGTTTTCTGGTCTTCTCTTACTCTGGCAACATCAAACACATTCTCCATCTCCATAACCCAGGTTTGAGCTTCTATCGGGTTCATGGAGACTTTAAACTCTGGCGGTCCCACCACCTTGAAATCCTTGAATGCTGTATTTGGTGGAGCTTGTGGTTGATTGTTAATTTCTCCAAATATAAATTCACCAACTCTTTGAATGTAGTGTTCGTGATTGGTGTTGTTGTTATTGTTATTCGTTGACCCTTCCTGGGTTGGTCGACGATTTGGTCGTCTTCTTGGCGGCATATTTCTGTTAAGAATATACACTTATTAAGTCTTTATTCAATCCCTAAAACATTTAAGGCTTAACTAAAACATTTAATCATAATCACTTAACACATTATATCAATAAACTCTGATATTTATTCAAATTGAAAGTTCTAACATCAAACGATAGCATCACTGCTATTTACATCGACTATCCCGAGATAAAGAATCTACAGGATTTAAAACATTAAAATATTCCTTTGTTTATAAACACATCGGAATTTACATCTTTAGCTACCAGATAGATTTTCACATAATTAAACTAATCCCATCATCGCTCATAAAAGTATTTGAATAGCCTTGCTACGTTCCTCTTCCATGATGCGGGACATCGTCCTGCGATCTAGCATATACGATGGTAGTCCTTTGAACTAGATTGGGTATCTCATAACTCAATCTCGGGCCTCATCCATTGCATTTTGAAGTGTAAAGTACGTCTCCCCAAGCTTAGCCTTCTTCGTACGGCAATCCTCTTTTGTAAGATCAGCACGACGTGACTATCTTACCTAGCCTTCCTCTGCTATGGCCAGCCTTTCTGAGCTCTCTTTCAGATCCTTCTTCAACTTTTCTATTTCTTCGGACTTCTCCTTGGTTTGACCCTTCTCGTGAACCAAATCCCACTCCACGTTTCCTAAACGTGTGTGAAGAGTCACAATTTCCCCATCCTTCTGCTTGATGGTAATCTGCTGGATAACAGTCCGCTCCTTCAGCTCTTGAACAGTGTCTTGTAACTCTATGTTACGATCATAAAGCGCATCATACATCTTAGCATCAATGGAGTTCGGTGGGAACTCCTCTTCCTCCTCTTCTTCTTCAGAATCCTCCTCTGGATCAGTCTCAGGCTCATGCTCCTGACCGACAACAGTGATCAACGGAGATGGCTCTCTCTGTACCAACTGCTCCCTGACGACATGAATATCTCGGGGATCCTCCTCCGTAGGTACACGGGGTTCCTCCTCCCCAGCTCAACTAGCTCCTCCAACATCCGACATCCTGACAACATAATTTTAAGTTTTAGTTACTGATCTGTACTAGCGAGGACATAATTTAACACATAAGAACATAAAGTCTTTTATTATCTTCAATGAATTAAGAATTTCATTCCTTAGAACTCGATAAGAGCTTAACACCACTATGTTCTCGATCTCCTATAAGGCTACTACCTATTGTTGTTCCCCCACCTAAGGTTCATAACCTACGGCTTTGATACCAACCTGTGATACCCCCAAATCCAGGTACTTCATTTCCACGGGATTTGGTGTTCACTATACAAAAATCATCCGTCTATCTACCCATAATTAAAGCAACTCATGCAATAGATAGAAATAATCCTTATGGGGTTACAACATCTGAATAACAAATACAATCCCAGGTTAATCTAACCTTAAACATCTATGCGGAAACATAAACAAATAATAAGTCTTACACAACTTTAACATGAGTCTAAAACATAAATACATCACATAAACAACAAGTTTTCATCACTTGTTAACCTTGCCCTTGCCTTTGCTAGTAGAAGGCTCGTCGGACCTTTCGTTCTTAACTGCAATGTTATTATTACGCAAGAGTGAGCACAATCGCCCACAAGTATAATAATATAACAATAAAATAATAACATGTGAATGAATCAAAGACTTCTGAAATAAGAAAACTCGGCTTTTGAATCAAGAATGAATACCAAGAATCAAAAGAACTTCTGAGGGTCATAAGACCTTAAACTGTGTCCTAGGTTATCAAGTGTTTATATTTGAAACCTTTAACAGTCATAAGACTATGGACTCTTCTTCTCGTACTTAGGGGGATCGACCCTCAAGTACCATCATCGTACACAATATCTTAACGCTAAAACGTAAATAATCCCCTATTAAAGGGTTGTTCATCTCAGTTTGACATCAGAGTCCGCACCAAAGGTAGTTTGGTTTAGATAAGCTCAATAAAAGTACTAGAATTTATAACGTTTATCAACTATGGACTAGTCGAATCAATAAGGGTTCGCTAGTCTTACAAGGTTCAAAAATAATTGATATTCAATTTTAATAATAAAATTCAAGATGTATACAATCGAATAAGTATTGTATAACAGGAATCGTGCTTTTAAAGAATGATAAGATCTAATATGAAATCTCAACTTGAACAATAATAAACAAGCATGATAATGAACTTCCTTTATGTAAAGAATCAAGGTTTAGGAACTTGTCTCGTGTGTAGGCTAAACGATTACTACTTCCGTTCACCACAAGTCCTACACACATACCATATGTATTCACGACATTCATTAGTTATATTTTTACTTAATTATTTAATGTAAACTCCACTTTATTTAACAAATCATTACCCTTCTAATTTAATTACTTAATTAAATTAAAATATTTTCATTCCCTTACTATTATTACACTCGAATAAATTATTTTATAATAATTTTCATGAATATTTATTTTATTCCATAAATATTTCAACTAAAATATTTATTTTAATTTATAAATATTTTAATAATAATTTTCATCGAATATTTATTTTACTCCATCAATATCTCAATTAAAATATTCATTTTATTTTATAAATATTTTAATAATTTAATAATAATTTCCATCGAATATTTATTTTATTCCATAAATATCTCAATTAAAATATTTATTTTATTTTATAAATATTTTAATAATAATTTCCATCGAATATTTATTTTATTCCATAAATATCTCAATTAAAATATTTATTTTATTTTATAAATATTTTAATTTATTTTTTTTGCACACCATGGCGGGGTAATTTAGTTTGGTAACACCCGCCGGGGGCGGGGTTACCCAGACTTTGTTTCTGCAATTTTTGCAGTACACGACCAAATTAGGCCAAAAAATCACTCCCAATTTCAACTATACGTTCTGTGAAGAACACAGAACAAAGCCATAACTTCCAATTTCCTTGTCCATACATTAATTTAAGCATACTCATATACTATAATTTATATATGATCATTATTCAACCTTTCTAACATGATTTTAAAAAGTTAAAACACATAATTTATAGAATCAAAACATGTAATTTTACTGTTCTTGATGTTCTTGAAAGTTTTTAACACAAAACATGAAAATTAACACTAAGGGTTCGTTATAACACCAAATATGTCCATTCAAAGTTTGTTTTCTTCGTTTTAACATGCATGATTATATACAAGCATAAAATTTATGAGATAATATATGATTGATGTATTAATTTTGTGAGTAAGGGCCATATGGCCATATTTCTCTACTCTGTAATTTTGTAGCAATAATATACGTCATATTTTTATGGAACTGATGATATGGAATCTATAATATATAGTAAAAACATGTTGTGCTAACATATTATCACATATATATGACATAATCACTACCAATTCTAAATACAGAGATTTTAACAGAACTTGAAAGCCATTTTCATGGAACTTTAAATGACGTAAAATAAAAAAACTGGGTTAAAGAGATTACCAAAGTGTAGTGTAGATTTAGTAGGAGATGGATTCCTTCTCAAATTCTTCTTCACTCACAAACTCACAATTCCTAAAAATTTCTCAATTCTCTCTGTGATTTCCTTTGCTAGACTTAGAAGAATGAATGAAGAAGAAGGCGTATAAAATAAAGGAACTAACGCATTGTGGAGGTCAGTTACCCATCATGGGTTAACTTCCCTAAACTCCCACTAAGGCCGTGTTTGGCTAGCCTTAAAAGGCTTATACTCATTTAATTTAATTAATCCTTTATAATATAGTTTAATAATGTCACACCCCTATATAAAATAAATCCAATATCTTATTTAATTTAATTTTAAAAAATATAATAATTTCTCATTTAATTCACATAGTCATATAATTAATTTTCTCATTTATCAATTATCTCGAATTATTAATTCTCTAATTAATTATTAAATAAATTAAAAATAATATTAGACTTATTAAATATTCCTTTTAATTCAATAAGCTCACACAATTATATACTTCGAATAATAAAAATTCTCCACATTAATTTAATAAATATAACACATATAATTTAATTAATCTACCACAACTTCATCAATTAATTATTTAATCTAATAATTAAATCATCGAAAAATATTTATTTGATCCAATAAATATTAAAATTAAATTACAAAATTTCGTTTGTCACACATATATACATATATTTCATACACAACAAGTATTTTTTTTATAATTTTTCAACTCCCTTAAGTATTTTTTAAAAATCAATTTCTAATTAATTCGTGAAGAAATTAGCTACCTCAAGTTTAACTCCAAAAATTTCCAAATCTTAGCAGGATCTCACACATGATAACGTGAGCTTCTAGTTTAAATTTCATGGTCATCGGAGTTATAGAACTCCGATTATAGCGTTTTTCGACAGAAAAACCTAAATATTAAAATGGTCATAATTTGCTCATTTTAAGTCAGAATATATGAGCTCATTTTTGGACAGGAGGTACTTTATACCATATATTTCCATGTCCCAAAAGGCCGGAATTTTTCTCACAAATTAAGTGGCCGAAACAGCCCTTACAAAATTGTGGGCAGTAGCTTTTTCTCTTTTTTTTTCACTTTTTCATGCTTTGTAAAAAACTAGTCCCTACGAAAATCTACAACACCTTTTCCAGTGATTCCACTTGGATAAGTTAGAAAACTCATAGATCTAACTCTAGAACTTGACCACACTCAAAAATTCGAAATATAATAGGAGATATGGTTAATTAAATTTTATGTTCTATTTTCACCAAAATCTGATTTTCAACCCTTTGTAATTTCTAAGAAACTTTCATGTTTTCATATAATAATCAACACAAATCATCATAACACTTACTAATACTACATATAACCATGATTTTCATCAGACCAATGTTTTTATTATGACTTTCATCATAATCAACAGTCCAATGCTTATATTATGACTTTCATCATAATCCACGTAAACAGATCATTTCCATAATTTAATAAGAAATGAATATAAAGGATCATTCACCTTGCATGTGGTAATCCACATATACAGGTTATTCTAATAGAATAATAAAGAATGGAATAATAGAAGAATTTCACCATGTATGCGGTACTTCGCATAGACAGGTTATTCCAACATAATAATAAAGAATGGAATAACAGAAGAATTTCACCAAGTATAGGGTAGCTCATGGCATGATCTGAGTTATTCCAACGAATAATAAAGAATGGAATAATGAAGTTCTCTTCATGAATACGAAAGAAATAATACCCCTTACCTTAGAAGAAATCGGATATAGAATCTTCAAGTAGCGAATAGTTTTCTTCTTTCTCTCTATAGTTTCTCTCTCTAGAGTTTCAATGAATTCGTAAGAAATAACGAAGAAATGAGCTTATATTTATAGGAGAATGGACTGAATAGTAACTAATTCATGAACGGTCCAGATTGATTTACTTTTAAACGGACGATCCATATTGATTTATTATGCAGTATTAATAAAATATTCTAATAAAACAAAATCTTTTAAATAAAATATAATATATTCTATTTATAATATAATAAAAACGAATAACTTTATAAAAGTATTACATTTTATATAAAAAAGATTTTACTATGCAAATACTATCTGATAACACTATGCAAACATTATGCATAATAAAATATAATATATTCTATTTATAGTCTAATAAAACAAATAACTTTATAAAAGTATTACATTTTATATAAAAAGATTTTACTATGCAAAACACTATGCATAATAGAATATAATATATTCTATTTTTATAGTCTAATAAAATAAATAACTTTATAAAAGTATTCTATTTTATATAAAAAGCTTTTCTGTTTTATTACATTAATAATACTAATAAAACAAAATTTATATATATATATAATATATATATATATATATATATATATATAAACATCCGTGACTTCATAAAAAGACACCTCAATATATTTAACAACATTTATCATCATTATTATAATTCACAATATTAATCGACCAGGTCGTTCCCAGGAAAGAGGGGGCTTTCCAATAGGGATTCCTCCCTATTGGCGCGTAATTAGGTGACCAAACCTCGCCTTGGCAGAACTTCTAGACATCGTTAATATTATAAATAATAATATTAATAACTCTGTCATCTCAATTATTGATTTAATAATATATAAAATATCGACAATAATTGAATCAAATAACGTGAGATACTATGCAACAATTCATCAAGCAATAATTGAACAAAAGCGGTGTGACTTCTCACGTAAGCATCAATAATCAATACCGTGTACTACTATGCAACCACGCCAGACATCTTTTTTACTACCGAGTATTTCAACAGTTAACGGTAAAACTTCCTTCGTTATTTTCATAAAAATATTTTTGTCGTTTTCTCAATCCGACAATAATTCCGTTGTGGGGTCCACCAATGATTGTACCGTCGTACGGATATTCCCTGTTTAAAACGAATATTCCCCGACCAATAGAATATTATATAAAACAATTTGCATACTTTTCAAAAATTTTAAATATTACCCACAACTATAACATTATATCAAATTTACTCCATAATATTCAAAAAAAATATTTCGAGAAATTTAAATCTTTATTCATAAAATTTGGGGTCTCACAATCTCCGCTCCTTATGAAATTTCACCCTCAAAATTTAAGTGCGTACCTGGTATGCCGAAGAGATGAGGATACCTTGACTTCATTTCAGATTCTAACTCTTGAGGTATAACCTTTGAGTGATGAATACGATCCTTCTTATCCAAGATTTTAACACGTATCTCCTCATTCGTTAAATCTTCTGCTATCTCGTCTAGTTTTAATTCAATAATGTGGTTCGGGTCGTCCACATATCTACGTAACATCAATACGTGAAAAACGTTATGAACACGCGACATACTTGGCGGTAAAATGAGTCTATAGGCCACAGTTCCTACTCGATCAAGGATTTCAAATGGGCCAATAAAATCGAGGGTTGAGATTTCCTCTCTTCATCGACTCTTGCTTCTAGAATAACGCCCTCTTGAACCTTCTTCTTCACATTCATCAGCTTCGGGTTTGTAGCTTGAGCGACTTTTAACTTTATCGATTAAAGTCGATTCTACTTGTATATTTGATATCACCACGTGGGTCCTTAGAGTCTTTAACTCTATCTTCATCATTTGTAAGTTATACTGAAATGAGTTTTGTGTTTAACAACGTCACACTCAGAATCAAGATACGATCTTCTTACTCACTCAACGCGTCAACTACCACGTTAAGCTTTGTCCACGATGATATTGAATGGTACAGTTAAGTAATCTTCAACAAATCGAGCCAACGTCTTTGGCACATTACACGTTCGTTTTGGGTGAAGAAAATATTTGAGGGTTTTAGAAATGAGTTTTGTACTTGGGGGTCAATACAAAATTTGATTTCACGCCTAAGTAGGCTAAGAAGTCTTCAAGAATCGTCGCCGAAATTTATTAACAATAGAAATATCATTCAAAACTGTGACTCTCATCCAAGACTTGGATAGCACATGTAATGAAGGTTTATCCTAACGGAGCTTCAACCGATAAGTCAAAGTCTAACTTCTCTAGGGTCAAATTTAAACGTTGAACACAAGCAAGAGAGATAAAAAAATGGGTAGAACCCAGATTCTAATAAGGTATAGACTTAGCAAGAATTTATAATTAACTAACCTGTATAACTTCGTTCGGGTTACTCGCTTTTTTTGAAAGTCACGAAAAACGTTCTTCCTGAAACCACCGACTTTGTTTTGTCCGTATCCGCCTTTGGTGCCACCGTCCCAGCTAGACTTGACTTTGGTGCACGACAAAATCGGGCTATAGGTGACCTTCTCTTCTTTAAATTTCCACTTCTATTAATTTGGCCATAATTACCACCAAAGTGGTTACCATTCTTGACATGATAATTCTCCCCACGATGGTTATCATTGTTCCGATGGTCGTTGCCACCGGTACGATTATTATCGTCTTGTTTCTCGTTATCCTAGGTATTGATCGTTGGTAACTCAACAATCTCATGTGCTTCATTGCTGATCTCAACATTTTCAGATGCCATTTTCAAACACTGTCACAAAACAAGGGTTTATTAACATATCACATATTATCCCTATACTTTGACCGACCAATTAAATACCAAATAAACTTAGGTAGGTCATACTAACAAAGGAATTCCCCGTCTCTCCCCTCCTAGTTCTTGTCTCACATCTCAGCTAGGGATCATATCCCTAAGCTTTGATACCAACTGTGACACCCCCAAAACAGGTTATACATCACCTATCTGAGTCGTCAAATACATGGTACAGAATACAAATACAATCTTAAATATACAACAAGAGCTGTGAGTTTTAATACAAATATTGTCTTCTAGACAGTATTCAAACTCAAAATAAGTCCTCAATATATTTATTATCACACTATTTCATAGAATAGTGAGGACTACTAATGCTATCATCTGGACCGTCACTCCGTTCCCCGACTAGTCCCTACTACGTTCTCATTTGATGAAGAGAATAATGAAAGTAAAAGGGTGAGCTCAACTAGCCCAGTAAGAAATATTATGACTAAAATAATGCAGAATAATTAGTTAACTGTTAGGTCAAATCATATTAACTGGAACTAAATGGGTTGGTTAACCATTTTTATTTATTCATGTTGGTTAAAGTTTGGACACATATTTTTTAAAACAAATATAGTTAATTAATCGGTTATCCATTTTTTAACTCATATTCTATTTCCATAATCAACAAAGCATTAATATGTGCACCTTTATAAAAAAAATCAACACTCATGGGTTGTGGCATAACATGACCACAAGAAGCCTTCAACATTGAAGAATTAAAACAACGCAGTCTCACTTTATCTAAATAAATAAATAGCTCAATTCAACTTTCTTTTTTCTTTTTTAGAGAATTATTTTTTTCCTTGTTTCATTCATTTCATCTTAAGGTCCAAGGAGATGGAACTATTTACCATTACAATATCACTTTTCATTCCTCTATCTAACCACACAACTAATGTATTTTTAGACTATGTTTAGATTCTTAAACAAATAAATAATTAAAATTTGACTATTTGATAAAACTGTGTAATGAAAGTTTATTAAAATTGAGGTTTTGTATAAAATACAAATATTTATTAAGATTTTCAAACAGAGTTTAATTAAATATAAAAGAGTTGTTTGATAATCAATTTTTATAATAGGTCTGAATATAATATTTTACTATTTTATCCTTATATCAATTTATATAATCTTAATTAGGGTGAAAGTATAATAAATTTAAATAATTAATTCAAATAAATCACCAATAATTAAAATATTTCAAACCTAATTTTACATAATTAATATAAATATATGACGATCATGGAGTACTACTTGTTTAAAATTTTATTTGTATAGTTTTTTAGCATTTTATTATTTATATTAATAATTTTTATATCGTATTATTACTTAATTAATTTAATTGTGACTTTCAACCATATAGTTCCAACCCACACAACTCATATTAAAAATAGTTAATATGGTTTTAGTTCTTAAATGGAACTATAATCATATTTTGAAAACCAAAATCAACCTATAAACATATTTTGTCAGGCCTAGACTCATCTCACCCCATCCCCGCTCTTATTAAAATTCCTCATACCCACCCCATTCTCTATGGGGATTAAAACTTAATAACTATCCCTATCCTCACAAAAAATATAAACCCCCACCAGGAATTCTTATCACCGTGAGGATTAATATTTTATGAATTTGTTTAAATAAAAAAATTCAATTTTAGTTATAATAATAATAATACACACATAAAGATTAATCATATTTTATTAACGCATACATAATAAAATTAAAAAATAAATCAAATGATAAATATATGCACACATACAATGGCATATATTTTAATTATATGATATATAATAGTATAAATATTAATTTAATTAATGTATTATTATTCGGGTGCAGATACGAGGCGGGAGAAGCAAATATCATACCCTCCCCATCTTTCCATCTCCCAATATATTCTTCATCCTCGATCTTATACCATTTGAGTCAAAATCATCGTCCCATTTAAGACGGAGCGTGGAAATCATCGTAGGAACGAGACACATCGTCATCCTAGATGACACAACAAATTTGATTTCTCTTGAGTAAATGTATCCAAAAACTGAAAACTAAATAACCCAGTACTTCCATATGTGTCCCCTACAGCTGCCCCATTCACGTGCATACGTCCTTAATTTAGGCCCCATCAGTATGCTTTTATGGACTTTTCCTAGTAAACAAATTAATGGTCTCCCATCAATCTAATTAATAAATATGCTTAAATCTCTACCAAACTTTCCCCTCGCAACTAGGCTGCCTTTCTCATCTCTTTCTCTAGCTCTGCTCCTCATCTTATATATGCATATCTTTACTTTTTTTCTTATGAATCCATGTACTTGGAGAAGAAGCAACCTGACTTCTTTCTATGTTATTTGGGGTTTGGTTGGAAGAAGTGAGAATGAAATAGATAAGGGTCAATTATTTATTCTGAAGATGGAGGAAACATTTAGGTCCTTTCCATTTTTGGTTAAGGGGGTCTTGGGAAAAAAAATCTTGTTGAATAGGCAGCAAAGGCAAAGTGCAAGAAATTTGATACCTGACAAATCTATTCACAAAATTGATACCATAGAGACACTTAGGATGCACCAACTCAAAGGTCTAGTGCATCAAATCTTCAAAGAATAATGAGTTTTCAATGTTGCTCACATCCTTTCTTCCCGCCAAAAGTATGTTATTTATGTCCGCACTCATAATAACAACGTCCATTAAAGTCTACGATAATGGTCAGTATATGAGCACAAATCCTTTCTTCTCGCTAAGGGTGTTTATGGATTTGTGGATACAATTTTTTGTTCCCTAGAGGTTTTGTTGTATGTTTCCTGTTTTTGTTGTGCTTCATGTTTTTACACTAAAACTTAGAAAATAATGTATCATAATTTCAAGAGGTAAAATTATTTGAAGTTAGTCCAATCGTTTTCTTCTCTTTTTATTTGAAAGGATTTAGAAGGTAATTTTTTGTGTTCTAGTTTTGATACTGTTATTTTAAAGGATAATATTATTGTCATTGTTAGGTTCTTAATTTACACAAATACATGCATTGGGATTGTCCAAATTCTCTAAAAAAAAATTGATGGGATAACATTAGTAGTAGAAGAAAAATTAATATTACTCTACGCGTTTCAAAATTAGATATATAATTTAATTTTTGAAGTTAAACGACGACATAATAAACTTTCAATTGATGTAAATTTATTTAATTTTGGTTAATACAATTATTATAATTGTATAGTATATAACAAAAATAATTAATCGCAAAATTTATTTTATTATACACTTATATAAGTCAGAGCCGGTCCTGAATTTTCTAAGGCCCAAGATAAAATTTTCTAAGTGTGCCCCTTTATACAAACTAAATAAAAAAATTATCAACTAATTAATTTTATTAAAATTATAAGAATTTACAAAAGATAAGGAAGAACGCTTTAAAATGTCATCGAAGCAAAGAATCATCACATGTACCTACAAAATAAAAATATCAATGAAATCGGTAAAACTAATGAAATACACACTGTAGTTGACAAGTTTTACTGATTACACAATTGAACTTTTAATTTTTCAAATTATCCCACTAAACTAATTATTATTTTAAAATTGGATTATTCTGTTAAAAAAAATTAAACGGGCGTTAATTTTTTATCTACAAAACTAATGAATTACCTAATGTAGTTGGCACGTTTTACTGATTACATCATTGAACTTTTAATTTTTCAAATTACCCTATTAAATTAATTAAAAAAAAGATTATTTTAAATATTTTTAAAAATAGTTATTATTTTCAGTAAAAAAATATTAGAAACTTTAAGTTTTTCCATAAAATGAGTAAAGTTTCATAAAATATAGATTTAAAAAATTAAAGTTTTATGAAACCTTACTGATTTTAAAAAAAAATCTATTTTTTCTTTTGAAAATAAAGTTTATTATTTTTGAATCTATATTTTATAAAATTTTACTTATTTTTAAAAATATGAAGAACTTTCCAATTTTTTTTTCTTGAAAATAATATTTATTTATAAAAATTATTAATTTCTTTTTGAAAAAATTGAATCAGTTTATTTATTTATCTTTTAATGTTTTTTTTATTTAATTTATATTTTTGTTTTTTTAAAAAATTATAATATTAAGAATGAGTAATTCTTTTAAAAAATAAGTAGACATTAATTTAATTTAAAATCACTTTAATTTTTTGAATCTATATTTTATGAAACTCTACTTTTATGAAGTAAAAAAGTTTCTAATATTTTTTACTTAAAATAATAATTATTTTTAAAAATGTTTAAAATAATTATTTTTAATTAGTTTGATGGGGTAGTTTAAAAAATTAAAAGTTTAATGGTGTAATCAGTAAAATGTTCCAACTACAGTGGATAATTCATTAGTTTTGTAGATAAAAAATTAATGTCCGTTTATTTTTTTTAACGGAATGACCCAATTTCAAAATAATAATTAGTTTAGTGATGTAATTTAAAAAATTAAATGTTCAATTGTGTAATCAGTAAAACCTACCAACTACAGTGGGTATTTCTTTAGTTTTGCCCAATAAAATCTAAACCACAAAACATCATTTAAAATGTTTTCTTGTTACACTTTTAGATACAAAATCATCAATTATACTATTATATTTAATATTTTTTAACATATCATTTTCAATTAATAATATCGCTAATCTTTTTTATTATTTTATTTTTTTTATACATATAAATACATAGATTTATAAAAAAAAATTGGGCCCCCTTTAACTTTGGGCCCTGGGCGGTTGCCCTGTTGGCCCATGCCCAGGGACGGCTCTGATATGAGTCATACCAATTTTAAAATTTAAGCATTCGCTTGATTTCAAAAGTCAAACTATAATATCACTAATTTTGGAAATGAGAGAGCATGTACTTAGGTTGTGAAGTAAAATAAATCTAGTTTATGCCCTACTCTAATTTAATAAGGTAGGTTATATTATGCGACTCTTTTATATATATATATATATATATATATATATATATATATATATATATATATATATATATATATATATAAACAAGTTGTATTTCTCATTTTATATGATAAAAAATTTATAAAAAAAAAAGTTGTATAGGTAAAAACTAAAAAGAAGAATTGTATTTGATGATTACTTTGAATTTATTTTTTATGAACATATAACAATTTTACAAGAAAAATAGTATGTCATTAGATATTTCTGTGACGCCCCCAAAACTGATATACATCACCCATCTTGAGTCGTCAAATACATGGTACAAAATTCAAATACAACTTAATAATACAGTTATCGTGTAAAATACGACAAAACATAAACTGAGAGTTTTAATAAGAATATTGTCATCTAGACAATATCTACACTCAAAGGAATCCTCATTACATTTATTGTCACACTATTTAACAGAATAGTGAGGACTACTAATACTATCATCTGGACCTTCACTCCGTTCCCCGACTAGTCCCTGCTACGTTCTCATTTCCTGAAAAGAACAATGAAAGTAAAAAGGGTGAGCTCAACTAGCCCAGTAAGAAATATTATGACTAAGATAATGCAGAATAAATTATCGTTAGCTTTCAACAGTGTTAAACTGATAAAATATAACAAACATCAAGTTTAACTGCAGCGGAACAAGCAATCCATTAAAAGAGTCAAGTAGAGAATAAAATCTACTATCTTTTATGATTTAAAAAGGATTTTCATCACTTTTATCGCTGAGACTCAGCTTAATAAATAATCCACTTCATCTCTGCACTACGGCCAAGGATATTCATTAGTATCACGACCACAAATTATTCATGCACTACGGGCCAAGGATATTCGTGTATTCATCAATGGTCATGATCATGCCAACAGTTGTCCATCAATGCACTACGGGCCAATGAAGACTTTTACCACATCATTTGTAACATTACTTGGCCATGATTATACCGATTAATCCTTGGTCATAATCATACCAAGTCCATCTATGCACTACAGGCCACAGATGACTTTCAACATAATATAAACATGAAGATGATGACAATGATATAAGAATTCAATAAAACAAGTTCAAGAATTAATTTATCGAGGAACTAATAATGTCCAAACTGTCAACATGATACTTCTTTGTAGAGTAAAATTAAGAATGCTCAGAAGAATATTTCCATAAAAAGATACTGGATGAAACGCAAATATCAAAGATAGTCCACTAATTTCATGGAGTATAAAAGCCAAAACTTTAACCAACTGAGTATAATAAAGAATGGAATAACAAAAAAAATTACCACGCATGCGATAGACCGCACAGACAGGTTATTCCAACAGAATAATAGATAATGGAACCAAGTCATGCGTAAACGCATAGACAGGATATTTCGACAGAATAATAAATAATTGAACCAGGTCATACGTAAACGCACAAACAGGATATTCCAACAGAATAATAAATAACGGAACCAGGTCATGGGTAAACGTACAGACAGGATGTCCCAACAGAATAATAAAGAACGGAATAACATAAGAATTTCATCATGTATGCGATACTTTGCATAGACAGGTTATTCCAACATAATGATAAAGAATGGAATAACAGAAGAATTTTACCAGGTATGCGGTACTTCTCATAGACATGTTATTCCAACAAAATGATAAAGAATGGAATAACAGAAGAATTTCACCAAGTATAGGGTAGCCCGCGTATGCAGGTTATTCCAACAAAATAATAAAGAATGGAATAACAGAAGTTCTCTTCATTAATACGAAAGAAATAATACCCCTTACCTTAAGAGAAACTGGATATAGGAGTAGTGAAGTAGCAGAATACTTTTCGTCTTTCTCTCTATAGTTTCTCTCTCTAGAGTTTCAGTGAATTCGTAAGAAATAATGAAGGAATAAGCTTCTATTTATAGGAGAATGGACTGAATAGTAACTAATTCATGAACGGTCCAAATTGATTTAATTTTAAACGGACGGTCCATATTGATTTACTATGCAGTATTAATAAAATATTCTAATAAAACAAAATTTTTTAAATAAAATATAATATATTCTACTTATAATTTAATAAAACGAATAACTTTATAAAAGTATTATGTTTTTATATAAAAGATTTTATCTGCAAACGTTATACGTGCACTATGCCAAACCTTATGCATAATAAAATATAATATATTCTATTTATAGTCTAATAAAACAAATAACTTTATAAAAGTATTCTATTTTATATAAAAAGCTTTTCTGTTTTATTACATTAGTAATACTAATAAAACAGAATTTATATATAATATATATATATATATATAAACTCTCGTGACTTCATAAAAAGACACCTCAATATATTTAACAATATTTATCATCATTATTATAATTCACAATATTAATCGACCAGGTCGTTCCTAGGAAAGGGCGGGCTTTCCAATAAGAATTTCTCCCTATTGGCGCGCAATTAGCTAGGTGACCCAACCTCTCCTTGGCAGAACTTCTAGACATCGTTAACATTACAAATAATAATATTAATAACTCTGTCATCTCAATTAAAATATCGACAATAATTGAATCAAATAACGTGAGATACTATGCAACAATTACTAAAGCAATATTTGAACAAAACTAAGTGACTTTTCACGTAAGCATTGACGCCCCCAAAATAGGTATACAACAGCCATTTTGATTCGCCAAATACATGGTACAGAAAGAAAACTACAACTTCATTACAATTGTCGTGCAAAATACGACAACACATACTGTGAGTTTAAATACAAATATTATCTTCTAGACAATATCCACACCCAGATAAAGTCCTCGTTATAATTATTGACACACTATTTTATAAATAGTGAGGACTGCTAAACAATTGTCTAGAACCATCATTCCACACCCCGACTACTTCCCGCTATGTTCTCGCTTCCTAAGAAGAAAAATGGAACAAAAAGGAAAAGGGTGAGCTCAACTAGCCCAGTAAAGAATATTATGACTAAGATAATATACAACAAATTATCCTTAGTCTTCAACAGGAAAAAATTTGATATAATACAATAGACAACAAGTTTTAGATCAACAACTGCAACGGAAATAACAATTCATTAGAAGAGTTAAGTAGAGAATGAAATCTACTACTCAATGCGTCAGCTACAACGTTTGCTTTTCCAGATTGATATTGAATGTTATGGTCGTAATCCTTCAACAGCTCGAGCCAACGTCGTTGTCGCATATTGAGTTCCTTTTGGGTGAAGAAATATTTGAGGCTTTTATGATCCGTATAAATCTCCACTTTCTCCCCATATAGGTAGTGTCTCCAGATTTTAAACGCAAAAATGACTGCTGCCAACTCCAGATGATGAGTAGGATAATTCCTCACATATTTTTTGAGTTGTCGAGAGGCATAGGCTATGACTTTCCCATGTTACATGAGAACACACCCTAACCCTTTGCCTAAAGCATCGCTGTAGATAACAAATCCATCCGAACCCGATGGTATTGTTAGAACAGGTGTCAAAATGAGTCTCCTCTTGAGCTCTTGAAAACTCTTCTCGCATTCCTCGCTCCATACGAATTTTGTATCTTTCCGAGTCAGCTGAGTTAAAGGAGTAGCGATTCGAGAAAATCCTTCCACGAATCTCCGATAATAACCAGCTAAGCCCAGAAAGCTACGCACTTCGGTCACCGACTTCGGCTGATCCCAACTTTGGATTGCTTCAATCTTTGCCGAGTCAACAGATACTCCATGTTTTGACACCACGTGCCCATGGAATGCTACTTCCTTAAGCCAGAACTCGTATTTCTTCAGCTTGGCATATAGCTTGTTGTCACGAAGTCTTTGAAGTACCAGCTTCAAATGGTGCTCATGATCTTCACGACTTTTGGAATAGATGAGGATGTCATCAATAAAGATAACAACGAACTAATCCAAATATTCCTTGAATACACGGTTCATCATATCCATGAAAGCAACATGAGCATTAGTCAATCCAAAAGACATGACTAAGAATTCATAATGCCCGTACCGAGTCCTGAAGGCAGTCTTCGGAATATCCTCAGTTTTAATCTTCAGCTGATGATATCCAGAACGAAGATCGATCTTTGAAAAGAATTGTGCTCCTTGCAACTAGTTAAACAGGTCATCAATGCGAGGTAGTGGATACCTATTCTTGATGGTGACATGGTTTAACTCCAGGTAGTCAATACAAAGTCGCATACTCCCGTCTTTCTTCTTTACAAATAAAATAGGAGCAACCCAGGGAGATGTACTAGGATGAATGAAACCGATGTCTAACAATTCATGTAGTTGAACTTTTAACTCCTGAAGTTCAATAGGAGCCATTCGATATGGGGTTTTAGAAATGGGCTTTATACCCGGTTCAAGATCAATAAAGAATTCAACTTCACGTTCTGGGGGTAGACCAGGAAGTTCTTCCGAAAATACGTCAGGAAATTCATTAACAATAGGAATATTATTCAAATCTGACGTGTTTTTGTTCAAGTCCATAATATGGGCTAAGAAAGCTTGACATCCGTTTTTCAATAAACGAATAGCTTTATGGCTTGATATGATAGTGACTAATTTTAGTGGTTTAGTTGCTTGAATTCATATAACAAGTTGGTTAGGAATATGAAAACTAACACCCTTACGGAAACAATCAATTTTGGCATAATGAGTGGTTAACCAATTAATTCCTAAAATCACATCAAAAGAAAGTATCTTTAAAGAAATAAGATCAACAGGTAATGTGATTTTGCCAACTTGGATCAAGTAAGATTTATAAACTGTAGATGTAACAAAGGTTTCACCCAACGGAGTTTCAACAGATAAGTTAAAGTCTAATTTCTCCGGAGTCAAGTTTAAACATTGAGCACAAGTATAAGAGATAAAAGAATGGATAGAACCGGTATCTAGCAAGGTATAAACATCGCAAGAGTTCAAGATTAGCTTATCCGTGATCACCTCGTTTGAATTCCTCACTTTTTGGGAGGTTACGACAAACGCTCTCCCTTGAACTACCGGTTTTGTCTTGTCTGGGACACCCTTGGATGCCTCCATTCCAGCTGGACCTGACTTTGGTGCACGACAAAATCGGGCTAGGTGACCTTCTTTTCCATAATTGTAATATACTTTGGATGGCATCATGCAGTTTCGACTTATGTGTCCTTCCCCTCCACATTTGTAATATACAACCCATGGCGTTCTTCCTTCCTTAACAAATGGTAGTCTTTGGTCTTGACGCCTTTCCATCTTTCTTTGAACCTTCTCTTCTTGAACTTTCCACTCCTATTGTCTTGGCCATGATTACCACCGGCGTGGTTATCATTTCTAGCATGTTGATTCCTCCACATTTGTTGTCACCGCTTCATGATCGCTACTACACCGTATTATCGACTTGTCGGTTGCTCTCTTTTCGTTGGGTTGACTCATTATCGCTACTTCCAATAACCGAGCCCTATTCACAACATCTCGAATACAAACACGCTTTATGAGAGATAAGGTATTGACGTATCTCGGGTTTCAAACCTCTTAGAAACATCCGCCATTCTCTCCTCATTATCAACCAAGTGGGATGCAAACCGAGATAACTCGACAAACTTAGCTTCGTACTGCGCCACGGTCATATTGTTTTGCTCAAGCTTGATGAACTCTACCTCCTTCATGTGATGAATACTTTCAGAAAGTACATGTCGTTGAAACTGACTCTTGGAACTTCTCCCAAGACATCTTCAAAGTCTGGGCGAGTTTGAGTACGCTTTTACTGATTCCCACCAAGAATCTGTACGACGTAATACGAAGGTGGAAAAGGGAACCTTTACTCCTCGTAGCATCCCAAGACATCAAATATCTTGTTGATCCGCTTTATCCATGTCTCCGCCTTTAAGTGGTTTTTTCTCTCAAAAACTCGTGGTCCCACTCCTTGAATCGCTTAGCGAAGGATCGTCCGAGAGTTATCGGTGTTTCCACCGCATTTTGGATGAGAGCGACCTTTCACCGATGTTGCATGAATTCTAAAAAGCTCCTAAACGTACCATCGTTCGTCATTTCATCAGTGTTGTTTTTTATAGGAGGATTATCGACATCCTGTTGCACATTGTCCTGTTTATTGATCTGTGGAGACTCAACGGTCTCCTGTGCTCCATTGCTTATCTCAACATTTTCGGATGCTATTTTCAAATACTGCCACAAAACAAGGGTTAATTAATATATCACATATTATCCCTATACTCTGACCGACCAATTAAATGCCAAATAAACTTAGGTAGGTCCTACTAGCGAATGAATTCCATGTCTCTCCCCTCCTAGTTCTTGTCTCACATCTCTGTTAGGGATCATATCCCTAAGCTCTGATACCAACTGTGACGCCCCCAAAATAGGTATAAAACACCCATTTTGAGTCGCCAAATACATGGTACAGAAAGAAAACTATAACTTCATTACAATTGTCGTGCAAAATATGACAACACATACTGTGACTTTAAATATAAATATTGTCTTCTAGACAATATCCACACCCAGATAAAGTCCTCATTACAATTATTGACATACTATTTTACAAATAGTGAGGACTGCTAAACAATTGTCTAGAACGATCATTCCACACCCCGACTACTTCCCGCTATGTTCTCGCTTCCTGAGAAGAAAAATGGAACAAAAAGAAAAAGGGTGAGCTCAACTAGCCCAGTAAAGAATATTATGACTAACATAATATACAACAAATTATGCTTAGTCTTTAACATGGAAAAATCTGATATAATACAATAGACAACAAGTTTTAGATCAACAACTGCAACGAAAACAACAATTCATTAGAGGAGTTAAGTAAAGAATGAAATCTACTATCATCTATGAATTTAAAAGTCCATCATCAATATTTTATCTCTGTAACATCAATCAATATACATCTTGAATCAAATATTCATCTTTGCACTACGGGCCAAAGATATTCATTTGTATCACCAGTTGGTCATGTTCATCTCAACACCTATTCATCTTTGCACTACGGGCCAAAGATATTCATCAGGTAATCATTCATCTTTGCACTACGGGACAAAGTTATTCATCAAGTATCACCATTAAGGACTGAGGATGATGAAAAATATTTTAGAGAACGAATCCAATAAGATAGAAGGACAAATATTAGGGATTCGTATTTTGGTTTATCCAAATTCAATAATACTCCATAATAACCAAGTGTGAAGTAGAATTAAAAAATAAAGATCAAAACATGGATATAATCAAAGATAGTAACCATAAAAGACATCTGGGAAGAAAAAGAGAAAATTTTATTTTTCAATTGAATAGTCTCAGATTTGTGAATAAAGTCACGATATCACGTGAATAGTAACCCCGACACAAAAAGGTAGAAATTCAACAATAAAATTCATAACAATATCTCAGCATAATGATATTGAAGAAAATAATATCATTTAAGAAGAAAATAACATCCCTTACCTCAAAGAATCAGTACTTAAGAATGAAAGGTCGGAAGTGATGCTGAATGAAACTTGTACTGAACAACAACTCTCAAAGTATCTAAATACTTACAAAATACGCTCAATAATATAGAGAGAGAAAGAGAGAAAGAGAGAAAGCTTATGTTTTTTGGTGTGATTTTCCATTCTAACTTAGCCCTCTATTTATAGGAAAATGTTAGCACGCCGAAGCAGACTTGACCTGCTACCTGATGGCTTTACCTGCTACTATTGCCACCCACCACATTTAAAATAAAATTCAACACATTTCTTCACCAACCACAAGTGGGGCCCACTCAATTCTAGAATTTTCTACTAAAATCATTTATAAACCTAATTTCCGAATCAGTCACCTCTTAAAATTCATAACAAATCATACGTTCATTTTTAACGGTTCAAAATTTGTGAACATATACCCAACTTATATATGTATAACATATCCAAAAATCACAACGATCCAACGGTCGGATTAAAAATTATAACTCACGTAATATATCGTAAAAATACTGATTTGATTTTTAATACCTCCATTCCGACAAAGATACTAATAAAACAGCTCAACATTAAATCCTTCAATTATAACCACATAAATAAATAAATCCATCATTTATATCCACATCAAATAAATATTTCCTTATCATATAAATCAATAATTAATTATTCACAAATAATATTATAGAATTACAATTATGACAACCAGACCGTTCTCAGGAAAGAGGGGGCTTTCCAATAAGGATTTCTCCTTACCGACACGTAATTAGGTGACCAAACCTCTCCTTAGACAGAACTTTCTAGACATTGCCAATAATGTTATCTAATAATATTATTCAAATAATATGAATTATTGATCTGATAATGGAAAATATTGTGCAATGATAATTATTGAAACAACAATAATATAAAATATCAACGCAGCAATTATTGAATCAATAAAATAAAATATTGAAAATTAATTACTGTAACAATTATTGAGTAGTGCCTTCTTACGTAAGAATCAATAATTCAAAATACTTGTGCAATCCGGTAAGCATCGCAAGTACCACCATGTGTATTCTTGTATTTTAACCATCGGGTATTCCAACAGTGTTAACGGTAACAACTACGCCGTTATTTATAAAAACTCAAACTTGTCATTTTCTTCGTCCGACAGTTATTCTGTTATGAGGCCCACGAATGGCTGTGTCGTCGTACGAATATTCCCCGACAACAAGAATATTCCACGACCAAACGAATATTCCCAGAAAAAAAATGAATATTTTATAATCACTTGCCTATTTTGTAAAATTTGCACATTTCACCTATAACAAAAGTATTATATCAAATTAACTCCTTATTATTTCAAGATAATAAATAGAGAAAATTTAATTTTATTCATAATAAGTTGGGGTCTTACATCAATAATCAATACCGTGTGCTACTATGCAACCACGCCAGACATCGCATTTTTTTTACTACTGAAAGTAGGTCAACGCTTTAACGATAAAACTTCCGCCGTTATTTTCATAAAATAATTTTGTCGTTTTCTCAATCCGACAATAATTCCGTTAGGGGGTCCACTAATGATTGTCTTTGTCGTCATGAATATTCCCCGTTAAAACAAATATTCCCTGACCAATCGAATATTATATAACAACTTGCGTACTTTGCAAAATTTTTAAATATTACCCACAACTATAACATTATCTCAAATCCACACCATAATTTTGAAAAAAATATTTCGAGAAATTTAAATCTTTATTCATAAAATTTGGGGTCTCACAATCTCCCCTCCTTATGAAATTTTACCCTCGAAATTTACGTACGTACCTGGTATGTCGAAGAGATGAGGATACCTTGACTTCATTTCAGATTCTAACTCTTGAGGTATAACCTTTGAGTGTTGAATACGATCCTTCTTATCCAAGATTTTAACACGTATCTCCTCATACGTTAAATCTTCTGCTATCTTGTCTAGTTTTAATTCAATAATGTGGTTCGGGTCATCCACATATTTACGTAACATTGATATGTGAAAAATGTTATGAACACGCGACATACTTTGCGGTAAAACGAGTCTATAGGCCACAGTTCCTACTCAATCAAGGATTTCAAATGGGACAATAAAATCGAGGGTTGAGATTTTCTCTCTTCATCGACTCTTGCTTCTAGAATAACACCCTCTTGAACCTTCTTCTTCACATTCATCAGCTTCGGGTGTGTAGCTTGAGCGGCCTTTAACTTTATCGATTAAAGTCGATTCTACTCGTATATTTGTTATCTTCACGTGGGTCCCTAGAGTCTTTAACTCTATCTCCATCATTTGTAAGTTATACGAAATGGGTCTTTGCGTTAACAACATCACACTCGTAAATGCATACGATCTTCTACTCAACGCGTCAGCTACCACATTCGCTTTTCCCACGATGATATTGAATGGTACGATCGTAATCTTCAACAGCTCGAGCCAACGTCTTTGGCACATGATACTTTCGTTTTGGTTGAAGAATATGAAAGTTAACAACCTTACGAAAAGCATGATAAGTAGTTAACTAATCGATTCCTAAAATCACATCAAATGCAAAAAATTTCAAAGAGATAAGATCGACAGGTAACGTGAAAGTATCGATTTGAATCAATAAGATTTATAAATAGTGGAGGTAACGAAGGTTTCTCCTAACCAAGTTTCAACCGATAAGTCAAAGTTTAATCACTCCGGAGTCAAATTTAAACTTTGAACGCAAGAAAGAGAGAAAAAAGAATGGGTAGAACCGGTATCTAATAAGGTATAGACTTCGCAAGAATTTATAATTAACTAACCCGTGCTAACTTCGTTCGGGTTCCTCGACAAACGCTCTTACTTAAACTACCGGCTTTGACTTGTCTGAGACATCCTTTGGCATCATTATCCCAGCTGGACTTGACTTCACTACATGACAAAATCGAGCTAGGTGACCTTCTCTTCCGTAATTGAAACACGCTTTGGACGGCATCGCGCACTTTGGACTGATGTGTCCCTCCTGTCCGCATTTGAAACATACGATCGGTGGTTGTTTTTCTTCCTTTGAAACGGGTGCTGGTGCTGCTGTATTTACATCATTATTGAACCTTCTCTTCTTAAAATTTCCACTTTTATTATCTTGGCCATGATTACCACCGAAGTGGTTACCATTCTTGGCATGATAATTTCCCCCACGATGGTTATCATTGTTCCGATGGCCATTGCCACCGGTACGATTATTATCGTGTTGCTGGTCATTACCTTTTGGTTGTGCTGACTCATTATCGTGCTCCAATAACTGATCCTTATTCACAACATCTGAATATAAACAAAGTTTGTGAGAAATGAGGTATTGACGTATTTCAGGTTTCAAACCTCGCAGAAACATTCGCGTCATTCTCTCCTCATTATCTACCAAATGGGATGCAAACAAGGATAACTCTGCAAACTTAGCATCGTACTGCGACACGGCCATATTGTTTTGCTCCAACTTGAAGAATTCCACATCCTTCATGTGACGAATACTTTCAGGAAAGTACTTGTCGTTGAACAATTCTTGAAACTTCTCCCAAGACATCTTCAGTGCTGCAAGTTGAGTACGCTTTATAGATTCCCACCAGTAATCTGCCTCTACACGCAACATGAAGGTGGCAAAGGGAACCTTTTGCTCCTCGGAGCATCCCAAGACATCAAATATCTTGTTGATCTGCTTTATCCATGTCTCCGCCTTAAGAGGTTTTGGATCTCCAAAAAACTCCGGTGGTCCCAGCTCCTTGAACTGCTTAGCGGTGACCGTCCGAGAGTTGTCAGTGTTTTCACCTGTATTTTGGACAGGAGCCACTCTCGCCTGATGTTGCATGAATTGCATAAAGCCTCTGAACATCCCATCGTTCACCATTTCATCGGTGTTATTATTTTCATGAGGATTATTGTCTTCCTGATGCACATTATCCTGATTATTGATCTGTGGAGACTCAACGGTCTCCTGTGCTCCATTGCTTATCTCAACATTTTCGAATGCCATTTTCAAATCACGCCACAAAATAAGGGTTAATTAACATATCACATATTATCCTATACTCGTGATTAATTAAATACCAAATAAACTTAGGTAGGTCATACTAACGAAGGAATTCCCGTCTCTCCCTCCTAGTTCTTGTCTCACATCTCACCAGGATCATATCCTAAGCTTTGATACTTAACCGTGACGCCCCAAAAGCCGGTATACATCACCCATCTTGAGTCGTCAAATACATGGTACAAAATTCAAATACAACTTAATAATACAAATTGCGTGTAAAATACGACAAAACATAAATCGAGAGTTTTAATAAGAATATTGTCATCTGAGACAATATCCACACTCAAAGGAGTCCTCATTACATTTATTGTCACATTATTTAACAGAATAGTGAGGACTACTAATACTATCATCTGAACCGTCACTCCGCTCCCCGACTAGTCCCTGCTACGTTCTCATTTCCTGAAGAGAACAATGAAAGTAAAAAGAGTGAGCTCAACTAGCCCAGTAAGAAATATTATGACTAAGATAATGCAGAATAAATTATCGTTAGCCTTCAACAGTGTTAAACCGATAAAATATAACAAACATCAAGTTTAATCATAATGAACAAGCAATCCATTAAAAGAGTCAAGTAGAGAATAAAATCTACTATCTTTTATGATTTAAAAAGGTTTTTCATCACTTTTATCGCTGAGACTCAGCTTAATAAATAATCCACATCATCCCTGCACTACGGCCAAGGATATTCATTAGTATCACGACCACAAATTATCCATGCACTACGGGCCAAGGATATTCGTGTATTCATCAATGGTCAGGATCATGCCAACAGTTGTCCATCAATGTACTACGAGCCAATGAAGTCTTTTACCACATCATTTGTAACATTACGGTCATGATTATATCAATTAATCCCTGGTCATAATCATACCAAGTCCATCTATGCACTACAGGCCACAGATGACTTTCAACATAATATAAACATGAGGATGATGACAATGATATAAGAATTCAATAAAACAAGTTCAAGGATTAATTTATCTAAGAACTAATAACATCCAAATTGTCAACATGATACTTCTTTGTAGAGTAAAATTCAAAAATGCTCAGAAGAATATTTCCATGAAAAGATACTGGATGAAACGCAAATATCAAGGATATTCCACTAATTTCATGTAGTATAAAATCCAAAACTTTAACCAACTGAGTATAATAAAGAATGGAATAACAAAAGAAATCACCAGGCATGCGATAGAATCAAGCATGATGAAGTTATTCCAAATGTAATAATAAATAATGGAACCAAAGTCATGCGTAAACATTGCAGACAAGATATTTTGCGAATAATAAAGAATGGAACCAGTCATGCGTAAATGCACGAGATAAGATATTCCAATGATTAATAAATAACGGAACCAGTCACGCATAAACGTCTGCATGTGATGTCCCAATGTAATAATAAAGAATGGAATAACAAAAGAATTTCACCATGTATGCGGTACTTGTGACATAGGCAAAGTTATTCTAAAATAATGATAAAGAATGGAATAATGTAAGAATTTCACCATGTATGCAGATTCACATGACAAGTTATTCCAACATAATGATAAAGAATGGAATAATGTAAGAATTTCACCATGTATGTGGTATTTCAGATGACAAGTTATTCCAACATAATGATAAAGAATGGAATAACAGAAGAATTTTACCAAGTATAGGGTAGCCCGCGTATATAGGTTATTCCAACAGAATAATATAGAATGGGATAACAGAAGTTCTCTTCATGAATACGAAAGAAATAATACCCCTTACCTTAGAAGAAACTGGATATAGGAGTAGTGAAGTAGCAAAATACTTTTCATCTTTATCTCTATAGTTTCTCTCTCTAGAGTTTCAGTGAATTCGTAAGAAATAATGAAGGAATGAGCTTCTATTTATAGGAGAATGAACTGAATAGTAACTAATTCATGAACGGTCCAGATTAATTTACTTTTACTTTTCAATAGTTTTAACGGTAAAACTTTCGTCGTTATTTTCATAAAATATTTTTTGTCGTTTTCTCAATCCAACAATAATTCCGTTGTGGGGTCCACCAATGATTGTGCCGTCATACGAATATTCCCTGCTAAAATGAATATTCCCCGACCAATCGAATATTATATAACAACTTGCGTACTTTGCAAAATTTCTAAATATTACCCACAACTATAACATTATTTCAAATCCACACCATAATTTTGAAAAAAATATTTCGAGAAATTTAAATCTTTATTCATAAAATTTGGGGTCTCACAATCTCCCCTCCTTATGAAATTTCGCCCTCGAAATTTACGTCGATACACTGTATGTCAAGAGATGAGGATACCTTGACTTCATTTCAGATTCTAACTCTTGAGGTATAACCTTTGAGTGTTGAATACGATCCTTCTTATCCAAGATTTTAACACGTATCTCCTCATACGTTAAATCTTCTGCTATCTCGTCTAGTTTTAATTCAATAATGTGGTTCGGGTCATCCACATATTTACGTAACATCGATACATGAAAAACTTTATGAACACGCGATATACTTGGCGGTAAAACGAGTCTATAGGCCACAGTTCCTACTCGATCAAGGATTTCAAATGGGCCAATAAAATCGAGGGTTGAGATTTCCTCTCTTTATCGACTCTTGCTTCTAAAATAACACCCTCTTGAACCTTCTTCTTCACATTCATCAGCTTCGGGTGTGTAGCTTGAGCGGCCTTTAACTTTATCGATTAAAGTCGATTCTACTCGTATATTAGTTATCTTCACGTGGGTCCCTAGTGTGAGAACTCAAATTTTTATATGTTATTAAAATAAGAATTTAATAGTTAAAATTCTTATTATGAGATGTTTTGAGTTTGAGTATGTATATATACATGCTATATATGTTGAAATATATGATCTGGTGTGAAGAGAAATATATATTCATATATTGGGAAAGTGAGGTTTAATAGTTGAGTTAACTATTGAAGGAATTGAATGAATTTAGTAATTAATTTTAAATATTTATTGAATTAAATAAATATTTTAAATTTATTTATTTATTGAGATAAATAAATGGTTGATAAAGTTGTAGTAAATTAATTTAGTAACTAAATTGATTAATGTAAATTAAATTAAATAATGTTAATTTTATTTGAAGGATTTAATTTAAGAAAATAATTAAATTAAATCAATTGCTTAATATTTAAGAAGATAATTAAATTAAATGAATTGTTTAATTTAAAGAAAATAAATAAATTAAACAAAGTGATGTTTCTAATTTATTAATTAAATTAGATATATAATTATTTAATTATTTATTATAAGCATAATTATAATAAGAATATAATTATTATAATTATAAATTATAAGTTATTTAAATTGGTGGCGAGTGTGACAAAAAGTAACTATATAATATAATGCTATTAAAATAATCTAGTATGAGGGAATTTTGTAGCCAAACACGTACTTTATGGCTTTTGGCCTAAACTTAACTCGATGAACGTGGGGAGTCTTCATTTATTTTCTAAGCGTCTTTTATTTTTAAGCCAAGTAAGTCTGAGAGGGTTTGGAGAGAAGAAGAAACACGAAGATTATTTTTTTTTGAGAAGGAAGAATCATGGTGATTTTGAGGGAGGGTCACCATCTCTTCTTAGCCTACAACTAGGGTTTGGAGGTATAACCTACTCTAATTTTAACTCTTGGTTTTTGAAATTTCTATTAATAATTATGTTGGATTGATACATATACATGTTGATAATCTGTCAATCATTATATATAAGGGTTGTTTGAGTATCAAACACGTGAAATTGGGTTTGTAGGAAGAAAAAAAATAACAGTGTTTATGTTTGAAAATGGCTTTAGAAAGTACAAAATTTCATGTCCTATATGTGCTATAATCTGCAAATTAGTGTTGGATTATGTTAGTACGTTAAGAAACGAAAACGGCGTAGTTTGAATCATGTCAATTGGTTAAGAAACGAAGTCGTGACGATTGAATTCGCTAAATGTGTTTAAAACATGAAATAGTGTATGAACATGTGTTTTGGGTAAGAAATTCAGAGAAACATAATTTAAAGTAATCAGATTGGTTTTCAGTAGGATTTATAGTGTTCACTGTGTTTATCAACTGTCAGAAATGGAGTTTTGTTTTAAAACACGTTTCAAAGAATTAAGTTTGCTAAAATCGTTGTTCAATTGTTGGTAATTGGTATATGGATGATTGTTAACGTTTATGTATAATTTACGTGAAGTTATACATGTTAATTGGTGTTAGAAATTAAGACACAGTAGCTTGGTTTTGTTTCTAGTTTTGGGTGTTCTGTAATTCGAAGCCCCAACGCCAAATTTCATATCAAAACAAATTTCATTGCCCAAATAAAAATTTCACAATTCTCGGCAAAAATAGGCCAAAAGTTCATACCAAATACCGAATTCGCACCCAAATACATTATCTCGCGCTTCAAATACAGAAAAGTGGTGCAGGTCTGACGCTTTTGACCTCCTGTAGTAAAATGGCCATAACGTTTTCATACGAACTCCGATTGAGGTGATTCAAGATGATCCGGAACGAGGACGAATAGACATACAATTTTTTTTCTGTAAGTTTTTTAATTTGAGGTCTTTAGGAAGGGTCAAAATGGTTATTTGTAGGACTATTGTGTTTTAGGAGGCAATCAGAGGGCATCGGAAATGCACTTATGCAAATGTAGTGCTCCTGACGATAAAAGATGTTGTCCTAAGTTATAAAACATGAATATTAGTAAATATAATGATGCTTAACATTAATAAATGATGTATTAGATAAGTTGTATAAGCATACTAAGCACACACAAGAGAGACGAATCGGGCGTGTGACGAATGAACGTAGAAACGTCGTGCCAAGGGTAAATAAACTTAAAAAGTATTTCAACTCAATTGAAATGAATATTATAAGATATGGAATGGATTTAATATAAAACCAATAAGTAGTTCTAGCAAGACTTAAGCACTTGAATAAACTTCGAATATGAAATATTGTGAGTTATAAGTCTAAAGTTAACATAATCAAATTGAACATTGTGTATTGATTAATATGAAGGGTTATAGGATGTAGATTAAAGTTTACATTACAACTATTATGCATTGCTATGTGAATAATAGTTGATGTGCATGATTATATAATTGTGTAGGGCACGTGAAGTGCAGATAACTGTAAGCTGTTAAACTGTTATTGGTAAACAACGATCAAGGCAAGTCTTTCAGCTCCTATTTGCTATATATATGAATTGATTGGTTTAAATCTTTATTGCAAAGAGCATGATGTGTTATATATATGTTGAATGTATGAAATGTTAAAGTCAACTTATGACTACATTGATTGAGTAAAGCATGTTGATTGAGTAAGGAACTCAATCTTTATACATCTTTATACTTGTTATATGAACTGTAACATGTATGTTATGTTAGTCCAATGTTTATGAGATATATGTTGAGTATGCTATTATGTGCTATGTGATGCATAAAAACTGTTAGATTTTGTTGGGCTGTCAAGCTCAACCTTGCAAATAACCACTTTTACAGGTTCAAGATTCAAGGTAAAGTTATGTGTTACTTGAAAGACATGAATCAGATGTGATACTTGAAGATTTATACACTTTGGTTGTGTTATTATTATTTGAACCATGTTTAAGGTTCCGAATAATGTATTAATGTTGAATTGTAATATTATCTTGCAATGTAAACTATTGTAGTATTAAAAATGATTCTGAGATATTTAGATGTAAAGGTTGAAAGTTCTTGGAACGAGAATAGTTTGTAATAGAAAATTTTAATTATTCCGCAAATTTTAATGGTTGTATTATGGTTTAATGATGTAAAAATTAGAGGTTGAATGTATTATTAACGACCGAAGTCGAGAATTAAATTGTATGAATTTTAAGGTCATTACAGTTGGTATCAGAGCCGATAGGTTAGAAACCTTAGGTAAGAGTACCATAGGCTATAACCTTAGAGAAGATATGTGAAGATAATGAAAGAATAAGCTCAAGTAGAGTTTGAATAATAAGAAGTAATTTAAGAAATTTTTAAAGAAGGGATTAAAACATGTGTGAGAGAATTCAAAGAAGAATCTCATTGAGTTATAAGGGGTATGAATGCGGGGTTACCCAACTCCAATAATAGGGATGTAAGGCGATGTCTATAAGAAGAGAATGATAAAGAAGTGAAGAATAAAAAAAATTATAGTTAAGTATGGTATAGTTGTACTCTTTAATGGTTGATGTATGGTATCTGGGATAAACGATTCCTTCATAGAGCTGGAGGTATATATGGTAACCGCAACTCTAACCTAGTTTGTTGGTTGTTTGTGGGAAACCACTCAGCGTACCATATTGAAACTATTAGAGACTCGATGTGTACCAAGTATAGAAAGGGGATACGTATGATGAAAATGTGGAACTCAAATGAAATGTTGAGCAATGTAAATGAAGCTAGAAATTCTTAAAGCAAGAATTGTTATATAAACAAGAAAATTCAAAGAAGAATCTTGAAGAGATATAAAGATAAGAAATAGGAGTTGCCTAACTCTAATAGCCAATATAACAAAAATGTCGTAAATGATGAAAAAGGAAAAAAAAAGGGATCGTAAAACAAAACGGTCACGAGTTAATAAAAGAATTTTAAGGAAGATGATTATAGAATAAGATCACGACGTGATCTGCTTAAGTTATAAAAGAAAAATGGTCTATAAGGTTTGAGTAATTATAGCTTGATGCTATGAAGATGATGTACAATGAAATAGTACGAGATAACTCACGAGGAGTTATAGATAATGTGATACGAGGAATTCGTATCGAGCAAAGAAAAAGTTAAGAGTAAGATAGAGTTAGGTGGGATTTCAATTGAGGACTCATGTGATGGCTGAGTTGTACAAACCTTTGTATGGGCGAGGGTTTTGTGCTTGCACTCAGTTTATCACATTGATAATCATTGGAATGTTGGTGTCGCACTATCAATGTATATATGGCGAAAAGGTGATGCTTTTCTCATGTGTATCTTTGATAGTTAGAAACAATTAAGATTAGTCAGATATTATTAGGATTAGGTGCGGTTCTTAAAACTAATGCATATGGTAAGTTCATGACTCACAATAATATGGTATGTTTTGAACCCCTCAGCGAATAGACGCCTATGGTCTGACTAGGACAAGTTCTTAAACTCATATTATTGTGGCAAGTTCCTGAACTTCCAATGTACGATAAGTTTGATGAACTATACTGGGGATATAGGAGGATTATAAGTTGAAATACAAAAATATTTAGTGTAAAGATTGAAATTGATGGAGAAAGTTAGGTATTCCAAATCTTCTAGCTTTGCTAGATTTTTGAAATTTATTGACTTCGTGCCGATGGTTATACTTTTAATTTTTGGAAAAAAAATGTGTTGGGTCACACTAGTGAACCAAAGAATTTTTAAAAACAGTGCTATTATTCGTATTTCTATGCTAATTAATTTGGCTAGACAAAAATGAATTGAAATATATCAAAATATTTTTTTTATATATCATCAGTGCATCATGGAACCTGGTGCAGAGATGATAAAAATGATGGTGTCATCAATGCAGTATTACTTAGTGTTGGATGTGATCTAAGGATCGTCAGCCCACTATGGTATGATGTAGTATGATAAAATCACCAAATGACGGAATCCTCAAACGGACTGTAAATGCAGTGCGGTATCATATCATGACGTCATAAAAAGATTTTTGAGAATTCTTTAAGATATTAGAATATATATATGTATACGTATATTTCGATTGATGTCTAGATTGTTGTAGAAGTCTATGCTATTTGGTTCAGCTAGACGAATATTGAAAGATGTTCATGAAATTCAAGCGTTTCTTGAGAAGTTATGCCAAACCAAATTGTTTTGGTGCTGATTCAGATGTTGAAAAGCTGAGGTAAACAACCCTGTAAAGGGGGACATGTTATCGGAGACAATGGTTCCGAAAGTAATGCATATAGTCGTTACGATGTTAAGATGTAATACGTTGTGCAAGACGTAAGGGTACGATAGGCTGATCACCTAGAGTACTTGCAAAGAGTGTTTTCAGTCTGTGTGATTGCTAAACATTCTGTTAAAGATGGTTCATAGTGGTGATACATTGTTAAACCTGGAGTAGAGTTCAAGGTCCGTATAGTCTTATGACTGTTAAAGGCTTAAGTCGAGATACTTGATAACCTAAGGACGTAATTCAAGGTCTTATGACCCCTTAGCATGATTTGGAATCTTTTAAATTCCTCTTATTCATATCTCTTCCCATTTATTGAGCAATTGTGGAAGATTCTTATTATTCTGAAAGGTGAAAGTGGAAAGGATGAGAAAATTAAGCAAAACATAATAATTTCAAGAAAGAAATGAAATTCTAGAAAGAAGAGAAATGTGAATGTGAGGAATATGATGATCTTAGAATGATCCTTAGAGAAAGAATTTGGTTGCAGTACCTAATGAATAAAGAGATATTAACATAAAATCTATTTTGATAAATGGAGTGAATGAAAATTAGTAAGTCAAAAATTTCGAGGACGAAATTCGTAGAAGAAGGGGTGAATGTAATATCCCGAGTGTTTATGAGTTGAGTATAGGATAACGATCCTTAGAAAAGGAAATGAATGGGTTAATGAATATGTAATACTCAAATATAATTGAATCTAAGTAAGGTTATGAAATAAAACTAACAAAAATTTATTATGAATAATGGTGGGAGTAGTAATATAAAACCTATATTAAGGTAATGTGTTGAAGTTATTCAATGATAAATTTTGAAAAGAGATTTGGTGAAAACCGAGTAAGGGAGGTTTCGTTGATTCCGAGGACGAAATCTTTATAAGGGGGAAAAGATGTGACAACCCGAATTTTTATAAGTTATTAAAATAAGAATTTAATAGTTAAAATTCTTATTATGAGATGTTTTGAGTTTGAGTATGTATATATACGTGCTATATATATTGAAATATATGATCTGGTGTGAAGAGAAATATATATTCATATATTGGGAAAGTGAGGTTTAATAGTTGAGTTAACTATTGAAGGAATTAAATGAATTTAGTAATTAATTTTAAATATTTATTGAATTAAATAAATATTTTAAATTTATTTATTTATTGAGATAAATAAATGGTTGATAAAGTTGTGGTAAATTAATTTAGTAACAAAATTGATTAATGTAAATTAAATTGAATAATTTTAATTTTATTTGAAGGATTTAATTTAAGGAAATAATTAAATTAAATCAATTGCTTAATATTTAAGAAGATAATTAAATTAAATGAATTGTTTAATTTAAAGGAAATAAATAAATTAAACAAAGTGATGTTTCTAATTTATTAATTAAATTAGATATATAATTATTTAATTATTTATTATAAGCATAATTATAATAAGAATATAATTATTATAATTATAAATTATAAAATTATTTAAATTGGTGGCAGTGTGTGACAAAAGTAACTATATAATATAATGTTATTAAAATAATCTAGTATGAGGGAATTTTGTAGCCAAACACAAATTTTATATGATTTTGGCCTAACTTAACTGATGAACGTGGGAGTCTTCAGCTTTATTTTCTAAGCATCTTTTATTTTTAAGCCAAGTACAGAGAGGGTTTGGAGAGAAAAAGAAACACAAAGATTTTTTTTTGAGAAGGAAGAATCATGGTGGTTTTGAGGGAGGGTCACCATCTCTTGCTAGCCTACAACTAGAGTTTGGAGGTATAACCTACTCTAATTTTAACTCTTGTTTTTGAAATTTCTATTAATAATTATGTTGGATTGATACATATACATGTTGGTAGGGTTTATAATCTGTCAATCATTATATATAAGGGTTCTTTGAGTATCAAACACATGAAATTGGGTTTGTAGGAAGAAAAAAATAAAATAGTGTTTATGTTTGAAAATGGCTTTAGAAAGTACAAAATTTCATGTCCTATATGTGCTATAATCTGCAAATTGATGTTGGATTATATTAGTACGTTAAGAAACGAAAAACGGCATAGTTTGAATCATGTCAATTGGTTAAGAAACGAAGTCGTGGTGATTGAATTCACTAAATGTGTTTAAAACATGAAATAGTGTATGAACATATGTTTTGTGTAAGAAATTCAGAGAAACATAATTTAAAGTAATCAGATTGGTTGTCAGTAGGATTTACAGTGTTCACTGTGTTTATCAACTGTCAGAAATGGAGTTTTGTTTTAAAACACGTTTCAAAGAATTAAGTTTGCTAAAATCGTTGTTCAATTGTTGGTAATTGGTATATAGATGATTGTTAACGTTTATGTATAATTTACGTGAAGTTATACATGTTAATTGGTGTTAGAAATTAAGACACAGTAGCTTGGTTTTGTTTCTAGTTTTGGGTGTTCTGTAATTCGGAGCCCCAACGCCGATTCTCAGACTCAAATACAAATTTCGCAATCAAACTACCAAATTTAGCACTTCGGCACAAAAATAGGCCAAAAGTTCGCATCCCAAATACTGAATTCGCACCCCATTTGGAATTACCACCCAAATACCATTATCTCGCCCAAATACTAGAAAAGTGGTCCAGGTCTGACGATTTTGACCCTCCCTCAGAGTAAAATGGCCATAACATTTTCATACAAATTCCGATTGAGGTGATTCAAGATGATCCGAAACGAGGACGAATAGACCTACAATTTATGTTCTTTAAGTTTTTTAATTTGAGGTCTTTAGGAAGGGTCAAAATGGTCATTTGTAGGACTATTGTGTTTTAGGAGGCAATCAGAGAGCGTCGGGAATGTACTTATGCAAATGTAGTGCTCCTGACGATAAAAGATGTTGTCCTAAGTTATAAAACATGAATATTAGTAAATATAATGATGCTTAACATTAATAAATGATGTATTAGATAAGTTGTATAAGCATACTAAGCACACACAAGAGAGACGAATCGGGCGTGTGACGAATGAACGTAGAAACGCCATGCCAAGTGTAAATAAACTTAAAAAGTATTTCAATTCAATTGAAATGAATATTATAAGATATGGAATGGATTTAATATAAAACTAATAAGTAGTCCTAGCAAGACTTAAGCACTTGAATGAACTTCGAATATGAAATATAGTGAGTTATAAGTCTAAAGTTAACACAATCAAATTGAACATTGTGTATTGATTAATATGAAGGGTTATAGGATGTAGATTAAAGTTTACATTACAACTATTATGCATTGCTATGTGACTAATAGTTTATGTGCATGATTATATAATTGTGTAGGGCACGTGAAGTGCAGATAACTGTAAGCTGTTAAACTGTTATTGGTAAACAACGATCAAGGCAAGTCTTTCGTTCTATTTAACTATGTGAATTTGATTGGTTTAAATCTTTATTGCAAAGAGCATGATGTGTTATATATATGTTGAATGTATGAAATGTTAAAGTCAACTTATGACTACATTGATTGAGTAAAGCATGCTGATTGAGTAAGGAACTCAATCTTTATATTTCTTTATACTTGTTATATGAACTGTAACATGTATGTTATGTTAGTCCAATGTTTATGAGATATATGTTGAGTATGCTATTATGTGCTATGTGATGCATGAAAACTGTTAGATTTTGTTGGGCTGTCGAGCTCAACCTTGCAAATAACCACTTTTGCAGGTTCAAGATTCAAGGTAAAGTTATGTGTTACTTGAAAGACATGAATTAGATGTGATACTTGAAGATTTATACACTTTGGTTGTGTTATTATTATTTGAACCATGTTTAAGGTTCCGAATAATGTATTAATGTTGAATTATAATATTATTTTGCAATGTAAACTATTGTAGTATTAAAAATGATTCTGAGATATTTAGATGTAAAGGGTGAAAGTTCTGGGAACGAGAATAGTTTGTAATAGAAAATTTTAATTATTCCGCAAATTTTAATGGTTGTATTATGGTTTAATGATGTAAAAATTAGAGGTTGAATGTATTATTAACGACCGAAGTCAAGAATTAAATTGTATGAATTTTGAGGTCGTTACACCTAGAGTCTTTAACTCTATCTCCATCATTTGTAAGTTATACGAAATGGGTCTTTATGTTAACAACATCACACTTGTAAACGCATACGATCTTCTACTCAACGCGTCAGCTACCACGTTCGTTTTTCCCATGATGATATTGAATGGTACGATCGTAATCTTCAACAGCTCGAGCCAACGTCTTTGGCACATGATACTTTCGTTTTGGTTGGAGAAATATTTAAGGGTTTTAGAAATGGGTTTTGTACTGGGGTCAATACAAAATTCGATTTCACGCTATAGGGTTAGGCTAAGAAGTCTTCAATAATACGTCAGAAAATTTATTAACAATAGAAATATCATTCAAAACTGTGACTCTCATCCAAGACTTGGATAGCACGTCACATTGATAGATATCAACTTGTCATCGTCATTCACGACGTTGCCTACAGAAAGTCTGGCTTTGGTGCATTCCACACAAGGAAGTCACCAGCAAAAGGCTTAGGGCTCTTTACTTATGGCTCTATATGACAATGATTGACTTTAGTGATTTGGATGCTTGAATTCGCATAACAGGTTGGTTAAGAATATGAAAGCTAACAACCTTACGAAAAGCATGATAAGTAGTTAACCAATCGATTCCTAAAATCACATCAAATGCAAAAACTTTCAAAGAGATAAGATCGACAGGTAATGTGAAAGTGTCTATTTGAATCAACAAGATTTATAAACAGTAGAGGTAACAAAGGTATCTCCTAACCGAATTTCAACCGATAAGTCAAAGTCTAATCTCTCCGGAGTCAAATTTAAATGTTGAGCGCAAGCAAGAGAGATAAAAGAATGGGTAGAACCGGTATCTAATAAGGTATAGACTTCACAAGAATTTATAATTAAATAACCCGTACTAACTTCGTTCGGATTCCTCGACAAACGCTCTTACTTAAACTACTGACTTTGACTTGTCTGAGACATCCTTTGGCATAACTATCCCAGCTAGACTTGACTTCACTACATGATAAAATCGAGCTAGGTGACCTTCTCTTCCGCAATTGAAACACGCTTTGGATGGCATCGCGCAGTTTGGACGGATGTGTCCCTCCTGTCCGTAATTGAAACATACGACCGGTGGTCGTTCTTCTTCCTTTGAAACGGAAAAGGGTGTCATTGCCTTTTTCCATCATTATTGAACCTTCTCTTCTTGAAATTTCCACTTTTATTATCTTGGCCATGATTACCACTGAAGTGGTTACCATTCTTGGCATGATAATTTCCCCCACGATGGTTATCATTGTTTCGATGGTTGTTGCCACCGGTACGATTATTATCGTGTTGGTCGTCATTACCTTTTGGTTGTGCTGACTCATTATCGAGCTCCAATAATTGAGCCCTATTCACAACATCTGAATATAAACAAAGTTTGCGAGAAATGAGGTATTGACGTATTTCGGGTTTCAAACCTCACAGAAACATTCGCGTCATTCTCTCCTCATTATCTACCAAATGGGATGCAAACTGGGATAACTCCGTAAACTTAGCCTCGTACTGCGACACGGTCATATTATTTTTCTCCAGCTTGATGAATTCCACCTCCTTCATGTGACGAATACTTTCAGGAAAGTACTTGTCGTTTAACAATTCTTGGAACTTCTCCCAAGACATCTTTAGTGCGGCAGGTTGAGTACGCTTTATAGATTCCCACCAGTAATCTGCCTCTACACGCAACATGAAGGTGGCAAAGGGAACCTTTTGCTCCTCAGAGAATCCCAAGACATCAAATATCTTGTTGATCTACTTTATCCATGCCTCCGCCTTAAGTGGTTGTGGATCTCCAAAAAACACCGGTGGTCCCAGCTCCTTGAACTGCTTAGCGGTGACCGTTCGAGAGTTGTCAGTGATTCCACCTGCATTTTGGACAGGAGCCGCTCTCACCTAATGTTGCATGAATTGCATAAAGCCTCTGAACATCCCATCGTTCACCATTTCATCGGTGTTATTGTTTTCATGAGGATTATTGTCTTCCTGATGCACATTATCCTGATTATTGATCTGTGGAGACTCAACGGTCTCCTGTGCTCCATTGATGTTCTCAACATTTTCGGATGCCATTTTCAAATACTACCACAAAATAAGGGTTAATTAACATATCACATATTATCCCTATACTCTGACCGACCAATTAAATACCAAATAAACTTAGGTAGGTCATACTAGCGAAGGAATTTCCGCCTCTCCCTCCTAGTTCTTGTCTCACATCTCAATTAGGATCATATCCTAAGCTTTGATACTAACCGTGATTTCCCCAAAAACCGTATACACATCACCCATCTTGAGTCGCCAAATACATGGTACAAAATTCAAATACAACTTAATAATACAGTTGTCGTGTAAAATACGACAAAACATAAACTGAGAGTTTTAATAAGAATATTGTCATCTAGACAATATCCACACTCAAAGGAGTCCTCATTACATTTATTGTCACACTATTTAACAAAATAGTGAGGACTACTAATACTATCATCTGGACCGTCACTCCGTTCCCCGACTAGTCCCTGCTACGTTCTCATTTCCTGAAAAGAACAATGAAAGTAAAAAGGGTGAGCTCAACTAGCCCAATAAGAAATATTATGACTAAGATAATGCAGAATAAATTATCGTTAGCCTTCAACAGTTTTAAACTGATAAAATATATCAAACATCAAGTTTAAATGCAGCGGAACAAGCAATCCATTAAAAGAGTCAAGTAGAGAATAAAATCTACTATCTTTTATGATTTAAAAAGGTTTTTCATCACTTTTATCATTGAGACTCAGCTTAATAAATAATTCACATCATCCCTGCACTACAGCCAAGGATATTCATTAATATCATGACCATAAATTGTCCATGCACTACAGGCCAAGGATATTCGTGTATTTATCAATGGTCATGATCATACCAACAGTTGTCCAGCAATGCACTACGAGCCAATGAGGACTTTTACCACATCATTTGTAACATTACGGTCATGATTATACCGATTAATCCCTAGTCATAATCATACCAGGTCCATCTATGCACTACAGGCCACATATGACTTTCAACATAATATAAACATGAGGATGATGACAATGATATAAGAATTCAATAAAACAAGTTCAAGAATTAATTTATCCATGAACTAATAACGTCCAAATTGTCAACATGATACTTCTTTTTAGAGTAAAATTCAAGAATGCTCAGAAAAATATTTCCATGAAAAGATACTGGATGAAACGCAAATATCAAGGATATTCCACTAATTTCATGGAGTATAAAAGCCAAAACTTTAACCAACTGAGTATAATAAAGAATGGAATAACAAAAGAAATCACCGGGCATGCGATAGACCACACGCATACAAAGTTATTCCAATGTAATAATAAATAATGGAACCAGTCAAATGCGTAAATGCACACAGACGAGGATATCTTGTGAATAATAAAGAATGGAACCAAGTCATACGTAAATGCACAGACAAGATATTCCAACAAAATAATAAATAACGGAACCAGGTCATGCGTAAATGTATAGACAGGATGTCCCAACAGAATAATAAAGAATGGAATAACAGAAGAATTTCACCATGTATGTGGTACTTGCGATGAGACAAAGTTATTCCAACATAATGATAAAGAATGGAATAGCGTAAGAATTTCACCATGTATGCGGTGCCAGATGACAAGTTATTCCAACATAATTATAAAGAATGGAATAATGAAGAATTTCACCATGTATGCGATTGCTTGACAGACAAAGTTATTCCAACATAATGATAAAGAATAGAATAACAGAAGAATTTCACCAAGTATAGGGTAAGCCGCGTATACAGGTTATTCCAATAGAATAATAAAGAATGGGATAATAGAAGTTCTCTTCATGAATACGAAAGAAATAATACCCCTTACCTTAGAAGAAACTGGATATAAGAGTAATGAAGCAGCAAAATACTTTTCTTCTTTCTCTCTATAGTTTCTCTCTCTAGAGTTTCAGTGAATTCGTAAGAAATAATGAAGGAATGAGCTTCTATTTATAGGAGAATGGATTTGAATAAGAACTAATTCATGAATGGTCCGATTGATTTACTTTTAAACGGACGGTCCATATTGATTTACTATGCAGTATTAATAAAATATTCTAATAAAACAAAATCTTTTAAATAAAATATAATATATTCTATTTATAATCTAATAAAATAAATAACTTTATAAAAGTATTCTATTTTATATAAAATGATTTTACTATCTGAAACACTATGCGAGCCTTTATGCAAACACTATACATAATAAAATATAATATATTCTATTTATAGTCTAATAAAACAAATAACTTTATAAAAGTATTACATTTTATATAAAAGCTTTATGTTTTATTACATTAATAATACTAATAAAATGTAATTTATATATATATATATATAAACTCCTATGACTTCATAAAAGACACCTCAATATATTTAACAACATTTATCATCATTATTAGAATTCACAATATTAATCGACCGAAAGTCGTTTCTGGAAAGAGGGGCTTTCAATAAGGATTTCTCCTATTGGCGCCATAATTAGGTGACTAAACCTCTCCTTGGCAGAACTTCTAGACATCGTTAATATTGTAAATATTAATATTAATAACTCTGTCATCTCAATTAAAATATCGACAATAATTGAATCAAATAACGTGAGATACTATGCAACAATTACTGAAGCAATATTTGAACAAAACTAAGTGACTTCTCACGTAAGCATCAATAATCAATACCGTGTGCTATTATGCAACCATGCGTATTACTGTACTTTTACTATCGAGTAGTTCAACAGTTTTAACGGTAAAACTTCCACCGTTATTTTCATAAATTTTTTTTGTCATTTTCTCAATCCAACAATAATTCCGTTGTGTGGTCCACCAATGATTGTGCCGTCGTACGAATATTCCCTGTTAAAATGAATATTCCCCGACCAATCGAATATTATATAACAATTTACGTACTTTGCAAAATTTCTAAATATTACCCACAACTATAACATTATCTCAAATCCACACCATAATTTTGAAAAAAATATTTTGAGAAATTTAAATCTTTATTCATAAAATTTGGGGTCTCACAATTTCCTCCATAAATGACTTTTGAGAAAGCTAAATTCCTTTTGAAAGGATAAATGTCCTTCGAAAAGGATAAGTTCCTCCCGAAAAGATAAACATTCTTCGGGAAGGATAAGTTCCTCCCGAAAGTATAGTGTTTTTCATAATAGATTAACATTTATCGGACTAAATGCTCTTCGACTGGCGTCCTCCATGACTAAATTGATGTACTCCCTTATTTTAAAGTTCCTTATAATAAGAGATTATGAGACAATATTGGGATGATTATTTGGGTTCGGATGATTCAGTGGACCATAGTCCACGTGGAGGAAGTCTCCCCACGTAGGAGTCTGGTTTGGGCAGTTGGAGAACTTTAAGTAATCTAATATTCCTAACTATATTTAACTTCCAATTCCTAATGAAGAGTCAGTATAGAATCTGACTTCAATTCTTTTCTTTAAGGAAATTCAGTTTAATTCCATTAAAAAATCTGACCTAATGAGGAATTCTATTTTCATACAGGAAAAGGCATGTAGGAGGAGGTGTAATCAATATAAATACAAGGTTATACCTTGGTTTTCAGGTACACACATAATATCTCATTATTTTCCAGCACTAAAACTTAATTCCTCCATTATTAAACATTATTCATCATGTATTTATTCTCACATCGGAGTTATCCCCCAGTGGCCCCAAACGTCAAGTTTTTTTGTGTGATTTCGTTTATGTTCAAGATTAAACGTGTTATTGGTAATTGAGCCGCGTGAACAAATTTTGATATTAACTATTATGAACATATACCAATTTTATAAGAAAAATAGTATGTCACTACATAGTTCTAGTCTACTTTATTTACACAATATTTTTTTGAATTGTGCAAATTTAAATAATGTGTTATCATGAGATTTTTATTTTATTATAATCCTCATCTTTAGCACAACTTTTTTATTTTATTTTTTAAAAAAAATTAATTTATATATTCAACGCATGTTACCATGTTATTTTCATTTTATTATAATGCTTATCTTTAGCACAGCTTTTTTAATTTCTGTTAAATGAAAATCAATTTTCTTATTGTTTCCTCGAGATCAGTATTGGTCGTTGTTTATACTGTGTTTGTAACTTTATTTTTTAGGGAAAAGAAAGGGAGAATGAAAGAAAATAATTAAAATTCCTTCAAATCTTATATTTAAGAGTTTTTTTAGGGAGGAATAAAAGAAATTTGGAGTTAAATTTTATTTCATTTTTGACTCAAAATCCCCCCCACCCCCACCCCCACCCCCACCCCAAAAAAAAGAAGAATTTGGAGAGATGAGAAATGATAGAAAAGTTAGATATTTTATAATACCTGAAGTAACCTTTCAAAATAAATCATTTCATTTATTATATTAATATGTAAGGGTAATATAGTATTCCCTCCAAATCTCATATTTACGAGTTTTGTGACGCCCGCAAAATAGGTATACATCATTCATTCTGAGTCGTCAAATACATGGTACAGAATACAACTACAACTTAATTATACAATTGTCGTGCAATATACGAAAACACAATAGCTGAGAGTTTTAACACAAATATTGCCTTCTAAACAATATCCAAATTCAAATTTAATCTCATTATAATTATTATCACACTATTTCACAGAATAGTGAGGACTACTAAAACAATCATTTAGACCGTCAATCTATTCTCCGACTAGTCCCAACTATATTCTCATTTTCTGAAGAAAATAGTGAAAGAAAAGGGTGAGCTCAACTAGCCCAATAAAAAATATTATGACTAAGATAATGTAGAATAAATTATCATTAGCCTTCAACAGTATAAAAACTGATAGAATACAATAGACAACAAGTTTTAGATCAACAACTGCAGCGAAATAAACAATCCATTAGAAGAGTCAAGTAGAGCATGATATCTACTATCGTCTATGATTTAAAAGTTTATCATCAATTTTATCGTTGAGACTCAGCTTACTAAATAATCTACATCACTGAATTATCCATGCACTACGGGCCAAGAATATTCATTAGTATCACGACCACGAATTATCCATGTACTACGAGCCAAGGATATTCGTGTTTTCACCAATGATCATGAACATGCCAAATAACAATTTATCTTTGCACCCTCGGGCAAAGATAGCATGGTGGTCATGATCATACTAATAACTATCATTTGACTCAGACTCGACAATAATCCACATCACTTGTAATATTACAGGTCATGATTACACCGAATAATCCCTGGTCATAATCATATCAATCAACAGTTCATCTTTGCACCATTGGCCAAAGATGACTTTCATCACAATATAAGCATGAGGATGATGACAATGATATAAAAATTCAATCAAAAGAGATCAAGGATAAATATTAAACACTTTAAATTTATCCAATGTTTAAAAACGTTCAAATGGTCAACATGATACTGCGTTGTGGAGTAAAATTCAAGAATAATAATACATCAAAAATGATTCGGACAGAAAAGAAATCAATTTTTGTCATGAATAGTACCCCAGGTGAATAGTACCCGAGTAAATAGTACCCCGTGAATAATACTTTGGGAATAGTATCCCGTGAATAATACTCCGGCATGAAAAAGTTAAAACTTATCAAGAATATTCAGAATAATATTTTCATGAAAAGATACTGGATGAAGCGCAATTTTAAGGATATTCTACTAATTTCATAGAGTATAGAAGCCAAAACTTTAACAAAACGAGTGTAGAATTCGAAATCTGAAATGAAATAATATTACTTACATATTAATGAGTATGAAAGAAAATATTATTTCTTACGAATACTAAACAAAAATAATATCCCTTACAACTGTTGAACGAAAATAATATTCCTTACGAATATTAAATGAATATAATATTCCTTACGAATATTAAACGAATGTAATATTTCTTGCGAATATTGAACGAAATAAAATTTTCTACGAATACGAAAAATAATATCGTAAGCGAATATGAAATAATTAAATAATACCCCTTATCTTAAAAAGAAGAGTATTCCGACTGGTAGAGCGGGTATATTCTTGAAGAAAACTTCTACTATTTTCTACACTCAAAGCTTCCATAAACTCTAAAGAAATACGCTCAATATTATAGAAGAAGAATTCTCTCTGATTCTGGTGTGATTTTCAATTCTAACTAAGCATCTTATTTATAGGAGAATAGAAGGATACTATTTAGAAAAAGTTTTTCACGGGTGAACAGAGAAGGCAATCATGGGCGTTCAGTTGATTTTAAAAAAAAATAATTTTACTATGCAGCCACTATGCAGCCACTATACAAATATTATGCATAATAAAATATAATATATTCTATTTTTCATATAAAACAAAACTTATAAGATATATTCCCAAGATTTCCCCCCATTTCATTTCATCCATTTCTTCCACACGTAGGCCCCACATGTGGCCCCCACCTTCATTATACTAAATAATTTTCTACCGATTATTTTGAAAAATGGATAAATAGGGGTCCAAATAATATGCCAAAATTTATAACAAATACTTCATAAAAATCCCCTCAACATTTTTAACAACATTTATTCATCATTATTATAACCCGCAATATTAACAACCAGATCGTTCCCAGGAAAGAGGGGGCTTTTCGATAAGGACTTCTCCCTATTGGCGCGCAATTAATTAAGTGATCAAACTCCTTTCCTCGACAGAACTTTCTAGACATTGTTAATTATGCAAATAATAATATGAATAACTTGTCATCTCAATTATTAATTTAATAATATAAATTATTGTAACAATAATTGAATCAAATAACGTGAGATACTTATCAAAGAATTCATCGTAGCAATAATTAAATAAAAGCGAGTAACTTCTCACGTAAATATCAATAATCAATATCGTGCTACTATGCAATTACGACAGACATTATACTTATACTTTTACCACCGGGTATTTCAACAGTTAACGGTAAAACTTTCGTCGTTATTTTCATAAAAAGATATTTTTGTCGTTTTTTCATTTTGGCAGTAATTTCGTTGTAGGGTCCACCAAAGATTGCGCCGTTGTACGAATATTCCCTTATAAAATGAATATTCCCCGACCAATCGAATATTTTATAACAACTTGTATACTTTGAAAAATTTATAAATATTACCCACAACTATAACATTATATCAAATCCACACCATAATATTAAAAAAATTTATTTCAAGAAAATAAATCTTTATTCATAAAATTTGGGATCTTACAAATTTTTTTAGGGAGGAATAAAAGAAATTTGGTGTTAAATTTTATTTCATTTTTGACTCAAAATCCCCCCCCCCACCCCACCCCACCCCACCCCACCCCAAAAAATAGAAGAATTTGGGTAATATGTAAGGGCAATATAGTATTCCTCCAAATCTCATATTTACGAGTTTTTTTAGGGAGGAATAAAAGAAATTTGGGAAAAATATTTTGTCTCTTAACATTTGTAGTTTGGAAATTTCAAGTAAGCATTATATTAATTACTTGCTTTCCAATATTACCTCAAGTATTAAATATAATATTGGATCTCTCACTATTTTATATCCAATAAATAACACTCTCTTTTTCCAATACAATGATAATATAGACGATTGATACTATATTTAATACTATCCAATCGTTTCTTTAATATTTGTGCACAACTCTTAAATGACTTGTATTGGGGGAAGAAAGTAATAATAGTGTAGTTTAAAAATAAAAATATGTTTCTTTCCCTTTCCTCCTTCTAAACTCACAATAAGAAAAAATATACTTCCTCTATTCCTATTTAATTGATGTTTTAAAGAACAAATTGTATTCCTATTTATTTGACTTTTGTAGATTTGTAGAAGATATTGATCACATTACTTCTTAAATTACCTGTGAGACCCCGAATTTTATGAAATGAAAGTATTCAATTTTCTTATAATTATTCTATTTAGTAAATGGTTAAATTGATAAAAGGTTAAAGTTAAGGGTGATATGTGAAAAATTTTCAAAGTATGCAAGTTTTTATAAAATATTCGTTTGGTCGGGAAATATTCTTTTTATCAGGGAATATCCGTAGGACGGAACAATCATTTGTGGACCCCACAACGGAAGTATTGTCGTAGTAAGAAAATGACAGAATTATCTTTTTATAAAAATAACAGCAAAAGTGTTACCGTTAAAATTGTTGAACTACTCGGTAGTAAAAGTACAGTAATACGCGTGGTTGCATAGTAGCACAAGGTATTGATTATTGATGCTTACGTGAGAAATCACTCAGTTATACTCAATTATTGCTACAGTATTTGTTGCATCATATCTCTCATATTATTGATTCGATTATTGTCACAGTATCATCTGCATAATATGATATATTATTAAATCAATAATTGAGATGACAAAGTTATTCATATTATTAAATTGAAATATTTATAATTTCTAGAAGTTACATCGAGGAGAGGTTTGGTCATCTAATTGCTTGGCTACCAATAAGGAAAAATCCTTATCTGAAAGCCCCTCTTTCCGAGAGCGACACGGTTGTTAAATATTGTGAATTATAATATTAATGATGAATAAGTTCGTGTTAATTAAAGATGAAATTGATAGTTCCATTGTGTGGGAATTATTAGTGTTAGTGGAAATCGACATTTATTTCGATAATAATTGATGTCTGGAAGTTATCGGGTAATTAATCGGATAAATGAGCAATTAATTGTTATTAATTCACATGATTATAACTATTTGTTCACATGTGTGTACTATTGAATCACATTCATTTACTATTAGGGGAGTTGGTGCAAGTTTGATAATACTTGCATGACTAAGTTAAAAATGGAGGTATAGATGAAGGTACTATACTATAATTAATTTTTTTTACATGTTTAGAACTATTGAGTCACATGATTTACTATTGATTCACATGATTTACTATTAGGGGAGGTGGTGAAAGTTTGATAATACTTACATGACTAAATTAAAAATGAAAGAAAAGATGAAGGTATTATACTGTAATATTTCGAGCCCCAAAATATATAATTATGGAAACTATATTTTCCTATAAATAGAAGCTCATTCCTTCTTTATTTTTCACCAATTCACTAAGTCTGACAAGAGCAATTATTATAAAGAGAAATTATAGAGAGAAAGAAGAAGAGAAGTTTGCTACCTCACTATTCCAGTATCCAGTTTCTTCTAAGGTAAGGGGTATTATTCTTTCGCATTCATGAAGAGAGTTATTTTCTTTCAATACTCATAAGGTTTGTTATTCCATTCTTTATTATTATGTTGGAATAACCTGTCTATGCGAAGTACCGCATACATGGTGAAATTCTTCTATTATTCCATTCTTTATTATTCAGTTGGAATAACTTGTCTGTGCGGTCTATCACATGCCTGGTGAATTCTGTTGTTATTCCATTCTTTATTATTCTGTTGGAATATCATGTTTGTGCGGATTACGCATGACCTGGTTCCATTCATTATTATTCTGTTGGAATAACCTGTCTGTGCAGATTACGCATGACCTGGTTCCGTTCTTTATTATTCTGTTAGAATATCCTGTCTGTGAGGATTACGCATGACCTAGTTCCATTCTTTATTATTCTGTTGGAATAACTTGTCTGTGTGTTCTATCGCATGCCTGGTGAATTCTTCTGTTATTCCATTCTTTATTATTCTGTTGGAATAACCTGTCTGTGTGGACTATCGCATGCCTGGTGAATTCTTTTGTTATTCTATTCTTTATTATTCTGTTAGAATAACTTGTCTATGTGGATTATCGCAGGAATGGTGAATGATCCTTCATTTTCATTCTTTATTAAATTGTAGAAATGATCTGTATACGTGGATTACCGCATGGCGAGTGAAAATCTATTTGCAGTTTCATATATTCTATTATACTCGTATGAGATATCATTTCTTTTGTACTCGTCATGGAATATCATTTTCTTTGGTATTTTTTTTACGAGTTACTATTCACGGGTTACTATTCACCCGATTACTATTCACCCGAATATTATTCACTCGGATATTTGGGATACTTTTTGTGTCAGAGTACTATTCACGAGTTACTATTCACAGGTTACTATTCGCCCAAATTACTATTCATCCAAATATTATTCACTCGGGTATTTGGGTTAATTTTCATGTCGGGGTACTATTCACAAGGTATTATTCCCGAAGTACTATTTATAGGGTACTATTGCGAGGTACTATTTACCCAAAAAATATATTTCTTTTCTGTCCAAATTATTTTTGGTACATGAATATTATTCTTGAATTTTGCTCCACAAAGCAGTATCATGTTGACAATTTGGATATTTTTAAACTCTGGATAAATTTAAAGTCTTTAATATTTATCATTGATTTTGTTTGATTAATGCTTATATCATTTTCATCATCCTCATGCTTATATTATGATGAAAGTCATCTTTGGCTCACGTGCAAAGATGGACTGTTGATTATTAATTTTACAGTTGTATATCTTTGGCTCACGTGCAAAGATGGACTATTGATTATTGGTTTTACAGTGGAGTATCTTTGGCTTACGTGCAAAGATGGACTGTTGATTATTAGTTTTACAGTTATATATCTTTGGCTTACGTGCAAAGATGAACTACTTATTAATGAGTATCTTTGGCTTATGTGCATAGATGAACTGTTTATTGGTATGATTATGATCAGGGATCATTCAGTATAATCATGACCCGTAATGTTATAGATGATGTGGTAAAAGTCCTCATTGGCACGTAGTGCATTGATAGACAGTTATTGGTATGATTATAACCAGGGATTATTCGGTATAATCATGACCATAGATGATTACATGAATATCATTGGCCGTAGTGCAGGGATGATTTGATGATGTGGATTATTTATTAAGCTGAGTCTCAACGATAACATATTGATTATACACTTTTAATTCGTAAAAGATAGTAGATATCATGCTCTACTTGACTATTCTAAAATACAGTTGTATGTCTTTGGCCTGTAGTGCAAAGATGAATTGTTAATGAATATCTTTGGTCGTAGTGCAAAGATGAATTTATTAGTATGATTATGAGCAGGAATTGTGATTTGGTATAACCATGATTTTTGATGTTTCAGGTGAAGATAGGTGATGAAAATTATCTTTGTCCTGGGTACGAAGAGAAATTTAGAATCACAATTATGATTATGAGTTATTCATATGATTGTGGGCAGGAATTGTGGATTGATATTACAGGAATAAAATATTATTGGTGGACTTTTAACATGGAGAAGATAATAGACCTGATGGTCTATTTGACTCTTCTAATGGATTGCTCGTTCGTCATTTGTAACTATGGTTGAAAAGTTTTATCATCTACCATATGTTCTAAATCTCCGATTTATTATCGATGAAGGCTATTGATGATGTAAATTATCTTTAATCATGATATTCTTTCTTGGGCTAGTTGTGCTCACCCTTTTTTCTTCACAATTCTTTCGGTAATAAGAGTGTATTTGGGTCGAGCGGGGTAACAGAGAAATAGAGCGGTGGTCTATATAGTCATTGAGGTTCTCCTAAATAGTATGGAAATAATTTTATTGAGACCTTTAGATAAGTGTGTGTCGTATTGTATACGTCATTTGATATTTAATTTTGGTGAACCAAGAATAGGGTGAGGTGAACCCAACTTTGGAAGGGTGTTTTGCCACTATCATATAAGATGTCTAATGACATGCAACCTCGTGTTATCATAAGACAGAGTTGTGCACATCTAATTACTGAGTATATCTACGAGCACTACCTATATGATCTTGGAGTTTGGTTGAAATATAATTTTCAATTACAGACAGTGGAGATAGTTATATGTCAAGAGAAGACTCACCATTGGAAAGAACATGATAGTAATCTTCTCATTTTTCTTTGGGGTCTATTAGGTCAACCAAGAATAATTCTGTGGACATATGATATCTATCATAACCTGTACGTCTGACTCTCCCCCATGTACGAAGAAGGTTTTCTTGAGTACTTCCCAAATATTTTAATTTCTAAAATAGTTTTTGATTGTACCTTTATGTAAAGTACCATTGTAAGGTTATGGTCGAGGCACCATGAGAGTTACATACATTTGTATTAAAACTCACGCTTTAAGCTGTGGTCGATTCTCGCATGCATTTAGTTCAACAAATTGTATAAATGAAGTTTGTATTTGATTTTTATAGTATGATATATGGCGACTCAGAATGGGTCGTGTGGACCTATTTTGGGGGCGTCACATTACCCCTAAACATTTAATACTCTACTTAATTCTCTCCTACTTTTACAGGCTATTTTTTCTCTCTTTTTTAATATCTTAATGTTATACTCTCTTTCTCCCTCTTATAATTCTTATATTTTCTCTATCCTCTAACAATATTTCTCTCTAATCTTTATCATCTACAATTTAGTTTTTTCATTTATCTATGCAATGGTGTTTTTTGTAATGCAGTAATTTTAGTGAAGTTTTTATAAGAGTTTTAACTTATTTAATAATTGTGCAAAGCTCCAAAACGTCAAATAATTAGGAATGAATGGAGTAATTAAAATACATCACTTTCATTCCTTTTTAAAACTCACAATAGACAACAAAAAATTATAATTCATTATCATCTTTTTTCATCATTTCACCTAGGGGTGTAAATGGATATATACGGATTCGGATACAATAGTATCCGTATCCATTTATTTGTGAATACCTTTAAATCGAATACGGATAATATTCATTTTTTTTGAATACGAATAATATCACTTTTTTTCTGAATACGGATGCGGACGAATACGAATTCTATGGTTACCATTTACAGCCCTAACTATAACTAGAATTAAAAAAAATAATGAGCTTTAAAATATAGTTTATTAATGAATGAATGTTAATTTATTTATTTTTAATAAATTTTAAATACAATAATCAATGTTCTAAATTACAATTTAAATAAGTGTTCATCAATTTTGAAATCCTAAATTTCAAAATGAATGTTTTACTTGTTAATGTTTAGTTTTCCATTTTATGTGTAGAGAAATATTGTAGTGTGTATGAATATTTATAATTTATAACTATATTCAAAAGTTTACATTGAATATTTAATTATTTTTTCTCAATACATCCAGAAAATTTACCAAGAAAAATTACATTAAAATATCTAAAATGTATTATTTACCAAGAAAATTTATGTGTAGATTAAAATTTTAATAATATGTTTATGGGAACTTTTATTTATAATTTATCCTCAATACATAGATTAAAATTTACATAGTTATAAAAAATTTATTTTATTTCATTATATTTATGGAGAGTGGGAGTTATAATGTATATGTGACAAATAGTGAATTCAACTTGATCCAAAATTTACTTAATTTAGACTTATTTAAAATATTTGGACTTCTAATTTTTAAATAATTGGACAAATAAAAGTGATAAATACTTCCTCCATCCGAAAGTTCATAAATGTGAATTAATTATTCAACCTCCTTCTAGATTAATTCTAATTAATTCTAAATTAATTCAGACTTAACACATTTTAACATTAAAATCATATTGTTCATTGTTCCCGCCTCCCAACATTGTAAATATGTTTTGAAAGTAAAATACTTATAACAAGCTAATAACTATAGTTTTGTTCTTCTAGTATATAATTTTCTTGGTAAATAATACATTTTAGATATTTTAACTTTATAATAGTAAAAATATATTAACTATAATTAAATCAATTTATTTTAGTTTATTAATATTAGAATAAAAGTGTTATTTCCTACTTTTTAGAAGTGAAATGTTATATTTTTAAAATAATTTTTATATGATAGTGAAAACTAATTATTATATAAGGAATGCTACTTTAAAAAAATTATTTTGCTTATTATATAATAATTAATATATATATATATATATAAGTTATTTGGATACAAATTTCAGATACGGATCCGAATTCGGATATTCGTTATCTGTCGAATATATTTACGGTCGAATATTAAACGAATATGAATACGCCTATATTTATTTACGAATTTCTTTAAACTGAATACGAATGTATCCTTTTTTCTGAATACAAATAATATTTATTTATTTTAAATATAAATACAGACGAATACGAATTTTTTCGGTTGTCATTTACGATCCTACTTTCACCTCCTATATTTCTTCTTTCCATCATATCTCATTATTCCAAACTCATAAACATTAATGTCATCTTACTGGCATGAATAATTCGTACCACTTGTACTTATTAAACATAAACTCTTTTTATAAAGTAAATGTACTGGTCAGCTTTTATCATTGTGAAGTGGTCCAAAACTGACGAAAAGAACCAATACTTGCATATTTGCATATGTGCCCCTACTCCCTCCAGCTCACGTGAAATACGGCCTGAATTAATGGGGCCAATATCATTGATTCAGTGTGGCCCTTTGGGACTTTTCCTAGTTAACAAATTAGTGGTCTTCATAATTCCAAGGGTTTTAAAACAATACTCTTAGCAAAACAAAAAAAAATTCAAAATAAGAGTTTTGCCACAATCATTCAAAATCGGGTAAATTACAAAACTGTCCGTCATGTATACATCAATTTTTATAATGTCATAGCTAATATCTCAAGTTTTTGCAAAATCAATCACTTCTAACTAATTTTGGTCAAAATTAACAAGACATGTGAATGTCATATTAGTTTTATAAGGACAAAATAGTCAATTCTTGCACAAAACTATTTTCTCTCCTAATAAAAGTACAAATACGTCCTTAAAATAATAAAATAAATTCTCTTATAAATAAATTTATTTTATTTTAACTAAATAAAATAAGTAAAAAGAAATTAATTGTAAAACTCAAAGATCTCTTTAAATAAAAATTTAAGTAGCATATTTTGATTGATATAAAAGAAAAAATTAAACACTAAAACTTAGATTTAATAATAAAAATTATTAGTTATTCATTTAACAAGTAATTTACCTACACAACACACACAATACTTTACTTTATATATATTTGTAGTTGTTTATGAATTATTATTTGTTATGAATAATTAATTTTATATACGATATACTGCGTCACGTACACACAATAATATATATATATATATATATATATATATATATATATATATATATATATATATATATATATATATATATGTGTGTATATATATAAAGTAAATTATTTGTTAAATGATTAATTTTTTTTTTTTTTCCTTTTAATTTTTTCTTTTTAATCAAAATATGTTACTTAAATTTTCAGTTAAACAAATCTTTGAGTTTTGTAATTAATTTCTTTTTAATTATTTTATTTAATTAAAATAAATCAAATTTATTTATGTATGAATCTATTTAATTTATTATTGTAAGGATGTATTTTCTCTTATATTAATAGAGAAAATAATTTTATGCTAGAATTAACTATTTTGCCCTTATAAAACTCACATAACATGCACACATTGTACACCAGAAATTGTGCACTTGTTCTCTAACCTTGGCAGCAGGGCAGGAGGGCAAAAAGGCAAGACGGTTGACTAGTAGGTATATTTCAAAAAATACTTTTCTACTTTTTTGCTCCATCTTTCCAGACCCAGGATTGGTTAAACTTAATGTTATTACATAGTAGAAGCTGAGAACGAGTATATGAATCTCCCACAAAGGCCTCTAAACAACCGACTACGCAAAACAAGATGAATGACTAGTCGACATCTGTCAAGGGATGATTTTTCCCCTTTTCTCTATCTTTCAGAGCTTGAAATTGGAAAAATTTTATATCATAGCGAAGCTCTCGGAAAGAGCTTTCCAGAATAGTAAGGCACGTTTTCTAGCTCCTCCTAGATTAAAAGTTATGAACGTTCCAACGCGGAGCATGAAAAATTGACTTTACGCGTGACACAAAAATCGAGTTAGTAGGCCCCCTTGGAGCCCCAGTAGGTACAATGGAGGTGGTCCCAAAGGCCTATAAATGGACGAGATCAACTCATTTTTAGAGAGAGAAATAGCATTCTAGAGAAAGACTCAGATTTGAGATAGAAAAATCATTAGATTCAATATAGATTTAGCATTTGTTATGTAGATCTCTTATATATTTGAGTGTAATAGCATATATTCAAGGCAAATGAGCTTGTTCCTTCATTTCAAGGTGGAAAATTCAATCTTTTTGCTTTGCATATTCAATGTAAATCTATTAGATCTCTTATGTTTTATTGATTATTGTGCCTAAATCTTGTTAAAATTTTCGATCTTTATATATATCTTCGATTATTTTCATTAGATCTACTATATTTTATCGATTATTTTCCTTGTAAGTAGTTAAAAATTGAATCATTTTATTGGATTTATCCTATATCTAGCTAGATCTAGCCTTTTACCCGATTCTAAAGATTAAAGTTTGAATCTTTATGCTAGATTGACTAGGATCTAATTTAGATATAGTTGTTTTCAATGTTTTAAAATGATTTTGATCACTCCACAAAATCCCAGATCTATATCTAGTGGGGAGGGGATCCACTACAAGAAAAAAGCTTACTTCTGACGGAATATTTCGTCGAACCTAGCCCTATTCAGTCGAAAAGAGCAAATATATCAAGATTAAAAATAGTCCTAAAATTAGTTACATTATGATAAGGAACCCAAATTTGATATGCTATACACTTCATAATATCAATATTCTGCAATTTCCAAATTCCAAATAATATGTAGTTAAATAATATGCAGTCCACAAACCCAAAATCAAAATTCCAATTTTAGCAATATAAACAAGAAGAATAGGACCCAAATTTCAGATTTCAGATCACTCCCAATTCCAACAACAGGACCCAAATTTTCAACCCACAAATTCACAACAACAACATATTATCCAAATTGGGTTAATCTCATATTCAAACTCAAACTAAACCTAAAACAAATTAAGCCACAAATTTTATAATTTACAACAAATTAACCCTAAAAATCTAATGCTTGACAGAAAACTAACCTTAAAATTGAATTAATGTGCAAACTAACTGACGGCGGTGCTTGGTGGTGGCTGCTGGTGGTGGCAGTGATGGTGGTTTAACTGACAATGCTGGTGGCATCTACTGGTGGTGGAACTGATCGACAGTGATGGTGGTGGTGGCAGTACGTCGTGGTAGTGGAATCGAAGGTGGTGGTGGTGGTGGCAGTACGTGATGGTGGCGGCGGCGATGGTGGTGGTGGAGATGAGAGAAGTGAGACTGGGAGAGAATCAAGTGAGAGATCGCGTAAAGTGAGAGAGAAATGAGAGCAAAGTGAGAGAAATGAGGGGCGGCCGGAAGACGTACTGATTAATTAGGTTTTAGGATTATTTTCGACGGACTGTCCTTCATACTTACCTCCGTCGTAATTAAGGTATCTTCGACTGAATATTCCGTCGAAATAAACACTATTCAGTCAAAAATAAGGTTCGCACTGGCGGGAACATTGGCGCCAATGGAATACATAAATTTTCGACGAACATCCGTCGAAATTAAAGTAGTTTCGACTGACGTATCTTTGACTGAATAATCTGTCGGAATACATATTATCTTCGAGGGAATGTGTCCGTCGAACTTAGCTCCGTCAAAATTAGTCGGTTTTCTTGTAGTGATCCTAACTACTCGCGCAAGGGATTCTAACAATTGAATCACCTGATAATGGGTCTGTGATACATTTTTATATTCATTCACATTTAAATCTTGATTGTGTCATTATACAAATCTTGGGCATCTTAGATCTATGAATTTGTGTCCTAAATTCTAAATCCCTTCAATAGATCTCGTCAATATTCATTGTCCCTCGCGATGTTGGCTTCAATTTTGCAATCTAAATTAAAGATAGGTTTATGGGAGCCCACTTTTAGATCTCTTTTTTTGTTTATGTTTTGATATATTATGATGTGAGCCTAGGAATATTGGAGTCGAAATCCACGAACCGTATCTCGACTAAATTCTCATGATGAACATGGTTTCGATTGTAATAATAAATGTTCAAATAATTATACATGTAATTTTGGGTCTTAAAACGACTTTGAGTGTGTCGTCCCGAGAGATGGGATTTATGGCTCCGTAATAGTGAAAATTATTATTGTGGGTGCTCTGGTTTATCGAGACGGACGTCTTTCATGCCCACGAGTGACCCGGCCATTTTCAATACTTTATTTCATATATTATCACCAAAAGTGATTTTTGAATAAAACAATAAAGATCTTTCTGAAATCCAATCGCCTTGGGATATTAGACGAACTTAAGGTTAAAAATCATAAATATCAAAAAGTTTCGATTTGAAAATTGAGTTTTCCAAAACATCATCCCAAAATGCTTTTGTCAAAATCCAAAACGAATTCTTTGCACATAGGCTAAAAAGAGGCTTAGAACTACTTTCAAAACAATACACCTAGCATGATTTCGATTCAAAGATATCCAAGACTTTCTCAAAAACACACACACGCACACTTCACACTTAGGAAAATAACAAGATGCGGTAACCGTATTTTCACGAAAGTCGGGGATTGTCTAACACTTTCCTCTCGCTTAAGCAAGTCCCCGAACTCTATAAATCTTGGTTTCGAGACCAATTTTATGGAGTCACATACTGGGGCCATGTTGCGAAAATCTTAAAATTTTAGATGAGTTGGTACATCAATTTGAACTTATACCTACTGGCGATCGACACTGTCTAATTGGCTCAACACTAAAATCAACTTTTCCAAAACCCCGTCCACATTTATGTCGGTCTTTTTCTGAAACATCACCCTTCAATTAAAAAAACCATAAAGATAGAAAGAAATCTATAAAAGGGTAGAAACACCTAGAAAAAAATATTCTGGCGTCGACACACATCATACTAATTTTGACCAAAATTGATTAGAGGGGACATTTTTGCAAAATATTGAGATATTAGCTGTGACATTGCAAAAATTAAAATATTGCATCTATGTTGCAATTCAGTGTATACATGATGGGACAATTTTGTAATTTATCCTTATAAATCAGAAAAGAAACAAGAATTACATTCTATCCAATATTAACGTTATTTACGGGAAAAAAATTACTATGATAGAATGGATTAATTTCAAGTAAAAAAATATCCTCTCCATCTGACTTTACTTGTTCTAGTACACTTTTAAGGTCAAATTGACCAATTTTAAAATTAATAATTTAACAAATATATTAAAAAATTTGAAACCAAATAAGTTGACTTTGAGAGTATATTCTATTTACTTTCTTATGATTACTTTTGTACTTATATATCTAATAAAGTAAAGAATAATTTTTTATTTTAAATATGGTCAATTTAGTCATAAAAAATCAATTAGGACAACGAATGGAGTACACAATATTTCTGAAGTTATTATCACAATTAATTTCATTATCAAATTAATAAATCAAAGTTAAGCAATTTGGAGGAAAAGAAGAAAAGAGAGGGTTTGGCTTTTTTGTACTCTCTTTTAGAAGTAAAATGGAAGAATGTATGAATGATATATAAATGACCAAACATTATACAGTATTAGTACCAATGTATGTAGATATATAAGATATTATGAAATATACCCACAAATTAGTGTATAAAAGAGATCCACAAATTAGTATTCTACTTTATCCCTTTCCATCCACATTAGTTGCAGTTTACATTCTACATGAAATTAATGATATATAAATCATTTTCTCACGTGAAATGTGAAGGAGAGGTCTAATAACTCGCTAGATAGATTTCAAGGGCAAACTATCTCATTTCCTGGCTGATATTCTGCATGCTTACACTTACTCCATTTGCTTGCTTCAATATTCAAGTCCATGAATCAGAAGAAATTTTTATTTTTTAAAAAAGAAAACATGGTTTAGAGTTTTAAGATATCAAAGAACTATGAGCTTATCATATCGACTAGCTTTTTAGTATGGACAGAGTATATATGTTGCATGAGCATACTCAGATGCAAATTATAATTCCCTTTCTCAGTATATGTTATGCATGCAATTTCTTAATTATATGCTATTATTTTAACATATTACAGTTAAGTTACCATCAAGTTAAGTTACCAAACATTTGCAATTTCATATTTTCCCTCATCTAGCATCCACAAATTAGTATTCTACATTAGCCCTTTCCAAATGTGAAGGAGAGGTTTAATAACTAGCTACGATTATCTAAATACTTGGGCCCACACACATCACATAGAAAGATCTAAATTAAATGCTTTCTAAATTCAATGCAAGAAAATTTTCGAGTGTAGCGTGAAATAGTTTAAACTGTGTTACAATTCAATTGCTAAGCTACTAAGGAAGAGTACTAATTACATGGTAAACCAAACCAAACATTAAAACAATGTTCATAGCTAACCAAAATGCTTACCCTAAACAGAAAAGACTATTGATGATATTTGTCGTTGGTTTGAGCGCCATTGTTAGGTAAAATATTACCCAAACTAAGCATAGGGTCGATATAATTAGTAGGCAACGTATCAAGATTCGTAAGAGCAGCCCAATCCTCTGAGTAAAAAACTGATTGGTATGGAAAAACCGGATGCCTTACTGTAGGTGGTTGATTGAAATTTGGTTGGAGATGATTGTTGATGGTTGTTTGAATTGCACCGAGTTCATGAGAGTAATTAATATATGAATTATTTGCAAACCCTTTAGAGACGATACCACTGTGATTAGCAAACCCTTTAGATACGATACCATTGTGATTATAGTCAGAATTTGCAAACCCTTTAGAGACGATACCACTGTGATTAGCAAACCCTTTAGAGACGATACCACTGTGATTAAGGATAGGATTTTCTGCAAACCCTTTAGAGAAGATACCACTGTGATTAAGGATAGGGTTTTCTCCGATACCACTGTGATTAGCAAACCCTTTAGAGACGATACTACTGTGATTAAGGATAGGGTTTTCTCCAAGATCCGTTTCAGTTAATGGAGAACTTCGGTCAGAGAGGTCAGAGAATGGTGGGTTGGATTCTTCGTTGTGTTTTGGGGCTTTGATGATTTTATCATCTTTCTTATAAATCCGACATAATACCCAATCATCTAGCTGCAAAAAGATAAACATGTTATAATTAATGGTTGAGGTAACTGAAAGAGTATTGTTATATGTTATAACTAATAATTGTTCGTGCATCAAGGTAACGAAAAAATAAATTAAAATTCGAAATATACTACATTACTTAAAGACTTTTTGCAACCTAAAATAACTTACAATCACACATAAAAATTATCATAATTCACCATATCGCCACAATAATTAATTTTCCTTTAAAAATAGATATTCAAAAAAAATATAAACCTATCTACAAAACTTACAAATCATCAATAACAATTTTCATGATTCACCACACCACCACAATAGCAATTATTATTATTATTATTATTATTATTATTATTATTATTATTATTATTATTATTATTAATACTATTATTATTATAATTACTATTAATTATTATTATTATTATTACTAGTATTATTATTATTATTAATTTTAATTATTATAATTATTACTATTATTATAATAATTATAATAGTACTGATAATAATAATAATTATTATTATTACTATTACTATTACTATTAGTATTATTATTATTATTATTATTATTATTATTATTATTATTTTAGTACTATTATAGTTATTATTATTATTATCATTATCATTATTATTGTTGTTGTTATTATTATATTATTATTATTATTGCAATAATAATTATTATTATAAATATTATTATTATTATTATTATTATTACTATTATAATTATAATTATTGTTATTATTATTTTTATTATTATAATTATTATCATTATTGTTATTATTATTGTTATTTGATTTGGGCGGAATTTTTTAGAGGTGAATTTGATTTGGACGGGAATTTTTAGTGTGAGAGATGAAATGTGAGCCTTTACATTTATTAAGTTAGAAGAATTGAGATGAAATCTGAACCGTTCTTGTGCTTTGTCAAATAGAAGATTTAAAAGGTTCTGTTTTATTATATAGATTAGTGGTTGAGGTAAGTGAAAGAGTATTGTTATATATATATATATATATATATATATATATATATATATATATAGGAGAGGCCTTAAAACTCGCTTGACAAACAAAAATCTCAATTAAAGTAAGTAAAAATGTGGGGGAGAGGCCTAATAACTCGCTAGGATAGATAGTATTATTGAAACGGACAAAACGTCCTTCTACCCTAGGTATTTTTTTTATTAATTCAAAAATCCTTTTGGTAACAATAAATATAAATTAGTTAACATGGAATGTGAGGGAGAGGCCTAGCTCAGCTAGGATAAGTAGTAGTATTATTGAAGTAGATAAAATAACAAGCAAGGGAGATATTACTACGAATTTGACCAATACTTGAGATTATTTCGTTAGAGAATTTACCCTCATGTCATTGTCACTAGTCCGGTTCCTTGGGGGTTCATCCACCCTATATTCATGCATGATCCAATTGGTTTTGTCTCCTTTTGGTGCTTTCCCATGATAAAAAACCAATGCCTTCCTATGTCCAACTGGTACACCCATATAATACACAGGCTTATCAGCTCCGGTGGCCTTCCAATAACCACTACCGGCAGCTCGGTTTGGCCGGGTTCCATTTTTATATTTCCGATCCCTTGGTGTGAAAAAGTACCATTGTTTTTCCCCTATTCCAGGGTAATTTTCTGTTGAAATAAGAAAGGAAAACACTATCAATAAATTGTAGTAAATTGTTATGTAATAACATAAAGAAAGAAATTTGAAAAGTAATGGTTGTTGTTATTATTAAAGCAAAAATGATAATTCAAAATAAATAAAAAAATTATCTATACTTTAACAATTGCTCGAGCTACACTTAATCATTAAAGAGCCACACTTAATACATTAAAGGACATGTATTGCTCTAACAACATAAATTTTGTCCTGAAATAACACAAATAAATAAGAGGTGTCAATTTATATTAAGCAACGTACTCTCGACAATTTGGAATCGACTTGTTCTTTAAAAATTAATTATGTAACCCTCCCTTTGGTTGTTACAGATAGGAATAATCTTTCTGTATGATAGAACGTGCAATCTGGTAGAAATTTTATATATATATATATATATATATATATATATATATAAACTATATGTATATATCAATATTAAAGCATGGCGAAGTTTTTTTTGCCTATGATGACGGTTTATCCATTGAGAATAGCTATGGCAATAACGGATGCAAATCTGTCAAGCATAAATTTCAAAAAAAAGAGTCATATCTTACTATGTATTTTACACACATTTGTATATATTTTTTTCATATATATATATATATATATATATATATATATAATTAAGCTAATAATATTATATATACTGATTTCTCTTTCTATGGAAATAGAACTTTTGCTTAAGAAACTTACCAAAAGAAATAATAATATTAATACTTCTTATAATTATTGCTAAAAATTCATAAAACATTTATTTATATAATCAATTGGTAACATACTAACATGCTCACTTTAAATTCATATGCAAATGAATATGTAAAACTTAATTAGTTACAGACTATAATTGGTATATAACTACAATGATGATTATTGTAGCATATATAAAGAACTAACAAATAAATTTACTTTATTTTTCATTCCATTAAAAAATATATATAAGATCCCCTTTTGATTAACCTATCTATTTCTATATGTATATTTACCATTTACATATTTATATGTCCTGTTTTCCTTCAACTATGGTGACATTCTACAAATTTGGAATCATCATCATCATCGTATCATCGCCATCGTCGTCATCATCATCATCATCTCATCATCATATCTATATTAGGCATTCCTTGCTTCGACTTCACACAAAAAAAAAACCTTAAATTAATTATTTATTTTTATTTATTTATTGGGAAAAGATCACGGTTTATAAGATCACTATCGGAATTGTTGCAAGACCAAAAGAAATTAAATTAGTAAAACAAAAGAAAGGAATACCTCAGCTAGCACTAGAAAGGCATTGATTATTAAACCCAAACCACTCTCATAGTCATATGGTGCAAAATCATTAACTAGAACAAAAAGGTTGATTTCTCCATCTAGTGTTCAAAAAAAGTTCCCCAGAAAAAGCGTATTAAGTAAACAAAAAGCCTAAAATACGCTAAAACTTGTATGCATTCACGTACAAAATCTAATATATAGACATGTATAAATATATAATAATTTTCATGCAAACAAAAAACCCCTAAAAAGGTTTTGTGAGTAGATCCAAGCTAGTTTTGCAGTATCTAAATTATATGATATGATTTAACTATCCAAACAAAAATTTAAAACTTTACAAAAAAAAAATAATTACCAGCAAGGTCGTCCGGATTGCTCTTGTAAAGCTCAACCTCCCTTATCTTATTATGCGGCAGCGGCTCATTCCTGACCTTCCTCTGCAGGTAATAAACAATCAGTTCATAATCCAAAGGATTAAACCGAAACCCGGGTACGTTTGGAATATCTTGATTCTTATTGAACTGATTTGCATGGCAATTAGGGCACTCAAGCTTTGAATGGCAATCAAGGCACACAGAATCTTCTTGGTTTTTAGGGTTAGGGTTAGGGTTAAGGTTAGGGTTTTCTTCTCCTTCTTCTTCACCATTAATATTCACTTCCACAACTGCACTGTTGGAATTTTCTTCATCTTCTTGTTTTACTTCTTCTTTTGGTTGATTTGTAAGACTAAAATTAGGGTTAACGTTTTGATTTTCCTCGAGTTGCGGCTTGAATTGCTCCATTGTTGGAGAAAACTCTAGAGAAGACATTGACACGGCTAAGACTTTGGAGAAAAGAAGAAAAACAGAGTTTTATTTGGAAAATAAGTTTGAAAAGGAGAGTTTGTTTTTGAATAGATTTTATAAGATCTTGTTAGGTTATATTTATCTTTTTTAAAAAAAGTAAATACCACTTAAGATAATTAATACCTGTTGATGAAGCTTATCAGTTAAGAATGAAAATTATAAAAATAAATATTTATTGAATTTAACTTAACAATAGCGTGTATATATATATATATATATATAACAAAATTAAGAATAATGGAAAAATTGAGGATTATATGCGGTGGGGATCTTATTTAACTCAGGTTGGGATTTCTTTTAAATATTTTATAAATTTGAATAGTATATATTTAGTTACTATTAATTTTGATAATACTTATTCTAATTTGGATAGGAAAGTGAAAAGTTGAAATAAAAATTTGTGAAATCAAATTTGTGGTGCTTTTAAAATATTTTTTCACAATTTAATTTCATGAATTACGCTCGTCAAGGCTCCGTCAATCCATGATTGAATTTCACAGTAGAAGATTGAAACTTACTAAAAGCCCAATCAAAAAAGCACTACAAGTGCAAACATGTGGCCTCAATACTATGATGTAGTCTTTCCTGGGCTGAACTGAGGCCCAAGAAACCCCTGGCTCCTGAAAATCCAATTAGGGGTTCGGTAAGATCAGAAAATGAAAGAAAAGCAGATTAATGGTTCGATTCAGATTCGCCGATTAAAAATTTGATTTGAGTTCGACTCGAAATATAAATAAGTCAAATATGAGCACATTTTAAAGTTCGATAAATTACTCGAACATCTTCAAATTATAATTTCCTATTGACACTCGGATCATATTCGTTCGAAAAATTCAAACTGCTCGGGTTCGATTTGGAATCATGCTCAACTCAGTAGTTAAATTAGCCTCAATCAAACCTTATTTTATACTCGATAAATTTTATGAACCAAATCTAAGTAACTCAATACTCGGATCGACTCAGTTCATTTATGTAAAATTCTAAATTTTATGAATAAAGATTTAAATTTCTCGAATTTTTTTTATTATGGTGTGAATTTAATATAATGTTATAGTTGTGGGTAATATTTATAAATTTTGCAAAGTATGAAAGTTGTTATATTATATTCGATTTGTCAGAAAATATTCTTTGTGTCGGAGAATATTCGTACGACGGCACAATCATTGGTGGACCCCACAACGGAATTATTGTCGGATTGAGAAAACGAAAAAAATATTTTTATGAAAATAACGGCGGAAGTTTTACCGTTAATACTGTTGAAACACCCGGTGTTAAAAGTACAGGAATACGCATGGTTGCATAGTAGCACACGGTATTGATTATTGATGTTTACGTAAGAAGTCACTCAGTTTTGTTCAATTATTGCTTCAGTAATTGTTGCATAGTATCTCACGTTAATGGATTCAATTATTGTCGTTTGTTATATATATATATATATATATATATATATATGAGTTTTGTTTTATTAGTATTATTAATGTAATAAAATGTAAAAGCTTTTTTATATAAAAAGTAATACTTTTATAAAGTTATTCGTTTTATTAGGCTAATAGTAAAATCTTTTTATATAAAAATGAATACTTTTATAAAGTTATCTGCTTTATTGTATAATAATTATAATATATTATATTTTATTATGCATACTGCTTGTTTTGCATAAGTATCTCGCATAAGTATTTGCGTAGTAGTAAATCTTTTTTATATAAAAAATGAATACTTTTATGAAGTTATTCGTTTTATTAGATTATAAATAGAATATATATTATATTTTATTGTAAACCAATATGGATCGTCTGCTTTAAAGTAAATCAATGCAGATAGTTCATGGATTGGTTACTTATTCACCCATTCTTCATAAATAGAAGCTCATTCCTTCATTATTTCTTACGAATTCACTGAAACTCTAGATAGAGAAACTATAGAGAGAAAGAAGAAAAGTATTCTGCTACTTCACCACTTCTATATCCAATTTCTTCTTTATAAGGTAAAGGATATTATTTGTTGTATATTCATGAAGAGAACTTCTATTATTTCATTCTTTATTATTCTGTTGGAATAACCTGTATACGCGGTCTACCCTATACTTGGTGAAATTCTTCTGTTATTCCATTATTTATTATTCATTGGAATAACTCAGATACGCTGCTACCCTATACTTGGTGAAATTCTTCTCTTATTTCATTCTTTATTATTACATTGGAATATCACATGCATGCGTTTTCTGGCAGGACCGGGTTCCGTTATTTATTATTACGCTGGAATAACTTTGTCTATCTGAGTACCACATGCATGGTGATTTCGTTGTTATTCCATTCTTTATTATTCATTTGGAACATCGTATCCGATCTTGAATTTCACCGACACGGTTCCGTTATTTATTATTCTGTTGGAATAACCTGACTATGCGACGTACCGCATGCATGGTGATTTCTGTTGTTATTTCATTCTTTATTATTCTGTTGGAACATCATGTCGTTGCGAATTTCGCCTGACCCTGTTCTGTTATTTATTATTCTATTGGAATAACCTGTCTATGCAACGTACCGCATACATGGTGATTTCTATTGTTATTTCATTCTTTATTATTTTGTTGGAACATCCTCCACTTGCGGTGCAATTTCTTTGACTTGGTTCCGTTATTTATTATTCTATTGGAATAACTTTGCATGTCAAGTACCTCATGCATGGTGATTTACATTTGTTATTCCATTCTTTATTATTCTGTTGGAATATCCCGCTTGGTGCGTATTATGGCTAACCCTTGGTTACATTATTTATTATTACGCTGGAATAACTCATGCGTGTGTTCTATCGCATGCCTGATGATTTATTTTGTTATTCTATTCTTTATTATACTCAGTTGGTTAAAGTTTTGACTTCTATACTCCATGAAATTAGTGGAATATCCTTGATATTTGCGCTTCATCTAGTATCTTTTCATGAAAATATTCTTTTGAGCATTCTTGAATTTTACTCTACAAAGAAGTATCATATTGACAATTTGGACGTTATTAGTTCCTAGATAATTTAATTCTTGAACTTGTTTTATTGAATTCTTATATCATTGTCATCATCCTCATGTTTATATTTTGTTGAAAGTCATCTGTGGCCTGTAGTGCATAGATGGACTTGGTATGATTATGACTAGGGATTATTCGATATAATCATGACTGTAACGTTATAAATGATGTGGAAAAAGTCCCCATTGGCCCGTAGTGCATTGATGAATAATTTTTGGTATGATTATGGCTATGGATTCTCTTCGGCCAAGGGAGCAAAGATGAATTGTTTTATGGCATGATCAGGACCGTTGATGAAAACACAATTATCTTTGGCCCGTAGTGCATGGATAATTCGTGGTCGTGATACTAAATAATATCATTGGCCTGTAGTGCAGGGATGAATTGATGATGTGGATTATTTATTAAGCTGAGTCCTAGCGATAAAAGTGATGAAAAACATTTTAAATCATAAAAGATAATAGATTTTATTCTCTACTTGACTCTTTTAATGGATTGCATGTTCCGCTGCAGTTAAACTTGATGTCTATTGTATTTTATCAGTTTAACATTGTTGAAGACTAATGATAATTTATTCTGCATTATCTTAGTCATAATATTTCTTATTGGGCTAGTTGAGCTCACCCTTTTACTTTCATTGTTCTCTTCAGGAAATGAGAACGTAGCAGGGGCTAGTCGGGAAATGATGGTCCAGATAATAACATTAGTAGTCCTCACTATTTTGTTAAATAGTGTGATAATAAATGTAATGAGGACTCAATTGAGTGTGGATATTGTCTAGATGACAATATTTGTATTAAAACTCACAGCATATGTTTTGTCGTATTTTACACAACTGTTGTTTAATTAAGTTGTATTTAAATTTTGTACCATGTATTAGGCGACTCAAGATGGGTGATGTATACCTATTTTGGGGGCGTCACAGTTGGTATCAAGGCTTAGGGATATAATCTATGGCTGAGATGTGAGACAAGAACTAGGAGGGGAGAGACGGGGAATTCCTTCGCTAGTATGACCTACCTAAGTTTAATTGGTATTTAATTGGTTGGTCAAAATATAGGGATAATATGTGATATGTTAATTAACCCTTGTTTTGTGGCAGTGTTTGAAAATGGCATCCGAGAATGTTGAGAACATCAATGGAGCACAGGTGTAAGACCCCAACTTATTATAAATAAAATTAAATTTCCTCTATTTATTATTTTGAAATAGTAATGGTCGATTTGATTAATGTGGATAGTTATGGGTAAAATGCGCAAATATTTTAAATAAACAAGTGGTTATAAAATATTCATTGTTGTCGGGGAATATTCGTTTGGTCGTGGAATATTCTTCTTTGTCAGAAATATTCAATGCGACAAATAAACCTTGTGTTGGCCTCATAACGGAAAGCGATTGGATGAAGAAAACGACAAGTATAAGTTGTTTATAAATAACGGCGTAGTTGTTACCGTTAACACTGTTGAAATACTCGGTAGTTAAAACACAGTAGCACACGGTATTGTACAAATTTTTGCTTCTTACATAGGAAGACATTACTTAATAATTGTTACAGTAATTACTGTTTAGTATTTTATTTTATTGATTCAATAATTGTTGCGTTGATATTTTATATTACTGTTGTTTCAATAATTGTCACTACACAGTATTTTCCATTATCAGAGCAATAATTCATATTATCCTAATAATATTATTAGATAACATTATTGGCAATGTCTAGAAAGTTACATCTAAGGAGAGGTTTGGTCATCTAATTGCTACGCCAAGAAGGAGAGAAATCCTTATTAGAAAGCCCCTCTTTCCAGAACCCACTCGGTTGTCGATGTTGTGATTCTCGTAATATTATTTGTGAATAATTAATTATTGATTTATATGATAAGGAAAATATTCATTTTATGTGGATATAGATGGAGAAAATTTTTAATGTGACAATTATTGAAAATTGGTATTTTATCTTTTTCTGATAAAATAATTCATTTAAATATATTATTATAATGGTGATATTTTTACAACAAATGTGGGATATATGAGGAGGAAGAGTATTTTTATTGCATTAAATGATAAACACATGTTTTGTGTGTCGGTGGACCCCATTTCTTGACTGAAATTTAATTATAGCCTATAAAATCGTCCGTTTGTGAATTTCGGTCAATTTCTGTTTGGAATTTAGAAAAACTTTCTTCTGTAAAGTTGTAGAGAATGGAATTTTCTATGGAAAAGACATGTGCTCCGAATTTTTCTGATAAAATGGCTATTTATTATGAATTTATTGAAGTTCCGTAGTTCCGAAATAATTGATTTTTGACGTTTTAAATATTTTTTTAAAGAAAAACATTTTTTTTTTATTTTGTGGGCATCTTTAACATGTGCATGGTGGCTGAATTCAGTTGGCAATGGTGTGCGTAGGAATTTGGTTAATAAATATTATTAATTTATTAAATTTTCTGCTTTGGTGTTCTAAGCAATTTCCTATAAATAGGGTGCTTAGGTTAGAATTGAAAATCACACCAGAAACTGAAGTTTTCTCTCTTTTTCTCTATCGATATATTGAGCGTATTCTTGTGAGTATTTTGATACTTTGAGTGTTGTTATACGGTGCAAGTTCCCTTCAGCACTATACCCAGTATTCCAGCCAGAAGTACTATTCTTTCGAGGTAAGGGATATTTTTTTTTTAAAAATGATATTATTTTTTTCAATATCATTATGACGGAATATTGGGAGTATTTTTCTTGTGAAATTCTTGTCTTTTAGTGTCAGGATTACTATTCACGTATACGGCACTATTCACGTATACGGCACTATTCACGAATACGACACTATTCACAGAAAAATTAAATTTTTTATTTTTTGTCCAAAATATCTATTATGGATACTAGCTTTGATTGTATCTATGTTTTGATCATTCTTGAATTTTACTCCATTATGATTATTTATGAGGTATTTTTGGACACGGATAAACCGAAAGACGAATCCTTAATACTTATTCTTTTGTTTCACTGGATTCGTTTTCTTTAAAATATTTTTCATCATCCTCAGTCCTAAATGATGATATAACTGAATATCTTTGGCCTATAGTGCAAAGATTAATGATTTTATGATGAATATCTTTGGCCCGTAGTGCGAAGATGAACATGTGTTGAGATGAATATGACCAACTGATGAATATCTTTGGCCTGTAGTGCAAAGATAAATATTTGATTTATGATGTATGTTGATTGATGTTACAAGGATAAAATATTGATGATAGACTTTTAAATTCATAGATAATAGTAGATTTCATTCTCTACGTAACTCTTCTATGAATTATTATTTCCGCTGCGAATATTGATCTGAAACTTGTTGTCTATTATATTTTATTTTTTCCTGTTGAAGACTAACGATAATTTGTTCTATATTATCTTAGTCATAATATTCTTTACTAGGCTAGTTGAGCTCACCCTTTTCCTTTTTGTTCCATTTTTCTTCTCAGGAGGCGAGAATGTAGCGAGTACTAGTCGGGGTATGGAATGATGGTTCTAGAAGTTGTTTTAGTAGTCCTCACCATTTTTGTAAAATAATGTATCAATAATTGTAATGAGGACTTATTTGGGTGTGAATATTGTCTAAAAGACAATATTTTTATTTAAACTCACAGTTTAAGTGTTGTCGTATTTTGCACGACAATTATAATAATAAAGTTGTAGTTATTTCTGTACCATGTATTTGACAACTCAAAATGGGTGATGTATACCTATTTTGGGGGCGTCACAACAGGAGACCATTGAGTCTCCACATATCAATAATCAGGATAATGTGCATCAGGAAGGCGACAATCCTCAGACAAACAATAACACTGACCAAATGATGAACGATGGAATGTTCAGAGGCTTTATGCAATTCATGCAACAACAGGTAAGAGAGACTCTTGTTCAAAATATAGGTGGAAATAATGGCAACCCACGGTTGGTCACCGCTAAGCAGTTCAAGGAGCTGGGACCACCAGAGTTTTTGGGAAAGCCAGAACCACTTAAAGCAGAGATGTGGATAAAGCAGATCACCAAGATATTTGATGTCTTAGAATGCTCAGATGAGAAAAAGGTTACCTTCGCCACCTTTATGTTGTGTGAAAAAATAAATCATTGGTGGGAATCTGTAAAACGCACCCAGACTGACGCACTCAAGATGTCTTTGGAGAAGTTTCAAGAATTGTTCAACAACAAGTACTTTCCCGAAAGTATTCGTCATATGAAGGAGGTGGAATTCATCAAGCTGGAACAAAACAATATGACCATGTCGCAGTACGAGGCTAAGTTTGCGGAGTTATCCCGGTTTGCATCCCATTTGTTCGATAATGAGGAGCGAATGATGCGAATGTTTCTAAGAGGTTTGAAACCCGATATACGTTAATACTTCATTTCTCACAAACTTTGTTTATATTCAGATGTTGTGAATAGGGCTCAGTTATTGGAGCACGATAATGAGTCAGCACAACCAAAAGGCAACGACCAACAACACGATAATAATCGTCACTCTGGTGGCAATGACCATCGAACAATGATAACCATCGTGGGGAAATTATCATGCCAAGAATGGTAACCACTTCGGTGGTAATCATGGCCAAGATAATAGAAGTGGAAATTTCAAGAAGAGAAGGTTCAATAATGATGGAAAGACAACAACACTAGCACTCGTTTCAAAGGAAGAAGAACGACCACCGATCGTATGTTTCAAATGTGGATAGGAGGGACACATCCGTCCAAACTGTACGCAGCAATCCAAAACATGTTATAATTGTGGAAGAGAAGGTCACCTAGCCCGATTTTGTCGTTCACCGAAGACAAGTTCAGCTAGGATGGAAGCACCAAAGACCGTCCCAGAAAAGTCAAAGCCGGTAGTTTAAGTGAGAGCGTTTGTCGAGGAACCCGAACGAAGTTATCACGGGTAAGTTAATCATAAACGCTTACGAAGTCTATACCTTATTCGATACCAGTTCTACCCACTCTTGTATTTCACCTAGTTGTGTTCAATGTTTGAACTTGGCTATTGAGAAATTAGACTTTGACTTATTGGTTGAAACTTCGTTAGTAGAAGCCTTCGTTACCTCCACTGTTTATAAATCTTATTTAATTTAAATCGACACTTTCACGTTACCTATCGATCTCATCTCTTTGAAAATACTTGCCTTTGATGTGATTTTAGGAATCGATTGGTTAACTACTCATCATGCTTTTCGTAAGGTTGTTAGCTTTCATATTCTTAACCAACCTATCATGCGAATTCAACCAACCAAACCACTAAAGTCAATCATTGACATATCAAGCCATAAGTAAAGAGTCCCGAGCCTTTATCCGGTGACTTCCTTGTGTGGAATGCACCGAAGCCAGACTTTCTGTAGGCGACGTCGTGAATGACGGTGGCAAGTTGATAGGTATCAATGTGACATGCTATCCAAGTCTTGGATGAGGGTCACAGTTTTGAATGATATTTCTATCGTTAATAAATTTCCTTACGTATTCCTGAAGACTTCTTGGCCTACCCCAGAGCGTGAAATTGAATTTTGTACTGACCCCAGTATAAAACCCCATTTCTAAAACCCTTAAATATTTCTTCAACTAAAACGAACGTAACATGTGCCAAAGATGTTGGCTCAAGCTATTGAAGATTACGATCGTACCATTCAATATCATTGTGGAAGAGCGAACGTGGTAGCTGACGCGTTGAGTAGAAGATCATATGTGTTTACGAGTGCGATGTTATTAACACAAAGACCCATTTCGTATAAATGATGAAGATAGAGTTAAAGACTCTAGGGACCCACGTGAAGATAACGAATATATGATTAGAATCGACTTTAATCGATAAAGTTAAAGCCTCTCAAGCTACATACTCAGAGCTGATGAATGTGAAGAAGAAGGTTCAAGAGGGCGTTATTCTAGAAGCAAGAATCGACGAAGAGAGTAAATCTAAACCCTCGATTTAATTGGCCCATTTGAAATCCTCGATCGAGTAGGAACTGTGGCTTATAGACTCGTTTACCGCCAAGTATGTCGTGTGTTCATAAAATTTTTAACGTATCGATGTTACGTAAATATGTGGATAACCCGAACCACATTATTAATTTAGAACCAGACGAGATAGCGGAAGATTTAACGTATAAAGATATACCTGTTAAAATCCTGGAATGTATTCAACACTCAAAGGTTATACCTCAAGAGTTAGAATCGGACGAAGTGTCCTCATCTGTTCAGTATACCAGGTACGTACGTAAATTTCGAGGGCGAAATTTCATAAGGAGGGGAGATTGTAAAATCCCAAATTTTATGAATAAAGATTTAAATTTCTCGAAATATTTTTTTTATTATGGTGTGGATTTAATATAATGTTATAGTTGTGGGTAATATTTATAAATTTTGCAAAGTATACAAGTTGTTATATTATATTCGATTGGTCAGGAAATATTCTTTGTGTCGGGGAATAATCGTACGACGGCACAATCATTGGTGGACCCCACAACGGAATTATTGTCGGATTGAGAAAACGATAAAAATATTTTTATGAAAATAACTAATGGAAGTTTTACTGCACCGTTATCTTTGTTGAAACACCGGTGTTAAAAGTACAGAATACGCATGGTTGCATAGTAGCACACGATATTGATTATTGATGTTTACGTGAGAAGTCACTCGCTTTTGTTCAATTATCACTTGATGGTAATTGTTGCATTGTATCTCAGGTTAATGGATTCAATTATTGTCGATATATATATATATATATATATATATATATATATATATGAGTTTTGTTTTATTAGTATTATTAATATAATAAAATGTAAAAGCTTTTTATATAAAATGTAATACTTTTATAAAGTTATTCGTTTTATTAGGTTAATAGTAAAATCTTTTATATAAAATGTAATACTTTTTATAAAGTTATCTATTTTATTAGACAATAATTAGAATATATTATATTTTATTATGCATACTGTTTTTGCATAAAGGCTCGCATAGTATTTGCATAATAAAATCTTTTTATATAAAACAGAATACTTTATAAAGTTATTCATTTTATTAGATTATAAATAGAATATATATTATATTTTATTATAAACAAATCTGGACCATCCGTTTAAAGTAAATCAATCTGGACCGTTCATGGATTGGTTACTATTCAGTCCATTCTTCTATAAATAGAAGCTCATTCCTTCATTATTTCTTATGAATTCATTGAAACTCTAGAGAGAGAAACTATAGAGAGAAAGAAGAAAAGTATTCTACTACTTCACCAATTCTATATCCAATTTCTTCTTTATAAGGTAAGGGATATAATTTGTTGTACCTGTAAGGGGTATTATTTCATATTCATGAAGAGAACTTCTGTTATTCCATTCTTTATTATTCTGTTGGAATAACCTGTATACGCGGTCTACCCTATACTTGGTAAAATTCTTCTGTTATTCCATTATTTATTATTCTGTTAGAATAACCTGTATATGCGGGCTACCCTATACTTGGTGAAATTCTTGTGTTATTTCATTCTTTATTATTCTGTTGGAATATCTTGTCTGTGTTTTTTTACCGGACCGGTTCCGTTATTTATTATTACATTGGAATAACTTTTCATACATCTGAAATCACCGCATGCATTGTGATTTTTTGTTGTTATTCCATTCTTTATTATTACATTAGAACATCCCGCTTCGGTCATGAATTTACTTTGACACGGTTCCGTTATTTATTATTCTATTGGAATAACTTTGTCTATCTGACGTCTCGCATGCATGGTGATTTCTTTTATTATTTCATTCTTTATTATTCATTGGAACATCCCATCCGATGCGAATATCGTCTGCGACTTCGGTTCCGTTATTTATTATTCTATTGGAATAACTCATACATGCAAAGTACCGCATGCATGGTGATTTCGTTGTTATTCCATTCTTTATTATTACATTGGAATATCACTGCTTGGGTGCGTATTACGCTTAACCTGGGATTCCGTTATTTATTATTCATTGGAATAACTCGTTTATGCATTTGGCCTATCGCATACCTGGTGATTTCTTTTGTTATTCCATTCTTTATTATACTCAGTTGGTTAAAGTTTTGACTTCTATACTCCATGAAATTAGTAGAATATCCTTGATATTTGCGCTTCATCTAGTATCTTTTCATGGAAATATTCTTCTGAGCATTCTTGAATTTTACTCTACAAAGAAGTATCATGTTGACAATTTGGACGTTATTAGTTCCTAGATAATTTAATTCTTGAACTTGTTTTATTGAATTCTTATATCATTGTCATCATCCTCATGTTTATATTTTGTTGAAAGTTATATGTGGCCTGTAGTGCATAGATGGACTTGGTATGATTATGACCAGGGATTATTCGATATAATCATGACCGTAATGTTACAAATGATGTGAAAAAAGTCTTCATTGGCCCGTAGTGCATTGATGAACAGTTTTTAGTATGATTATGGCTATGAATTCTCTTCGGCCAAGGGAGCAAAGATGAATTGTTTTATGGCATGATCAGGACCGTTGATGAAAACACAATTATCTTTGGCCCCTAGTGCATGGATAATTCGTGGTCGTGATACTAAATAATATCCTTGGCCTGTAGTGCATGGATGAATTGATGATGTGGATTATTTATTAAGCTGAGTCCCAGCGATAAAAGTGATGAAAAACATTTTAAATCATAAAAGATAATAGATTTTATTCTCTACTTGACTCTTTTAATGGATTGCATGTTCCGCTGCAGTTAAACTTGATGTCTATTGTATTTTATCAGTTTAACATTGTTGAAGACTAATAATAATTTATTCTGCATTATCTTAGTCATAATATTTCTTACTCGGCTAGTTGAGCTCACCCTTTTACTTTCATTGTTCTCTTCAGGAAATGAGAACGTAGCAGGGGCTAGTCGGGGAATGATGGTCCAGATAATAGCATTAGTAGTCCTCACTATTCTGTTAAATAGTGTGATAATAAATGTAATGAGGACTCAATTGAGTGTGAATATTGTCTAGATGACAATATTTGTATTAAAACTCACAGCATATGTTTTGTCATATTTTACACGACTGTTGTATAATTAAGTTGTATTTGAATTTTTTACCATATATTTGGCGACTCAAGATGGGTGATGTATACCTATTTTGGGGGCGTCACAATTTACACCCTTAGGGTCAGGTGTCCCTGGCCCAAATATGAATCCGTGCCTACGTATATAATAGTTATTATAAATTTGTATAGTACTTGTATTAATTTGAATAGAAAATAAAAAGATATTCTTTTTTTATAGTATTTAATTAATACAAATTTAGATAATATTAAGGCTAGTCTGAATAGAAAAGTTGAACCAACAATTGATGATATCAAACTAAGTTTGTGCTTTTAATTATATAAGTTCACCAACCCCGTACCAAACACGGGCGACATGAATAATGATTTATTATTCTAATTATTAAGATAATAATTAACTAAAAGTAGGATAAATCTTTAATTATGATTTTGATAAGTTAGTTATATAGTTAATAAATTATTAAATATTTATTTTAATAATAAATTATTGAATTATTTATTAAAGGTTCCTTTGATCAATTATTAAGTTAAACATTTGAATGTAATACATATTTATTTAGTTATGATTATGATCAAATAATAATTTTAATTTAATTTTATTGAAGTTTTTAATGGAATTCTACATTAGCGTTTATTAATTTAATTAGTTGTTTTGAAATTTTTATATGCGTTATGCTTTAGAAAAGTGAATATAACTTAACAAAATTATGGATTATATTGACTCTTGATAAAGTTAAAATATATAAATACATAAATAACCAAATTGGTAATGCAATAATATGTATTTTTTTTTTATTTTTTTTGCTATGCACAAATGTACTCGGTTTCAAAACTTAGTGTAAAATCCCAAATTTTACGAATAAAGATTTAATTTTCTCGAATTTTTTTTTTGAATATTATGGTGTGAATTTGAGATAATGTTATAGTTGTGGGTAGTATTTATAAATTTTGCAAAGTATGCAAGTTGTTGTATTATATTCGATTGGTCGGAGAATATTAGTTTTAGAAGGAATATTAAATAATGATGACAATCATTGGTGGACCCCACAATGTAATTATTAGCCGGATTGAGAAAAACTACAAAAATATTTTATAACAATAACGGCAGAAGTTTACCGTTAATACTGTTGAACTACTCGGTAGTAAAAGTACAGTAATACGTGTGGTTGCATAATAGCACACGGTATTGATTATTGATGCTTACGTGAGAAGTCACTCAGTTTTGTTCAATTATTACTTTGCTACAAATAATTCTTGCGTAGTATCTCACGTTATTTGATTAAATTATTGTTGATTGTTATATATATATATATATATATATATATATAAAGTTTTATTTTATTAGTATTATTAATGTAATAAAACGCGAAAAGCTTTTTATATAAAAAAAACAGAATACTTTTATAAAGTTATACATTTTATTAGACAATAATTAGAATATATTATATTTTATTATGCATAGTGTTTGCATAGTACTTGCATAGTGTTTGCATAGTAAAATCTTTTTATATAAAATAAAATACTTTTATAAAGTTATTCATTTTATTAGATTATAAATAGAATATATTATATTTTATTATAAACTAATCTGGACCGTCCGTTTAAAAGTAAATCAATCTGGACTGTTCATGGATTGGTTACTATTCAGTTCATTCTTCTATAAATAGAAGCTTATTCCTTCATTATTTCTTATGAATTCACTGAAACTCTAGAGAGAAAAACTATACAGAGAATTCTTCTTCTATAATCTTGAGCGTATTTCTTTAGTGTTTAAAAAAGCTTTGAGCGTAGTGCAAGTTTCTTCAAGTATATCCCCGCCCTATCGTCGGAGTACTATTCTTTATAAGGTAAGGGGTATTATTTCTTTTGTATTCATGAAGAGAACTTCACATTATTCCATTCTTTATTATTCTTGGTGGAATAACTCAGATACGCTGCCACCCTATACTTGGTGAAATTCTTACATTATTTCATTCTTTATTATTACGTTGGAATATCCCGCCTCGCTGCGCTCTGCCTACACAGTTCCGCTTTTATTATTATGTTGGAACATCTTGTTGGGGTAATTTTGCCGACTTCGTTCCGTTATTTATTATTATGTTGGAATAACTTAATACTATGCAACGCATCTGCATATGCATGGTGATTTCATTGTTATTCCATTCTTTATTATTCTGTTGGAATATCCTCGCCGGTCGCGTATTACGCTTTGACCAGTTCCGTTATTTATTATTCTTGTTGAATAACTTTGTTTATCTGCACCGCATGCATGGTGATTTCTTTTGTTATTCCATTCTTTATTATACTCAGTTGGTGAAAGTTGTAACTTCTATACTCCATGCAATTAGTGGAATATACTTGATATTTGCGCTTCATCTAGTATCTTTTTATGAAAATATTCTTCTGAGCATTCTTGAATTTTACTCTATAAAGAAGTATCATGTTGACAATTTGGACGTTATTAGTTCCTGGATAATTTAATTTTTGAACTTGTTTTATTGAATTCTTATATCATTGTCATCATCCTCATGTTTATATTTTGTTGAAAGTCATCTACGGGCACAGTGTATGCATAGATGGACTTGGTATGATTATGATCGAGGATTATTCGGTATAATCATGGTAGTAATGTTACAAAGGATGTGGAAAAAAGTCCTCATTGGCCCGTAGTGCATTGATGGACAATTTTGGTATGATTATGGCTATGAATTCTCTTCGGCCAAGGGAGCAAAGATGAATTGTTTTATGGCATGATCATGGCCATTGATGAATACACGAATATCCTTGGCCCGTAGTGCATGGATAATTTGTGATTGTGATACTAATGAATATCATTGGCCGTAGTCTTGTGGATGATGTGGATTATTTATTAAGTTTGAGTCTCGTGATAAAAGTGATGAAAACCTTTTTAAATCATAAAAGATAGTAGATTTTATTCTCTACTTGACTCTTTTAATGGATTGCATGTTCTACCTGCGATTAAACTTGATGTCTATTGTATTGTATCGGTTTAACATCGCTGAGGACTAATGATAATTTATTACGCATTATCTTAGTCATAATATTTCTTCTTGGGCTAGTTGAGCTCGCCTTTCTTTCAATTGTTCTCTTCAGAAATGAGAACGTAATGCGGGACTAGTCGGGGAACGGAGTGACGGTCCAGATGATAGTATTAGTAGTCCTCACCATTCTGTTAAATAGTGTGACAATAAATGTAATAAGGACTAAATTGAGTGTGGATATTGTCTAGATGACAATATTTGTATTAAAACTCACAGCATGTATTTTGTCGTATTTTACACAACAGTTGTATAATTAAGTTGTATTTGTATTTTGTACCATGTATTTGGCGACTCAAGATGGGTGATGTATACCTATTTTGGGGGCGTCACAGTTGGTATCAGAGCTTAGGGATATAATCCCTGTCTGAGATGTGAGACAAGAACTAGGAGGGGAGAGACGGGGAATTCCTTCGCTAGTATGACCTACCAAAGTTTATTTGGTATTTAATTGGTCCGTTAAAGTATAGGGATAATATGTGATATGTCAATTAACCTTTGTTTTGTGACAGTGTTTGAAAATGGCATCTGAAAATGTTGAGATAAGCAATGGAGCAAAATAATATGACCGTATCGCAGTACGAGGCTAAGTTTGCGGAGTTATCCCGGTTTTCATCCCATTTGGTCGATAATGAGGAGCGAATGACGCGAATATTTCTAAGAGGTTTGAAACCCGATATACGTCAATACCTCATTTCTCATAAACTTTGTTTATATTCAGATGTTGTGAATAGGGCTCAGTTATTGGAGCGCGATAATGAGTTAGTACAACCAAAAGGTAACGAACAACAACACGATAATAATCGCATCGGCAAGCAATGACCATCTAACAATGATTACCATCGTGGGGGAAATTATCATGCCAAGAATGGTAACCACTTCGGTGGTAATCATGGCCAAGATAATAGAATTGGAAATTTCAAGAAGAGGAGGTTCAATAATGATGTAAAGACAGCAGCACCAGCACCCGTTTCAAAGGAAGAAGAACGACCACCGGTCGTATATTTCAAATGCGGACAGGAGGGACACATCCGTCCAAACTGTGCACAGCAATTCAAAGCGTGTTTTAATTGCGGAAGAGAATGTCACCTAGCTTGATTTTATCTTATGGTGAAGTCAAGTACAGCTGGGATGGTGATGCCAAAGGATGTTCCAGACAAGCCAAAGCCGGTAGTTTAAGAGAGCATTTTTTTTCATGACGAGGAACCTGAATAAAATTAGCATGGGTAAGTTAATCATAAACTCTTGCGAATTCTATACCGTGTTAGATACCGGTTCTACTCACTCTTTCATTTCCCCTAGTTATGTTCAATATTTGAATTTAACTCCGGAGAAGTTAGACTTTGATTTATCTGTTGAAACTCAGTTGGGAGAAACCTTCGTTACCTCCACTATTTATAAATCTTGTTTGATTCAAATCAACACTTTCACGTTACCTGTCGATCTTATCTCTTTGAAAATACTTGCCTTTGATGTGATTTTAGGAATCGATTGGTTAACTTCTCATCATGCTTTTCGTAAGGTTGTTAGCTTTCATATTCCTAACCAACCTGTTATGCGAATTCAAGCAACCAAACCACTAAAGTCAATCATTGTCATATCAAGCCATAAGTAAAGAGCCCCGGTCCTTTCGTTGTTGACTTCCTTGTGTGGAATGCACTGAAGCCAGACTTTCCATAGGGGTTATGAATAACGATGGCAAGTTGATAGGTATCAATGTGATGTGTTATCCAAGTCTTGGATGAGAGTCAGAGTTGTGAATGATATTTCTATTGTTAATAAATTTCCTGATGTATTCTTGAAGACTTCTTGGCCTACCCCAGTGCGTGAAATCGAATTTTGTACTGACCCTAGTACAAAACCCCATTTCTAAAACCCTTAAATATTTCTTCAACTAAAACGAATGTAACATGCGCCAAAGACGTTGGCTCGAGCTGTTGAAGATTACGATCGTACCATTCAATACCATCATGGAATATCGAACGTGGTAGCTGATGCGTTGAGTAAAAGATCGTATGCGTTTACGAGTGCGAATATATGAACCCACGTGAAGATAACGAATATACGAGTAGAATCGACATTAATCGATAAAGTTAAAGCCACTCAAGCTAAATACTTAGAGCTGATGAATGTGAAAAAGAAGGTTCAAGAGGGCGTTATTCTAGAAGCAAAAATCGATGAAGAGAGGAAATCTCAACCCTCGATTTTATTAACTCATTTGAAATCCTTGATCGAGTAGGAACTGTGGCCTATAGACTCGTTTTACCGCCAAGTATGTCGCGTGTTCATAACATTTTTCACGTATCGATGTTACATAAATATGTGGACGACCGAAACCACATTATTGATTTAGAACAGGACGAGATAGCGGATAATTTAACGTATGAAGATGTACTTATTTAAATCCTGAAATATATTCTACGCTTAAAGGTTATACCTCAAGAGTTAGAATCTGACGAAGTGTCCTCATCTATTCGGCGTACAAGGTACGTACGTACGTAAATTTCGAGGGCGAAATTTCATAAGGAGGGGAGATTGTAAATTCCAAATTTTACGAATAAAGATTTAATTTTCTCGAAATATTTTTTTGAATATTGTGGTGTGAATTTGAGATAATTTTATAGTTGTGGATAGTATTTTATAAATTTTTCAAAGTATGCAAGTTGTTGTATTATATTCGATTGGTCGGGGAATATTAGTTTTAGAAGGGAATATTCGTACAACGGCACAATCATTGGTGGACCCCACAACAGAATTATTGGCGGATTGAGAAAACGACAAAAATATTTTATAAAAATAACGGCGGAAGTTTACCGTTAATACTGTTGAACTACTCAGTAGTAAAAGTACAGTAATACGTGTGGTTGCATAGTAGCACATGTGTAAGACCCCAACTTTTATGAATAAAAATAAATTTTCTATAAATATCATTTTAAATATTATGAAGTGAATTTGATATAATATTATAGTTGTAGGTAATATTTATAAATTTTGCAAAGTACGCAAGTTGTTATATAATATTCGATTGGTCGGAAAATATTCGTTTTAACAGGGAATATTAAATATGGCAACCTGATCATTAGTGGACCCCACAACGGAATTATTGTCGGATTGAAAAACAACAAAAATATTTTTATAAAAATAACGGCGGAAGTTTCTTTGTTAATTGTTGAAACACCCATGTTAAAAGTAATGCAGAATATGAGTACGTAGTGGCACGCGGTATATATATATTAATGCTTTACGTGAGATAAATTATTCAATTATTATCGATATTTTATATATTATTAAATCAATAGTTGAGATAACAAAGTTGTTAATATTATTATTTGCATTATTAATGATGTCTAGAAGTTCTGCCAAGGAGAGGTTTGGTCACCTAATTTAGCGCGTCATAGGGAGAAATCTTTATTATAAAGCCCCTCTTCACAGGAGCGACACATTCGATTAATAATGTGAATTGTAATAATGATGATGAGTTACATTTTATTAGTATTATTAATGTAATAAAAGCAAAAAAATTTTATATAAAAGCAGAATACTTTTATAAAGTTATTACGCTTTATTAGAATATAAGAAAATCTTTTATATAGTGTTTTGCATAGTATACTTTTTACAAAAACATTCATTTTATTAGACAATAATTAGAATATATTATATTTTAATATGCATAGTGTTTGTATAGTGCTGCGTAGTGTTTGCATAGTAAAATCTTTTTATATAAAAAAAATACTTTTATAAAGTTATTAGTTTTATTAGGTAATAAATAGAATATATTATATTTTATTGTAAATTTTGCCAAATATGGATAGTCGATTAAAAGTAAATCAATTTGGACCGTTCATGGATTAGTTACTATTCATTCTATTTTTCATAAATAGAAGCTCATTCCTTCATTATTTCTTACAAATTCACTAAAACTCTAGAGAGAGAAACTATAGAGAGAAAGAAGAAAAGTATTCTGCTACTTCACTACTTCTTTATCCAGTTTTTCTTTACAAGGTAAAGGGTATTATTTCTTTCGTATTCATGAAGAGAACTTCTGTTATTCCATTCCTTATTATTATGTTGAAATAACCTGTATATGCAAAGTACCGCATACATGGTGATATTCTTATGTTATTTCATTCCTTATTATTATGTTAAAATAACCTGTATATGCGAAGTACCGCATGCATGGTGATTTCTGTTGTTATTCCATTCTTTATTATTACATCGGAATATCTTATGCATGCGTTCGTGGGACTGGTTCCATCATTTATTATTATATTGGAATAACTTTTATATGTCACAATCTTACGGCACATGGTGAAATTCTTACATTATTGGTTTTTCGTCATGTCTATGTTTCTTTCTTTTCCATCAATTATTATTACATTGGAATATCACATCGTGATACAGCGTGCATGGTGATTTGGTTCCTTTATTTATTATTACATCGAATAATTGGAATAACGTTCGCTAGACTGGTTCCATTATTTATTATTACATTGGAATAACTTTTATCTATCTGCAATCTGGCAATCTTTGCCATGCATGGTCATTTCATTGTTATTCCATTCTTTACTATTCTATTGGAACATCCATCTGGTCTTGTAATTTACTTTGACTGGTTCCGTTATTTATTATTCTATTGGAATAACTTTTATCTGATCTTAAGATACCGCATGTATGGTGATTTACATTGTTATTCCATTCTTTATTATTACATTGAATATCACAGCCGGTCGTATTACGCTTTGACACGGTTCCGTTATTTATTATTACTTTATTGGAATAACTTTGTCATACATGTGAAATCTTATTATGCATGGTGATTTTTTTGTTATTCCATTCTTTATTATACTCTCGGTTAGTTAAAGTTTTGACTTCTATACTCCATGAAATTAGTGGAATATCCTTGATATTTGCGCTTCATCCAGTATCTTTTCATAGAAATATTCTTCTGAGCATTCTTGAATTTTACTTTACAAAGAAATATCATGTTGACAATTTGGACATTATTAGTTTCTGGATAAACTAATTCTTGAATTTATTTTATTGAATTCTTATAACATTGTCATCATCCTCATATTTATATTGTGTTGAAAGTTATATTTGGCTTACGTGCATAGATGGACTTAGTATGATTATGACCAAGGATCATTCGGTATAATCATGAACTGTAATGTTATAAATGATGTGATAAAAGTCCTCAGTGGCCTGTAATGCATTGATGGATAGTTTTGGTATGATTATGACCAGGGGTTATTCGGTATAGTCATGACAATTGATGATTTAATGAATATCCTTGACCGTGGTACAGGGATGATTAGATGATGTGGTTTATTTATTAAGCTGAGTCTCAGCAATAAAATTGATGAAAACATTTTAAATCATAGAAGATAGTAGATTTTATTCTCTACTTGACTCTTAAATGGATTGATTGTTCCATGTAGTTAAACTTGATGTCTATTGTATTTTATCGGTTTAACATTGTTAAAGACTAATGATAATTTATTACGTATTATCTTAGTCATAATATTTCTTACTGGGCTAGTTGAGCTCACCCTTTCTTTCATTGTTCTCTTGAAAATGAGAATATAGCTGGAACGAGTCGGGGAACGGAGTGATGGTCCGAGATGGTGTATTAGTAGTCCTCACTATTCTAAAAAATAGTGTTATAATAAATGTAACGAGGACTCTATTTGAGAGTGGATATTGTCTAGAAGGCAATATTCTGCTTAAAAATCTCGATTTATATTTTGTAAGTATTTTACACAACGGTTGTATAATTAAGTTTTATTTGTATTTTGTACCATGTATTTGGTGACTCAAGATGGGTGATGAATACCTAATTTTAGAAGCGTCACGGTCAAAAAGCTTATGGATATAATCCTCGGTTAAGATATGAGACAAGAATTAGGAGGGGAGAGACGGGGAATTCCTTCGCTAGTAGGACCTACCTATGTTTATTTGGCATTTAACTGGTCAGTCAGAGTATAGGGATAATATGTGATATATTAATTAACCCTTGTTTTGTGGCAGTATTTGAAAATGGAATCCGAAAATGTTGAGATAAGCAATGGAGCACAGGAGACCGTTGAGTCTCCACAAATCAATAATCAGGACAATGTGGAACAGGATGGCGATAATCCTCCTGTAAACAACAACACTGATCAAATGACGAACGACGGTACGTTTAGGAGCTTTTTAGAATTTATGCAACATCAGGCGAAGGCGGATCCTGTCCAAAATACAGGTGGAAACACTGATAACTCTCGGACGGTCACCGCTAAGCAGTTCAAGGAGCTGGGACCACCGGAGTTTTTTGGAGAGCCAGAACCACTTAAGACGGAGACATGGATAACGTAGATCAACAAGATATTTGATGTCTTGGGATGCTCTGAGGAGCAAAAGGTTCCCTTTTCCACCTACATGTTACGTGTAGAAGCAAATTACTGGTGGAAATCTGTAAACTCAACCTGCCGCACTGAAGATGTCTTGGGAGAAGTTCCAAGAGCTTTTCAACGACAAGTACTTTTCTGAAAGTATTCGTCACATGAAGGAGGTAGAGTTCATCAAGCTTGAGCAAAACAATATGATTATGGCGCGATCTGAAGCTAAGTTTGCCAAGTTATCTCGGTTTCGTCCCACTTGGTTGATAATGAGGAGAGAATGGCGGATGTTTCTAAGAGGTTTGAAACACGAGATACGTCGATACCTTATCTCTCATAAAGCGTGTTTGTATTCGGATGTTTTGAATAGGGCTCGATTATTGGAGCGCGATAATGAGTCAACCTAACCAAAAGAGAAAGTAACAAACAAGTCGATAATCTGGGTGGTAGAGTCATTGAAGCGGTGAAAACAAGCGTTGAGGAATTAACATTCCGAGAAATGATAACCACTTGGTGGTAATCATGGCCAAGACAATAGGAGTGGAAAGTTCAAGAAGAGAAGGTTCAACAAAAGATGGAAAAGGCGTCGGCTGACACTTTCATTTGTTAAGGAAGGAGAAACGACCGAAATCGGTGCGTATATTACAAATGTGGAGGGAAGGACACATAAGTCCAAACTGCATGATGCCATCCAAAGTATGTTATAATTGTGGAAAAGAAGGCCATCTAGCCCAATTTTGTCGTCCACTAAAGTCAAGTCCAAATTTGGGATGGAGGCATCTAAGGGTGTCCTAGACAAGACAAAACCCGTGTAGTTCAAGGAGAGCGTTTGTCGTAACCTCCCAAAAGTGAGGAATCCGAGCGAGGTGATCACGGAGTAAGCTAATCATAAACTCTAGCGAAGTTTATACTTTATTTGATCTGGGTTCTACCCATTCCTTTATTTCTCCTACTTAGCGCTCAACGTTTAAATTTGACTCTAGAGAAATTAGACTTTGACTTATCTGTTGAAACTCCGTTGGGAGAAACCTTCATTACATCCACGGTTTATAAGTCTTGTTTGGTTTCAAATCGGTAACCGCGCGTTACTTTTCGATCTTATTTCTTTGAAAATGCTTGCATTTGATGTGATTCTAAGGGATTGATTGGTTAACTACTCATCATGGAAAAATTGATTGTTTTAAATAAGGTTTTAGCTTTCATATTCCTAACCAACCTATTATGCAAATTCAAGTAACCAAACCATTAAAATCCATCACTTTGTCATCTCTCAAGCCATAAAGCTATTCGTTTATTGAAAATGGATGTCAAGCTTTCTTAGCTCATGTCATGGATCTAAACAAAAATACGTCGATTTTGAATGATATTTCTATTGTTAATGAATTTCTGGCGTATTCCACGAAGAACTTCTGGCCTACCCAGGCGTGAAAATTGAATTTTGTATCGACCTTGAACCCGGTACAAAACCCATTTCCAAAGCCCCATATCAAATGGCTCTGTTGAACTTGAGGAGTTAAAAACCCAACTCTGAGAATTATTAGACATCAGTTTCATTCATCTAAATATCGTCTCCATGGGGTGCTCCTAATCTATTCGTGAAGAAGAAAGATGGAAGTATGCAACTTTGTATTAATTATCGGGAGTTGAATCATGTCACCATAAAAAATAGGTACCCGTTGCCTCGCATTGATAACTGTTTGACCCGATTGCAAGGAGCCAAATTCTTTTCAAAGATTGATCTTAGATTAGGATATCATCGATTTAAAGATTAAAAGCGATGACATTCCAAAGACTTCTTTCAGAACTCGGTACGGGCATTATGAATTCCTAGTCATGTCTTTTGGATTGACTAATGCTCTTGCTACCTTCATGGACATGATGAACCGAGTATTCAAGGAATATTTAGATCACTTTGTGGTCGTCTTTATTGATGACATCCTCATATACTCCAAAACCCGTGAAGACCATGAGCAACACTTGAGGCTGATACTCCAAAAGCTTCGTGAAAACAAGCTTTATGTCAAGTTGAGGAAATACGAGTTTTGGCTTGAAGAAGTAGCATTCCTTGGGCACGTAAGTCATGGAATATCTGTTGACCCAGCAAAGATTGAAGCAATTCAAAGCTGGGAGAAACCTAAATCAGTGACCGAAGTACGTAGCTTTCTCGGTTTAGCTGGTTATTATCGGAGATTCATGGAAGGATTTTCTCGAATCGCTACTCCATTAACTCAGCTGACTCGAAAAGATACAAAATTTGGTTGGAGCGAGGAATGTGAGAAGAGTTTTCAAGAAATCAAGAGTAGACTCATTTCAGCACCTGTTCTGACAATACCATCTGGCTTGGAGGTATTTGTCATCTACAGTGATGCTTCAGGCAAAGGGTTAGGATGTGTTCTCATGCAACATAGGAAAGTCATAGCATATGCCTCTCGACAACTCAAAGAATATAAGAGGAATTATCCTACTCATGATCTAGAGTTGGCAGCTATTGTCTTCGCACTTAAAATTTGGAGGCATTACTTGTATGGAGAGAAAGTGGAGATCTTTACGGATCATAAAAGCCTCACATATTTCTTCACTCAAAAGGAACTCGACATCGACGGCGACGTTGGCTTGAACTGTTAAAGATTATGATCATACCATCCAATACCATCTTGGAAAAGCAAACGTAGTAGGTAGACGCATTAAGTAGAAGATCATATCTTGCATGCAGTGCGATATTGTCAACACAAAGGCCCATTTTGTATGACTTGCAAAGGATGGAAATTGAGATAAAGACTCGAGGACCCACGTGATGATGGCGAATATCTGAGTATAACCGACTTTAATCGATAAAGTTAAAGGCGCTCAAGCTACGAGACACGGAGGCGATCGTATGAGGAAGAAAGTCAAGAAGGTGTTATGCGGAAGCAAGAATCGATGAAGAAGGAATACTTTGAGTCAACTCCGGACTTTGTGTTCCTAACGACCACGATTTAAAGTATAAAATCATGATGAGGCGCACAACACACCGTTTGCAATCCATCACAGGAGTACCAAAATGTATCATGATCTTGACATACATTTTGGTGGAGCAATATGAAGAGAGAGAGATAGTCTTTTGTTTATCTCCGGTGTCTAACTTGTCAGCGAGTCAAGGCGAGCATCAAGTACCAAAAGGTCCATTGCAACCACTTGAAATTCTAGAATGGAAGTGGGAGCACATTACCATGGATTTAAATTCTTTGGTCTTCTCAAGGTTTCTCAAGGCATAGATGCAATATGGGTCATTGTTGATAGATTGACCAAGTCTGCTCATTTTTTACCTATCTGAAAAATTATACACTTGAGCGTCTTGCTCGTATATACATAAATGAGATTGTAAGACTACATGGTATGCCGTATCCATAGTTTAACTATAACTCGAGACCCAAGATTCACTGGATTGCAAGATTTTGGGTTATGTTGTAAGCAAAAATCTATGGTATGCGCGGATTTATGATTTAGTTTTGGGTTAGTTTGAATATCATCCTCGATTTAGTTAGGCATATCATCCTCGGATGAACAAATCGATCGAGAGGATATTCAAACTCTTGAAAGATTTATTAAGACTATGTGTCCTTGACTTCAAGGGAAGTTGGGACAAGTTCTTACCATTGGTGGAGTTTTCCTATAACAACAGCTATCAAGCAAGTATTGGCATTGCTCCATTTGAGGCGTTGTATGGAAGAAAGTGTCGTTCTCCAGTATACTGGGATGAGGTGGGTGAAGCAACTTTGTTGGGAGCGAGTTGATGCGTATGATTACGAAAAAAAGATTCAAATGATCCAAACAACGTATAAAAACTTCACAAGGCCAAACAAAAGAGTTATGTTGATCTTCATCGAAAGGATGTGGAATTCGATATTGGAGATCATGTGTTGTTTCGTGTTGCTCCATGGAAAGGAGTTACGAGATTTGGAAAGAGAGAAAATCTCAATCCTCGATTCATTGGCCCATTTTAATCCTCGATCGAGTAGGAGCGTAGGCGTATAGACTCGCTTTTCTGCTTGTAAGTATGTCTAGTGTTCATAACGTTTTCACATATCCATGTTACGTAAATATGTGGAAGACCCAAACCACATTATTGAGTTAGAATCGGACGAAATAGCGGAAGATTTAATGTATGAAGAGATTCCTGTTCAAATCTTGGATAAGAAGGAACATATTCTACACTCCAAGGTTATACCTCAAGTCAAAATTTTGTGGAGAAACCACGATGTTGAGGAAATGACATGGGAGTTAGAATCTGAAATAAAATCAAGGTATCCTTACCTCTTCGATATACCAGCTATGTACCCTAATTTCGAGGATAAAATTTCATTAGAAGGGGAGATTGTAAGACCCTAACTTTTATGAATAAAAATGAATTTTTTATAAATATCATTTTAAATATTATGAAGTGAATTTGATATAATATTATAGTTGTGGGTAATATTTATAAATTTTTCAAAATCATGAAGTTGTTATATAATATTAGATTGGTTGGGAAATATTACGTTTTAACGAGAGAATATTAAATGCGACGACACAATCATTAGTGGACCCCACATGAAATTATTTTCGGATTTAGAAAATGACAAAAATATTTTTATAAAAATAACGGCGAAGTTTTATCGTTAACTGTTGAAACACGGTGTTAAAAATGCGAGAATACGGCGTGGTTGCATAGTAGCACATGGTATATATTATTAATGCTTACGTGAGAAGTCACTCGGTTTGATTCAATTATTATCGATATTTTATATATTATTAAATCAATAATTGAGATAACAAAGTTGTTAATATTATTATTTACATTATTAACGATGTTAGAAGTTACGCTTGATGAGAGGTTTGGTCACCTTGCGAGGAGAGGAGAAATCCCCTCTTTTTGAGGAGCGACCAGTCGATTAATAATGTGAATTGTAATAATGATGACAGTTACGTTTTATTAGTATTATTAATGTAAAAAAATGAAAAGCTTTTATATAAAATGAATATTTTTATAAAGTTATTAGTTTTATTAGGCTAATAGTAAAAAAATTTTTATATAAAGCAGAATACTTTTATAAAGTTATTCGTTTTATTAGACAATAATTAGAATATATTATATTTTAATATGCATAGTGTTTGCATAGTAAAATCTTTTTATATAAAAGCAGAATACTTTTATAAAGTTATTCGTTTTATTAGCAATAAATAGAATATATTATATTTTATTTAAAGAAACCAATTAAATATGAATGAATCCAGATTAAAAGTAAATCAATTTGGACCGTTCATGAATTGAGTTCTTATTCATTCCATTCTTCTATAAATAGAAGTTCATTCCTTCACTATTTCTTACGAATTCACTAAAACTCTAGAGAGAGAAACTAGAGAGAAAAAAGAAAAGTATTCTGCTACTTCACTACTTCTTTATCCGGTTTCTTCTTTATAAGGTAAGGGGTATTATTTCTTTCGTATTCATGAAGAGAACTTCTATTATTCCATTCCTTATTATTATGTTGGAATAACCTGTATATGCTGATCTACGTATACATGGTGATATTCTTCTATTATTCCATTCCTTATTATTATGTTGGAATAACTTTTGTATATGTCTGCATCTTGCATACATGGTGAAATTTTTTGTATTACTCCATTCTTTATTATTACGTCGAATATCATCATATGCATGCGTTTTCGTGGGACTGGTTCCATCATTTATTATTATATTGGAATAACTTTTGTATATCACAATCTACCGCATGCATGGTGATTTACATTGTTATTCCATTCTTTATTATTCTATCATGTCTCTGCGTTCTGTGGGACTCATTCCATCATTATTATACATTGGAATAACTTTGTCTGTCTGCATGCATGGTTCCATTATTTATTATTCTATTGGAATAAGGTGTCTACATTGGAATACTTCCGTGCATGCATGGTGATTTCTGCATGTTATTCCATTCTTTCTTTATATTACATTGGAACATCCTACTAGGTGGTAATTTTACTTTTTGACTGGTTCCGTTATTTATTATTACATTGGAATAACTTGTCTATCTGAAGTACCGCATGCATGGTGATTTTTGTTGTTATTCCATTCTTTATTATTACATTAGAATATCACATCGATCGTATTATTACACTTGACACAGTTCCGTTATTTATTATTACATTGAAATAACTTTGTTTATGCAAAGTACCGCATGCATGGTGATTTCTTTTGTTATTCCATTCTTTATTATACTCAGTTGGTTAAAGTTTTGACTTCTATACTCCATGAAATTAGTGGAATATCCTTGATATTTGCGCTTCATCCGATATCTTTTCATGGAAATATTCTTACGAGCATTCTTGAATTTTACTTTACAAAGAAGTATCATGTTGACAATTTGGACGTTATTAGTTCCTGGATAAACTAATTCTTGAATTTGTTTTATTGAATTCTTATAACATTGTCATCATCCTCATATTTATATTGTGTTGAAAGTCATCTTTGGCTTACGTGCATAGATGGACTTAGTATGATTATGACCAGGGATCATTCGGTATAATCATGAACTGTAATGTTATAAATGATGTGATAAAAGTCCTCAGTGGCCTGTAATGCATTGATGGATAGTTTTTATATGATTATGACCGGGGTTTATTCGGTATAGTCATGACCATTGATGATTTAATGAATATCCTTGACCGTGGTACAGGGATGATTAGATGATGTGGTTTATTTATTAAGTTGGGTCTCGAATAAAAATTGATGAAAACATTTTAAACCATAGAAGATAGTAGATTTTATTCTCTACTTGACTCTTCTAATGGATTGCTTGTTCCGCTGCAGTTAAACTTGATGTCTATTATATGTTATTAGTTTAATATTGTCAAAGACTAATGATAATTTATTCTGCATTATCTTAGTCATAATATTTCTTACTGGGCTAGTTGAGCTCACCCTTTCTTTCACTGTTCTCTTCAGGAAATAAGAATATAGCTAGGATGAGTTGGGGAACGGAGTGATGGTCCGAGATGGTGTATTAGTAGTCCTCACTATTCCATAAAATAGTGTGATAATAAATATGACGAGGACTCTATTTGAGAGTGGATATTGTCTAAAAGGCAATATTCCTGTTTAAAATCTCAGTTATGTTTTGTTGTATTTTACACGACAGTTGTATAATTAAGTTTTTATTTGTATTTTGTACCATGTATTTGGCGACTCAAGATGGGTGATGTATACCTGTTTTGGGGGCGTCACAACACGGTATTGATTATTGATGCTTACGTGAGAAGTCACTCAGTTTTGTTCAATTATTGCTACAGTAGTTGCTGCATAGTATCTCACGTTATTTGATTCAATTATTGTTGATTGTTATATATATATATATATAAGTTTTGTTTTATTAGTATTATTAATGTAATAAAACAGAAAAGTTTTTTTATATAAAAACAGAATACTTTTATAAAGTTATTCGTTTTATTAGGCTAATAATAAAATCTTTTTATATAAAACAGAATATTTTTATAAAGTTATCTGTTTTATTAGACAATAATTAGAATATATTATATTTTATTATGCATAGTATTTGTATAGTGCCTACATAGTGTTTGTATAGTAAAAATTTTTTATATAAAACAAAATACTTTTTAAAGTTATTCGTTTTATTAGATTATAAATAGAATATATTATATTTTATTGTAAACCAATCTGGACCGGTCCATTATTCTATAAATAGAAGCTCATTCCTTCATTATTTCTTACGAATTCACTGAAACTCTAAAGAGAGAAACTATAGAGAGAATTCTTCTTCTATAATCTTGAGTGTATTTCTTTAGCGTTTAAGAAAGCTTTGAGCGTAGTGCAAGTTTCTTCAACTATATCTCCGCCCTACCGTCAGAGTACTATTCTTTATAAGGTAAGGGGTATTATTTCTTTTGTATTCATGAAGAGAACTTCTGTTATTCCATTATTTATTATTACATTGGAATAACTTTTATATCTGAGCTACCCTATACTTGGTGAAATTCTTCTATTATTCCATTCTTTATTATTACATTGGAATATCATATACGTGCATTTACTTTGGGACTGGTTCCGCTTTTTATTATTCTCGTGGAACATCCTGTAGGTAAATTTACTTTGACACGGTTCTCATTATTTATTATTCATTGGAATAACTATCTATCGACGTCGCATGCATGCATGGTGATTTCTGTTGTTATTCCATTCTTTATTATTCTCATTGGAATATCACATGGTGCGTATTACGCTTTGACACGGTTCTCATTATCTATTATTTTGTTGGAATAACCTGTCTATGCGAAGTACCACATGCATGGTGATTTCTTTTGTTATTCCATTCTTTATTATACTCAGTTGGTTAAAGTTTTAACTTCTATACTCCATGAAATTAGTGGAATATACTTGATATTTGCGCTTCATCCAGTATCTTTTCATGAAAATATTCTCCTGAGCATTCTTGAATTTTACTCTACAAAGAAGTATCATGTTGACAATTTGGACATTATTAGTTCCTAGATAATTTAATTCTTGAACTTGTTTTATTGAATTCTTATATCATTGTCATCATCCTCATGTTTATATTTTGTTGAAAGTCATATGTGGCCTATAGTGCATAGATGGACTTGGTATGATTATGACCAAAGATTATTCGGTATAATCATGACCGTAATATTACAAATGATGTGGAAAAAGTCCTCATTGGCCCGTAGTGCATTGATGGATAATATTTGGTATGATTATGGCTATGGATTCTCTTCGGTCAAGGGAGCAAAGATGAATTGTTTTATGGCATGATCATGACCATTTATGAATACACGAATATTCTTGGGCCGTAGTGCATGGATAATTTGTGGTTGTGATACTAATGAATATCCTTGGCGATGAGAGGGGATGATGTGGATTATTTATTAAAATTTGAGTTTCAAAGAATAAAAGTGATGAAAAACCTTTTAAATCATAAAAGATAGTAGATTTTATTCTCTACTTGACTCTTTTAATGGATTGCATGTTCACTGCAGTTAAACTTGATGTCTATTGTATTTTATCGGTTTAACCTTTGTTGAGGACTAATAATAATTTATTCTGCATTATCTTAGTCATAATATTTCTTACTGGGCTAGTTGAGCTCACCCTTTCTTTCACTGTTCTCTTCAGGAAATGAGAACGTAGTCGGGACTAGTCGAAGAACGGAGTGACGGTCCAGATGATAGTATTAGTAGTCCTCACTATTCTGTAAAATAGTGTGATAATAAATATAACGAGGACTCTATTTGAGAGTGGATATTATCTAGAAGGCAATATTCCTGTTTAAAATCTCAGTTATGTTTTGTCGTATTTTACACGACAGTTGTATAATTAAGTTTTTATTTGTATTTTGTACCATGTATTTGGCGACTCAAGATAGGTGATGTACACCTATTTTGGGGGCGTCATAGCACGGTATTGATTATTGATGCTTACGTGAGAAGTCACTCAGTTTTGTTCAATTATTGCTATAGTAATTGCTGCATAGTATCTCACATTATTTGATTCAATTATTGTTGATTGTTATATATATATATAAGTTTTGTTTTATTAGTATTATTAATGTAATAAAACTGAAAAACTTTTTATATAAAAACAGAATACTTTTATAAAGTTATTCGTTTTATTAGGCTAATAGTAAAATCTTTTTATATTAAACAGAATACTTTTATAAAGTTATCTGTTGTATTAGATAATAATTAGAATATATTATATTTTATTAAGCATAGTGCCTACATAGTGTTTGCATAGTATAAAATCTAAAATAAACTATTTTTATAAAGTTATTCATTTTATTAGATTATAAACAGAATATATTATATTTTATTGTAAACCAATCTGGAACGTCCGTTTAAAAGTAAATTAATCTGGACCGTTCATAGATTGGCTACTATTCAGTCCATTCTTCTATAAATAAAAGCTCATTCCTTCATTATTTCTTACGAATTCACTGAAACTCTAGAGAGAGAAATTGTAGAGAGAATTCTTCTTTTATAATCTTGAGCGTATTTCTTTAGCGTTTAAGAAAGCTTTGAACATAGTGCAAGTTTCTTCAAGTATATCCCCACCCTACCGTCGGAGTACTATTCTTTATAAGGTAAGGGGTATTATTTCTTTTGTATTCATGAAGAGAACTTCTGTTATTCCATTATTTATTATTACGCTGGAATAACCTATATATCGCGGCTACCCTATACTTGGTAAAATTCTTACATTATTGCATTCTTTATTATTACATTGGAATATCCTGTTTGTGCGTTCTGTTGGACTGGTTCCGCTTTTATTATTCTATTGGAACATCTTGTCGGTCTTGAATTTCGCCTTGACACAGTTCTCATTATTTATTATTACATTTGAATAACCTATCTATCTGACGCACTGCATGTATAGTGATTTCGATGTTATTCTATTTTTATTATTCTGCTGAATATCACAGCTTGTCGTTAATTATTCACTTTGACACGGTTCCGTTATTTATTATTACATTGGAATAACTTGTCTATCTAAGTACACGCATGTATGGTGATTTCTTTTGTTATTCCATTCTTTTTTATACTCAGTTGGTTAAAGTTTTAACGTCTATACTCCATGAAATTAGTGGAATATACTTGATATTTGCGCTTCATCCAGTATCTTTTCATGAAAATATTCTTCTGAGCATTCTTGAATATTTAATTCTTGAACTTGTTTTATTGAATTCTTATATCATTGTCATCATCCTCATGTTTATATTTTGTTGAAAGTCATATGTGGCTTCAGTAGTGCGTAGATGGACTTGGTATGATTATGACCGGAGAGATTATTCTTGGTATAATCATGGTAGTAATGTTACAAATGATGTGAAAAAAGTCCTCATTGGCCCGTAGTGCATTGATGAATAATTTTTGGTATGATTATGGCTATGGATTCTCTTCGGCCAAGGGAGCAAAGATGAATTGTTTTATGGCATGATCATGACCATTGATGAATACACGAATATTCTTGGGCCGTAGTGCATGGATAATTTGTGGTTGTGATACTAATGAATATCCTTGGCCGTAGTGCAGGGATGATGTGGATTATTTATTAAAATTTGAGTCTCGTGATAAAAGTGATGAAAACCTTTTTAAATCATAAAAGATAGTAGATTTTATTCTCTACTTGACTCTTTTAATGGATTGCATGTTCGATCTGATTAAACTTGATATCTATTGTATTTTATCGGTTTAACATTGTTGAGGACTAATGATAATTTATTCTGCATTATCTTAGTCATAATATTTCTTACTGGGCTAGTTGAGCTCACCCTTTCTTTCACTGTTCTCTTCAGGAAATGAGAACGTAGTCGGAACTAGTCGGGGAACGGAGTGACGGTCCAGATGATAGTATTAGTAGTCCTCACTATTCTGTTAAATAGTGTGACAATAAATGTAATGAGGACTAAATTGAGTGTGAATATTGTCTAGATGACAATATTTGAATTAAAACTCACAGCATGTATTTTGTCGTATTTTACACGACTGTTGTATAATTAAGTTGTATTTGAATTTTGTATCATGTATTTGGCGACTCAAGATGAGTGATGTATACCTATTTTGGGGGCGTCACACTTAGTGAGGCATTTTGATATATTGAAATATATTTGCCAAATTTTAAATTTTCAAAACAGCATACAGTAGAACCTCTATAAATTAATACTCGATAAATTAATAATTTATCTAAAATAAATTTTTTTTCCCAATTTCGACTTGGGCTAATGGGATAAATTAATAATTTTGATAAAATAATAATTTTTAAAAAGACCCTTATATAAATATATGGTCCCATCAAAATCATAAATTAATAATTCTTTTAAATTACGAATATATCTAGGGTACTCTTGTAAAATATGATTCTATTTTCGTTTGTTTTGTCTTGACATTCAAATCTAATTGAATTTCATCCTTAATTTTTCTCATTGCGTTCAAAAGTTCAGGTGTAGCATTCTCGAATTGTAATAAAAACTTGTGAAGAGTTGTTGACCCTATAAGTGCTTCCTTTCGCGTTATTGGCTCCAAATGTATTGTATCATCCTCATAAGTATAATACATTAATTTAATAAGTATGATACATTGCATCAAAAAAAAGTATGATATAAACATCAATAAATGCAATAATTTTAATGTAATTAAATTTATGTTCACCAAATAAAAAAATACTCTTTAAATTAATAAATTATTACTTTATTGATTAAATAATAATTCTCTAAATTAATAAAAAAAATTCAGTCCCAACCTTATCGATTTATAATGGTTCTCCTGTAATGTGATTTCATTTTGTGTCGGACTTGAGAGTTTTATAGCAACTTGACATTGATATCTTGAATTTTAATGCAATTTTTATAACAGTAATGCTTTTAGATTCGGGTCGATGGATCACTAGTTTAAATAATGATCGAATGATTATTAAATCGTAATGTCAAAAATACATACAATAAAATAAAAATTCCTCCTTCCATCATCAAGGATGAGTGCAGGTAAAAAATACTCCCTCTGTGATCAAGGATAAGTGCAGGTACAATTTTTTATTTTTGTGACCTTAAAAAGACGAGTTACGGTACATGAATGAATGGTAAGTATGTCATTTAGAAGGGTCTATTAATATAAAAAAATAAAAAGTATTAGTATCTGTAATTTTGTAGGCTACTAAAGATAAATTTGGTTTTTTTTTTCTCTTTTTTCTCTATTTTACTTTTTTTTAATTTGTATAAAAAAATATACTTCCTTTTGTGGACAGATGGAATATTATTAATAATTAATACATTTTAAAACATCTATATTTTCTAATAAATTAATATATAATAAAATTGTGTTAAGATATTACTAAAAGTATTTTAATCTTTAACATAATAAGTTTCTTAATACCAAAAAAAAATATTTTAAAAATATTGAAAAACTGGTGCACAATGTTAGTTTGACTGATTTTACCAATTCAACCACCAAATAAAAAGATTATTAACACTTATCATAAAATTTAAATGGATTGGACATCAATATCAATACTTCAATACTTATATTTAAAATTGAGTTCTGTTTTCAATTAATTACAGGATCAGTCGAGTTAACTCCATAATCATTCATATTATTCGGTTAATTATTCAATCGAGTTGACTTGATAATATTAAATATTCTGTTTAATAATTACAATCGAGTCAAAACGTTTTACACGGATCCAGTTACCATGAAGTTAACTTCATGGTAAATTGGTCAATTGATAAATACAGTGCTGATACACACAGATATCACCTCTCAGCATGCGTGTCAACATTGTATTAATTAATTGACCAAAATTAACTTCAGACTAACCACTCATGTTTTACACGATTAAACTCTTTAAATGAAAATAATGTTGAAGTAATTATAAGTATATTCATTTTGCAAGTTCATTAGTAAGATAGTTCCTATAAAATATTGGACTAATGATATAAACAATATTAAAATTTTTGATATAGATACTATATAGTTGATTCTCATCCTATAAAGACTATGAATGTAATAAAACTATCCGTCAATAAAATAATCACCATAACATGTTTATCTCATGACTCTTGAGAGCAAATAAAATCAGAAAATTCTATTTCTAAATCTTACTGATTTTCATCTAAAGAATCAATATTGAAAATATTAAAAAAAGAAGTCCATTTGCAACTACTAATTAGTGAAGGACTATTCAAAAAGTTAAGGCAAGTAATCTTTTTTAAAAATTGTAGTCGGTCTTATACAGCTGATTGAGTAAGAAAGAAGAACTGAGCGAATAAGTTAATCAAAAAAGAAATAAGAATTCTTCTTTCTTTCATCGCTTAGGCCTAAGCCATGCAAGATGAAAGTCTCGTCCAAGATTTTGGATGAGAGATTGACGTGAAGAATCCGTTTTTCGTCTCTAACTCTCCCACTCTTAATTGTTTATTTTTTCTATTATTTCAAAATTAGTCATTCGAATTTATTATATTCTATTTTGTTTCTCACCAAGCAAATGGGATTGATATAAATATATTGTGACTCTTCAATTTATCTTAATAAACAAATTTAAAATCTTCAAATGAGTTATTTAAGCATATGTCATGTTACATTTTGTTAGATATGTTATTACATTAGAGATATTGTATTATCAAAACGCTCAGTAGCATGTTATTCATTTAAAACAATTTATGTATTCAATTTTATAGCGTTAATTGTTTTCAACCGAATTACAAACGAAATTTTTTGTTAAAATTAATCTATTTCTTATAGAATTTGGCTAATTCTAATAAATAAAAAATTAGTTGAAAATAGACTTTTTTTTCTTTTAGTATTAATTGGGTAGACAACTAATAAATGTATAAATTGAGAATCTTGACATGATACTATTTCATTCAATCCTAGGGGCCTACCTAGTAGGGATCTAAAGGGGAGAGAAACTAGTTACGTAGAATCTAGAAAAACTTATCGTTATCTAACACTTAGTTAATTGTGCAGTTCGATAAACTCAAAATTATAACTATACATAACAAAGGAGAGAATTTATCAATAAGTTATATATTAAAGGGGAGACAAACTAGCTAGGTATGTATAACCTAAGAAAACTTATCTCTGTGAAACACCTAGTTGATTATGCAGTCCGATAAACTCAAAATTATAACCATACATATACAAAGGAGAGAACTTATCAATAAGATATATATTAAAGGGGAGACAAACTAGCTAGGTACGTATAACCCAAGAAAACTTATATCTATGAAGCACCTAGCAGTCCGATAAACTCAAAACTATAACCATACATAACAAAGGAGAGAACTTATCAATAAACTATATACTAAAGGGGAGAGAAACTAGGTACACAAAACCTAGATAAACTTGTCTCTATCAAGCACCTAACTAATTATGTAGTCATGTAAACTCGAAACTATAACCATACATAACAAATATATATACTAAAGGGGGAGAGAAACTAGGTACGTAGAACCTAGGAAAACTTATCTCTATGAAGCACCTAGTTGATTATGCAGTCCGATAAACTCGAAACTATAAGCATACATATATAACAAAGGAAAGAACTTATCAATAAACTATAAACTAAACTAAAGGGGAGAGAAATTAGGTATGTAGAACCTAAGTAAACTTATCTCTATGAAGCACCTAGCTAATTATGCAGTCTTATAAACTCGAAATTATAACTATACATAACAAATGTATATACTAAAGGGGAGAGAAACTAGGTACATAGAACCTAGAAAAACTTGTCTTTATGAAGCACTTAGTTCTGATTATGCAGTCCTAGAAAAACTTGTCTTTATGAAGCACTTAGTTCTGATTATGCAGTCCGATAAACTTGAAACTGTAATCATACATAACAAAGGAGAGAACTCAATAAGTTATATATCCTATTGATTTTAAACATAATTACTTAAAGAATTAGTATTAATGTTGATCGATTTAATATAATTTATGATATGTTACAAATTATCTCTTCCTCTTTTTTTTTAAAAAAATGTAAATTTACATTTTTGTAATTAAGTGTCTAGTTAATTACTTAGTTTTAATTCTTATTTATTTTTATTTATTTATGTTAATTAGTATATCTATACATACTCTTTAATTTTACGGTATATGTTGAAGCTTTTAATATGCGTGTCATTGGATATTGTATTTGAATCATTGAAGACATGAATTATGAATATATAATTTTATTTAGGACTACACTAATTAAATTTATATTTTAATTTGTTTTTATTATGTTGCGAATTTGTATTTGATATTTTGAATTTTAGAATGAATAATTATATATATATATACACACACTTCAAGATTTAACATTACTAAACGTCCTTGATCAAAATTTTCTTTTGTTGAACCTAATTAAAAGTCAATTAATCATGTTTCAATTTAGCAAATAATAATAATAATCATATTTCAGTATAAGAAATAAAGTCTCAGAAAATAATTTTGTAGTAACTTTTATGTATTTTTACTTGAAATTTTATTAAATATTATTAATGTTTGTTTACTTTTATTATAAAAATGTCTCCCTTGACAAAATCCTACATCAGCCCCTACCTATCACGATATGGTTGTCAGAGCGCCTTACATATTATGAATGTTTTAAAATATTTAAAAAAATAGTTATCAATAATATTCATGTCTTGAATGTTCTTAATTAATTTATGAAAAAAAGTTGGTAATATAATAAACAAAATTGGTATTGCAAAGCACTATTTTCACATAAAACAAAAATATATAACACATCATTTTTTAAAATTTAGATATTGATAATTATGAAACAAATATACATTATTAATATTTATATATATTTTACTAAAACTCTGTGTGTAACGAATAGTAATTTATTATTTTTATTTTATTATCACTTATGGCAAAAGGTAAGTGACGTGAATTATTATACGAATAAAATAGTCTCATAATCAATAAACACTACAAGACAAAATCATAATAATTGTCAAACTAGCTAGAATCATCGTCTAAGATATTTATAACAACTCCAAATAACCAATATATCATAATCTAACAAAATATGTATCGCATTTGAATAAAAGAGAACTCTTGTTATATTTGTCCTTAATTCCCTTAATTACCTACCGAAAAAAGAACACAACATGAGTTAATTGTCTAATATGAATATAAATATGCACATATATATAACAATACATAATGTACCCAAAAGAACCGAATGAACGAACAAATACGATCGAATTATGAATATATTTAAATCAGTGAGGCAAGATACAAATGATTAACACCGTCAAACGGATAACTATAATCAAAGAATCCCAAGCAAAATAAGGCTGAATCAAAGGTTTATAAGGTAGTAATTTCATACTGAGCTCAAATACAAATAAACAAATGTTAACAAAATACATCGGTAACATGATGTATGCAAATTAAATAGGATAGTATGCACGACACATGCCATTAATCCGCCAAACAACTCAACTCAAATCAAATCAAATATTGGGTCAACCAATACGTATCCTGAAGAAATATATCAAATGGTCAAAGCTCATACTCAGAGCATACAAAAGTATACATCGTGGACTGATCACACCGTCACGGAAGGTGTCATGTCCTTGTATCAAGAGGACATGCATGTGATACCCGCACAGGTGGTTAGCTCAAGTATACCCTAAGAATTGAATTACAAAATGTAAATCAAAAAGGGTTCAAATCACAAAGTTTATATCCTAATGTTCAATACAAAAATCAACGACTGAGATTAGAACTGAAAAATTCACGTTCGCGACGTTCGCTACTAATAGTAGTGGATGACGGGTGTCGTCCGCTACTAATAGTAATGAACGCTAAAAATTATACCGTCGTTCGCTACTATTAATAGCGGGTGTAAAATTTTCAATTCTAATTTCGATCGTTTGTTTCTATATTGAATAATAATAATAATATATACTTATTTTTAATTCATAATAAATACATGTTATAAATCATTACTCTATATATATAATAAAGATGCCCAAACCAAATTTGGCTACAAAACAATATAAAAATGACATTTTTTATGGTATTCTCCAACTGCATAGATAGTGAAAACATATCAATAATGGATATCTATCAATTTTTATATGATTTTACAAAATAAAACTCATTCATCTATGTATTCAATTTCAGTATATTTTCAATGGCACAAACCTATCAACTCTTTTGAATTTAAATAAGAGGGTCTTACGTTATAGAAGTTTCCAAGAAAAGACGACGTCTCTTATTTCTACTTCTTTCATGATTTCATCATTTATACGATTTGATTTGGGAAAAAAAAAACATTAAACGACATCGTTTTTTCATCATCCTACGTATCTCAATTTGAGCATTCATACAGAAAACAATATACATTATAAAATGTATGTAAGAAAACCTGAGACAAGTCACACATGCTAATTGTAAGGCCTCAAGGTTCCAATTTCACAACTTAAAAAGCATTTCCATTTTCATCATTTCATAGATGGGATTCATTGTAAAAAAAAAAAAAAAAAAAAAAAAAAAAAAAAAAAAAAAAAAAAAAATGGTCCCAATAAACTAAACACGCAAAAGCTGCCAACCAATTATAACCGAGTTCAAGGCATAGAATCGCCACCCTAATTACTTGTTTTAGACTTTTACATAGCTGCTGAGACCCCGAAAAATTTCTTCTCCTCCAAGCTCTCAACAATTTCCTTAAGGCTATCCTCAATCGGGATGTAGTCAATGCCCAAGCTTTTTATTTTCTCCTTGGAAACCTGATATGTTGGCATGAAAGGTTTTTCATCTGCACACCTGCAATGTAAAGAAGTGCAAAAATAAGGAGAAATGCCGGAATCATCACCAATAGAGTTTACCCTTCTCCTAAAAAAAAAGATAATCAGAAAAATCAAAAGAAATATTGCTCATTTTGGTTATCAAGTGTTAGTGGACGGAATTCCTAAAATCAGAACATTACCGTACTACTTATCGATAAAATTTGACATTGCACTCTAAATTATTATTTTTATTTTTGCTTTTTCTTATTGTGGCTGGCCGAGAGGACCTAAAACTCAGACACAAATATTGCAAAAGATGCTGAAGTGGCCAACTTCCTCTATCCCAAATTCCAAAATTTAAAGTCCTTCAGGTTATTAATGTCGCAATAGAAGTTTGCATCAAATAATGTTCAGGTTTCGATAATAAATGTGGTTACAAAATGTTCAAGAACTAAGAAGTTGATGGCATTGACATTGATGTAGCTTAACTCTCAAAATCAACCATAAAAATATGATCTTTATGAAACCTTCTTTACTGACATGCACAGGTATAATTTCAAGGAAAGCACTAATATTCAACAATTATGGAAGTTAGAATATAATATAATATAACAACTAAATAAAGCTATCAATTATCATCCCTAACCAAACAAAAACATGAATCCTATTTTGCAATTCCATCCAACAAGTTATCATGTCTTCCCCTATATCCTACTAAGTTAACTTGGGTAGTGATTTTTCCCCAGAGCATACTGTCAAATATTGCTAAATATTAATCGCACATGCTCTCATCTTTATTGGGGCACTTGCATTCCCTAAATTTTATTAGTCCAAATCTTTGAATAGTATTTTCTATCAAATAGTTCACTGTTTTACCACACATTCAACTCAACATTCACACTTTGGCAAACCTTTTTGTTTTTGTATTTTTCTGAATGTAAAATTTGTACTGTTGCAGCTCAAGTAATGTTAAGATACGTATACGTACTTATGAAATTATGGATAGGAATTGGAAACCGACATTATCACTACTCTTAATTCTTATTCAATATATCATATATAGGTTTCATAACATAACTCACACAAAGACTTTATATTTAGTATATTAAGATATGTATCTACGTAGAATCCTTTAAGAAAGAGGTATCTAATAAAACATAATGTATTAGTTCTAAGAAAGTGAACCCCAAGGGTTGGCTCAATTGCATGTGCTCTGCCATAATAAGGTCACATAATCACTGTCATAAAAGATTACCAACACCAAAGGGTCCACACAAGCTTATGCTTTGATTTTCCAGGTGCACGGCTCTAGTTGGGGGACGTGCCTGTGAGATTAGTCAAATGCTCTAAGAGGTTGGAATACCCATGATTGTTATTAAAAAAAGTTCTAAAAGAACACGCCAATACAATTGCATAAATTTATTTGGTCAAACATATGGGATCAACAATCACAAATAATTCAACTAGAAAATTAGTGGAACCAAACCAATTTGTACAGTATTCTACATGTGAAGTTAGTACTTCAAATTGAAATTGTTCAGTTTGTGGGTCCTAGACCCATGAGTTATACCAATTTTAATTGGTGATGCATTGAACCTATCATGTTTGGAGGCACATGGGATTATTACCAAATTATTTGGTCTCCAATTTGAGTAACCGTGTACACAAGAAGGAAGGTTAACATGTGAGACCATAGGGAGTAAGGTGAATTAGTCATTCACTTCTTTGGCAGGCTACATGGCAAGTAAATGACTCAAGTCATGTCGCAGGAGGAATATATGTATAGTACATATATGCATCCATGTGGTATAATCGGTGGGCATACAAGATGGGCAACAACCCTTCACTCTTTGGCTTAAAAGGCACTATCGAGGCAGCCAAGAAAAAGTGTGGGAGACAGAAACAAGAAGGCCAAGGCACTACCGAGGCAGCCAAGAAAAACAGAGAGAGAAAGCTTCGGCTTAAGCTTGGAGAAAATAGAGAGAGAAAAAGATTAAACAACTGTGTTGTTTGGGTTTCCAGCATAGCATATTATTGTGGTGAGGTAATTTGAGTAGTCAATCAAATTAAGATATCTTTGTATTCTCTTAGTTTCTAATTATAGTGAATTTTTCGGAGATTGTTCCGTGGTTTTTATACCTCTTTATTGGAGAGGGTTTTCTATGTAAAATCTTGGTGTTTTGTTCTTGGTTATTTTCATCTTATTATTTTTTGCGGAGCTTATTATTTTGGTGGGAATGCGTATTTAATTTGTTTGGCATATATTAGTGTGTTTGCCGTTCAATTTATCAAAGAGTTTCTTGGGAGGTGATTTTTCCCAACATAAATTAGTACTTGAAAATAACAACAAAAAATTTGAACTGACAAACTTACTTGTCTGGAAGTTGAAAAGAAGGATATAGCTTCCGTAAAATATCAACAATTTCTGAGTAGTGTGCAACAGTTTCAACCATACAATATCTTCCACTAGCTGAAGGAATCTCAAATGCAAGAATATGAGCATTGGCAACATCCTTAACATTAACCCATCCAAAGCTAAAATTTGGATATGCTTGTGCTCCTGCTTTATGGAAGTTAAGAAACTACATATTAATATTCCAGCAAAAATATATGTCAAATCATTATCAAAGCTAGATATTGTGTCAGCAAGTGCTTAAATTCTCACCAATCCTTTCGTACGGGAGAACAGCGGGATAAGTAAACTGGAAAGGGAGAGTTGAATGGAGATTTCATTGGAAAAGGAAATATTAAGGAAATGAAAGGCAAAAAAAAGTAGAGATTCACCCTAGGCCTATGATTTCTGAAATATTGAGGAAAAAGAAAACGAAGAATCCATAAGTTTGGGGTTGGAGGGGGTAGGTATGGCAATGGGATGGGATGAGACGGAAGGTGATCATGGAAAGAGTCTGAAACCATAGCAACAACATTTTAGCAGATAGATTTCATCAAAAATAACAGCAATTCATTTCTAGATAACCGGGTGCAGATAAAACTAAATCAGAGTCATTCAGCTTAATGAAGGACACATACCGTTTATTATGTTCAAAATTGCAGCAGCACTTGTGTTCAGAGTTGGCTGCAAAAGAGGTCCAATAACCATTGCTGGGTTTATTGTAACCATGTCAATTCCTTTTTGTTTTACAAATTTCCAGGCAGCATCCTCAGCTAAAGTTTTTGAAAGCACATACCAAAGCTGGTAGAAGCAAAAAAGAAAGGGGAGAGAGGAATATCATTCAAAATCTAGTGTCAAAGAAGAAATTATGTCAATGTGTCATCTATGCGAATAAAGAGAAATTAAACAATCATGTTTACTGGATGGAAACAATAATGTCCAAAGAGGATTAGTTATTGCCTACTCCAGAGATTATTGTTGGAAAACATTGTTACTTTTATTAGGGAAAACATTTTTTCTTTTATTTCTCCTAAACATGTTTCCTTGTTTTACTACTAGAATTAGGCTAACATGCTTCCTTGTTTTACTCCAACATGTTTCCTTATTTTACTCCTAGAATTAGGCTAACCTTTGTGTATAAATTCTGTAACTTACAATCTGAAAAAATAACAAAGAGAGTTCATTTCTAACATGGTATCAGAGCTAAGGATATTTTACCAGGATATTCTAACAGATTTTTCCATTCCTTTGTTCATTTTTCTGCAGTTTTTTAAATTCTGTGATTCTGCAGTATTTTAATTCTGCAAATTCTGAAATTCTGCAGCTTTGTAATTCATTTTAAATTCTGCAAATTTGTAATTCTATCATTTCTACATTTTGTGAATCAAAACAGCTTTGCATAAATCAAAAATCCCTTCTTGGTATCAAAGCAGCTTTGCAATTCTGTTAGTGATTGGACTTGATAGTCAGTAATTTGTGACTTGTGGAAGATGTCAGAAGTTATAGAAATAGCCTCATCAAAGGAGTCGGGTAGTCTCAACCAAGAAGAGGTCGAGAGGGTGAGATCTCTAATTGACAACATTGACAAACCTTTAGGTAATTGTTCATCGGCGTATTCAGGTAAGTCTCCATCCTCTGTTGGATTAAATGTCTCGAATACAACCTGTGTCGGCTTCTGGATCATGGATTCAGGAGCTACCGATCATATGACCTACTCACCAAATGACTTTTCCACATACTCACCCTGCTTGGCAGTAGGAAAATATTCACAGCTGATAGTTCTTTGACCACTATAGCAGGTGTAGGAGATGTTAAAATAAACCCATCATTGACTTTAAAAAATGTTCTCCATGTCCCCAAATTATCCACAAACCTTGTCTCTATACAAAAGCTTACTCAAGATTTATGTTACAGAGTGATCTTTTATCATAATTATTGTGTATTTCAGGACCAGAATTCGGGGAAGATGATTGGACATGCTAGAGAACGGGACGGGCTCTATTACTTAGAAGCATTGAGCCAGTCAAATATCACAAACAGAAAATTACCTTCTTTTGTTTCAGAACTTTATTCATCCAATGAAGAAAAAGTTTGGCTTCACCAACGCCGACTTGGACATCTGTCTTTTAGAGTCATTAAAATTATGTTTCCGTCTTTATTTCAAGGTCTAGATGTTAAAAACTTTCATTGTGAAGTGTGTGAACTTGCCAAACACAAACGTGTACCTTTTCTAGGTAGTGATAAAAGCTCTCTTCTTTTTTATCTCATTTTGGGGTCCATCTACTATTCCTAACGTTTCTGGAATAAGATGGTTTGTGTCATTCATTAATTATTGTACTCGTATTACTTGACTTTTCTTACTTGAACATAAATCTTGAGGTCAGTACTGTTCTCCCAAATTTTTGTTCCATAATTAAGAACCAATTTGGAGTCGCTATCAAAAGGTTTAGGTCAGATAATGCCAGGGATGATTTCAATCAAGTACTAACTCCTTATTTTCAAAAGGAAGAAATAGTACACGAGTCATCGTGTGTCAATACGCCACAACAAAATGGAGTCGCGGAAAGAAAAATGGTCATCTCCTTTAGTCGACCCAAGCCTTCTTATTCCAAAAAAAATGTGCCTAAATCTTTTTGGGGAGAAGAAATTCTTACAACTACTCATCTTATAAATCGTTTGCCTTCCAGAGTCTTGGATTCAAGAGTCTAATGGATATACTCTCAACATTCTATCCAAACATACACACTACAAATAATCTTGTCCCTAAAAAATTTGGATGTGTATCATTTGTCCATGTTCATAGTAAAATAGAGGGAAACTAGACCCAAGAGAGTTAAATGCGTATATGTGGGTTATTCCTCAACTCAAAAAGGGAACAAGTGTTATCAACCACCATCTAAAAAAATTTATATCTCGATGGATGTTACTTTCAATGAAACACCTTACTTCACCTCAACTTATCTTCAGAGGGAGAATTCAATACTTGAAGATAAGGATATGGATTTCTTGTTCGATCTGTTGTCACTTCCTAAACTAGTTTCTAGTAATCCGAGTCATGTGTCTGAGCCAATATCTAAGTCCATGCCAAATCTTATGTCTAAACCAGTTTCTAGTAATTCGAGTCATGTGTCTGAGCCAGTATTTGATTCCATGCCAAATCTTGTGTCTGAACCCGTGCCGAAAATTTCAAAAACTCCCAACTTTGCCCTTGAAAATGTGAGATTTGACAAAGGTAAGATGTATTCGAGGAAAAAGACAATTGTCCCGGAATCAGTGTAAGTCTAAGAATCCAACCCAGATCCTGAGAATGAGGTAACAATTTCTAATTCTCATTACAAGCTGAAACTGAATCCCATGTAAACAATAATGACCAGGACCTTCCCATTGCTAATAAAAAAAGGAACTAGAGAGTACACAAAACGACCCTTATATCCTCTTGCACACTTTCTTTCCTTTAACCATTTTTCACCATCACACAGAGTCTTCCTTGTTAACTTAAACACCATTACCATCCCTACCACCTTATCCGAGGCTTTGACCAATGAAAAATTGAGACAAGTCATGAATGTAGAAATGGAAGTTTCGGAGAAGAATAAAACGTGGGAGTTAGTGAAGTTGCTTGTCGGAAAGAAACCCGTAGGGTGTAAATGGGTCTATACAGTGATACATAGCAGATGGGTCAATAGAGAGATATAAGACAAAGTTGGTAGCCAAGGGCTATACTCAAACCTATGGGATTGACTACCTAGAGACTTTTGCTCCGGTTGCAAAGCTGAATAGTTGAATATTGTTAGAATCCTAGTGTCATTAGCAACTAATTATGGTTGGGAGTTGCAACAATTTGATGTCAAGAAAGCATTTTTGCATTGAGAACTAGAAGAAGAAATTTATATGGATGTCCCATCGGGTTATGGGAATAACTTGGGTGTTCATACTGTGTGTAAATTGAAGACAACCTTGTATGGACTTAAGCAATCGCCACAGACATTATTTGGTAGATTTGCGAGAGTTATGATTGTAATGGGGTATAAACAAAGCCAAGGAGATCACACGTTCATTAAACACTCACCTTCAGGGGGAGTCACAACATTATTAGTGTATGTTGATGACATAATAGTAACGGGGAATGCTGATAATGAGAGATCTGTGTTACTAGAACTCGAGTGCGGGTGTCGGGTGCGAGTACGAATCTAAGTGTCAGACACGTAAAGTAAAAAAATAGAGGATACACGGATATGGATCTGAATTTGGACACGGGTGCGATAATACGGTATGTTATGATTTTTTAACAATAGTGTTTCTAATTGTATCACCAAGTTTTTTTTGCTCTAGGGACTGAAGTGTAAAAATATAAAAAACAAGGACAGAACTGAAACTTTAGGGGCTAAAATTGAAAAAACAAAACTACAGGGACTGATATGTAATTTTCCAGGGGCTATTTTGAACTTTCATAAAACCTGGGAGACTAAATTAAAAAACTATAAAAACTATGAGGTACCTAACTGTAATTTTTCGGGATATTTCATATTCCAGATCTGAGATCAAATAGTCTCTTACTCTCTTCTTCTTCCTCCTCTCGCGCGACTCTTCTTCTTCCTCATCTTAGATCTTACTCGTCTCTTACTCTCTTCTTCTTCCTTCTCTCACGCGACTCTTTTTCTTCCTCCTCTCGCGTCTCTTCTTCTTCCAAAACAGTTGTATCTGGATTTCTATGGTTGGATCCCATACAAATCCCGCACCTATACCAGTGTCGTGTCGACACGGGTACTCCACCAAAAATGGCGAGTCTGAGTAACACAATGAGAGACAACTCCTAAGTCAGCGTTTGACTAAGGAATTTGAGATCAAAGTATTAGGAAAGCTTAAATATTTTCTTGGGATCGAGGTGGCTCACTCTAGGCAGGGCATTTTTATCTCCCAACAGAAGTATGTTACGGATCTCCTCAAAGAAACAGGCAAGACAACATGCAAACCAGCAAGTACTCCAATAGACCAAAATCTTAAACTAGGAATAGCAAAGGAAGACGCTGCATAAATAAAGAAATGTATCAGCAGCTGGTAGGAAAACTCATTTATCTGTCTCATACATGATCGGACATAGCATACGTAGTGAGTGTCATTAGCTAGTTCATGCATAGCCCAAAGAAAGTTCATCTGCAAGCAGCACACCAAGTGTTACAATATCTCAAAGGGACACCGAGAAAAGGTGTTCTATTCAAAAGAAACGGAGGTTTGGTGCTTGAGGCATATGCGGATGCTGATTATGCTGGGTCAATAGTTGACAGGAGGTCAACAACAGGATATTGTACATTTCTTGACGATAATCTCGTGGCATGGAGGAGCAAGAAACATGTGGTGGCACGGTCTAGTGCAGAGGCAGAATTTCGAGCAATAACCCAAGGTGCGTGTGAACTACTTTGGTTGAAGGTCATCTTAAGAGACTTGAAAATCAAGTGGGATGGCCCAATGAGACTTTATTGTGACAATAAGTCTGCAATTAGTATAGCTCACAACCTAGTGCAACATGATTGCACGAAGCACATCGAAATTGACAGGCACTTCATCAAGGAGAAACTAGAGAGTGGGCTGATTTGTACCCCTTATGTGTTTACACATGGCAAACTTGCGGATGTACTTACTAAGGGCTTAAGTAGCTCAGTATTTCAGAGTTTTGTATTCAAGCTGGGAATGAAAAACATTCATTCACCAGCTTGAGGGGGAATGTTGGAAAACATGATTCCTTTTATTAGGAAAACATGTTTCCTTTTATTTCTCCTAAACATGTTTCCTTATTTTACTCTTAGAATTAGGCTAACATGTTTCCTTGTTTTACTCCAATATGTTTCCTTGTTTTACTCCAAGAATTAGGCTAACCTTTGTGTATAAATTATGTAACTTTCAATCTGAAAAATTAACAAAGAGAGTTCATTTCTAACAATTATGAAAATTAATAACAAGAAGCTTAGGTAGTCCATTAAATACCAAAAAAAATCTATTACGTACAATGAGAAAAGGTGTATTGCAATGGAGGATGGAAGTACTTTTTAATTTGGTCCAAATAACTTGGTCAGATCTTTTATGTTTCTTTAGAGTGTTTGATGGAAGCCAACATATAGAGAAGAACTAAAAAGTATAAGGAGCCAGAGAACAGATGGTACTCTGAGCTCAAATCATCTTCAGACTTCAAAGTTTTCAATATAGTTTCAAAAATTGTTACTGTCTTAATAACATCACACGAAACCAATTTGTTCACTGCATTATCTGCGTTTTCTGACTTTGAATAAAGAGGAGGGGGGGCTAGTAAAGGGATTCTGAAGCAGGAATCTTTTGGTTGTAATACTTATATATACTAATTCAGATAACTCACTAATTGGATACTAGATCTTGTGCTTACAGAGAAACTCAGTGAGCAGATAGATTTGACCTCGTGAGATATAAACATATTTACTCCTATTTGATTGCAACTACAAATGATATGAAGGTCAATTCCTTAGCCAAGTGGGGTAGTTCAACAGAATGCTTTGAAGGAACTGCGCCTAGATAATTTAAGCATATACTGCTACTTTTCTGAAGTTAATTCTACTCCGAAATTTATTCCTCTTCCAGTTTCAATAAATGTTCTAAGAAATAGAACACTATCTTGTGATTTTTACTCTCGAGAGCTGCCAGAGTATAACTATAACGTAAAAGTATTGTACTTATATGACTTCTTTCTCTGTGATAAAAGACTGAAGTTTCAAACCAAAAAGACATGATCATACATAGAGCACCCGCCTGTCTTTCATAATGTTTCTCTAAATTAAAACTAATTAGAAGAACAATACTTCCTTACTGTGACACTTCCCACTTCAGGTTGCAACCACAGAAGATATAACTTGAGCTAGGAACCAGCTCTAACCAGAGTATCACACTATTCTGCACTTCTATGCACAGGTTAAATAGCTCAAGTTAACAATGTTAAATGTACTATTTCAGTAATAACGATGATAATTAAGTATTTCTGAGCCTATGTCGATCCAAATTTTCTGACCTTCATTATATGTAAATGCAATGTTTTTTTGGAATGAAAACATTGTTGGTTAACTTTAGCTGCTCTTTCAGACAAACAAGTTCTAGCTTCTGCCGAAGCAATAATGATGAATGCAGATATAGAGAATATGCAGATGAAATACTAAATAACATTATTTATTTAAACAAATAAATACCCAATCAAAAGAAAGATATGCCACAATGTTTGCTTAATTTAAATATTTAATATAGAAGGCGTAGAAATTAAGGTCATAGTACCAGTACAAGCTCATGTTAAAGTGGCACTGTGTTGTATTTTACAAAAGCTAACAGCTTGGTTCTATGAGCATGGAGTTGGATTAAAACATAAAAGCAATAGCCACACACCTTCATTTCCTTGCAAATCTCAGCATTGGAAAACCATGTCTCATCAACTACCACATCCAGTGTCCGAGGCCTACCATTGTATGTAACTGCAGCCATAGAAGAAGTCAAAACCACTCTTTTGACTGATGGAGCTTTTGCACATGACCCAAGAACATTAAGTGTCCCCTTAACTGCAGGATCGATCAATTCTGCCTGAAATGAGGAACACAGTTGCCATCACAAAATTTAACTCAGTAAGCTAATAAAGTGTTTCCCACAAACAAATAAAAAGTATCACCGTTCAGTTAAGGTGCCTGTGCCATTTTGCATCAATCTTACATGACAATCAGTTATAGATGTCATGAAGAGCATGCCCAGAAGCAACAATTATCACCAAACAACAATAGTGGAATACATTGAACATGAACAGATTTTGAAAATCATATACAAAAAGCATGACGGACTTACAGTTATAAACATATAACAAAGAATTAATCTGAGAAACTTAGTCCTCACTATCATAAATCACATTTCTACGCATCCATTAGAATAATCTAAATGCCATTACAAAACCTCATCCTGATTAGGAGGGTGTTAAGAGGAGTCAAAGGGATAGAAAGACTTGATCTTTCGTACATTTAAACAAAAGTTGGATTTAATTTAAATTGTGTTTAACTTAAAACAAAAAATATAGACTTATTTGACTTGAAGCCTGGCATTCTTGGGAAAATTTCTCCCTCAGTCCCAAGTAGAGTGAGAGGGTTTCCATTTTTGGATGTCTCAATAAACTATGCATCCATGTACATTTGACTATTATACCCTTATCATTCAAAACTAAGTGCATCATTACTTTTTATTTGAAAATTTGACGAAGCGAAAGATGTAGTAATCAAAAGAAATAATCACAGGAATTGAATCTCGAACTTTGCAATCACAAGAATCCACAAAAGAGAGATAAAAATTGTAGAACAGTTGTCAGAATAATCAGATAATTCAATAACAATGAGAGTTGTTTCATAATAATAACCCTAAGAGACTATTTATATTACCTAAACCCTAAAATTAAATAAAATCCAATAAACTTAAAAAGTAAGCCCAAAACATAAACGGACCCAAAATAATTAAATCTACTAGGCTAAACTAATTAATAAATAAAAATATATCAAATATTTAAATTGTCCATATATACCAAAACATAAATTATAGTGAATCTTAACGGATAATCCGTGTTGCTCCCCTTTTCTTAGAGAAAATTCGATCTCGAATTTTGAAATGAAATAATATCAAGCACCAACCAATAGACGTTCGCAATCTTCTTTGTACACGATGTTGCTTCTCAAAGAAATTTTTTGGTAATAGTTGAGCAAGAACCAAAAGCTTCATATTAACATGCACCGCAAACATATGTTCTGGGATGATGAGATCAAGATTTTTCAAGTTGGCGTATACAGGAATATGAACAATCTTACGATCAATCTCAATTTTCACGATATCCGCATCTTTATGTTGCTTTGACTCCAAATTATGATCCTCCTCAACCACTAAGATTGGTTCGTCTTTAACTGTAAACTCTTCTTCAACTTCCTCCTTCGTGTCTTCCACTCTCTAGTAGAACGGACAAATCACATGACTTGGAAATAGGATTAATGGCGCTACAACTTTCTTGAATATTTCCACTGTTGGCTATGAAATTTTTGGAACACCTAATAACTTCATCAATTAGAAAAGAAATCTCCTTTTGTCCCTCTTCTTTAGTTATTCTTTTCTCAACTTGATACCGATATTTCAACTTGTTAAGTCTATAATGTGCTTCTTGCAATTCCTCCAAAAGATCATCATATTCGGGTAACAAATTTTTATGCTGACGCGTATAAATTTCATACTCCAACAAGTCACACCAATCTTTAAGATAACAAATTTTATCCTTGACTTGTAAAATATTTTACCTTTGTATCTCGAGACATTTTTTTCCCAAGATGCAAGGATTAAACTTCTTATACAAAACTCTAAGGATGCTCTGTAATTAAACTAGGTATTTGTTGATAAATATGGAAGTCCTCAACTTCAAGTCAGATTTCTAATTGGAATAAAACACATACCACATATGGAGATTAAAGTAAAAACATTGTTGCAGCCTTGGATTGCCACATCACCATACGTTGTTGCACAAATTCACGCTAGAAAAACGAGGTATGCAGCAGGCACGTGTATAAGTCAAGAACACTGAACCTTTATATTTTTTTTCCCTTGTAGTTTCTGAGTATGGCGGCCAACAATTCGGGCTATTGATTTTCGTGGCAAGCTAAAGTTTTTCCCTTACTTTTTCCTTTTTCCTACGAGCAACAGTTGTGGTACTGTAACTCAACAGAAACCGTTTTCTTTTCTTTTAAAATTTTTGTAAACAGAAAATTAAAAGATAAATTCAACTAGATTTAACTAGTCCCCACGATGAACAAACAGTTGCTCACAATCCTCGGCTAAGCAACTTCGATCGACATCATTCTCCGTGTGACATCGTAGTGGATTGTCTTTCTTAATCAATAAAATCGTCCTTGTCGTGGGCTTCAAATTTCAACTGACACAGCGGAAGATGGGTAACCAACAGAAACAATCACAAGAATTAAATTTGGAACTTTGCGATAACAGAAATCCACAAAAGAGAGAGAAAAGATTGTAGAACATCCGTCGAAATAATCTAATAATTCAATAATAATGAGAGTCGTTTCATAATAATAACCTAAGAGACTATTTATAGTACCTAAACCCTAAAATTAAATAAAATCCAATAAACTTTAAAAGTAAGCCTAAAACATAAAAGGCCCAAAATAATTAAATTTACTAGGCTATCCTAATTAATAAATAAAAATGCATCAAATATTTAAATTGTCCATATATACCAAAACATAAATTATAGTGAATCTTAACAGATAATCATTCTCGTGTCAATATTGCTCGACAAAGAGTATAATGGGAATTAAGTTTTGTTTTGGATCCAAGATTCTCTTCTGTAAAGTACATGTCCAGTCAAATACTATCACTTATTTGGGACGGACACCAAAAGATTGACTTAAGCATATAAATCATAGTTGTTACGGTATACACACTGAGTCATGTCATGATGGCCATTGCCGCCAGACGCCTAAGCGACAAGGCGACCAGCCATCTGGCTGTCTCAGTATGATTACAAGTCTTTTACAATGTGAAATTTATATATTATTTATTTTATTTAACAAGTATATTTGCAATAAAATTTCATATACATTAAAACTCAAAACATAACACTATAGAATAACATTTAAAACATAATTATGTAAATACTTGGCAATAACAATTCAAAAATAAAACACTTGATATTAAAATATCCGAGGCACAATTATGAAACTTAAATAATATCCAACTAGTAGCAACCATATTAATCCAGAACAACCATTAGATTATCACATACACAATTATGAAACTTAAAATGTAACCACTGTCAATGGATAAAATGTAAAGAGTACATATATATAAAATTACAAATATATATTATATTTATAATGTGTATGGGTAAAGTGTAATATAAAGCAAGTACTTGGAGTAAAAAAACGAAAGCAGACTTGAACAGAGAAGCAAAGCAGCGTGATATATCATATATATAAATACTTAGAAGTAGAGAAGCAGAGCAGCCGACCTCGCGAAACAAGAAAAAAAAATAAAACCTGTGTGAGAGAGAAGATGGGTTGTCACGAAGGAATCGCGAATCACGATTGAGTCCAAAGATGTTGTCGTGAAGGAGTCGCGATCGCGACGGGGCTGCGATGTTGTCATAAAGGGCTGCGATGTTGTCACGAAGGGCTAAATGCTGTCGCGAAGGGCTGCGATGGATCTTCGTCTCTCCTTGCTGCGAATTGATGGGTCACGATGAAGTTGAACACTCAAGCTGCGATGTGATGAAATCGAGTCCAATTCTGTAGATAAGGGTTTTCCCTTCTCTTTTTCTCCTTTTTTAATCGATGGGTCATGGGTATTATGGTCCATGGGTTAAAGGGTAAGAAGATGGGTAGATGTGGTAGATGTGGTAAGGGCCAGAGCTGCTAAGTCGACCGGACGCCGTACCAATTCTCCATCGCCTGGACGTCAAGGCGTCGCCTAGGCGATACCATGACAACTATGATATAAATTTGTGCTTGACAATGCTCTTCTGCAAGTCAAGTCTATACATATTTGTCAGAAATTAAATCCCTTTGTCCCTAAATGCATGTTTGCTTTCCACTAGCGCCAATCAAGTTATAAAATTTTCGGGTTGGATCCTCAGTTCTAACAATAATTTTTGAAAACCTACCTCTCCTTGAAAAGTTCTTCAAATTTTGTACTTAGATATTTCTGTGATGTGTCATTCCATTCTTGTCTCAAGTGACCAAACTCTAAAAATATTGGTCGAGACTTATTTCCTTGAGAATTTCTTTTCAGACTCTGGTCACTTCATTCTTGAGTTCAAGCATATGAGAATACATGCATAAAAACTAAATAAAAATATATGTATGTATAATATGGAAAGAACCTGCGGATCATTAATTGAAAAGGTAAAAGGAGACGCTGTATGGAAAACACCTTCACAACCAGCAACCACGGCATCAAATGAACCTTCTTCCAACAGATTTGCTTTAAATAAGTGAAGTCTATCCTTAGCTCCATCAAGTGCAAGCAAGTGTTCAGTTTTCTTTGGATCATCTGAAGAAGATCACCTTAATTACTTTTTGGCACTAAGAAAAACACAGAACAACTTTTGAAGCAACCATAGCATGATAAAGACCTTCTAGTTATGCTAACAAGAATATTTTCCAAAATTACCAGAACTCTTCTACAAGTATATTGTGTAGTGGGTAGTATTCTCTTATGAGTTTATACACATGTATATACTTCAGCAGATTTCCATACTTGTGCATCATGATATAAGCGGTGGATTTCAGTGAAACTATATTCTGATGTCTAGAACCTTTCTAATAATTATAACACCAACGCACAAACTTTTCTCTTACTTTTTCTTTTATTGATTGGTAATCAACGAACAAACTGTATTCTATCTTCTTTCTACAATAAATACAACAATTTCACCCGAAATCAACAGGAAGAATAATCAAAATTCTGGAAAACATGTGGTGAAAAATGCATATGGACAAACCCCCATATCACAAGAGAAAGTTCTAGGGACATTTATTGATAATTCATATACTTTCCCATTTCTAGAGGAATCTAGATATCCAGGGTCATCAATAAAATTACACAAGCATGACAACATGGAAGAAAAAAGATCAGCCAAATGAAGGGAGTCATTTCTTTGTGAACGCAATGTTGTTTTAATTGATGTTGCTAATGACTTGCACCACTAATACATAAACAGAACAACAAACTAAAACAGCATTTAAAGAATATAAAAAATGAAAGATTCTTTGCCTTCAAATCCATGAATAGGTGAATTTTTAATTACCCAACAAAGGCCTATTAGGAATTTCAGAAACATCACATAGATGAGGCAATCGTCACTCTTTGAAGCACTAATAACCATGACCATCACTTCAAAAGAAATTTCATCCTCCTCAAGTAAGCAATAAAAAAAAGAGGCTCCAATCAATATGTTACGAGAATATGCAATTATATGTTATTATAGAAAACACCCAAATCAAGATACCTTATACAGAAATAAGATGTTGAGCCTCAAACCTGATAGATAATAAATAATTGTTCAATTAGCCAAAAGAAAACCTATTAGCTAATAGAGAAACATCACAAATCAAAGATTTTGCTCACTCTCTCAAGTAATCATAACCATGGTTCTCAGTTTAAAAGAAATTTCATCATCCCTCAGTAAGAAAACGGAGTAAAATGATGCCCAAACCATTGCCAGCAAGGAATGCAATTATATGTGTTCTAGTAACAAAGCCACTACTTGAAGTTAAAAATAAAGAAAATATGCATATTAATCATTCAACTTGACAATCTATTGCCCCAAAAAATGTGAATGAAGAATACTTCTAATGGTAAAAGATACTCAATTTGTGTATGAATTTTCTTAGTCAAATATTCCTCGTAACTTAGTACAATGTAAGATAGTAGGTACATATACATTCATCAAGTAGTAAACTTAACAAAACCATGAGGGCCAAATATAATCAACCTTGGATATGTCAATGAGACTTTACATCTTTCATCTTGAATCACTCAACCACGTGACCTTACTAGACTAGCCATGTAATCAATTTTCTAATAATACGTATTGATTAAGAAAATACTAAATTGTAGAACTGGAAATGTATGTGCGAAACATGTTCGAATCTAAACAAACATACTCTAATCTGCTTCAGCTGACTAGAATGAAACAGTGTAGATATGGACTCTCACAACATGCACTTTTTATGTTATGATTTCAATAATTGTGAATTTCTAACCTTAGTGGACAAGATTTCCACTTGGGTATAATCTGGGAACTAATTTATCTATAAAAAATTACTTTCAGTTTAAGCAAGTGAAAATTTTGTAGTGGTTTAGGTGCAAAAGAACAAATCATAAAACATTCGTGAATTAAAACCAATAAAAAAAATAAAAAATTATTTCCTGAAACAGAATATAAGAAGTCACAAAGGCACAATTATCTCGTTCATTTCCTAAAAATCCCTGGTTCCCATCATCAGTGGTCAAAACTATACTATAATTATGATTTGCAGGGGAAACTCTGATAAGGGTATATGCATAATTTTCCCAATACTATAACCACCAAAAATTGAAACCCAGTTGAATAAAAACCATAGATCTTGTGATCATAGTCCAAATATACAAAATATTCATCAAAAAATGATACCACTTGATTTGCAATTTGATGAGGTATATGCAATATTTTCGCAAAACAACAATAACCATCCAAACATTGAAATCCAATTGAATAAAAACCATAAAACTTGTGATCATAGTCCAAATACAAGAAATATTCATAAAAAAGATTATTCCCACCTAAAGAAATTAACATTGTGTAGGTCTAAGAGAGAGAAAGGAGGAGTTACTGAGATTCCGAACAGAAGCTTTGACAGTGTAGCCACGTTGAAGCAAGAACTTGACGAGCCATGAAGCTATGTAACCGGAAGCTCCAGTCACGCACACCGTCGTCCCTAACGCGCTCATTTTTCCGATCTCTGTACTCCGGTGTGTGTCACTTTTGTGGGTTTTGTTTTGGAATTTGCTGCTGTTCGACTCTCAATTTATAATATTGAACTAATTTGGAGTATTTATTCTTTCCATTTAGAATCAGTCAACTTCGGACTATTATCCTAGTGTGGCCCACGTGCCAAACATTGAATTTTCTTTTCTTTTCTTTTCTTTTCTTTTCTTTTGTGGTGAATTTCGTTTGTTTACATGTTTTTGCGCATCATAATTTTCCTTTTTGAGTTTCAAAAATTGTATCAAGTATGGAGATGAAATGAAATTGTTAATTTTTTGGTTAAACACAAACTAGATAGTATATTATTTTACCCGACATTTGTGTTGCGAACTTATTTAGTACAAATGTACAATCACTAATCACATTATCCTTACACCTGATAATTACATGTTTTCAGTCCCCCGGTCTTCCTTCCAACTTTTTCCTTCTTACGAGGATCTTGTATTTGCTGAGGACAATATTTCTGTTGAATCTGTTTCTGCTACTTCTGTAGCTCCATTTTCAGTTTCCTCACCTCAGATATCTCTTCACTATCATGCTGCCTTATTACATACCTCTTCTACCTTGTCTTCTCGTTTGGCTCCTAGAATTAGGAAACTACCAGCCTAGTACACAGACTTCACTGGTCTACCATCATTTATTATTGGATCCCTCAAGCAGCACAAGTTACCAGCTCAGTTTCTTATCCTCTAACAAAATATATTTCTTATTCTTATTTCAAGCCATCTTATCAGCATTTTCTTGCTCATATTTCTATTTTATTGAGCCTAAATCTTATAAACAAGTTGTATATTGGATCATTTATCACTAAAATGAGGTATTAACGAATTTCGGGTTTCAAACCTCGCAGAAACATTCGCGTCATATGCTCCTCATTATCTACCAAATGGAATGCAAATCGGGATAACTCTGCAAATTTAGCCTCGTATTGCGATACGGTCATATTATTTTGTTCCAGCTTGATGAATTCTACCTCCTTCATATGTGACGAATACTTTTAGGAAAGTACGTGTCGTTGAACAATTCTTGGAACTTCTCCCAAGACACGGAAGGTTGAGTACGTTTTACAGATTCACACCAATAATTTGTCTCTCCTCGCAACATGAAGGTGGCAAAGGGAACCTTTTGCTCCTCGGAGCATCCCAAGACATCAAATATCTTGGTGATCTACTTAATCCGCGTCTCTGCTTTAAGTGGTTCTGGCTTCCCAAAAACTCCGGTGGTCCCAGCTCCTTGAATTGCTTAGCGGTGACCAGCTGAGAGTTGTCATTGACTCCACCTCCATTTTGAACAAGAATCTCTCTCGTTTGTTGTTGTATGAATTGCAGAAAGCTCCTAAACATCCCATCGTTCATCACTTGGTCGGTGTTCTTTACATGAGAATTATTGCCTTCCTGATGCATATTATCCTGGTTATCGATCAGCAGTGTCTCAACGGTCTCATGTGCTCCATTGCTTGTCTCAAAATTTTTAGATGTCATTTTCAAACACTGCCACAAAGCAAGGGTTAATTGGCATGCTACATATTATCCCTATATTCTGACCGACCAATGAAATAACAAATAAGCTTAGGTAGGACACACTAGCGAATGATTTACCCGTCTCTCCCCTCCTAGTTCTAGCCTCAAATCTCAGTCAGGGATCATATCCCTAAGCTTTGATTCCAACTGTGACACCCCAAAATAGGTATACACAACCCATTATGAGTCGCCAAATACATGGTACATAATTTAAATACAAACTTAATTTACACAATACGACAAGCATAAGCAGATAGTTTTAACACGAATATTATCTCGTAGACAATATCCAAACTCAAATGAAGTCCTCATTATAATTATTATCACACTATTTCATAGAATAATGAGGACTACTATAGCCACCATCTTGGACCATCACTCCATTCCCTAACTAGTCTTAGCTATATTCTCATTTCCTAAAGAGAATAATGAAAGAAAAAGGTGAGTTCAACTAGCCCAGTAAAGGATATTATAACTAAGATAATGTAGAATAAATTATCCTTAGTCTCCAACAGTATAAAAACTGATAGAATACAATAAACAATAAGTTTAACTGCAGCGGAACAAGCAATCCATTAGAAGAGTCAAGTAGAGCATGATGTCTACTATCTTCTATGATTTAGAAATTCATCATCAATATTTTATCTCTGAAACATATCTCAATAAATAATCCACATCACCAAATTATTCATGCACTGCGTGCCAATGATATTCATTAGTATCACATCCACGAATCATCCATGCACTACGAGCCAAAGATATTCATTAGTATCACATCCACGAATCATCCATGCACTACGGGCCAATAAGGACTTTTACCATGTCATTTGTAACATTACAGATCATGATTATACCAATACATAATTCATGGTCATAATCATACCGATCAATAGTCCATCTATGCACTACAGGTCAAAGATGACTTTCACCACAATATAAACATAAGAATGATGACAATGATATAAGAAATCAATCAAGTGAGATCAAGGATAAATATTAAAGATTTATAATTTAATTTATCCAAAGTTTAAGAATGTCCAAATTGTCAACATGATAACTACTTTGTGGAGTAAAATTCAAGAATAATATTCATGTATCAAAAATAATTTGGATAGAAAAGAATTCAATTTTTGTCGTGAATAGTACCCCGTGAATAGTATCGTATGTATGAATAGTGTCGTATGTATGAATAATACCCATGAATAGTACTCCGACATAAAAAGCTTAAAATTTAACAATAAAGTTCAGAAAAATATTTTCGTAAAACGATACTAGATGAAGCGCAAAATTTCAAGGATATTCTACTAATTTCAAGGAGTATAGAAACAATACTTATCAAAATAAGTGTAGATTTAGGAATATAAAACGAAATAATATTACTTACATACTACAGAGTATGGAAGAAAATATTATTTCTTACGAATATTGAATGAAAATAATATCCCTTACGAATATTGAAAGAAAATAATATTCCTTACGAATATTGAATGAGAATCATATTCTTTACGAATACGAAAAATAATATCTCTTACGAATATGAAATAAATAATGCCCCTTACCTTAAAAAGAGAGTACTTTTGGCTGGTATAGTGGGGATATTCTTGAAGAAAACTTGCACTATTTGCAACACTCAAAATTTCCTTAAACTTAAAAGAAATACGATCAATATTATAGAAGAAGAATTCTCTGATTCTGGTGTGATTTTCATTTCTAAACTAAGCATCCTATTTATAGGAGAATGGCATGATACTGTTTAGGAAATAATCACGGACTGCACAGTAAAATTCGGATGAATTCATAGGCGAAGTTCGGCGATTTCACGTGATTTTTACTATGAAGCACTATGTAAACATTATGTAGTACTATGCAACACTATGCAATACTATGCAAATACTATGCAATATAAACCAAACATTGAGATAACTTTCTACCGACGATTTTGAAAAATGAGTAACTAGGGGTCCATATAATAAGCCAAATTTATAATAAATTCTTCATGACAAACCCATTTTATTTATCACAATTCACTTGACTAAACACATTTTTAATCTTTCAACATTTATTCATCATTAATATTATAACTCACAATATTAACAACCAGACCATTTCTAGGAAAGAGGGGGCTTTCCGATACAGATTTCTCCTTATTGGCGCACAATTAGATGACCTAACCCCTTTCCTCGACAGAACTTTCTAGACATTGTCAATAATGCAAATAATAATATGAATAAATTTGTCGTCTCAATTATTGATTTAATAATATAAAATATTGTACAGATGATGTTGTGACAATAATTGAATTAATAATATGAGATACTATGCATCAACTACTGTTGCAATAATTGAATAAAACTGAGTGACTTCTCACGTAAGCATTAATAATCAAAGATACTGTACAATACCGTGTACTACTTTGCAACCACGTGTATTACTGTACTTTTATCACCAGGTATTTCAACTATTTAACGGTAAAAGTTTTGCCATTATTTTTATAAAAAGGTTATTTCCGTCGCTTTCTAAATTCAACAGTAATTCCGTTGTGGGGTCCATCAATGATTGTATCGTCTGATAAATTGAATATTCCCCTACCAAACGAATATTTTATGACAACTTGCTTACTTTGCAAAATTTGTAAATATTACCCACAACTATAACATTATATCAAATCCACACCTTATTATTCAAAATGATATTTAGAGAAAATTAAATCTTTATCCATAAAAGTTGGGGTCTTACAACCTCCCCTTCTATAAAAATTTTTCCTCGAAATTGGTGTACGTACCTGGTATGTCGAAAAGGTGAGGATACATTGTTTTTATTTCAGATTTTAACTCCCAGGTCATTTCCTCAATATCATGGTTTCTCCATAAAACTTTGACTTGAGGTATAACCTTTGAGCATAGAATATGTTCCTTCTTATCCAAGATTTTAACAGGTACCTCTTCATACGTTAAATCTTCCGCTAACTCGTCTGGTTCTAATTCAATAATGTGGTTCGGGTATTCCACATATTTACGTAACATAGATATGTGAAAAATTTTATGAACACGAGACATACTTGGCGGTAAGGCAAGTTTATAGGCCACAGTTCCTACTCGGTCGAGGATTTCAAATGAACCAATGAATCGAGGATTGAGCTTTCCTCTCTTTCCAAATCTCGTAACTCTTTTCCATGGAGCAACACGTAACAATACATGATCTCCAATATTGAATTCAATGTCCCTTCGATGAAGATCAACATAACTCTTTTGTCGATCTTGTGGGGTTTGTATATGTTGCCAGATCATTTGAATCTTTTTTGTAGTCATACGTACCAATTTTGGTCCCAACAACGTTGCTTCACCCACCTCGTCCCAACATACTGGAGAACGGCACTTACGTCCATACAACTTCTCGAATGGAGCCATGCCTATACTTGCGTGATAACTGTTGTTGTAGGTGAATTTTACTAATGGCAAGTACTTATCCCAACTTCCTTTGAAGTCTAGAACACAGAGTCTTAATAAATCTTTAAGAGTTTGAATAGTCCTCTTCGACTGCCCGTCCATCTGAGGATGATATGCTGAACTGAATCGTAAATCCGTGCCCATAGCTTTCTGTAAACTGACCCAAAATCGTGTAGTGAATCTTGGGTCTCGATCAGAAACTATGGATACTAGTATACCATGCAGTCTTACAATCTCATTTATGTATATAAGAGCAAGACGTTCAAGTGAATAAGTGTAAGATCCCGAATTTTATGAAATGAAAGTATTCAATTTTCTTATAATTATTATTTTATTTCGTAAATGGTTAAATTGATAAAAGGTTAAAGTTAAGGGTGATATGTGAAAATTTTGCAAAGTAAGCAAGTTGTTATAAAATATTCGATTGGTCGGGAAATATTCTTTTGTCAGAGAATATCTGTACGACGACACAATCATTGGTGCACCCCACAACAGAAGTATTGTCGTAGTTAGAAAATGACAGAATTATCTTTTTATAAAAATAATGGCGAAAGTTTTACTGTTAAACCGTTGAACTACACGGTAAAAAAGTACGATGTCTGGCGTGGTTACATAGTAGCACACAATATTGATTATTGATGCTTACGTGAGAAGTCACTCAATTATACTCAATTATTGCTACAGTAATTGCTACAGTAATTGCTGCATCATATCTCTTATATTATTGATTCAATTATTGTCACAGTATCATCTGCATAATATTTTATATTATTAAATTAATAATTGAGACGACAAAGTTATTCATATTATTATTTGCAATATTGACAATGTCTAGAAGTTCTGTCAAAGAGAGGTTAGGTCATTTAATTGCTTGCCAATAGGAAGAAATCCTTATCAGAAAGCCCCCTCTTTCCTGGAAACGACCTGGTTGTTAAATATTATGAGTTATAATATTAATGATGAATAAGTTCGTGTTGATTAAAGATGAAATTGATATTTTCATTGTGTTGAGATTATTAGTGTTAGTGGAAATCGACATCTATTCCGATAATAATTAATGTCTGGAGGTTATATTTACCAATCGGGTAATTAATCGAATAAATGAGCAATTAATTGCTATTATTCACATGCTTATAACTATTTGTTCACATGTGTGTACTATTGATTCATATACATGTACTATTAGGGGAGGTGGTGCAAGATTTATAATACTTGCATGACTAAATTAAAAATAGAGGTATAGATGAAGGTACTATACTGTAACTATTTTTTTCACATATATAGAACTATTGATTCACATGAATGTACCATTGATTCACATGATGTACTATTAGGGGATGTGGTGCAAGTTTGATAATACTTGCATGACTAAATTAAAAATGAAGGAAAAAATGAAGGTATTATACTGTAATATTTCGAGCCCCAAAACGTGCAATTATCGAAACTATATTTTCCTATAAATAGAAGCTCATTCTTCCTTCATTCTCACCAATTCACTAAGACTCACAAGAGCAATTATAGAGATAGAAGCTATAGAGAAAGAGAGAAAGAGTATTCTGCTACTTCACTATTCTAGTATCCAGTCTTCTTCTGAGGTAAGGGATATTATTTATTTCATATTCTGAAGAGATATTATTTTTCGTATTCGTATGAATATTATTTTTGTTCAATATTCGTAGGAATATTATCTTCGTTAAATATTTGTTGGAATATTATTTTCGTTCAACAGTTGTAAGGGATGTTATTTTTTGTTCAATATTCACTTGAAATAATATTTTCTTCCATACTCTGTAGTATATAAGTAATATTATTTTATTTCATATTTCGAATTCTATACTCATTCTGTTAAAGTATTGCTTCTATACTCCGTGAAATTAGTAGAATATCCTTGAAATTTGCTCTTCATCTAGTATCGTTTCACAAGGATATTTTCTACACATTCTTGTTAAATTTTAATCTTTTTATGCTGGAGTACTGTCCATGAGTACTATTCATTTATACGGTATTATTCAAAAAAATACTATTCATGAGTACTATTCACAAAGTACTATTCATAAAGTACTATTTACGAAGTACTATTCACGAGTACTATTCGCAAAGTACTATTCATGAGGTACTATTCTCGAAGTACTATTCACGGGGTACTATTCACCTGGGTACTATTCACCTGGGGTACTATTCATGATAAAAATTGATTTCTTTTCGGTCCAAATAATTTTTGATACAATATCATTCTTGAATTTTACTCCACAAAGCAGTATCATGTTGACAATTTAAACATTATTGAATTCTGGATAAATTAAATTATAAATCTTTAAAAATTTATCCTTTGTTTTTTTTTAATTGAATTCTTATATCATTGTCATCATCTTCATGCTTATATTGTGATGAAAGTCATCTTTGGCTTACGTGCATAGATGAACTGTTGATTGGTATGATTATGACCAGGGATCATTCGGTATAATCATGACCCATAATGTTACAGATAATGTGGTAAAAGTCCTCATTGGCCTGTAGTTTATTGATGGACAGTTGGTATGGTTATGACCAGGAATTATTCGGTATAATCATGACCATTGATGATTACATGAATATCCTTGGCCGTGGTGCTGGGATGATTCAGTGATGTGGATTATTTATTAAGCTGAGTCTCAGCGATAAAATTGATGATAAACTTTTAAATCATAGAAGATAGTAGATATCATGCTCTACTTGACTCTTCTATTGGATTGCTTATTCCGCTGCAGTTGTTGATCTAAAACTTGTTGTCTATTATATTCTATCAGTTGTTATACTGTTGAAGGCTAAGGATAATTTATTATGCATTATCTTAGTCATAATATTTCTTACTGCGCTAGTTGAGCTGTGACGCCCCCAAATCCAAGTACTCCATTCCCACAAGATTTGTTGTTCACTTACCAAAACTATTACATCTAACTACCCATCATAAAGGATAAAGACATAATTTAAATAACTTAAACATTAATCCTTCCCATTAAAGGGTTACATCATCATCTCAAAATAATCCCAGATAATCTAACCTTAAATTTATTACATCAGTTTGAGAAATACATCATATATTAAAACAAGTCTTTAACACAATTCATTAAAATAAAAATTCTCATAAGTATTCAACACTTGGACATCTTGCCTTTTCCTTTGCTAGTGGATGGCTCATCAACTTTCTCAACTTTGGCTACAGTGTTAAATGCAAGAGTGAGCAAACAATTGCTCATTGATATAGAAAGTAGCAATGATAACAACATGAGAATAAACAACGAATGCTGAACTATGATGAACTTGTTCTATGAATCAAAATAGAAAACAAGTTCGAAATCAATATCTGAGGGTCTTAAGACCACGAACTATGTCTCTGGTATTTAGGTATTATTACCTCAACCTTAACAGTCATTTAGACTATACAAACCCTTCTTAACGTACTTAGGGGGATCAGCCCTTTGTACCATGTATTGTGCACAAACATCTAAGCTTCGAATGAAAATAAGGAAAGTAAAACTCGCTCGATGTAACGAATTAGGTTACAAGAGCTTGTACAATCATACACGAGATGGAATCAATATGCTTACTTAACTTTAATGTAAAATTTAGGAATAAAGAGATTGCTTGACTTAAAGATAGCATAGCTATAAAACAGGCGTAATTATAATTGAGATAAGGTAAATAAACTTGCTCAATAATCACAAGGTAGAGTTAAGAAACTTACCTCAAGCGTAAGCTATAATATTACAACTCACGTTCACCTACACATTTTAGTGGAATCATAATATCTATTAGAGATGCTAACATACCATAACATGTACAATTCTAGCTAATCTTATCATTTTAGCACAAGTCTTTCATTACCATACATATTTTAGAACCACAAGTGTACATTTCTCAACACTTATTCATTGCTCACTAAGTTCCTTAAATCATACATATCATTTTCACCACTTACTAACTTTGCATTTTAGAATTACTAAACATGATACACTTATGCTTTAACCTTGTTTTTACACATTTAACACGTTAACATAATCATTAAGCCATGTTATAACGAATGACCAAAGTCTGCAGTAAGCAGAGACTTCATCGTCTCATGATCACACATGGCGCTACCGAGCCAAGATTACACTAGTTATCACACACACATGCTATCAAGAAGCCAATATGCCACCACGAATCTTGCGTCAACAAATAAAGACCATACGATGCACCGATTTGATTTTGCGAACGCGAACTTAGACTCTATTATAGGCCAAAAATCCCAATTCCACAGAATATCACCACACTTCAACATCTAAAACTTCGTAATATCCTAGTCAAGCATGCTATACACCATTCTATATACAAAACATCACATATACATCATTTTGAGGAATCAAAACCTTAGTTTTTTCAAATTTCTTCCATTTTTACACTTTTAACGAATTCGATTACCACGAATTTGTTTCTTAATCAATGGACATGATTTAAACTACGCCGCTTTCGTTTCTTAACATATTATCACAATCCACAAACAAATTACAGATTATAACAAGTATTGATAATGAAAATTTGTACTTTCTAAGCCATATTATAAGAACAATAACAGTGATATTTCAATTTCTTTCCTACACACCAATTTCTCACAAATTTGATCAACAAGTATCAAGTATACATGACGATTACAGATTTTGCAAAACTATATGCACATATATCTATCACAATTCACGTGATTTCCAAATCATACCAAAAAGATATATACATATACTACCAAAACTAAAAATAAAAATTGGAATAGAGTATACCTTTAATCCTTGATTATATGCTAGCAAATAAACTGTTAACTAGCCTTAGGGAAAAATAAGATGCGTAGGAAAATATACTGACTCCCACTTCCCCCACTAACATCAATTGAATAAGCCAAAGGTTTGCATCAGTTAAAATAACCCAAAAGCCATAAGGCTACTTTTGGTTACACACTAATTCCCTATACTAGATTATTTAAATAATATTTATATTATATAGTTACACTTGTCACACATGTAACCATTTTAATAGCTTATAATTTATAATTATAATAATTATATTCTTATTATAATTATGCTTATAATAAATAATTAAATAATTATATATCTAATTTAATTAATAAATTAGAAACGCTCACTTTGTTTAATTTATTTATTTCCTTTAAATTAAAAAATTTATTTAATTTAACTAATTTCTTAAATATTAATCAATTGATTTAATTTAATTATTTCCTTAAATTAAATCCTTCAAATAAAATTATCATTACTCAATTTAATTTACACTAATCAATTTAATTACTAAATTAATTCACCACAATTCATCAATTATTTATTTTCCTCAATAAATAAATTATTTAAAATATTTATTTAATTCAATAAATATTTAAATTAAAGTACAAATTTCTCGATTGTTACATGAGCTCACCCTTTTCTTTCATTGTTCTCTTCAGGAAATGAAAATATAGCTGGAACGAGTCGGGGAATGGAGTGATGGTCCATGATAAGTGGCTTTAGTAGTCCTCACTATTCTATGAAATAGTGTAATAATAATTATAATGAGGACTTCATTGAGTGTGGATATTATCTAGAAGATAATATTCGTGTTAAAACTCTCAGCTTATGTTTTGTCGTATTTTACATGACAATTGTATAATTAAGTTTTTATTTGTATTCTGTACCATGTATTTGACGACTCAAGATGGGTTATGTATACTTATTTTGGGGGCATCACAATAAGTTTCTCGTATAGGTAAGAAATGGGCAGACTTGGTTAATCTATCAACAATGACCCAAATTGCATTTATGCCTTGAGAAACCTTGGGAAGACCAATAACGAAATCCATGTTAATGTGCTCCCACTTCCATTCTGAAATTTCAAGTGGTTGCAGTGGACCTTTTGGTACTTGATGCTCTGCCTTGACACGTTGACAAGATAAACACCTTGAGATAAACTCCGCTATCTCTCTCTTCATATTGCTCCACCAAAATGTATATTGAAGATCACGATACATTATGGTACTTCCAAGATGAATTTCAAATGATGTGTTTTGTGCCTCCATCATGATTTTATACTTCAAATCAGAGTTGTTAGGAACACAAAGTCTGGAATTGACTCGAAGTATTCCTTCTTCGTCGATTCTTGCTTCTGGAATAGCACCTTCTTGCACTTTCTTCTCATATGCATCAGCTCCGGGTCTGTAGCTTGAGCAACTTTAACTTTATCGATTAAAGTCGGTTCTACTTGTATATTTGACATCATCACGTGGGTCCCTGAAGTCTTTAACTCTATCTCCATCCTTTGTAAGTCATATAAAATGGGCCTTTACATTGACAATATTGCACTCGTACCCGCATATGATCTTCTACTCAACGCGTCAGCTACCACGTCCGCTTTTCCAAGATGGTATTGAATGGTATGATCGTAATCTTTCAATAGCTCGAGCCAACATCGTTGCCGCATGTTGAGTTCCTATTGAGTGAAGAAATATTTAAGGCTTTTATGATCTGTATAGATCTCCACTTTCTCCCCATACAGGTAATGTCTCCAGATCTTTAGCGCAAAAACGACTGCTGCCAACTCTAGATCATGAATAGGATAATTCCTCTCATATTCTTTGAGTTGTCGTGAGGCATAGGCTATGACTTTCCCATGTTACATGAGAACACATCCTAAACCTTTGCCTAAAGCATCAGTATAGATGACAAATCGCTCCCAACCAGATGGTATTTTCAGAAAAGGTGCTGAAATGAGTCTCCTTTTGAGTTCTTGGAAACTCTTATCACATTCCTCGCTCCATCCGAATTTTGTATCTTTTCGAGTTAGTTGAGTTAATGGAGTAGCGATTCGAGAAAATCCTTCCATGAATCTCCGATAATAACCAGCTAAGCCTAGAAAGTTACGTACTTCGTTTACTAACTTAGGTTGCTCCTAACTTTGTATTGCTTCAATCTTTGCCGGGTCAACTAATATTCCATGATTCGATATCACGTGCCCAAGGAATGCTACTTCCTCAAGCCAGAACTCGCATTTCTTTAACTTAGCGTATAACTTGTTTTCACGAAGCTTTTAGAGTATCAACCTCAAGTGTTGCTCATGATCTTCACGGCTTTTGGAGTATATGAGGATGTCATCAATAAAGACAACCACAAAATGATCTAAATATTCTTTGAATACTCGGTTCATCATATTCATGAAGGCAGCAAGAGCATTAGTCAATCCAAAAGATATGAGTATAAATTCGTAATGCCCATACCAAGTTCTGAAAGCAGTTTTTGGAATGTCATCAGTTTTAATCTTTAACTGATGATATCTGGAACAAAGATTGATCTTTGAAAAGAATTTAGCACCTTGCAACTGGTCAAACATGTAAGACCCCAAATTTTATGAATAAAGATTAATTTTTCTCTAAATGTTATTTTGAATAATAAGGTGTCGATTTGATATAATATTATAGTTGTGGGTAATATTTACAAATTTTGCAAAGTAAGCAAGTTGTCATAAAATATTCATTTGGTCGGGGAATATTCGTACGACGGCACAATCATTTGTGGACCCCACAACGGAATTATTATCGGAGTTAGAAAATGATAGAAATAACTTTTTACAAAAATAACGATAAAAGTTTTATCATTAACTGTTGAAATACCCGGTGATAAAAGTACAGTTATACGCGTGGTTGCATAGTAGCACACGGTATTGTATAATATCTTTGATTATTGATGCTTACGTGAGAAGTCACTCAGTTTTATTTAATTATTTTTATAGTAATTGCTGCATAGTATCTCACGTTATTGATTCAATTATTGTCACAATATTTTATATTATTAAATGAATAATTGAGACGACAAAGTTATTCATATTATTATTTGCATTATTGACGATGTCTAGAAAGTTCTGTCAAGGAAAGGGATTTGGTCACCTAATTGCGCGCTAATAAGGAGAAGTTATTATCGGAAAGCCCCCTCTTTCCTGGGAATGATTTAGTTGTTAATATTGCAAGTTATGATAGTAATGATGAATAAATATTATTAAAATGTGTTTTGAGAAGCCAAATGAATTGAGTTAAATAGAGGGGTTTTTTTTATGAAGTATTTGTTGTAAATTTTACTTATTACATGGGTACCCCCACTTTCTCGTTTTTCAAAATCGTCAAGAGAAAGTTATCTCAGTTTTTCTTATTACTTATATATATATATATAAGTTTTATTTTTTATATAAAATAGAATATATTATATTTTATTATTTGTATAGTACTGCATAGTGTTTGCATAGTGTAGCATAGTAAAATCAAAATTTTTCAGCCTTCTGCGCCCGTGAATTAGTTCGAATCTTACTGTGCAATCCGTGATTTTCCTAAATAGTACCCTGCCATTCTCCTATAAATAGAATGCTTAGTTTAGAAATGAAAATCACACCAGAATCAGAGAATTCTTCTTCTATAATATTGAGCGTATTTCTTTTGAGTTTAAGGAAGCTTTGAGTGTAAAAAATAGTATAAGTTTTCTTCAAGAATATCTCCGCTATACCAGTCAGAAGTACTCTCCTTTTAAGATAAGGGATATTATTTTCATTCAATATTCGTAAGAAATAATATTTCTTCTATACTCTGTAGTATGTAAGTAATATTATTTCGTTTCATATTTCTAATTCTACACTTATGTTGATAAGTATTGCTTCTATACTCTTTGAAATTTGTAGAATATCCTTGAAATTTGCGCTTCATCTAGTATTGTTTCACAAGAATATTTTTCTGAATATTCTTGTTAAATTTTAATCTTTTCATGCCGGGGTACTATTCACGGGGTACTATTCACCTAGGGTACTATTCACGATAAAATTTGATTTCTTTTCTGTCCAAATTATATTTGATACATGAATATTATTCTTGAATTTTACTCCACAAAGCAGTTATCATGTTGACAATTTGGACATTTTTTAACTCTGGATAAATTAAAAATCTTTAATATTTATCCTTGATTTCGTTTGATTAATGCTTATGTCATTGTCATCATCCTTATGCTTATATTGTGATGAAAGTCACCTTCGACCTGTAGTGCATAGATGGACTATTGATTAGTATAATTATGACCAAAAATTATGTATCGGTATAATCATGACCCATAATATTACAAATTATGTGGTAAAAGTTCTCATTGGCCCATAGTGCATTGATGGACAGTTGTTGGCATGATCGTGACCACTGGTGATAATAACGAATATCCTTGGCCCATAGTGCATGGATAATTCATGGATATGATACTAATGAATATCTTTGTCCCGTAGTGCATGGATAATTCAGTGATGTGGATTATTTATTGAGCTGTGTTACAACGATAAAATACTGATGATGAAATTTTAAATCATAGAAGATAGTAGATATCATGCTCTACTTGACTCTTCTAATGGATTGTTTGTTCCGCTGCAGTTAAATTTGTTGTCTATTGTATTCTATCAGTTTAACACTGTTGAAGGCTAACGATTATTTTGCATTATCTTAGTCATAATATTCTTTACTAGGCTAGTTGAGCTCACCCTTTGCTTTCATTGTTCTCTTCATGAAATGAGAATATAGCTGGGACTAGTCGGGAAATGGAGTGACGGTCCAGATGGTTGCTATAGTAGTCTTCACTATTCTGTGAAATAGTGTGATAATAATTGTAATGAGGACTTCATTTGAGTTTGGATATTGTCTACGAGATAATATTCGTGTTAAAACTCTCAGCTACATTTTTTTTCGTATTGTATAAAAGAAGTTTGTATTTAAATTATGTACCATATATTTGGCGACTCAAAATAGGTTGTGTATACCTATTTTGGGGGCATCACAAAATAGGTCATCAATGCGAGGTAACGAGTACCTATTTTTGATAGTGACATGATTCAACTCCCGATAAACAATACAAAGCGCATACTCCCATTTTTCTTCTTTACGAATAGAATAGGAGCACCCCAAGGAGATGTACTAGGACGAATGAAACCGATGTCTAACAGTTCCTGCAGTTGGGTTTTTAACTCCTGAAGTTCAATAGGATCCATTCGATATGTGATTTTGGAAATGGGTTTTGTACCGGGTTCAAGGTCAATACAAAATTTGATTTCACGCTCTGGGTGTAGGCCAGGAAGTACTTCAGGGAATACATCAGGAAATTTATTAACAATAGAAATATCAATAAAATCTGACGTATTTTAGTTTAAATCCGTGACATGGGCTAAGAAAGCTTAAAATCCATTTTTTAATAAACGAATGGCTTTATGGCTTGATATGATAATGATTGACTTTAGTGGTTTGGTTGCTTGAATTCGCATAATAGGTTGGTTAGGAATATGAAAGCTAACAACCTTACGAAAATAATTAATTTTAGCATGATGAGTAAGGTGAAAATAATTAATTTTAGCATAATTAATTTCTCTGAACTCAAATTTAAACGTTGAGCCCAAGCAGGTGAAATAAAAGAATGGGTAGAACCGGTATCTAGTAAGGTATTAAACTTCGCAAGAGTTTATGATTAGCTTACTTGTGATAATTTTGTTTGGGTTCCTTGCTTTTTGGGAGGTCACGACAAACATTCTCCCTTGAACTACTGACTTTGACTTGTCTGGGACAGCCTTTGGTGTCACCATCCCAGTTGGACTTGACTTCACTATACGAAAAAATTGAGCTAAGTGACCTTCTCTTCAGCAATTGAAACACGGTTTGGGTTGCTGCGTACAGTTTGGACTGATGTGTCCCTCCTCTCCACATTTGTAGCATACGACCGGTAGTCGTTCTCCTTCCTTGAAAATGGGTACGGGTGCTGGTGCTGCTATCTTTCCATCATTATTGAACATTCTTTTTTTGAAATTTTCACTTGACTTATTCCTTCTATTATCTTGGCCATGATTACCACCGAAGTGGTTACCATTTCTGACATGATGATTTCCTCCACGTTTGCTATCACCGCTTCGATGACTGTTGCCATTGGTATGACCATTATAATTTTGTTGGCTGCTATCTTTTGGTTGGGCTGACTCATTATCGCGCTCCAATAACTGAGCGCTATTCATAACATTTGAATATAAACAAAGTTTGTGAGAAATGAGGTATTAACGAATTTCGGGCTTCAAACCTCGCAGAAACATTTGCGTCATATGCTCCTTATTATCTACCAAATGGGATGCAAACCGGGATAACTTCGTAAATTTAGCCTCGTATTCCGATACGGTCATATTTTTTTGTTCCAGCTTGATGAATTCTACCTCCTTCATGTGACAAATACTTTCAGGAAATTACTTGTCGTTGAACAATTCTTGGAACTTCTCCCAAGACATCTTTAGTGCGGAAGGTTGAGTACATTTTATAGATTCCCAACAATAATTTGTCTCTCCTCGCAACATGAAGGTGGCAAAGGGAACCTTTTGCTTCTCGAAGCATCCCAAGACATCAAATATCTTGGTGATCTTCTTAATCCACGTCTCTACCTTAAGTGGTTCTGGCTTTCCCAAAACCTCCGGTGGTCCCAGCTCCTTGAATTTCTTAGCGGTGATTAGCCGAGAGTTGCCATTGACTCCACCTACATTTTGAACAGAAATCTCTCTCGTTTGGTGTTGCATAAAATACAGAAATCTACTAAACATCCCATCATTCATCACTTGGTCCGTGTTGTTTATATGAGGATTATTGCCTTCCCGATGCACATTATCTTGGTTATTGATCTGCAGTGTCTCAACGGTCTCATGTGCTCCATTGCTTGTCTCAAAAGTTTTATATGTCATTTTTAAACACTACCACAAAATAAGGGTTAATTGATATGCTAAATATTATCCCTATATTCCGACCTACCAATTACATAACAAATAAGCTTAGGTAGGACACACTAGCGAAGGATTTACCCGTCTCTCCTCTCCTAGTTCTAGCCTCAAATCTCAGCCAGGGATCATATCCCTAAGCTTTGATACCAACTATGACACCCCAAAATAGGTATACACAACCCATTCTGAATCGCCAAATACATGGTACATAATTTAAATACAAACTTAATTTACACAATACGACAAACGTAGGCTGAGAGTTTTAATACGAATATTGTCTCGTAGTCAATATCCAAACTCAAATGAAGTCCTCATTACAATTATTATCACACTATTTTATAGAATAGTGAGGACTACTATAGCCACCATCTTGGATAATCACTCCATTCCTCGACTAGTCCCAGCTATATTCTCATTTCCTGAAGAGAACAATGAAAGAAAAGGGTGAGCTCAACTAGCCCAGTAAAGAATATTATGACTAAGATAATGTAGAATAAATTATCCTTAGTCTCCAACAGTATAAAAACTGATAGAATACAATAGACAATAAGTTTAACTGCAGCGGAACAAACAATCCATTAGAAGAGTTAAGTAGAGCATAATGTCTACTATCTTCTATGATTTAGAAGTTCATTATCAATATTTTATCTCTGAAACACATCTAAATAAATAATCCACATCACCGAATTATCCATGCACTACGGGCCAAGGATATTCATTAGTATCACATCCACGAATCATCCATGCACTACGGGCCAAGGATATTCATTAGTTTCACATCCATGAATCATCCATACATAACGGGCCAAGGATATTCGTTATTATCACCAGTGGTTATAATCATGCCAAACAACTGTCCACCAATGCACTACGGGCCAATGAGGACTTTTACCACATCATTTGTAATATTACAAGTCATGATTATACCGATACATAATTCCTAGTCATAATCATACCCATCAATTGTCCATGTATGCACTACGGGCCAAAGATAACATTCACCACAATATAAACATGAGGATGATGACAATGATATAAGAATTCAATCAAGTGAGATCAAGGATAAATATTAAAGATTTATAATTTAATTTATCTAGAGTTTAAGAATGTCCAAATTGTCAACATGATAACTACTTTGTGGAGTAAAATTCAAGAATAATATTCATGTATAAAAAATAATTTGGACAGAAAAGAATTCAATTTTTGTCGTGAATAATACCCTGTAAATAGTACTTCGTGAATAGTACCTCATGAACAGTACCATATTAATAGTATCGTATGTATGAATAATATCGTATGTATGAATAGTGTCGTATGTATGAATAGTACCCATGGATAGTAATTTGGCATGAAAAAGCTTAAAATTTAACAAGAAAGTTAAGAAAAATATTTTCGTGAAACGATACTATATGAAGCGCAAAATTTCAAGGATATTCTACTAATTTCAAGGAGTATAGAAGTAATACTTATCAAAATAAGTGTAGATTTAGGAATATGAAACGAACTAATATTACTTATGTGAGACCCCGAATTTTATGAAATGAAAGTATCCAATTTTTTTATAATTATTCTATTTAGTAAATGGTTAAATTGATAAAAGGTTAAAGTTAAGGGTGATATGTGAAAATTTTTCAAAGTAAGCAAGTTGTCATAAAATAATCGGTGATAAAAGTATAGTAATACGCGTGGTTGCATAATAGTACACGGTATTGTACAATATCTTTGATTATTGATGCTTACGTGAGAAGTCACTCAGTTATACTCAATTATTGCTACAGTAATTGCTGCATCATATCTCTCATATTATTGATTCAATTGTTGTCACAGTATCATCTGCATAATATGTTATAGTATTAAATCCATAATTGAGACGACAAAGTTATTCATATTATTATTTACAATATTGACAATGTCTAGAAGTTCTGTCAAGGAGAGGTTAGATAATCTAATTGCGCGCCAATAGGGAGAAATCCTTATTGGAAAACCCCCTCTTTCCTGGGAACGACCTAGTTGTTAAATATTGTGAGTTATAATATTAATGATGAATAAGTTCGTGTTGATTAAAGATGAAATTGATAATTCCATTGTGTGGGAATTATTAGTGTTAGTGGAAATCGATATTTATTTCGATAATAATTAATGTCTGGAGGTTATATTGGCCAATCGGATAATTAATCGAATAAATGAGCAATTAATTGCTATTAATTCACATGCTTATAACTATGTGTTCACATGTGTATACTATTGATTCACATGATTTACTATTAGGGGAGTTGGTGCAAGATTGATAATACTTGCATGACTAAATTAAAAATGGAGGTATAGATGAAGGCACTATACTATAATTAATTTTTTCACATGTTTATAACTATTGAGTCACATGATTTACTATTGATTCACATGATTTACTATTAGGGGAGGTGGTGCAAGTTTGATAATACTTTCAGGACTAAATTAAAAATAAAAAAAAAGATGAAGGTATTGTACTGTAATATTTCGAGCCTCAAAACGTGCAATTATCAAAACTATATTTTCCTATAAATAGAAGCTCATTCTTCCTTCATTTCTCACCAATTCACTAAATCTCACAAGAGCAATTATTATCGAGAGAAATTATAGAGAGAAAGAAGAAGAGTAGTCTGTTACTTCACTACTCCAGTATCTAGTCTTCTTCTGAGGTAAGGGTTATTATTTTTTTATATTCTAAAGAGATATTATTTTTCGTATTCGTATGAATATTATTATCGTTCAATATTCATTATATTCGTAAGGAATATTATTTCCGTTCAATATTCGTAAGGAATATTATTTTAGCTTCAACCGTTGTAAGTAAGGGTATTATATTCTTTCGTATTCATGAAGAGATTTATTTTCTTTAAATACTCGTAAGGGTTGTTATTCCATTCTTTATTATTATGTTGGAATAACTTTGTCTGCATCTAAAATACCGCATATATGGTGAAATTCTTACATTATTCCATTCTTTATTATTCTCATTGGAATAACTTTTATGCATGCGGTTTATCGCATGCAGTGAATTCATTTGTTATTCCATTCTTTATTATTACATTGGAATATCACATGCATGCGGATTACGCGTGACTGGTTTCATTCTTTATTATTCTGTTTGAATATCACATGCATGCGGATTACGCGCGTGACACAGTTCCATTCTTTATTATTCATTTTGGAATAACTTTTATGCATGCGCGATCTATCGCATGCATGGTGAATTCTTACATTATTCCATTCTTTATTATTCTGTTGGAATAACTTTTTTTATGTGGATTACCGCATGCATGGTGAATGATCCTTCAGTATTCAATCCTTATTAAATTGTGAAAATGATGCATCTACATGGATTACTGCATGGCGGTGAAATTCCATTTGCGATTTCAGATATTCTATTATACTCGTATGAGATATCATTTCTTTTGTGCTCAAATCATAGAATATCATTTTCTTTGGTATTTTTTTTTTTTTTCGAGTTACTATTTATGGGTTACTATTCACCGATTACTATTCACTTTAGTATTATTCACTTTCGGGTATTCGGGGCACTTTTTCGTGTTTTAGTACTATTCACGAGTTACTATTCACGAGTTACTATTCACCCGATTACTATTCACTCTAGTATTATTCACTTTCGGATATTCGGGACACTTTTCATGCTCGAGGTACTATTCACCCAAAAATATATTTCTTTTCTCGTCCAAATTATTTTTGGTACATGAATATTATTCTTGAATTTTACTCTACAAGCGTTATTATGTTGACAATTTGGGCGTTATTGATTTACGGATAAATTAAATTATAAATCTTTAAAATTTATCCTTGAACTTGTTTTTATTGAATTATTATGTCATTGTCATCATCCTCATGCTTATATTGTGATGAAAGTCATCTTTGGCTTACGTGCATAGATGGACTTGGTATGATTATGACCAGGAATTATTCGGTATAATCATGACCGTAATGTAATGAATGATGTGGTAAAAGTCCTCATTGGCCTATATTTCATTGATGGATAGTTGTTGGTATGATTATGACCAGGGATTATTCGGTATAATCATGACCATTGATGATTACATGAATATCCTTGGCCCATAGTGCAGGGATGATTCGATGATGTGGTTTATTTATTAAGCTGAGTCTCAGCGATAAAGTTGATGAAAAACTTTTAAATCATAGAAGATAGTAGATTTTATGCTCTACTTGACTCTTTTAATGGATTGCTTATTCCGCTGCAGTTGTTGATCTAAAACTTATTGTCTAATGTATTCTATCAGTTGTTATACTGTTGAAGGCTAAGGATAATTTATTCTCGCATTATCTTAGTCATAATATTTCTTCTTTGGGCTAGTTGAGCTCACCCTTTCTTTCATTGTTCTCTTGAGAAATGAGAATATAGGCGGACGAGTCGGGGAATAGAGTGATGGTCCAGGATAAATGGCTTTAGTAGTCCTCACTATTCTACGGAATAATGTGATAATAATTTTAATGAAGACTCCAGTGAGTGTGGATATTGTCTAGATGACAATATTCTTATTTAAACTCTCAGCTATGTTTTGTCGTATTTTACACGACTGTTGTATAATTAAGTTATATTTGAATTTATGTACCATGTATCTGACGACTTAAGATGAGTGATGTATACCTATTTTGGGGGCGTCACAGTTGGTATCAAAGCTTATGGATATGATCCCTGGCAGAGATGTGAGACTAGAACTAGGAAGGGAGAGACTGATTAATCCTTCGCTAGTATGACCTACCTAAGCTTATATGTTATTTAATTGGTCGGTCAGAATATAGGGATAATATGTGACATGTCAATTAACCTTTGTTTTGAAGATGTATTCTAGAATGATATCTGAAATACAGGAGATGAACAATGAGAAAATCGTGATAGAGAGGAAATAATCGGGAAGGTATAATCCGAGAAGAAAGCAAGGTATTCTCATCTCTTCGAACTACCAGGTACATAAATTTTGAGGGCAAAATTTCATAAGAAGGGGAGATTGTGAGACCCCAAATTTTATGAAATGAAAGTATCCAATTTTTTTATAATTATTCTATTTAGTAAATGGTTAAATTGATAAAAGGTTAAAGTTAAGGGTGATATGTGAAAATTTTTCAAAGTAAGAAAGTTGTCATAAAATAATCGATGATAAAAGTATAGTAATACGCGTGGTTGCATAGTAGCACACGGTATTGTACAGTATCTTTGATTATTGATGCTTACGTGAGAAGTCATTCAGTTATACTCAATTATTTCTACAGTAATTGCTGCATCATATCTCATATATTATTAATTCAATTGTTGTCACAGTATCATCTGCATAATATGTTATAGTATTAAATCCATAATTGAGACGACAAAGTTATTCATATTATTATTTACAATATTGACAATGTCTAGAAGTTTTGTTAAGGAGAGGTTAGATAATCTAATTGCGCGCCAATAGGGAGAAATCCTTATTGGAAAGCCCCCTCTTTCCTGGGAACGACCTGATTGTTAAATATTGTGAGTTATAATATTAATGATGAATAAGTTCGTGTTGATTAAAGATGAAATTGATAATTCCATTGTGTGGGAATTATTAGTGTTAGTGGAAATTGACATTTATTTCGATAATAATTAATGTCTGGAGGTTATATTGACCAATCGGATAATTAACCGGATAAATGAGCAATTAATTGCTATTAATTCACATGCTTATAACTATGTGTTCACATGTGTATACTATTGATTCACATGATTTACTATTAGGGGAGTTGGTGCAAGATTGATAATACTTGCATGACTAAATTAAAAATGAAGGTATAGATGAAGGTACTATACTATAATTAATTTTTTACATGTTTAGAACTATTGAGTCACATGATTTACTATTGATTCACATGATTTACTATTAGGGGAGGTTGTGCAAGTTTGATAATACTTGCAGGACTAAATTAAAAATAAAGGAAAAGATAAAGGTATTGTATTGTAAAATTTCGAGCCCCAAAACGTGTAATTATCGAAACTATATTTTCCTATAAATAGAAGCTCATTCTTCCTTCATTTCTCACCAATTCACTAAATCTCACAAGAGCAATTATTATCGACAGAAATTATAGAGAGAAAGAAGAAGAGTAGTCTGCTACTTCACTACTCCAGTATCTAGTCTTCTTCTGAGGTAAGGGTTGTTATTTTTTTATATTCTGAAGAGATATTATTTTTCGTATTCGTGTGAATATTATTATCGTTCAATATTCATTATATTCGTAAGGAATATTATTTCCGTTCAATATTCGTAAGGAATATTATTTTCGTTCAACCGTTGTAAGTAAGGGGTATTATTCTTTCGTATTCATGAAGAGATTTATTTTCTTTCAATACTCGTAAGGGTTGTTATTCCATTCTTTATTATTATATTGGAATAACTTTTATCTATCTAAGTACCGCATACATAGTGAAATTCTTACATTATTCCATTCTTTATTATTCTCGTTGGAATAACTTTTATGCATGCGGTTTATCGTACATGCCGTGAATTCTATTGTTATTCCATTCTTTATTATTACATTGGAATATCCTCATGCATGCGGATTATGTATGACCTGGTTCCATTCTTTATTATTCTATTGGAATATCCTGTTTGTGCGGATTACGCATGACCTAGTTCCATTCTCTATTATTCTGTTTGAATATCCTATCTGTGCAGATTACGCATAACCTGGTTCCATTCTTTATTATTCTGTTGGGAATAACCTGTCCGTGCGGTCTATCGCATGCATGGTGAATTTTTCTGTTATTCCATTCTTTATTATTCTGTTGGAATAACCTGCCTATGTGGATTACCGCATGCATGGTGAATGATCCTTTGTATTCATTCCTTATTAAATTATGGAAATGATCTGTCTACGTGGATTACCGCATGGCGGATGAAAATCTATTTGCAGTTTCGTATATTCTATTATACTCGTATGAGATATCATCTCTTTTGTACTCGTCATGGAATATCATTTTCTTTGGTATTTTTCTTTTATGAATTACTATTCATAGATTACTATTCACCTGGTTACTATTCACTCTAGTATTATTCACTCGGGTATTCGGGCACTTTTCGTGCGAGTACTATTCACGAGTTACTATTCACTTTCAAGTTACTATTCACCCAATTACTATTCACTCTAGTATCATTCACTCGGGGTATTCGGGACACTTTTCATGTTGGGGTACTATTCCCAAGTACTATTCATGGGGTACTATTCACTTCAAAAATATATTTCTTTTACTCATCCAAATTATTTTTGGTACATGAATATTATTCTTGAATTTTACTCTAAAGCAAAGATTATCATGTTGACAATTTGGACGTTATTGATTTCTAGATAAATTAAATTATAAATCTTTAAAATTTATCCTTGAACTTATTTTATTGAATTATTATATTATTGTCATCATCCTCATGCTTATATTGTGATTAAAGTCATCTTTGACTTACGTGCATAGATGGACTTGGTATGATTATGACCAGAGATTATTCGGTATAATCATGACCGTAATGTAATGAATGATGTGGTAAAAGTCCTCATTGGCCTGTAGTTCATTGATGGACAGTTGTTGGTATGATTATGACCAAGGATTATTCGGTATAATCATGACCATTGATGATTACATGAATATCCTTGGCCCGTAGTTCAGGGATGATTCGATGATATGGTTTATTTATTAAGCTAAGTCTCAGCAATAAAGTTGATAAAAAACTTTTTAAATCATAGAAGATAGTAGATTTTATGCTCTACTTGACTCTTCTAATGGATTGCTTATTCATTGCAGCTTGTTGATCTAAAACTTGTTGTCTATTGTATTCTATCGGTTGTTATCTTCGTTGAAGGCTAAGGATAATTTATTCTGCATTATCTTAGTCATAATATTTCTTACTGGGCTAGTTGAGCTCACCCTTTCTTTCATTGTTCTCTTCAGGAAATGAGAATATAGCTGGGACGAGACGGGGAATGGAGTGATGATCCATGATAAATGGCTTTAGTAGTCCTCACTATTCTACGGAATAATGTGATAATAATTGTAATGAGGACTCCATTGAGTGTGGATATTGTCTAGATGAAAATATTCTTGTTTAAACTCTCAGCTATGTTTTGTCGTATTTTACACGACTGTTGTATAATTAAGTTGTATTTGAATTTATGTACCATGTATCTGGCGACTCAAGATGAGTGATGTATACCTGTTTTGGGGGCGTCACAACTTACATACTACAGAGTATGGAAGAAAATATTATTTCTTACGAATATTGAATGAAAATAATATCCCTTACGAATATTGAACGAAAATAATATTCCTTACGAATATTAAATGAGAATCATTTTCCTTACGAATATGAAAAATAATATCTCTTACGAATATGAAATAAATAATACCCCTTACCTGAAAAGGAGAGTACTTCTGGTTGGTATAGCGGGGATATTCTTGAAGAAAACTTGCACTATTTGTAACACTCAAAGTTTCCTTAAACTCAAAAGAAATACGCTTAATATTATAGAAGAAGAATTCTTTGATTTCGGTGTGATTTTCATTTCTAAACTAAGCATCCTATTTATAGGAGAATGGCAAGATACTATTTAGGAAATAATCACGGACTTCACAGTAAAATTTGGACGAATTCACGGATGAAATTCGACGGTTTCACGTGATTTTTACTATGCAGCACTATGCAAACACTCTACAGTACTATGCAACACTATGCATTACTATGCAAACACTATGAAGTACTGTGCAAACATTATGCAAGATAAAACAAAAACTGAGATAACTTTCTACCGACGATTTTGAAAAATGAGTAAGTGGCGGTCCATGTAATAAGCCAAATTTATAATAAATACTTCATGACAAACCCCTTTTATTTATCACAATTCACTTGATTAAACATATTTTTAATCTTTTAACATTTATTCATCATTAATATTACAACTCACAATATTAACAATCAGATCATTCCCAGGAAAGAGGGGGCTTTCCGATACGGTAAAATATCGTGTGCTACTGTGCAACCACGCGTATTACTGTACTTTTATCACAGGGCATTTCAACAGTTTAACGGTAAAAGTCTTGTCGTTATTTTTATAAAAAGATTATTTTTGTCGCTTTCTAAATTCGACAGTAATTTCGTTGTGAGGTCCACCAATGATTGTGCCGTCGTACGGATATTCCCTGATAAACCGAATATTCCCCGATCAAACGAATATTTTATGACAACTTGCTTACTTTGCAAAATTTGTAAATATTACCCACAACTATACCATTATATCAAATCCACACCTTATTATTCAAAATGATATTTAGGAAAAATTAAATCTTTATTCATAAAAGTTGGGGTTTTACATATAAAGAGTTGAGCCAAAATTTAATCTTGTAGTCACTCTCGGACTCCTTTTTCTAACAATTTGTTGTGAATTTTCACATGAGCAAGCTAGATATCAGTTTTTCTGATTTGCTTAACATGTTGAAAACCGTTGAGATTCATTTTCTATCTAAGAAAGACCAAGTCTTACTGGTAGATAACTCTTTCAGGAAGCGGAAGAGGGTCAAAGGATCTTTTGAAAGGAATAACAGTTCAAAGAAGGCAAAAGGAAAGGCAAATACAAAGGACAATAAAAACAAAATTGATATGAATAACAAAAGAGTTTGCTTCCACTGGAATAAGCCTGGACACTAGAAAAAAACTACAAGAAGTGTCTTGCAAAAGCTGACCAGAAGAAGCTTAGTGAAGCTTCAGTTATAAATATATAGGTTTGTTCATGATTGAAATAAATCTTTCTGTAAATCAAGGTTCTACTTGGGTATTGGATACCAACACTAGTTCTCATAAATATAGTTTTATGAAGGGACCAAGCAGAAGTCGAAAGCTAAACAAAGAAAAGTAATATTCCTGCGTGTGTGAAATGGAGCAAAGGTTGCTACATTAACTGTAGTAGCTTATTGTTTAGCATTGCCTACGGGCACGTATATTAAGTTAATAAGTTGTTATTATGTTCCAGTTCTCATTAAAAACATTATTTCCATTCCTGTGACACCCCCAAATCTAGATACTTCATTCCCACAGGATTTGGTGCTTACTTATCAAAAACTATTACATCTAACTACCCATAATAAAGGATAAAGACATAATTAAAATAATTTAAACACTAATCTCTCCCATTAAAGGGTTACATCATCATCTCAAATTAAATCCCAGGTAATCTAACTTTAAAATTATTACATCAGTTTGCGGAATACATCACATATTTAAAACAAGTCTTGAAACATAAAACATTTAAATAAAATTATCATAAGTCTTCATCATTTGGACATCTTGCCCTTGCCTTTGCTAGTCGATGACTCATCAACTTTCTCCACTTTAGCTGTAGTGTTAATTGCAAGAGTGAGCAAACAAATGCTCACTGATATAGAACGTAGCAATGATAATAACATGAGAGTGAACAACGAAAGCTGAATAATAAAGAACTTGTTCTACAAATCAAACTAGAAAACAAGTTCGAACTTTAATTATCTGAGGGTCTTAAGACCACGAACTATGTCCCCGGTACTTAGGTATTATTACCCAACCTTAACGATCATTTAGACTATACTTTTGACCCTTCTTTTTCGTATTTAGGGGGATCAACCCTTTGTACCATGTATTGTGCACAAACATCTAAACGTTACACGTACAAAAATCCCCTATGTTAGGGTTGTTCGTCTCAGTTTGGATTTAGAATTTCCTCACTAAAGAAAGTTTAGTTTGGAACTAGCTTATCAGTGTTTCTAAAATTTTAGAACACTATTCAAATATAGATTAATTCAATCAATAAAGGTTTGCTTAATACTTGAAGGTTTAATACAACGATAAAGCTTTGAACAAGGTTATCAAAGTCAAAAATTGAATAACAATAATATATAATTGAGTAATCATGATATACATGCAAAGCGCTATAGAAGAGTTAAAACAATCTCCCTTGAATCAATGTATTAAAATATTATATGCTTTGAATAATAATTAGAAACTAAATCTAAGCTCAATGTAACGAATTAGGTTACATAAGCTTGTACAAACATACGTGAAGATAGGTTAAGCTTTCTCAAATTCATAAAGAATGTTAGAAACTTGCAGAATAATAATATGGGAATGGAAACTTGCGTTCGATATGAAAAGAACAAAGTTCGAAAGCTTGGTCAATTGTAAAGAGATAAGGTTTAGAGCTTGCACAATTATAAAAGTAGGGTTAGAGAACTTGCCAGGTTGAAAAACATAAAGGTAGCGTCAGTTAGAAAAAGCCAAAGGCCACAAGGCCATGTTTGGCTGAACACATAAATCCCATAACTAAATTATTTAAATAATATTTATATTATATAGTTATACTTATCACACATTACTTCAATTAATTAAATAACTTTGATTTTAGCTTATAATAATAATAAAATTTTTATTATCATTATACTTAAAATTAATAAATAATTATATATCTAATTTAATTAATAAATTAGACACATCACTTTATTTAATTTATTCATTTTCATTAAATTAAATAATTCATTTAATTAACTAATTTCTTAAATATTAAGCAATTGATTTAATTTAATTATCTCCTTAAATTAAATCCATCAAATAAAATTATCGTTACTCGATTCAATTAACATGAATTAATTTAGTTACTAAATTAATTCATCACAATTCATCAAATATTTATTTTTCTAAGCAACTAAATTATTTAAAATATTTATTTAATTCAATAAATATTTTTAAATTAAATTACAAATTCCTCGATCGTTACAATTCCGTTGTTGGACAAGGAAGTTTTTGATATTATATTTAGGAACAATGGTTGTTCTATTTATATTAATAATATTTTGTTTGGAACTGGAAGATTACTTGATGGACTTTATATAGTTGACTTATATGAAAATATTTTGCAAATTAAAAAAACTAATAAAAGAAAAGGGGATGATCATTCAAAAATTGAATATGTATTTGATGAAATATAAGTCTGAATCATTTGAAAGGTTCAAAATAAATTTCTAGATCATCTTAAATGGTTGTCTCTCACAATGGATTCCTAATACGTCATAATTTAGTCGTGTATTTGAAAGGAAAAATCTTACCATATTGGAAACAGTATAATCCATGATGATTTTTACCAAAATTTTAGTATCCTTTTGGGGTAATGCCCTAGAAATGGTTGTATATCTCCTAAATAAGATACCCTCAAAATTCGGCACCAAGACTCCATATGAGTTATGGACAGGGAGGAAACCTAGCCTTAAGTATGTTAAGATTAAGGGTTGTCCAGCTTATGTGAAAAAGGTTTCAAGAGGATAAGCTTGGGACAAATTTGACAAGTGCAGACACTTGTGGGATATCCTACAGTAAGTTTAGGGTATATGCTCTATAATCCTACTGAGCAAAAGATGTTTGTTGTGAAACATGTTGCCTTCTTGGATAAAGTTGTTTATCATTGAAGGGGCTAGCGGGAGGGTAATAGATCTTGAAGGAGTTCAAAAACCACAAAGCACTATAAGTTAACTAGAGGAATCTGTAGATATATAGACCTATTGTACCACAACCGAATCGTAAATTTAAAAAAGTACCGAAGATACCTGGGAGGTATGAATTCATCATGGATGATGATGATGAGGTACACATCATAGAGGATGATGATGAAGTTACATATGATGAGGCTATGTGTAGTAGACACTCCGAGAAATGGCAGATGACCATGAAATTAGAAATGGACTCAATGTATGAAAAACCAAGTGTGGACCTTGGTTGACCCTCCGGTAGGCATAAAGCCTAAAGGGTGTATATGGGTCTTTAAGAGAAAGACCAGAGTAAATGGAAAGGTAGAGACCTATAAGTCCAGACTGATTGAAAAGGTTTCAAATAAAGTCAAGGAGTTGACTATGATACCTTTATACTGGTAGAAATGCTTAAGTCAATTTTACTTGTAATTGCAGTTTATTATTACGAAATCTGGCAAATGGACGTGGAGACGCCCTTCCTCAATGGTGATTAAAGGAGAATGTATGCATAATACAGTCAGATTGATTTGTTTCAAAGGTTGAAGCAAATTATGTATGTGAGCTACAATGATCCATTTATAGATTGAAGCAAGCTTCTTAAAGATGGAATATTTGTTTTGATGAGATAATCAAAAGAGTTTGATTTTATCAAAAATAAGGATGAACCATGTGTGTACATGAAGGTCAGTGGGAACGCTGAGACATTCCCAGTATTATATGTTAATATACTATGAATAGGGAATGTAGACACTCGAAATTTTGCATTCCTGTTACTAACATTGCAGGAGGGCAGAATCGTCTTTCAGAGATAACCCTGGAGGACAAAATAGTTCCAGTTCCGGAAATCACATCGGAGAAGCCTTTTCAATCTCGGATATAACCCCTAGATATTTAATCCTATAAATAACACTGGGAATTTCACTCTCAACATCGGAGATAACCCCGAGGAGTGCCGTTGCAGTTCCGGAGATAACCCCGGAGATGCTCATTTCAACCCTTGCAATCAGCTGAAAAAAGCCAAAGGCCACAAGGCCATGTTTGGCTGAACACATAAATCCCATAACTAAATTATTTAAGTAATATTTATATTATATAGTTATACTTGTCACACATTACTTCAATTAATTAAATAACTTTGATTTTAGCTTATAATAATAATAAAATTCTTATTATCATTATACTTAAAATTAATAAATAATTATATATCTAATTTAATTAATAAATTAGACACATCACTTTATTTAATTTATTCATTTTATTAAATTAAACAATTCATTTAATTAACTAATTTCTTAAATATTAAGCAATTGATTTAATTTAATTATCTCCTTAAATTAAATCCATCAAATAAAATTATCATTACTCGATTCAATTAACATGAATTAATTTAGTTACTAAATTAATTCATCAAATATTTATTTTCCTCAACAACTAAATTATTTAAAATATTTATTTAATTCAATAAATATTTTTAAATTAAATTACAAATTCCTCGATCGTTACATCCTTCCCTCCTTAAAAGGATTCTGTCCCCAGAATCACAACTCGAAAAAGAAAAATTTATCCGTTACATTCTTCCCTCCTTGTGAGATTCTCATCCCCGAATCGCTTATACAAATCAAACAAACAACTGAGGATAATTCCTCATCAAAACGCTTTCAAGTTCCCACATAGCTTCTTCAGCATTGTGGTTCCTCCAGATTACCTTAACATCACCTTATTCCTCAGTACTTGCTCTTTTCTGTCAACAATTTGAACAAGGACTTCTTCATATGATAAATCTTTCTCAAATTGTAAGGGCTCATATTCTATAACATGTTTATAGTCATGCTTATATGGTCTCAATACCGAGATATGGAAAACATTATGAATATGCTCCAACTCCGGAGGTAAGGCTACCTCGTACGCCACTTCATCAACACGTCGAAGCACTTCGAAAGGTCCTATAAATCTAGGGCTCAATTTCTCCTTCTTGCCAAATCGAATTTTCCCCTTCCAGGGAGATACTTTCAAGAAAACATAACTACCGACATCGAATTCCCGATTACATGCCGATCTTGATCGGCATATTTCTTACATCATCTTGTGCATTATCGGTCTCGCTTGAATCACTTTGATGATCTCGACAGTCTGTTGCACCAATTCTGGACCCAATAGCTGACGTTCACCAACCTCGTCCCAACATAATGGAGTTCTGCACTTCCGGTCGTATAACGCTTCGTAAGGCGGCATGCCAATACTTGCATGATAACTATTATTATAAGCAAATTCCACCAATGGCAGATGGTTATCCCAATTTCCCTTGAAATCCATAATACACTCTCTGAGCATATCCTCCAGTGTTTGGATGGTTCTCTCACTTTGTCCGTCGGTCTGAGGATGGTACGCCGTGCTCATTCTCAGCTGTGTTCCCAAATACTCTTGTAATCGTTTCCAGAAATTAGATGTGAAACGTGGATCTCTATCTGATACAATAGACACATGTACACTGTGTCTTGACACAATCTCTTTGATGTATAGTTTTGCTAACCGATCTAGAGTAAATTGAATCTTGATTGGAAAAAAGTGTGCTGACTTCATCAATCGATCGACAATCACCCAAATGGCATCGTAACCTTGCTGAGTCGTTGGAAGACCTACCACAAAATCCATTGTGATATGCTCCCATTTCCATTCTGGTATCTCTAACGGTTGTAATAATCCGCTTGGCCTTTGATGTTCAGCTTTGACTTTTTGACACGTTAAGCATTTCGCCACACACTCAGCCACATCCCTCTTCATATTCGGCCACCAAAAATGATGTTCGAGCGGACAACACGTTGCATGCTGTCGTGCTTGAGAAGGCGGGACCATGAGCCGGGACACCCAGTGACCAAGTGAGATGCACTGCGGCTCCCCTCTATAAATAAAGGGCTTGGGGTGGCCATTTTGTAAGAGAAAATGGCGAGGAAGCCCGGTCTAATTTACTCTTTACACACTATAAATTAAGTATTTTCTCATTTTAAACACTTGTGAGCTCATATATTGCTATATTTTTACCGGTGGGAACCGTGTGACGCCCCCAAAATAGGTATACATCACCTATTCTAAGTCGCCAAATACATGGTACAGAATACAAATAAAATCTTAAATATACAACATGAGCTGTGATTTTAATACAAATATTGTCTTCTAGACAGTATTCAAACTCAAAATAAGTCCTCAATACATTTAATATCACACTATTTCATAGAATAGTGAGGACTACTAATGCTATCATCTGGACCGTCACTCCGTTCCCCGACTAGTCCCTGCTACGTTCTCATTTCCTGAAGAGAAAAATGAAAGTAAAAGGGTGAGCTCAACTAGCCCAGTAAGAAATATTATGACTAAGATAATGCAGAATAAATTATCGTTAGCCTTCAACAGTGTTAAACTGATATAATATAACAAACATCAAGTTTAACTACAGCGGAATAAACAATCCATTAAAAGAGTCAAATAGAGAATAAAATCTACAATCTTTTATGATTTAAAAGGTTTTCATCACTTTTATCATTTGGGACTCAACTTAATAAATAATCCACATCATCCCCACTTACTGACGAGGATATTCATTAGTATCACAACCACAATTTATCCATGCACTACGGGCCAAGGATATTTGTGTATTCATCAATGGTCATGATCATGCCAACAACATGTCCATCAATGCACTACTGACTAATGAGGACTTTTACCACATCATTTGTAACATTACGGTCATGATTATACTTAGAATAATCCTCGGTCATAATCATACCAAGTCCATCTATACTACAGAATACGAGATGACTTTCAACATAATATAAACATGAGGATGATGATAATGATATAAGAGTTCAATAAAACAAGTTCAAGAATTAATTTATCCGAGAACTAATAACGTCCAAATTGTCAACATGATACTTCTTTGTAGAGTAAAATTCAAGAATGCTCAGAAGAATATTTCCATGAAAAGATCTTTGGATGAAGCGCAAATATCAAGGATATTCCACTAATTTCATGGAGTATAGAAGTCAAAACTTTAAACAACTGAGTATAATAAAGAATGAAATAACAAAAGAAACCACTAGGTATGCGATAGATCGCATGCATACGTGTTATTCAACGTAATAATAAGTAATGGAACCGAGTCGTCAATAGCGCGCGATAGACAAGATATTCCAACGTAATAATAAATAACGAGAACCGAATCAAAGTAAATTTACACCGACAAGATGTTCTAACGAGATAATAAATAACGGAACCGGTCATGCGTAAGCATTGCGCAGACGTGATGTTCCAAATGAATAATAAAGAATGGAATAATAGAAGAATTTCACCATGTATGCGGTACTTGGCAGACAAGTTATTCCAATATAATAATAAAGAAACGGAATAAGAATAATTTCACCAAGTATAGGGTAGCCAGGCGTATCAAAGTTATTCCAATGAAATAATAAAGAATGGAATAACGAAGTTTTCTTCATGAATACGAAAAGAAATAATACCCTTTACCTTAGAAGAAGCTGGATATAGGAGTAGTGAAGTAGCGAGAATACTTTTCTTCTTTCTCTCTATAGTTTCTCTCTCTAGAGTTTCGATGAATTCGTAAGAAATAATGAAGGAATGAGCTTATTTATAGGAGAATGGACCTAATAAGTAACTAATTCATGAACGGTCCAGATTGATTTACTTTTAAACCAGACGGTCCATATTGATTTACTATGCAATATTAATAAAATATTCTAATAAAACAAAATCTTTTAAATAAAATATAATATATTCTATTTATAATCTAATAAAACGAATAACTTTATAAAAGTATTCTATTTTATATAAAAAGTTTTTCTGTTTTATTACATTAATAATACTAATAAAATAAAATTTATATATAATATATATATAAACTTCCATGACTTCATAAAAAGACACCTCAATATATTTAACAACATTTATCATCATTATTATAATTCACAATATTAATCGACCGAATTCGTTCCCGGAAAGAGGAGCTTTCCAATAAGGATTTCTCCCTATTGAAGTAATTAGGTGACCAAACCTCTCCTTGGCAGAACTTCTAGACATCGTTAATATTATAAATAATAATATTAATAACTCTGTCATCTCAATTATTGATTTAATAATATATAAAATATCAACAATAATTGAATCAAATAACGTGAGATCTTATGCAACAATTCTTGATGCAATAATTGAACAAAAGCGAGTGACTTCTCACGTAAGCATCAATAATCAATACCGTGTGCTACTATGCAACCACGCCGTATTCCTGTGCATTTTTTAACACCGTGTGTTTTCAATGCTTAACGGTAAAACTTTCACCGTTATTTTTATAAAATATTTTTGTCATTTTCTCAATCAAACAATAATTCCATTGTGGTGTCCACTAATGATTGTCTTGTGGTCGTCTGAATATTCCTGTTAAAATGAATATTCCAGACCAATCGAATATTATATAACAACTTGCTTACTTTGTAAAATTTATAAATATTACCCATAACTATAACATTAAATCAAATTCATTCTATAATATTTAAAAATGATATTTATAGAAAAATCATCTTTATTAAAAAAAGTTGGGGTCTTATAACCTCCCCTTCTTATGAAATTTCGCCCTAGAAATTAGGGTACATACCTGGTATGTCGAAGAGGTAAGGATACCTTGATTTCATTTCAGATTCTAATTCCCTTGTCATTTTCTCAACATCGTGGTTTTTCCACAAAACTTTGACTTTAGTTATAACCTTGGAGCGTAGAATATGTTCCTTCTTATCCAAGATTTGAACATGAACCTCTTCGTACATTAAATCTTCCGCTATTTCGTCTGGTTCTAACTCAATAATGTGGTTCGGGTCTTCCACATATTTACGTAACATAGATATGTGAAAAACGTTATGAACATGAGACATACTTGGTGGTAAAGCGAGTCTATAGGCCACAGTTCCTACTCGATCGAGGATTAAAAATGGGCCAATGAATCGAGGATTGAGCTTTCCTCTCTTTCTAAATCTTGTAACTCCTTTCCCTGGAGCAACAAGTAACAACACATGATCTCCAATATTGAATTCCACGTCCTTTCGATGAAGATCAGCATAACTCTTTTGTCGATCTTGTGAGGTTTTTATACATTGCCGGATTGTTTGAATCTTTTTCGTAGTCATACGTACCAACTCCGGTCCCAACAACATTGCTTCACCCACCTCATCCCAAAGATATCTTTGAAGCGACACTTTCTTCTATACAACGCTTGAATGGAGCCATGCCAATACTTGCTTGATAACTGTTGTTGTAGGAAAACTCCACCAATGGTAAGAACTTGTCCCAACTTCCCTTGAAGTCAAGGACACAGAGTTTTAATAAATCTTCAAGAGTTTGTATAGTCCTCTCTGATTGTCCGTCCGTCTGAGTATGATACGCCGAACTAAATCGTATATCCGTGCCCATAGCTTTTTGCAAACTAACCCAAAATCGTGAAGTGAATCTTGGGTCTCAATCAGAAACTATGGATACTAGCATACCATGCAATTTTACAACCTCGTTTATGTACTTACGAGCAAGACATTCAAGTGTATAAGTTTCTCGTATAGGTAAAAAATGAGCAGACTTGGTCAATCTATCAACAAAGACCCAAATTGCATCAATGCCTTGAGAAACCTTGGGAAGACCAGTAACGAAATCCATGGTAATGTGCTCCCACTTTCGTTCTGGAATTTCAAGTGGTTGCAATGGACCTTTTGGTACTTGATGCTCCGCCTTGACTCGTTGACAAGTTAGACACCTTGAGATAAACAGTGCTATGTCTCTCTTCATATTGCTCCACCAAAATGTATGACGAAGATCACAATACATTTTGGTACTCCCATGATGGATTGCAAATGGTGTGTTGTGAGCCTCTATCATGATTTAATACTTTAAATCAGGGTCATTAGGAACACAAAGTCTGGAGTTGACTTGAAGTATTCCTTCTTCATCGATTCTTGCTTCCAGCATAGCACCTTTTTGCACTTTCTTCCTCATACGCATCAGCTTCAGGTCTGTAGCTTGAGCAACTTTAACTTTATCGATTAAAGTCGATTCTACTCATATATTCGCCATCATCACGTGGGTCCCCTGGTCTTTTATCTCTATCTCCATCCTTTGCAAGTCATACAACCGGCCTTTTGCATTGACAATATCGCTTTTCGTACCGCATATGATCTTCTACTCAATGCGTCACCTACCACGTTAAACTTTTCGGGATGGTATTGGATGGTATGATCATAATCTTTCAGCAGTTCAAGCCAACGTCGTTGTCGCATGTTGAGTTCCTTTTGAGTGAAGAAATATTTGAGGCTTTTATGATCCGTAAAGATCTCCACTTTCTCCCCATACAAGTAATGCCTCCAAATCTTTAGTGCAAAAACGACTGCTGCCAACTCTAGATCATGAGTAGGATAATTCCTCTCATATTCTTTGAGTTGTCGAGAGGCATAGGCTATGACTTTCCCATGTTGCATAAGAACACATTCTAACCCTTTGCCCGAAGCATCACTTGTAGATGACAAATCCTTCTTGAGCGGATGGTATTGTCGAAATAGGTCTTGAAATGAGTCTTCTCTTGAGTTCTTGAAAAATCTTCTCGCATTCCTCACTCCAACCGAATTTTGTATCTTTCCGAGTCAGCTGAGTTAATGGAGTAGCAATTCGAGAAAACCCTTCTACTAATCTCCGATAATAACCAGCTAAGCCGAGAAAGCTACGTACTTCGGTCATTGATTTAGGTTGTTCCCAGGTTTGAATAGCTTTAATCTTTGCCGGGTCAACAGATATTCCATGACTTGATACCACGTGCCCAAGGAATGCTACCTCCTCAAGCCAGAACTCGTATTTCTTCAACTTGGCATAAAGCTTGTTTTCACGAAGCTTTTGGAGTATCAGCCTCAAGTGTTGCTCATGATCTTCACGGCTTTTGGAATATATGAGGATGTCATCAATAAAGACGACCACAAAGTGATCCAAATATTCCTTGAATACTCGGTTCATCATATCCATGAAGGCAGTAGGAGCATTAGTCAATCCAAGAGACATGACTAGGAATTCATAATGCCCGTACCGAGTTATGAAAGCTGTCTTTGGAATGTCATCGGTTCTAATCTTCAATTGATGATATTCGGAACGAAGATCAATCTTTGAAAAGAATTTGACACCTTGCAACTGGTCAAACAGTTCATCAATACGTGGCAATGGGTGCCTATTTTTAATGGTGATATGATTCAACTCCCGATAATCAATACAAAGTCGCATACTCCCATTATTCTTCTTCACGAATAGAACAGGAGCACCCCAAGGAGAAGTACTAGGACGAATAAAGCCAATGTCTAACCATTCCTGTAATTGGGTCTTTAACTCCTGAAGTTCAATATGAGCCATTCGATATGGGGCTTTGGAAATAGGTTTTGTACCAGGTTCAAGGTCGATACAAAATTCAATTTCACGCTCTGGGGGTAGGCCAGGAAGTTCTTCAGGGAATACGTCAGGAAATTCATTAACAATAGAAATATCATTCAAAACTGATGTATTTTTGTTTAGATCCGTGACATGAGCTAAGAAAGCTTGACATCCATTTTTCAATAAACGAATAGCTTTATGGCTTGAGATGACAGTGATTGATTTTAATGGTTTGGTTGCTTGAATTCGCATAATAGGTTGGTTAGGAATATGAAAGCTAACAACCTTACGAAAATAATCAATTTTTGCATGATGAGTAGTTAACCAATCAATCCCTAGAATCACATCAAATGCAAGTATTTTCAATGAAATAAGATCGACAGGTAATGTGAGGGTACCGATTTGAACCAAATAAGACTTATAAACAGTGGATGTAATGAAGGTTTCTCCCAATGGAGTTTCAATAGATAAGTCAAAGTCTAATTTCTTCAGAGTCAAATTTAAACGTTGAGCGCAAGTAAGAGAAATAAAACAATGGGTAGAACCGGTATCAAATAAGGAATAAACTTCGCTAGAGTTTATGATAAGCTTACCCGTGATGACCTCATTCGGGTTTCTTGCTTTCTAGGAGGTCACGACAAACGCTCTCCCTTGAACTACCAGTTTTATCTTGTCTGGGACGGCCTTTGATGCCTCCATCCCAGCTGGACTTGTCTTCGGTGCACGATAAAATCGGGCCAGGTGACCTTCTCTTCCACAATTGTAACATGCTTTGGATGGCATCGCGCAGTTTGGACTGATGTGTCCCTCCCCTCCACATTTGAAGCATATGATAGGTGGTCGTTCTCCTTCCTTAACGACGGGTGCTGATGCTGACGTCTTTCCATCATTGTTTAATCTCCTCTTCTTGAAATGTTCACTCTTATTATTTTGACCATGATTACCACCGAAGTGGTTACATTTCTGGCATGTTGATTCCCTCTACGCTTGTTGTCACCGCTTCGATGACTGCTATCACTGGTATTATCATTTTGTCGGCTGCTCTCTTTTGGTTGGGTTGACTCATTATCGCACTGCAATAACTGAGCCCTATTAACAACATCTGAATACAAGCAAAGTTTATGAGAAATGAGGTATTGACGTATCTCGGGTTTCAAACCTCTTAGAAACATCCGTGTCATTCTCTCCTCATTATCAACCAAATGGGACGCAAACCGGGATAACTCGGCAAACTTGGCTTCGTACTGCGACACGGTCATGTTGTTTTATTCTAGTTTTATTGAACTCTACCTCTTTCATGTGACGAATACTTTCGGGAAAGTACTTGTCGTTGAACATTTCTTAGAAATTCTCCCAAAACATCTTCAGTGCGGCAGGTTGAGTACGCTTTACAGATTCCCACCAGTAATCTGCCTCTGCCCGTAACATGAAGGTGGCAAAGGGAACCTTTTTCCCCTCGAAGAATCCCAAGACATCAAATATCTTGTTGATCTGCTTTATCCACGTCTCCGCCTTAAGTGGTTTTGGCTCTCCAAAAAATTCCGATGGTCCCAGCTTCTTGAACTTCTTAGCAGTGACCGTCCGAGAGTTGCCAGTGTTTCCACCTGCATTTTGGACAGGAGTCGCTCTTGCCTGATGTTGCATGAATTGCATAAAGCCTCTGAACATTCCATCGTTCATTATTTGGTCAGTGTTGTTGTTTGCATGAGGATTGTCGCCTTCTTGATGCACATTGTCCTGATTATTGATCTGTGGAGACTCAACGGTCTCCTGTGCTCCATTGCTAAACTCAACATTCTCGGATGCCATTTTCAAATACTGCCACAAAACAAGGGTTAATTAACATATCACATATTATCCTTATACTCTGACCAACCAATTAAATACCAAATAAACTTAAGTAGGTCATACTAGCGAAGGAATTCTCCGTCTCTCCCCTCCTAGTTCTTGTCTCACATCTCGGCCTGGGATCATATCCTAAGCTTTGATACCAAGCTGTGATGCCCCCAAAATAGGTATACATCACACCTTCTACGAGTATGAAATACATGGTACAGAATACAAATACAATCTTAAATATACAACATGAGCTGTGAATTTTAATACAAATATTATCTTCTAGATAGTATTCAAACTCAAAATAAGTCCTCAATACATTTATTATCACACTATTTCATAGAATAGTGAGGACTACTAATGCTATCCTCTGGACCGTCACTCCGTTCCCTGACTAGTCCCTGCTACGTTCTCATTTCCTGAAGAGAACAATGAAAGTAAAAGGGTGAGCTCAACTAGCCCAGTAAGAAATATTATGACTAAGATAATGCAGAATAAATTATTGTTAGCCTTCAACAGTGTTAAACTGATACAATATAACAAACATCAAGTTTAACTACAGCGGAATAAGCAATCCATTAAAAGAGTCATGTAGAGAATAAAATCTACTTTCTTTTATGATTTAAAAGGTTTTTCATCACTTTTATCGCTGGGACTCAGCTTAATAAATAATCCACATCATCCCTGCATTACGACCAAGGATATTCATTAGTATCACAACCACAATTTATCCATGCACTACGGGCCAAGGATATTCGTGTATTCATCAATGGTCATGATCATGCCAACAACTGTCCATCAATGCACTACGGTCAATGAGGACTTTTACCACATCATTTGTAACATTACAGTCATGATTATACCGAATAATCCCTGGTCATAATCATACCAAGTACATCTATGCACTATAGGCCACAGATGACTTTCAACATAATATAAATACGAGGATGATGAAAATGATATAAGATTTCAATAAAACAAGTTCAAGAATTAATTTATCCAGGAACTAATAACGTCCAAATTGTCAACATGATACTTCTTTGTAGAGTAAAATTCAAGAATGCTCGGAAGAATATTTCCATGAAAAGATCTTTGGATGAAGCGCAAATATCAAGGATATTCCACTAATTTAAGTGGAGTATAGAAGTCAAAACTTTAAACAATGAGTATAATAAAGAATGGAATAACAAAAGAAATCACCGGGCATGCGATAGACCGCATGCATGAGTTATTCCAACAAAATAATAAATAATGGAACCAGGGCCATGCGTAAGCGCATGAGATGGGATATTCAATGAATAATAAATAACGGAACCAGGTCGAGCGAAATTTGTACAAGCGAGGATGTTCCAACAGAATAATAAATAACGGAACCGGTCATGCGTAAGCGCATACAGGTGATGTTCCAACGAATAATAAAGAATGGAATAATGTAAGAATTTCACTATGTATACGATGATTTGCATAGGCGAGTTATTCCAACATAATAATAAAGAATGGAATAACGAAGAATTTCACCAAGTATAGGGTAGCAGGGTATCAAAGTTATTCCAATGAATAATAAAGAATGGAATAACGAAGTTCTCTTCATGAATCTGAAGAAATAATACCCCTTACCTTAGAAGAAACTGGATATAGGAGTAGTGAAGTAGTAGAATACTTTTCTTCTTTCTCTCTATAGTTTTTCTCTCTAGAGTTTCAGTGAATTCGTAAGAAATAATGAAGGAATGAGCTTCTATTTATAGGAGAATGGACTGAATAGTAACTAATTCATGAACGGTCCAGATTGATTTACTTTTTAACGGACGGTCCATATTGATTTACTATGTAGTATTAATAAAATATTCTAATAAAACAAATTTTTTTAAATAAAATATAATATATTCTATTTATAATCTAATAAAACGAATAACTTTATAAAAGTATTACATTTTATATAAAAAGCTTTTCTATTTACATTAATAATACTAATAATATATATATATATATATATATATATATATATATATATATATAAACTTACGTGACTTCATAAAAAGACACCTCAATATATTTAACAACATTTATCATCATTATTATAATTCACAATATTAATCGACTGTGTCGTTCCTGGAAAGAGGGCTTTCAATAAGGATTTCTCCTATTAAGCGCCTTGATTAGGTGACCAAACCTCTCCTCGCGAACTTCTAGATATCATTAATATTATAAATAATAATATTAATAACTCTCGTCATCTCAATTATTGATTTAATAATATATAAAATATCGACAATAATTGAATCAAATAACGTGAGATACTATGCATCAATTCTTGATGCAATAATTGAACAAAAAGCGAGTGACTTCTCACGTAAGCATCAATAATCAATACCGGTATTACTACTTATGCAACCATGCGTATTCTCGTACTTTTAACACTGGGTGTTTCAACGATTAACGGTAAAACTTTTTGCCGTTATTTTTATAAAATATTTTTGTCATTTTCTCAATCCGACAATAATTTCGTTGTTAAGACCCCAACTTTTAATAAATAAAATTAAATTTCCTCTATTCATTATCTTGAAATAATAAGGAGTTAATTTGATATAATATATATACTTTAGTTATGGGTGAAATGTGCAAATTTTATATAAAATAAGCAAGTGGTTATAAAATATTCATTGTTGTCGGGGAATATTCATTTGGTGGTGGAATATTCTTGTTTTATTTAAATTTTTGGGGAATATTAAATGCGATGGAGCTAATTTGATATAATGCTTTAGTTATGACCATTTATAAAATGGGCCCCATAACGAAATAATGAATGGGGCCCCATAATGAATAACTATTCGATGAAGAAAATGACAAGTTTGAGTTTTTATAAATAACTAGGCGTAATTTATTACCATTAACATTTTTTGGAATACGGTGGTTAAAATCGATGTCTGGCGTGGTTGCGATGATGCACCACGGTATTACACATTATTTTTGAATTATTGATTCTTACGTGAAGGCACTTTTCGATAATTATTACGATAATTCTTGTTCAATATTTTATTTTATTGATTCAATAATTGATGCGTTGATATTTTATATTATTGTTGTTTGATAATTGTCATTTGCCTGATATTTCCCATTATCGGATCAATAATTCATATTATTTGAATAATATTATTAGATAGCATTATTGGCAATGTCTAAGGAAGTTACATCTAGGAAAGGGGTTTGGTCACCTAATTGCGTGCCCGATGAGGAGAAATCCTTATCGGAAAGCCCCTCTCTTTCACTGGGAGCGACTTTGGTTGTCATAATTGTGATTACTATAATATTATTTGTGAATAATTAATTATTGATTTATATGATAAGAAAATATTTATTTTATGTGGACATAAATGATGGATAGGAAAATATTTATTTTGTGTGGATATAAATGAAGGAATTAATCTTTGAGGTATTTTATCGGTTATTTTTGTCGGAATGGATGTATATAAAAATCGTCAATATGTGGATTTGGGCATTTTTGTTTGGAATTTGGAAAAACTTAAATCTACAAAGTTGTAGAAATTTAATTTCTATGGAATGGACATAAAATTCATATTTTTTACGATAAAAGGGCTATTTATTATGAATTATTGAAGTTTTGGAAATAAAATATTTTTATTAAAAACATGGGTGGGCCCCACTTTTTGGTTGGTGTAGAAAAGTTGATTTTGATGGGCCCCACTTTTTGAAATGTGTTTGAGTTTTGGGGAAAGATGGTGGGCGTAGAAAAAAAATAAATTAATATTTTATTAATTTAGTCTCCTTTGGCGTTACTAGCATTTTCTATAAATAGGGTGCTTAGTTAGAATTGAAAATCACACCAGAAACAAATTTTTTCTCTCTCTATATTATCGAATGTATTTTGTGAGTTTTTAGATACTTTGAGAGTTGTTATTTAGTGCAAGTTTCCTTGACATTACATCCAGATATTCGATCGAAATCTTTGTTCTTTTTGAGGTAAGAGATGTTATTTTTTTAAATAAATGATATTATTTCTTTCAATATCATTATCTTAAAAATATTGGTATGAATTTTATTGTGGAATTTCTACCTTTTTGTGTCGGGATTACTATTCACGTATCGACACTATTCACGTATCGACACTTCACGAATCTGACGACTATTCATTCAAAAAAATTTTCTCTTCTTTGTCCCAGATGTCTATTATGGTTACTATCTTTGATTGTATCCATGTTTTGATCTTCATTCTTGAATTTTACTCCACTATGGTTTATTATGGAGTATTTTTGAACTTGGATTATCTAAAATACGAATCCTAATCTTTGTTCTTTTATCTCACTTGGATTCGTTTCTTTAAAATATTTTTCATCATCCTCGGTCCTTAATGGTGATACTTGATGAATATCTTTGGCACATAGTGCAAAGATGAATGATTACTGATGAATATCTTTGGCGTAGTGCAAAGATGAGCAGTGTGTTGAGATGAACATGACCAAGTGGTGATACAAATGAATATCTTTGGCCCATAGTGCAAAGATGAATATTTGATTCAAGATGTATATTGATTGATGTTCTGAGGATAAAATATTGATGATGGACTTTTAAATTCATAGATGATAGTAGATTTCATTCTCTACTTAACTCTTCAATGAATTATTATTTCATTATTGCGAATGTTGATCTAAAACTTGTTGTCTATTATATTACTATCATTTTTTTTTTTGTTGAAGACTAAGGATAATTTGTTGTACATTATCTTAGTCATAATATTCTTTCTTGGGCTAGTTGAGCTCACCCTTTTCCTTTTTGTTCCATTTTTCTTCTCGGGAGGTGAGAATATAGCGAGGAACTAGTCGGGTATGGAGTGATGGTTCTAGATAGTTGTTTTAGCGATCCTCACTATTTTTGTAAAATAGTGTATCAATAATTATAATGAGGACTTTATCTGAGTGTGGATATTATCTAGAAGACAATATTTGTATTTAAACTCACGATTTATGTGTTGTAATTATTTTGCTTGACGATAATTGTATTAATGAAGTTGTAGTTGTTTACATACCATGTATTTGGCGACTTCGAGAATGGGTGATGTATACCTATTTTGGGGGGCGTCACGGTTAGTATCGAGCTTAGGGATATGGTCTCTGGCGGAGATCGGGAATAGAACTAGGAGGGAGAGAGCAGTAAATCCTTCACTAGTGTGTCTACTAAAAAGCTTATTTGTTGGTCGATCGAATATATAGGGATATTATGTGATATGTTAATTTGTTTAATTAACCCTTGTTTTGTGGCGATATTTGAGAATGGCGGTGAGAATGTTAACAATGGAGTGTATGAGGCCAGTGGAGACACCTTTAATCACCAACCGGGAGAGCGTGCAGCGGAAGGCAATAATATTCTCCTATAAAAACAACACTACTAGAACAAAACGATGAATGATGGGATGTTTAGAAGCTTTTTGTAGTTCATGCAAAATCGGATGAGGGAGACTTCGTGTACAAAATCTGAATTGGAAATGATAGCAGCGTGCGATTTATCCTGACCAAGCGGTTCAAAGAGTTGGGACCACGAGTTACGGGAAAGCGGATCCGATTAAAGGCGAAAACGTGGGTCAAGCAAATTACCAAGATATTTGATGTCTTGGGATGCACATGGAAGACGAAGAAGGTTCCATTCGCCACCTTTATGTTCCGTGGTGAGAGCGATTCTTGGTGGGAATCGTGAAGCGTACCCGACCCGACCCTTTTCAACATGTCTTGGGAAACATTTGAAACTGTTCAATGACAAGTACTTTCACGAAAGTATTAAATCATATGAAGGAGGTAGAGTTTATTAGACTAGAACAGAACAACATGGCGGTGTCCCGTCTGACGAGGCGAAGTTCGCGAGTTATCGAGTTTTGCACCTCATTTGGTAGAGAATGAGGAGCGTATGGCGCGGATGTTTACGAGAGGTCTAAAACCCGAAATTAAATCGATACCTTATCTCTCACAAATTTTCTCTATATTCAGATGTTGTCAATGAGGGCTCAATTATTAGAGTGAGATAATGAGTATGTTCAACGAGGGACCACAACCGAGTCATCTGGGTGGCGATGATCATCGAACAATGATAACCGGTGAGGAGGAAAAAAATACGGACAAAAGCGGTAACCACTCGGGTGGTAATCGTGGCCATGATAATAGGAGAAGTGAGTCAAGTGGAAATTTCAAAAGAGAGATTCAACAATGATGGGAAGACATCGGCGGCACCACACACAACACCAACAACAAATTCTAGGGGAGGAGAAACGGCCCGGTTTAGATCTTTATGAGATGTGGAGAGGAGGGACACATAAGTCCAAACTATTCACAACCTTCAAAGTGTGTTTTGAGTTATGGAAAAAAGCGGTCATATAGCTTCGATTTTTTCCGATAGCGCGAAATCAAGTCCAAGTGGGGATGGTGACACCAAAAGCGACTACGGACAAAACAAAATCGGTGGTTCAAGGAGGCGTTTGTCGTGGTAGCCAAAACACGAGAAACTCGAATGAGGTGATCACGGGTAAGCTAATCTTGAACTCTTGCGAAGTTTATACCTTACTAGATACTGGTTCTACCCATTCTTTTATCTCTCTTCTTGTGCTCAACGTTTAAACTTGACTCCGGAGAAATTAGACTTTGACTTATCTGTGGAGACTCCGTTAGGAGAAACTTTTATTACATCCACTGGTTTATAAATCTTGCTTGATCCAAGTTGGCACAATCACATTACTGTTGATCTTATCTCTTTAAAGATACTTGTATTTGATGTGATTTTAGGGATTGATTGGTTAACCACTCATCATTCTAAAATTGATTATTTTAAATAAGGTTGTTAGTTTTCATATTCTAACCAACTTTTATATGCGAATTCAAGCAACCAAACCACTAAAAATCAATCATTGTCATATCAAGCCATAAAAGCCATTCGTTTATTAAAAATGGATGTCAAGCTTTCTTAGCCCATGTTATGGACTTGAACAAAAACACGTCGATTTGAATAATATTTACATTGTTAGTGAATTTCTGACGTATTTCTGAAGAACTTCTGGTCTACCCCGAGCGTGAAGTTGAATTCTTTATTGACCTTGAACTAGGTACAAAACCCATTTCTAAAACCCCATATCGAATGGCTCTATTGAACTTGAGGTTAAAGGTCAACTACGAGAATTGTTAGACATCGGTTTCATTAAGTCTAGTACATCTCCTTGGGGTGCTCTGTTTTATTTGTAAAGAAGAAAGATGGGAGTATGCGACTTTGTATTGACTACTGGGAATTGAACCATGTCACCATCAAGAATAGGTATCCCTACCTCGCATTGATGACTGTTTGACCCGATTTGCAAGGAGCACAATTCTTTTCAAAGATCGATCTTCGTTTGGGATATCATCATTTGAAGATTAAAAGCGAGGATATTCAAAGGCGCCTTGAACTTCGATGCGGGCATTATGAATTCTTAGTCATGTCTTTTGGATTGACTAATGCTCCTGCTTTGCTTTCATGGATATGATGAACCGTGTGTTCAAGGAATATTTGGATCGATTCGTTGTTGTCTTTATTGATGACATCCTCATCTATTCAAAAGCCGTGAAGATCATGAGCACCATTTGAAAATTTGGTACTTCAAAGGCTTCGTGACAACAAGCTATATGCCAAGTTGAAGAAATGCGAGTTACGGCTTAAGGAAAGTAGCATTCCTTGGGCGCGTGGTGTCAAAACATGGAGTATCTGTTGACCCGGCGAAGATTGAAGCAATCTGAAGTTGGGAGCGGACCAAAATCGGTGGCCAAAATCGTAACTTTACGGGCTTAGCGAGTTATTATCGGAGATTAATGGAAGGATTTTCTCGAATCGCTACTCTGTTAACTCGGTGACTCGGAAAGATACAAAATTAATATGGAGCGAGGAATGCGAGAAGAGAGTTCCAAGAGCTCGAGAGGAGACTCATTTGGCACTGTTACGACAATACCATCTGGTTTGGATGGATTTGTTATCTCTGAACGATGCTTGAGGCAAAGGGTTAGGATGTGTTCTCATGCAACATGGGAAAGTCATAGCCTATGCCTCGCGACAACTCAAAAGAATATGAGAGGAATTATCCTACTCATGATCTGGAGTTGGCAGCAGTCGTTTTTGCGTTGAAAATCTGGAACACTACACTGTATGGGGAGAAAGTGGAGATTTATCACGGATCATAAAAGCCTCAAATATTTCTTCACCCAAAAAGGAACTCGAACATGCAGCAACAGCGTTGGCTCGGTTTTTGAAAGATTACGACCATAACATTCAATATCATCTTGGAAAAGCAAACGTTGTGGTGCGGCGCATTGAGTAGAAGATCGTATGTGAGATGCGAGTGCGATGTTGTTAACACAAAGACCCATTTTGTATGACTTACAAAGGATGGAGATAGAGTTAAAGGCTCCAGTACCCGCGTGATGATATCAAACATACTGAGTAGAAGCAGACTTTAATCGATAAAGTTAAAGCTACTCGAGCCACGGACCCGAGAGATGATCGTATGAAGAAGAAGAAAGTACAAGAAGGTGTTATTCGAAGCAAGAATCGATGAAGAAGGAATACTTTGAGTCGACTCCGGACTTTGCATTCCTAACGATTACGACTTGAAGCATAGAATCATGATGGAGGCACACAACACACCATTTGCAATCCATCACAGGAGTACCAAAATGTATCATGATCTTGACATACATTTTGGTGGAGCAATATGAAGAGAGAGATCGCGGAGTTTATCTCGAGGTGTTTAACTTGTCAGCGTGTAAAGGCGGAGCATCAAGTGCCAAAGGGTCCATTGCAACCACTTGAGATTCCAAAATGGAAGTGGGAACACATTACCATGGATTTTATTTATGGGTCTTCCCAAGGTTTCTCAAGGCATATAGATGCGATTTGGGTTATTGTTGATAGATTAACCAAATCTGCTCATTTCTTGCCTATCGTGAGACTTATTCCTTGAACGTCTTGCTTTCGTATATACGTGAATGAGATTGTGAGATTGCATGGCATGCCGATATCCATAGTTTTGGATCGTGACCCAAGATTCACTTCACGATTTTGGGTTAGCTTGCGAAAAGCTATGGGCGCAGATTTATGATTGATTCGGCATACCATCCTCAAATGCAGACGAGGCGATCGAAAAGGACTATTCAAACCCTTGAAGATCTATTAAGACTTTGTGTCCTAGATTTCAAAGGAAGTTGGGATAAGTACTTGCCATTGGTGGAATTCTCCTACAACAGTTATTATCAAGCAAGTATAGGCATGGCTCCATTCGAGGCATTATATGGATGAAAGTGTCGTTCTCTCGGTATGTTTGGGCGGGATGAGGTGGGTGAAACAACGTTGTTGGGACCCGAGAATTAGTACGCATGACTACGAGAAAAGATTCAAATGATTCGACAAGCGTATAAAAGACCTCACAAGATCGACAAAAGAGTTATGTTGATCTTCATCGAAAAAGGGCGTGGAATTTAATATTGGAGATCATGTATTATTACGTATTGCTCCATGGAAGGGATGTTACAAGATTTGGGAAGAGAGAAAACTCGATCCACGATTTGTTGGTCCATTTGAGATTCTTGACCAAATAGGAAATGTGGCTTATATAGACTCGCATTACCTCCGAGCATGTCTACGTGTTCATAATGTTTTTCACATATCTATGCTTCGTAAATATGTGAAAGACCCAAACCACATTATTGCGTTAGAACCCGACGAGAGATAGCCAAAGATTTAACGTCTGAGGAGGTACTGTCAAGATCTTGGATAGGAAAGAGCATGTCCTACGAACAAAGGTTATACCACAAGTCGAGGTTTTGTGGAGGAACCATGCTATTGAGAAATGACACAGGAGTTGGAATCGAAAATGAAAGCGAGGTACCCTCACCTTTTGAAACACACAGTGCGTCGTCAATTTCAAGGACAAAATTTCATAAGGAGGGAGGTTGTAAGACCCCACTTTTTAATAAATAAAATTGAATTTCCTCTATTCATTATCTTGAAATAATAAGGAGTTAATTTGATATAATGCTTTTGGTTATGGGTGAAATGTGCAAATTTTTACAAAATAAGCAAGTGGTTATAAAATATTCATTCATTTTTATCGGGGAATATTAGTTTGGTGGTGGAATATTCTTGTTTGTCGGGGAATATTAAATGCATGATAGCGCAACCATTTATGGGCCCCATAATGAAAAAGCGGTCGGATGAAGAAAATGACAAGTTTGAGTTTTTATAAATAACGGCGTAATTATTCACAGATTAACAACTTTGTTGGAATACACGGTGGTTAAAATACGATGTCTGTGGTTGCCTTGATAGCACACGGTATTGCACAATATTTTTGAATTATTGATTCTTACGTGAAGGCACTACTCGATAATTATTACGATAATTCTTGTTCAATATTTTATTTTATTGATTCAATAATTGTTGCGTTGATATTTTATATTATTGTTGTTTCAATAATTGTCATTTGCACGATATTTTCCCATTATCGGATCAATAATTCATATTATTTGAATAATATTATTAGATAGCATTATTGGCAATGTCTAAGGAAGTTACATCTAGGAAAGGGGTTTGGTCACTAATTTGCGCGCGCGATGAGGAGAAATCCTTATCGGAAAAGCCCCTCTTTCACAGGAGCGACACGGTTGTCATAATTGTGATTACATAATATTATTTGTGAATAATTAATTATTGATTTATATGATAAGAAAATATTTATTTTATGTGGACATAAATGATGGATAGGAAAATATTTATTTTGTGTGGATATAAATGAAGGAATTAATCTTTGAGTGTTTTATCGATATTTTATCGGAATGGAGGTATTAAAATCGTCCAGTATGTGGATTTGGGCATTTTTTGTTTGGAATTTGGAAAAACTTAAATCTATAAAGTTGTAGAAAATTTAATTTCCTATGGAATGGACATAAAATTCATATTTTTTTGATAAAAGGGATATTTATTATGAATTATTGAAGTTTTGAAATAAATATTTTTATTTAAAAACATGGGTGGGCCCCACTTTTGTTTGGTGTGAAAAATGATTTTGATGGCCCCACTTTTTGTGGTGTCTGATGAGTTTTTTCAAAAGATGGTGGGCGTAAAAAATTTATAATAAATTATTATTTTATTAATTTAGTCTACTTTGGCGTTCTAGCATTTTTCTATAAATAGGGTGCTTAGTTAGAATTGAAAATCACACCAGAAACAAATTTTTTCTCTCTCTATATTATCGAATGTATTTTGTGAGTTTTTAGATACTTTGAGAGTTGCTATTTAGTGCAAGTTTCCTTCAGCATTACATCCGATATTCCAGCCAGAAGTACTGTTCTTTTGAGGTAAGAGATGTTATTTTTTTTGTAAATAATATTATTTCTTTCAATATCATTATAATAAAATATTGGTATGAATTTTATTGTGGAATTTCTACCTTTTTGTGTCGGGATTACTATTCACGTATACGATACTATTCACGTATACGACACTTCACAAATATGGCACTATTCACCGAAAAATGAAATTTTCTCTTCTTTGTCCCAGATGTCTATTATGGTTACTATCTTTGATTGTATCTATATTTTGATCTTATTTCTTGAATTTTACTTCACTATGGTTTATTATGGAGTGTTTTTGAACTTGGATTATCTAAAGTCTGAATCCACAATCTTTGTTCTTTTATCTCCTTTGGATTCGTTTCTTAAAATGTATTTTCATCATCCTCGGTCTTTAATGGTGATATTGATGAATATCTTTGGCACATGTAGTGCAAAGATGAATGATTACGATGAATATCTTTGGCCCATAGTGCAAAGATGAGCAGTGTTGAGATGAACATGACCAACTGGAGATACAAATGAATATCTTTGGCCCGTAGTGTAAAGATGAATATTTAATTCAAGATGTATATTAATTGATGTTACAGGGATAAAATATTGATGATGGACTTTTAAATTCATAGGTGATAGTAGATTTCATTCTCTACTTAATTCTTCTAATGAATTATTGTTTCCGTTGCAGTTGTTGATCTAAAACTTGTTGTCTATTATATTCTATCATATTTTTCCATGTTGAGGACTAAGGATAATATGTTTTACATTATCTTAGTCATAATATTCTTTACTGGGTTAGTTGAGCTCACCCTTTTTCTTTTTGTTCCATTTTTCTTCTCGAAGCGAGAATATAGCGAGGAACTAATCGGGGTATGGAGTGATGGTCCCAGATAGTTGTTTTAGCGATCCTCACTATTTTGTAAAATAGTGTATCAATAATTATAATGAGGACTTTATCGAGTGTGGATATTGTCTAGAAGACAATATTTGTATTTAAACTCACGAGCTTATGTGTTGTATGCGTATTTTGACAATTATATTAATTTGTATTAATTTGGCGACTTCGAATGGGTGGTGTATTGTTTTGGGGCGTACCATAAGTATTTGGCGACTCGATATATGGGTGATATATACCTATATTTTGACTCTTACGGTCCAATTATTACATATATAAATGTCGGACCTTTTCACAACTTATTTTTTCAAACAAATATCACCTAACATGAGAACACCAAAAGACAAGAACATAAAAGGGACAGTAAAAATCCCGACGTCGACAGGTGGCGACTCTGCTGGGGATTCCAGTAAGAAGACTTAAGCCGCTACTACAAACTTTTCAAAAATGTTATTTGCTTGTGTGTGGAAGTTGCATTTACATTTTGATGAATGTGTACGAATGCATTTACTTACTGCACTTAATGCTTTACACTATATCTGCATATGATATTAGTGCTTCGCACATGTCATCATTCCCATAACGGTGAGACACGTTGCATGTGAATGTATGTTGTGTGGTCCCTCCTTCAAGAGGCTATCCCGTCGGTGTTTGATTACTGGACTCGTAGGGAGACTAATTCTAACGTGGATCAGGAAAGGCACCACCCAGATTCGCTCCAGTTGAAAGACCGAATTAACTTCCCATCAAGTAAATTGTGATGATCTGGGAACCTTCATGCTAAAAAGCCACGAGAGTAACCTAAGATAGGTCATCCTCTGATAAACCAAACGGGGAGGGAAGTTTCTTCATACGTTCCCATTTCAATTACTTGTAAATCCAAATTACTTGTAATTTCATTCCATGTCAATCTCTATGTAATGGAAAATATGAAGAATATGTGTACATGCATATTAAAGCCTGACATGCTATCGTGTATTATAAATAACTTACATCCATTTTGCAGGATAATACTCTTAAAATGGACACATTATGATAGAATGTAAATATTTATACATTCCCTAAGACTAAACTACATAAGTTTTTGTAGGGAAATAATTGTGCATGTTACCCGTTCAAAATCCAAAGAGGCAACGAGCCTACAACCAATTATGTCTTCATCTGATCAAACTAATCCTGCTTCTGTCTCTCGTGAAGAGTTTGACGGATTAAGAAAACAAATTACAGATTTGGTTATTTTGCTTAAAGAACTACACCAGTCTACTCAGGGTCTATGAATACCCATACATACAGAATCCTCTGTACATGGAGGAACACAAGGTGCGGATTAAGAAAATCCAATACCTGAGCTTCAGTTGGATAAGTCCAACAAAATTCCTGAAAACACCTATGTCAAAGAAGATCCAGACAACGGTGATATCAAGAAAAAAGTCCTTCAAATGGAAGAGACTATTCGGTCTATAAAAGGGATTGGAGTACACGGGAGTGTCTCATATGCTAACCTCTTTATATTCCATGGTGTTCATTATCTAGAGAAGTTCAAGACTCCTGACTTTAAAAAGTATGACAGGTTGGGAGATCCTTACACACGCTTGAAGGTGTTTATTGGAGAACTCGGATCTTATGCTGAGGATGAGAAGCTTAGAATGTAGCTGTTTCAAAAGAGTCTAACTGGAGAAGCTCGATCATGGTACACCAGATTAGACAATTCTAAGATCCTTAGCTAGAATGAGCTAGCTCATTCCTTCCTCAGTCAGTACAGCTTCCAGTCTCAGATGGCTCCAGACCAGTACCAAATTACCAAGGTTAAGAAACAAGCCAATGAGTATTTTCAAGATTATGCTCAAAGGTGGAGGCGCCTTGCTGCTTAAGTTACTCCTTCTATGACTGAGTCAGAAATGGTGATGACCTTCATAGACATACAAGAAGCTCCCTTCTATGAGAGAGTCTTATCTAGCATTGGTAAGCCATTTTCTGAAATGATCAATCATGGAGAGATGACTGAGATGGGATTGAAATCAGGAAAGATCCAAGACCTAGCCGCTCTAAAAGCTGTTGCTGAGCACATCCAGTCCAAAACTTTTGGAAATAACCCTTAAGGGTCCATAAGAAGAAATATGATGATGTTTCCTTGATACTACTAGGTCAAAAAGGCAGTCAAAACTTGCCTATCCAGAGGAGAAATTACTCCCCCTTTCAAGAACAGTCTTCCAATCCAACATTGTCTAAGAGTGGAGAATTCCAACGCAACCGAGTGTTCACACCCCTAGGGGATTCACTTGAGAATATTCTCAATCTTCTGACTACTTAGAAGAAAATTACGCATCTTCTTCCACTAGCCAACCCGAATGGGAAGGGTTTCAATGCTACCCGGAAGTCTACCTATCATGCTGAAGCTCCAGGACATGATACTCAGGATTGCTAGGCCTTGAATCATAAGATTAAGGATTTAATCGAAAATGGGGAGATCGTGGTGACAAAACCCGACCAACCTCATATGCAAGACAACCCTCTTCCTCAACATAGAGAAGAGAAGGTTAATATGATTAATTGGAGCAGTGGACAGAGTTCCAATTACGTTGTTGAATCTTCCCAGACCAGTAAGGACAATGCCGACATATGGGATTACGCACAGTTTCCGTTTGTGATGGAATGAAAGATGAAAGCTCTTTGTAAGCAAGTAGAGCAATTGGTAAAACTAGAGATCCATCAGCACCAAGTCACACGCCAATTAGTCAGTTAGGAGCATGCTAGTCTCCTTCCTTTTGTTATGAATACTCCATCATCGCCTTCAGAAAGTGAAACACTGGAGGATAAAGTTACAAAAAGAGCAAGTGCCAAAGCCCGTCGGGATTTTGCCAACAAGAGGGAATTTATATACTTGGGCCAACCTATGGAGGAGATATTTTAGATGCTGATTAATGAAGGAAGAATTACATCCCTTCTACCTCCAATTAATCCCCGTTCAAGACGGTTCAATTTTAATAGAGTATGCCAGTATTACTCCCATTCTCGTGGTCACAGCACAGAAGAATGCTGGGCACTCCGCCATCTCATTCAGAATTTAATTGATTGTGGTGTCCTGCAGATGGAAGATGACGACACTTTGTTACTCGAGAGTGGGAACACATATCCTATAAAATGGAAGGACGTCGTAGCAGTTATATTTGTTGAGGATGATTTGGCTGCCAGACCACCCACAATACAAGAAATTCAACTTAAAGGGGTTGATAATCCTTTGAAAGTGGTTGTGCCAAGGCCAATTACATTGTCATCTAGGCCACAGTATCCTATTGTCAGCCTACAAAAAGTACCATGGAATTATGGACAGGCTGAAGGATCTACCTCACACATAACTTCTGTAGTGTTGAAAGAGAATCCATTGTATCTTCCCCAACGGGTGATGACGCCTACCATCAAATCAAAGGGGAAAGTTCCCATGGAGAAAATTAAAGAATTCCTCCGTATTATGGGCCATAATGAAGCCAAGGTTGTTTTAAGCTTGAGAAAAGCTCCACAATAAATTTTCATACTAGACTTGGTTTTCTCTTTCGAAGATCACATGAAGATCTTGCTAAGGGTCTTGGAAGAAGCCCCTTTGCCGAAATCAGTGGATGTTGAAAAATTCCAACATCTGGTTGATCACATTTTTAACAATAATGTGATATCTTTCAATGATGACGACATACCTCCCGAAGGGACTGGTCATTGCAAGCCGTTACACATAGCGATTCTGTCTTCCGGATACATGGTGGGAGGAGTTCTGATAGATGGAGGATCATATTTGAATATCTGCCTTTATGCCACTTTGGAGAAGATGAATATCAATCCCAAAAGGATCAAAAGCAGCCATACGGTCATCAAAGCTTTTGATGGATCCCGAAAAAATGCTGTTGGGGAGATTGAATTACCTGTGGAGATTGGTCCACATACATTCTGTGACGCCCCCAAATTTAGGTACTTGAAACCCGAATTCAGTGCTTCACGATACCATTTCTTTGAGCGGAATAATAATAATGTTTTCATAAATATCAAACTTAATTTACATATCAGAGTTGTCTAAATCCCAGGTAAGTGACCTTAAAACATTTCATTACATGATACTTAATAGTTATCATAGTCTTAATAAAATCTAATTATTACATAAAATACCATAAATCTTATTCTGTTTGCTTTCCCTTTCCTTTGTTTCTGCATGAACCTTCAGGTTGATCATAATAGGTTGAAAACATTTAAATTAAGCAAATAATGAGCATTTGAGTACCCAACAAGTAATAACAACAATAAACATTAGCTGAAAGGATTAAATGTTTTCTTTGAGTGACACTTCTACAACGAAGCAATAGTTGTGAAGTAACTGAAACAATTCTAATCAACATAATAATTTTATTTCAAATTTTTGAAACTACGTATTGACTATAAATAGAGATCAGCCGAGAGACTATGAACATTGTTTTCTATTTTTGAAAAGGTTTAACAAAACTTCATCTGTAAACCGTCATAACTTACGGGCACGGGGTGATCAGCCTGTTATGCCCTGTATTGATCAATACTACATACCAGAATGATATTCTCATTCATCTTATTCGCCTTGGGCGCACAAAAGTTTCCTAGATTCGGGATGTTCATACTTAGCCTGAATCCGAACCAAAACAATTTGGTTGGATATTAATAGGGTTCTATCATGTTCAAAGATATTTTTAAATCTGTGTCTAGCCGAGTCAAATAGCTTAGACAACTTTTAATTAAGGTATACATATTGGAATTCAACAAGTATGTATCAACATGTACAATAATTATCCAAGTGAGGACACTTGTATAATCATACTTAGAATTTAACGAACAGAATATATATCTGAATCTTACAGTAATATAGTACTGATAAACAATGAACGAATAAAGTTCGAGAACTTGCATGGATACGAATATTTGGATACATAATCAATAACAATAGAGTTAATAATCTGGCACAACGATAACATAATTCTGAAACTTTCTTCCTCATGTCCATTGCATAAAGGAAATGCAAAGGATAGGATACTTGCACAATGTAAAAGATAGTTCAGATACTTGCCTGGTTTGCTGCTTACATAACTTAGTTCTATTTTTAATTCAACAACCTATCATTTATAAGATTGTTCTATTGATTAGAATAACATATCATAACACATGGTACTGTTATTTATAGTAAACACATAACCTAATCACATTGTTACATAGTTATATCAGTCATTAAGACACAAGCAAACACTTATACAGTCAAACTATATAGGTTCGGATCAATTTCGGTATCATTTTGGTGTACCTAGACCTAGCAAACAAAGTGCTAGGACCAATGGCGAAAAAGCTAAAATGACCCATTTTGATGAAATTTGAAATTGTGAGGCTCGTGGCTCAGGTTGGGCAAGTAGGACCGATCACGAGCTTCTTCTTTTAATTTTTTTTTTTTGCAAAATCTTATAATTACTTCACAAAATTCCTTTATCTTAGTATGAAAATGATGCCAACAAAAAAATCACATTAGGCATTGACACAACAGTTTCTAGCAATGATAGTAACAAAATCGTAATTAACATGAAAAATTGGGATGAGGATGAATGTAGATCCATTTAGAATAACGAAACCCCTAATGTTATCAAGCTTAAATGACTTTGACCAATGCAATGGAATTGTCTCAGCTGCACTAAAAGTATGGTGTGGAGTAATATTTAGCTACCCAGTTAAAAGTATTGTGTGGAGTAAATCATTTGCTCCACTACTGTCTATTGACTACACTACACTGGAATAGGAATAGGGGTGTAAGTTATAAAAATTCCAGATGAGTAAAAGACGAAGAAAATGATTCCTTTATATATCTCAATCAATTAATTTTTTTTTAAAATGGTAATGCTCATAAATATTATAAATTAGACACGATTTAAGTTTTACTTTTTAAGAATAGTAAAATTTGAACAAAAGTAAATAAACAATATATTGAAGATTGCATTAAAAATAAGCAGTTGTTGTAGCTCAGTTGGTTTGAACTCTTATTTATGTACTTATAAGTCTTGTGTTCAAGCCTCATAACCCACAAGTAACAACATTTTGTTAAAAAAAATGTGTCACGGGCCACGAGCCGGGCCAAAAATGGGCCAAAATGGCTCGCATTTTCCCGGGCTAAAATATTGCGTCCCATAGCTCATATTTCTCTTCAAGGGTCAGTTTACCACTTCTATGAACTCTGGGCCTCAATTGCCAGGTCTAGGTGTACCAACGGCTTTATCGAGTAATTATTGAGTTTAAAAACTCTATCATGTAGTTCAATATTATCCTAGATATTTTAAATACCAGTCATATTATTTTTAAATGACTTATAATAATTTTTAAAATAATTATTATAATTTATCATGATTTTTCAAACTCTGGAATCATTATTAAACGATTTAAATACTAAATAATTCTATTATCATTAATATTTAAATAATATCCAAATATTAATAAAACCATTAAAGTAATTTATAATAACTCAAAATATTTTTAAAGTATTAATATTACTCTTAAATGATTCTTAAAACATTAAAAATCATTTTAAACAATTACCATTAATATTTAAATATTAAGGTATTATTCACTAAAATATTAAAAGTCATTTATAATAACTTACAATATTTTTTAAACCATTTATATCCTTTTAAATGATTTTTCAATCAATAAAACTATTTTTAAATTATTTATTTAATATTATTATTAAATAAATCTAATATCATTAATATTAAATAATTAATGAAATTTATCTTAAAATATTAAAAGTTATATTTTATAACTTAGAATATCTTTAAACTCTTTAGTTTTATTTAAAATGATTTTTATAATATTAAAATCATTTTCAAACTAATTTATTTAATATAATTATTAAATTAATCTAATATCATTAATATTAAATAATTAATGAAATTTGTTTTAAAATATTAAAAGTTACATTTTATAACTTAAAATATTTTTAAATACCTTATTATTATTTAAAATGATTTTTAATATAATAAAATCATTTTTTAGTTAATTTATTTAATGCATTTATTAAATAAATTAAATATAATTAATATTCAAATAATTACTAATATTTATGCAAAATATGTCAGATTATTAAAAGTTAATTTTTATAACTTAAAATAATTTTTAAAACTAATTTTATAATTTTTGGAATTTATTTACTATTTTTAAATGATTTTTATAAATTTAATTAATTAAAATTAATAAGTCTGTTGCTATAGCTTTTAGCGATAGAAGTGTCGCCTTAGGTGTTCTTGAGGCTCAAGAACATTCAGAGGCAGTTATCAAGTGGTTTACTTTGACCAAGTGTAATTCGTTGTGTAAATTGTTTCTGGGCAATCTACAACATGGATCTTGTAGTACTAATGTAATACTACAATTATCAAACAAGTTCTGGACCAAAACATAACACTTGAGCAAGATCTGAAGCCTTGAACAAGCTGTCAGAGTTGTTCTTCATTTTCTGGGGTTACCCAGAAATGAAGAACAGTTCGCGAGGCCTACTTTGTGCTTCCACTACTTACTGTTCTTGTATCCTCTTTGTGATCTAGTGGTTCTAGTGTGTAGCCAACATGTAAATAAAGAGATCTATTGTGACGTCCCCAAAATAGGTATACATCACCCATCTTGATTCGCCAAATACATAGTACAAAATTCAAATACAACTTAATTATACAACAGTCGTGTAAAATACGACAAAACATAAGTTGTGAGTTTTAATACAAATATTGTCATCCAGACAATATCCACACTCAATTGAGTCCTCATTATATTTATTATCACATAATTTAACAGAATAGTGAGGACTACTAATGCTATTATCTGGATCGTCACTCCGTTCCCCGGCTAGTCCCTACTACGTTCTCATTTCCTGAAGAGAACAATGAAAGTAAAAGGGTGAGCTCAACTAGCCCAGTAAGAAATATTATGAATAAGATAATACAGAATAAATTATCGTTAGCCTTCAACAGTGTTAAACTGATACAATATAACAAACATCAAGTTTAACTGCAGCGGAACAAGCAATCCATTAAAAAAGTCAAGTAGAGAATAAAATCTACTATCTTTTATGATTTAAAAGGTTTTTCATCACTTTTATCGCCGGACTCAAATTTTAATAAATAATCCACATCATCCCCACTTTACTGACCAAGGATATTCATTAGTATCATAACCACAAATTATCCATGCACTACGGGCCAAGGATATTCGTGTATTCATCAATGGTCATGATCATGCCAACAATCGTCCATCAATGCACTACTGGCCAATGAGGACTTTTACCACATTATTTGTAACATTACGGTCATGATTATACCGATTAATCCTTAGTCATAATCATACCAAGTCCATCTATGCACTACAGGCCACATATGACTTTCAACATAATATAAACATGAGGATGATGACAATGATATAAGAATTTAATAAAAACAGGTTCAAGAATTAATTTATCCAGGAACTAATAACGTCCAAATTGTCAACATGATACTTCTTTGTAGAGTAAAATTCAAGAATGCTCAGAAGAATATTTTCATGAAAAGATACTGGATGAAGCGCAAATATCAAGGATATTCCACTAATATCATGGAGTATAAAAGTCAAAACTTTAACCAACTGAGTATAATAAAGAATGAAATAACAAAAGAAATCACCAGGCATACGATGAGGCCGCATGCAGACGAGTTATTCCAACATAATAATAAATAACGAAACCAAGTCATGCGTAAACGCAGAGACAGATATTCCAACAAGAATAATAAATAACGGAACCCGGTCATGCGTAAACGCACGCATGTGATGTTCCAACGAAATAATAAAGAATGGAATAACGTAAGAATTTCACCATGTATACGGTGCTTATTATAGAGCGAGTTATTCCAACATAATGATAAAGAATGGAATAATGTAAGAATTTCACCAAGTATAGGGTAGATCACAGATACGAAAGTTATTCCAATGTAATAAAAAAATGGAATAACGAAGTTCTCTTCATGAATACGAAAGAAATAATACCCTTACCTTAGAACAAACTGGATATAGGAGTAGTGAAGTAGCGAGAATACTTTTCTTCTTTCTCTATAGTTTCTCTCTCTAGAGTTTCAAATTGAATTCGTAAGAAATAATGAAGGAATGAGCTTATTTATAGGAGAATGGACCTAATAATAACTAATTCCTAACGGTCTTATTGATTTACTTTTTAAACGGACGGTCAGTTGATTTACCATAAAATATTCTAATAAAACAAAATCTTTTAAATAAAATATAATATATTTTATTTATAATCTAATAAAACGAATAACTTTATAAAAGTATTACTGCTTTTATATAAAAAAGATTTTACTATACAAACACTATCTGAAGCCTATGCATAATAAAATATAATATATTCTATTTATTGTCTAATAAAACGAATAACTTTATAAAAGTATTCATTTTATATAAAAAGATTTACTATGCAAAATACTATGCATAATAAAATATAAAATATTCTATTTATAGTTAATAAAACGAATAACTTTATAAAAGTATTCATTTTTATATAAAGATTTTACTATACAAAACACTATGCATAATAGAATATAATATATTCTATTTATAGTCTAATAAAATGAATAACTTTATAAATGTATTCATTTTATCTTTTTATAAAAATAACTAAAAAGTTATATTTTATTATGCATAGTGTTTGCATAAGTGCTGCGTAGTGTTTTGTATAGTAAAATCTTTTTTATATAAAAATGTAATACTTTTATAAAGTTATTCGTTTTATTAGATTATAAATAAAATATATTATATTTTATTTAAAAGATTTTGTTTTATTAGAATATTTTATAGTAAATCAATATGGACCGTCCGTTTAAAAGTAAATCAATCTGGACCATTCATGAATTAGTTACTATTCAGTCCATTCTCCTATAAATAGAAGCTCATTCCTTCATTATTTCTTACGAATTCACTGAAACTCTTGAGAGAGAAATTATAGAGAGAAAGAAGAAGAAAAGTCAGCTACCTTTCTATTCCAATATCCAGTTTCTTCTAAGGTAAGGGGTATTATTTCTTTCTTATTCATGAAGAGAACTTCTGTTATTCTATTCTTTATTATTATGTTGAATAACTGCTTATCTGGCACCGCATACTTGGTGAAATTCTTCTTATTCCATTCCTTATTATTATGTTGAAATAACCTATTTATCGCGATCACCGCATACATGGTGAAATTCTTCTATTATTCCGTTTCTTTATTATTACTGTTGGAATATCTCATCGGTCATGTATCGCTTTGACACGTTCCATTAATTATTATTACTGTTGGAATAACTGCCGTCATGCATGCGATTCTATCGCTTGCATGGTGATTTCTGTTGTTATTCCATTCTTTATTATTACATTAAAATATCCTTTCGGTTAAATTTACTTTGACACAGTTCAATTATTTATTATTACATTCTTTATTATTACGTAGGAATATCACATGCATCGCGTTCTGTGGGGACTGGGTTCCATTAATTATTATTCTATTGGGAATAACTCATGCATGCAAATCTATCGCATGCATGGTGAATCCTTCATTATTCCATTCTTTATTATTATGTTAGAATAACCTGTCTATGTGGATTACCACATGCATGGTGAATGATCCTTTGTATTCATTCCTTATTAAATTGTGGAAATGATCTCATGATACGGATTCTGCGTAGGCGTGTGAAAATCCATTTGCAGTTTCATATATTCTATTATACTCAGTTGATTAAAGCTTTGGCTTCTATACTCCATGAAATTAGTGGAATATCCTTGATATTTGCACTCCATCCAGTATCTTTTCATGGAAATATTCTTCTGAGCATTCTTGAATTTTACTCTACAAAGAAGTTTTATGTTGACAATTTGGACATTATTGAGTTCAAGATAAATTAACTTATAAATCTTTAAAATTTATTCTTAAACTTATTTTATTGAATTATTATGTCATTGTCGTGATGAGTTATGTTGTTTATTATGTGAAAACATGAAAGTTTCTTAGAAATCACAAAGGGTTGAAAATCAGATTTTGGTGAAAATAGAACATGAAATTGAACTGACCATATCTCCTATTATATTTTGAATTTTTGAGTGTGGTTAAGTTCTAGAGTTAGATATATGAGTTATATAACTTATCCAAGTGGAATCACTGGAAAAGGTGTTGTAGATTTTCGTGTGGACTGATTTTAGTAAAGGAGTCAAAAACTGCCAATTTCGAAAAAGGCTACTGCCCATAAATTTGAAGGGGCTGTTTCGGCCACTTAATTTGTGAGAAAAATTGTGGCCTTTTGGGACATGAAATTATATGGCATAAGGTACCTCCTGTCCAAAAATGAGCTCATTCCGATTTAAAATGAGCAAGTTATGATCATTTCAATATTTAGGTTTTTTCGACGAAAAACGCTATAACCGGAGTTCTATAACTCCGATGACCATGAAATTTAAACTGGAAGCTAACATTAACATGTGTAAGATCCTGCCAAGATTTGGAAATTTCTGGAGTTAAACTTGAGGTAGCTAATTTCTTAAGGAATTAATTAGAATTTGATTTTTGAAAAATAGTAAATGAATTTTAAAAATTCCGAGAAAAATATATGTTCATTACGGGACTATATTCTGCTAAACCCCAGAAAAGAAATATTTTTGGGAATGATTTGGTATTTTTCATGAAAATGGTTTAGTTACGAACATATGAGTTAAATATGTTACGTGAAGTAACAAAGTTGAAAAATAAGATTTTATGGCTTGGAAATCCTATATAAGGTATATGCAGATTTTTTTTATAAGGGATTTGATCAGTGGTGATGAAATCTTATGAGTATGGCATTTTTGAATGACTAAATGCATTATTTGGTAAAGTATAAACAATTGAAATAAATTATTTATAAGTTTAAGAAGTGATTAAAATATTGTTATGATATTAATAATATTAGATTATGAGTGGTTAATATTTGGATAAATTTAAAGTCTTTAATAATTATCTTTGTTTTCGTTTGATTAATGCTTATATCATTGTACATCACCCATCTTGAGTCGCCAAATACATGGTACAAAATACAAATACAAACTTAATTATACAACCGTCGTGTAATATACGACAATACATAAACTGAGAGTTTAATAGGAATATTGTCATCTAGACAATATTCACACTCAAAGGAGTCCTCATTACATTTATTGTCACACTATTTAACAGAATAATGAGGACTACTAATGCTATCATCTGGACCATCACTCCATTCCCCGACTCGTCCCAGCTATATTCTCATTTCCTGAAGAGAACAGTGAAGGAAAGGGTGAGCTCAACTAGCCCTGTAAGAAATATTATGACTAAGATAATACAGAATAAATTATCATTAGTCTTCAACAATGTTAAACTGATAAAATACAATAGACATCAAGTTTAACTGCAACGGAACAAGCAATCCATTAGAAAAGTCAAGTAGAGCATGATATCTACTATCTTCTATGATTTAAAATCTTTTCATCAATTTTTATCGCTAAGACTCAGCTTAATAAATAAACCACATCATCGAATCATCCCTGCACTACGGCCCAAGGATATTCTGGACCATCACTCCGTTCCCCGACTCGTCCCAGCTATATTCTCATTTCCTGAAGAGAACAGTGAAGGAAAGGGTGAACTCAACTAGCCCAGTAAGAAATATTATGACTAATATAATACAGAATAAATTATCATTAGTCTTCAACAATGTTAAACTGATAAAATACAATAGACATCAAGTTTAACTGCAGCGAAACAAGCAATCCATTAGAAAAGTCAAGTAGAGCATGATATCTACTATCCTCTATGATTTAAAATCTTTTCATCAATTTTTATCGCTGAGACTCAGCTTAATAAATAAACCACATCATCGAATCATCCCTGCACTACGGCCCAAGGATATTCATTAAATCATCAATGGTCATGACTATACCGAATAATCCCTGGTCATAATCATACCAAGTCCATCTCTGCATGTAAGCCAAAGATATACAACAATAAAACCAATAATCAACAATCCATCTTTGCACGTAAGCCAAAGATATACAATTCAATAATCATAGTCCATCTTCGCACGTAAGCCAAAGATAACTTTCATCACCATATAAGCATGGGGATGATGACAATGATATAAGCATTAATCAAACAAAAACAAGGATAATTATTAAAGACTTTAAATTTATCCAGATATTATCAACCACTCATAATCTAATATTATTAATATCATAACAATATTTTAATCACTTCTTAAACTTATAAATAATTTATTTCAATTGTTTACACTTTACCAAATAATGCATTGAGTCATTCAAAAATGCCATACTCATAAGATTTCATCACCACTGATCAAATCCCTTATAAAAAAAATCTGCATATACCTTATATAGGATTTCCAAGCCATAAAATCCTATTTTCCAACTTTGTTACTTCACATAACATATTTAACTCATATGTTCGTAACTAAACCATTTTCATGAAAAATAACAAATCAGTCCCAAAAATATTTCTTTTCTGGGGTTTAGCAGAATATAATATCATAATGAACATATATTTTTCTCGGAATTTTTAAAATTCATTTACTATTTTTCAAAAATCAAATTCTAATTAATTCCTTAAGAAATTAGCTACCTCAAGTTTAACTCCAGAAATTTCCAAATCTTGGCAGGATCTTACACATGTTAATGTTAGCTTCCAATTTAAATTTCATGGTCATCGGAGTTATAGAACTCCGGTTATAGCATTTTTCATCGGAAAAACCTAAATATTGAAATGATCATAACTTGCTCATTTTAAATCGGAATGAGCTCATTTTTGGACAGGAGGTACCTTATACCATATACTTTCATGTCCCAAAAGGCCAGAATTTTCTCACCAATTAAGTGGCCGAAACAGCCCCTTTAAATTTTTGGGTAGTAGCCTTTTTTGAAATTGGTAGTTTTTGACTCCTTTACTAAAATCAGTCCACACGAAAATCTACAACACCTTTTCCAGTGATTCCACTTGGATAAGTTATATAATTCAAAATATAATAGGAGATATGGTCAGTTGAATTTCATGTTCCATTTTCACCAAAATCTTATTTTCAACCCTTTTTGATTTCTAAGAAACTTTCATGTTTTCACATAATAACCAACATAACTCGTCATGAAAATGACATAATAATTCAATAAAACAAGTTCAAGAATAAATTTTAAAGATTTATAAGTTAATTTATCCTGAACTCAATAATGTCCAAATTGTCAACATAAAACTTCTTTGTAGAGTAAAATTCAAGAATGCTCAGAAGAATATTTCCATAAAAAGATACTGGATGAAGCGCAAATATCAAGGATATTCCACTAATTTCATGGAGTATAGAAGCCAAAGCTTTAATCAACTGAGTATAATAGAATATATGAAACTGCAAATGGATTTTCACCCGCCATGCGGTAATCCATGTATACAGATCATTTCCACAATTTAATAAGGAATGAATACAAAAGATCATTCACCATAAATGTGGTAATCCACATAGACAGGTTATTCCAATAGACTAATAAAGAATGGAATAATAGAAGGATTCACCATGCGTGCGATAGATTGCATGCATGGTTATTCCCAATGTAATAATAAATAATGGAACCAGTCCCACCGTAAACGCTTGAGCGAGTGATATTACGACGAATAATAAAGAACGGAATAATAAATAATGGAACCAGTCAAAGCGTAAATTGCACCGCAAGCGATATTCCAACGAATAATAAAGAATGGAATAACAATGAAAATCACCATGCATGCGATAGATCGCATGCATGTGTTATTCCAATGTAATAATAATTAATGGAACCGGTCGGGGCGTATTTAATACGCATCGATGGGATATTTCGACGAATAATAAAGAATGGAATAATAGAAGAATTTCACCATGTATGCGGTATTGCATAAACAAAAGTTATTCCAACATAATAATAAGGAATGGAATAACGAAGAATTTTACCAAGTATGCGGTGCTTATAAACAAAGTTATTCAATGTAATAATAAAGAATGGAATAACAGAAGTTCTCTTCATGAATAAGAAAGAAATAATACCCCTTACCTTAGAAGAAACTGGATATTGGAATAGAAAGGTAGCTGACTTCTCTTCTTCTTTCTCTCTATAATTTCTCTCTCAAAAGTTTCAGTGAATTCGTAAGAAATAATGAAGGAATGAGCTTCTATTTATAGGAGAATGGACTGAATAGAAACTAATTCATGAAAGGTCCAGATTGATATACTTTTAAACGGACGGTCCATATTGATTTACTATTAAAACTTTAAACCAACGGTCCATACTGATTCACTATTAAACTTTAAACCAACGGTCCATACTGATTCACTATTAAACTTTAAACCAACGATCCATATTGATTTACTAATAAAATTTCAACCAACGGTCTGAAAAATTAGCATGTCTCCTCATGGAATAATATTGTACCCAAAAATGATTTGGACCGAAAATAAATATATTGTTCAGGTGAATAGTACCCCGTGAATAGTACTCGTGAATAGTAACTTATAAATAGTAACTCACGAATAGTAACTCATAAATAGTAACTCGTAAATAGTAACTCATGAATAGTAATTCGTGAATAGTAACTCGTGAATAGTATTCCGACACGAAAAGTGTCCCAAATACCCGAGTGAACAATATAACCTCCAGACATCAATTATTATCGAAATAAATATTGATTTCTACTAACACTAATAATTCCCACACAATGAAACTATCAATTTCATCTTTAATCAACACGACTTATTCATCATTAATATTACAACTCACAATATTTAACAACCAGGTCGTTCCCAAGAAAGAGGGGGCTTTCCAATAAGGATTTCTCCCTATCATTGGCCGCAATTAGGTGACCAAACCTCTCCTCGATGAACTTCTAGACATTATAAATATTGCAATTTAATAGTATGAATAACTTTGTCGTCTCAATTATTGATTTAATAATATATCATATTATGCAGATGATACTGTGACAATAATCGAATCAATAATATGAGAGATATGATGCAGCAATTACTATAGCAATAATTGAGTATAATTGAGTGACTTCTCACGTAAACATCAATAACCAATACCGTGTGCTACTATGCGTACCACGCCAGATTCTTATTTACTTACTCTTTGGGTAGTTCAACAGTTTTAATGGTAACACTTCACGCCAGTATTTTATAAAAGATAATTATGTCGTTTTCTTACTACTGACAATACTTTCGCCAGGGGTCCACCAATGATTGTCTTGCCATACGAATATTCCCCAACCAAACGAATATTATATATAACAACTCATGCGTTTTTGCAAAATTTATAAATATTACCCACAACTATAACATTATATCAAATCCACACCATAATATTAAAAATATTTCGAGAAAATTAAATATTTATTCATAAAATCTAGGGTCTCACAGCTTTTGGCTCTCCAAAAACTCCTAAGTGGTCCTAGTTCCATGAATCGCTTAGCGGTGACCGTCCGAGAGTTTCGGTGTTTCCACCGCATTTTATCTGAGGCAGAGCTCTTGCACGATATTGCATGAATTGCATAAAGCCTCCTGAACATTCCATCGCTCATCATCCGGTCGGTGTTGTTGTTTGCTTGAGGATTGTCGCCTTCACGATGCACATTATCCCGATTATTGATCAGGAGACTCAACGGTCTCATGCTCCATTGCTAATCTCAACATTCTCTTGATACCATTTTCAAATCTTTTAACAAAACAAAGGTTAATTGACATGCAATATATTATCCCTATACTCCTCGTGACCAATTAAATGCCAAATAAACTTAGGTAGGTCATACTAGCAAAGGAATTCCCAGTCTCTCCCCTCCTAGTTCTTGTCTCACATCTCAGCCAGGGATCATATCCCTAAGCTTTGATATCAACTCTGACGCCCCCAAAATAGGTATACATCACCCATCTTGAGTCGCCAAATACATGGTACAAAATTCAAATACAACTTAATTATACAACAGCATGTAAAATATGACAAAACATATGGCTGTGAGTTTTAATACAAATATTGTCATCTAGACAATATCCACACTCAATTGAGTCTTCATTACATTTATTATCACACTATTTAACAGAATAGTGAGGAATACTAATGCTATTATCTGGACCATTACTTCGTTCCCTGACTAGTCCCTGCTACGTTCTCATTTCCTGAAGAGAACAATGAAAGTAAAAGGGTGAGCTCAACTAGCCCAATAAGAAATATTATGACTAAGATAATACAGAATAAATTATCGTTAGCCTTCAACAGTGTTAAACTGATACAATATAACAAACATCAAGTTTAACTGCAGTGGTACAAATAATCCATTAAAAGAGTCAAGGAGAGAATAAAATCTATTTTCTTTTATGATTTAAAAGGTTTTTCATCACTTTTATCGCTGGGACTCATCTTAATAAATAATCCTCATCATCCCTGCACTACGGCCAAGGATATTCATTAGTATCACAACCACAAATTATCCATGCACTACGGGTCAAGGATATTCGTGTATTCATCAATGGTCATGATCATGCCAACAACTGCCCATCAATGCACTAAGGGCCAATGAAGACTTTTACCACATCATTTGTAACATTACAGTCATGATTATACCGATTAATCCCTGGTCATAATTATACCAAGTCCATCTATGCACTACAGGCCACAGATGACTTTCAACATAATATAAACATGATGATGATGACAATGATATAAGAATTCAATAAAATAAGTTCAAGAATTAATTTATCCAGGAACTAATAATGTCCAAATTGTCAACATGATACTTCTTTGTAGAGTAAAATTCAAGAATGCTCAGAAGAATATTTCCATGAAAAGATCTTCGGATGAAGCGCAAATATCAAGGATATTCCACTAATTTCATGAAGTATAGAAGTCAAAACTTTAACCAACCGAGTATAATAAAGAATGGAATAACAAAAGAAATCACCGTGCATGTGATAGACCGCAGACGAGTTTATTCTAACGTAATAATAAATAATCGGAACCAGTCATGCGTAAACATTGCACGCATGATATATTCTAACGTAATAATAAATAACGGAACCAGTGTCAAAGTAAATTACATGCCAAGCGGGATGTTCCAATGTAATAATAAATAACGGAATTCGGTCATGCGTAAGCGCTTACGACGCATGTGATGTTCCAAATGAATAATAAAGAATAGAATAACGTAAGAATTTCACCATGTATGCGGTGATTGCGCGACAAAGTTATTCCAACATAATGATAAAGAATGGAATAACGGAAGAATTTTACCAAGTATAGGGTAGATCACAGCATTATACGGTCATTCTAACGAGAATAAAAAATGAAATAATAGAAGTTCTCTTCATGACTACGAAAGAAATAATACCCTTACCTTAGAACAAATCGGATATAGGAGTAGTGAAGTAGCGAGAATACTTTTCTTCTTTCTCTATATAGTTTCTCTCTCAGAGTTTCGTAAAATTAAGTAAGAAATAATGAAGGAATGAGCTTCTACTTATAGGAGAATGGACTGAATAGTAACTAATTCCTGAACGGCCCAGATTGATTTACTTTTTAACGGACGGTCCAGATTGGTTTACTATAAAATATTCTAATAAAACAAAATCTTTTAAATAAAATCTAATATATTCTATTTAAAATCTAATAAAACGAATAACTTTATAAAAGTATTCTATTTTATATAAAAAGATTTTACTATGCAAATACTATGCAGGCACTATACAAACACTATGCATAATAAAATATAAAATATTCTATTTATAGTCTAATAAAACGAATAACTTTATAAAAGTATTCTGTTTTATATAAAAAGATTTTACTATGCAAAACACTATGCATAATAAAATATAATATATTCTATTTATAGTCTAATAAAATGAATAACTTTATAAAAGTATTCTGTTTTATATAAAAAGATTTTACTATGAAAAACACTATGCATAATAGAATATAATATATTCTATTTATAGTATAATAAAACGAATAACTTTATAAAAGTATTCTGTTTTATATAAAAAGCTTTTCTGTTTTATTACATTAATAATACTAATAAAATAAAACTTCATCATCATTATTATAATTCACACTATTAATCGACCAGGTCGTTCCCAGGAAAGAGGGGGCTTTCCAATAAGGATTTCTCCCTATTGGCGCGCAATTAGGTGACCAAACCTCTCCTTAAAAGAACTTCTAGACATCGTTAATATTATAAATAATAATATTAATAACTTCGTTGTCTCAATTATTGATTTAATAATATGTAAAATATCAACAATAATTGAATTAATTAACGTGAGATACTATGCAACAATTACTGAAGCAATAATTGAACAAAACTGAGTGACTTCTCATGTAAGCATCAATAATCAATACCGTGTGGTACTATGTAACCACGCGTATTCCTATACTTTTAACACCGGGTGTTTCAATAGTTAACGATAAAACTTTTGCTGTTATTTTCATAAAATATTTTTATCGTTTTCTCAATCCGACAATAATTCCGTTGTGGGGTCCACCACTGATTGTACCGTCGTACGAATATTCCCTGTTTAAAACGAATATTCCCCGACTAATCAAATATTATATAACAACTTGCGTACTTAGCAAAATTTATAACTATTACCCACAACTATAACATTATATCAAATTCATTCCATAATATTCAAAAGTGATATTTATAGAAAATTCATCTTTATTCATAAAAGTTGGGGTCTTACATCTATTACAGAAAACACATCTAACAACAACACATCGAGCATATAAGAGGTCCTATTCGAACCATGTCGAAAATCATGCTATTCATTTTTTCGGGTTACCCGAAAAACACAAATCACGACTTCATTGGTTCACCATCACCCACATTCAATTTGTTTACTTATTAAGTGATATAAGAGCATAATCATGTAGTCCATATAGCAAAATATAAACCTATTACAACAGCATGACCAAATCATCAATAACCTGACAGATCAGAGCCCAAGAACATCTTGTCAGGCGTTTCTAGGCATGATCTGGGTTACCAAAATTTCATACGGTCATGGTCGGTCAACGACCTTTGACCATCAATCACATGCAATTTGCTTATAATATGACCTTGAATCAAGTTTCAGATCCAAGCTTACATTACATACTACCAATACAAACATTTAAACATACAAAAACATAAACAAGATGAGATCTAGGAGGTCTGACATTTGTTGTTAGACAACAAAAACAAAAATTTCCAGATTCTTAAAAACTTCAAATTCGTGCACTTAGATGTTATGGATCTAACATGTGCCAACCCAGATCACTTATAGACACTATAAACAACATATTTAAACATTTAAACATAACATCTAACATAGCATACAAGATTGAAAATTTGGTTTAGGGTTATATCTTTCTATGATCAATTCAAGAATCTGAGCTTCTGATCTGCTATGAATATTAGTGAGGCTCGTTTGTGGGACTGATTTACTAAAGCTTTTTGTAGGTTTAGAGAGAAAAAACTTTGGTTGAGGATATGAGCACAAATGAGCTTGTAAAAATGATTTCTCTCTCCAATTCTATTTATAATATGGTGAAATGCTTAGAGCTGATCATGTTTATCAGATTTTGAATGATTAAAGTTTATTACTAAACCACATGGCTAGCTAGAGTTGGTCACCAACCACTTACTAGGGCTAGATTTGCACTCCACCTTATTAAAATATTCAAAAGGGAAATTATATCATTTGGCTTTTACTGGCAAAGATGGCAATTTATTCTAACCCTTAGGGTTTAACCCTAAGGTTCCATAAGTTCATTATCTAGGATTATGTAATTAAGGCTAAAATGAGAATCTTAGTTTCTAAAAATGTGAATTAGGGTTCCCTAATTAAATTAGGGTTCCTAATCACTTAAGATTTATCAATTAGGATTTATAATATACTATTTACCATTAAGCTTGCTAAATTAATAATTTGGGTTTATAACTTAGCAATTAAGGTTTTAATTTAGTAGTTAGGGTTTCTAAATATTAATTAGAGTTTACGTAGTTAACACTAAATATAATAATGGTCATTAATTACATAACACACAACTTAACAAACCTTAAAGTCATAAATTGACTTCTGTACTATAGTTTATCAGTAATGCTAGGGTTTGTACTATTTCACCATAACTGTTCCACAAATTACATTACACACATATCATGCTTGTTTATAGCATTGAAATATAAATAATATTATATTATTATTCTCATTCCTTATTCAAAATCCATACTTAGGGTTTTGAATTTATATTTGACATAACCTCCATACATACCATTATTAATTAAGTTAAAATAATTAACTTAACTAATATAATAAAATACATATTATAATAATCCTAATGATCATATCATATATACCATAATCATAATTTCATGGAAAATAAATAATAAATACTTTTATTAAAAAATAAATTTATTATAAGAAAATGATCAATAATTCTTAAAAAGAATTTATTTATAATTATTCATCTAATAAATAATTTTATTTATCACATATATACATATACTTTACCTTGCTAATATTCCCACCTTTATATATATATAAAAAAATTCGCAAAATTTCTTATTGAAAATATTGGGTTATTACATCCACCCTCACTTATAAGGATTCCGTCCCGGAATCACCGCTTTAAAACTTATAGATACTAGGGAAAATAGCATACACAGTCACTTTAAGTAGATCTCGATCAGATTCGATCGAACTGATCTTTAAATATTCAACATAAAGCTTGTCTATATGATTATACGGAAATTTGATTTCTAACAGAACTCAAATTTCTCCTTCAAAATTTCTTCATAACATAATTTACTATTTTTAAGAAAAATCATATATATGAAAATAAAATTCATATGAATAATACATGGAGTTCCATCCTCGGCTGCTACGGTATCTTGAACCGTCATGTTGAAGACTCTTGCGGTTGATTTTGTTGAAGTTGGTCCCGTTATCGCCAGTGTTCCACTGCCTTTTCCCGCATTCACGCTCCCTATATTAATTCTCCTTTTTGGACAGTCCTTCACCTTATGCTCCATTGATCCACACAGAAAACACCCATTGCTCATCCTAGGATTAGGGTAGTTAGGAGAGATATGTCCCTCCCGCCCCACACTTGTAAAGACACAAACTTACCCCAAGACACCACCAATGATTCTTCCCACAATTCTTACGCATACCGCTTTTTTTCACACCTTCCTTCTTGACTTGGACATTCCCAACATTATTCCACTTTCTTTTCTCACCCCTACTTCCACTACCTACTTCTACCTTCCAGGCTCCCTCACCCTTATTCTTTCTCTCCTTATTGTAGAGGCTCATGGCCTCACTTTCCCCTTCAGCTATGATAGCCTTTTCTAAGAGTGCGGCAAACTGATTGATCTGCAATACTGCCACCTTATTGTAGACCAGGGTTTTAGGCCTAGCTCAAACCTCCTTGCCTTTCTAGCCTCCGTATCCTTTTGGTGCGGAGCGAACCTAGCTAACTCATTGAACTTTGCGGCATATTCCGCAACTATCAAGTTCTCCTGCTTCAATTCCAAAAACTTCATCTCCATCCTAGCCTGCACACTAGACGAGAAATTATTCTCAAAGAACAACATTTTAAAACTAGTCCATGCTATCACTCCTTCTCCAGCCCTAGCTTGATTTACCTCCCACCAGAAATTCGTCTCTCCTTTCATCATATAGGTGGAAAAAGCTGTCTTTTGCCCCTCATCTACCCTAGTGACTACAAATGCTTTTTCTATTTCCTTAACCCAAGTTTAGGCTTCTATCGAATTCAAGGTACATTTGAATTGTATGGCGGTCCTACTACTTAAAATCCTTGAAGTTCACAAATCGATTATTCGTTTGATTTCCATGCCGGCATTCCATTCTCATGGCCCGAGCTACCATGTTCATGAAATTCTACATCAGGTCTGGTTGTTTTTCTCCAGCATTGTTGACAGATTCTTCGGCCCTTTGGTTTTGAGTTTGACGTCTTGGCGGCATTTTCTGCTTAAATAAAACAGAATCTATATTTTATTAACTTATATTCTAAACCTTATCGTATAAGTTTAATATATTAAACCTGTTTCATTAACCAAACATAGATTCATATCCATTTAGCGATTTCAAAATACTTTACATAACATAGCACATACTGCTTTAAACATCTGATATCCCTTTATGACCACCAAAGTCGGGATTCGCTACTACTACTTATACAAAAGTTGGGAATATTACATTACACATGCACATTACCAAACATACATAATCAAATACTAATTCTACTTATTTCCTACACCTTTTTCATAATTTTGGACAACCTTTCGCCCGATGACCTTCCAACCCACAAATAAAACATGCACCTATCTTAAAGTCGGGGCAATGAGGAGAGGTATGTCCCTCACGACCGCATATAAAATATATCTTTTTCCCTTGGTTTTTATCGGATTTTCCTAAGTCGTGGTCTTGTATCTTTCTTTTCCCCTTCTTGCTTGGAGCTGCACATGATATGTTGCTTTTGGCTCCCATCTGATTAATTTGGATCTTAAGCTTATCTTGTTCTTCCATCGTTTCGATTAACACCTTTCGCAATTGACCATTTAGTAGCTTTTCTATTTCCCACAACTTTTCTAGAGAAGAAACCTTTTTCCTCAGATTATACACTTCAGTTGATGCTTGATCAGCTCTAACTTCGGTGTCCGAATCACTATCTGTTAGTTCCATCATTTATGGGTCTGGTACTATATTTTCCAAAATAACTACCTCATCTGAGTTGCTTTCAACATGAGCCTCTATTTTAGCTATTGGCTTTGATATTGGCTCCTTCTTCATGTTATAAGCATATAATAAGCCTTTTATGCCTGACATCTACACACATAAACTATCCTGATTAGCATATAGTGTATACACACAACAAATAATAGTTTTATTTAAGTTATCTTTTATTTTGTTTAACGATGAATTTATTCGATTCATCTCCTTTTAAACTCTATATGAGTTATTTGTACTTTCAACGTTTTCCTCTGCTCTAAGGTTATAGCCTAAGGTCTACTCCCACCTATGGTTTCTAACCCTAAAGCTCTGATACCAACCTGTGACGCCCCCAAATTCAGGTACTTGAAACCCGAATTCAGTGCTTCACGATACCATTTCTTTGAGCGGAATAATAATAATGTTGTCATAAATATCAAACTTAATTTACATATCAGAATTGTCTAAATCCCAGGTACGCGACCTTAAAACATTTCATTACATGATACTTAATAGTTATCATAGTCTTAATAAAATCTAATTATTACATAAAATACCACAAATCTTATTCTGTTTGCTTTCCCTTTCCTTTATTTTTGTATGAACCTTCAGGTTGATCACAATAGGCTGAAAACATTTAAATTAAGCAAGAATGAGCATTTGAGTGCCCAACAAGTAATAACAACAATAAACATTAGCTGAAAGGATTAAATATTTTCTTTGAGTGACACTTCTACAACGAAGCAATAGTTGTGAAGTAATTGAAACAATTCTAATCAACATAACAATTCTATTTCAAAATTTTGAAACTACGTACTGACTATAAATAGAGATCAGTCGACAGACTATGAACATTATTTTCTATTTTTGAAAAGGTTTAACAGAACTTCATCTCATGAAACCGTCATAACTTACTGAGCACGCAAGGTGATCATCCCGTTATGCCTGTGATTGATCAATACTACATACCAGAACGATATTCTCGTTCATCTTATCCGCCTTGGGCGCACAAAAGTTTCCCAGATTCGGGATGTTCATACTTAGCCTAAATCCGAACCAAAATAATTTGGTTGGATATTAATAGGGTTCTATCATGTTCAACGATATTTTTAAATCTGTGTCTAGCCGAGTCAAATAGCTTAGATAACTTTTAATTAAGGTATACATACTGGAATTTAACAAGTATGTATCAACATGCACAATAATTATCCAAGTGAGGACACTTGTATAATCATACTTAGAATTTAACGAACAATATATATATATATATATATATATATATATATATATATATATATCTGAATCTTACAGTAATACTGTACTGATAAACAATGAACAAATAAAGTTCGAGAACTTGCATGAATACGAATATTTGGATACATAATCAATAACAATAGAGTTAATAATCTGGCACAACGATAATATAATTCTGAAACTTTCTTACTCATGTCCATTGCATAAAGGAAATGCAAAGGTTAGGATACTTGCACAATGTAAAAGATAGTTCAGATACTTTCCTGGTCTGCTGCTTACACAACTTAGTTCTATCTTTAATTCAACGACCTATCATTTATAAGATTGTTCTATTGATTAGAATAACATATCATAACACATAGTACTGTTATTGTGAGATCCCGAATTTTATGAAATGAAATTATTCAATTTTCTTATAATTATTATTTTATTTAGTAAATGGTTAAAATGAGAAAGGGTTAAAGTTAAGGGTGATATGTGAAAAATTTTCAAAGTAAGCAAGTTGATATAAAATATTCGTTGTGTCGGGGAATATTCGATTGGTCGGGGAATATTCGTTTTAACAGGGAATATTCGTATGACGGCATAATCATTGGTGGACCCCACAACGGATGTTTTTTTCGTAGTTAGAAAACGACAGAAATATCTATTTATAAAAATAATGGCAAAAGTTTTACCGTTAAACTGTTGAACTACCCTATGGTAAAAAAAGAATACTGGCATGGTTGCATAGTAGAAGACACTATTGATGATTATGGATGCTTACGTGAGAAATCACTCAGTTATACTCTTTTATTGCTACAGTAATTTCTGCATAATATCTCTCATATTATTGATTCAATTATTGTCACAGTATCAATATTTTATATTATTAAATCAATAATTGAGACGATAAAGTTATTCATATTATTATTTGCAATATTGGCGATGTCTAGAAAGTTCTGTCGATGAGAGGTTTGGTCACCTAATTGGGCGCCAATAGGGAGAAATCCTTATCGAAAAGCCCCCTCTTTCCTGGGAATGATCTGGTTGTTAAATATTATGAGTTATAATATTAATGATGAATAAGTTAGTATTGATTAAAGATGAAATTAATATTTTCATTGTGTTGGGATTATTAGTGTTAGTGGAAATCGACATCTATTTCGATAATAATTGATGTCTGGAAGTTATGTTGACCAATTGGGTAATTAATCGGATAAATGAGTAATTAATTGCTATTAATTCACATGCTTATAACTATTTGTTCACATGTGTGTACTATTGATTCACATGCATGTACTATTAGGGGAGGTGGTGCAAGATTGATAATACTCTCATAACTAAATTAAAAAAGGAGGTATAGATGAAGGTACTATACTGTAATTATTTTTTTTACATGTATAGAACTATTGATTCACATGAATGTAATATTGATTCACATGATGTGCTATTAGGGGAGGTGGTTCAAGTTTGATAATACTTGCAGGACTAAATTAAAAATGAAGGAAAAAATGAAGGTATTATACTGTAATATTTTGAGCCCCAAAACGTGCAATTATCGAAACTATGTTTTCCTATAAATAGAAGCTCATTCTTCCTTCATTCTCACCAATTCACTAAGACTCACAAGAGCAATTATAGAGAGAGAAGCTATAGAGAGAAAGAATAAGAGTATTCTGCTACTTCACTATTCCAGTATCCAGTCTTCTTCTGAGGTAAGGGATATTTTTTTGTTCAGTATTCATAAGGAATAATATCTTCTTCCATACTCTGTAGTATGTGAGTAATATTATTTCGTCTCATATTCCTGATTATACCATCATTTTGTTAAAGTATTGCTTTTATACTCCGTGAAATTAGTAGAATATATTTGAAATTTGCGCTTCATCCAGTATCTTTTCATGGAAATATCATTCTGAGCTTTCTTGATAATTATTGATCTTTTCATACCGAAATATTATTCATGAGTTACTATTTATGGGTTACTATTCACCTAGTTACTATTCACTCAAATATTATTCACTCGGGTATTCCGGGCACTTTTTATGCAGGAGTACTATTCATAAATTACTATTCATGGGTTACTATTCACTCAAATATTATTCACTCGGGTATTTGGGACACTTTTCATGCCAGGATACTATTCACGAGGTACTATTCCCAAAGTACTATTCACAAGGTACTATTCATGGGGTACTATTCACCCGAAAAATATATTTCTTTTATGTCCAAATTATTTTTGATACATGAATATTATTCTTGAATTTTACTACACAAAGCAGTATCATGTTGACAATTTGGATATTTTTAAACTCTGGATAAATTTAAAGTCTTTAATATTTATCCTTGATTTTTTTTTGATTAATGCTTATATCATTGTCATCATCCTCATGCTTATATTGTGATGAAAGTCATGTTTGGCTTACATGCATAGATGAACTGTTGATTGGTATGATTATGACCAGGAATCATTCGGTATAATCATGACCCGTAATGTTACAAATGATGTGGTAAAAGTCCTCATTGGCCCGTATTGCATTGATGGACAGTTGTTGGTATGATTATAACCAGAGATTATTCGGTATAATCATGACCATTATTGAAAACACGAATATCCTTGGCCCGTAGTGTATGGATAATTTGTGGTCGTAATACTAATGAATATCTTTGGCCGTAGTGCAGGGATGATTCGATGATGTGGATTATTTATTAAGATGAGTCTCAGCGATACAATATTGATAATACACTTTTAATTCGTAGAAGATAGTAGATATCATGCTCTATTTGACTCTTCTAAAATACAGTTGTATGTCTTTGGCCTGTAGTGCAAAGATGAATTGTTAATGAATATCTTTGGGCCGTAGTGCAAAGATGAATTTATTAGTATGATTATGAACAAGAATTGTGATTTGGTATAACCATGATTTTTGATGTTTTAGGTAAAGACAGGTGATGAAAATTATCTTCGTCCTGGGTGCAAAGAGGAATTTAGAATCACAATTATGATTATGAGTTATTCACATGATTGTGGACAGGAATTATTGATTGATGTTACAGGGATAAAACATTGTTGGTGGACTTTTAACATGGAGAAGATAATAGACCTAATGGTCTATTTGACTCTTCTAATGGATTGCTCGTTCCACTGCAACTACGGTTGAAAAGTTTTATCATCTACCATATGTTCTAAATCTCTGATTTATTATTGACGAAGGCTATTGATAATTTAATTATCTTTATTCATGATATTCTTTATTGGGCTAGTTGTGCTTACCCTTTTGCTTCACAATTTCTTTCAGGCAATAAGAGTGTAGCTGGGTCGAGCGGGGGTAACAGGGGATTAAAACGGTGGTATATAGCTGTTGAGGATCTTCCTAAACAGTATGGAAATAATTTTTATTGAGAACTTTAGATAAGCGTGTTGTATTTTATACGTCATTTAATAGTTATATTTGGTGAATCAAATAGGGTGAGGCGAACCCAACTTTGGAAGGGTGTTTTGCCACTATCATACAAGATGTCTAATGACAGATGACTTTGTGTTATCATAAGACAGGGTTGTGCACATGCACTTGCTGATTATATCTATGAGCACTACCTATATAATCTTAGAGTTTGGTTGAAATATAATTCTCAATTAGAGACAATGGAGATAATTATATGTCAAGAAAAGACTCACCAATGGAAAGAACATGACAATAATCTTCTCATTTTTCTTTGGGGTCTATTGGGTCAACGAAGGATAATTCTCGAGTCATATGATATTTATTATAACTTAGATGTCTGGCCTCCCATGTACGAAGGTTTCCTTGAGTATTTTCCAAAGATTTTAATTTCTAAAACAGTTATTGACTGTACTTTTATGTAAAGTACCATTGTAAGGTGTTGTGGTCGAGGTACCATGAGAGTTACATATATTTGTATTAAAATTCACAGCTTATATGTTGTCGTACTCTGCACGACAGTTCAACAGTTGTATAAATGAAGTTTGTATTTGATTTCTGTAATGTGATATCTGGCGACTCAGAATGGGTCGTGTAGACCTATTTTGGGGTCCTCACAGTTATTTACAGTCAACACATAACCTAATCACATTATCACATAGTTATATCAGTCATTAAGACACAAACAAATACTTATACAGTCAAACTATATAGGTTCGGATCAATTTCGGTATCATTTTGGTGTACCGACGACTTTATCGGGTAATTATCGAGTTTAAAAACTCTATCATGTAGTTCAATATTATCCTGGATATTTTAAATACCAGTCATATTATTTTTAAATGACTTATAATAATTTTTAAATAATTATTATAATTTTTCATAATTTTTCAAACTCTAGAATCATTATTAAATAATTTAAATACTTTGAATAATTCTATTATCATTAATATTTAAATAATATCCAAATATTAATGAAACCATTAAAGTAATTTATAATAACTCAAAATATTTTTAAAGTATTAATATTACCCTTAAATGATTTTTAAAATATTAAAATATTATTTTTAAACAATTACCATTAATATTTAAATATTAAGGTATTATTCACTAAAATATTAAAAGTCATTTATAATAACTTAAAATATTTTTAAACCATTTATATCATTTTTAAATGATTTTTCAATCAATAAAACCATTTTTAAATTATTTATTTAATATTATTATTAAATAAATCTAATATCATTAATATTAAATAATTAATGAAATTTATCTTAAAATATTAAAAGTTATATTTTATAACTTAGAATATCTTTAAACTTTTTATTTTTATTAAAATGATTTTATAATATTAAAATCATTTTTAAACTAATTTATTTAATATAATTATTAAATAAATCTAATATCATTAATATTAAATAATTAATGAAATTTGCTTTAAAATATTAAAAGTTACATTTTATAACTTAAAATATTTTTAAATACCTTATTATTATTTAAAATGATTTTAATATAATAAAAATCATTTTTAGTTAATTTATTTAATGTATTTATTAAATAAATTAAATATCAATAATATTCAAATAATTACTAATATTTATGAAAAATATGTCAAATTATTAAAAGTTAATTTTATAACTTCAAATAATTTTATAATTTTGGAATTTATTTACTTTTTTTAAATAATTTTTAGAAATTTAATTAATTAAAATTAATAAGTCTGTCGTTATAGCCTTTAGCGACAGGAAGTGTCGCCTTAGGTGTTCTTGAGGCTCAAGAACATTCAAAGGCAGTTATCAAGTGATCTACTTTGACCAAGTGTAATTCATTGTGTAAATTGTTTATGGGCAATCTATAACATAGATCTTGTAGTACTAATGTAATACTACAATTATTAAACAAGTTCTGGACCAAAACATAACACTTGAGCAAGATCTGAAGCCTTGAACAAGTTGTCAGAGATGTTCTTCATTTTACGGTTACCCGAAATGAAGAAATAAGCGATTAGGAACCTACTTTGGGCTTCCACTACTTACTGTTCTTGTATCCTCTTTGTGATCTAGAGGTTCTAGTGTGTAGCCAACATGTAAATAAAGAGATCTATTACAGAAAACACATCTAACAACAACACATCGAGAAGATAAGGTCCGGTCAAACCATGTCAGAAATCATGCTATTGTGTTTTCTGGGTTACCCAGAAAACACAAATCGTGAGCTTTCTGCTTGGTTTGACCATCACCCACATTCAATCTGTTTACTTATTAAGTGATATAAGAGCATAATCATATAGTCCATATAGCAAACTATAAACCTATTACAACAGCATGGCCAAATCATCAATAACCTGACAGATCAGAGCCCAAGAACATCTTGTCAGACGTTTCTGGGCATGATCTGGGTTACCCAGATTTCAAATGGTCATGGCCGGTCAACGGCCTTTGACCTTCAATAACATGCAATCTGCTTATAATCTGACCTTGAATCAAGTTTCAGATCCAAGCCTACATTACATACTACCAATACAAACATTGAAACATACAAAACATAAACAAGATGAGATCTAGGAGGTCTGACATTTGTTGTCAGACAACAAAAACAAAAATTTCCAGATTCTTAAAAACTTCAAATTTGTGCACTTAGATGTTATGAATCTAACATGTGCCAACCCAGATCACTTATAGACACTATAAACAACATATTTAAACATTTAAACATAACATCTAACATAGCATACAAGATTGAAAATTTGGTTTAGAGTTATATCTTTCTATGATCAATTCAAGAATCTGAGCTTCTGATCTGCTATGAATGTTAGTGAGGCTCGTTTGTGAGACTGATTTACTAAAGGTTTTTGTAGGTTTAGAGAGAAAAAACTTTGGTTGAGGATATGAGCACAAATGAGCTTGTAAAAATGATTTCTCTCTCCAATTCTATTTATAATATGGTGAAATACTTAGAGCTGATCATGTTTATCAGATTTTGAATGATTAAAGTTTATTACTAGACCACATGGCTAGCTAGAGTTGGTCACCAACCACTTACTAGGGCTAGATCTACACTCCACCTTATTAAAATATTCAAAAGGGCAATTATGTCATTTGGCTTTTACTTTTAGTGGCAAAGTTGACAATTTATTCTGACCCTTAGGGTTTAACCCTAAGGTTCCATAAGTTCATTATCTAGGATTATGTAATTAGGGCTAAAATGGGAATCTTAATTTCTAAAAATGTGAATTAGGGTTCCCTAATTAAATTAGGGTTCCTAATCACTTAAGATTTATCAATTAGGCTTTATAATATATTATTTACCATTAAGCTTGCTAAATTAATAATTAGGATTTATAACTTAGTAATTAGAGTTTTAATTTAGTAGTTAGGGTTTCTAAATATTAATTAGAGTTTACCTAATTAACACTAAACATAATAATGGTCATTAATTACATAACACATAACTTAACAAACCTTACAATCATAAATTAACTTTTGTACTATAGTTTATCAGTAATGCTAGGGTTTGTACTGTTTCACCATAACTGTTCCACAAATTACATTACACACATATCATGCTTGTTTATAGCATTGAAATATAAATAATATTATATTATTATTCTCATTCCTTATTCAAAATCCATACTTAGGATTTTGAATTCATATCTGACATAACCTTCATACATACCATTATTAATTAAGTTAAAATAATTAACTTAACTAATATAATAAAATACATATTATAATAATTCTAATGATCATATCATATATACCATAATCATAATTTCATGAAAAATAAATAATAAATACTTTTATTACAAAATAAATTTATTGTAAGAAAATGATTAATAATTCTTAAAAAGAATTTATTTATAATTATTCATCTAATAAATAATTTTATTTATCACATATATATATATACTTTACCTTGCACATATTCCCACCTTTATATATATAAAAAATTCGCAAAATTTCTTATTGAAAATAATTGGTTATTACACATTCAGTGTATCCTTTCATGTGCTCAAAATAGCCACAGGATACAACCTGCTCTTGGGAAGACCATGGATTCATATGGCTGGAGCCTTCCCTTCCACCCTTCATCAGCAACTCAAGTACATAATCAACAATAGCTTAATCACTGTCAATCCTGAGCCGGAATGTCCTAAACAAGGTGACATACCACTTATCAGCTTCAATGCAGAAGTTGAGCCGGTCAGTTTCCATGCCCTGGAGGTGAGCAACACTCACTACCATCCTATTGGGGAGCCACCTCTCACACCCAAAATTTTTGTCGAAGTAATGTCGGCCACTCAAGAGATGATGTCATTGGTTCCTCAACCTGGACAAGGGTTGGGTAAAAATTAACAGGGCATTAAGCGCCTGATTCAAGTTCCCAGTCAAACAGGGACAGCTGGATTAGGCTATTCTGCTAACTCCAGTCACATGAATCCTCATAAACACTAACAGATTCCTTCATCTTTAGCCACACGGCGATTATCTCAACCTACAAATCTTGAGCCTGTACAGTCTCCGGTAAGGGTTCCTGCCCATGTAATGGTTATGTTATTTCCCAAACCTATACCAGTCAAAGGAAAAGAGGTCCTGATTCCTGATCCCGAAGTGGAAGAAAAGGAACAGAGAAGTAAACAAGACATCGCCAGGAGATTGTCTCACCAACGCGTCATTTTCCATGATGAGCACACAAATAGATACACTCTAGACGATGATTGTCCAGACATTATGGTCATTATTTGGGAGAAGGAGGGCGATGACAGCCCTTTCATCACTGCCATCCATCAAGATTTTACCCTTGATAATTGGAGCAGCACTCCTTGCATTTGTCGACAAGGGTAAAAAGGGCAGAAACTCCCTCTGCCCTGTAGATAGCTTTAACTACTTACTTTTCTGCATATTATTAGCAGTTATTTTGTCTGTACATGCCAACACTTTCTATGATTGAACAGTTTCATATATTAAGTGAAATCATATTTTTTTTCAGGACTCTGAACTTAGATGTGCCTATACTTGCTAATGAGGTGCCTTTTCTCCACAAGGACTGTAACTTTAATGAAAAGTTAGACTCAGACTTGATGGAAATATAAGAGGACATTGAGATACCTCAGGAGATCAAAGAATGGGTCAAAGATAAGCCCAAACCAAATCTTGATCAAACCGCCTCGTTTAACCTTGGGACCTTAGAAAACCCTAAGCTAATCCAGATTGGTACGGACCTCACTCTAAACCAAATGAATGACATGGTTGCACTATTAACCCAATTTCAGGATGTGTTTGCATGGTCTCATGAAGACATGGTGGGTTTGTCCACTGATATCTTCATCCATCGCCTTCCCATTTAAGAGGGATTCAAGCCAATCAGGCAGAAGCTCGGGCGATTAAAACCTGAGTGGAGTTTAAATGTTAAAGAAGAAATTGTGAAACAATTTTAAGCCGGCATTAGTATGGTGTCCACATACCCTGAATGGCTATCCAACATAGTCCCTGTACCTAAACCGGGAGGAAAGGTGCGAGTTTACGTGGATTACCGGGATCTGAATAAAGCTTGTCTTAAAGATAGCTTTCATGTGCCATTTATCCACATACTCAGTGACAATACTGCTTAATAAGACATGTACTCCTTTGCTGATTGCTTTGTGGGATACCATCAAATTATGGTTGCTGAAGAGGATCGTGAGAAAACTACATTCAGCACGCCTTGGGGAACCTTTTGCTATAGACGGTTGTCATTTGGACTCATCAATGCCGAAGCAACCTATCAGCAAGCTATGATGGCTCTTTTCCATAACTTAATGCACAAAGAGATAGAGGTCTATGTGGATGACATCATTGTCAAATCCAAAAAAGAAGATTATCATCTAGACCATCTCAGAAAGCTCTTCAACAGGTTGCGTAAGTACAACTTGAAGTTGAATCCAGCCAAGTGCGCCTTTGGCGTTAAATCAGGCAAGTTGCTAGGTTTCCTAGTCAGGCACAAAGGGATTGAGTTGGATCCCACCAAAATCCAGGCCATCACGAAAATGCCTATTATAAGAACCCGAATTTTCAGAAAACATTAAAATAAGCATGAGATGGGTTCAAACAAGAATATATAAACGTGTTACGAGGTATGTGGTATTGTGTTACATAGGGTAATATGAGCTATGTAATAAGTGATGTTGTGTTTAATAAATATATATCGTTATTATATATTTGTTATAAATTATAGAAATGAATTAGTAAAGGAGATGGATAAAATTTATCTGTTGATATTAAATAGTTATTTTATAATAGTAAGTTGGTGACATTAAAATATCTTTGATAATCACCAATTTCTTGAGTATATGTACGAGTGAGTATCAAGTCTAAGGCGGTCTGTAAACTGCATACCTTTAATGGTGGATGTATAGGAGCTGGGCTAAACAATTCCTTCAGAGAGCGGAGGTATATACGAATTAGTAACCGATCTAACTCCCTGTGAAAACAGTGTAGACGAGACGGAAACTAATTTGTTGGTTGTTTATGGGAAACCACTCAATGTACTATATTGAATACTATTAAAGATTCGATACGTGCTAGGTTTAGACTTGTATATATGTACGTTGATGAAAAGAGAAGAAAATCAATATACCTTTAAATTGGTTAGAGAATTATTAAGTAATTTGATACATGGCGAGAAGTAAGGATTAAGGAATATATGTATGTGTTATATTCGAGTTTTGTGTTATTGGTGATAAGAAACCGTAAAGGAGATGTTATAGTTGGTTAAACTAATAAGGGAAATAGAGTTTTAAAACTTGAAGTGTGATCCTTGAATTGTTAAGGAAAATAGTAACCGATGATGTGAAAATCAAAGAGGGGATTGATGTTAAACGAGTTAACACTTAAGGAAGATGTGTAAAGTATTTAGAAGCATAGGTTTTATTTCTACTAAGGCAAAACCTATCTACCTCTGAATTTGGTATGGTAGCAATGGTGTGCCATTTCAAGCTATGACCACCAAATGAGTAATTGGTGTATGCAGAGAAATTTCTGAGTAAGTCTGTGCAATTTAAATTTCAAGGAATGAAGGCTAGAGACTCATATAAAGGTCATAAATGGTGACTAAATGTTCATGAATGAATTTAGCTAGCAAAACATGACTTGAATAAAGATTTAATTAATTAACCCAGAATAAATATTGGTTAATTAAGTGATATTATGGAATATTATATTCTATTAATTAGTGGAGTGCATAATAATTATTGGAAAGAAAATAAATGATTAATATTAATTAATCGTTGTGATATTAAAAGGTGATAATGGGTTAAAAGTACCCAACTGGTTGATATTTAGCCCAATTAAAATATTAATAATATTACTATATGGAAAATGTGGGCAGTAGTAATATATAATACTTATGGCCTAAGAATACATGAAGTGTGACATTTAATTGGGACTAATGATATAAGGTACTAAGTAGTACAGTGAAGTCATATGTAACTTTTAATACAGAAATAATTAAATATCTGTGTATTCTAGAAACTGGGAAGGAGATTAAGTGTTTAAATAAATATTAATATTAGATAATGTTATAATGTGGTTATACGAGTAGTAAAAATAATTATGGGGAACTACCTGGACAATAATACCTAACTGTGTTTGTGAGACCCCAAATTTTATGAATAAAGATTTAAATTTCTCGAAATATTTTTTTCAAAATTATGGTGTGGATTTGATATAATGTTATAGTTGTGGGTAATATTTATAAATTTTGCAAAGTATGCAAGTTATTATATAATATTCGATTGGTAGGGAATATTCATTTTAACAGGGAATATTCAATGCGACGACATAATCATTAGTGGACCCTATTAACTAATTATTATTTGATTGAGAAAACGACAAGAATATTTTTATGAAAATAACGGCGGAAGTTTTACCGCTCATCGTTGAAACACCCGATGTTAAAAGTACAAGAATGTCTGGCGTGGTTGCATAGTAGCACACCAGTATTGATTATTGATGCTTACATGAGAAGTCACTCAGTTTTGTTCAATTATTGCTTCAGTAATTGTTGCATAGTATCTCACGTTATTTGATTCAATTATTGTCGATATTTTATATATTATTAAATCAATAATTGAGATGACAGAGTTATTAATATTATTATTTGCAATATTAACGATGTCTAGAAGTTTTGCCAAGGAGAGGTTTGGTCACCTAATTGCGGCGCAATAGGAGAAATCCTTATTGAAAGCCCCTCTTTCTTGGGAAACGACACGGTCGATTAATATTGTGAATTATAATAATGATGATAAATGTTGTTAAATATATTGAGGTGTCTTTTTATGAAGTCACTAAGTTTATATATATATATATATATATATATATATATATATATATATATATAAAAATTTTGTTTTATTAGTTTATTAATGTAATAAAATAGAAAAGCTTTTATATAAAAAATGAGATACTTTTATAAAGTTATTTGTTTTATTAGACTATAAATAGAATATATTATATTCTATTATGCATAGTGTTTTGCATAGTAAAATCTTTTTATATAAAACATAATACTTTTATAAAGTTATTTATTTTATTAGACTATAAATAGAATATATTATATTTTATTATGCATAGTGTTTTGCATAGTAAAATCATTTTATATAAAATGAATACTTTTATAAAGTTATTTGTTTTATTAGACAATAATTAGAATATATTATATTTTATTATGTATAGTGTTTGCATAATGCCTTCACGATGTTTGTATAGTAAATTTTTTTATATAAAATGAATATTTTTATAAAGTAATTTATTTTATTAGACAATAATTAGAATATATTATATTTTATTATGTATAGTGTTTGCATAAGGTTACTGCATAGTATTTGCATACTAAATCTTTTTATATAAAGCATAATACTTTTATAAAGTTATTTATTTTATTAGACTATAAATAGAATATATTATATTTTATTTAAAAGATTTTATTTTATTAGAATATTTTATTAATAATCTTTGCATAGTAAATCAATATGGATGAGTCTGTTTAAAAGTAAATCAATTTGGACCGTTCATGAATTAGTTACTATTCACCATTCTCCTATAAATAAAGCTCATTCCTTCATTATTTCTTATGAATTCATTGAAACTCTAGAGAGAAAACTATAGAGAGAAAGAAGAAAAGTATTCTCGCTACTTCACTACTCCTATATCCAGCCCTTTTAAGGTAAGGGTATTATTTCTTTCGTATTCATGAAGAGAACTTCTCATTATTCCATTCTTTATTATTCATTGGAATAACTTTTATATCTGAGGGCTACCCTATACTTGGTGAAATTCTTACATTATTCCATTCTTTATCATTATTTTGGAATAACTTTATATGTCTAATCTACCGCATACATGGTGAAATTCTTCATTATTCCATTCTTTATTATTCATTTGGAATATCACATTAGAATGCGTATTACGCTGACCTAGTTCCATTAAGTATTATTCATTGGAATAACTTTTCTGCATGCGGTCTATCGCATGCATGGTGATTTTGTTGCTATTCAATTCTTTATTATTACATTGGAATATCCTCGCTTGCAATTTAATTTGACCGACAGTTCCGCTTCTTTATTATTTTGTCGGAATATCACTGCGTGCGTGCGTTTACACGACGACCGGTTCCATTCTTTATTATTACTGTTGGGAATAACTTTCTGCGTGGTGGTCTATCGCATGCATGGTGAATCCTTCAGTTATTCCATTCTTTATTATTCTGTTAGAATAACTTGTCTATGTGGATTACCACATGCATGGTGAATGATCCTTTGTATTCATTCCTTATTAAATTGTGGAAATGATATGTCTACGTGCATTACCGCATGGCGGGCGAAAATCCATTTGCAATTTCATATATTCTATTATACTCAGTTGGTTAAAGCTTTGACTTCTATACTCCATGAAATTAGTGGAATATCCTTGATATTTACGTTTTATCTAGTATCTTTTCATGGAAATATTCTTCTGAGCATTCTTGAATTTTACTCTACAAAGCAGTATCATGTTGACAATTTGGACGTTATTGGTTTCTGAATAAATTAATTCTTGAACTTTTTTATTGAATTCTTATAACGTTGTCATCATCCTCATGTTTATATTATGTTGAAAGTCATCTGTGGCTTGTAGTGCATAGATGGACTTGGTATGATTATGGCCAGGGATTAATCTGTATAATCATGACCGTAATGTTACAAATGATGTGGTAAAAGTCCTCATTGGCCCGTAGTGCATTGATGGACAGTTGTTGGTATGATCATGACCATTGATGAATACACGAATATCCTTGGCCCGTAGTGCATGGATAATTTGTGGTTGTAATACTAATGAATATCCTTTGCCGTAGTGCAGGGATGATGTGGATTATTTAGTAAGCTGAGTCCCAACGATAAAAGTGATGAAAAAACTTTTAAATCATAAAAGATAGTAGATTTTATTCTCTACTTGACTCTTTTAATGGATTGCTTGTTCCGCTGCAGTTAAACTTGATGTTTGTTATATTGTATCAGTTTAACATTGTTGAAGGCTAACGATAATTTATTTTGCATTATCTTAGTCATAATATTTCTTACTGGGCTAGTTGAGCTCACCCTTTTACTTTCATTGTTCTCTTCAGAAATAAGAACGTAGCGAGGGGACTAGTCGGGGAGAGCGGGTGACGGTCCGGATAATAGCATTAGTAGTCCTCACTATTACATTAAATAGTGTGATAATAATAAATGTAATGAGGACTCAATTGAGTGTGGATATTGTCTATGACAATATTTGTATTAAAACTCACAGCATATGTTTTGTCGTATTTTACACGACTGTTGTATAATTAAGTTGTATTTGAATTTTGTACCATGTATTTGGCAACTCAAGATGGGTGATGTATACCTATTTTGGGGGCGTCACAATCTTATTTTATTACATGTATTTAATGTACATGGATTATATGATGTGAGTATAAAATTTATCTTTAAATTCCTAATATGGTAACAATTGTACCTTAATATTACATTATAGGAATTAAAAGAACCAAACCAAGCCTTACATGACCAAATGTTGAGATATTTGCTCTTGTCCCAAATTGAGTGTCACAAGGTACATGAACAGTAACATGAAGCTAAAACACGTATTTTCCAAAAGGCTATGGAATAGGTGATGATTGTAAAGCCAATGGTTGGTGGTGGGTTGTTAAACCGCTCTTGATTAACCAATGTATCCTTCCATTACACCATGAACCCAACCTTAGTGTAATGCCAATGTCTAGTCCATGCTTCTTCTATAAATACGAGCTTAGGTTCAGATTTTGTGTTGCTAAGAAGTTGTTTGATAGTTTAATTGGAGATTATAAGTTACTGAGCTACTATAGAAGCATACTCAGAGTGTAGGAGGTCTAATTCAAGATCAGGAAGATATAAATTCTAACTATGTTCTTGAAATGGGTCTAGTTTAATTCTTGAAATTTCTTGAATTTATATGTTAATAAATAGGAATTAACTGGTTATAATGTGTTTAAGAAGTTTACTAACATGTATGAACTTTTTAATGATGGGTTGAATCATGTTTGAATCAAGGGAAATGAAGTTGGGTAACACCCTAGAAAATAGAGTCTACTTACTGCTTCTGACTTCGACGTGGCGCAGTTATGCCCTGTTTGTACTAGGGTGCAGCGCAGCTGTGCCGTACCTCAGAACCAGTTGTTGGATTCTGTTATGCTAGGTGGTTGCTAATTTGGTTTTATGACTTATTTACACCTTCAAAAGAGGTATAACTTGTGTTATAAGGTTTCCTTATGAGTTAGGAAGTGTCCAACATAAATTAGTAGAAGATCTTTAACAAGAACTTCAAGTTTTGAAAACAAACTTTATTAAATTCATGTTTTGCAGATTTTGAACTTAGTGGTCTATACACATGACTGATTTTACACATAAATGAGCATGCTATAGTGTACATAGTTCCTTTTTTCATAATCAAACTCGTTAGACCTTGTGTGAAAGAAATTTTTAAGAAAACTTAGTATAAAAGAACTAAGGTGCATAAGTGCTACTTGCTATACATTCGGATCTTGCGAACATGTTAACATGACTTGACTTCATATGAATAGAGCCTTAAAGTTGTCTTGTATGTGTTGAATGGCATTGTTCAAGTTTAAAGTGGTTTCAAAAGCAAACTTGAACATATTTTCAAAATCTAGTTGCATCACATGGATATCTAGATTCTAAAGGATTAATATGTCATGTTATGTCTATAATATCCCTAGATATGATTTATGTGTATTGAACATGATGATAACTAAACCAAACATGAGTTTAAAGCATGGTTTAAAGTGTTAGACAATGATAATGGTGAATAAGCAATATGAATACTATAAGCATGAGTATTGACAGATTGTGTAATGTGGACATATAGCCAAGTTATAAGATATGGTAACCATTTGATCTTGTTATGCTTTAGTACCATATAAGTTGTAAGTTCAAACTTGTTCAAGTGAACTCAAGAATGGTCCTATGCTTATGTGAGCACCTCTGACATGTATATATGATAGAGTATTAGTACATAGGTGTATAATAATTGGACAGAAACAGGAAGTGAAAAGCTCAACCTTTATTCGTTGGGGGACAGGTAAGCAACAAGGCTTATCCCTAAGCCTAGGATCAAGCGCAACTTACGCCATCCTACGATCATGAATAGTTTACATTTTTTGATCTGAAGTTTGAGGCATGCTTATATGATTTCTTTAACTTGTAATATGTGACCATTATACTATGTAATGTGTAGGAAGCATGCTATGTGATAAGGATGAATGTTAATTATAACTTTCAACTGTTAAATCCAAAAGAATGTTTTCAAGATATAGAACAATGATACATTGTTTAAATTTATAATGTCTTACCATCTGATTTGTGCTATGAAAATATAGGATAGGTGATGTGGTATGAAGTTACAACTAAGTTAGACGTTTATGTGTACGTTTGAACTTACCTATATGAGTTTTAAATGTGTCGAACATGTAGCGAGTCAAGTGTGTGATAGATTTATGAATGTTGATGTCAAGTACGAGTGGTTAAGGTATACCAATATGTACCTAGCTATTCTAAGAATATGATGAGAAAGTGAAGTGTAGGTTTTACGAACCTAGTTAGGAAACAATGTAACATTATTATTACATTGAGAATGTATGAATATATGACTAATGGATATGAATCCATGATTATATAACTGTGTAGGAATACACGAAGTGCAGATAAGCGTTAAGCAGTTAAGTCATAGTTGATAAACTATGAATCAGGCAAGTCTTTTAGTTCCCATTTGATATATGAATTCGATAACTGTTAGTTGAGCTATATTATGTTATGCAAATGTTGATGTATATATATGAAATGCATATGAGATATGTATGAAATTTGAAAGTTGATCTTTGATGATATGCTTATGAAGTAAATCTCTATGCCTGTTATGTGAGAAGTAACATGAGTAGTAAATATTAATTGATTATAAATGCATGAACTGAATATGCTATTATATGCTATGTGTTGTATGAAAACTGTTAGAATTGTTGGGCTATCGAGCTCACACTTGCAAATAACCACTTTTACAGGTTAAGGACACACTGTAAAGATTACGTGCTACTTGATTGATAAAGATCAATAATATCAAAGGAGATTGATTCATTTGTTTAAATATATACTCTTGAACCATGTTTAGGTTCTAGGAAATGTACATGATAGTAGATTACGATGTGTAATACATGTTAAGTTGTAAAGTTGTATTAGGCACATAAAGGAATTCGAATTGAGATGTAAAAATTTATACAGTAATTGAATATAATGAATCATACCATAATTTGATTCAGGGATTTGTAATTGATTCAAGGTAAGAAATCAATAAAAGATTATTTTTCAAAGGAGATTGAAAAAATTTAAATTATTCCGCATATTTTTATAACATCGAATATGATGTAAGACAGGAATGGTAAATGACCAGGATTTAAAACTTATAAAAGTTTGGGTTCATTGTATAGATCCTGGAAATGGAAAGAATTTATTTTCTAAATTGTAATAAGTAAAGTTATATTTATTAAGTTATGAATAAGAGATATAAATAGTTTGACGATAGTAGTGTCATGGCAGACCGGATCCGAGGTTCGAAGGGACCTAGATTTGGGGGCGTCACACCCATTCCTCAGACAAAGAAGGAAATACGGGGATTTTTGGGAAGAATCAACTTCATCAGCAGGTTCATTTCCCAGCTCACAACAACCTGTGAGCCTATCTTCAAGCTGTTAAAGAAGAACTCCTCCATGAAATAGAACGATGAGTGTCAGAAAGCCTTCCTTACAATCAAAGAGAAACTGGTCAATGCTCCTGTCTTGGTACCACCCAGGGATGATGTTCCCCTGTTCATGTACCTATCCATTAATGACAGTGCCATGGGTTGTATGCTAGGACAGAAAGACGATAGAGGCCAAGAGCGAGCTATCTACTACCTCAGCAAAAGATTCAACAGCAGTTAACACAAGTACACTCTGATTGAGAAGACTTGTTGTGCTTTAGTATGGGCTTCTATGAGGTTACAACATTACCTTCATGGTCAAGGAATTGTGGATCAACTGGCCGGCGCACCTTCATGGGATTTCAAACCCTTAGAAACATACTTCCCCGATGAAGGGGTAATGACAGTGCAGCCACACCATCAGTGCGATACACACCAATCATGGAAAATATATTTTGATGGAGCTGTTAATATGGAAGGTTCTGGAGCTGGAGTAGTTCTAGTATTCGGTACGGGGGAGTAGTATCTCGTCGCCGTCAAATTATAGTTTGTTAGCACCAACAACACAGCTGAGTATGAAGGTTGTATTATGGGACTTAAACTTGCCCAATTAATGGGTATCGGTGGTTAATCATCCCTATATATATATATATATATATATATATATATATATATATATATATATATATATATATATATATATATATATATATATATAACGCTTTTATATATTTACATTTTCAGGTCCCCATGAAGTTCGCTTATGGTGGTTGACGATCAGATATATATATATTTACAGCTTTTATATATATAACAGCTTATAGCTTTCATATAAATTGCGGCATCATGTGATCACAGATTCAGTCTTCTGAATCTAGATGAGGTTCCCGTGATGGACCTTTTCAGCTGTAATTAGCCTGTAGATTATTTCACGGTGTTTGAATTTCCTTGGATGGCTTTTATGCCCATAAAGAGTTCAGCATTGCTATGTATATTATTTTTCTCGAAAAATGCTTCGCATCTCAAAAATAAAAGCAATTAAGCCGAACACTTAATAAAATGGAAGTATCAAAGGCCTCAATTACTATTGAGCATAAGGGTTTAAAAAACCTCTTTTACAAAACATCACTGCTATATCTTGTTAAAATTGAATTTTTATACAAAATTCAAACCCTTTGTATATATGTGCGAACGAGGCATAACACTACTTCCAAATAATTGCACATTGACTTACACACACACACACACACACATTCATATAACATTTTAATTAAAAAGTGGTGGTCACCGTGGTAACACGGATGTCTGGGGGTGCCTAACACCTTCCCTTCGCATAAGCAAGTCCCCGGACCCTAATGAATCTCGGTTTCATAGACCAGTTTAACAGTGTTATATCATGTGGTCAATGTGCAAACCTTTTCTCAGTTGAGTTGGTGCAACCTGTTAGTTCCCAGTAGGCAAAATATAGATCTAGAAGGGGGGGTTGAATAGATCCTTTGAATTTTAAATACTTTTTCTCATTTATTTTGTATTGCTCATTAAGTAGCATATGACAAACATAAGAATCTTTTCAAGCACAGCGGAATAAGTAAAAGATCCCCTTCATTGATATATTCATAATCAATCATACATTGTTCGTAGAGTTAATTTAGTATTAAGCAGTTAACACATACATAGCAGTTATAGCAGTTAGTGTACATAAAGTAAATGACATAAAGTAAAAGACACAGGGGGTTTTAAGTGGTTCAGAGACTCAAGCTCCTAATCCACTCTTCTGCTTTCAACTAGAAGGATTTCCACTAAGGAAGGGCAGCGCCCTGAATCACTAAGATTCCTTCAAGGACAGCAGCCTTGGGACTTCAGTTCACTAAGAACTCTTCAAGCCTTGGGACCTGATCGTAGTGTCTTATTGACTGATGCTTGTTGATATGTAGATTCAATACTACGATCTTAAAGAGTGTTCACTTGATCTTTAGTAAGGAGCAACTCTTCCTTCTTTCATGCAGTACTTTAACACTTTTGTTTGTCTCGACTGCTCTTAGATACTGATGGTTTGACTCTTTGTTCTGGTCCCTTTTGAATAACAAGACACTTTAGATTTGTGGCGTGTCCGGCTCGTTTTCTCCTTGTGATCTCCCGTTCACTTATCATCAATGGACTGACCCAATGCTTAATCACTTTAGCCTTGTTCTTTAGAGGCTGACCAGTATCTCTGTGTATAATCCATCAGTTCCTTCTTTGTTTGGCAAACACTACAATCCTGGTTACTTCCAAGATCGTTGTCATCTTTCTACTTGACAGCTACTGCAAAAGCTGACTTTCCTTAGTCAACTACTGAAGTCTTCTTATGATCATCTTGTGGAAGACTTCATCTTGAATGGCTTCACAACTCAATCTGGATGCTGATTAGGTTGATGCTTAGATCTTCTAATAGCTTGCATGTCATTCGTTGAGTGTCCTCTGGATTCCTTTAGGTGAGATGTATCTTTGCAGTACTAACCAGAGGCTTCATTCCTTTGGATATTCTGGGAGTGCTCAATTGCTGAGAATCGTGTTTGCTCTACAATTCTTCTTTTTGGCTTTGTGAGCACATCCGTTGAGGTCTTAGCTCAAGCACTCTCGATTCGACCTTCTACTGTCAGGTGATCCATCGCGACTCGAGATTAGATCTTGACACTACGATTTCTGTCGTTGTCTTTATTTGATCTTGCTTGACTACGATCTCTGCCTTTGATACGATCAGTAGACTCTATGATTCTGAGTGTAGTCTACGATCCTTGACTTGGCTATTAGTAGACTCTACGACTCCGAGTGTAGTCTACGATTCTTGACTTGACTTTGGAAGATGCTCGATCGGCTCGTAGGCAGGCTGTCTCTACGATTCTGAACATAACTTCCTCAGCAGACTACGGCTCCGAGGAAGCTTTACTCGACACACTACGATCCTTCCTCGTCTCTCCTAGAAGTCTATGAACTCCGAGATCTACTATCTTGTAGACTACGATTCTGCCTCGATAGATCTCGAGTTATCCTTGACTCTCCTAGCAGACTACTATTTACAGTGCGGTGGTTCGACGATCGAGATGAGCCTATCTATTACATCATAAGATCAACCTAACATGCTTGATCTTTCTATATTTATAGTCCTTGTATATCATTTCTTTTTAAGGACTTTACAAAGCTATTTTGCTTATGTAGGATCAACCTAACATATTTGATCAATTCATTCTAAGTCCTTGTACATGTGTTTCTATTATCTATCAAAGGACTTTACAGCTTTTTCTTAATGCAAGCATACTTGCATATTCATTCATATATATATATATATATATATATATATATATATATATATATATATATATATATATCATAATCAAATCATATATAAATAGGAATATCATTCACATGTTTATTCCTGACAATCTCCCCCTATTTGATTATGACAAAAACAATAAGTGCATATGCATGCTATGAATGAATCTTATATACAGTGAGCAGCTGTATTTCTAAAATAGATAATCATGAATGTCATTTATAATGATGTGAAATTTAATACACTAACATACACTGACATTTTACATCCTGGATCCAAAACATACCTAACTCGTTAGAGATGTAACTCTTTGGCTCCATGTATGCTTCCAGGATGTCTGTTGATCATTTATCCATCTATTTGATTTTCTTGTACCTGCTCCCCCTGGGATGTGGACTTCATCTCTTTTGTCTGTTCCCCCTCATATGTATGCTTCTCTTCTTCTTGGCTCCCCCTTCACCATTGCAGAACACACAGCTCATCATCCTTTGGCTCCCCTCGATGATGACCCACTTCTTTCTTCTACTCGCTTCTTCTTCTTTGTTTCCTTACGCTTCTTCTTGCCCTTTCTTGAATACTTCTTACTGTGCCTCTTTCTATGTCTCTTTTTCTCCCCCTTTTTGTCATTAATCACTTGAGAGAGTTGTTCCATGTTGGACATAAGCTGCTCCATCAGATAAGAGGAGTTACCAACTTCAATCTTGAGTTCTTGTTGACTTAACTCAAGTTGCATAGAGAAAGACTGATTCATGTTGTCAATCTTGTCAGAGAGGACTTGGAATTTCTCTTCATTGGCCTTATGTGCTCGTAGAGCTTCTGCCTTCTGATCATTTATGTCTTTTAGATAGATGTGATCTCTGTCGTTGATTTTGAGAGATACATCAGCCATAGTGGCTTGTTGTCTATCATGAACTGAGTTATCTTCTATTGCTGTCAACATCTTTGACTCTTCAGTGATTTGAGATATCTTCTTGATCAGCTCATCAGAATTCTTCAATAGTTCCTGCTCCATAGGAATTTGGTCATTTGGTTGGGCAGCCTCTTCTTGAACACCAAATTGGACTCTACAATTTTCATCCTTTGACAGATTTTCAAAAGTAGTGAGAATTTGAAGAATCGTTAAATACCAATCGTGATTGGAGGATGAAGGAATGTCAGATATCTAAGCTTGGGCATATGAAAGCTCCTCATTTTGGATTTGAACGCCATTATTGGTAGAGTGACCCAACTCTACGATTGTCTCCTTGGCCATAAACCTTCTGCCTTTCGAGTCCACTCTACGATCGTAGGGAATATAATGATTGCCAGCATGTCTGTAGACTTTGTAATGGGGCTGGTCATTTATCATCATGGTTGCAAACTTCTTTACCCTGTGGAAGTTTTGTGACACCAGTTCCAGATTTGGAAATTAAGAGTAGCACCAGCTGAAGTAGCTCTCATCAGTATTAGTATGTGCCTTCAACCACAGCATCCACGGGAAGAACCATCTCATCAGAAGATCTTCAGAGTTATACAATATTGTTGTTCTATCTAACTCCATATTTTCCCAATTGTGAAGCACTTCATATGTAGTCATTCTTACAACTCGAAGTTGTTCATTTCCATGACTTATCCATCTTGCTGCTGGTTCAGCTGGTGGTTCATCAAAAACTTCCACCACTATTCTTCTGCTAATTCTAGCTGGAGAGAAAACATGATAGTATTCTGGTTCCTCTGATTTCTGATGTGCAGAATCAGAATCTTTCTCCATTTCTTCTCTATTGGAGCCTGAATTATTCTGATCAGATTCATTAGTGAATCCTTCTTGTTGGTTTTCATTTTTAGAACCTTCTTCAGCACTTTCTTCCTTTGATTCAGATTCATCATCACTTACTTCAATGACTGCAGTAGAGTAATCACTTTTCTTCTTGTAGGCAAATTTAGATAGTAGTTTGTAGCTCTTTCTTCTCATTGGGGGTTCAGCTGTGGGAGAGTCAGATTCTTCTTCCTCTTCAGACTCTGAGGCCTTTGAATCACCAAGCAACCTTCCTTGTCGTTCAATATTGGCAGGGGCAGGTCCTTCTTCTTTCGAATCAACATCATTTGACCCATCATCTGGGCTTGTTGGAGCATTTGCATTTGGAGATGCAGTTGGGTCATCTTGTAGCTTTTCTTCATCATCAGAGTGAATGCTCTGAGAGTTAGCCATAAGGTTTGCGTATTCTTTTTCATCAGCAAGGTTTACATTTTCTTTCATGAATTCAGCTTCACCTTTATCGCTGGATTTGTTCTTTGGGGACTCAGTCTTAAAACCATCAGTTCCCTCCTCTTCTTCTGACTCTATGTACTCTTCTTCGTCAGATGTACTTTCTTGGGAAACTGGGGTTGGTTTATTTTCCACCTTATCTCTCTTTCTTGATGGCCCTTAAAGCAGTCTGTTGCTTCTTCTCTTTGTGGTTTCTGGTGTAGTTAAGACCTTTTCACCTTCATCTTTGTCTTCAGTGGAGAGACTCTTTGGTGGAGCCTCTGTTTTCTTTATACCTCTGGATCTCTTCCTTACTGGTGTGGCTGCTACTGGTGCAGAGTCACCAGACTCAGAACATTCCACCTCTTTCGCCTTCCTCTGCTTTACAGAGACCTTGCTTCTTCTCCTAGTTGTTGTTAGCTTCCTGTTTTCTTTTGGGTTCTTCTTCCAGTTCACGAACAGCTGTGGAGACATTACTTTATGAACATTTAGAGGCTCTCCTTCATCATTCTTGATTTTTCCTCCCAGCTTCTTCTTCATCACAATACTCATCAATCTTCTATAAAAGACCTTAGTCAGGGGTCTATCTGTAGACTTCTTTACCTCAGCCCTTTCCACCCATTTGGAGATCTGATCGAATAAGATAGCTCCAAAGTTGATTCGCTTCTTCAGAACTATTGCAGTCATAATCTTCAACTGCTGATCAAGCACAGTGTCATGTGCAGTATCCTTGCATAGGATACACTTTCCCACTATCTCAGCAAAGAACTCGAATTCCTGAGGAAATTCCTTCTTCTTCATGTCCTTCAGGCTAGGGTTTCTTTGGTACTGCATTAGCCTCTTGCGTTCTTCAATGTTGACTTTATCCAGGTTTATCAGACCTTGATTGGGAAACCCTAGACATTGATTGATGTCTGATGCTCTTATCTTCAGACTTGATCCTTTCACCTTAGTGGTCAGAACCTCAGAATTCGTTGAAGTATTTGAGTAGAACTGCTTTACTAGTTCTGTATAGACTCGAGTGCTTGCCTCATGACATTCTGAGAATCCAGCTTTCTTCACAAGTTCAAGAATGTCTCTGAACTTCTTTTCAAATTTCTCAAACGACTTGGTTCCGAGCTGAATGCCAGTGATTACTCGCCAATATTCCATTAGAATGGTTCGAGGAATATGGGTATTTGATTCAGAAAGATTTATGAGAGATAGTTGATTGTGATTTGGGCTCTTGGAGGTTTAATTGATTTTGGTTTCGAAAAGGATTCTAGGGTTTTAGAATGGGAGGGAGAGAGGTTCGATAGTTTCTGATAACTATTTGTAAATTTTGAATTTGTCTTTATGGCAGTTCCCTCTGACTCTGCATAAGCAGTTATGTGTCAACCAACCATTGGTTGCACGATGTCTAGTAATAAGCTGTAACTCCCCATAACCTTTTCGGTTTTATATTCCTTTTAAGAGAATAAACATTACTGACGTGGATTTACCGTTGACCTTTTTGGTTCATAGAGTAGCATGGTAAGGCAGCTGTGGACTCTACGTTTTCTTTTGTTGACTCAACAATCAACTTTTGAGAGATGTTGCAGTGGATGGTTTTGACATTACTTCTCATTTTGAACCTGCATGGCTCAACCACTGATGTACTTCATGAAGCCTTGGGCACTTTTCTTTAGCAGGACATCTTTCCAACCAGCATTCGAATTTATCTCCTCATAATCTGAATGGTTGAGCAATTGTCTCGTTCTTCCAAGCTCCTAATGAGCTAGAGTATCCTTTTGTAAGACTGCGATCGTCGAGTCTGCTTCTACGATCGTTGAGTTCTCTTTAAACTCTACTATATGATCGTTGGCTGTCTTGATCCTTGAGATGAACTTGACTAAGAAATCCTTCTGGGTTAAGGTAGCTCAGGAAGGGCCAACCTCTTAGAGTGAGCTAAGGGTCAGGTTTGTCCCAGAGGCGCATTCCAGATGAAAAAACTTTAGAAGTGAATTGCGCTGATATCTCATTTGGTCTTTTCTGCTGGGGAGGTCATCTATCAACTTTAGACAATTGCCTTTGTCGTAATCATGGTATCCTCCTGCTCTTACACTACGATCGGATGTTTGATTGTAGGCACTCCACGATTTTGAGTTGGGTGGCTGATTGGTTATCAGTAGTACATTTTGAGATGTTCCTACTGACTATGGTTCTTCATTTGGTTCATTAGCCACAAAGTTTTGGGACTCTGTAGTTGGTACATTGCTTCATAGTATATCTTAGTGTTGTTGTCCCTTACCAGATCATTGCTTCCCCATGGTTGATGTTGTCTCTTCAGTGAGGTGTGATTTCCTTTTCTTCATGTGCATTAGGAGGTATCCTTGAATGGTTCTTTCAGGCTAGAATCACTACTGACAATTGAATCTGTTTGCACTGTAGACATTGATATCTCCAGAACTGATCACTCTACGATCCTTTGACAATACTACGATCGTAGTCTACATTGTCAGCTTGAACTTGTGGAGTTCTACTTTCGTAATGTGTTCCTCATGTTTGATGCTCGATGATCTTCTTATGTGAGCTTCCTTGAGGACAAGCTTTGCATGCTTGAGCATCTAAGACCCTTTTTCATCTTTGGTTGAGTGGCCTGCTTTCATATAAAGGTTAGCAGCCATTTGAGCTTCATTTAGATTGGCTCAGTAGATCTTCATGGACGGGCTTTGACATATAGGAGTTTTATCAGAATTATTTCTGAACAGTCCCGAGCCTTCTACTGGTTAAATCTTCTTGACTAAAGTTTTTTTTTCTTTAGCATTCCTTAGTGTGGCCAGATAGACCAAATACCTGCATGTTATAAATTTCAATTTTTGGTACCCATGGTTAACTAGGTCCTGCTCGGTTAGTTTTCTAAACCCCTGTTCCTCATATATTTGGATAATCATTATATTTATCACCAACAATCATATTTATACATGTAACTAATTTAGATAATACATTTTGAGATGCATGATGGTGAGTGTGTGTGAGATTTACTGTTTTAATAAAAACACTCTTTTTCTTTGATGGTTTCATCATTTGCTAGGTTATGTTCACATTGTTTAAATTTTCACAGAGTGAAAATCAACTCTATAATTTGTTTGTATCTGGTTGATTCATAGAGGTGATCAGTTTCTATGAATCCTCAAGATGTTCTTGTAGAACTGATCATACTCTTTGTGTTATTAAACACTTAAGACCATAGGTTGTACACATATACTAGCCCATCAGCAAAGATTACTTCACATAAAATTATTTTAATCTTGTGATGCTATTATGACCCATTTTAGATTTCTTTCAAGATGTCATCTTCAACCTAAAACTTGGATGGAGAGAAATTTTATAGGCATTTGAGTTTCCACCCTCAGTGTACTTTCTCTCTTCACCTTTTTAGGCAGATTATGATTCCTTGAAAGAATACTGCTATAGTTCATAGTAAGGTGCAATCATGATGTACATATTTATATATGAGGAACCGTACCTTTTTACTGTCAGTTTCTTAACAGTCATTTATCTAAGATATACTGAGTTTAGGCATTGATGTGCATAGTTTCTCAATTTCTCCTGACAACTAGCTGCTCCAGTTGACCTTCAATCAATTAGTCGTGGTCTTTAAGATGCAAGCTAATAGAGTATCAGCATCTTTAGTTCTTTGACATCCTTGAGTTCAAAAGGTTTACATCCAGCTGCAAGTTGGTCAGACACATGTTTGAGAAGTTCTTCTTTCTTCTCTGGATAAGCATTACTTAGCATGTATGGCCTTTTCATCTTTTCAGGCTGGTGGATGTTTGATTCTTTTCTGTTGATGTCTCTTGAGCTTTCTAGCCTGGTCTTCAAACTACAAGATTGACCACGAGCAAGGATTGGTCTTGTTGATATGGCAATCAAGAACATAGACCAATTTGAGCAGCTTCAGGTGTATATGCATATTTACCTGTACACAATATTTCCAACGTGTGAGCTCATCTGCATATAACAAGTGACTTACTACTAAATTTAAGTTCAGAATAATGTTTGTGCCTAGGATCAGACTTAAAGAGATTAGCTTTTGAATATAGCATGAGAACCTGCTTTGATACCAATTGTTAGTTCCCAGTAGACATAATATAGATCTAGAAAGGGGGGGTTGAATAGATCCTTTGAATTTCAAATACTTTTTCTCGTTTATTTTGTATTGCTCATTAAGTAGTATATGACAAACATAAGAATCTTTTCAAGCACATCGGAATAAGTAAAAGATCCCCTTCATTGATATATTCATAATCAATCATACATTGTTCGTAGATTTAATTTAGTAGTAAGCAGTTAACACATATATAGCAGTTATAGTAGTTAATGTACATAAAGTAAATGACATAAAGTAAAAGACACAGGGGGTTTAAGTGGTTCAGAGACTCAAGCTCCTAATCCACTCTTTTGCTTTCAACTAGCAGGATTTCCACTAAGGAAGGCGGTATACTCGAATCACTAAGATTCCTTCAAGGCCGCCAGACCTTGGGACTTGATTCACTAAGAACTCTTCAAGGCCGCTGACTTTGGAACTCCTCTAGTTCCCTAGAACTCTTCAAGCCCAACAGGCTTGGAACTTCATTTAGTCCGTCTAGACAAGGACCCCTCAGGCCCTGGCCTCTTGTTGTTGAGTTGTTTGTTTATTTGTTGGAGTTGGTGCTAAGCTGCTAAGATATCTTTAAGCTCTGAACATCTTCTGTACTTAGCAGCTTGGCGTGATCTTCCTTGAAGTGCAGTTGAGTGTTGCATGATGCTCAGCTTCTTCAGTTACTCAACCACTTCTGATGATCCCTTGATGAACTGCCTTGAAGATCATTCTTCTTGATACTTGATGATTGCACATGATGGGTTTCTAAGATGACTGTAAGCTCTTCTGTTAGGTACTTAGAAACTTTCTCATGCTTGACACCATGATGGCGTTGGTGATCTTCTTTCTTGATACTTGATGCCTTCTCATGATGGACTTGCTAAGATGACTGTAGGCTCTTCTCTCTGGTACTTAGAGTCTTCCCATGATGGACATCAAGATGACATGATGCTTTTCTTTCTCTCGGCAGTTCAGAACACTCGTTTTGTAGTAAAACTCTCACTTCTACATTGTAGAACTCTCACTTCTACTTCTTTCTTTGTCTGTCTCTAAGTGTTCTTGGTGGATCGTAGAGTGAGCCTTCGGACCTTCATTGGTCACTCACTATTTTACGTTCGTTAGGTCAGTCCACCATTTCTCTAAACTTAGCAACTCCAGTAACCTTTGATCTTTGAAGCTCTAGTTGATTTATACTCCTTCCCAATCTTCTCGTTGGAAAGTAGTCGTTGAAAGTTATTCAAATTGCTTCACAGATCTTGAGTTTTTCGGTGTAGACTGCAGATGTGACATGTCAACTTTTTCTAACTTTCTGACTCTACAATCTACTTTTTCACCTACCCTGTCAGATATGTTACTTTGATGTCTCAGGCAGGTCGACGAATTTATTTCTCCCTTCTGATTTCTTGATCAGAGGTTGTCCTTGCATCGATGCTCTCAATAAGCTTTTGTCCGAATGCCAACCTTCAGATTGAACCGTTGCCAATGCTTCAATCCTCAGTTGTTCGAACTCAATGATTCTGATGCACTTCTTCTCGGACCTGATCGTAGTGTCTTATTGACTGATGCTTATTGATATGTACAGTCAACACTACGATCTTGAAGAGTGTTCACTTGATCTTTAGTAAGGAGCAACTCTTCCTTCTTTCATGCTATGCTTCAACACTTCTGTTTGCCTCAAATGCTCTCAGATACTGATAGCTTGACTCTTTGTTCTGGTCCCTTTTGAATAACAAGACACTTTAGATTTGTGGCGTGTCCAGCTCACTTTCTCCTTGTGATCTCCTGTTCACTTATCATCAATGGACTGACCCAATGCTTAATCACTTTAGCCTTGTTTTTCAGAGGCTGACTAGTATCTCTGTGTATACTCCATCAGTTCCTTCTTTGTTTGGCAAACACTACAATCCTAGTTACTTCCAAGATCGTTGTCATCTTTCTACTTGACAGCTACTGCACAAGCTGACTTTCCTTAGTCAACTATTGAAGTCTTCTTATGATCATCTTGTGGAAGACTTCATCTTGAATGGATTCACAACTCAATCTGGATGCTGATTAGGTTGATGCTTAGATCTTCTAATAGCTTGCATGTCATTCGTTGAGTGTTCTCTGGCTTCCTTTAGGTGAGATGTATCTTTGCAGTACCAACTAGAGGCTTCATTCCTTTGGATATTCTGGGAGTGCTCAATTGTTGAGAATCGTTTTTGCTCTACGATTCTTCTTTGGCTTTATGAGCACATCTGTTGAGGTCTTAGCTCTAGACTCTATGATTCAGCTTCGGCTGTGCAGACACTACGACTCCGAGATTAGATCTTGACACTACGATTTCTGTCGTTGTGCTTGTTGTCTTCATCTGATCTTGCTCGACTATGATCTCTGCCTTTGATACGATCGATGAACTCTCGATTCTAAGTGTAGTCTACGATCCTTGACTTAATTTGTTAGTAGACTCTACGACTCAAGTGTAGTCTACTATTCTTGACTTGACTTTGGCGGATGCTCCTGGTCACCGTGGCGGTGCTCTCTCTACGATTCTCGAACATGACTTCCTCGGTGACTACTGCTCGAGGAAGCTTTACTCGACACGCTACGATCCTTCCTCGTCTCTCCTGGAAGTCTACGAACTCCGAGATCTACTATCTTGCAGACTACGATTCTGCCTCGATAGCTCTCGAGTTATCCTTGACTCTCCTAGCAGACTCACGATTACGCATACGCTTTTCGACGATCAGACAAGCCTATCTATTACATCATAAGATCAACCTAACATGCTTGATCTTTCTATATTTATAGTCCTTGTATATCATTTCTTTTTAAGGACTTTACAAAGCTATTTTGCTTATGTAGGATCAACCTAACATATTTGATCAATTCATTCTAAGTCCTTGTACATGTGTTTCTATTATCTATCAAAGGACTTTATAGCTTTTCTTAATGCAAGCATACTTGCATATTCATTCATATATATATCATAATCAAATCATATATAAATAGGAATAGCATTCACATGTTTATTCCTGACACAACCATTTAAAAATACAAACTGGCGAATCTTACAGTCCAATCATCGATATATAAATGTCGGACCTTTTTACAACTTGTTTTTTCAAACAAATCTCACCTAACATGAGAACACCAAAAGACAAGAACAGAAAAGGGATAGTAAAAATCCCGACGTCGACAGGGAATGACATACCAATATTACAATCAGTAAAGATAAAGTTGTTTAAACATTCCTCTGTGAATGATTTGGGATAAACATCTTATTTATTGGGGATAAAGATCTATATAGATAGATTTAAAAGGATGCTCGGCTTGACCTAAGGAACGTACTTTCATTCGATGCTAAAAGAGTTTAGCATGATAAACTCCAAGAAAGGTTTCATGATGATGAGCCATGGAGTGAATCTCTCTGTATTATCTCCAATGACACCTAAAAAGAGAGATCGCATGAGTAACTTTCATGTATGCAATGAAAGCTACGAGATCTGATGTTGATCAATCATATTCTGGAAAAGATTAATGTAAGACAGTGAAAAATATCCTAAAGTACTTAACCAGAACTAAGGATGTGTTAATGATTTATGGTGTGTTTGAATAGAAACTAGAGGGCTACACAGACTCAAGTTTTTCAGATTGACCAAAACGACAACAAATTCACTTTAGGATAAATGGTTACCTTGAACGATGTTGCAGTGAGTTGAAAAAGTTCCAAATAACAAAGATTTGTTGATTTAGTGACAAAGACAAAGTATATATCTGTAAATGAAGCTGCAAAGTTGGTTGTTTGGATGAAAAGTTCATTACAGAACTAGGAATAGTTACTAAGTCTCGTCGATCTGCGATCCAAACATGTGTTGCGGCACATTCATTTGATTACAGAAATCATTAAAAGATGAGAAGTCACTATAGAGATAGTGGAATCTCAAGAACAACATTGCAGATCCATTTACTGAAACGTTATCCAACAGTAGGACAATCGCAATTAGAGAAGATGAGTATGACATACCAATGAGATTGACTTTAATGTAAGTGGCAGATTGAAAGTAATATGCCCTCAAGCCAATCACATTGGATGTGATAAGCATTTACTTTGTAATCTTGTTCATTTATTAATAATAGAATTTATACAATACAATAAGCTTTCTTTATCCATGTTAATTAGTTAAATTAATAAATGTAATAAATTTATAGTTTTGGAGCAATACTTTTAGAATCATGATGTTGATCATGCTAATGAGATTTAAATTCTAGATAGTTCTAAAACTAAAATATTCCTAATCGTAATTAATTACTAATGTGGGGTTACTAATTTCGGATAGATTAGTACATACTATGCTTGCTTTGTCGAAGAGGATGATTGATCTCATAATCATTTTTGTTGAGACACTAAAACAAGTATATAGGTGCTTATTAGAGATTAAGTTCACTGAACATGATTCGCTTAAAGGAACCCTAATGGAGTTTTACTTGACTGACAATAGGAGTTCCTATAGTGATAGTTGTATAAATGATCCTTGAATTTGAGATCATTATAGTACCTCGTGTATTCTGAATTATACTTTGTCATATTCTTTAATACTTAAAATTATGTTGTAGGGTATGTTCGGGTATAATAAAGTATACATGGAGGTAGGTGAATGATTAACAAAGGATCTAACACTTTCAATAAAAGGAGAGAATGTCCTATGCGATTCGATAAATGACAACTTAGAAATGACACTTTAAATTGATGTGAATTTTTTTAATTTTAGTTGATACAATTATTATAATCGTATATTATATAACAAAAACTATTAATCACAACATTTATTTCATTCTAAATTTTTATGAGTCATAGTAATTTTAAAATTTAATATGTCGTTAATGAGTGCATATTATTCATTTATTTTGATTCCTTTATGTTTAGTTTTATTACATGTTTTATGTGTATATGAGCTTATTAAGGTGTTTAATGATTTCAGGAAGAATTGGAGTTGAAATGAGGAAAAAAGGGAAAATTGCAGGGTTTTTAGCATTAAGTTGGATGCATGGTCTTGGCTTGGGACTTGGATTTTATTGTAGAGCTCTTCCTTAGATTTATGGAACATCTTGAATCGTTTCAATCAGAGGTCATATGAAAAAGTTATGATCTTTTTACTAAACGGACGTTGAAACTCAAAGTTTGGAAGTTGCAATTTACACAACAGTCACTTGGAGCACAATTTCGACCTTGATGCAGCTAGAATCTAGCAAATCTCAAAGAATGAAAGTTGTAGATCTCGTCGATATCTTGGTTTTTATAGGTAGCAGGCCCCGTAACTCCTAACGAATCAAACGTTATACTCGTTTTACCAAAGGACGTCGCAACAGGACATGGAAATTCGCCCCAGCGAATTTGAGCGAGAAAATTGGGAAATCTTGGGTTTTTTTGAAAGTTTCTAAATGCAGATTTTGGCAGACTTCTACATGGAATTGGATTGATATTTCTATTAGCTTTAGGATTTTTTTAGACTAAGATTTATTTCCAAATTAGATTCTATTCTTTATGAAAACTAGTTATGATTTGTAAATTTTTTTAGGATTTGGATTTCTATTTCCCATAGGATTTAGGACTTTGTCTAGCACTATAAATAGAGGATGAGAGTCAGGATTTTATTAATTCAATTATCAACTATAATCTATTGGAGTGCAGACTCAAGAGCATGTCAGACTAGTTCTTTTCATTCAGTTCTAAAGGGAGGTGAATCCTTGTTACAAGTAATTGATTAATTGAGTATTATTATTCACTCCTTTTTTGTGTGAAATTTCTTTTGATAATCTGTTTTCATTGATTGCATGCTAATTGATCTAATTTATTTAATATGGCCAATTGAGTTAATTTGATCATTATCATCTGCTAGATTAAGATTGGTATTACGTGTAATTGATATCTGTCTTCATCATAAGTAGCAACTTGGTAATACTAATTGTGGGCAAGCTTTTGTGTATTGCTAAGATTATCAGAAAACAAGTTAAACAAATCGAGCTTATGTGTTTGTTGCTTGGTTTAGCCTAATTCTATATTTCTTAATGCTTCTATCTTATTAAATCTAGAGAGCTTGTTCTAGGCTGTATGCTAGTTAGAATCTGGTGAAGAGCTTATTTCATTCAGTGAAAATCTAAGGAGAATTTCGGATAGCAGAGCTTATTGTTATCTAGGGCTAATAGTTTCATTGAAGGAAAAATAATTATAACTTGATTAATTGATTGTTGTACTTGGTGAAACTGAACTGCAGAACTGAAGTTTTTACATATTTGGTTAATTTCATCATTAATTCGTGTTCTCTTAGTTTAAAAATAATTTTCAAAAACCCTCCTTTATTTTCTGTTGAAATAGTAGAATAATTATAAAACAACTTTACTCTCTGTGGGATCGATCCTTACTTGCTACTTTGCTAATTATTATAAATTGTGAAGTGAAAGTGAGGTTAATTTAGGAGTGTTAACGACAGTTCCCAGTCGTCGTTTGACCTCAAAAATTAAATTCTACCTCTAATTTTGGAACGAAATAATATACGCTAAGATGGGTAGGAATAATTGTAAATTTTAGAATGTATATTAGATTGACCATGATGATTTATTTCTACAAAAGTAGAAAATGACACATCACATTTATTTACATTTATTTGTTATGTATGTAGCGTCAAATGCAACATCACCAAAAACTCTTTAATCATTGACCTTCACAGAATATTTGCATAGTACAAATTCTTTAATCGATTTTCACATCTAAATCCATAGCATAAAAAAATAATTAACAATAATAATAACCATAAAATAAAATTAAAATCAATCTTTTGGACCTTCACAAAATAACCCTTAGTAGTATTAACTAGGGGTGAGCATGGTGCGGTTTGAAATCCAAACCGCACCTAAAACCGCTTAGGTGCAGTTTGACAAATTCAAGACCGCACACGAAACCGCTTATGATTGGTGCGGTGCGGTTTTAATTATTGCGGTTTCGGTTCCAAAACTAATTGAAACAACAAAAAGGTCTAAACCTTCAATAGAATTTAACACAGAGCTCACACGGAGTAATTAACTTGGTGACAAAGTCGGCAATGAGAATTATATCAAGCATAGAAACAAAGCTCCTTCTGCCAAACATGTCAAATTCACCATCAAATCATAGAACAGTGAGACACATAAAATAGTTTTAGTTTATAATAAAAGAATGATACTTTAAAACTAAAACATACGCTATATAAAATAACGGAGACCATATATTCAATAACAAGCAAGAAGGTTTATCTAGTTCCCCACAAATTAAAAGTGTATACTAGAGATAGAATGAAATTATATCTTATATATTGCAAGGCGAACTCATAAAATATAATCCTAACTATACCTAATTTGAAAAATAATCTATTAGATTATTACTACTATAGCATAGGCCTTAATAAATGCATCAAGTGTTTGAACCAACGAATTTGGCCCCTCGGCTATAAGCCCCTCTAGTAACGCATCAAACAAGTTTGAAATTCTAAAACTCAAATGCTTAATTTTTGACTCTATAACCTCTAACCATCTTCTTTCAATTAGGGAAAAAATGACAATGCAAGACTAGGATTTTATCTGAGCGTGTTCAAGTGAAAAGTAACTTTAAAATTTATTAGAGATAATAGATACATACACACTCATGGTGTAGTTTCGGTTTTATGCATGCGGTTTTGGCTAGTAACCAAAACGGAACCGTAAATTTGGTTATTCAACCCACCTAAAACTGCCACATACACCGAAATCGTTGGTGCGGTTTTAATTAGTGCGATTCGTGCGGTTTTTAGTGCGATTTCGGTTCTAATTTAGTTACTTGCTCAGCCCTAGTATTAGCATCACCATCTGCTAGCCTCAACCATCTTACTTTCTCAATAAAGTTTCTACAATCTGTCTTCAAAACTGACCAATTTCAATATTCCATATTCTACAATCTTTCCCAAAAATTCACAAATTTTCAGATTTAAACTAAAATTCTTGTTAAATTTAGGGAAGTAAACTAAGGAAATTTATATGAAATCAGTTCTCATGGTTCAAACATACAATTAAATTTAGGAAACAAATATTTTCACAATGAGATTTGATAATTTTTTATGGATAAAGGGGCAAAAATGTCCCTGACGTTTTTTCCGAAGTCCTACTTTCATCCTGAATTTTTTTTCTCAAAAAATACACTTAATGTTATAAAATTAAGGTCAACTGTGTCCCTCCCATTAATGTACATACCACGTGAAGCCGAACATAATAATCGATACTTGGATAAATTTTCTTTGGCAGAAATTTGAAGAGAGAATATTCCAAAAGGGGAAAACCCCTAATCAAGCCATGGTTTCTGATTCAGTTCCACGCACAAAGCTCATACCAATTCCTACTCAAGAAGAAGATAACCCACCAAACCCTACTAATTCCATTCTCTCCTTCGCCACATATTCCTCCTCTGAAACCCTTCATCCTTCGCCACAATTTTTTAATTGATATACCTTTTAACTTTGCAGAAATTTTGAGGGCTTTTTTTAATCTTCTTCTTCATCACTTGAAGAATCTGTAGCTTCACAGTCATTGTAGTAAATCCAAACAACCCTTGGAGTTTTAAGGCTCTTTTTGGTTGAAAATTGATTTTTTGAGGTCACCACCAGTGGAGAAGGAAACAATTTTGAAGTAACGGTCCGATGAACTTTGTATTTGATTTGGGGCGAAACGCTTCGATTCATTTCGGGTGAGTTTTGAAAGATCAGTTACACGGAGAGGAAGTGTAATGAAACTTTAAATGAGAAAATGAAAATAAGCAATGTTGATAATTGCTAGTTTAATGGGGTTATAAACCCTCTCTGTTTTGATTAAATGAGAAAATAAAAATAAGCATTGATTGGGCAAAGTATCCAAAAAAGAATCAAGTGAATTAAGCTCCATTCCCAAGTCCATTCCTTGCCCAATTTCAAAATCAAGCTCCATACCTAAGTCCACTCCTTGCCCCATTTGAGAATCAAGCTTCATTACCAAGTCCAGACCTTGCCCAATTTCAGCTAATGCTAATGCATCATCTGCAGGACCCATATCCAGTACATCCTTCTCCACTACAACAAATTCTTTCACCGATGATGAAGATTCTATTTCGAGGACTGAAGATGGGGATGTGTGAGAAATTATAGTCCCAAATTCCTCAGGTCCAGCAAGTTGATTCTGGGGCTTGTACAAAACAACCGAATTAAAGTTCTTGCAACTTTTCCCAGAGGCTGCAAGTAGAGCATGAACTCTAGCTTTTTCACATTATAAGCATGAGCAGCTTCTTCAGCAGTGCTGTAAGTACCAAACCAAATCCTTTTCACCAGAAAAGGGGTCTCGAATTTCAGCACTCCATTTACCCCATTATCGTTGTCGGGCCCCTTTGTATCTCATGCTGGAGGGTCGGGGTCGAATTTTATGTTTCGATTGGGTTTTTATTTTCATGATACATATTTAGGTTACTTTCTTCCCATGATTTTTGTTTAAATTGATTTGAACAAGAGTATCTCATGCTAGAGGGTCGAGGTCGAATTTTATGTTTCAATTGGGTTTTTATTTTCATGATACATATTTAGGTTACTTTCTTCCCATGATTTTAGTTTAAATTGATTTGATCTTGTTTTGACTTTAAAATCTTAAGTTGTGTTTCAATAATCAGATCTTTGTTTCATGATCTTTGTTCAGATTTACGGAGGATGAAATTGTAGATTTTTTTTTATTTAAATTATAAAATTTGTTATTACATTTTGCCCTTTTCAAAAGTCATGTGGTTGTTGAGCTTGAGTTCAGGTGTCTGTCTCGTCAACAAAATTCATCCAAGTGTCAGTCACATTAGTCTAGGTGACAAGTCTCTTAACGGGAAGAACACAGTTGACCCTAATTTTGTAACGTTAAGTGTACTTTCAAAAAAATAAAATCAAAGGTGGTTCCAGAAAAACATCAGGTATATTTTTGCCCCTTTGCCCTTTTTTTCATAGCGCTGTCTCTCACGTGGTCTATTCACTATTCATATCAGGAGAGATTTGGGCAAAACTGCGACCATCATTTACACTTCTTGTAGACTTTTAACATAGCTTGCTTAGACTGCAAAAAAATTCTTCTCCTTCAAGCTCTCGACGGTTTCCTTTAGGCCATCCTCGAGCGAAATGTAGTTGATCCCCAAGCTTTTTGCTTTTTCCTTGGAAACTTGATATGTTGGGACAAACGGTTTGTCATCTGCACACCTGCAATTTATAAAAACAAAAAGCATAAATAAAGATAACAAAAAAAAAATCAAAGAGAGTATTTCTCATTTTTGTTATGATCTACAGTTGTAATGCAGTGAATTTTCAAAGATGGCGCTTGGAGTTTATGCAACATAAAAGACGGTATTATATGAAGTAGACTTGGTAGTAAAGTAATAATACATACAGAAAAGTGGAAAACCTTGTACATAGGAAGTAAGTGATTATGTGTATTTGGTGGTTCATAATATTATAAATGAAACACGGTAATCAATACAGAAGCTTTCTAAAAGACGTTTAAACTTTAACAAAGACCCCTTTCCGGTTATGGAGGGAGACTAATTACCATAGAAGATAAACGCATTACTTTGCATAAAACAAAGTTCAGGTTTCCATTATATTTGGCGTTGACATTGTGTAGCTTACTTCAACCATATTATGAGCCGGGCTTGCGGGCAGCCTGGTTCGTTTACAGCTCTAGTATTGAAGAATATTTATGGAAAAAATAGAGTGCATCTCTAATTGAAGTTTGATTGTCCTCAATTCGGAGTTCTTCACCCCAGAACATAGATCACATATGAAGAAACCCCCCAAGAAAGAAGGGTCTAATAAAACAGAATTCAGTAGTTGTAAACGAGGTAATCACTAGACTAAATTTATTTGGTCAAACAAATGGGGATAACAATCACAACTAGTTCAAGTAGATAGGCATCAATTTTTGTTTGGACTGCATAATACCTATGGGGTTGCAGTAATTTTTACGAACTTACTTGTCTGGAAGTTGGAGAGAAGGATATAGCTTGCGTAATTTATCAACAAGTTCTGAATAATGTGCAGAACTCTCAACTAAACAATATCTTCCACTAGCCGAAGGAATCTCAAATGCTAGAATATGAGCATTGGCAACATCTTTAACATTAACGAATCCAAAGCTAGCATTTGGATATGTTTGTGCTCCTGCATAAGTAAAATGGTAAATAAACATGACCAGATATTTATATCAAGTCAGTTAAGAAACTTTAGTCCGACATACCAGCAAAATTGTATGTCAGTTTGTTACTATCACTTTAGATATCTCATATCAGAAAGTGCTTCAAGACTCATGATTCCATGGGTAAACAGAATTAAAAGGGAAAAGAGGAAAGGAGAGGGTTTGAAAGAAGTTCCCGTCATTTTGTATTATGGAATGGGCAATAAAAAGAAAAGGCAAAAGGGCATAGATTCTCTCTGGGCCCACGTTTTCCAGATGGGATGGAGGAAAAGAAAACAGTACTCCGAACTCACATGAATATGCTATTATAGCAACATCATTCCAGAAGATATACTTCATCAAAGATTAAAGTAGTTCTTTTCAAAATACTATTAATTGCAGACAAAGTTGTCAATACATCTTAAAAAAGGGCACATGCCGTTAATTAGGTTCAAAATTGAAGCAGCACTTGTGTTCAGAGTTGGCTGTAAAAGAGGGCCAATAACCATTGCCGGATTGATTGCAACCATGTCAATGCCTTTTTCTTTTACAAAAAAATTCCATGCAGCATCTTCAGCTAAAGTCTTTGAAAGCGCATACCAATGCTGGTAGAAGTGACAAACAAAGAGGAGAGCGGAAAATAATTCAAAATCTAGTGTGAAAAAAGAAAGGGTGTTATCGATGCAAATAAAGAGCAACCAAACAAGCATGTTAGAAACAATTTTGTCCAAATAGGATAGCTATTTCCCACCCTACATAGTATGAAATACAAGCAAGAAGCTAAGGTAGCCAATAAATGCAATGAATGATAACATCATATCGTACAATGAGAATGTGTATTGCAAAGAAGAGAGGAAGATTCACTAATTTGGTTAGAAAACTTAGAATCACCTGATCTCATTAATGTTCCTCTAGATTGGTGTTGATGGAACGAGGCTACGTGTCAACTAGAGTTATATTGAAAGGTTAGCTTCCAAAACTTATATTAACTAGGTAAAACACTTTGTAAGAAACCAATTTGTATATTCTCTGCTACAAAATGTTAACTTGGCTTCCACCTATGATGATCATTTGGGCCTTTCAAGTTCAATCACCAAGTAACTGACATAACACATATTTTGCCAATCAAACAAGGGACTTTATTCAATTAAGAAATTGGAAATTCACAACTTAACTCAATATTAAATTTGATATTATTACCGTGGAAAACATTGTCTAATTGGAGGCTTATGAGGAATCAACGTGGTACTGTTTCCATTTCATGGGTATAGGTGTCACAGTCAACTCAATTTAGAAGTGCTCAAGTGCGGTGCTCCTATTACAGAAGCTTGAATTTTTTCTCCTCTTTTGTGTTTTGCATTCGTTAGGGAATAAATTGGGAACCTATAAAAGACTCCAAAAGTTGGAATCTTTTGGTTATAATTCATTCCTTGATTTACACAACTCAATAGAAGGGGACTAGATCTGGGCTCTTAGATAGAAACTCTGTGAACAGAGTTACTTGCCTGAGTTGCCTCACTAGAATTTTAGATATAGAAATATTTCCTCTTCTTAATTTGCAACTAGCATATATTAAGGTCAACTCCTTAACCCGGTATAAGAAATTCTAGTTCTACGAGATTTTTTGATAAAGGATCAATGTAACAATCCGGGTCAATTCCGAGTCCAGAACAAATCTCAGGTCAAATCCCGAGTCCGAATCAAATCAAATCAAATCCATCCAAACAAGACCTTAAAACACTAGCTCAATAGTATCTTTTTGGATCATCTTAGCCTACCATAAACTCACTCAAAAGGTCATAATTGAAGGTACTATTGCTAGTAACTTAATTTCTTATATACAAACAAATTCTTCCCACGTGTTTCGATGTGAGTGGGAGTGTGGGACTGGGGTGTTATAATCAATGTATATATATAAGCTTGTACAGTTGGTTTGCAAATGTAGCATATATTAACGTCAACTCCTTAGCTAGTTCTACAGAATGCTTTGTAGAAGGATCAATACTTAGTTATAAGCTTGAATGGCTATCTTTTAGAAGCTAATTCCATCTCTGAGTCATAGATCTAGCAAGCTGCCATAGACCCTATAGAACAGAAAAGTCTTCTATTTAGACGACTTCTTTCCTCAGGGATTGAGGAATGACATTCCAATAAAATAACAGGTGTCAGTTGTCATCCATAGAGAACCACTGTTATCATACTGAATATATTTAAATTAAACTTTAATAAAATTAATTTTTTCTTACTGCGGGAATTAGGACTTGAAACCTACGCATCACCTTCTGAGGGCAAGAGATACAACTTCACATACTACTATTTTTACGATAAATTGCTCAAGCGAACAATCACTAGAGTATTTCTTTAGCTATTAATATGTGGATTCAATATCTCCACATAAAGTTTATAAAGTTTTATTTCTCTAGTAATAAAATTCATAAAGTTTTACTTCTTCTCCACATAAATTGCTCAAGCGAACAATCACTAGAGTATTTCTTTAGCTATTATGGACCATGAGTTTAATATAACTGAACAGAATTCACTGACTAAGTATATTGCCTATTCCAACTAATCCTTTCTGACTAATTATTTTGGCTACTCTTTCAGCCAAAGCAGTTTTGGCTTCTGTCAAAACTATATTCAACTGATGAATGGAGATTCATAAGTTGGAGAGTGATCATTACAGTGCCTATTTTAACGTTTTCAAACATTAACAAATTTATGTAAACAACCCACTTATATTTTTTTTGAAAATATAATTACCCAACCAGAAACAAGAGACGCTCCAATGATTGTCTAATTTCGAAATAGACACAAATCATGTGAAGGTGCACCATAGTGGTTATTTTAAAACGTAACAGGTAGTATCTCGTGTGAAAACCGAATCGACTTATAAAATGATGAAAAAAAAAGAAGCTACCCACCTTCATTTCCTTGCAGACCTCAGGATCTGAAAACCATGTCTCATCAACTACCACATCAGGAGTCTGAGGCCTACCATTGTATGCAACTGCAGCTACAGAAGAAGTCAAAACCACTCTTTTGACTGATGGAGCTTTAACACATGACCCAAGAACATTAAGTGTCCCCTTCAGCGCAGGATCGATCAATTCTGTCTGAAATGAGAAGGGAAGCAGTTGTGTCACTATCTTCAAAATTTGTACTCGGACACTTTTAGGGCATGCCCTAATTCTAACTATAATATTTGAAAATCTATTACCTTTAAAAGAAATTTGAAATTTGTATTTACATAATTCTTCCACTTTTCACTCCCTCATAAATAATGGATATGAAAAATACATGTACGTACAACAGTAAAATAAGAATATGGAGAGGACCTGTGGATCATCGACTGCATGGGTAGAAGGAGATGCTGTATGGAAGACACCTTCACAACCATTAACCGCAGCATCAAAAGAACCTTCTTCCAATAGATTTGCTTTGAACAAGTGGAGTCTATCCTTAGCTCCATCAAGTGCAAGCAAGTGGTCTGTTCTCTTTGGATCATCTAAAGAAGATAGACAGAAGACTTCCCATTACTTTTGGTAGTTATTTAAGCACAATATGATAAAGATGTTTCCATTTATGCTGGAAGTATATTTTTTACATTACCCTTATTAATTCACAAGTACATAGTGCGGGTATTTTTTTCTCATGTGCCTCCATTTTTTTACCTAACACTACGCTACATGGACTCTTCTGAATTGTTTGAATTACCCACGTTGGACACTCGACACTCGATCCACGGACAAGGGTATTGAATGTGTTCGTAACCCACACCCAAATTGGACGCTTCAATCCTTTTAGTTGCACATTGGAAAGAGAGTAAATTCTTGTATTCAATAATGAACAAGGATACTTGTTTCTTCACTAAAAAAAATGGAACTCCATCTTCCTCACTATATATATCCTATCTTGTACATCAGTATATGACTTACTAAGATATACCTTTGACTATAATTAGTATAAAATTATATAACTACATATAATGTAGTTAAATTATGGAACATGTGCCGACATATTCCTACCCCAAATTTTGAAACTTCTGAAGCAAGTCTCCCTATCCTAAATTTGGTGTTGAAAAAAGTAAACATCTGGACGCATACCTACAAATGACAGCGACACCCACACACCGGGACACATACTTACAACTGACAACGACAGCCACACCAGTGTCAATGTAACAGAGGCCTCACGATATACTTGAAGGTTCAGTGAAAATATATTCTGATGACTAGAAGCTTTAATGTATTATAAATATGTTTTACAAACTGCCTTACATAAACACCTACTCACGCAATGTATTTTCACTTCATTCAAAAATCAATAAAACAAATTTTTTTATCCAAGAACAAGGACAATATTTGGAAAACATGAATGATTCAAATACCCCTAAAACTACATGAGGCAGAGGTGAAATCTATATTATCTAGTAAATCTATATTATTCCTTGTAGCCGGAGAAATCTAGATGCACAGGTGGTTATCTAGTAAATTCACTAGCATGACAACCCTGGAAAAGAAAGAGCTGAAAAATGAAGAGAGCCGTGTTTTTGTGAGCACAATGTTGTTAAATTATGTTGCTAATTTTTTTGTAATCTAATAAAATGATGTTGCTAATGTCTGCTACACAACTTTCACTAACATATACAAGAATACACATATAAAAGTGTAACTAGCTATTTATGAAATATCATGCAGAAGAGACAATATAACAAAGTTATGGTCAACCAAAAACCCTACTAGCTGAATGAGCAAGATTACAACATAAGAACTATCCTCACTCTAAGAACCTATCATAATTATGGTGTTCACCTCAAAGAAACCCATCCTCCCTCGGTAAGAAAAACTGATGCAAGGAGCTTCAAACTCAAATGCTAGCAGGGAAGATATTATAAGACTTTAAGTTTATCTTAGATATTTCTCTGCACAGATTGGACCTTAAAAGCAATAGCCTATTTGTATTGTTTAGTCCATTTCTTGATCAAGTTTCACTTGCGCAAAAAGTTCCCAATTTTAATAGAAATTTGACAAAGTATTTTATTTTATAAAAAAGTATATTCAAAAATACCTAGTTTTAAATCTCATTGTCCCCTGTAGATGAACATTCCAGAGCTTGTAAAAACCATCCCACATGCAGGTTAAATAAGTACTTATGTGAATTGGCTCTTCTGCCAGTTGGAACTTTACTTCAATCTCATGAGAAGGGGAAAAAGCAAAATTGAAAGGGTTGGTGTACCAACCATCGAACAAGTGCTTAGTTGACCAACTTACATATCAAGCCAAGAAGATGACTACAAACATCACACTCATACTATCTTCTTCTTCTTTTTTGTACATCTTCTAGTTCTCAAGAAAAGATTTGAGGGAGAACCGGTACATGTTGTACCGGTCATTAGTACGGTGCATAAAGCCACTTCTTAGGAATAATTGTCCAACCTCCATCTACCATTTTTTCATCTAATATGTATTAATTACATTACATATGTATAAAATTTAATATAATTTTTTTATTACAGTTTACAAAATTTAAAATTTGATTTTTTTTTTTCTGTTTTTAGTTAATATATATTTATATTAAATAAGTTAGTAGTATCAAATTTAAAATTTAGTAAATTGTTTAAAAGTCAAAATATATAAGCGAACAAAAGAAGTACTGCGGGAAACAAGCTAAACAGTGGAGACGGATAGGACATTGACACCTTAAAAAATGAATGAAATTTTACTGATTAATAAGAATTTCATATATGAAATTTTGTCTTTTGTCCTTTGTTCGTTCATTTTTTTAATTAGTCAGAAAAAATAAATTAATATTTTATCTAATTAATTATAAAATTTCAATAATATTACGCTTTTAAAGATAATTTTATACTAAAAAAAAAAAAAGAGCAACAAATTATAGATATATAGTAATATTTAAGAATAATAATTCATTTTTAAAATCTACTAAAACATAGCTTACTCTTTTTTTTGGTCATTAGTAGAATATCTAGTACCGCATTTAAAATAATATACAAAATAAAATATTAATTATAAAGAAAGAAAAAAATATTTTTATTATTATTATTTTACTTATATATATATTTTAAATTTTTAAATATACACACATAAATATACTCGTGGTCAAACCTTTTCAGTTTTCAACATACTAATATAAGTATACTATGGTAAAATAATTGGTAAATGATTAAAGAAATGCGGGAGAGTGAGGGTTTAAAATAGTGGGGACTGGAGTGAAGAAAAGGCTGAGACAGTGAAGATTTAATTGTGACCATCAGATCTGTTTTAAAAAATCTAATGGCCCAAAATTTGCACTGTACTAATACAATATGTACCGGTTCTCCACCAATCCCTCAAGAAATTCATCAGTATTAGTCCTAAAATATTGCTCCATTACCAATTATAGCTATACTTGTCTTTTTGACTTTTTCTAATAACTTTTTCTCGATATTTAATTTTATTTGTAATTTTTTCGTATAACAAAGTTTAATCTTAGAAAATAAATGAGAAAAATTATTGAACAATATTATGTTTATCCATTAACTTTACTAAATCTAATACAGAATTACTAACTTTTATATAAAAACATATTCGAGTTTATACAAGTGACTTTGTAGAGTAATTGACCTGTAAAAAAACCAAACTAAAAATACCAGAGAATTGAAAGAAAATCCAGAACACATCTTTCGTAAAAACCCTTTTTCCTAAACCATTTCCTAAAAATCTCTTGTGCCGACCCACCAACGCTCTGATGAACACAGTCAATAAACAAACAGACATTCATCAAAAGAAACAATTGACCAAAACCATTAATCCGATTATCATAGTCAATAAACAAACGCTCATTCATCAGAAAATGATAACAAATGAGAAACCCAATTGAGACCAAAACCCATAGTTTAAACATATACATAGAAAAAACACATCCATCAAAAAACAGGCCCATATAAAACACTAAAACGAAATTGTGTGTAAAAGAGAGAAAAAGACTGACTGGGATCACGAACGGAAGCTTTGACAGTGTATCCACGTTGAAGCAAGAATTTTACGAGCCACGAAGCTATATAACCGGACGCTCCGGTCACACACACCGTTTTCCCCACTCCGCTCATTTGCCTTTTGGTGCGGCTTTTGAGCAGTAGTTTTGTCATTTGTGCGAGTATATATTATCCCTTCAGAAACAGCCAAAATCTCCATGTTTGGATTAGACACACAATATTAAAATTAAAATATAATAATGTCTCTCTCATAAGAAAATACATTTACATAATTTATTTATTTTTCTATTTTGAAATTGGGAATTAGGGAAACATGTAACTATGTAAGGCCATAAATTAAAACAAAAACAAACCATTCGAGCTCGATTTGGAATCTACTAAAAAAATACGAGCAATACTCAGATTCGTTAATAATATGATACAGTAAATAAAAAATAGTTTAAATAAAAATATGAATATATTATACTCGACCCATTTAAGATTCAAATTACTCAAATTCTCTATTATAATTCGATACATATTCGATTAAATACTTGATATATTTTGTTATAATATATATTTGATACATTTTATTTTTGTAAAGTGTAATAGTAAATATATTTTTTCATTTCTACGTAAAATAATAAATTTAATTTATAATTATATTTATTATAAAGCTAATTATTATATGGAGACTCGAATTTGAAGCTCGCGAGTAGTTGTAATATAATTCGATCTGAGTCGGATCGAATTCGAGTAATGAATATTGGGTTCTTTACATAAGTATACAACAAATAGAAAGTAATTACAAGAAAAGTGCATCAACCAAATAATTACAAAAATAGTGTAATTAGGACCCATATTACAAAAATAGTACAATTCACATTAATAAGGAAACCTAAAATCAAGGACAAATAACTGGCATAATTAATAATTCAAATTCAAATATTTGGATCTAACAACAAAAACAAATTCGAATTCAAAATAATAATTCAAATTTAAATATTCAAATTCAAATCTTCATCTCCCTCACATACACTTTAAAATAATAGTCCGCCGCTACACCGCCGCTACACCTCACATACATACTCCGCCACACCATGCCAATCTCTCCGTTGTCCAAAACGCCAATGAGAATAAGAAGAAGATTCGCCCTACAAAAAGTTTAAAAATAAATAGATGTAACTTTTAATATTCTAAAAAAAAATTATAACTATTTTGTTACTCATAAATAATAAAATGATTACTTTTGTATGAATGGTTGGCTACCAGCTGCATCACATTCAAACGAAATTGATAACTTAATAAAATTGAATTGGTTACCTTGGTCTGAAGATTTGGCTACCAACTACACTATGAAAAAACTGCAGGTGTGGATGTGAATTAGTTACTTTGGTATGAAGGTTTTGTTACCTTGGTACGAAGGTTTGCTTACCTTGATCTGAAGGTTTGATAACCAACTGTACTAAGAAAAAATTTAAAGTGTAGAGGTTGATTGGTTACTTTGATATGACCGTTTGGTTACCTTAGTATAAAGGTTTGGTTACCATCATCCAGTACCGCCTGAATCTTCATACCCACCTCCATTTTGACCCTTCATTTTGAGAAGCTACTGGAGATATACAGTTGGTTGACTCATATATATATATATATATAAAGAAAGAATACGTGACCTTGAAGAGGAATTCACGTGAGACTGGAGCCACTCCTCATGGCGGAGATTCGGAGGGGTAATAATAATATTAATATAATTGAACCGACGACTGTGATTGGAGAAATGATTAATGAAGAAGACAACGATGTGATTGGAGAAATGATTAATGAAGAAGACAACGATTTATGAGAAGCATGTACGACTAACTAATATATATATATATATATATATATATATATATATATATATATATATATATATATATATATATATATATATATATATATATACGTTGAATGAAGAAGAAGGGGTGATGACTAACTCGCAGTTGTTATAGATGATGAGAGAGAGAGAAGAAGCCATGGGTATAACTAATCCCTAAATTAAGGAATTCTAATTGAATACTAATTTCCTAAATTAAGGAATCCTAATTGCATTAATATTATAAATAAATATGGAAGTGTATTAGTTGTGTAAAGATTTTATGAGTGCACTATTGTTATAATTATTTTTAAAAATATAATAGAATATGTAATTCATCCATGAATATTCGAGTCGAATCTGAGTAGAATTTTTCAAATACAATTCGAATCTGAAGTTGAATTCGAGTATGAATTTAACTTTTCGAGTCGAATTCGAGCAACTCTATCTTCAATTCAGTTCGATTCATTTACACCCTTAGATACAGGGTCTGTTCGACTAGCCACGTTTCCAAGAACATTGTGTGCAACGTTTGAACCTCCGAACTTATTGCATAAATTTTGTTGTGTTGCGTTTGAGGCTCAAATATTGTGTTTATGAGTTAAATGATACAATAAATTGCGTTTAAAATAAGCTATTACTAGACAAAAAAGATTTTTAAGTATGTTTGATTCAAAAGCTCTAAACGCACCAAACGCTTCAAATAATGAGTAAACAAACATACATGAGAATAAATTTAATAAGGATGACATGTAAAATTGTGTTTTACACCATCTAATAATAACATGTCACATAAGAAATTTAGGAGAAGATCAAGGGATTTAAAATCCAATATGATTGATTTATCAAATTTACCATGGTAAATAATAATTAAATAATATGGTAATTCATTTCAAATTCCTTGATCTCCTCTTAGTTTCGCTACATGACATTATTGAATGGTGTAAAACACTAATTTTACATGTCATTCTTAAATAATTTATTCTCAAACATAAATATAATACCCAAAAAAATAATAATAAAGAAATAAAATAAATAAATAATATTTAAATCCATATTTTAATTGGACTTTTCTTATGTTTGGGTCAAATTGTATTTAATTTGTGTGAACTATAATAAGCATGTGCTTAAATTAATTTGGGCTTGTATTCTAATTGGGTCTATTTTGTATTTGGGTAATATTAAAATCCTATTAAAATTAAGAGACACAATAAGATATATAAATAAACAACTGAAACCTAATTAGACTCTTATACGCTTTATACGTGACTGAGGGAAAGAGAAATAAGAAGCGAGCTCACTGTGTGATGTAAATCAATAGGAGGTGCTCGGGACTTCCAATCAATGAATAAAGGTATGATTACAGCATGGAATTTATTGTAAACCATTATTGTAACAATAACTATAATATAAGCCTAATAGATTTTGGGAGACGTAGTAGTTGAACTTTAAATTCTGAGTACCAATTCTTCCACCAAACTTTAATTCTATTAGCGTTCCTAGTTGGATTCCTTTTGGGTAATATATGTGTATATATATTAATGCTTATGATAGTCATATATAATTAAGTTACAGTTTTGACAAAAAAAAAATTCATTGTTATTTGTAATTTACGTGCTTTACTTATGCTAGCATGGATTCATTCAAGGGAAGTAATCTGACTTTTGAATGTTAATGAATAGTTAACTAAATCAATATTATATTATATATTTGAAATAATATACAATTCAAGGCATGAATGATGGCTAATAAAACAAAGTGAAAATCACACTTTGAAATTGGAAAGTCAGTGATATATACAGGAGGTCATGAAACTAATAAAATTGTATTTTATTATTACTATTACATTAAGTTATGTTGGATATTAAAATATATTTATATTAAATTTGTTGAATTTATAAAAATATAAATATATAAAGTTGGTAATCTCATTTATGGCCTTGTATTAATTTGGTGATTATATAGAATGGATTGAGAAGGTCTATCGGGTGATATTTGGCTTCAGTGAATTATTTTGGTATATATTAAGGTACGGATTCCGTACTCTTTCAGCGACATTCTTATTAAATTTGATTTGTTCGTTTTGACCCTTATTTCAAATTTCGTTATTCTTTCACATAATTGTTTCTTGTGAAATTCATATAATAGTTTCATTTTGGAGTTGATATATATATGACTCGTATTTGTACTCTCTAAATTAGGTTATCATGTTTAGTATTTATTTTTGATAATTGTAGAGCGGTACATGTTACTACCTTCTTTTTGAGACCTTGTGACTATAATTTAATTTGGTTCAACATGTACATATAGAACCCTTTTGTTGGTATTATGTCGCATGTGTTGTGACATAGTATTTTTGTTAGAATTTACCGTAGGGTATACCTGAGCTATAACCACCTGTGGGGGTACCACATGCATGTCGTCTTGGCACGAGAGGCATGACACTTTTCGTGGCGGTGTGATTAGTCCACGACGTCTCCGTTTGGGCTCCGGAGGAAGTGGGCCATTTGGTGTTTTGTTGTGGGAGGCGTATGGGTTAACCCTAGTTTTCTGTTTTGCGGATTGGTGATGTTATGCCAAACACACTTATCTGATTTACATACATTTGGATTCGCGGTCCAATGTATGAGTGCCTGTGTGGCATCATTTGATTTGCCTGTGTGGCATCTTTTGACTTGCCTATGTGGCATTATTTTGACTTGTGTGTATGGCATTGTTTGACTTGCTTGTGTGGCAATGTATATTTCTGAGCTCATTCGGTATGAAATAACATCCAACCATTTGATTCAGCTTATTATTTCATTGTATTAGTTTTGTTTGTTTCTGTTCAGTTCAATTCATTGAGTTAGTTACTTCAGTTCGTTATTCTTTATTTTTCTATTTGTTTCGTCAATTCTGTTGATTCAGATATATTCCATTCAGATCTTTGGAGATTATATTTTTGTCTGCATTTACACTTGTTCAGTATTTTGTCTTAGTTGTTTTCGTATATCAGTTGTATATCTTTTGTATATCTGTATCCGTACTGATATATTGACTCATGCTGTGTTTTCTTCCGACAGGTTTGTAGGGGTGATTTAGGGCTAGTGTGATGAGAGTGTTGCTTTTGACCATCTAGGTTGATTCGATTTTTGGTTTTGATTATTTTGACTCTAGATGGAGAATTGTGTTTAGTACTTCATTGATGGATATCATTATTAACATTTTGAAGTTATTAGTGCTCTGTTTACTTATTCTGAGGTTTGTTGTGCTTTGCACGTGACCTCCCTTTCCTTTTCGGGAAGGGGGTGTTACAGAGATGGTATCAAAGCTTAGGTTCTTTCTTATAGAAAACCTATTTAGGTTTGACCTGTGAGTTGTAGGTAAAGCACTTAGTAGACGTAGGAGTTTGATTCAATTTTGTTCTCTGTTTGGTTGGTCTTGATTTTGATGTAGTGTCATGCTCTTTTTGAGTTGTAGTTGATCTGAGAAAGGTGAGATAATTTGTTAAGATTATTATGGTTATGTGTTGGAGCAATAATATTAGTTAAAGATTATGATTGGATCATTAAGGAGAATAAAGTTATACCTTGTACAGTTAATAAATGATAATATATGAAATGCGATTATGATGTGATTATTTGTATCAATGAGAATTTGGTTTTGGAGATTTTTTTTTATAGTGCTTTTGGGTAATAATCTATTATGATCTTAGAATTAAGGATTTGATTTGGGTGATGATTTAGTTTTGTTAAGTTGGGGATAATTTGAGGTATGTGTACTGATGAGATAATATGATAAATGAAAAATTATTAAGTATAAAGGATCTTTTGTAAATTTGAGTTGTATATAATTGAGGTAATTAGATTAATCATTTGAGGCTAATGATCAATTTTTGCGGCTATTTTCTAGTAAGATATTGGAGTTATGTGATCTGAAATTTATTTGTGATAGTAAGAGGATATCTTGAATTTGTTGGGTTAAAGTTTGCACTATGAGATGATTAAATTATTAAATGATTAGATAGTAAGTGATGAAATTTAATTGATTTTGAGAGATTTTGAATAACTATAGTTGCTCATATAAATGGTAGAATATGTGAATTGGAGTTTTATATGGTAATCAAGAGATCTTAGTAGTATATTCTTTTGTGTATATTTGAGGACTAGTTTAAATCGAGGATGAGATATTTTGAAGCTCTTGATGACTTAGGGAGAGCCGTTAGTAATATAGCTTGCATAGTTGTTTTGTTTATCTGATGTCCTTGGAGTTTTGTATGAATTTATGTAAAATAAATAAGTAAAAATAAAATACTTTGTTAAATCTTAGTCATGTGTGGAATATAAATATTTTACAAATTAAATATAATTTTAAATATTTCGGGTATTTGAATCGTATTTAGATGAAGAGAAAATTTTGTGTTTTCAAATTATGTTACGAAGAGTACGTACGTTTACAAGAACGAAAATCAAGTAAATTGACGAGGACCCGCACCAGCTGTGGAGCATGTGGTTTAATTAATTCAATGTGAAATGAAGAATCTTAACAGGGCTTGATACGATAGCTGACGAATCTTTTACAAGTACATGGATAATTGTGAGGACCGATGGACGTACCAGGCTTGATCGTTACAAAGGGTGATGTTACATCTTAACTAAAGTTATGAATAATTATGCCATGTAAATAAAAATAAAAATAAAATTTTTTATATCTTATTTGAATTCCGAGTACGGAATTATTTTTAAGGGGTGAAAAATGCAATAACCCATTTTTTTAATAATTAAATATTAATTGATTTTATCTTATACAATTGTATTTAAATTGGAAAAGGTAAATGATTTTGTTTCCCTCTTTTCTTCCTTATTTTGTTTGGAAAATTAAATTCTTTTCGTAGACAATTAAATAACTGATTAAATTAAAATTGAGGAAGATAATTCCTTTTGTTAAAGTCTTGTGGTAAAATTATTCGGAGCGGGAAGCTAATTGGGAGATAAAGGAGTCTATTCGAGCGGAGTATCCGCATCTTTTGATAATTAGGTACGTTCATTCTTTTAATTCCGGGGACGAAATTCTTTTTAAAGGGTAAGTGATGTAATTCCTGGTAAAAAAATAAAAATAAAAATAAAATAAAATAAAAACATCCGGAGAGTGAAGTATCCGCATCTTTTTGAAAATTAGATACGTTCCATTCTTTTGAATTCCGAGCACGGAATTCTTTTAAGGGGGAGGTAATGTAATACCCCCCCCCCCCTCCCAAAAAAAAAAAATAAAGAAATAAAATTTAAATCCATATTTTAATTGGGCTTTTCTTATGTTTGGGTCAAATTGTATTTAATTTGTGTGAACTATAATAAGTATGTGATTACATTAATTTGGGCTTGTATACTAATTGGGTCTATTTTTTATTTGGGTATTATTAAAATCCTATTAAAATTAGGAGACACAATAAGATATATAAATAAACAAGTGAAACCTAATTAGACTCTCATACGCTTTATACGTGACTGAGGGAAAGAGAAATAAGAAGCAGGAGCTGGCTGTGGACAGAAATCTGAATAGGAGGTGCTTGGGACTTCCAATTGGCAGAATAAAGATATGATTGCAGCATGGAATTTATTGTAAACCATTATTGTAATAATAACTATAATATAAGCCTAATAGATTTTGGGAGACGTAGTAGTTGAACTTTAAATTCTGAGTACCAATTCTTCCACCAAACTTTAATTCTATTAGTGTTCTTAGTTGGATTCCTTTTGGGTAATATATGTGTATATATATTAATGCTTATGATAGTCATATATATTTAATTTACGCTTTGACAAAAAAAAAAATTCGTTGTTATTTGTAATTTACGTGCTTTTACTTATGCTAGCATGGATTCATTCAAGGGAAGTAATCTGACTTTTGAATGTTAATGAATAGTTAACTAAATCAATATTATCTTATATATTTGAAATAATATACAATTTAAGGCATGAATGATGGCTAATAAAACAAAGTGAAAATCACACTTTGAAATTGGAAAGTCAGTGATATGTACACGAGGTCATGAAACTAATAAAATTGTATTTTATTATTACTATTACATTAAGTTGTGTTGGATATTAAAATATATTTATATTAAATTTTTTGAATTTATAAAAATATAAAATATATAAAGTTGGTAATCTCATTTATGGCTTTGTATTAATTTGGTAATTATATAGAATGGATTGAGAAGGTCTATCGGGTGATATTTGGCTTCAATGAATTATTTTGGTACTATATTAAGGTACAGATTCCGTACTCTTTCAGCGACATTCTTATTAAATTTGATTTGTTCGTTTTGTCCCTTATTTCAAATTTCATTATTCTTTCACATAATTGTTTCTTGTGAAATTCATATAATAGTTTCATTTTGGAGTTGATATATATATGACTCATATTTGTACTCTTTGAATTAGGTTATTATGTTTAGTATTTATTTTTAATAATTATAGAGCGGTACATGTTACTACCTTCTTTTTGAGACCTTGTGACTATAATTTGATTTGGTTCAACATGTACATATATAACCCTTTTGTTGGTATTATGTCGCATGTGTTGTGACATGGTATTTTTGTTAGAATTTACCGTAGGGTATACCTGAGCTATAACCACCTGTGGGGGTACCACATGCATGTCGTCTTGGCACGAGAGGCATGACACTTTCCATGGCGGTGTGATTAGTCCACGGCGTCTCCGTTTGGGCTCCGGAGGAAGTGGGCCATTTGGTGTTTTATTGTAGGAGGCGTATGAGTTAACCCTAGTTTTCTGTTCTGCGTATTGGCGATGTTGTGCCAAACACACCTATCCGATTTGCATACATTTGGATTTGCGGTCCAATATGTGAGTGCCTGTGTGGCATCATTTGATTTGCCTGTGTGGCATCTTTTGACTTGCATGTGTGGCATTATTTTGACTTCCATGTATGGCATTGTTTGACTTGCCTGTGTGGCAATGTATATTTCTGAGCTCATTCGATATGAAATAACATCCAACCATTTGATTCAACCTATTATTTTATTGTATTAGTTTGGTTTGTTTCTGTTCAGTTCAATTCATTGAGTTAGTTACTTTAGTTCGTTATTCTTTATTCTTCTATTGGTTTCGTTAATTCTGTTGATTCAGATATATTCCATTCAGATCTTTGGAGATTATATTTTTGTCCGCATTTACACTTGTTCAGTATTTTGTCTCAGTTGTTTTCGTATATCAGTTGTATATCTGTATCCGTACTGGGCAATTGGCTCATGCTGTGTTTTTCTTCCGGCAGGTTTACAGGGGTGATTCAGAGCTAGTGTGATGAGAGTGTTGCCTTTGACCATCTAGGTTGATTTAATTTTTGGTTTTGATTATTTTGACTCTAGATGGAGAATTGTGTTTAGTACTTCATTGATGGATATCATTATTAACATTTTGAAGTTATTAGTGTTCTGTTTACTTATTTTGAGATTTATTGTGCTTTGCACGTGACCTCCCTTTCCTTTTCGGGAAGAGGGTGTTACAATAAATATATAGCGAGTTTTAGAGTTAATTTGTGAAATTTCAATAACCAATTATCCTAATTTTATTTTACTCGTATTTTTATTCGAACTATTTGTGTGCTCAAATTTAGATTAAATTATCAACAAATTCAAATATCGTTAATTTTTTCGAGATGAGTCCAAATCGAGATCAAACCGTTTAGTTGGATTTATGGTCTTGGTCTTAGGTGGTGTTTGTTTGTGTTTGAATACCTCTTAATTCACATACCTCTGATTCGGTCAGACGCAAATCTTGTTTGGTAAATTTTTTTTACTTCTTAATCGTTAAGACATAAACTCAAATCTTAACTGTTAAGAGCTGTCTCTTAATAGTTTATTTAAAATTTATGGACACAAATAGCCTCAATAAATATTGTACTCCTTCAATTTCAAATTTTAAGATCATTCAAATAAATTTTTTAAAAAACTCAGAGGGTTAAAATGATAAAATAGTGCCATTTAGATGTTTTACACTTTTTAGTTATCAAACAATTTTTTTGATTCAGACGTTATTTCATTTAGATGATCTGATTTATTAAGATGTATTAACCATTCAGATCTTAATTACTATATTTTATTAAACACCACCTCACTCTCATGTAGTTAAGAGGGGTCTTTGATGAATTTAGAAATAAGTAATGAGTAGAAAAAACAGACGGTCGGGATTAAATAGTACATGTTATAAAAGATTATACTAAATATTAAGAACAATGATGATTAGTGGAAATAAGAGAGAGCATTCTCATTGTATTTGCATATTCCTTCCATCCTCTTGACAATACTTCTATTTATAAGCACATGTACATAAATACTTGGAAGTTTCAAAACTCATAAGTCATAGGAGTTTCAAAGCTTAAAGGATATGAGAGTTTCAAAGCTGGTCATTACAATAAAGAGGGGTATGAATGTATCTAGACATGGGTAGGAATGTATCTAGACATCCACACACTATGTATAATTTTATAACACTCCCCCTTGGATGTCTATTGTATAGCTATACGCATTGAAAGCTGCCTCATTAAAAACCTTACTAGGAAAAATCCAATGGAAAAAAAACCTTGGTTAAGGGAAAAAGAGTACAATGAGTATTAGTTCCCCCTCATGAATGTACCACCTTAAGTACTTCAGTTGTCGCATTCCAATATTGCGCCGCAATCCTTCAAATGTTGTAGTTGGTAATGCTTTGGTGAACAAATCTACTAGATTATATTTTGAGAAAATTTGTTGAACATCAATGTCACCACATTTATCAAGGTCATATGTGAAAAAGAATTTTGATGATATGTGCTTTGTTTTATCTCCTTTGATGTATCCTCCCTTTAATTAAGCAATACATGCAACATTGTCTTCATACAGAATGGATGGAGTTCTTTTGTAGCAATTTTCTAAGAATATGCCTAATTAAAAACCTTACAAAATAAAAACCCAGTGGGAAAAATTTTGGCGAAGGAAAAGAGTACAATATTCTTGTATAACTTCTAGTGCCTTGGGATTGCCTCATTAAAACCTTGCAAAGGAAAACCCAGTGGGAAAAATAAAAGTAGTATGCACACAAGCCAATCATGTTTGATGATAAAGCATATACTTTGTAATAATCTTATTCATTTATTAATAAAAAGTATTAATTTATTAAAGGCTTTTAATTATCTATATGATGCTGCTTTATAATATATGATAAACCCATAATTTTAAGCAATGCTTTTAGAATAATGATGATGATCATTCTAATGAGATCTAAATTCTTAGAAAGCTTAAAACTAAAATAGTTCCCAATCGTTGGATTACTAAATTAGGAATTAGTGAATCTGGATGGATTGGTCTCATTGGATGAGGATTATTGATCTCATGATCATTTGTGTGGAGACACTAAAACAAGTATGTAGGTGCTTATTAGAGAATAAGTTCACTGAACGTGGCTCGCTAAGGAATACCTAATGGAGTTTTACTTACCTGTCAATAGGAATTCTTGTAGTGATAGTAATACAAGTGATCCTTGGACTTGAGATCATCATAGTATCTTGTATATGATGAGTTGTACTTTGACTTATTCCTTAAGACACTTAGGGTATATCAAAGGGTATGCTTGGGTATAATAAGTTATACATGAAGATAATGTATGATCAATAAAGAATCTACCGCTTCTAGTAAAAGAAGAGAAATGTCCTATGTGATTCGATAAATGACAACCCAAAGAGTCCTTGGCGGCGCGTAATGAAATTAGAAAGGAATTTCTAATTTGCATTATTTGGAGTTGTGCATTTAAGGATCGAAATACATATACTTAAATAAAATAAGACTTGACAGTAATTCCATGTCTTATATTTAATTGGGACATTGTATGGTGGAAGGATTGAATTGTACAGTAACTATTTACTCAAAGGTTCTTTTATGATTAATGTTGAAATTTATATTATTTGAAAAGTCGTTAAACGCTAGGGAGGCTTATCCCTATTGTAGAATAAATATTATTTATTTAAATAAATTAATAGTTTAATTTATTTATTTAAATACGATTAAAATTGTTCTAATTGATTTATTCACAACCGGTTTAATATGGAGAACCTAAAGGGTCACACCATAAAAGGAAGAATAATTATTTAAGAAGCAAATGACATAATTGTAATAATAAGTTAAGTATATTTAATTTAATCTATGGTGATAGAATAAATTAAATAACTTAATATTTATTATTTAATATTTTGAAAATATTAAATATAAATTAATAAGAGGAGTCTTATTATTATTACTATTATTATTATTATTTAATTCCTAAAGGAGTTTGGGAATTAATTAATAAAAGTACTCTCATATATCCTAATAAGATTAGGAGGCTAATTAATTAAAAGATTTTAATTAATTATTCCTAATAAGATTGGGAGCATAATTAATTAAAATAAAATCCAATTTCTTAATTGTTAAGGAGGGTTGCCCATATCTATAAATATGATGAGTCTTATTATGGGTGAGGGTGGTTGACTTTCACAAAACACATGAATATGTAATTTCAATAATTAGGAGAGTACACCTTTTTCTATGAGAGATAGAAAAACTAGGGTTTTGCCAAACACCTATCTTCTTGAATCTTTCTTCTTCCTTGGTGGATCACTTTTAGAGGACAAACACTTTGGTGGCTGACATTGATCAAAGGAAAGAACCAAACCCGGTGGATTCAAGTTGAACGCAAAAAAGATTTGGAGGTAAACTTGTACCTGAGGAAGCTCGAATCTTCAAGGGTATGATTTTTATTCTTTATCTTTTCGTTTAATTAATAATTGTGCATAAAGGATGATCTAGGTATATGGTTTGTAAAATTTTAAAACTCTATTTCTCTACGTTTCCGCTTACTTTGTGTAATTTGATTGTGTCAGATATCCTTTTTACACCCCTTTATAAGTACATAGTGTGACGCCCCTAAAATAGGTCCACACGACCTATCCTGAGTCGCCAGATATCACACTACAGAGATCAAATACAAACTTCATTTATACAACTGTTGAACTGTCGTGCAGAGTACGACAACACATAAGTTGTGAATTTTAATACAAATATATGTAACTCTCGTGGTGCCTCGACCATAACGCCTTACAATGGTACTTTACATAAAAGTACAGTCAATAACTGTTTTAGAAATTAAAATTTTCGGAAAATGCTCAAGGAAACCTTCATACATGGGAGGCCATGCATATAAGTTATGATAGATATCATATGACTCGAGAATTATCCTTGGTTGACCCAATAGACCCCAAAGAAAAACGAGAAGATTATTGTCATGTTCTTTCCAATGGTGAGTCTTCTCTTGACATATAATTATCTCCATTGTCTTCAATTGATAATTATATTTCAACCAAACTCCAAGATTATATAAGTAGTGCTCATCGATATAATCAGCAAGTGCATGTGTACAAACCTGTCTTATGAGAACACGAAGTCATCTATCATTAGACATCTTGTATGATAGTGGCAAAACACCCTTCCAAAGTTGGGTTAACCTCACCCTATTCGGTTCACCAAAATCAACGGTTAAAATGACGTATAAAATACGACACGCTTATCTAAAATTCTTAATAAAATTATTTCCATACTGTTTTAGGGGAAACCTCAACAGCTATAGACCCTCGTTCTATTCCCCTATTACCCTCGCTCGACCCAGCAACACTCTTATTACCTGAAAGGAATTGTGAAGCAAAAGGGTGAGCATAACTAGCCCAGTAAAGAATATTATGACTAAAGATAACTAAATTATTAACAGCATTCGTCAGTAATAAATCAGAGATTTAGAACATATGGTAGTTGATAAAACTTTTCAACCATAGTTACATCGGAATGAGCAATCCATTAGAAGAGTCAAATAGACCATAAAGTCTATTATCTTCTCCATGTTAAAAGTCCACAAACAATGTTTTATCCTTGTAACATTAATCAACAATTCCTGTTCACAATCATGTGAATAACTCATAATCATAATTGTGATTCTAAATTCCTCTTTGCACCCAGGACAAAGATAATTTTCATCACCTATCTTTACCTGAAACATCAAAGATCATGGTTATACCAAATCACAGTTCATGTTCATAATCATACTAATAAATTCATCTTTGCACTACGGGCCAAAGATATTCATCAACAGTTCATCTTTGCACTACAGGCCAAAGATATTCAACAACAGGTCATCTTTTCACTACGGCCAAAGATATTCAACAACAATTCATCTTTGCACTACGGGCCAAAGATATTAATATCTTAAAGAAATATATAATCATTTCAGAATTTATATAAACAATAATTATAACCATGTTGATCAATTCACCTTTGCACTTAAGCTAAAGGTATTCAATTATAAATTCAATGGTCATGATCATACCAGTTAACAATTCATCTTTGCACTACTGGCCAAAGAAAACCCATAGTCACGATCATACCAATAATCTACCCATCTTTACACTTAAGTCAAAGAGAAATTTCATCACCAAGATTATAAAAATATTATATATGATAATAAAAACAATATGATCAAAACATGAATTTAATTTCAAGATTAAGATTCATAAATCAACGATAATTGGTCAAAAAAAGAAACCAAATTTTGTCGTGAATAGTACCCCATGAATAGTAACTTGCAAATAGTAACTCATGAATAGTAACTCATAAATAGTAACTCGTAAATAGTAACTCGTATTCATAAATAGTACCGTATACGTGAATAGTACCCATGGATAGTACTCTGTGAATAGTACTCATAAAAGGAAAATACAAAAAAAAATGATATTCCATGACGAGTACAAAAGAAATGATATCTCATACAAATATAATAGAATATACAAAACTGCAAATGGATTTTCACCCGCCATGCGGTAATCCACGTAGACAGATCATTTTCACAATTTAATAAAGAATGAATACGAAGGGTCATTCACCATGCATGCGGTAGTCCGCGTAGACATGTTATTCCAACAAAATAATAAAGAATGGAATAACAACCCTTACGAGTATTGAAAGAAATAACTCTCTTCTTGAATACGAAAAAAATAATACCCCTTACGAATATTAAACGAAAATAATATTCATATGAATACGAAAAATAATTTTTCTTCAGAATATGAAATAAATAATACTCCTTACGTCAGAAGAAGGCTGAATACTAGAATAGTGAAGTAGCATACTTCTCTTCTTCTTTCTCTCTATAACTTCTCTCTCTATAGCTTCTCTCTCTATAATTGTTCTTGTGAGTCTTAGTGAAATGGTGAGAATGAAGGAAGAATGAGCTTCTATTTATAGGAAAACATAGTTTTGATAATTGCACATTTTGGGGCTCGAAATATTACAGTATAATACCTTCATCTTTTCCTTCATTTTTAATTTAGTCCTGCAAGTATTATCAAACTTGTACCACCTCCCCTAATAGTACATCATGTGAATCAATAGTACAATCATGTGAATCAATAGTTCTATACATATGAAAAAAAATAATTACATTATAGTACCTTCATTTATACCTCCATTTTTAATTTAGTCATGCAATTATTATCAATCTTGCACCACCTCCCCTAATAGTACATTCATGTGAATCAATAGTACACACATGTGAACAAATAGTTATAAGCATGTGAATTAATAGCAATTAATTGCTCATTTATCCAATTAATTACCCGATTGGTCAATATAACCTCCAGACATCAATTATTATCGGAATAGATGTCAATTTCCATTAACACTAATAATCCCAACACAATGAAATATCAATTTCATCTTTAATCAACACGAACTTATTCATCATTAATATTATAACTCACAATATTTAACAACTAGATCATTTTTAGGAAAGAGGGGGCTTTCCGATAAGGATTTCTCCCTATTAGCGCGCAATTAAATAACCTAACCCCTTTCCTCGACAGAACTTTCTAGACATTATCAATAATGCAAATAATAATATGAACAACTTGTCATCTCAATTATTGATTTAATAATATAAAATATTGTGACAATAATCGAATAAAACTGAGTGACTTCTCACGTAAGCATCAAAGATACTGTACAATACTGTGTGCCACTGTGCAACCACGCATATTACTGTACTTTTATCAATTTAACCATTTAGTAAATAGAATAATAATTATAAAAATTGAATACTTTCATTTCGTAAAATTCGGGGTCTTATAATCTCACCTCCTTATGAAATTTCGCCCTCGAAATTTATGTACCTGGTAGTTTGAAGAGATGAGAATACCTTGCTTTCTTTTCGGATTGTACCTTTTCGGTTATTTCCTCTATATCATGATTTTCCCATTGCTCATCTCCTGTATTTTAGATATCATTCTGTTGCCTCCTTTTTACTTATAATAAAAGGACTCTAACTCATGCAAGCATACATGGGTCAACAAGTAATACAGAGTAAGTAGAGTATCGATCCACGAAGAAAGGTTTCTAAATTAAACTATTATGCATCAACTATGTCACTATTCTTATATTCTTAAACGGACGCTTATGATTGTGAAATACTCAAAACTCAAATAATAAATAAAAGAAGAATATTAATGTAATAAATCAAATCTGGAAACAAAGGATCCTAACTTCATTTAATAGTTCATCTAATCACCACCATCATGCAAGATTATTCACGTATCACAGAAAATTAGCCAAGAGCACGAAAGTAGACATAACCATTTTTCAATATATTATGACCTACTTACATAACATCCACATATAATAGACATCATGTAATTATCAATAAAACCAACCTCACTATATTTCTATGTGAAATTGCAGCCATATTGAATTTAAGCACAAACCCTTATATAACTCACACGGTGAAATAATATATTTCTATCTGGTTCACGAAGTATAAAGCTAAGCAAATCAGCCCCATACACGCATGCTATCATGATTACAACCATACTCGCATGTTATTTTTCAACTCCATACCAACACATAAAATGAATGGTGATCAATCATTCATGCATTCAAATCAACCATAATAGAAATTTCTGATGATACACAAACAGTCCAGCAATCAAGCAATCAACTAGACTACATATCAAACTCCATTAGAATCCCATTATGGAGTTTAGTTCATGACTGAACCAAAAGCCATTATGGGATTAGAATAACGCATGGAAAATAACTAAAAACGATTAAGAGAAAAGATAGAATTGATCAAACCCAATTGCTGATTATAATCCAAAAGTGATGTTCAAATCCTCAATAATTTCCAGCAACATAAAAGTAGTTCGTAGACAATGATTGAATTCCAAAGAAGAAATACAAAATATTCAGTCTATGCTTGGCTCCACATTGGAATTCGTTCAAAGCATCAAACCCTAGTTCGTAATATCAAAAACTCGTAAAAACTAAAGATGATCGCGTCTGGTACCAACCAGAATAGTTTATATCAACTCAAACACTTAGAATTTTAAAAAATAAAATAAAGTCAAGAATCGCATTAATGATAATGCCTGGCGATGCCGCATATCCCTTCGTTAACATGGCGCGGGCGCGCGTGTGCAAAAAAAACTTTGTCCGGTTGATGGCGCCGGCCATGCGTGTTTAGTTAGCTAGTGTAGGCTGCTTGGCATCTACCTCTACAATCTACAATCTTGTGTTCTGCTATTGCTGCTTTCTTGTCATGCTGCTACTGCTTTTTGCTTGTTCCTTCATCACAGTTCAATCGCTTATCTCCACTTGTTCCTCATGCCATGCCTCCATTAGCCTCATTGCCACCAACCATCGTCGAGCTATGCCATTTCCTGCATTTTCACACCAGAGGAGTTATCAGTACATGCAATGCAAAATAACACGAAATGCAACTAAAACACACTAAAATGTACTTGAGATGGGCATAGTTCTTGTGAATTGATATCCAATAAGTAGGCATAAAACCTACTTGTCAAATACCCCCAAACTTGAACTATTGCTTGCCCTCAAGCAATGCATACTACATAAACACTGAAAATGCAACTACATGCTATGCAACTATATCATGATGCAAACGAGTCTCACATTCTTCCAGCTATAACAGAATTTCAGTCCAACATGCCTCAGCAAATTATCCAGATTCGAGAATACAAATTCAAACCAAACTATAGGCATAATATCATACACTCAGATAATTCATATATGCTATAAAGATGCTGTGTGTGTGTGTTGTGTTCACCAAAACTTGTCTAAAGCACAGAATGCACATGCTAAACTGCTCAAAATAGAAAATTGCAGTCTAAATCAAGCTTTATGTATCTAATGCAACAAAGACTACACTGACATATCAAAACCCACTAAGGTTCAACAATGAATTTAAACTACTTTATTCTTACTCACGAGGGCGATTCTCGCTCTTTCCCGCGGTGTTTATTTCTTTTCTTTTTTTTTAATTTTTTTTATTTTTTATACAGCGAGTGCGTTTTACGCTCTATCTCGCCCCTTCCAAAGAGTCAATCATTTAGCTCAAGAAGGTTTCAAGATAACTTTCTCTCTCTTTTTTTATAGCATACCCATGTGTTCCCAAAGTTTGATTATCAATGTTTTGTACAATCTAAATCCATTTTCCACATAATTCTCTTTTTAAAACCATATTTTCTATCAAGCAATGCAACACATAATTCTTATGCCTACAAGCAATTGTGAACATGGCAGTGCAAACCAAAAGCATCTAAACAGCATCATGAATTTCATCATGTAAAACATTATATCTAAGCTCATGTTATCCAAAATACTCAACAATCCTTCAAAATTCACTTTCATCATAGGCTAGACACAATTTCCATAAAGCTAGAATTTGTGAGGCATGCACTACACATAAAATGCAACTAAACATATACTAACACAATTAATAATGATTAAAAACCGAAAAATTTTCTGTAATTTCTATCTAACACATAAACATGCAAAATTTAAACTACTTATGCAAACACAATATGTAACTACCCTACTACCCAATACCCCCAAACTTAAAATGTTCATTGTCTCAATGAATGAAGGTAAAGGGTTAAAGAAAACTCCCCTACTGCTCAGTTGCACCACCCTCTTCGTGTGGTGAATCCGGTGGTGGAAAGGGTATGACGGTCCCAAACTGTGGCCACTCAAGCATCGTCCCTTGCTGTGCAAACGCCTCCGCCAATGATCTTGTCAACCCCATAGCAAATGCTGCAAAGTTATCATACATAGCATCGACCTTACGCTCCAACCGTCGGAGCTGTTGATCTCCAGTCACAGCAGTTGCTTGAGCATACGTTCCCGCGTCAGTTTCTTATGTGGGCTATGGTGGAGGCACTGAGAATGTGGGTTGAATGATAAAGCCTTTTCCTCTCGGGTGCAGTGTACCTCCAGCCCAATCCTCGAATTTGGCGCTGGTTGCATGAGTGATATCTTGGCTCGGTTTATGCATTTGTTCATTATCCCAATGGCAGCCTTGATGGGCACACAGGCTAGCGACAACAGACGAGTGTGGAATACTCCCCGTAGTGCTCCCCCGCATATAACGTAACATATTTTGATGGATGAGGTGGCCCACATCAATGTACTTACCGGTGACTATTCCCCACAGAATGATAGCTCTATCAGTTGTGATTTTGTGTTGATGAGATGACGGAACAAGCTTTGCACATATAAACAGATTCCACGCTTTAGCATACCGATTCAAGGCTGAGGCTGGGAAAGTTCTCGGCTGATTTATACCTGCCCTATAATTCTATTTCGTGCCTGGAACGCACAAATCAGTAATGACTACGTCCAAATCCGTCTCAAAGCGGGCAGCCTCAACCCAATTGTCGTACCCAGTCGGTGGTGTGTCAACTATCTTGAAAATTTCTTTGAATGCTGGTGGTCTGTAATCTATTTAAAATCCTCGAACCACAAATAGACCACTTATTGTGTCTTTAGCGTTAGCATATAATTCACGTACGATACTTATTGGAATAGGCATAGGGGTTGTAGTCAGTCCAACCCATCCCCTTTCTTGAATCATATCCCACAATTGGCCATCTTGCTTCTCAGGTTTGATACCACGCTCCTTCACAAATGTCTTTGCCACGATTCTGTAATACTCTATTTGTGCTTCCAGACTTAGAAATTTTGTGTGGTCTACAACATCTTCGCCTTGGTTACTGGAGGAAGATGATGATGACGAAGTGATAGAACGTGCTCTCTTCGGACAAATTGCTCTGAATGACTAATAATAGAAATCTGCTAGATGGAATTGGAAGAATAATAACTGGTGAATGGACCACCCCCAAACTTGAGTTGCACACACCAAAACCTTAGTTTTATCAGTGAGGTGTGTGACGTGGGTACAATAACTGATGCTCACGACGTGGGATGAGATGAACGGATGGAGACGTGGTACTTCAATTTGTAACTGTTGGGAGAGTATGAATCGTGCGAAGTGTAGAGACCGAAGGAACACAACTTCTGTTATTTCAAATGAGGAAGAGATGTATTGAAACACATAATTTTAAGTCATAGCATGCGTGCCTAGGCGCTTGACATTGCATGGGTTGGACCGCCTAGGCGGTTGGAAGCAGAATCTGTTGGGCGTGTAGAGCGCCTAGGCACTTGATTTGGCCTAGGTTGGGGCGCTTAGGCGCTTGGGGCACGATTTTGCTACTGTTTTTGGGCGCCTAAGCACTTGGTTACTGCATGGCTTGGGCGCCTAGGCGCTTAGGGCATAACTTTTCTACTGTTGTTGGGCACGGCCACGCAACTTATCAATGGGAATTTGGCGCGAGCGCGTGAGTGGATTTTATTTTCTTGCAGACATGTAGCGCAGGCGCGCGATTTTTTACTACTAACATAGAGCGGGCGCGCGCCCCTGAATCCCGCAATTCCAATTACATCTTCCAATACAGCACACTGTGATTACTTTATTTTAATGCACCTATATAAACACCAATTAACCATGTCAATGCTTGAACTAATGAATATGCAACAATAACCATCTAATTATCATACTCGCTATACTAATCTTAAACACAGTCTAATGTCAATTCATCTACACACTCACTTATGCAAAACACATTAATCTATCACAATTAAAAATGAAGATGAACTAACAAAAATAACCTAAACTGAATAAAAAAAAGTAGAGATAGAAACAATGGGTTGCCTCCCATCAAGCGCTAAGTTATAGTCAATTAGCTTGACTATCTCTGAATCTCATGTCGAAGAGAGAATTGAGGTGATTTCATGTCTGTCTACCTCGCCACCAAAGTAATGCTTCAATCGCTGTCCATTCACTTTAAAAGGCTTGTCCGGAAACTTATCAAATACTTCTATCGTACCATGTAGGAAGACAATCTTCACTGTAAATGGCCATGACCATCTTGATTTTATCTTCCCGGGAAAAAGTTGTCTGGAGTTGAAAAGCAAAACTCTTTGTCCGGCTCAAATGTTCTCTCTATGATCTTGTGATTATGCCATTTCTTCACCTTCTCCTTGTACAACTTAGAATTTTCATACGCCTGTAATCGGAATTCATCCAACTCGTTGAGTTGGAGTAGGCGTTTCTCCCCTGCAGCTTTCAAATCAAAATTCATCTTCCGAATCGCCCAATATGCTTTATGCTCTAGCTCCATAGGAAGGTGACATGCTTTGCCGTAGACTAGCTAGAAAGGTGACATGCCCAATGGAGTTTTGTATGCAGTCCTATATGCCCAAACAACATCATCAAGCTTTAAAGACCAATCTTTTCTAGTGGGATTCACAACTTTTTCTAGAATTCTTTTAACTTCCTGATTTGACACTTATGCTTGGCCATTCGTTTGTGGGTGATAAGCTGTAGCAATATGATGGTTCACCCCATACTTTGCCAACAAAGCTGTAAATTGCCTGTTGCAGAAATGACTGCCTTCATCACTAATGATGGCCCTAGGAGTCCCAAACCTCGTGAAAATACTCTTATGCAAAAATCTAAGGACTACTTTGGCATCATTTGTTGGATGAGCTTCCACTTCTACCCACTTCGACACATAATCCATTGCGAGCAAGGTGTAAAGATTTCCACAAGAAGAAACAAAAGGGCCCATAAAATCAATCCCCCACACATCAAAAATTTCTACTTCGAGGATCGTATTCAGTGGCATTTCATTTCTTTTCAAAATGTTCCCAACTCTCTGACACTTATCACATCTCTAGACGAAACTGTACGCATCCTTGAAAATTATCGGCCAGTAGAATCCTACTTGTAGCACTCTAGCCGTTGTTCGCTCTCCACCATAGTGACCCCCATGCAAAGAAGAGTGACAATCCTGTAAAATCCCCTCAGTCTCGCTATACGGGATACACCTTCTTATCATTTGATCAACATACTATTTAAACAAATATGGCTCATCCCATATAAACCATTTGACATCATGCAGAATATTTTTCTTTTAATGGCCCACCAAGTCAGAAGGTACCATCTTACTAACCAAATAGTTCGCGTAGTCTGCAAACCATGACACTTCCCCTTTCACCACAAACAACTGCTCATCTGGAAAGGATTCATTAATTACAACTTTATCGTCTGCATCCCTTTCTGGATTCTCTAGTCGAGATAAGTGGTCCGCCACTTGGTTTTCAATGCCCTTTCTGTCCTTGATCTCCAAATCAAATTCCTGCAATAATAATATCCACCTGATCAAACGGGGTTTGGCATCCTTCTTTGCCACTAAGTGTCGAATTGCCGCATGATCCGTGTACATTATCACCTTTGTACCAATCAGATATTCTCAGAATTTATCAAAGGCATACACCACTGCCAATAACTCTTTCTTTGTGGTGGTGTAGTTCAACTGCGCATCTGTAAGGGTCTTGCTGGCATAATAGATCACATAAAACATCTTTTCCTTTTTCTGACCCAAAGCAACCCCTACAGCGAAATCACTAGCATCACACATCAACTTAAACGGCAAATCCCAATCTAGAGCAGTAATAACTGGTGTTGAAGTTAATTTCCCCTTCAAGTGCTCAAATGCCGACATGCAAGCCTCATCAAATTTAAACTGTGCATCCTTCTCTAATAAACTGCATAGTGGTTTAGTTATCTTGGAGAAGTCCTTGATTAATCTGCGGTAGAAGCCTGCATGTCCAAGAAAACTGCGAACACCTTTTACTGAAGTAGGTGGTGGCAAGTTCTCAATAGTTTCTAGCTTAGCCCTGTCCACCTCGAGTCCCTTCTTCGAAACCTTGTGTCCTAGAATTATTCCTTCTTTGACCATAAAATGGCACTTTTCCTAGTTCAGTACTAAATTCGTTTCAACACACCTCTTTAAAACCATCACCAAATTCTCAAGGCATAAATCAAAAGAATCCCCAAATACCGAGAAATTGTCCATGAATACGTCTACATTCTGTTCCACCATATCAGAAAAAATAGCCATCATGCACCTCTGAAATGTGGCTGGAGCATTGCACAACCCGAAGGACATCCTTCTGAAAGCAAAAGTACCGTATGGACATGTGAAGGTTGTCTTTTCCTGGTCTTCTGGAGTTATCACAATCTGATTGTAGCCTAAATAACCATCCAGAAGGAAATAATACTCATAACCCGCCAGTCTATCCAACATCTGATCAATAAATGGCAGCGGTAAGTGATCTTTTCGTGTAGCTTTGTTGAGCCTGCGGTAATCCATACAGACTCTCCACCCCGTCATTGTTCGTGTTGGAATCAACTCATTATTTTCATTAGGAACCACAGTCATACCACCCTTTTTTGATATACATTGGACTGGGCTCACCCATGAACTGTCTAAAATTGGATAAATTATACATGCATCCAGCCATTTCAATACTTCTTTCTTGACCACTTCTTTCATAATCGAATTAAGTCTTCTTTGCTGCTCTACCGATGGCTTACTATCATCTTCCAATAGGATTTTACGCATGCAAAATGAAGGGCTGATCCCTTTTATGTCTACTATAGTCCATCCAATAGCCGACTTGAACTCTCTAAGGACTCATAGCAGTTTTTCTTCCTGAAAAGATGTTAGTGCAGAAGAAATAATCACAAGTAGCTTTGAATCTTTATTTAAAAATGCATATCGTAGATGATCTGGAAGTGGTTTCAATTCAAGTTCTGGAGGTGTCTCAAGAGATGGCTTCAATTTTACTGATGTTTCTCTAGCTTTCTTCAATGGCTCCACAGGTGTTTTGAATTTTCTGAATTGTGGAGTAGTATCAAGAAATTGCACAAGTTCTTCAAATTCCTCATCCTCTAATTCTAAATTTTCAGCAATGACACTTCTCAACGGTTCATGACCCATTAAACTCTCTACTTCATCATTTAAGACATGATCCACCAAATCAACCCTGAAGCATTCCTCTTCATCTATCGGAAACTTCATTTCCTTGAATACGTTAAAGGTAACCTCCTGATCATGAGCACGCATAGTGAGTTCCCCTTTCTAAACGTCTATCAAGGTCCTTCCTGTAGCTAGGAATGGTCTCCCCAGTATGATTGGTATACTCTTATCTTCCTCGTAATCCAAAATAATGAAGTCAGCCGGAAAGATGAATTTATCCACTTTCACCAATACATCTTCAACAATTCCCCGTGGATAAGTGATGGATCTGTCAGCTAACTGTAAAGAAATATTTGTCGGCCTTGGAGCCGGCAATCCCAACTGGTTGAATACTAACAAGGGCATCAAATTGATATTTGTCCCAAGATCACACAGACATTTACTAAAGTTCATCTTTCCGATCATGCATAAAATTGTGAAACTGCCCGGATCCTTCAGCTTTGGAGGTAGTTTGCGCTGAAGTACTGCACCATATTCCTCTGTCAAGGCCACTGTCTCAAACTCTTCTAATCTCCCCTTCCTTGACAATATACCCTTCATGAACTTTGCATAACTCTACATCTGTTCTAATGCCTCAGCGAAAGGTATGTTAATCTGCAGCTTTTTAAAGACCTCCAAAAACTTGTTAAACTGCTTATCTTCCCTCTGCTTATTCAATCTCTGTGGATACGGAACCGGAGGGTGAACTAGTGGTGTTTTACTCACGGGCTTCTCGACTGAACCTGCTTTGTTCTCCTCTTCCTGCTGCAACTCAGAACCTTCCTTATTTTCTTTCTGCTCAGACATAGTTTCTGCCCTGCGCGGCGGCGCGTCCTCCCCTTGTAAACATGGCAATGAACCCTGGGGCCTGTTGTTAAGCATGCTCGCCATTTACCCCATTTGAGTTTCCAGATTTTTAATAGCCACTGCTTGGCTTTTAATCATTACCTCGGTGTTCGCTATATACTTCATCATCATCTCCTCCATTTCTGATTTCTTTTCTTGCTGAGGTGCAGCTGGGGTGTGATGTTGTTGTTGAGAAAATCCCGGTGGAAAAGGTGGTCTTAGTGTAAAATGTGGCTGAGATGGCTGTGATTGAAACTGGTTATTCGGTTGAAACTGACTCTGTCGATTTCCTTTATTATTTGACTAACTAAAGTTAGGATGGTTGCGATTGTTGGAGTTTTATGTGTTCTGAAATTGGCCTTGATCCTTCCTGTAATTGCTCACATACTGTACCGACTCCGAGCTGATAGCACATTGATCCGTTGAGTGTGACCCTACACAAATCTCACACACAAAGGCAACTGTCTTCACCTTGCTCTCTGTCAATGAATCTATTTTCTTCACCATGGATGCCATTTGTACTAACAACTGAGCGATAACATCCACTTCCAACAAACCTGCAACTTTGGGCTGTGGCATCCTGGATGTAGGGTTTTGAAAATCATTCGCTGCCATTGTCTCGATAAGGTTATAGGCCTCTTCATAACTTTTTGCCCATAATGCTCCTCCTGCATTTTCATCTACAATCGGTCTCGACTGTCATCCCAATCCATTATAAAATGTGTTGATCACCATCCAATCTAGCATACCATGGTGCGGACACTTCCTTAGCATCTCTTTGTATCTCTCCCAAGCTTCATATAAAGATTCACCTTGTTGTTGCTCAAATTGGGAGAATGCTGTCCTCATTTTCGCAGTCTTAACCATTGGGAAAAACTTGGCTAAGAACTTCTATGCTAGGTCTTCCCATGTAGTAATTGATTCTGAAAGCAAAGAAAGAAGCCAACTTCTCGCTTTATCCCTCAATGAGAACGAAAATAGCCTATGTCTAATAGCATCCTCCGTCACCCCGTTGTATCTGAAAGTATCACATATTTCGATGAAACTCAACAGGTGTTCATTAGGATCATCTATAGCAGCACCCCCAAACTGTACTGAATTCTGCACCATCTGAATAGTGCCTAGCTTTATTTCAAAGGTGTTAGCTGCTATCACTGGTCTGACTATGCTCGACTGCAGTTTGTTAATGTTTGGCATGGAATAGTCCCTCAAAGCCCTGTGCTCCTCTCTTTGCTCTTCTCTTTGTCCGTCTGCCATATTAGATGTAGTCCCCTCTAACTCTGCTTGTAAATTTCTACGCACTCTCGCTTTCCAACCTCTCCCGTTAATATTGTCCTGTGCTGGTATCAACTCGGAATTGGATGATCGCGTGTGCATAAAATATAAACAAGTACCTGAAACAAAAACAAAAATAGAAATGAGACAAGATTAGATTTGTTTAAGTCATACAATATAACTTAAAACTGATGATAATAATAATAAATTTAAACGCCTTTCCCCGACAACGGCGCCAAAAACTTGTTGCCTCCTTTTTACTTCTAATAAAAGGAATCTAACTTATGCAAGCATACATGGGTCAACAAGTAATACAGAGTAAGTAGAGTATCGATCCACGGAGAAAGGTTTCTAAATTAAACTATTATGTATCAATTATGTCACTATTCTTATATGCTTAAAAGGACGCTTATGATTGTGAAATACTCAAAACTCAAATAATAAATAAAAGAAGAATATTAATGTAATAAATCAAATCTAGAAACAAAGGGATCCTAACTTCATTTAATAGTTCATCTAATCACCACCATCATGCAAGATTATTCACGTATCACAGAAAATTAGCCAAGAGCACAAATATAGACATAACCATTTTTCAATGTATTATGACCTACTTACATAACATCCACATACAATAGACATCATGTAATCATCAATAAAACCAACCTCACTATATTTCTATGTGAAATTGCAACCATATTGAATTTAAGAACAAGCCCTTATATAACTCACACGGTGAAACAGTATATTTCTATCTGGTTCACGAAGTATAAAGCTAAGCAAATCAGCCCCATACACGCATGCTATCATGATTACAACCATATTCGCATGTTATTTTTCAACTCCAAACCAACACATAAAATGAATGGTGATCAATCATTCATGCATTCAAATCAACCATAATAGAAATTTCTGATGAAACACAAACGGTCCAGCAATCAAGCAAGCAACTAGACTACATATCAATCTCCGTTAGAATCCCATAATGGAGTTTAGTTCATGACTGAACCAATAGCCATTATGGGATTAGAATAACACATGGAAAATAACTAAAAACGATTAAGAGAAAAGATAGAATTGATCAAACCCAATTGCTGATTATAATCCAAAAGTGATGTTCAAATCCTCAATAATTTCCAGCAACATAAAAGTAGTTCGTAGACAATGATTGAATTCCAAAGAAGAAATACAAAATATTCAGTCTATGCTTGGCTCCACATTGGAATTCGTTCAAAGCATCAAACCCTAGTTTGTAATATCAAAAACTCATAAAAACTAAAGATGATCGCGTCTGGTACCAACCAGAATAGTTTATATCAACTCAAACACTTAAAATTTCAAAAATAAAATAAAGTCAGCAACTACAGTCAATGACGCGTGCGGCCGCGCACGATCCCTTTGTTAACATGGCACGAGCGCACGTGTGCAAAATAAACTATTTCCGGTTGATGGCGCGGGCGCACGTGTTTTAGCTTGTGTAGCCGCGCGGCTGCGCGACCTCTGCAATCTACAATCTTGTGTTCTGCTATTGCTGCTTTCTTGTCATGCTGCTACTGCTGGTTGCTTGTTCCTTCATCACAATTCAATCCATTATCTCCACTTGTTCTTTGTGCCATGCCTCCATTAGCCTCATTGCCACCTACCATCGCCGAGCTATGCCATTTCCTGCATTTTCACACCAGAGGAGTTATCAGTACATGCAATGCAAAATAACAGGAAATACAACTAAAACATACTAAAATGTACTTGAGATGGGCATAGTTCTTGTGAATTGATATCCAATAAGTAGGCATAAAACCTACTTATCACATTCTAGAATACATCTTCAAAACAAAGGTTAATTGACATATCAAAATTTGTTAACTCATCAAGTAAAAATTTCATCTTAGGTAAGTCACATATTAGTGAAGTATATTACTTGTCTCTCCCCTCCTAGTTCTAGACTCATATCTCCGCCAACGACCATATCCCTAAGCTATGATACCATTTGTGATGCCCCCAAAATGAAAATAGGTCCACACGACCCATTTTGAGTCGCCAGATATCACACTACAAAAATCAAATACAAACTTCATTTGTACAACTTTTGAACTGTCGTGCAGAGTACGACAACACATAAGCTATGAATTTTAATACAAATATATGTAACTCTCATGGTGCCTTGACCACAACACCTTACAATGGTACTTTACATAAACGTACAGCCAATAACTGTTTTAGAAATTAAAATCTTCAGAAAATACTCAAGGAAACCATCGTACATGGGATGCCATGCATCTAAGTTATGATAGATATCATATGACTCTAGAATTATCCTTGGTTGACCCAATAGACCCCAAAGAAAAATGAGAAGATTACTGTCATGTTCTTTCCAATGGTGAATCTTCTTTTGACATATAATTATCTCCATTGTCTTCAATTGATAATTATATTTCAACCAAACTCCTAGATTATATAGGTAGTGCTCATAGATATAATCAGCAAGTGCATGTGCATAACCCTGTCTTATGATAACACGAAGTCTTCTATCATTAGACATCTTGTATGATAGTAGCAAAACACCCTTTCAAAGTTGGGTTCACCTCACCCTATTCGGTTCACCAAAATCAACGGTTAAAATGACGTATAAAATACGACACACTTATCTAAAATTCTCAATAAAATTATTTTCATACTATTTTAAGGGAAACCTCAACAGCTATAGACCCTCGTTCTATTCCCCTGTTACCCCCACTCGACCCAGCTACACTCTTATTACCTGAAAGGAATTGTGAAGCAAAAGGGTGAGCATAACTAGCTTAGTAAACAATATTATGACTAAAGATAATTAAATTATTAACAGCCTTCGTCAGTAATAAATCAGAGATTTAGAACATATGGTAGATGATAAAACTTTTCAACCATAGTTATAGCGGAACGAGCAATCCATTAGAAGAGTCAAATAGACCATAAAGTCTATTATCTTCTCCATGTTAAAATTCCACCAACAATGTTTTATCCTTGTAACATCAATCAAAAATTCCTGTCCATAATCATGTGAATAACATAATTTGGGTTTTAAATTCCTCTTCGTATCCAGAACGAAGATAATTTTCATCACTTGTCTTTACCTGAAACATCAAAGATCATGGTTATACCAAATCACAGTTCATGTTCATAATCATACTAATAAATTCATCTTTGCACTATGGGCCAAATATATTCATCAATAGTTCATCTTTGCACTACAGGCCAAAGATATTCAACAACAGGTCATCTTTTCACTATTGCCAAAGATATTCAACAACAATTCATCTTTGCACTACGGGCCAAAGATATTAATATCTTAAAGAAATATATAATCATTTCAGAATTTATATAAACAATAATTATAACCATGTTGATCAATTCACCTTTGCACTTAAGCTAAAGGTATTCAATTATAAATTCAATGGTCATGATCATACCAGTCAATAATTTATCTTTGCACTACTGGCCAAAGAAAACCCATAGTCACGATCATACCAATAATCTACCCATCTTTACACTTAAGTCAAAGAGAAATTTCATCACCAGGATTATAAAAATATTATATATGATAATAAAAAGAATATGATCAAAACATGGATTTAATTTCAAGAGTAAGATTCATAAATCAACGATAATTGGTCAAAAAAAGAAACCAAATTTTGTCGTGAATAGTACCCCATGAATAGTAACTTGCAAATAGTAACGCATGAATAGTAACTCATGAATAGTAACTCGTAAATAGTAACTCGTATTCATAAATAGTACCGTATACGTGAATAGTACCCATGAATAGTACTCTATGAATAGTACTCATAAAAGGAAAATACAAAAGAAAACGATATTCCATGACGAGTACAAAAGAAATGATATCTCATACAAATATAATAGAATATACAAAACTGCAAATGAATTTTCACCTGCTATGCGGTATTCCACGTAGACAGATCATTTTCACAATTTAATAAAGAATGAATATGAAGGATCATTCACCATGCATGCGGTAGTCCGCGTAGACATGTTATTCCAACAAAATAATAAAGAATGGAATAATAGAAGAATTTTACCATGTATGCGGTAGTCCGCGTAGACAGGTTATTCCAACAGAATAATAAAGAATGTAATAATAGAAGAATTTCACCATACATGCGGTAGTCCGTGTAGACAGGTTATCAGAATAATAAAGAATGAAATAATAGAAGAATTTCACCATGCATGCGGTAGTCCGCATAGACAGGTTATTCCAACAGAATAATAAAGAATAGAAAAACAACCCTTACGAGTATTGAAAGAAATAACTCTCTTCATGAATATGAAAAAAATAATATCCCTTACGAATATTAAACGAAAATAATATTCATACGAATACGAACAATAATTTCTCTTCAGAATATGAAATAAATAATACCTCTTACCTCAGAAGAAGACTGGATACTGGAATAGTGAAGTAGCAGACTTCACTTCTTCTTTCTCTCTATAGCTTCTCTCTCTATAATTGCTCTTGCGAGTCTTAGTGAATTGGTGAGAATGAAGGAAGAATGAGCTTCTATTTATAGGAAAACATAGTTTCGATAATTGCACGTTTTGGGGCTCGAAATATTACAGTATAATACCTTCATCTTTTCCTTCATTTTTAATTTAGTCCTGCAAATATTATCAAACTTGCACCACCTCCCCTAATAATACATCATGTGAATCAATAGTACAATCATGTGAATCAATAGTTCTATACATGTGAAAAAAAATAATTACAGTATAGTACCTTCATCTATACCTCCATTTTTAATTTAGTCATGCAAGTATTATCAATCTTGCACCACCTCCCTTAATAGTACATTCATGTGAATCAATAGTACACACATATGAACAAATAGTTATAAACATGTGAATTAATAGCAATTAATTGCTCATTTATCCGATTAATTACCCGATTGGTCAATATAACCTCCAGACATCAATTATTATCGGAATAGATGTCGATCTTTATTAACACTAATAATTCCAACACAATGGAAATATCAATTTCATCTTTAATCAACACGAACTTATTCATCATTAATATTATAACTCACAATATTTAACAACTAGATCATTTCTAGGAAAGAGGGGGCTTTCCGATAAGGATTTCTCCCTATTAGTGCGCAATTAAATAACCTTACCCCTTTCCTCGACAGAACTTTCTAAACATTGTCAATAATGCAAATAATAATATGAACAACTTGTCATCTCAATTATTAATTTAATAATATAAAATATTGTGACAATAATTGAATAAAACTGAGTGACTTCTTACGTAAGCATCAAAGATACTGTACAATACCGTGTGCCATTGTGCAACCACGCGTATTACTGTAATTTTATCAATATAACCATTTACTAAATAGAATAAAAATTATAAAAATTGAATACTTTCATTTCGTAAAATTCGGGGTCTTACACATAGAATTTCCATTGTTCATGGTAAACATATCATTAAGTCGAAGCATGCCAATATTGTGCACCATCTTCTTCAAAATCGTAGTTGGTAATAACTTAATAAATATATCAACCAAAGTATCACATGATCATATGTGCTTGATATCAATATTGCCATTCTTCCGGGGTTCATCTGTATAAAATAATTTTGGTGCAATATGCTTGGTTCTATCACCCTTTGGATAAAATAATCCCAAATCAATAGTCTCACGAATATAACGTAAAATATGTTTAATTTCATTACAATGTCTTCGAGTTGGTGCATAACTATACATTGCTAGTAAGTTAAATGCCAATGCTATATCAGGACTTGTTAAATTTACAAGATACATTAAAGTACCAATTACATTAAGATATAGTACTTCAGGACCAAAACACCAATTTCACGAAGATATGGTACTTCAAGGCCAAAAATTTCTTCATCATTTTCTTATGGTCAAAATGGATCTTTCTTGATATCAAGTGACCAATCTATCATTGGAGTACTCAAAGGATTAACATTATCCATATAAAGTTGCTTCAGGACTTTTTCTGTGTATGTTGATTGATGAATAAGAATTCCATAATTCAATTTGAAGGCCAAGACAAAAATTTGTCTTACCAATATCTTTCATCTCAAATTTGTTGTTTTTGTCAACTCTTCTGGAGCAAGATCTTTCATGAATAAATATAATAATATTAGCAAATCCATATTATTATCTTTTGATAAAAATGCATGCTCAAATTGGATTATTCTCAAATCCTTCTTTCAAAAGATATCCACTCAAGGAATTATACCATAATATGCATCTGGATTGCTTTAACCCATATAAGGATCTTTGTAACTTGATAGAATACATACTTCGAGATATAGAATTTAATCTTCAGGCATTTATATCCTTCAGGGATATAAAATATATTATATATATATATATATCATTATCAAATGATCCATACAGATATGTTATATAAACATCCATTAATCGTATATCCAAATTTTCTTTAATTACCAAGCTAATTAAATATCTGAATATAATTGCGTCCATTACAAGAGCATATGTTTCTTCATAATTAATACCAGGTCTCTACAAGAAACCTTGTGCTACAAATCGCGATTTTTTCCTTATAATTTCATTTTTCCTCATTTCGTTTACGTACAAATACTCATTTATATCCAACAGGAATTACACCTTCAGGTGTTTGGACTACAGGTCCAAAAACTTCACGTTTATTTAGTGAATTTAATTCTTCTTGAATCGCCTATTTCCACATTGGCCAAACATTTCTACGTTAAACATTCATCAATGATTTGTGGTTCATATTCATGATCATTACTTCTGGTAATATCAAGAACAACTTTATATGAAAATATGTTGTCGACAATAATTTTATTTCTATCCAATATATCCGTCTCTTGTATATACATAATGTATCGAGATCTCGTTATTTTCAGGTACCTGATCCTCTTCAGGGGATAACTCTTCAAGAGTTTTATTTACAGGAGATTTTGTTCATAAGCTTTGGATAGATCAATAAATTTTATAGCTTTTTTCATGGGTATAACCTCTTTATAGGCTGTAACTTATTTTCCTTGTACTTTCTTCTTCTGGGGAATTTTATCTTTAACACCGATCATTCTTCCACGTTTTAAGTGTGGATTTGATTCAATTTTCTACTGTATTAACTGATTGTCCTACAGGGACTTCAATCCTTGCTGGAGTATTAGCAGCTAGAATATGAGATTTTACTATTTTCTAATTATCGACGAATAATTCTGGTAATTGATTTGCAATTCATTGTAAATGAATAATCCTTTGAACTTCTAGTTCACATTGATTTGTACGACGATCAAGATCAATATTAAATAACGTTGAATATTTTAATTAATCTCCCGTCGTGCTTCAGGCAACGATCTCACGTTGCGCTTCAGGCAACGACTTTTCTCCCTCTAGTGGTGGGAAAACTATTTCATTAACAAGGACAATCCTCGAAACGTGCTTTTAAAAAAAATCACATGTTAAGGTTATGATGCAGCATATAAAATAGCATGACCCCAAGTATAAACAGGTAATTTTGATTTCATAATCAAAGGTTAAATAATATATTGAAGTCTCTTGATAAGTGATTCAGCTACATCATTTTGAGTATGCGTATGTGCAATAGGATGTTTAACATAAATATAACCATCTGGTTAATGCATCAAGTAAAAACATAAAATACTTAAATATACCACAATGTGAGTGTATTGGTCCACATATATCACTCTGAATTCTTTCTTAGAAAGATGAACACTAAATAATAATAAATAAATGTGATGGTTTAGTAATTAATTTACTTTGATATAATCTATTGGTAAAGGAATCTTCTGGTTCTTTAAGGGATGTTCATGGGAGTTTTCAATAATTCAACGCATCATTATTGATCCTAGATGGTCATGCCAAAACATAAAAACATTTGGATCCGAACATTTCTAGTGTATTGCACACTTCTAGTTTATTATGACATTTATTTCAACTATTCTCATTTTAGTATGATATAACCCAGAAGAGAAAATAGATAATTTTTCTAATATGAGCTTCTGGCATGATACTATTGAAGGAATATAAAGAAATTCTTCACTGCCTTCGTTATTGGTTTTAATATGATAACCATTATAACGTATATTCTTAAAACTAAGCAAATTTTTGCTTGCTTCAAAAGAATACAAAGAATCATCAATACAAAGTTATTGTGCCATTTGACAACATTATAATCACTCTTCCAGAGAATTTAATTAAGTTTGATGAGCTTCTGGCCCATACATCTTCATATATGTAAAACATAAATTAAACAATTATTACTTAAAACATAAATAAAACATATCAAAATAAAAATACTTTACTATAATAAAAATAATTGATTGGTATGAACATTCCCATCAACATTCTCAAGGATATCAGAGACATCAAAATGAGTTATATCCACTCTATTTGGAAAGTCAAGATAATTCATGTGATCTTCAAGATCATTATGATCGTTAAAATTTGTTTCAATTACCTTCCTTTTTTCTTTTATGGAGGCATGATACAAATCTACCAAATGTTTAGAGGTACAACATGTATATTCTCTTTTCTATATTGATTATTACTTTCACGCCCATGACCACAACCATAATTTCTTCTATGTTTATCAAATGAGGTTGCATTCACTTCAGGGAATGGAGTAGAACTGGTCGGACGAGATTGGTAATTTTTCAGTAAAAACTCATTATTTGTTCAGCCACTAGAAGAAATGATATCACTTCTAGGAATATAATTTTCTTTATCGCTTCAGGGAATATATTATGAACTTACACTCACAATTTTGCTACTGCAGGAGCATATTTGAGGCATGAAATATAGTAAATATGTTTTCTAACATGTCTTCATCAGTGTTTTTTTTATGGAGATGATGGCGAATAAAAATAATTAATTTTTCATGATCCTGCAGGGATGCATGTTTGTCAATCTTAATTATATCTCCAAAGTTGTCTTTATATAAATATCAGTGTCAAGAGTCTATGACAAGCAATTCTTTCTCGATATATATCAAGGAAAACAAATTCAAATTCATAAGATTTGACATCTATATAAATATATAAATACGTAAGAAATTAAATAACTAAGTATAAATTTATAAGAAGACAATAAAAATATTTACCCTTCTCTAGTCACTTTCAAAGTGGGAGAATTGGGAGGTGAAATGATTATTTCTTTATACTATTACTGTGACGCCCCCAAAATAGGTATACATCACCCATCTTGAGTCGCCAAATACATGGTACAAAATACAAATAAAAACTTAATTATACAATTGTCGTGTAAAATACGACAAAACATAACTGAGAGTTTAAACAGGAATATTGCCTTCTAGACAATATCCACTCCCAAATAGAGTCCTCATTACATTTATTATCACACTATTTTACAAAATAGTGATGACTACTAATACACCATCTCGGACCATCACTCCGCTTCCCCACCGCAGTCCATTTCCACGCTCTCATTTCACGAGAAACGGTGAAAGAAAGGGTGAGCTCAACTAGCCCAGTAAGAAATATTATGACTAAGATAATGCAGAATAAATTATCATTAGTCTTTAACAATGTTAAATTGATAAAATACAATAGACATCAAGTTTAACTGCAGCGAAACAAGTAATCCATTAGAAGAGTCAAGTAGAGAATAAAATCTACTATCTTCTATGATTTAAAATGTTTTCATCAGTTTTTATCGCTGAGACTCAGCTTAATAAATAAACCACATCATTTAATCATCCATGTACCACGACCAAGGATATTCATTAAATCATCAATGGTCATGACTATACCGAATAATCATTTGTCATAATCATACCAAAAACTGTCCATCAATGCATTACGGGCCACTGAGAACTTTTACCACATCATTTATAACATTATAGGTCATGATTATACCGAATGATCCCTGGTCATATTCATACTAAGTCCATCTATGCACGTAAGCCAAAGATGACTTTCATCACAATATAAGCATGAGGATGATGACAATGATATAAGAATTCAATAAAACAAGTTCAAGAATTAGTTTATCCAGGAACTAATAACGTCCAAATTGTCAACATGATACTTCTTTATAGAGTAAAATTCAAGAATGCTCAGAAGAATATTTCCATGAAAAGATACAGGATGAAGCGCAAATATCAAGGATATTCCACTAATTTCATGGAGTATAGAAGTCAAAACTTTAACCAACTGAGTATAATAAAGAATATATGAAACTGCAAATGAATTTTCACCCGCCATGCGGTAATCCACGTAGACAGATCATTTCCACAATCTAATAAGGAATGAATACAAAGGATCATTCACCATGCATGTGGTAATCCACATAGATAGGTTATTCCGACAGAATAATAAAGAATGGAATAACAGAAGGATTCACCATGCGTATTGATAGATCGCATACGCATGTGTTATTCCCAATGTAATAATAAAGAATGGAACCAGTCATGCGTAAACACACGCATGATATTCCAGCAATGAATAATAAATAAGGGGAACGGTGTCGGTGAAATTAAGACCGACGTGATGTTCCATCAGAATAATAAAGAATGGAATAACAGAAGAATTTCACCATGTATGCGGTACTTCGCATTTACAGGTTATTCGAATAGAATAATAAATAAGTTTCACTATGTATAAGTTCGTGTTGATTAAAGATAAATTTGATAGTTCCAATGTGTTGGGATTATTGGTGTTAGTTGAAATCGACATCTATTCCAATGATAATTGATGTCTGGGGGTTATATTGATAAATCGGGTAATTTATTGGATAAATGAACAATTAATTACTACTAATTCACATGCTTATATAACTATTTGTTCACATGTGTGTACTATTGAGTCATATTCACTTACTATTAGGGGAGTTGGTGCAAGATTGATAATACTTGCATGACTAAGTTAAAAATGGAGGTATAGATTGAGGTACTATACTGTAATTAATTTTTTTAACATGTTTAGAACTATTGAGTCACATGATTTACTATTGATTCACATGATTTACTATTAGGGGGAGGTGGTGCAAGTTTGATAATACTTGCAGGACTAAATTAAAAATGAAAGAAAAGTTGGAGGTATTGTACTGTAATTTTTTGAGCCTCAAAACATGAAATTATCGAAACTATGTTTTCCTATAAATAGAAGCTCATTCTTCCTTCATTTTTCACCAATTCACTAAAGCTTTAGAGCATGTATTATAGAGAGAAATTATAAAGAGAAAGAAGAAGAGAAGTCTTCTACATTTCTATTCTAGTATCCAGCTTTATTTTAAGGTAAGGGGTATTATTTCTTTCGTATTCATGAAGAGAGCTATTGTTATTCCATTCCTTATTATTCTGTTGGAATAACCTGTATATGCGAAGTACCGCATACATGGTGAAATTCTTCTGTTATTCCATTCTTTATTATTATGTTGGAATAACCTGTATATGCAAAGTACTGCATACATGGTGAAATTCTTTTATTATTCCGTTCTTTATTATTCATCCGAATATCCTCGCTCATGCATTTTTTCGTTTGACTGGTTCCATTATTTATTATTCGTCGAAATATCACGCCTGCATCGCGTTCGCCGGACCAGTTCTATTATTTATTATTCTCATTGGAATATCCTGTCGTTCGAATTTTGCCTCGACTGGTTCCGCTTCTTTATTATTACATTTGGAATATCCTATCGGTCTGCGGATCACGCTTTGACTGGTTTAGTTTCTTTATTATTATGTTAGGAATAACTTTCTGCAATGCGGTCTCTATCGCATGTATGGTGAATCCTTCATTATTCCATTCTTTATTATTCTCGTTGGAATAACTTTGCATATGTGGATTACCACATGCATGGTGATTGATCCTTTGTATTCATTCCTTATTAAATTGTGGAAATGATCTGTTTACGTGGATTATAAAGAAAGTCATAATAAAAGCAACGGATTGATGAAAACCATGGGTATATGTAGTATTAGTAAGTGTTATGATAAGTTATGTTGGTTAATATGTGAAAACATAAAAGTTTCTTAGAAATCACAAAGGGTTGAAAAATTAGATTTTGGTGAAAATGGAACATGAAATTCAATTGACCATATCTCCTATTATATTTTGAATTTTTGAGTGTGGTCAAGTTCTAGAGTTAGATCTATGAGTCTTATAACTTAATCCAAGTGCAATCACTGGAAAAGGTATTGTAGATTTTCGTGTGGACTAATTTTAGTAAAGGAGTCAAAAGCTGCAAATACCAAAAATGCTACTGCCCAGGAATTTAAAAGGGCTGTTTCGGTAACTTAATTTGTGAGAAAAATTCCTTTCTTTTGGGACATGAAAATATATGGTATAAAGTACCTCCTGTCCAAAAATGAGCTCATTCTGACTTAAAATAAGAAGGTTATGACCATTTCAATATTTAGGTTTTTTCGACGAAAAACGCTCTAACCGGAGTTCTATAACTCCGATGACCATGAAATTTAAACTGGAAGCTCACGTTAACATGTGTAAGATCCTACCAAGATTTGGGAATTTCTGGAGTTAAACTTGAGGTAGCTAATTTCTTAAGGAATTAATTAGAAATTGATTTTTGAAAAATAGTAAATAAATTTTAAAAATTATGAGAAAAATATATGTTCATTATGGGACTATATTATGCTAAATTCCAGAAAAGAAAATATTTTTGGAACTGATTTGGTATTTTTTATGAAAATAGTTTAGTTACGAACATATGAGTTAAATATGTTATGTGAAGTAACAAAGTTGAAAAATAAGATTTTATGGCTTGGAAATCCTATATAAGGTATATGCAGATTTTTGATGAGGGATTTGATCATTGGTGATGAAATCTTATGATTATGGCTTCCTTTGATTGATTAAATGCATTATTTGTTAAAGTGTAAATAATTGAAATAAATTGTTTATAAGTTTAAGAAGTGATTAAAATATTGTTATGATATTAATAAAATTAGATTATGAGTTTATTAAGTAGTTGATAATATTTGGATAAATTTAAAATCTTTAATATTTATCCTTGTTTTCATTTAATTAATGCGTATATCATTGTCATCATCCTTATGATTATATGGTGATGAAAGTTATCTTTGACTTATGTGCAAAGATGGACGGTTGATTATTGAATTGTATATCTTTGGTGTACGTGCAAAGATGAATTGTTGATTATTTATTTTATTATTGTATATCTTTGGCTTACGTGCAGAGATGGACTTTGTATGATTATGACCAAGGATTATTCGGTATAGTCATGACCTTTGATAATTTAATGATTGTCCTTGGCCCGTAGAGCAGGGATGATTCGATGATATGGTTTATTTACTAAGTTGAGTCTCAGTGATAAAAATTGATGAAAACATTTTAAATCATAGAAGATAATAGATTTTATTCTCTACTTGACTTTTCTAATGGATTGCTTGTTCCGCTGCAGTTAAACTTGATGTCTATTGTATTTTATCAGTTTAAAATTGTTGAAGAATAATGATAATTTATTCTGCATTATCTTAGTCATAATATTTCTTACTGGGCTAGTTGAGCTCACCCTTTTTTTTATTGTTCTCTTCAGGAAATGAGAATATAGCTGGGACTAGTCGGGGAATGGAGTGATGGTCCAGATGATAGCATTAGTAGTCCTCACTATTCTGTTAAATTGTGTGATAATAAATGTAATGAGGACTGAATTTGAGTTTGTATACTGTCTATGAGGACTCCATTGAGAGTGGATATTGTCTAGAAGGCAATATTCCTGTTTAAACTCATAGTTTATGTATTGTCATATATTACACGACAGTTGTATAATTATGTTGTATTTGAATTTTGTACCATGTATTTGGCGACTCAAGATGGGTGATGTATACCTATTTTGGGGGTGTCATAGTTGGTATCAAAGCTTAGGGATATGATCCCTGGCTGAGATGTGAGACAAGAACTAGGAGGGGAGAGACGGGGAATTCCTTCTCTAGTATGACCTACCTAAGTTTATTTGGTATTTAATTGATCGGTCAGAGTATAGGGATAATATATGATATGTCAATTAACCCTTGTTTTGTGACAGTGTTTGAAAATAGCATCTAAAAATATCAAAATAAGCAATGAAGCACATGAGACCGTTGAGTCACCAACGATCAATACCCAGGATAATGTGCAACAGGAAGAGAATAATCCTCAGGTAATGACCAATAACATGATAATAATCGTACCGGTGGCAACGACCATCAGAATAATGGTAACCATCGTGGGGGAAATTATCATGCCAAGAATGGTAACCACTTCGGTGGTAATCATGGCCAAGTTAATATAATTGGAAATTTGAAGAAGAGAATGTTATTTAGCTCGATTTTGTTTTATAGTGAAGTCAAGTCCAGCTGGGACGGTGGCACCAAAGGCGGATACGGACAAAACAAAGTCGGTGGTTTCAGGAAGAGCGTGTTTCGTGACTTCTCAAAAAGCGAGTAACCCGAACGAAGTTAGCACGGGTTAGTTAATTATAAATTTTTGCGAAGTCTATATCTTATTAGATACCGGTTCTACCCATTCTTTTATCTCTCTTGCTTGCGTTCAACGTTTAAATTTGACTCCAGAGAAGTTAGACTTTGACTTATCTATTGAAACTCCGTTAGGAGAAACCTTCATTTCATGTGTTATCCAAGTCTTGGATGAGAGTCACAGTTTTGAATGATATTTCTATTGTTAATAAATTTCCAGACGTATTCTTGAAGACTTCTTAGCCTCCCCTAGAGCGTGAAATCGAATTTTGTATTGACCCCAGTACAAAACCCATTTCTAAAACCCTTAAATATTTTCTTCAACAAACGTATAATGCGCCAAAGACGTTGGCTCGAGCTGTTGAAGATTATGATCGTACCATTCAATATCATCGTGGAAGAGCGAATGTGGTAGCTGGCGCGTTTAGTAGAAGATCGTATGCGTTTACGAGTGTGATGTTGTTAACACAAAAACCCATTTCGTATAATTTACAATGATGAAGATAGAGTTAAAGACTCTAAGGACCCACGTGGTGATATCAAATATACGAGTAGAATCGACTTTAATCGATAAAGTTAAAGCCGTGCAAGCTACATACCCGAAGCTGATGAATGTGAAGAAGAAGGTTCAAGAGGGCGTTATTCTAGAAGCAAGAGTCGATGAAGAAAGGAAATCTCAACCCTCGATTTAATTGGCCCATTTGAAATCCTCGATCGAGAACGAACTGTGGCCTATAGAATCGTTTTACCGCCAAGTATGTCGCGTGTTCATAACGTTTTTCACGTATCGATGTTACGTAAATATGTGGATGACCCGAACCACATTATTGAATTAGAATTAGACGAGATAGCATAAGATTTAACATACGAGGAGATACGTGTTAAAATCTTGGATAAGAAGGATCATATTAGACACTTAAAGGTTATACCTCAAGAGTTAGAATCTGAAATGAAGTCAAGGTATCCTCACCTCTTCAGCATACCAGGTACGTACGTAAATTTCGAGGGCGAAATTTCATAAGGAGGGGAGATTGTGAGACCCCAAATTTTATGAATAAAGATTTAAATTTCTCAAAATATTTTTTTTAATATTATGGTATGGATTTGATATATTGTTATAGTTGTGGGTAGTATTTATAAATTTTGTAAAGTATGCAAGTTGTTATAAAATATTCGTTTGGTCGGGGAATATTCTTTTTGTCGGAAATATCCGTATGACGGCACAATCATTGGTGAACCCACAACGGAAGTATTATCGTAGTAATAAAACGACAGAATTATTTTTATGAAAATAACGACGGAAGTTTTACCGTTAAAACTGTTGAACTACTCGGTAGTAAAAGTACAGTAATACGCGTGATTGCATAGTAGCACACGGTATTGGTTATTGATGCTTACGTGATAAGTCACTCAGTTATACTCAATTATTGCTACAGTAATTGCTGCATCATATCTCTCATATTATTGATTCGATTATTGCCACAATATCATCTGTATTATATGATATATTATTAAATCAATAATTGAGACGACAAAGTTATTCATATTATTAAATTGTAATATTTACAATGTCTAGAAGTTTTGCCAAGGAGAGGTTTAGTCACCTAATTGCGCGCTAATAAGGAGAAATCCTTATCGGAAAGCCCCCTCTTTCCTAGGAACGACCTGATTGTTAAATATTATGAGTTATAATATTAAAGATATATAAGTTTGTGTTGATTAAAGATAAATTTGATAGTTCCATTGTGTTGGGATTATTGGTGTTAGTTGAAATCGACATCTATTCCGATGATAATTGATGTCTGGGGGTTATATTGATAAATCGGGTAATTTATCGGATAAATGAGCAATTAATTGCTACTAATTCACATGCTTATATAACTATTTTTTCACATGTGTGTACTATTGAGTCACATTCACTTACTATTAGGGGAGTTGGTGCAAGATTGATAATACTTGCATGACTAAGTTAAAAATGGAGGTATAGATTGAGGTACTATACTGTAATTAATTTTTTTACATGTTTAGAACTATTGAGTCACATGATTTACTATTGATTCACATGATTTACTATTAGGGGGAGGTGGTGCAAGTTTGATAATACTTGCAGGACTAAATTACAAATGAAAGAAATGTTGGAGGTATTGTACTGTAATTTTTTGAGCCCCAAAACGTGCAATTATCGAAACTATATTTTCCTATAAATAGAAGCTCATTCTTCCTTCATTTCTCACCAATTCACTAAAGCTATAGAGCATTTATTATAGAGAGAAATTATAAAGAGAAAGAAGAAGAGAAGTCTTCTACATTTCTATTCCAGTATCCAGCTTTATTTTAAGGTAAGGGGTATTATTTCTTTCGTATTCATGAAGAGAGCTATTGTTATTCCATTCCTTATTATTACATTTGAATAACTTTGTATGTCTGCTAAGTACCGCATACATGGTGAAATTCTTCTGTTATTCCATTCTTTATTATTATGTTGGAATAACCTGTATATGCAAAGTACCGCATACATGGTGAAATTCTTTTATTATTCCGTTCTTTATTATTACGCTGTAATATCCTGTCTCATGCATTTTTAAATGGGACTGGTTCCATTATTTATTATTCAATCGAAATATCACGCCTGCAATAACGTTCTGTGGGACTGTTCTATTATTTATTATTTTGTTGGAATATCCTGTCGTTGCGAATTTTGCCTGACCTGGTTTCGTTCTTTATTATTATGTTAGGAATAACCTGTCTGTGCGGTCTCTATCGCATGTATGGTGAATCCTTCTGTTATTCCATTCTTTATTATTCTGTTGGAATAACCTGTCTATGTGGATTACCACATGCATGGTGATTGATCCTTTGTATTCATTCCTTATTAAATTGTGGAAATGATCTGTTTACGTGGATTATAAAGAAAGTCATAATAAAAGAAACGGATTGATGAAAACCATGGGTATATGTAGTATTAGTAAGTGTTATGATAAGTTATGTTGGTTAATATGTGAAAACATAAAAGTTTCTTAGAAATCACAAAGGGTTGAAAAATTAGATTTTGGTGAAAATGGAACATGAAATTCAATTGACCATATCTCCTATTATATTTTGAATTTTTGAGTGTGGTCAAGTTCTAGAGTTAGATCTATGAGTCATATAACTTAATCCAAGTGCAATCACTGGAAAAGATATTGTAGATTTTCGTGTGGACTGATTTTAGTAAAGGAGTCAAAAGCTGCAAATACCAAAAATGCTACTGCCCAGGAATTTAAAAGGGCTGTTTCGGCAACTTAATTTGTGAGAAAAATTCCTTTCTTTTGGGACATGAAAATATATGGTATAAAGTACCTCCTGTCCAAAAATGAGCTCATTCTGACTTAAAATGAGAAGGTTATGACCATTTCAATATTTAGGTTTTCTCGACGAAAAACGCTCTAACCGGAGTTCTATAACTCCGATGACCATGAAATTTAAACTGGAAGCTCACGTTAACATGTGTAAGATCCTACCAAGATTTGGGAATTTCTGGAGTTAAACTTGAGGTAGCTAATTTCTTAAGGAATTAATTAGAAATTGATTTTTGAAAAATAGTAAATGAATTTTAAAAATTCTGAGAAAAATATAAGTTCATTATGGGACTATATTCTGCTAAATTTCAAAAAAGAAATATTTTTGGAACTGATTTGGTATTTTTCATGAAAAATGTTTAGTTACGAACATATGAGTTAAATATGTTATGTGAAGTAACAAAGTTGAAAAATAAGATTTTATGGCTTGGAAATCCTATATAAGGTATATGCAGATTTTTGATGAGGGATTTGATTATTGGTGATGAAATCTTATGATTATAGCATCCTTTGAATGATTAAATGCATTATTTGGTAAAGTGTAAACAATTGAAATAAATTGTTTATAAGTTTAAGAAGTGATTAAAATATTGTTATGATATTAATAATATTAGATTATGAGTTTATTAAGTAGTTGCTAATATTTGGATAAATTTAAAATCTTTAATATTTATCCTTGTTTTCATTTAATTAATGCGTATATCATTGTCATCATCCTCATGATTATATGGTGATGAAAGTTATCTTTGGCTTACGTGCAAAGATGGACGGTTGATTATTGAATTGTATATCTTTGGCTTATGTGCAAAGATGGATTGTTGATTATTGGTTTTATTATTGTATATCTTTGGCTTACATGCAGAGATTGACTTGGTATGATTATGACCAAGGATTATTCGGTATAGTCATGACCATTGATAATTTAATGAATGTCCTTGGCCTGTAGAGCAGGGATGATTCGATGATGTGGTTTATTTACTAAGTTGAGTCTCAGCGATAAAAATTGATGAAAACATTTTAAATCATAGAAGATAGTAGATTTTATTCTCTACTTGACTTTTCTAATAGATTGCTTATTCCGCTGCAGTTAAACTTGATGTCTATTGTACTTTATCAGTTTAAAATTGTTGAAGACTAATGATAATTTATTATGCATTATCTTAGTCATAATATTTCTTACTGGGCTAGTTGAGCTCACCCTTTCTTTTATTGTTCTCTTTAGGAAATGAGAATATAGTTGGGACTAGTCGGGGAATGGAGTGACGGTCCAGATGATAGCATTAGTAGTCCTCACTATTCTGTTAAATAGTGTGATAATAAATGTAATGAGGACTGAATTTGAGTTTGTATACTGTCTATGAGGACTCCATTGAGAGTGGATATTGTCTAGAAGGAAATATTCCTGTTTAAACTCTCAGTTTATGTATTGTCATATATTACATGACAGTTGTATAATTAAGTTGTATTTGAATTTTGTACCATGTATTTGGCGACTCAAGATGGGTGATGTATACCTATTTTGGGGGTGTCACAGACGTACTAGGATGAATGAAATCGATGTCTAACAATTCCTGTAGTTGGGTTTTTAACTCCTGAAGTTCAATAGGAGCCATTCAATATGGGGCTTTGGAAATGGGTTTTGTACCGGATTCAAGGTCGATACAAAATTTAATTTCATGCTCTGGGGTAGGCCATGAAGTTCTTCAGGGAATACATCAGGAAATTCATTAACAATAGAAATATCATTCAAAACTGACGTATTTTTGTTTAGATCCGTGACATGAGCTAAGAAAGCTTGACATCCATTTTTCAATAAACGAATAGCTTTATGGCTTGAGATGACAGTGATGGATTTTAATGGTTTAGTTGCTTGAATTCGCATAATAGGTTGGTTAGGAATATGAAAGCTAACAACCTTACGAAAATAATCAATTTTTGCATGATGAGTAGTTAACCAATCAATTCCTAGAATCACATCAAATGCAAGTATTTTCAAAGAAATAAGATCGAAAGGTAACGTGCGGTTACTGATTTGAATCAAACAAGAATTATAAACCGTGGATGTAATGAAGGTTTCTCCCAACGGAGTTTCAACAGATAAGTTAAAGTCTAATTTCTCCGGAGTCAAATTTAAACGTTGAGCCAAGTAGGAGAAATAAAGGAATGGGTAGAACCAGTATCAAATAAAGTATAAACTTCGCTAGAGTTTATGATTAGCTTACCCGTGATCACCTCGTTCGGATTCCTCGCTTTTTGGAGGTTATGACAAAAGCTCTCCTTGAACTCTTCGGTTTTGTCTTATGCTCTGGACCCCCTTTGATGTCTCCATCCCAAATTTGGACTTGACTTTGGTGCACAAAAAAAAAATCGGGCTAGGTGGCCTTCTTTTCCACAATTATAACATTCTTTGACCGCATCGCGCTTTGGACTTATGTGTCCTTCCTCCACATTTGTAACATACGACCAGCCAGCCGTTCTCCTTCCTTAACAAATGATCGCTTTGGTGCCGACGCCTTTTCCATCTTTCTTTGAACCTTCTCTTCTTGAACTTTCCACTCCTATTGTCTTGGCCATGATTACCACCGAAGTGGTTATCATTTCTGGCATGTTGATTCCCTCTACGTTTGTTGTCACCGCTTCGATGACTGCTACCACTGGTATTATCAACTTATCGACTGCTCTCTCTTGGTTGGGTTAACTCATTATCGCGCTCCAATAACTGAGCCCTATTCACAACATCTGAATACAAACACAGTTTATGAGAGATAAGGTATTGACGTATCTCGGGTTCCAAACCTCTTAGAAACATCCGCGTCATTCTCTCCTCATTTTCAACCAAGTAGGACGCAAACCGAGACAACCCGGTAAACTTAGCTTCGTACTGGGCCACGATCATATTGTTTTGCTCAAGCTTGATGAACTCTACCTCCTTCATGTGACGAATACTTTCAGGAAAGTACTTGTCGTTGAACAGCTCATGGAACTTCTCCCAAGACATCTTCAGTGCGGCAGGTTGAGTACGTTTTACAGATTCCCACTAGTAATCTGTCTCTACACGCAACATGAAGGTGGCAAAAGGAACCTTTTACTCCTCGGAGCATCCCAAGACATCAAATATCTTGTTGATCTGCTTTATCCACGTCTCCGCCTTAAGTGGTTTTGGCTCTCCAAAAAACTCCGGTGGTCCCAACTCCTTGAACTGCTTAGCGGTGATCGTCCGAGAGTTGTCAGTGTTTCCACTTGTATTTTTGATAGAAGCCACCTTCGCCTGATATTGCATGAATTCTAAGAAGCTCCTAAACGTACCGTCGTTCATCATTTGATCAGTGTTATTGTTTACAGGAGGATTATCGCTATCTTGTTGCACATTGTCCTGATTATTGATCTGTGGAGACTCAATGGTCTCCTGTGCTCCATTGATGTTCTCAACATTCTTGGATGCCATTTTTAAATACTGCCACGAAATAAGGGTTAATTAACGTATCACATATTATCTCTATATTCTAACCGACCAATTAAATACCAAATAAACTTAGATAGGTCATACTAGCGAAGGAATTCCCTGTCTCTCCCCTCCTAGTTCTTATCTCACATCTCAGCCAGGGATCATATCCCTAAGCTTTGATACCAATTGTGACGCCCCCAAAATAGGTATATATCACTCATCTTGAGTCGCCAAATACATGGTACAAAATACAAATAAAAACTTAATTATACAATTGTCGTGTAAAATATGACAAAACATAACTGAGAGTTTAAACAGGAATATTTCCTTCTAGACAATATCCACTCTTAAATAGAGTCCTCATTACATTTATTATCACACTATTTTACAGAATAGTGAGGATTACTAATACACCATCTCGGACCATCACTCCGTTCCCCAACTAGTCCCGGCTACATTCTCATTTCCTGAAGAGAACAGTGAAAGAAAGGGTGAGCTCAACTAGCCCAGTAAGAAATATTATGACTAAGATAATGCAAAATAAATTATCATTAGTCTTTAACAATGTTAAACTGATAAAATACAATAGACGTCGAGTTTAACTACAGCGGAACAAGCAATCCATTAGAAGAGTCAAGTAGAGAATAAAATCTACTATCTTCTACGATTTAAAATGTTTTCATCAGTTTTTATCGCTGAGACTCAGCTTAATAAATAAACCACATCATCTAATCATCTCTGTACCACGGCCAAGGATATTCATTAAATCATCAATGGTCTTGACTATACCAAATAATTCCTGGTCATAATCATACCAAAAACTATCCATCAATGCATTACAGGCCACTGAGGACTTTTACCACATCATTTATAACATTACAGGTCATGATTATACCGAATGATCCCTGGTCATAATCATACTAAGTCCATCTATGCACGTAAGCCAAAGATGACTTTCATCACAATATAAGCATGAGGATGATGACAATGATATAAGAATTCATTAAAACAAGTTCAAGAATTAGTTTATCCAGGAACTAATAATGTCCAAATTGTCAACATGATACTTCTTTGTAGAGTAAAATTCAAGAATGCTCAGAAGAATATTTCCATGAAAAGATACTGGATGAAGCGCAAATATCAAGGATATTCCACTAATTTCATGGAGTATAGAAGTCAAAACTTTAACCAACTGAGTATAATAAAGAATATATGAAACTGCAAATGGAATTTCACCCGCCATGCAGTAATCCACGGAGACAGATCATTTCCACAATCTAATAAGGAATGAATACAAAGGATCATTCACCATGCATGTGGTGATCCACATAGACAAGTTATTCCAACAGAATAATAAAGAATGGAATAACAGAAGGATTCACCATGCGTATGCGATAGATCGCATAGAGCAAAAGTTATTCCCAATGTAATAATAAAGAATGGAACCGTGTCATGCGTAACGCATGTATAAGATATTCCAACGTAATAATAAATAACGGAACCGGGTTCAAGAGAAATTCACACCGGCGGGATGTTCCAATGTAATAATAAAGAATGGAATAACAGAAGAATTTCACCATGTATGCGATTTTACATATATACATGTTATTCCAACAGAATAATAAATAATGGAACCAGGTCATGTGTAAACGCATAGACAGGTTATTCCAACATAATAATAAAGAATGGAATAACAGAAGAATTTCATCATGTATGCGGTACTTTGCATATACAGGTTATTCCAACATAATAATAAAGAATAGAATAACAGAAGAATTTCACCAAGTATAGGGTAGTCCCCGTATACAGGTTATTCCAACAAAATAATAAAGAATAGAATAACAGAAGAATTTCACCAAGTATAGGGTAGTCCCCGTATACAAGTTATTCTAACAAAATAATAAAGAATGGAATAACAGAAGTTCTCTTCATGAATCGAAAGAAATAATACCCCTAACCTTATAAAGAAGAACTAGATATACGAGTAGTGAAGTATCAGAATACTTTTCTTCTTTCTCTCTATAGTTTCTCTCTCTAGAGTTTCAGTGAATTCGTAAGAAATAATGAAAGAATGAGCTTCTATTTATAGAAGAATGGACTGAATAGTAACTAATTCATGAACGGTCCAGATTGATTTACTTTTAAACGGACGATCCAGATTGGTTTACAATAAAATATAATATATTCTATTTATAATCTAATAAAAAGAATAACTTTATAAAAGTATTCTGTTATATATAAAAAGATTTTACTATGCAAACACTATGCAGGCACTATGCAAACACTGTGCATACTAAAATATAATATATTCTAATTATTATCTAATAAAACAGATAACTTTATAAAAGTTTTTTGTTTTATATAAAAAGATTTTACTATACAAAACACTATGCATAATATAATATAATATATTTTATTTATAGTCTAATAAAACGAATAACTTTATAAAAGTATTCTGTTTTATATAAAAAGCTTTTCTATTTTATTACATTAATAATACTAATAAAACTAAACTTCATCATCATTATTATAATTCACAATATTAATCGACCAGGTCGTTCTCAGGAAAGAGGGGGTTTTCTAATAAGGATTTCTCCCTATTGGCGCGCAATTAGGTGACCAAACCTCTCCTTGACAGAACTTCTAGACATCGTTAATATTGCAAATAATAATGTTAATAACTTCGTCATCTCAATTATTGATTTAATAATATATAAAATATTGACAATAATTGAATCAAATAACGTGAGATACTATGCAACAATTACTGTAGCAATAATTGAACAAAACTGAGTGACTTCTCACGTAAGCATTAATAATCAATACCGTGTGATACTATGCAATCACGCGTATTTCTGTACTTTTAACACCGGGTGTTTCAACAGTTAACAATAAAACTTCCGCCGTTATTTTCATAAAATATTTTTGTCGTTTTCTCAATCCGATAATAATTCCGTTGTGGGGTCTACTAATGATTATGCCGTCGTATGAATATTCCCTGTTAAAACGAATATTCCCCGACCAATCAAATATTATAAACAACTTGCGTACTTTGCAAAATTTATAAATATTACCCACAACTATAACATTATATCAAATTCATTCCATAATATTCAAAAATGATAATTATAGAAAATTCATCTTTATTCATAAAAGTTGGGGTCTTACAAATACTACTACATCACAAAAGTAGTGTACTTACGTAATTTGTATTCTCAGAAACTTCAGAGTTGTCCATTATCATTATTGTCTCACGCGTCTTTTGTTAAACAAAATGTTTATATATATATATATATCAAATTTAATTGTAATGAAAAAATACTTACAGTGAGTTGAGAGAACCCCTTTTTTTTCTTCCCAAAATTTTCAAAATTGGGTAGAGAATCGTGTTGATAACGTGTTATAAACGATTATACTAAATATTAAGAACAATGATGATTAGTGGAAATAAGAGAGAGCATTCTCATTGTATTTGTATATTCCTTCTATCCTCTTGACAATACTTCTATTTATAAGCACATGTACATAAATACTTGAAAGTTTCAAAACTCATAGGTCATAGGAGTTTCAAAGCTTAAAGGGGTAGGACTGTATTTAGACATCCACACACTATGTATAATTTTATAACAGTACAGATGGTGGACGAGATTATATTAGAGAATACATGTACTAGCTTGTAAAACCTATAAAATGCAAAGAATTGTACTGAGAGGATTATCAATACATCAAAAATTAAATTTCCCAATCCCCTTTTCTCTCCCTAATTTTTGTTATTGTCTAGCTAGGGACTTTAAATCTAGTAACAATGGTGCTTTCATTGAGAGATGGTCCTATCATGGCTGCTTGAGACAAATTTGTGGAGAGATTTTCAGAATCTATGGAAACATGAGCTGATCAATTTGTTAAAGCTATGAAGCAATCTCTCTCAAAATTCAATCTAGAGCATGATCAAAAAGTGCTTATTTGTGGCTATACGGAAGAGGAGGATTGCTTATATGAATCAACTAATTCCATAAAGTTTATATACTATGTCAAAAATGAGGATGAAGGTAATGTCGTTTTGGATTATAAAGAGAAGGAAAGCCATCAAACCCAATTGTAGATTTAACTAGATGGATCGATTGTTCCTGAGGAGGGAAGCTAATGATGGTTTTCAAATAAAAATTAAAGGTCATCAAATCTTCAAGTATGCAATCTATTGGATTATGCTAAGGTGAATTCTCTTCCAAGATGTGATTTCTCATCCCTAACATGGCAGTCAACACAATAGTAGTGTTCTTTGTAAATAAAATGGAGTTAGTTGGTGCATTTAAGGTGTTCGACGATTTTAGTGTTAATAGGAAACATTGTTGCCCTTAATTCGAAGCCACCAGATGAGTATGACTATAACACCCCCAAATTCAGATATATATAATTCGAATCTGGTGCTCCACGATCCATCTCATACAACATACCAATATTAATAAATAGCAGAATAATAAAAATATTTACATTATATAACATAAATATTCTCATCCCAAGTCTCGCAACCATTACTAATACACTACATAACTTAATCCATGACATAACTTAATACAGAATATTAATCAAGTCTTAAAACATATAGAAACCATAATGCTATCATAGAAGAGCAAAACTATTTTGTAGCCTTGCCATTACCTTTATCTTTTCCTGAAATTCCACCTTGTTCTGCCCTAACTAAAATGTTTAAGGGAAGTAAGAGTGAGCAACATATTTGTTCAGCAAGTAATATAAAACAAAGGTGAACAAGCATATATATAAAGTTCATATTCTCAAAAGAAATAAAGATAATTGATAGCTCAGGGATTTTAAGTAAGAATGTTGTGAACAAAGTAAATATTAATAGTTCCAAATATGTCCTTTGAATTTAAATAACGAGTCACTATGGACCGAAGGATTATTAAAGGAATTCAAAGTTTTCAATAATTTTAAGTTAATGAGTATTTAATACTGAGTAGTCACTATGGACCAAGAACTACTGCGAGAATTAATAGTATATCACTGAAAATCCACAATATAAACAAGTACAATAGGTGATCAGCCTAAGGTATCCTATTTTATGCATAACACTTCAATATGTTGTTCGCGCGCATGTCGGTTTCCCAACATAATATGTTTTCCCCTTCTATGAGGGTAGTTCATCTCAGCATATTATAAGAGTCCATAACAAAACAATTGGTTTGGATCGCTTTCCAACACATGATATTAGTCTAGCCGAATCAAGGGGCGTAGACACATTTCTTAATGCATTTAGGAACAATTTATAAGTTCAATGTTTGCAACTGAGTTCAAGGAATATAATTATGATTTAAATCAAGCTTCAGAGTATGAATAATAACTTTCATGCATTTATATAACACAAGAATCATTCTAATAATTATTTACTCGTACGATCAATACGAGTACAAGTTTAGGTACTTGCTCAACATATAATAAGAAACTTGCACAATATACAAGGCTGTGTAAGTTAGGGAACTTGCGTGAGTAGTAGTCTATATCTGGCCCTGACTTCTTATCCTTTGAATAACTTATGTTTATCATAGTCATTCTAACGGTTAATCTTTATAATTTTTCCACATATAAATCTAATTGATCTATCACGCAAGTCTCGTATAATGAAGACTCACAAATCAATCTATTTAATTAATTATTCATTTATTCACCACTCTCTTTATTCTATTTATTAGTCATTACTCTATTTACTACAAATAAAATAATCTTCTATTATTTTACTTGTTTAATTAATGGCTCACCATTTAATTTATTTATAAAAATAAAGGATTCTTACTTTATTTGTTATCGCTTAATTACTCTTTAACTAATTTTCTTTAATTACTATTCATTAATCTTCACAATACATTTTTTACTACAAATAAAATAATTATTTTATTATTTTATTTGTTTAATTAATTATTCACTTTATTTTATTTATCCATGACTCATTACATAAATAAAGTATTCTTACTTTACTTAGTAATATTTAATCACTCTTTAAATAATTTTCTTAATCATTATTAGTATTTTATTAGCCCTCAAATAAAATAATCTATTAATTATTTTATTTGTTTAATCTATAATTAGAGTTATTAGCTCACAATTAAATAACCCTTAATATTATTTAATTGTTTGTTCTTCATCACTCCATAATTAATTCACAATTATCTTTCGATTAAAATAATCTTTACAATTACAATTAAAATAATCTTTATTATTATTTTAAGTAACACAATAACCTTATTAAAATTATTGTTTATTCTCCACAATTAAAATAATCATTATTATTAATTCACAATTAGAGAAATTCAAATGTTCTAACCCACAATTAAAATAGTCTTTATCCTTTTAATTGTTTAATAATAGGTAATGTAATTAAAACATTCTCTTAATATTTTTGTTTTAGTTATTTATTATTTTATAAAAAGTTAGTTTTGACCCGTTTGGCCCGACCTGGTTTACCATGACCCGACCCTATTTGACCCGTTATTCTTCGATTAGATAATCGGACCAGTAGCCCTTGCCAGAAATGGTCTTGGGATAGTGCCTCGGCGCTGGAGGCCAGTACCTCCAAGCTCTATATTTCAACATTCTTGATTTTTACCTCTTGTAACCTTGCACAATTTGTTCTTTTTTCATCCAAAAGTGTTCAAACCACTTCCATTATCTCATAAACTCATATATCTTCAATATTTGATCTCTTAAACAATTTTCCAAAATATTTACCTAGCCAACATTATTGATTTTTCAAGCTAGGATTCCATTCTAACATGTTTTACTAAATGATCTGTCATAGGTCCATTCTAATTCCAATTCTAACGATTCCACTTGGGTCGTGTTCGTATTTCATAGATGTTCAACATAAGATTTTTAAATAAACCAAATAGCTTACACATTTTATGACATTTAACAGCATATCTCATATTTTCAAGTATTATAAACTAGATTCCATGCATACATGCATTCTTATGGTTTATTTAAACATAAACATGTATAAATGCATACAAGTCACAAAATTTCCTTTTAGTACCCATCCTTATGACTTCGGATCCTTCATGATTCCACAACACTTAAAACTCTCACAACCAAGCATGAATTTTCTAACATAAACAACAACATACTAACTTACTTGAAAGATTAGGGTTAGACTAGAATTTTACCTCTTGGATGTTTTCTTCTTCTTAGCTATAAACCTTATGTAGCTTTCCACCTTCTTTCTTCTCCTTGGATCACCAAAGATCAAGAGATCATTTCTTATTTTCTCTCTATTTCTCGCTAACTCTCTCTAGCTCTCCAACACTTAACAATCTAACAAATGAAACAAACTCTAGCAAATGTCTTGGGAGATCCTATTTATAGGCAAACTCCATGTACAAAATACATGTAATAATACTTGTGTTTGTACACCCAACTAGTTAATAACCAATGATAAAAGGTAATTAGATAAAAAGTTTTACCAACTCCTAATCTAGTTATGCCCTAGCTCATCATCTTGTCACATGACATTGCTTGCAAGCTTAAATGAGCTACAAAATTAGCACTTTGACAATTTAGGGTTTCTTTTGTACTTTGTTAGCTTATTACACACACACACACACACACATACCCACATCCACTCATTCTATTACATATCGGGCTAATCCAAAGAAATATTCATTGGGCTACTACTTTAAATTAACTTGGACTAAATACACATTTGGCTCAATTATCAATCCAACACGTCAATTACTTGAACCATATTTCCTAACACTTGTAATTTAGTCACATTGGGTTTGAGTATATTCCTTAGTCCATTACATTATTTAATTATCTCTTACTTCATTTATTTAAATAATCAATCAATCCATCCATCTTATGCCACACAAGGCACATCACATAAGCTTAATAACTTTATAATTAAGCTTATCATTATCTTTACCACATTTCTCAATTACCACACACTTAATTCAACTTTAATTGAATTATTAAGATTCATGACACACGCACATACACATATATATGCACACAAATAATTTTTAAACATTCTAATTTTTTTATTTACAAAATTCTCGGGTACCCTAATATTACTTTGGGAACTTTTGTAAATATGAAAGTGGTGATAGACCACGGGGCAGTTCCACAGGCCTTTAGTTCAAGTCCTTAATGTTTGTTAATTCTTTGTTACAGTCGTGTTCATATAAAGTGAGAAAAAAGGATCAATCTGTCATTGTTGGCGGTGTTTTTACGGTCGTGTTTGTAATACCGAGAAAATAATAATAATAATAATAATAATAATAATAATAATAAATAACATATAAATTTATTTATTATTTTTAATATTTAAATTGGACTTTACATTTTATTTGGATTAAAGTGGTCATTTAATTTATGTGGGCTAATAAGTATTAATAAGTGATGAATAAATTAAATTAGTAAATTTGGGCCTAATTGAACCTAATTAGAAGTTTATTAGAACAAGACCTCTTCGTTATTAAACATATATACCTAATTTTATTTCATTATACAAACTGAGGGAAAGAGAGGAGAGAGAGACTTGTGTGGCTGCAAAAAGAGAAGAAAAAAAATTTGCTATCAAGTGAGAAACAATTCACGTGAGTAAGTATGGTTTGGAAATTCTTTTGCAGTAATGAATTTTTTTATTATTGTTATAATAATGATAATGGTGATGAACTAATGTTATACATATACATATACATATATATATATATATATATATATATAACTAACCTATGTTATTTATAAATCAAATTGAAAATTTTGTATACAAATTAATTAATTCTAATGATAAAATTATAAATTTACTTAATAATAAATTAAATAATATTATGTTAGTAATGGTTCGATTTGTAATAAAATTTTATTTTATTTTATTAGATCGACTTGAAGGAGATTATCATAATCTTATTTAATTTTTGGGTATTACATTGCTTAATCCAAGTACGTATTACGTACTCCTTCAGCGATAATCCTTTACTTTTGATTTGTTGTTTCGCTTTTCATTTAAAAATTAGTTATTGTTTCACATGATTGTTCCTTCTCAAATTCGTGAAAATGTTTCATTTTGGCATTGATACTTAGAACTAGTATTTGTGCTCATTGAACTTGTCCATCATGTTTAGTATTTATTTCAATCTCTGTAGAAAGTGCGTGTTAATATTTTTTTGGAGACTTCGTATCAATGATTCGTTTAGTTTAACATGTACATATTAGAACCCCTTTGTGTTGATATTGTGTCGTATGTGTTGTGACATGGTATTTTGTTAGAATGTACTGTAGGGTATACTTGAGCTATAACCACCTTTGGGGGTACCACATGCATGTCCTCTTGGTATCGAGGCATGGCACCTTCCGTGGTGGTGTGATCAGTCCACGACGTCTTTATTTTGTGCTCCAGTTGGGAGTTGGCCATTTGGTGTTTTTTTTGTGGGAGGCGTATGGGTCGACCCTAGTTTTTTATTTTGTTTTGTTCTGCGGATTGGTGTTGTTTGTGCCAAACACGCCTTCCAATTTTACATGCATTGGATTTGTGGTCCAATGTGTGTGACTTGTCTGTGTGGCATTATTTGACTTACATGTGTGGCAAGGTATATTTCTATTTTGTTTTGAGTTTGGTATGAATTAACCCAAGCCATTTCCTTCAGCATATTATTTTGTTGTATTAGTTTTGTTTGTTACAGTTCAGTGCATTAAATTGAGTTAGTTATCTCAGTTCTTTATTTTGTACTCTATATCCGTACTGGGCATTTGGCTCATATTGTGTTTTTCTTCTGGCAGGTAATCAGGGGGATCAAGGGCAAGTGTGATGAGAGCTCCCTTCTATCTAATGCTTTATATATATATTTTTTAGGCTATGATACATTGATTTATTTAGAGTTGTAATAGTTATTTTAGATTATGGTTTGAGCCAGTGTGGCATTTATTATGGTTTGCCTTATGACATTTAATCATTATGAGATTATTCTTTTGCGGTTTAGAGCCTTGTTATATATTCATTAGTTTTGTTATGTTTTGAGTAACCTCTCTTTCTATTTTGGAAAGGGGGTGTTATAGAGTTGGTATCAGAGCTTAGGTTCTTTCTTGTAGAAAACCTATTTAGGTTTGACCTGTGAGTTATAGGTAGACTTCTGGGTTAGGTTTTTGTTTTGTTTGATTTTTTGTTCAGCTATCATATCAGCTATATTCGAATTTATCTTTAATCTACTTTGTTTATATTTGTGATCTCTTTCTTAGATGGCTCGTAGATCCGCTAAAGTTGTTGGGAGGCGAGGTAATAATAGGGGAAGAGGTGACGGTCAGCCCAATAAGCAACCTAATGATCAGATTAATGCTCAATTGGCTAACTTGGTGAATCAGGCAGTGAATAAGGCTTTATCTCAATTGGTGGCACAAGTTGTACATGCAATACAGCAGCTGCCACCATAAATTCTTGAGCAAGGGAATCCGAGAAATAATGGTTCGCATATAAATGTTGAGGAAGGGAATGCAGATGGTCTTGATAAACATGTGGTTCCAATGTATGTATGGTTAGAAAGGTTTCAGAAGCAGAAACCACAGTCATTCAGTTCAGCTCTGACTCCAATTGAGATAGAGAATTGGATTGCTCACCTAGAGAATATTTTTGATGTGTTGGGGTGCTCAGATAATCAAAAAGTGTTTCTTGCAGCTTACAAGCTAGAAGGGGATGCACAGAGGTGGTGGAAAGCGACGAAAGTAACAAAGGGTGATGGTTATACTGAGGCACTTAACTGGGTAGAGTTTTGTGAGGTCTTTTATCAACAGTATTTTCCAACTGCTGATAAAGAGGCCTATGCTAGAGAGTATAAGTCCATTCAACAGAAAGATGATGAGTTCATCATGGATTTTATGACGAGGTTCATCGGGTTGGCGGTCTTTGCGGGAACTTCTGTAGGGACTGCAGCGGAACAAGTGGATAAGTTCAAGTGGAGGATTCATTATAGTTATCCGCAGTATCTCATTAACACCAAGTTTGTAGATGTGTCAGCAGTGGCTAATGTGGCCAAGAATATTGAGATGGAGCGATAGGACTTTCGGTCTTCTAAACCGATGGGGATTCGAAAAAGAGACAAAGATGACCAGCAGGGTCAAGCTTCGGGTCAGCATGGGAAGAATCAGGGTGGTCAGTGGAACATGATTTATGGTGGTTAGCAGGGGCAGTGGTGTGGCCAGAATTAAAATAGAGGTTATCAGAAGATGCCTCAGCAAGGGCAAAATTGTCAGCTTCAGCTACTTTGGCATGGTCAGAATCGTCAGCAGGGGCAGAATCAGGGTCATTATCCAGGACCAGTTGGTGGGGGTAATCCAACTCTTATTCCGATAACTCCTTGTGCTACTTGTGGGGCTAATAATCCGGGGAGGCAGTGCCACAGAATCACTGGTGCATGCTTCTTATGTGGATAGATGGGTCATATGGCTAGAGATTGTACAGGGCCACGTAGTAATGGTGGAGGTGGTGATAATGGTGGCAATGGAGGTCAGCATCAAGGTGATCGAGTGTTTGCTTTGACATATAACCAGGCGGCAGGTGCGGCAGGTGCGCCATGTATTGTTTCTAGCACTCTTTTAGTTGGCAATCGCGAGGCTTCTATTTTGTTTTATATTGGTTCTACTCATTCAGTTGTTACTTAGTCTTTTGTTTGGCACCTTGGTGTGCCATCTCAGTCTTTAAATTATGTTATTTCTATTGCTACCCTGATGGGGACTTCTGTTGTTATCTCTAATTTGTATCAAGGGTGTCCGATCAGTTTTGGAGATAAGATTCGTAGGGATAATCTTCTTCCAATATGTATCCACAATTTCAATGTTATTCTTGGGATAGACTTGTTGGATAAGCACCAAGCCACTATAGATTGTCAGGCGAAGAAGGTTATATTTGGAGATGTGAAGTCTCTAGAGTTTGTGTTTTAGGGTTCACAGTCGAGTATAGTGGTGAAGTTAATTTTAGCTTTAAAGGCTGGGAAGTTGGTGGCAAAGGGTTGTGAGGGGTATTTGGTGTTTGTGAAGGATACCTCTAAGGGAGAGTCCCATATTGAGGATGTTCCAATTGTTCATGACTTTTTTGATGTGTTTCCTGAGGAGTTGTTAGGGTTTTCATCGCAACGGGAATTGGAATTTGCTATTGAGGTTGTTCATGGTGCGGAGCTTATCTCTAAGGCACAGTATCGGATGGCACCATTGGAGTTGCAGGAGTTGCAGGAGTTGAAGGAGCAGTTGTAACGCCCCCAGAATAGTTCCACACAACCCATTTTGGGTTGGCAGATATACGGTACATAATCCAAATACAAACTTCAATTATACAATTGTCATGTAAAATACGACAATACATAAGCTGAGAGTTTAAAACACGAATATTGTTTCGTAGACAATATCCAAACTCAAATGGAGTCCTCATTACAATTATTATCACACTATTTTATAAAATAGTGAGGACTACGATAGCCACCATCTCGGACCATCACTCCGTTCCCCGATTAGTCCTAGCTATATTCTCATTTCCTGAAGAGAACAATGAAAGCAAAGGGTGAGCTCAACTAGCCTAGTAAAAAATATTATGACTAAAATAATGCAGAATAAATTATCGTTAGCCTTCAATAGTGTTAAACTGATAGAATACAATAGACAACAAGTTTAACTGCAACGGAACAAACAATCCATTAGAAGAGTCAAGTAGAGCATGATATCTACTATCTTCTATGATTTAAAAGTTTATCATCAATTTTATCGCTGAGACTCAGCTTAATAAATAATCCACATCACTGAATTATCCATGCACTACGGGCCAATGATATTTGTTAGTATCACATCCATGAATTATCCATGCACTACGGGCCAAGGATATTCATTATTATCACTAGTGGTTATGATCATGCCAACAATTGTTCATCAATGGACTACAAGCCAATGAGGACTTTTACCACATCATTTATAACATTACAGGTCATGATTATACAGATACATAGTCATAATCATACAAATCAACAGTTCATCTATGCACTATGGGCCAAAGATGACTTTCATCAAATATAAATATGAGGATAATGACAATGATATAAGATTCAATCAAACTAAATCAAGGATAAATATTAAAGATTTTAATTTATCCAGAGTTTAAAAATGTCTAAATTATCAACATGACAATTGCTTTGTGGAGTAAAATTCAAGAATAATATTCATGTATCAAAAATAATTTAGACATAAAAGAAATCAATTTTTTGGGTGAATAGTACCCCGTGAATAGTACCCAAGTGAATAGTACCCCGTGAATAGTTTTCCAAGTGAATAGTACCTGAGTAAATAGTACCCCGAATGAATAGTGTTGACGTCGGGATTTTTGTTATTCCCTTTTCTATTCTTGTCTTTTGGTGTTCTCATGTTAGGTGAGATTTGTTTGAAAAAATAAGTTGTAAAAAGGTCCGACATTTATATGTCGACGATTTGACTGTAAGAGTCGTCAGTTGGTTTTTTAAATGGTTGTACCAACACAGCCGAGAAAAGGTTTGCACATTGACCCAGAGAGGTGACACTGCTAAACGAGTCTATGAAACCGAGATTCATTAGGGTCCGAGGACTTTCTTATGCGGAGGGAAGGTGTTAGGCACCCCCCCGACATCCGTGTTACCACGGTGACCGCCACTTTTCAATTAAACTGTTATATGAATGTGTGGATCAATGTGCAGTTATTTGGAAGTATTGTTATGCCTCGTTCGCACCTATATACACAAGGTTTGAATTTATATAAAAATTCTGTTTTAAATAAGATATAGCAATTAGGTTTTATAGAAGAAGTTTTTTAAACCTTGTGCTCAATAGTAATTGAGGCCTTTAATACTTTCATTTTATTATTAAATATTCGGCTTGGTTGCTTTTATTTTCGAGATGCGAAGCATCTTCGAGAAAATAATATATAGCAGTGTCGAACTCCTCATGGGCATGAAAGCCATATAAGGAAATTCAAACACCGTGAATAATTTACAAGCTACTTACAACCTAAAATGTCCATCACGGAATCAAATCTAGATTCAATGAGATCAATCAGTGATCACATGATTCCTAGGCTCACATGATGCCACAATTTATATGAAAGCAGTAAGCACTAATATATATAAAAGCTGTAAATATATATATATATATATATATACAGGCATGATCAACCACCACAAAGCACCTCCATGGGGGATCAAAAATGTAAATATATAAAAGCGATAAATATATATATATATATATATATATATAGATACATGATCAACCACCACGAAGTACCTCCATGGGGATCGAAATGTAAATAAAGTAATAATATTTATCAACCGCCACGAAGTAAACTCGAAAGCGGGACTAAATATAAATAAAAGCGGTAAAAGGCCACAAAGCAAACTCCAGTGCTGGCGAAATGTAAATATATATATATATATATATATATATATATATATTAAAAGCGATAAATATATACAATATATATATCGATCCTAGCTCGTTTTATCATTTCAAATGATTTATCGCTATATATATATATATATATATATATATATATATATATATATATATAAGCAATAAAAGCTTGGATGTAAAATCTAGGCTCATCGAATGTAGTCCGACAACAATTTTTATATATAAAAGCAATAAACGCTTGGATGTAAAATCTAGGCACATCGAATGAGTTTGACAATAGTTCATATATATAAGAATATATATATATATATATATATATATATATATATATATATTTATATATGGATTAACATTATCAAGTTATGCCTCGATTGAGCCTGGACTCACGTCCGGAGCGTTTATTTGCTTTATATATATATATATATATATATATATATATCACAAAAGAAAATGAAATCCATGGACTGTAGTCCGGGCATACACACGCAACACGACTCTGAATGTGAAGAATAGTGTGTGCAAAGATGAAGATAAAGGCTTTAAAGTGTGTAAAAAGGCTTTAGAGTGTATAAGAAGGCTTACAGTGGACTTTCAAAGAAGACTTCTATAGCTTTAAATGGATGAACACTCAGCTCCCGCCGATAAAAATATGACTGAATATAAGCTCACAAATGTTTAAAATGAGAAAACACTCAATTTATAGTGTGTACAAAGCAAATTGGACAGGGCTTCCTCGTCGTTTCTCTTGCTAAAATGTCCACCCCAAGCCCTCTATTTATAGAGGGGGAGCCTCAGGTACACCTGCAGCATCCAGAAATGTACCTGCTGCTGCCCGGGGTGCCCCGGGGTCCAGTTGTCTCGAAGTACGTGCACGCGTGCAACGTGATATCCGTTCGAACTTACAGAACTTCAATCTGAGCCTTCGATTGAGGTGTGTCATACCATTCCAGAAAGCTCTTTCTGAGAGCTATGCAATGACATAGGATTTGCCCTTTTTTGATTCCAGAAAGATGTGTCCATGATCGAATTAGCATTTTCGAGTCTCCGTTAGGCAGTCCGTTGAGCTGTTTTATGTAGTTTATGCTCAAAAGTTAAGATATGGTTCTTGTGGGACATCTTTTGATGTAATTTGTATTGAAATGAGTTGATTTGATTTAATTTGAAGTTGAGTTGTCAAAATGACCATTTTGCCCCTCCCGGAGTTATTTTCGGCTTTCGCACCGTTGTAGCAGTCTTTTCTCAAGGTTATCTCTGAGGTTGTCCTGCTATTGACTCTTACTATCCTCAGGGTTATCTCTAAGGTGTACTTGACCTCCTGGGGTTATCTCCAGGCTTTGAACTTGATTCCCGAGGGTTATCTCTAGGGTTGGAACTGACTTTCCTGGGGTTATCTCTGGGGTTGGAACTGACTTTCCTAGGGTTATCTCTGGGGTTGGAAACTGATTTTTCGGGATTATCTCTAGGGTTGGAAACTGGATCTCCCGGGGCTACTTCCGGGGTTGGAATTAAAGTTGTGGTCCTCCAGGGTTATCTCTGGAGTTTGAAAAAGACGCTTTTGTCCTCCTGCATAGTTAGTAACAGGAAAACTAAATTTTGAGTGTTTACAAATTCCCCTCTTTATCATGTTCATGCAATGCAATGGAATGGACATGATAAAGATTACTAGACACTTGAAATATGACAAGGTATTTTTAATGATGCAAATCGCAATGTAATGAATGTTATGAAAATGTTTTCACAAATCATAGTTTGTAAATCGCACATCGCATTTCGCACTTCGCACTTCGCTTTTAGCCAATCGTACTTCGCAACTCACACATCGCATTTTGCATATCGCAAATCACAAATTGCACTTCGCACATCGCATTTCGCACATCACAAATTATAATGTAATGAATGTTATGATGATTGTTAAAATGTTTTTGTAAATCACTTTACCTTTTCCGATTATTACTGATGCCTATGCTGGTGTTGACTATAACGGTTTGGCTTTTTGTTGGTGTCATCGAAACCTGTTTGATGAAGAGAAATTGAGATGTTTTGTACATCTCTACTGGGGATGACGTTCTGAAATCACCAGACCTTCTCGATGCATACGCTGGTAGTTTACAATGGTGCCTACCCTGATGGTAGTTTGATAACGGATCCTATCCTGCTGGTAATTGAATATGCTGACATTGCCAAACTATTTTGATTCCCACTCGAACGGTGGTATACAAAGCTTTCATCGTTGAACTGTCTTGATATTACGCTGAATTGATGCCAATGGTTTCGAATATCAGATCTTCTGATGCATACGCTGAAGTAATATTCAAAGGCTTTCTTAACCAGACTCTACCTCACCCTTTGTGACATTATTTGGAGTTTCATTTCGCTATTGGGTGCTTATGCCCCATTTCCTTAAGTGTTTGATTTGCAACCCATTTAAGCGATGACTTTGATGCCAATCGACATCCACGGAGGGTGCAAATTTCGTTCTTTTCGTTGCCCAGATTTGAACTTCGGTGTAGAGGCTTTGACTTGTGAGGATTTGACGTCGGTTGGCACATTTGATGATGATGATTTCATTTGCTAGACCTTTCATCGTTGGCCTTATGCTCCTGAGTTAAGAACTTTTTTTGGAGAATTTTCCCCTTTTTTCGCAGGGGGACGCTTATGTTGCCATGATTTCTTTCAAGAGTTTTCCCTTTTCTTTTGATGAGAGGCTTAATCTCACCTTAAACTCCTTCTATTTCTTGGAATCAAAAAATTCCCCAGTCCTTTCGCATGTTATTGCTGGGGATTCATATGAGAAAACCTTTTTGTTGACCAAGTCGTGGGTGAGTAATATCCTCACATGTGGATCATTCATTTTGATAATAGTATCATTGGAAAAGACCAAATAATTATACCGATTCGCTAGTGAGATGATGTGAGGGAAGCTCTGATGATGATGCACCATGCTGATGGTGCTAACTGGTGCATTTTCCTCTTTAGGATGATTGATAAATGACCCAGTGTGACTTGTCGCTGTTTCCAAGATTGCCCCAGTCTTGTTGTAAGGGTCCCAATATTGGGTTATCACCGATTTTGAAATTGCTCTAGCCTTGCTTATTGTATGGGATAGTTGCTTTGATAGGATGCTGAGATCGCAAGAGGCTTGTACCTTTGTACCAGATGGTGAACAGGTAGTGGATTTGGGCTTTGATGCCCTCAATCATTGTTCCTGACTGGCTCGCGCAAATGTCTTTGATGGTTTTCTTCTAATTTGATGAAGACTTATGATTGAGGGTGTCGGCTCTTTGAAGTTCCTCGCTGCTGGTTGTCTTAGTGTATCATTGTTTCTTTATTTCTGGGATTTTTGCCAAAATTGATGGAATGACATTAAAGTGTTGTTGGGTCTTTTCAACATGGGTCGCTGATTTGGAGGGTTGTTCTTTGGTGTCTTGGGATTAATATTTGGGTTTGTATATTTCTTTTGAGGGTCTGACCACACCACTGATGGCTGCCTACGTACTCTCGTGTGTGGGAGATCAGGTCTGCGTAGTTCCTGTTTGATAATATAAACGGTTTGAGAAATATTTGTTTGGGATTTTTTTTTGGGTTTCTATTTAGTTTGACCACACCATAAATGGTTTCCTACGTACTCCCATTGATGAGGGGAGATCAGGTCTTTCATAGTTCAGGCCTGGTTTAAGAGGTTCAACGATGTAGAAAGGTGTAAATGGGTGTAGAAATGTTTTTATTTGTGGAGAAGGGTGTAGAAATATTTTTATTGTTTTTGTTTTTGTTTTTTTTATTGTTTTTTATTTCCCAGGTATCAGGGAGATCGGGTCGACGTAGTTCGCCCTATGAGCTGAAACCTGACTGATTTGATTTTTGATTTTTCTTTTTTCTTTTTTCATTTTTCTTTTTCTTCTTTTTTTCTTTTTCTTCTTTTTTTCTTCTTTTTTTTATCTTTCCTTTTTTTTCAATATTTACATGCATGAAAAATAAAAGGCAAACTGCGAAAAAAATGATACCGTCCCAAAATCTTTTGGAACTCACAACTGTATCCTCTGGATCTACACCTTCTTGGCTAGCTAAGGCTTAATAGTCCAGTTGTCAGTGGTTATGTTGCCTTTAAGGCTCGCGATAGAGGTTACCTCTTGATTTTGAATATCTTCACTTATAGCCATAACTTGATCGCTTCCTGATTCAATACGTTCCTCAGGGACACTTGAACTGGACCTATCGCAAAAAGGGATGAACTCTTGATTCTTTAATGGGTTGGCTTCTCCGATAACCTCACCACCTTTTCCTTCATCTGTTCCTTCACCTTTTTCTTGGGTTAGAGAGGATTCGACCATGAAATCTCCCTCAAACTGTTGTCGCATTTCTTGCAAGGAACTTTCCTTTTTGGCTTTTTCTTCCTTGGAAAGGATTAGTATTTCCTCCGCATCATCTAAGGTTATAAAATCAGGAACGTGGTTGCTATCTTTGGACCACAGGATGTTTGATGTTGGCAGAGGAATCTCCCTTAGGGATTCCCTTGTCTCCTCTGTCATTCCCTGGATTAGGATCAGTCCATCTTGTGTTCTGCCAGGATTGGTGCTCATAGCCTTCACCTCCTTTGAACTGCATGTCTTGAGTGGACATCTTAAGCTTTTTATTCCCTCTTCTCTTTTTCTAGTTATGAGGAATTTTATCTTCAGCTCTTCCTTTTCAATGAGATCCTGGATTTTTTGTTGCAAAGACTAACATTCCTCAGTCGTATGTCCAAGTAAGTTAGAATGATAGAGACACATCTTGGTGGAATCATAACTCTTTATCTTGGGATTTATAGGAGGTAGCAACTCAGTAATCCTTCCTTCACTTATCAGAAAGTGTAGCATTTCTTCATTTGATTTGTTTAAAGGGGTGAATTTTCGGACTCTTGTGGAGGTTGTTTGATCTTTCTTTTTTGAGAATTCGCATTCCCCCGAGCGATTTTTCCGTTGGCGAGATCTTCTAGCAATTTTATCAATCCCATTTTCTTTTCCTTTCATCTTGCTTTGATCTTCTTCATTTAGCTGGCTCATCCTGGATATATATGGGCTTACATTATGGTTGACCTCTTTTTCCTCTTGGCTTTTTGATAGTTGAGTGAAAAACTGCCTTATTTCTTGATGTTGGAGCACTATCATCTTAGCCAACAGATTTACTTGATTTTGGATCGTCTCTAATTTTTGCATTACAATCATACCCTCCTCCGAGTTTTCCCATTCTAGAACATTTGTTCTATGCCATTGGGGGTATTCCTCTATCCTTCGTATGTATTTACGATTTAGATACATTTCAGCGTTTCCTAACCCGATCATGTTTACTTCCTCCGTATCATGCTGCAACGGAAGGTTGGTGTTAACATTTTGTTGGTCAGGTTGTTGGACCACAATACTGCCACTTTCGATCAGATTTTGAATCTTATGCTTTAAGGACCAACAATCTTGTGTGTCGTGTCCTGGAGACCCTGAGTGGTAAGCACATCTCTAGCTTGGATTGTATCTTTTGCTCCCGGGTTCCAGAGGTGGAGCCAATTCTATAATTTTCTTGTGATCCATTAATATCGCCAATACATTTTCAAGGGAATCGCCTAGTGGAGTAAACACATGATTTTCCGTTCTTTCAAATTTTCTCTTCTTGTCCAGGAATTGGTTGAAGGCAGCCTATTGTTGAAATGGCAGATTGTCTTGCTTTTTCCAAATGGGGGGACTGTAGGTTGGTCTCCTAGCTTGCCCCTGTACAACAAGGGATACATCTTCATTGCCTTTATCTAGTTCCCCATTGGGATCGCTCGCATATTTTCCAGTCTGTATATGATTAGCAACTGCTTCCAAGGCAGTGAAGTCTTTAATTTTGCCTGCCTTCAGGCCCATCTCTGCCATTTTGCTGTGTTTGATCATTTCCGAGAATGGCTTCCCTATGCCTACTAGGATCCTCTCATAGTAAGGATCCTCTTGGATATCAATAAACGCCATTACCATCTCAGTTTCTGTCATTGATGGAATGACTTGCGCTGCTAGATGTCTCCACCTTTGGGCATATTCTCAGAAAGAGTCAGTACTTTGCTTTTTGACTTTAGTTACTTGGTATCGATCCGGTGCCATTTGTGACTGAAAACTGTAGAGAAAGGCATGGGCCAATTCTTCCCAGTTGTGGATTTTTGCATTGTCAAGTCGGGCATACTAGGCTTTAGCCTCTCCAGTGAGACTCTTTTGGAAAAGTTGCATTCTGAGGCTTTCATCTTCAGCATAAGACCCCAACTCGCAAATATATACTTTTAGGTGCGTATAGGGATCGCCTGCCCCATTGTACTTTTTAAACTCTGGGACTCTGATTTTTTCAGGATATCGAGCCCCTTGGAATATGCAGAGATCTGAGTAGGTGACACTACCATACTTTTTAGTTTCTTTAATTGACCGGATGGTTTCCTCCATTTGTTGGACTTTCTTTCTTATATCCCTAGTTTCTCGATCATCCCTGAGTTTTGTGATTTCAGGGGTTTTGTTGGTTCCTTTATTGGAATGAGATTCAGGTATCTGGGTTTCCATCTTTTTGCCAATACCCTGACTTCCCCCTGGTGTGAATGACTCTAGTTGAGTAGGCATTGTTTGGCCCTGGGTTCCTCCATGTGCAGAGGATTCTGTGTGGATGGGTATTTGTGGACCCTGAGTAGATTGGTGTAGTTCTTTGAGCATAACAACCAACTCTGTAATTTGATAGCTTAATCTTTCGAACTCCTCGCGAGAGACAAGAGTAGGATCAGGCTGGGCACTTTTAGCCATGTTTGCCTGTGGGCTGAATGCCTTTCTGGACTTTGAACAGGAAACGGGACCAATTGCTTCCCTACAAAAAAGACTTAGGTAGCTTAGTCTTAGGGAATGTATAAAATGTTTACATGCTATCATAATGTGTCCATTTTAGGAATATTATCCTGTAAAATGGGTGTCATTTGATAGCATGTCAAGCCTTAATATGCATGTACACATATTCTTCATATTTTCCATTACACAGAGATTAACATGGAATAAAATTACAAGTAATTGTCTTTACAAGTAATTGAAAATGGGAAGCATGAAGAGACTTTCCTCCGCATTTTGTTTATCAGAGGCTGACCTATCTTTGGTTACTCTCGTGGCTTTTTGACATGAAGGTTCCCAGATCATCGCAATTTACTTGACAGGAAGTTAATCCGGTCTTTCAACTGGAGGGAATCTGGGTGGTGCCTTTCTTGAGCCTCATTGGAATTAGTCTCCCTACGAGTCCAATAATCAAACACCGACAGGATAGCCTCCTGGTGGAGGAATCACACAACATACATTCACATACAACGTATCTCACGTTATGGGAATGATGACATGTGCGAAGCACTAATATCACAGATAGATATATTGCAGTGCGGTAAATAAATGCATTCGTACACATTCATCAAAATGTAAATGTAACATCCAGACACAAGCATATAACAGTTTTGAAAAGCTTGTAGTAACGGCTTAAGTCCTCTTACTGGTTTCCCCAGCAGAGTCGCCACATGTCAACGTTGGGATTTTTATTGTTCCTTTTTCTGTTCTTGTCTTTTGGTGTTCTCATGTTAGGTGAGATTTGTTTGAAAAAACAAGTTGTGAAAAGGTCCAACATTTATATGTCAACGATTTGACTGCAAGAGTCGCCAGTTGGTTTTTTAAATGGTTGTACCAACACAACCGAGAAAAGGTTTGCACATTAACCCAGTGATGTGACACTGCTAAACGAGTCTGTGAAATCGAGATTCATTAGGGTTCAGGGACTTGCTTATGCGGAGGGAAGGTGTTAGGCACCCCCCGACATCCGTGTTACCACGGTGACCGCCACTTTTTAATTAAACTGTTATATGAATGTGTGTGTGGATCAATGTGCAGTTATTTGGAAGTATTTCTATGCCTCGTTCGCACCTATATACACAGGGTTTGAATTTATATAAAAATTATGTTTTAAACAAGATAAAGCAATGAGGTTTTATAGAAGAGGTTTTTAAACCCTGTGCTCAATAGTAATTGAGGTCTTTAATACTTTCATTTTATTATTAAATATTTGGCTTGGTTGCTTTTATTTTCGAGATGCGAAGCATCTTCGAAAAAATAATATATAGCAGTGCCGAACTCCTCATGGGCATGAAAGCCATATAAGGAAATTCAAACACCGTGAATAATTTACAAAAGTCGCTACAATGAAAAATGTCCATCACGGAATCAATCTAGATTCAATGAGATCAATCTGTGATCACATGATTCCTAGGCTCACATGATGCACATGATTTATATAAAAGATGGCGATAATATATATATAAGCTGTAAATATATATATAAAGACATGATCAACCACCACGAAGCACCTCCATGGGGGATCAAAAATATAAATATATAAAAGCGGTAAATATATATACAGACATGATTAACCACCACGAAGCACCTCCATGGGGATCAGAAATGTAAATAAAGCAATAAATACGATCAACTGCCATGAAGTAAACTCCAAGCGAGACTAAATATAAATAAAGCAATAAAAACGATCAACCGCCATGAAGTAAACTCCAAGCGGGACTAAATGTAAATAAAGTAGTAAAAGGTCACGAAGTAAACTCCATGCCTGACCGAAATGTAAATATATATATATATAAGCGGTAGCGCATTATGATATATATATCGATCCCACTTCGGTTTATCATTTCAAATTTATTTATCGCTATATATATATATATATATATAAAAGCGAAATGCATATGGGATGTAAAATCCGGGCTCATCGAATGAGTCCCACAATAGTTTATATATAAGTGTATATATATATATATATATATATATATATATATATATATATATATATATATATATAAGCATTAAACACTCCAGGATGTAAAATCTAGGCTCATAGAATGAGTCGACAATAATTTTATATATATATATAAGTATATATATAAAAGTAATAAATGCTCCAGATGTAAAATTCAGGCTCATCAAACAGATTTCGACAACAGTTCATATATATAAGTATATATATATATATATATATATATATATATATACAAAAGAAAATAAAAGCCACAACCGAAGTCCGGGCATACACACGCAACACGACTCTCAATGTGAAGAACAGTGTGTGCAAAGATGAAGAGAAAGGCTTTAAAGTGTGTAAGAAGGCTTACAGTGGACTGCCAAAGAAGACTTCTATAGCTTTAAATGGATGAACACTCGTCTCCCGCTAGTTAAAATATGACTGAATATAAACTCATAAGTGTTTAAAATGAGAAAGCACTCAGTTTATAGTGTGTACAAAGCAAATTGGGCAGGGCTTCCTCGCTGTTTCTCTTGCTAAAATGGCCACCATAAGCCCTCTATTTATAGAGGGGGCAGCCACAGGTACACCTGCGGCAGCCACAGATGTACTTGCAGCTGCCCGGGGTTCCCCTGGCTCCATGGGTCCCGCCGTCTCAAAGTACGTGCACGCGTGCAACGTGATGTCCGCTCAAACTTCCAGAACTTCAATCCGAGCCTCCGATTGAGGCGTGTCATACCATTCCGGAAAGCTCTTTCCGAAAGCTATGCAATGACATAGGATTTGCCCTTTTTGATTCCAGGAAGATGGGTCTATGACCGAAATAGCATTTCCGAGTCTCCGTTAGGCAATCCATTGAGCTATTTTATGTAGTTTGTGCTCAGAAGTTAAGATATGGTTCTTGTGGGAAATCTTTTGATGTAATTTGTATTGAAATGATTTGATTTGATTTAAGTTGAAGTTGAGTTCGTAAAATAACCATTTTACCCCTCTCTGGGTTATTTCCGATTTTCGCACCGTTGTAGCAGTCTTTTCTCAGGGTTATCTCTGAGGTTAGCCTGCTGTTGACTCTGACTGTCCTCAGGGTTATCTCTGAGGTGTACTTGACCTCCTGGGGTTATCTCCAGGCTTTGAATTTGATTCTTGAGGGTTATCTACGGGGTTGGAACTGACTTTCCCGGGGTTATCTCCGGGGTTGGAACTGACTTTCTCGGGGTTATCTCTGGGGTTAGAAACTGATTTCCCAGGATTATCTCTGGTGTTGGAAACCGGATCTCTCGGGGCTACTTCCGGGGTTAGAATTTATGTTGTGGTCCTCCAAGGTTATCTCTGGAGTATAAAAAAGATGTTTTTGTCCTCCTGCATAGTTAGTAACAGGAAAGAAAATTTTGAGTGTCTACAAATAATACCCGAATGAATAGTACTCGAGTGAATAGTACCCTGACATAAATAGTATCCCGCCATTTAATAAAAAAGTTCAGACCAATAGTACAAATACTAGATAAAACACAGACTATTAAGAATATTCCACTAATTTCAAGGGTTTTCACCATTTAATAATAAGGTTATGAAAACAAATAATAAATTTGTAGCATAAATAGAGAATTACAAAAGAAGACGATATCCCTTGATGAGTACAAAAGAAATGACATTTCATACGAGCATAAAAGAATATACGAAACTGAAACTGGATTTTCACCCGTCATGCGGTAATCCATATAGACAGATCATTTCCACAATTTAATAAAGAATGAATACGAAAGGTTATTCACCATACATGCGGTAATCCACATAGATAGGTTACTCCCGCAGATTAATAAAGAATGAATACGAAGGGTCATTCACCATGCATACGATAATCTACATAGACAGGTTACTCCTGTAGATTAATAAAGAATGAATACGAAGGGTCATTCAACATGTATGCGATAATCCGCGTAGACAGGTTACTCTCACAGATTAATAAAGAACGAATATGAAGGGTCATTCACCATACATGCAGTAATCCGCATAGACAGGTTACTCCCGTAGATTAATAAAGAATGAATACAAAGGGTCATTCACCATGCATACGGTAATCCGCGTAAACAGGTTCCTCCAGCGGATTAATAAGGAATAAAATGACAACCCTTATGAGTATTGAAAGAAAATAACATTCTTTACGAATATGAAAGTATAATACCCCTTACCTTAGTAGAAGATTGGATACTGCAATAGTTAAGTAGTAGAATACTCTTCTTTTTTCTCTCTATAGTTTCCCTCTTTAGAGTTTCAGTGAATTCGTAAGAAATAATGAAGGAATGAGCTTCGATTTATAGGAGAATGGACTGAATAGTAACTAATTCATGAACGGTCCAGATTGATTTACTTTTAAACGGACGGTCCATATTGATTTACTATTAAAACTTAAAGCAACGGTCCATACTGATTTACTATTAAAACTTTAAACCAGCAATCCATATTGATTTACTATTATAAATTCAACCAACGGTCTAAAAAATTAGCACATCTCCTCATGGAATAATAAGTCAAACTTATAACAAACACCTCATAACAAACCCCTCTATCTATATCAAAAATTAAATAAATAATTACCACAAATCACTTATCTTTAATCAACACATTTTTAATCTTTCAACAATTATTCATCATTTAATATTATAATTCACAATATTGACAACCAAATCGTTCCCAGAAAAGAGGGGGCTTTCCGATAAAAATTTCTCCTTATTGGCACGTAATTACATGACCTAACCCCTTTCCTCGACTGAACTTTCTAGACATTGTCAATAATGCAAATAATAATATGAATAACTGTGTCGTCTCAATTATTGATTTAATAAAATAAAATATTGTGCAGATAATACTGATAATAATTGAATCAATAATATGAGATACTATGCAGCAACTACTGTAGCAATTGTTGAATGTGACTGAGTGAATTATTGCATAAGCATCAATAATCAAAGATACAGTGCAATACCGTGTGCTACTGTGCAACAACGCATATTACTGTTCTTTTATCACCAGTATTTCAATAGTTATCGGTAAAAGTTTTGTCTTTATTTTTATTAAAAGTTATCTCTGTCGCTTTCTATATCCGACAGTCATTTCGATGTGGGGTCCACCAATGATTGTACCGTCGTACGGATATTCCCCTACCAAACGAATATTTTATGACGACTTGCTTACTTTGCAAACTTTTCACATATCACCCTTAACTTTAACCTTTTTTCAATTTAACCATAAATAAAATAATAATTATAAGAAAAATTGAATGCTTTTATTTCATAAAATTCGGGGTTTTACAGCAGTTGTCGGAGCTATTAGATTGTGACGCCCCAAAATAGGTATACATCACCCATTCTGAGTCATCAAATACATTGTACAGAATTTAAATACAAACTTCTTTTATACAATACGACAAAAGCGTAGCTGAGAGTTTTAACACGAATATTTTCTTCTAGACAATATCCACACTCAATGGAGTCCTCATTACAATTATTATCAAACTATTTCATAGAATAGTGATGACTACTATAGCCACTTTTCCTGGACCATAAGTCCATTCCCCGACTCGTTCCAGCTATATTCTCATTTCCTAAAGAGAACAATGAAAGAAAAGGGTGAGCTTGAAAGTAGTATGCATACAAGCCAATCATGTTTGATGATAAAGCATATACTTTGTAACAATCTTATTCATTTATTAATAAAAAGTATTAATTTATTAATGGCTTTTAATTATCTACATGATGTTGTTTTATAGTTTTAAGCAATGCTTTTAGAATAATGATGATGATCATTCTAATGAGATCTAAATTCTTAGAAAGCTTAAAACTAAAATAGTTCCAAATCGTTGGATTACTAAATTGGGGATTAGTGAATCCGGATAGATTGGTAAATACGTTGCTTGCTCATTGGATGAGGATGATTAATCTCATAATCATTTGTGTGGAGACACTAAAGCAAGTGTGTAGGTGCTTATTAGAGAATAAGTTCACTGAACGTGGCTCACTAAGAAATACCTAATGGAGTTTTACTTGCCTGTCAATAGGAATTCCTGTAGTGATAGTAGTACAAGTGATCCTTGGACTTTTGATCATCATAGTATCTTGTGTATGATGAGTTATATTTTGACTTATTCCATAAGACCCTTAGGGTATATCAAAGGGTATGCTTGGGTATAATAAGTTGTACATGGAGATAATGTATGATCAATAAACAATCTACCGCTTCTAGTAAAAGAAGAGAAATTTCCTATGTGATTCGATAAATGACAACCCAGTAGTCCTTGGCCAAGGCAGAATAAAATTAGAAATGAGTTTCTATTTTGCATTATTTAGAGTTGTGCATTTAAGAGTCGAAATACATATAATTAAATAAAATAAGACTTGACAGTAATTTCATGTCTTATATTTAATTGGGACATTGTATGGTGGAAGGATCGAATTGTACGCTAACTATTTACTCAAAGGTTCTTTTATGATTAATGTTAAAATCTATATTATCTGGAAAGTCGTTAATCGCTAGGGAGGCTTATCCCTATTATAGAATAAATATTATTTAATTAAATAAATTAATAGTTTAATTTATTTATTTAAATAAGATTAAAATTATTCTAATTAATTTATTCACAATCGGTTTAATATGGAGAACCTAAAGGGTCACACCATAAAAGAAAGAATAATTATTTAAGAAGTTAATGGCATAATCGTAATAATAAGTTAAGTATATTTAATTTAATCTATGATGATAGAATAAATTAAATAGCTTAATATTAATTATTTAATATTTTGGAAATATTAAATATAAATTAATAAGAGGAGTCTTATTATTATTACTATTATTATTATTTAATTTCTAAAGGAGTTTGGAAATTAATTAATAAAAGTACTCTCATTTATTCCAAATAAGATTAGGAGGTAAATTAATTAAAAGAGTTTAATTAATTATCCCTAATAAGATTAGGAAACTTAATTAATTAAAGGAATTTACTTAATTATATAATACCCTATTTTCTAATTAGATTAGAAGGGTTAACTGATATCTTTATAAGAGGAGTCTTATATCAGATATCGAGATACGTGATTCCAATTGTTGAAGAGTATCTTCTTGAATCTTTCTTCTTTCTTGGTGGATCACCTCTAGAGGCCAAACACTTGGGTGGCTAACATTGATCAAAGGAAGGAACCAAACCCGGTGGATTCAAGTTGAACGCGAAAAGAGTGGAGGTGAACTTGTACTTGAGGAAGCTCGAAACTTCAAGGGTATGATTCTTGTTCTTCATATTTTTGTTTAATTAATAATTATGCATAAAGGATGATCCGGGTATATGGTTTGTAAAATTTCAAAACTCTAATTTTCCATGCTTTCGCTTATTTTGTACAATTTAATTGCGTTCATGAATATTACAAACCTAACAGTGGTAGCAGAGCCAAACCTTTATGCGAATTATTAATTGTTTTAATTTGATATGTATTTTGATATGTGTTTAGAACAATTTAGTTGGGCATAATTTATTGTATAAATTTATTTTTTAAAAAAATATTAATTTGCGAATCACGTTAATCTTTGCAAATATATTTCATTTTTTGAAAAGCTGATTTCATTTTGCAAATAGATTACGATTAATATTATTATATATATAATCAGTACATCTCATATATATATATATATATATATATATATATATATATATATATATATATATATATATATATATATATATATATATATTATTTTATCCGAGATTTTCCCTATACCATTTAACAAATGGATAAGTTTCTTAACGAAATTTAAACAGAAAGAAGAAACTTAAAGAAGATGACCGGTGAATCGGTAAAGTAATCTCTTTCTTTTATTTATAAACAGTTGAGGAAAGGATTACGTATAACCTAGATAAACTGTAAATGGAAGAGAGAAGTATGAAGAACTTCTTCTTCATCTTACTAGAAGAAGGAAGCAACAAGCTTCTTCTTCGTTTCCTAGAGAGAAGGCAGAGAGAGGACCTCAGGTGAGGTTTTCTTACAAAAGAAAAGCCTGAGTAACTCTAAACACTTCGAGTTACTTCAATAGAAAACTAAAAAGTAAATTACTATTGAATCACGCAGGATTCACTATTACATTTACTGAAGTAAAAGTACAAAGTAAAAGTAATTTACTTAAAATAAAAGTAAAAGTAAAAATATTTTACATTTACATTTACTAAGGTAAAAGTAAAAGTCTTTTACTTAAAGTAAAGTTGATTGATCGGGGGACAAAGAATGATCTCATTGCTGACTACTTTCTCGCTTTTTTTGAAAGTCGATGATGATTGGGGGCCATCTTTATTTGATCGAATCGGTCCGTCTCATGTATGTCGATGTCGGAGGGTGGTGTTGATCATCTTCTCAGATAGATCACCATCCCTATACTATTCAGCCCCAAAATTTTTATCCAGGATTTTCCCTTTCACCCCAAAAAATTAGGTTTATAAAGAGAGGAAAAAAAAAATTCACCGAACAATTAGTCAACATCTTCAAATCAGACTGCGTCTGACACAAAGGATCACTCGATTGGCCTTGATCTATCAGTGAACTCGATCTAAATAGTTTACTTCGTTTTAACTGAGTAATCAAAAATTTGTTCTTTTGGCATTCCGCTTAACTCAAACCCTCTTACCTTATGTAAACATATACCTTTAGATCTAAGGATTCCCTTTGCCTAAACTGCTCCCACGCTGGAGACTTACAACGGCATAATGGGACTTATAAGCGATCTCAAGTGTTTCTGATGAAGCTAGGTGATTTAAGGATGGAGCAAAAGAAGCAAAGGTTTGAATAAACATTTAGAAGCTAGGCTAACTGCTTTTGGACCGAGAACCACCAATGTAACCAAGAACCAACCGTGTGGCTCGATACCATTTAACAAATGAAATAAGTTTCTTACGAAATTTAAATGAAAGAAGAAACTTAAAGAAGATGACCAAGGTGAATCGGTAAAGTAATCTCTTTCTTTTATTTATAAGCAGGTTGAGGAAAGGATTACGATAACCTAGATAAACCAGTAAATGGAAGAGAGAAGTATGAAGAACTTCTTCTTCATCTTACTAGAAGACCAATTATTATAAAAGATTTTACTAGTTCTTCAGCACCTTCAGTTCACACTCGAAGAGATACTGAAGTACTTAGTAACCCTTCTGTTAGGGATATTAAACTAAAGGGTATCCTTAATCACGGTCAAACTAGTCATCCTTGTTATACTCAAAAGGACTTTATTGAAGAAGAAGGTTCTTCTTCACCTACCCCTTCTGAGTTACCTACTCAGTCAGATTTTGAAATTCCTATTAATAATCAATTAAGAGTTCTTAAAAAAGTGTTCATATTAGATTGGGATAATCTTGTTAAAGATTTTAATTCCAAATCTAATAAAGAAAAAAGACATTTATTTAGATCTAATCATTCAACAGAAAAAGAACGTGATAAAATTGTTAATAGATGGAAACGATTTATTAACAATGAAAAGATAAACATTACTTTTTATGATTGGTATGATCAATATCAAGGTAAATGTATTGTTATAACTAAAACTCAATGGATTAAAGAAGATAAGTCAAAAGTCTCTTCTAGTCATCCCCATTAGAAACCTATCCTACTTAGGTTAAAAATAAATGCATTGTTGCCGATCCTTTTAAAATTTCAGATGGTAATAAAGATGATAAAAAAATTATTGAACAATTAAATTTTAGTAATCAATATCTAGCAACCGTAGGAAGACATCTAGATAGGATTGAAGAAAGATTCGAGGAAACTACTGTTAAAAAATCCGATTCAAAAATTGAACAACCTCTATTAAAATTACCAAAAAATAGAAGTAAATTAGGTTTACCTAATAAAGACGGTGAACTCACTCGAGCTATTGATAAGTTATTTAAAAAATTAAAAACTGAGCCTGAATCAAGTGGCACCATTGCAATCATTGATCAAGTAGAAACTGACAATTAGAGCAGTAGCAAGTCAGATCATTCTGATACTTCTTCAGTCCCAGATTTTAATGATCAATTAAATAAATTAACAGTTAAAAATACTAGTTTAACCAGGAATTGGTACTCTAGACCTACTCCTCCAGATCTACAGTTCGAAGAGAGAAATCTAGATAAGCAATTCTCTGTTTCATCCAATAAAATTTACGAATGGAACATAGATGGTTTCAGTGAACAAGAAATTTTAAATAAATTAAATCACATGTCTATGGTAGCAAATAGCTATATAACTAAATTCAACAATCTGACTCAGCCAGATATTATTGAGTTAATAGCTAGTGGATTCACTGGTATTCTCAGATCTTTGTGGGAAAAACATCTCACTGAAGATACTAGACTATCAATAATTCATGCTGTCCAGGTAGATGATGACGGCAACCTCATCTTTGATGAAGATGTTGGTATTGGTCCGCCTGATGGAGTTAACACTTTAATTTTTACCATAATAAAATATTTTGTTGGCACTCCCAGTAATATTACTGAGAGAATCCACGATCAGCTAAGCAATCTCACTTGTCCCACTCTAAGTGATTTTAGATGGTACAAAGATATATTTACCTCTCGAGTTATGATGAGAAATGATAGCAATAAACCATTCTGGAAAGAGAAATTCATCAATGGTTTACCTTCATTATTCGTTCATAAAGTCAGAGAAGAGCTAAGTAAAAATTTAGGGTATATTGATTATGATAACCTAACTTATGGTGACATAATCAGTTATATTCAAAAGATTAGATTAAAAATGTGTATTGATTTTAAATTAGCTAAACAAGCTAGTAAAGATAAGAAAAAAAGCCAAATATGAGTTAGGAACATTCTGTGAACAATATGGTTTATCCCCTGTTGCTCCCTCTAGAAGGAAGCACTTGCATAAATATATTGATCACCATAAGAGTCACCGACGTCATAAACAAAAATGCAGTCACAAGAATCAAGATGAGTATTATAATAAACCTAAACCAACGAGTAGGAAATACAATAAAAATCATCTAGAAAATTTGATAAAAGTAAAATTGTTTGCCACAATTATGGGCAGAAAGGGCACTATAAAAATGAGTGCAAAATTAAGAAGAAATTGTCTCAATTAAATATCTCAAGTGAAGATACTGAACAACTATTAGAATTAATGAGAATAGAGAACAATGTCAGTAATGATGACGATTCTGATATTCCTCATTCATCTAATAGCAGTACTAGTAACCACGAAATAGATAGTGATAATGATGAAGTCACTATTTGCGCTAACAATTGCAATGAAAAATGTTGCAATAAACAAGTTAATGTAATCACTAAAGAAGATGAAGAAAGTTCTTTGCTAATTGATCTAATTAGTAAGATTTCTGATCCTGAGTTAAAATCTCAGTACACTAAACAATTAAAAGATTTATTAACCAAAGATAATAGAGTTAAAGACAAGATTTTTAAAGCCAAAGAAAAACCAGTATTTATTCTTAATAAAACTCTTGAGAGATTCAAGACCCCAATTAAGGAAGTTACCCTTCCAGAGTTGAATCAAGAAGTCAATAAACTGAAAAGAGAAATTTCTAACTTAAAATTAGAAGTCTCTAATTTAAGAAAAGAGTTTGAAGACAAAAAATCCGATCTCCAAGTCCATGATTCCTCCTCTAGTGATGAAGATCACGATGAGCCTGAATCATCGGGAACTAAAGAAGAGTCAGATCTTTTTGTTCAAGGTCTTTCTCTTAAACGAATTAAAGATATCACCATTCAAAAATGGTATATCTCCATTAACTTAGTTGTTGATAAAACCTTTTTAATACAACTCCCTGCTCTAGTGGATACTGGTGCAGATCTTAATTGTATTCAAGAAGGTCTAATCCCAACTAAGTATTATAAGAAAACTAATGAAAAATTAAATTCAGCCAATGGTAGTCAAATGGAGATAAAATATAAACTGCCTAAAGTTTATATCTGTCAAGATAATATGTGCTTTAAAACATCATTTGTTTTAATCCGCAATCTTACTGATAAGATCATCTTAGGGTTATCGTTTATATATTTACTCTACCCTTTTACTACCAATAATGAAGGATTAAGTTGTAAACATTTAGGAAAAAGAATAACATTTAAATTTCTTATTAAACCTAAAGAAAGAGATTTGAAATTTATTCAAGAAGAATCTATTTCCAAATCATTAAATTTATTAAATTATAAATCCACCCATTTGAATTTCTTGAAAGAAGAAATTAAGTACAAACGTATTGAAGAACAACTTCAGAATAAAGAAGTTCAAGAAAAAATTGAAGAGTTAAAAATGTATTTAAAAGACAACCTTTGTTCTGATTCTCCTAATGCCTTTTGGCATTGGAAGAAGCATGTTGTAAGGCTTCCTTATGCTAAGGAATTCAAAGAGCACCTGATTCCTACTAAGGCTAGGCCGAAACAAATGAATCACAAACAAATGGAGTTATGCAAAAAGGAGATTAATGATCTTCTTAGTAAAGGTTTAATTAAACCTAGTAAATCCCCTTGGTCATGTCCCGCCTTTTATGTTAATAACGAAGCAGAAAAGGAGAGAGGTGTTCCCCGTCTAGTAATCAATTAGAAGCCATTAAACAAAGTTTTAGAGTGGATTAGGTACCTTTTACCTAACAAAGACGACCTCATTAACCGTTTGAGTAATGCCACTATCTTCAATAAATTTGACCTTAAATCTGGTTTCTGGTAAGTTGCAATCCACCAAGATGATAGGTACAAAACAACATTCACTACCCCATTCGGTCACTGTGAATGGAATGCCCAGGCATTTGGCCTAAAAAATGCTCCTAGTGAATTTCAGAATATCCTCAATGATATTTTGAACCCTTTCAGTCATTTTATTGTTGTCTACATTGCTGATATTCTCATCTTTTCCAATTCTATTGAAGAACACACTAAACATTTGAAATCGTTCTTCAAAACAGTTAAAGATAATGGACTTATCCTTTCACCTTCTAAATGCAGCTTGTTTCAAGCTAAAGTTCGGTTTCTTGGTTTAAATATTTATCGCAGACTATACAGCCTATTGATAGAGCTATTCAATTTGCTGACAGATTTCCAGATAAAATTACCAATAAAACCAAACTACAGAGGTTTCTGGGCTCGCTCAATTATATTGGCAAGTTCTATAAGAACCTCAGGAATATTTGCAAACCTCTCTTTCAGCATTCGCAGGACAATCCTCCCCCATGGTCTGACATCCACACTTCTGTCGTCCAACAAGTTAAAAAATATGTCAAGGCATTGCCTTGCCTTGGTATTTCCAATGATTCTGCATTTAAAATTGTTGAAACTAATGCCTCTGATATTGGATTCGGAGGAATTCTCAAACAAAAACTTACTCTCAATTCCCCAGAACAAATTGTCCGTTTCCATTCTGGTGCATGGAATACTACACAGTTAAATTACAGTACTATTAAAAAGGAAATACTTTCTTTAGTATTATGTATCAATAAATTTCAAAGTGATTTATTAAATCAAAAAATTTTGGTTCGTATTGACTGCAAATCGGCAAAATATGTTTTAGAAAAAGATGTTGAGAACATAGCCTCTAAACATTCCTTTGCTAGATGGCAAGCCCTAATGAGCATTTTTGATTTTGAGATTGAGTACATTAAAGGCAGTAACAATTCAATTCCTGATTTTCTCACTCGGGAATTTATTAATACATGTACTGTCCGTCCATCATGAGTGCTCGAGGAGCATCGTCCTCTCATGGTCCGGGTCGCCCTACTGGCCCAAGTAATCAACCAAAAGGAACCTTGGTTCCTCATCCAATTAACCCAATTTATCAAACCACCAACAAATTTACCAATCTCGGTACAATACCCAAGCCATACAGCTCAGCCTTAGGTAGTAGCCCAATCCCAGTTGACCCTTTTTCCAATCAGTCAAAGGCCTCCGTTTCAAACCCCAGTCATCCACCTTCTGAGTATATGCTCAAATGGACCACTCACCTGTTTCATATTGAACCCCATATGAAACCTAAAGATGACCCAGTCAAATTGGTCGCCCCGTTCTTTCCTTCTCGGATGGCATTTTCGTTTCTTGCTCCTTATAAATCCTTGTGTATTATAAGGATATCCTTGTTGAAACCGAAATCAATATTTGTTAAACCCATTTATGCTAATAATGATAAAACCAAAGTACTTTATCATTCATTGTATATTAAATGTTCATTCTAATGTCCGATTGGGGAAAACATCCTTCCGGCCTTTTGCGACTTTCTAATCGGGATAACTCTTATTGTTATTATGATTATCTGAAGCTCAGTATAGAGTTTTCCTTTCTCAAAATGAGTCAAATAGGTCATTCATGGTTTTTTCAGTTCGATCAGAAGTTCAAAGCCAGTTCCCTCATTGGTTCTCTCACTGGTGGATGAGGTTTGGTTCCACTTATGATCTCCTTCCTGAACCATTGAAAGTTCAACTTAGTCATTTTTACAACCACAGTAAATACAATCCAAAGTATGATGGCGTCCATGTCATTCTTCAATTTGTTAGTAAATATAAGATTCCCTGGATTCTTAAATGGTAGTATGACATTAAAACCCCACCTAAAGTAACCGATCCTTATGGTCGTGATTTTAATTTGGCAGAAGCTTGTACCCTTTGTGAACCATTTCCTCTTCTCTCTCGATAATTTTTCATCAAATGGTGGGATAAGTTTAATGTTAATAGGATTGTTAGTCAAGTTCAGTTAGAATTTCCCACCGTCCCTCTTAAGGTTCTTCCAATCTCGTCCAAAGAACCTTCTAGTCAATCAAAAGAGTCAAAACCCAAAGAGTCAAAAATCAGTCCTACTGGTTCGTCTTGTTCTCGTGACATTTCTGATTTCAAGAATTGTTCCAGTAAAGAATTAAAATTAATAGCCCAAGCACTTAACAAAAGAATTGATGAGTTACATGAGGAAGCTTCTGTTCATTCTTCTTCTCCTCTGCTTGATCAAATTAGTTTGCGATGATGATGATGGTCAGTATGATCCATATGGCACCATCGATCTACAGGATGCTCAAGACCCATTTTCCTGACTTCCCTACCATATGCACCGCCTATGCAACTAATCATCGAAAGAATCTGCTTCCCTTTGAAAGCGGCTCTAGTCAATCTCATGCTGCGCCTAGAAGCCTTTAAAGTCAAAAGATGCTCTCTCTTTTCCACCGAAAGCATCTGCTGAGTCAAAAGTTGTCGACCTCTTTGTCTAAAGTAGCCGAAAGCAAATGTATTTAGTCAAAAGTTATCACTATTCATCTACAGTTGCTTGTCTGTAATGATTCAATTTGTAATAGTAACTTTGTAATAGTTCCTTTCCTTATTCTATAAAAGGAAACCGAACTCAGTTAGCAAAATAGACTTCGAAACTTAGAAAGACTCTGAGTTCCTTCTCAAACGAATCTTTGGTTTCTACCGCTGTTTAGCCAATCTTAACCCCTCCTTCTCTTTCTTCTTAAATGTTCTATGTTAAATTGTAAGTCACTTTAATTTTCAATTTGTTTGTAAATATTTCATATTTCAGTTATCAATAAAATTATTTTTTTTACACACACACACACACACACACATATATATATATATATGTGTGTGTGTGTGTGTGTGTGTGTGATTCACATGTGCTTGAGGATCTAGCTTTTGTTAATATGACTAATATATGATTAATTTATATATATATTAACTTCAGATCTCGATTCACAATTGCAATTATAATATATATATATATATATATATATATATATATATATTCTTAATAATTTTATTATTAAAATAAAAAGTTTATTTTAATTTTAAAATTAAATTTCATGCTAAGTAATTAGAGTTGGAATTGGTTTCCATGATAACTAATTGGAGTTGAAATTGGATTCCATGTTTCCTTAAATAATGGAGTTTATTTAGATATGAAATAAGATTTCATATTATTCAAAATAAAAGAGTTTATTTGTGAATAGGAAAGTGAATTCATGTTTCCTTAAATAAAGGATTTTATTTAAATATGGAATAAGAGTTCATATTATTCAAAATAAAGGAGTCTATTTGTGAATAGGAAAGAAAGTTCGTGTTTCCCTTAATAAAGTTTTTTTTTACTTGGAATTGGATTCCATAATTAATTAAAATAAATGAGTTTATTTTAATTAAAGATTTTGATTAAAATAAAATAGTTTATTTTATTCAAAATTGGATAAATTAAAATAAAAGAGGTTTATTTTGATTTAAATTTGGATTAAAATAAATGAGTTTATTTTGATTCAAAATTAGATTTTATGCTAACTAAATTTGCCCATTAAATGATATCAATATATATACTGAATGTTTATTATTCATGAGATGAATATTATTTATTGATGCATATGTAGATGTGTATGATAATAAATGAGATTGATTATGGATTATTGACCATGTGATTGGATTTTATTTTAGTTGGATGCATGAATGTATGGGTTTTATTAAATGGGGTCTGCGTATCTCGTCTTCTCTAATTTTTTCTTAATGTAAATTCTAACTTCCTCATATGTACTTCCCCTTGACTGCTGATCAAGTTTCTATTTATTTTAAATAGTTTTGTAAGAGGAATAGTTAGAATTATTTTGAAGAATTGGAAATCAAGGAACAAGGAGCGCTTGAAGACCCGTTTATAATGGAGCCCGGGTTTAAATGTAATAGTTATATTTAAATATTAATTTTTGCACCCCTAGGGTTTGACCTTTTGGTTCACTTGGTGGCTCTAGTGAACCAAACTAGAATAAAAGTCCATAATCAATTCGGGTAGAATATAGTATTCTATATGTGCATGCTTATACTATACATTATATAATATGCAAACATGCTTCTCATGTTCATTAATATGATGCGTATTATATATATATATATATATATATATATGTGTGTGTGTGTGTGTGTGTGTGTGTGTGTGTGTGTGTGTGTGTGTGTGTGAATGTGCACTAAATAAGATGAGACAAATTAATAACAAACCCCTCAAATATTTTTATATTAAGTTATAACGTTAAAAGATATTTGGAATATCGAACGTCACCTTCTAGCATAATAGAAATAATAGAATATTGAATATTTAATATGAGTTTGTTGTGCACACACAAGGCAAGTATTAAATATTTAAGATGTTATTTTTATTACATATGATATTTATAAGGAATTGAACATTCTTTGCTTTGTTGTGCATACACAAGAGTACGTAGTTTTCTCTTCACTTATATGGAAATGTTGGGTCTGACTTAACTTAAATCATTTTAGCTCGGATTTGCACACACTTGACCATTATGATTTAAGAGACAAAATACAAGGAGTTGTATAGTTGATGTAATTGACAAGAGTTGTCTACCTATTTATTTATATATAGTTTGTTGTGCACACATAAGTCTATATACATTTGAAATGGGTTCCTTATTCTCACTGGAATATCTTTAATTAGATATCGCCGAACTATAAAAATTGAGGGTAATATAGTTTGATGAAAATAGTGGGAGATACCAATTTAAAACAAGACCTAAATTATTTTGGTAATTAATAAAAGAATGTATACTAAAATGTTGTTAAGAACAAATTCATTTACAAAATTTTACAATGTCTAAATTACTATCACTGCGAAGCATATTAGATGTTATTTAACCGGACCGAATTAAATGGATTGGTGAAGGAATTTGAAAATAGTTCTCATGCCTGAAAATCTATCTTATGACCTTAATATGCCTATCCCTGCAATGGTTGCAGACAATGCCTCTGAGGAAAGATTGCTACTTTTAGAAAGTGGCAAGATGATGCACATTTGGCTCAATGCATCATGCTCGCATCCATGAGTAATGAGCTTCAGCGTCAGCATGAAACTATGGATGCTCTTACTATATTCCTACACATCAAGTAGTTGATGGTGAGGAAAGTAGGACTAATATATATCAGATATCTAAGGAGCTCTCCTGATCTAGAATGACCGATGACACTACAGTACAGATAACAGTCCTTAACATAATCAATTTGATTGATCAATTAGGACAACAGGTTTTGTCATGGATGGTGAGTTGAGCCAAGATTTGATCTTGTACTCATTCTCGGACTCCTTTCATAATTTTTGTGAATTTTTTATATGAATAAGCTAGATATCAGCTTTGCTGATTTGCTTAACATGTTGAAAAAGGCTGAGAGTCACTTTCCAACCAAGAAAGACTAAGTCTTACTGGTAGGGACCAAAGGATCTTCTGAAAAGAAGAACGATTCAAAGAAGGTAAATAGAAAGGAAAAAAAAGGATAATAAGAATAAAACTAATACGAATAGCAAATGAGTTTGCTTCCACTGCAATAAGCATGAACACTGGAAAGAAACTGCAAGAAGCATCTTGCAGAGGCTAACCAGAAGAAGCTTAGTGAAGTTTCGGTTACAAATATAGTTTTTTGTTCATGATTGAAATAAATTTTTCTTTAAGTCAAGGTTCTACTTGGGTATTGGATATCGCTTTGGTTATCTATGAAGGGACCAAGCAAAAGTAAAAAGTTAAACAAAGATAAGTAATCCTATGTGTGGAAAATGAAGCAAAGGTTGCTACATTAGTCATAGAAACTTATAGTTTAGCATTGCCTACGGGCAAGTCTATTAAATCAATAAGTTGTTATTGTATTCCAGTTCTCATTAGAAACATTATTTCTATTTTGTTGTTGGACAATGAAATCTTTGGTATTATATTTATGAACAATTGTTGTTCTATTTATAATAATAATGTTTTGTATAGAACTGGAATATTACTTAATGAATTTTGTATACTTGACTTATGTGAAAAATTATTTTTCAAATTGAACAAACTAGTATAAGAAAAGGAGATGATCATTCAAAGAGTTGAATGTGTGTATTTGCAGAAATACAAGTGTGAATTATTTGAAAGGTTCAAAGAATTCAGAAGTGAAACAAATTGGCAAAGTATTAAGATTCTTTGATTAGATCAAGGATTAAATACTTGTGTAATAAGTTTGTTGATCATCTCAAATGGTTTTCTCAATATGGACGCCTCCTGATACACAAAAATTGATTGATGTATCTGAAAGGAAAAATCGTACCTTGTTGGACATAGTGCGGTCCATAATGATTTTACTGACATTCTAGTATCCTTCTGGGATAATGTCCTAGAAATGGTTGCATATCTATGAAAAGGTAACCTCAAAATTCGACCCCAAGACTCTATAAGAGTTATGGACATGGAGGATTCCTAATCTTAAGTATGTAAAGATAAGGGATTATCCAACTTATGTGAAAAGGTTTCAAATGATAAGCTTGGGATAAGATTTGACAAGTACAGATTTGTGGGACATCCTAAAATAAGTTTAGGATATATGTTCTATAATCCTACTTAGCAAAAAGGTGTTTGTTGCAAAACATGTTACCTTCGAAGATAAAAATGTTTATCGTTGAAGGGGCTAGTGGGAGGATAATAGAATCTTGAAGAGTTCAAGAACCACAAAACACTATAAGTTAAATAAGAGGAACCTGTAGATAGACCTATTGTACCACAACCGAATCGTAAATCTGGAATAGTACCGAAGATACCTAGGAGGTATGGATTCATCATAGATGATGATGATGAGGTACACATCATGAAAGATGATGATCCAGTTACATACAATGAGGTAAGAGTTGAAGACACTCAGAGAAATTGATTGAAGCAAGCTTCTCAAAAATGGAACATTCGTTTTAATGAAATAATCAAAAGAGTTTGATTTTATCAAAAATAAGAATGGACTTAGTGTGTACAAAAGGGTTAGTGGGAGCGTCATGATATTCTTAGTATTACATATTGATATACTACAGATAAGGAATAACATACCAATGCTACAATCAGTAAAGATAAAGTTGTGTAAACATTCCTCTATGAATGATTTGGGAAGAGTATCATAATTGGGGATACAAATCTATACACACAGATTCAAGAGGATACTCGACTTAACCCAAAGAACGTCTATTCATTTGATGCTAAAGTTGTTTAGCATGCAAACTCCAAGAGATATCTCATGTTGATGAGCCATGGAGTGTATCTCTCTTAATAGTCCCCACAGACTCATAAAAGAAAGATCTCATGAGTAACTATCATGTCTAAAATGAAATATATGAGACATGGTGTTAATCAGTCATATTCTGGAGAAGTTCACTATGAATCTGTGAAAAACATCTTAAAGTACTTAACCGGCATTAAGGATGTGATCATATACATGGTGGGTCTGAACTAAAACTAGAGGGCTTAACAAACTCGAGTTTTTTCAGACAGACCAAGACGACAGAAAATACATTTTAAGGTAAAGCGTTACCTTGAACAGTGGTGCAGTGAATTGGAAAGGTTCCAAACAACAAAGAGTTAATGGTTTAGTGATAAAGACAAATTATATAACTATAAATGAAGCTACAAGTTGATTGTTTGGATGAAAAGTTCATTACAGAACTAGGAATAGTTCCTAAGTCTCATCTTGGATCTAAACATGTGTTGTGACACTTTCATTTGATTATAGGAATCATTGAAAGATGCAAAATCACTATAGAGATAGTAGACTCTCAAGAACAACATTACATATCCATTACCTAAAGCTTATCAAACAGCAGGATAATCGTCACTTAGAGAAGAAGGGTATGAGATATCATGGCGATTGGCTTTAGTGTAAGTGAGAGATTAAAAGTAGTATGCACATAAGCCAATCATGTTTGATGATAAAGCATATACTTTGTAACAATCTTATTCATTTATTAATAAAAAGTATTAATTTATTAAAGACTTTTAATTATCTACATGATGTTGTTTTATAATATGTGATAAACTCATAGTTTTAAGTAATGCTTTTAGAATAATGATGATGATCATTCTAATGAGATCTAAATTCACAGAAAGTTTAAAACTAAAATAGTTCCCAATCGTTGGATTACTAAATTGGGGATTAGTGAATCCGGATAGATTGGTACATACGTTGCTTGCTCATTGGATGAGGATGATTAATCTCATGATCATTTGTGTAGAGGCACTAAAGCAAATGTGTAGGTGCTTATTAGAGAATAAGTTCACTGAACATGGCTCGCTAAGAAATACCTAATGGAGTTTTACTTGCATGTCAATAGAAATTCCTGTAGTGATAGTAGTACAAGTGATCCTTGGACTTGAGATCATCATAGTATCCTGTGTATAATAAGTTATACTTTGACTTATTCCTTAAGACCCTTAGGGTATATCAAAGAGTATGCGTGGGTATAATAAGTTATACATGGAGATAATGTATGATCAATAAAGAATCTACCGCTTCTAGTAAAAGAAGAGAAATTTCCTATGTGATTCGATAAATGACAACCCAATAGTCCTTGGCCAAGGCAGAATGAAATTAGAAAGTAGTTTCTAATTTGCATTATTTGGAGTTGTGCATTTAAGAGCCGAAATACATATAATTAAATAAAATAAGACTTGACAGTAATTTCATTTCTTATATTTAATTGGGACATTGTATGGTGGAAGGATCGAATTGTACGGTAACTATTTACTCAAAGGTTCTTTTATGATTAATCTTGAAATCTATATTATCTGAAAAGTCATTAATCGCTAGGGAGGCTTATCCCTATTGTAGAATAAATATTATTTAATTAAATAAATTAATAGTTAAATTTATTTATTTAAATAAGATTAGAATTATTCTAATTGATTTATTCACAATCGGTTTAATATGGAGAACCTAAAGGGTCACACCATAAAAGGAAGAATAATTATTTACGAAGTTAATGACATAATTGTAATAATAAGTTAATTATATTTAATTTAATCTATGGTGATAGAATAAATTAAATATCTTAATATTATTATTTAATATTTTAAAAATATTAAATATAAATTAATAAGAGGAGTCTTATTATTATTATTACTATTATTATTATTTAATTCCTAAAGGAGTTTGGGAATTAATTAATAAAAGTACTCTCATTTATTCCTAATAAGATTAGGAGGTAAATTAATTAAAAGAGTTTAATTAATTATCCCTAATAAGATTAGGGAACTTAATTAATTAAAGGAATTTAATTAATTATATTATACCCTATTTTCTAATTAGATTAGAAGGGTTAACTGATATCTTTATAAGAGGAGTCTTATATCAGATATCGAGATACGTGATTCCAATTGTTGGAGAGTACGCTCCTTTTCTATGAGAGATAGAAAAACTAGAGTTTTGCCAAACACCCATCTTCTTAAATCTTTCTTCTTCCTTGGTGGATCACCTCTAGAGGCCAAACACTTGGGTGGCTAACATTGATCAAAGGAAGATACCAAACCCGGTGGATTCAATTTAAACGCGAAAAGATCGGAGGTGAACTTGTACCTGAGGAAGCTCGAAACTTCAAAGGTATGATTCTTGTTCTTCATATTTTTGTTTAATTAATAATTTTGCATAAAGGATGATCCGGGTATATGGTTTGTAAAATTTTAAACTCTGATTTTCCATGCTTCCGCTTATTTTGTGCAATTTGATTGCGTTCATGAGTATTACAAACCTAACAGAACTCAACTAGCCCAGTAAGAAATATTATGACTAAGATAGTGCAGAATAAATTATCGTTAGCCTTCAATAGTGTTAAACTAATAAACAACAAGTTTAACTACAGCGGAATAAGCAATTCATTAGAAGAGTCAAGTAAATCATGATATCTACTATCTTCTATGATTTAAAAAGTTTATCATCAATTTTATCGCTGAGACTCAACTTAATAAATAAACCACGTCATCGAATCATCCCTGCACTACAGGCCAAGGATATTCATTTGTATCACGACCACGAATTATCCATGCACTACGGGCCAAGGATATTCATGTTTTCACAAATGGTTATGATCATACTAGCAACTGTCCATCAATGCACTACAGGCCAATGAGGACTTTTACCACATCATTTGTAATATTATGGGTCATGATTATACCGAATGATCACTGGTCATAATCATACCAATTAACATTCCATCTATGCACGTAAGTCAAAGATGACTTTCATCACAATATAAGCATGAGGGTGATGACAATGACATAAGAATTCAATTAAAAGAAAGTAAAGGATAAATTTTTAAAGATTTATAATTTAATTTATCTAGAATTCAATAATATTCAAATTTCCAACATGATACTACTTTGTGGAGTAAAATTCAAGAATGATATTATGTCAAAAATGATTTGGACCGAAAAAAATTAATTTTTGTCATGAATAGTACTCCGAGTGAATAGTACCTCGTGAATAGTACTTCAGGAATAGTACTTCGAAAATAGTACTTTATGAATAGTATTTGTGAATAGTACCGTATAAATGAATAGTGTAACGACCCCAAAATTCATACAATTTAATTATTAACTTCGGTCGTTAATAATACGTCTAACTTCTGATTTTACATCATTATTCGATGTTAAACTTTATAAAATTCAGAATAATTAAAAATTTTATGTCTTCTTACTTTAATTCCCTAAATCAAAACCTTTATCATCTACATGTATTTGAATCAATCTTATTTTATGATTCACTTTATCATTGTTATTATATAAAATTTTACATTTTAAGCCGATAACCTTTACATATAAGATAACTCTAACTTTAGCTTTACAACTCAACATAAAACTATACACATAAAACATTTAGTACATCTCATGAATCTTAATCATGGTATAAAGAAATAACAACTTTAGATAAAGTATTCATCTTCATGTATTATTTCTGATCCACGTCATTCAAGTAGCACATAGTGTTACCTTCAATGCTTAACCTGCAAAAATGGTTATTTGCAAGGTTAAGCTCTACAACCCAGCAAAATCTAACAGTTTTATGCATCACGTAGCACATAATAACATGCTCAACATATATCTCATAAATATTGGACTAACATAAAATACATGCTACAGTTCATATAACAAGTATAAAGATTGAGTTTCTTACTCAATCAACGTAGTCATAAGTTGACTTTAACATTTCATACATTCAACATATATATAACACATCATGCTCTAATAAAGATTTAAAACAGTTAATCATCAAGTTCACATAACAAATAGGAACTGAAAGACTTGCCTTGATCGTTGTTTACCAATAACAGTTTAACAGCTTGCAGTTATCTGCACTTCACGCGCCCTACACAATTCTATAATCATGCACATCAACTATTAGTCACATAGAAATGCATAGTAGTTGTAATGTAAACTTTACTCTACATCTCATAACCCTTCCTATTATATATACACAATGTTCAATTTTATTGTGTTAACTTTCAACTTATATCTCACTGTATTTCATATTCGAAGTTCATTCAAGTGTTTAAGTCTTGCTAGGAATCATTATTGGTCTTATATTAACACTATTCAATATCTTATTATATTTATTTCATTTGATTTAAAATACTTTTTACGTTCATTATCACTTATCACGGCGTTTCGACGTTTATTAGTCACACGCCCAATTTATCTCTCTTGTGTGTGCTTAGTATGCGTATTCAACTTATCTAATATATCATTTATTAATGGTAAGCATCATTATACTTCATAATATTCATGTTCTATAACTTAGAACAACATCTTTTATCGTCAAGAGCACTACACTTGCATACGTGCATGCCCCGACGCCTCCGATTGCCTCTCTCAAAACACAACATCCCTACAAATGACCATTTTGACCCTGCTTCCGAATTTCAAATTGAAAAACTTAAAGAATAAAAGTTGTAGGTCTATTCTTCCTCGTTCTGGATCATCTTGAAGCACCTCAATCGAAGTTCCTATGAAAATGTTATGGCCATTTTACCAAACTAAGTCAAAACAACACACTCTTGCACACTAGCGCGTACGCCGCTACCAATTCCTTCATAGTTTCAAAGATGCCCAGCATGACTTGGCGAGACTACCCACGCCTGCAGTGCTCTGAGATGCTGTGGCCACGCTTGGCTACGCCCAGATTACAGTGTTTTGCAATTTTTGACCCTTTTCTCCTACTAATCTTCATAACTTGAGTTATACACATCCAAATTAGTTCGTTTTTGATTCTATGGATTCGTAATTCATAGAACTACAATATACTAGAATTATAACAATTTATAAAAACATTAACCAACCTAAAATTTGACCCAAAACACATGTTCATACACTATTTTCATGTTTTAACATATTTAGCGAATTCATTCACTACGAATTCGTTTTACATCCGTTTTTGTTCATTCCAATTGGGTGATTTTTGTTTCTTCACATACTAACATAATCCAACACCAATTTACAAATTATAATACCTATTGATCATAAAATTTTGTACTTTCAAAAGCCAATTTTCATAGAAAAACACTGTTATAAGAATTCTTTCTACTACAACCCAATTTCATGTTTTTAATCATCAAATAACACCTACATAGGATAGATAACAGATTATAAACCCTTTACAACACAATTACCAATTATTCCAAGAAATCATTCCCCCAATTTCTTCCCTTTTCCCAAAAATTCAAGAATATCAATCATAAACATAAACATCACTTTACTTAATTACTTATTTTCTTTAATATTAAACAACTCATTTAATTTAATTAATTCATTAAATTAAATCTTCAACGAATAAAATTTACCTTTGTTTTAACTGAATTATCATACACCCGTAACTAAATTATTATACTACAATTTCATAAATTATTTATTTATCTCAATAAATTAATTAATTAAAATATTTATTTAATTTAATAAATATTTAAAATTAATTACAAAATTCATTTAATTTCTTCAATAGTTAACTTAACTATTAAACCTCACTTTCCCAATATATGAATATATATTTCTCTTCACACCAGATCACATATTTCAAAATATATAACACGTATATATAAATACTCAAACTCAAAACATCTCATAATAAGAATGTTAATTATTAAATTCCTATTTTAATAACTTATAAAAATTCGGGTTGTCACAAATAGTACTCATGGACAGTACTCTGACATGAAAAGCTTAAAATTTAACAAGAATGTGCAGAAAATATCCTTGTAAAATGATACTAGATGAAGCGCAAATTTCAAGGATAATCTACTAATTTTACGCAGTATAGAAGCAATACTTTAACAAAATGAGGGTATAATCAGGAATGCGAGATGAAATAATATTACTCACATACTACAGACAATGAAAGAAAATATTATTCCTTATGAATACTGAACAAAAATAATATCTCTTACCTTAGAAGAAGACTGGATACTAGAATAGTGAAGTAGCAGAATACTCTTCTTCTTTCTCACTATAGCTTCTCTCTCTATAGCTTCTCTCTCTATAATTACTCTTGTGAGTCTTAGTGAATTGGTGAGAATGAAAGAAGAATGAGCTTCTATTTATAGGAAAATATAGTTTGGATAATTGCACATTTTGGGACTCAAAATATTACAGTATAATATCTTCATCTTTTTCTTCATTTTTAATTTAGTCCTGCAAGTATTATCAAACTTGCACCACCTCCCCTAATAGTACATACATGTGAATCAATAGTGCCTGCATGTGAATCAATAGTTCCATTCATGTGAACAAATAGTTATATGCATGTGAACTAATAGCAATTAATTGCTTATTTATCCGAGTAATTACCCGATTGATCAATTTAACATCCAAAAATCAATTATTATCAAAATAAATGTCAATTTCCACTAATACTAATAATCCCAACACAATAAAAATATCAATTTCATTTTTAATCAACACAAACTTATTCATCATTAATATTATAACTCACAGTATTTAACAACCAGATCATTCACAGAAAAGAGTGGGCTTTCTAATAAGGATTTCTCTCTTTTAGCGCACAATTAGGTGACCAAACCCCTTTCCTCAACAGAACTTTCTAGACATCGTCACTATTACAAATAATAATATAATTAACTTTGTCATCTTAATTATTGATTTAAAAATATAAAATATTATATAGATGATATTGTGACAATAATTGAATCAATAATATGAGAGATATTATCGCAAAGAATTCTCAGAGCAATAATTGAGTATAATCGAGTGACTTTACACGTAAAGCATCAATAATCAATACCGTGTGTCTTCTTATGAAACCATGCGTATTCGCATTTCTTTTACTAATGGGTAGTTCAACAGTTTAACGGTAGTAAAACTTTCGTCGTTATTTTTATAAAAGATATTTTTGTAATTTTCTAACTCCGACAATACTTCCGTTGTGGGGTCCACCAATGATTGTGCCGTCGTACGAATATTCCTTGATAAAATGAATATTCCCCGACCAATCGAATATTTTATAATCAATTGCTTACTTTGCAAAATTTGTAAATATTACCCACAACTATAACATTATATCAAATTCACACCATAATATTCAAAAATATATTTCGAGAAAAATTAATCTTTATTCATAAAAGTTGGGGTCTTACATAGATCGTGGTGTGATTCGGCCTAGTGTTTCGCCGTGGGGTACTCCGGTCTTGTTTGTGAAGAAGAAGGATGGGTCAATGAGGTTGTGCATAGACTACAGGGAGTTGAACAAGATTACCATCAGAAATTGGTATCCATTACCGAGGATTGATGACTTGTTTGACCAACTTCAGGGGGCAACATATTTTTCGAAGATAGACTTGAGGTCGGGCTATCATCAGTTGAGGGTGAGGGATGAGGATATCCCTAAGACGGCTTTTAGTACTCGATATGGGGATTACGAGTTTCTAGTGGTACCATTCGGTTTGACTAACGCTTCGGCAGTGTTTATGGATTTGATTAATCTGGTGTTTACGGAGTATTTGGACCAATTTATTGTTGTTTTTATTGATGACTTTTTTTCCTGGTGCGGAGCTTATCTCTAAGGCACCGTATCGGATGGCACCGTTGGAGTTGCAGGAGTTGAAGGAGCAGTTGTGATGCCCCCAGAATAAGACCACACAACCCATTTTGGGTCGCCAGATATACGGTACAAAATCCAAATACAAACTTCAATTATACAACTGTCGTGTAAAATACGACAATACAAAAGCTGAGAGTTTAAAACACGAATGTTGTTTCGTAGACAATATCAAAACTCAAATGGAGTCCTCATTACAATTATTATCACACTATTTTATAAAATAGTGAGGACTACTATAGCCACCATCTCGGACCATCACTCCGTTCCCCGACTAGTCCCGGCTATATTCTCATTTCCTGAAGAGAACAATGAAAGCAAAGGATGAGCTCAACTAGCCCAGTAAAGAATATTATGACTAAGATAATGCAGAATAAATTATCGTTAGCCTTCAACAGTGTTAAACTGATAGAATACAATAGACAAAAAGTTTAACTGCAGCGGAATAAATAATCCATTAGAAGATTCAAGTAGAGCAAGATATCTACTATTTTCTATGATTTAAAAGTTTATCATTAATTTTATCGTTGAGACTCAGCTCAATAAATAATCCACATCACTGAATTATCCATGCACTACGAGCCAAGGATATTTGTTAGTATCAGATCCATGAATTATCCATGCATTACGGGCCAAGGATATTCATTATTATCACCAATGGTTATGATCATGCCAACAACTATCCATCAATGCACTACGGGCCAATGAGGACTTTTACTACATCATTTGTAACATTACAGGTCATGATTATACCGATACAAAGTCATAATCCTACCAATCAATAGTCCATCTATGCACTACGGGCCAAAGATGACTTTCATCACAATATAAGCATGAGGATGATGACAATGATATAAGATTCAATCAAACAAAATCAAGGATAAATATTAAAGATTTTAATTTATCCAGAGTTTAAAAATGTCCAAATTATCAATATGATAACTGCTTTGTAGAGTAAAATTCAAGAATAATATTCATGTATCAAAAATAATTTGGACAGAAAAAAAAATCAATTTTCTGGGTGAATAATACCCAAGTGAATAGTACCCCGTGATTAGTTTCTCTAGTGAATAGTACCTGAGTAAATAGTACCCCGAATGAATAGTACCTGAGTGAATAGTACCCCGACACAAATAGTATCCCACCATTTAATAAGAAAGTTCAGACCAATAGTAGAAATACTGGATGAAACACAAACTATAAAGAATATTCTACTAATTTCAAGGGTTTTCACCATTTAATAATAAGGTTATGGAAACAAACAATAAATTTGTACCATAAATAGAGAATTACGAAAGAAGAAGATATCCCTTGATGAGTACAAAAGAAATGACATCTCATACGAGTATAAAAGAATATACGAAACTGCAAATGGATTTTTACCCGTCATGCGGTAATCCACATAGATAGATCATTTCCACAATTTAATAAAGAATGAATACGAAGGGTTATTCACCATGCATGCGGTAATCCGCGTAGACATGTTACTCCCACGGATTAATAAAGAATGAATACGAAGGGGCATTCACCATACATGCGGTAATCCGCGTAGACAGGTTACTCCCACAGATTAATAAAGAATGAATACGAAGGGTCATTCACCACACATGCGTTAATCCGAGTAGACAAGTTACTCCCACTGATTAATAAAGAATGAATATGAAGGGTCATTCACCATGCATGCAGTAATCCGCGTAGATAGGTTACTCCCGCAGATTAATAAAGAATGAATACGAAGGGTCATTCACCATGCATGCGGTAATCCGCGTAGACAGGTTACTCCCGTATATTAATAAGGAATATAATGACAACCCTTATGAGTATTGAAAGAAAATAATATTCTTTACGAATACGAAAGAATAATACCCCTTACCTTAGTAGAAGATTGGATACTGCAATAGTGAAGTAGCAGAATATTCTTCTTTTATAGTTTCTCTCTCTAGAGTTTCAGTGAATTCGTAAGAAATAATAAAGGAATGAGATTCTATTTATAAGAGAATGGACTGAATAGTAACTAATTCATGAATGGTCCAGATTGATTTACTTTTAAACGGACAGGTCCATATTGATTTACTATTAAAACTTAAAGCAACGGTCCATACTGATTTACTATTAAAACTTTAAACCAACGATCCATATTGATTTACTATTATAACTTCAACCAATGGTATGAAAAATTAGCACATCTCCTCATGGAATAATAAGTCAAACTTATAACAAACATCTCATAACAAATCCCTCTATTTATATCAAAAATTGAATAAATATTTACCACAAATCACTTATATTTAATCAACAAATTTTTAATCTTTCAACAATTATTCATCATTTAATATTATAATTCACAATATTGACAACCAGATCGTTCCCAGGAAAGAGGGGGCTTTCCGATAAAGATTTCTCCTTATTGGCTCGTAATTAGATGACCTAACTCATTTCCTCGACAGAACTTTCTAGACATTGTCAATAATGCAAATAATAATATGAATAACTATGTCGTCTCAATTATTGATTTAATAAAATAAAATATTATGCAAATAATACTGAAAATAATTGAATCAATAATATGAGATACTATGCAGCAACTACTGTAGCAATTATTGAATGTGACTGAGTGACTTCTTGCGTAAGCATCAATAATCAAAGATACTGTGCAATAATGCGTATTACTATTCTTTTATCACCGGTATTTCAATAGTTATCGATAAAAGTTTTGCCGTTATTTTTATAAAAAGTTATCTCTGTCACTTTCTATATCCGACAGTCATTCCGATGTGGGGTCCACTAATGATTGTGTCGTCGTATGGATATTCCCCGACAAAAAGAATATTCCAAAACCAAATGAATATTTTATGACCACTTGCTTACTTTGCAAACTTTTCACATATCACCCTTAACTTTAACCTTTTTTTTAATTTAACCAGAAATAAAAGAATAATTATAAGAAAAATTGAATACTTTTATTTCATAAAATTTGGGGTCTTACAATCTCTCCTTATGAAATTTTATCCCCGAAATTTACGTACGTGGTATGTCGAAGAGGTGAAGATACCTTATTTTCATTTCAGTTTCTATCTCCCAGGTCATTTCCTAAATATCATTGTTTCTCCATAAAACTTTGACTTGAGGTATAACCTTTGAACGTAGAATATGCTCCTTCTTATTCAAGATCTTGACAGGTACCTCCTCATACGTTAAATCTTCGGCTATCTCATCTAGTTCTAATTCAATAATGTGGTTTGGATCTTCCACATATTTACGTAACATAGATATATGAAAATGTTATGAACACGAGACATACTTGGTGGTAAGGCGAGTCTATAGGTCACAATTCTTACTCAATCGAGGATTTTAAATGAACCAATAAATCGAGGGTTGAGATTTTCTCTCTTCTTTGATTCTTGCTTCTAGAATAGCACATTCTTGTACTTTCGTCTTCATACGCATCAGCTCCGAGTTTGTAGCTTGAGCAGTTTTAACTATATCAATTAAAGTCAGCTATAGTTGTATATTCGCCATCTTCACGTGGATACTTGGAGTCTTTAACTTTATTTCCATCCTTTGTAAGTCATAACAAATGGGCCTTTATGTTGACAATATCGCACTCGTACTCACATACGATCTTTTACTCAACGCGTCAGCTACTACGTTCGCTTTTCCAAGATGGTATTGACAGAACAGGTGCTGAAATGAATTTCTTCTTGAGTTCTTGGAAGCTCTTCTCACATTCCTCGCTCCATCCAAATTTTGTATCTTTACGAGTTAGCTGAGTTAATGGAGTGGCGATTCAAGAAAATCCTTCCACGAATATTCGATAATAACCAGTTAAGCCTAGAAAGTTATGTATTTCGATTACTGACTTAGGTTGCTCTCAACTGTGACTCATATCCCAACCTTGGGATAGAACCTCACAATGACAACTATCATTTTACCAAAACATAAAGACGACATCTCCTACAAAGAGTCTGGCTTTGGTGTATTCCACAAAGGAAGTCACCAGATAGAGGCTTAGGTACCAACTCCTATAGTTGGGTTTTTAACTCCTGAAGTTCAATAGGAGTCATTCGATATGAGGTTTTAGAAATGGGTTTTGTACCGGGTTCAAGGTTAATACAAAATTTGATTTTACGCTCTGGGGTTGGCTAGAAAGTTCTTCAGGAAATATGTCAGGAAATTTATTAACAACAAAAATATCATTCAAATCTGACGTAGTTTTGTTTAAATCGGTGACATGGGCTAACAAAGCTTGACATCCGTTTTTCAATAAACGAATGGCTTTATGACTTGATATGACAGTGATTGACTTTAGTGGTTTGGTTGCTTGAATTTGCATAACAGGTTGGTTAGGAATATGCAAGCTAATAACCTTACGAAAATAATCAATTTTAGCATGATGAGTAGTTAACCATTCAATTCCTAAAATCACATCAAATGCAAGTATTTTCAAAGAGATAAAATCGGCAGGTAACGTGATGGTGCCGATTTGAATCAAACAAGATTTATAAACGGTGAATGTAATGAAGGTTTCTCCTAACAGAGTTTCAACAGATAAGTAAAATCCAATTTCTCCAAAGTTAAATTTAAACGTTGAGCACAAGCAGGTGAAATAAAAGAATGGGTAGAACCAATATCTAATAAGGTATAGACTTCGCAAGAGTATATGATTAACTTACCCGTGATAACATCGTTCGGCTTCCTCGCTATTTGGGAGTCACAACAAACGCTCTCCCTTAAACTACCGACTTTAACTTGTCTGGGACAACCTTTGGTGTCACCATCCCAGTTGGACTTGACTTCTCTACATGATAAAATCGAGCTAGGTGACCTTCTCTTCCATAATTGAAATACGCTTTGGGTTGTTGCGTATAGTTTGGATGGATGTGTCCCTCCTATCCGCATTTATAACATACGACCGGTGGTCATTCTCCTTCCTTGGAAATGGGCATTGGTGTTGCTGCCGACGTTATTTCGTTATTGTTGAATCTTCTCTTCTTAAAGTCGTTCCCACTTAGTTCACCTTTCCTATTATCTTGGCCATGATTACCACCGAAGTGGTTACCATTTCTGGCCTAATAATTTCCTCCACGATAGTTATCATTGTTCTGATGGTCGTTGCCACCGGTTTGATTATTATCGTGTTGTTGGTCGTTGTCTTTTGGTTGGGGACTCATTATAGTGCTCCAATAACTGAGCCCTATTCACAACATCTGAATACAAGCAAAGTTTATGAGAAATGAGGTATTGACGTATTTTGGGTTTCAAACCTCACAGAAACATTCGTGTCATACGCTCATCATTATCTACCAAATGGGATACAAACCGGGATAACTCCACAAATTTAGCCTCGTACTGCGACAAGGTCATATTATTTTGCTCCAGCTTGATGAATTCTACCTCCTTCATGTGACGAATACTTTCAGGAAACTACTTGATGTTGAATAATTCTTAGAACTTCTTCCAAGACATCTTCAATGTGGCAGGTTGAGTAAGTTTTACAGATTTCCACCAATGATCTGCCTCTCCTCGCAACATGAAGGTGGCAAAGGGAACCTTTTGCTCCTCGGAGAATCCCAAGACATCAAATATCTTGGTGATCTACTTAATCCATGTCTATGCCTTAAGTGGTTCTGGCTTTCCCAAAAACTCCGGTGGTCCCAGCTCCTTGAATTGCTTAGCGGTGACCATCCGTGAGTTGCCAGTGTTTACACCTACATTTTGAATAGGAGTCACTCTCGCTTGATGTTGCATGAATTACATAAAGCCTCTGAACATCCCATCGTTCATCATTTAGTTGGTGTTGTTGTTTACCTGAGGATTATTACATTCCTGATGCACATTATCCTGGTTATTGATCGTCGGTGACTCAACGGTCTCATGTGCTTCATTGCTTATCTCAATATTTTTAGATGCCATTTCAAACACTGCTAAAAACAAGGGTTAATTGACATGCCACATATTATCCTTATATTCCAACCGACCGATTAAATATCAAATAAACTTAGGTAAGTTATACTAGCGAACGATTTACCCGTCTTTCCCCTCCTAGTTCTAGCTTCAAATCTCAGTCAAGGATCATATCCCTAAGCTTTGATACCAACTGTGATGTCCCCAGAATAGGTCCATACAACCCATTCTAGGTCACCAGATATACGGTACAGAATCCAAATACAAACTTCAATTATACAACTGTCGTGTAAAATATAACAATACATAAACTGAGAGTTTAAAACACGAATATTATTTCGTAGACAATATCCAAACTCAAATGGAGTCCTCATTGCAATTATTATCACACTATTTTATAAAATAGTGAGGACTACTATAGCCACCATCTCGGACCATCACTCCGTTCTCCGACTAGTCCCAACTATATTCTCATTTCCTGAAGAGAACAATGAAAGTAAAGGGTGAGCTCAACTAGCCTAGTAAAGAATATTATGACTAAAATAATGCAGAATAAATTATCGTTGGCCTTCAACAGTGTTAAACTGATAGAATACAATAGACAACAAGTTTAACTACAGTGGAACAAATAATCCATTAGAAGAGTCAAGTAGAGCATGATATCTACTATCTTCTATGATTTAAAAGTTTATCATCAATTTTATCGTTGAGACTCAGCTCAATAAATAATCCACATCACTGAATTATCCATGCACTACGAGCCAAGGATATTCTTTAGTATCACATCCATGAATTATCCATGCACTACGGGCCAAGGATATTCATTATTATCACCAGTGGTCATGATCAAGCCAACAACTGTCCATCAATGCACTACGGGCCAATGAGGACTTTTACCACATTATTTATAATATTACAAGTCATGATTATACCGATACATAGTCATAATCATACCAATAAACAGTTCATCTATGCACTACGGGCCAAAGATGACTTTCATCACAATATAAGCATGAGGATGATGATAATGATATAAGATTCAATCAAACTAAATCAAGGATAAATATTAAAGATTTTGATTTACCCAGAGTTTAAAATTTTCTAACTTGTCAACATGATAACTGCTTTGTGGAGTAAAATTCAAAAATAATATTCATGTATCAAAAATAATTTGGACAAAAAAGATATCAATTTTTTGGGTGAATAGTACCCAAGTGAATAGTACCCCGTGAATAGTTTCCAGAGTGAATATTACCCGAGTAAATAGTACCTCGAATGAATAGTACCCGAGTGAATAGTACCTCGACAAAAATAGTATCCCGCCATTTAATAAGAAAGTTCAGACCAATAGTAGAAATACTAGATGAAGCACAGACTATAAAGAATATTCCACTAATTTCAAGGGTTTTCACCATTTAATAATAAGATTATGGAAATAAACAATAAATTTGTACCATAAATAGAGAATTACGAAAGAAGACGATATCCCTTGATGAGTAAAACAGAAATGACATCTCATACAAGTATAAAAGAATATACGAAATTGCAAATGGATTTTCACCCGTCATGCGGTAATCCACATAGACAGATCATTTCCATAATTTAATAAATAATGAATATGAAGGGTTATTCACCATGCACGTTGTAATCCGCGTAGATAGGTTACTCCCGCAGATTAATAAAGAATGAATACGAAGGGTCATTCACCATGCATACGGTAATCTACGTAGACACGTTACTCCCGCAAATTAATAAAGAATGAATACGAAGGGTCATTCACCATGCATGCAGTAATCCGCATAGACAGGTTACTCCCGCAGATTAATAAAGAATGAATACGAAGGGCCATTCACTATGCATACGATAATCCGCGTAGACAGGTTACTCCCGCATATAAATAAGGAATAAAATGACAACCCTTATGAGTATTGAAAGAAAATAACATTCTTTACGAATACGAAAGAATAATACTCATTTCCTTAGTAGAAGATTGGATACTGCAATAGTGAAGAAATAGAATATTCTTCTTCTTTCTCTCTATAGTTTCTATCTCTAGAGTTTCAGTGAATTCGTAAGAAATAATGAAGAAATGAGCTTCTATTTATAGGAGAATGGACTGAATAGTAACTAATTCATGAACGGTCCATATTGATTTACTATTAAAACTTAAAGCAACGGTCTATACTGATTTACTATTAAAACTTTAAACCAGCGATCCATATTGATTTACTATTATAACTTCAACCAATGGTCTGAAAAATTAGCACATCTCCTCATGGAATAATAAGCCAAACTTATAACAAACACCTCATAACAAACCCCTCTATTTATATCAAAAATTGAATAAATATTTACCACAAATCACTTATCTTTAATCAACACATTTTTAATCTTTCAACAGTTATTCATCATTTAATATTATAATTCACAGTATTGACAAACAGATCGTTCCCAGGAAAGAGGGGGCTTTCGGATAAAGATTTCTCCTTATTGGCGCGTAATTAGATTACCTAACCCCTTTCCTCGACAGAACTTTCTAGACATTGTCAATAATGCAAATAATAATATGAATAACTGTGTCATCTCAATTATTGATTTAATAAAATAAAATATTGTGCAGATAATACTAATAATAATTGAATCAATAATATGAGATACTATGCAGCAACTACCGTAGCAATTATTGAATGTGACTAAGTGAATTCTTATGTAAACATCAATAAACAAAGATACTGTGCAATACTGGGTGCTATTGTGCAACAACGCATATTACTGTTCTTTTGTCATCAATATTTCAATAGTTATCCATAAAAGTTTTGTTATTATTTTTATAAAAAGTTATCTCTGTCGCTTTCTATATCCGACAGTCATTCTGATGTGGGGTTCACCAATGATTGTGCCGTCGTACGGATATTTCCCGACAAAAAGAATATTCCCCAACCAAACGAATATTTTATGACCACTTGCTTACTTTGCAAACTTTTCACATATCACCCTTAACGTTAACCTTTTTTCAATTTAACCATAAATAAAATAATAATTATAAGAAAAATTGAATACTTTTATTTCATAAAATTCGGGGTCTTACAGCAGTTATCAGAGCTGTTAGATCGTGGTGTGATTCGGCCTAGTGTTTCACCGTGGGGTGCTCTGGTCTTGTTTGTGAAGAAGAAGGATGGGTCGATGAGGTTTTGCATAGACTACAGGGAGTTGAACAAGATTACCATCAGGAATCAGTATCCATTGCCGAGGATTGATGACTTATTTGACCAACTTCAGGGGGCAAAGTATTTTTTGAAGATAGCCTTGAGGTCGGGCTATCATCAGTTGAGGGTGAGGGATGAGGATATCCCTAAGACGGCTTTTTGTACTCGATATGGGCATTACGAGTTTCTGGTGATGCCATTCAGTTTGACTAACGCTCTGGCGGTGTTTATGGATTTGATTAATCGAATGTTTAGGGAGTATTTGGACCAATTTATTATTGTCTTTATTGATGACATTTTGGTTTACTCTAAGTCTAAGAAAGAGCATGAAGAGAATCTTGGCACAGTGTTGGGGATTTTTCCAAAAAGAGAAATTGTATGTTAAATTCTCTAAGTGCAAGTTTTATTTGGAGCAGGTGGCATTTTTGGGCCACGTTGTTTCTGTTGAAGGCATTAAGGTGGATCCTGCGAAGATTGAGGTTATCACTAAATGGCCTAGACCTACTACGGTGACAAATATTAGGAGTTTCTTGGGTTTGGCAGGGTATTATAGGCGATTTGTGGAAGTGTTTTTCTTTCTTGCCTTACCATTAACTCAGTTGATGAGAAAGGGCATGAAGTTTGTGTGGAATGAGGAGCGCGAGAAAAGTTTTGAGGAGTTGAAGAAATAGCTTGTGACGACTCCAATACTTACATTGCCGTCTGGGACAGGAGTTTACCAGATTTATAGTGATGCTTCTAAGTAGGGTTTGGGGTTGTGTTTTAATGCAACACGGTAAGGTGATTGCTTATGCTTCTAGACAGCTTAAACCTTATGAGGTGAACTACCCCACTCATGATTTAGAGTTGGCAATAGTAATCTTTGCCTTAAAGATTTGGAGGCATTATTTGTATGAAAAGACTTGTGATATATTCACTGATCACAAAAGTGTTACGTACATATGAGGCAAAGGCGTTGGTTGGAGCTTCTAAAAGATTATGATGTTAGAATTCAGTATCACCTGGGGAAGGCAAATGTGGTTGCAGATGCTCTTAGCCGAAAGAGTTCTGGAGTGTAGCAACCCTTATTACACAACCTCAGCTTATTTCAGATATGGAGCGACTCGAGTTGGAGTTGTATGTACGAGGTTCATATGGGCTTTTGGCGGGTATGAGAGTGGAACCCTCTCTTATCTCGCATTTCAAAGAAGCTCAAAAGGAAGATGGGGAATTATGGGGTATGGCGCAAAATTTGGATGAGTGAAAGCAACTTGAGTTTTGTATTGATGATCACGAGGTGATTTGGTTGGGTGAACAGTTGTGTGTATCGTCAGATCCAAACATTCGGGAGGCTGTGTTGGCTGAGGCTCATAGTTCATCATTTTCTATTCAACCAGGTTCTACGAAGATCTATAGGGATTTGAAGAATAATTTTTGGTGGAATGGGATGAAACGAGACGTGGCTAAATATGTTGGAAAGTGCCTCACTTGTCAACAAATGAAGATAGAACATCAACGAGCTAGTGGTTTGCTGCAACAGTTAGACATTCTAGTTTGGAAGTGGGAGGATATCACAATGGATTTTGTGACTGGTTTACCGAAGACTTTCAGGAAGAATGATGCCATTTAGGTAGTAGTGGATCGGTTGACTGAATTGGCACACTTCTTGGCTATCCATGAGGGTTACTCGGTGGATAGATTGGCATAAATTTTTCAGCAGGAGATTGTTAGATGTCATGGTACTCCGATGTCTATTATTTCAGATCAGGACCCACGGTTCACTTCACGGTTTTGGAAAGGGTTTCAACGAGCTTGGGACACTTGGCTCAACTTTAGTACTTCTTTTCATCCACAAACTGATGGGCAATTCGAAAGGACTATTCAAACGTTTGAGGACATGTTAAGGTCTTGTGCACTTAAGTGGTCGGGTAATTGGGATGATTACTTAAGCCTAGTTGAGTTTGCTTATAATAACAGCTGGCATGAAAGTATTGGGACGACTTCTTTTGAGGCGTTGTATGGTAGAAAGTGCCGGGTACCGACTTGTTGAGATGAGGTTGGTGAAAGGGCCATAGAAGGGCCTGAGTTAGTTCAAATCACTACGGAGAAGGTAGCGGAGGCTAAAGAGAAATTGAAGATGGCTCGATCACAGTAGACGTGTTATGATGATAAGCATAAAAGGACTTTAGAGTTTGAACTTGGTGAGCATGTGTTTCTAAAAGTTTCTCATTGGAAGGATATTCGGCGATTTGGGTTAAAAGGGAAACTTAGTCCGCGTTATATTGGCCCATTTGAGATTTTGGAGAAGGTTGGTGAAGTTGCATATCGGTTAGCTTTGCCTCCACAACTAGCTCATGTGCACATGTGTTCCATGTGTTGATGTTGAGGAGTTATCATTATCATCCGTTACAAGTGGTGCAATATCCGTTCGATAAGATTCAGGAGGATCTTACTTGTGAGGAGCAAGCTGAGGTGATTTTGGATCGTCAAGAGCGGATTATGAGGAAGAAAACTATTCCGTTTGTTAAGGTTTTGTGGAGGAACCATTCGGAACGGGAAGCTACTTGGGAGATGGAGGAGTCTATTCGAGCAGAGTATTCACATCTTTTTGATAATTAGGTACGTTCATTCTTTTGATTCCGGGGACGAAATCCTTTTTAAGGGGTAGGTAATGTAATACCCAGAAAAAATAATAATAATAAATAACATATAAATTTATTTATTTATTTTTAATATTTTAATTGAACTTTGCATTTTATTTGGGTCAAAGTGGTTATTTAATTTATGTGGGCTAATAAGTATTAATAAGTGATGAATAAATTAAATTAGTAAAATTTGGACCTTAATATTAATTGAACCTAATTAGAAGTTTATTAGAACAAGACCACTTCATTAATAAACATCTATACCTAATTTTATTTCATTATACAAACTGAGGGATAAAAAGGAGAGAGAGACTTGTGTGGCTGCAAAAAGAGAATTAAAAAAATTTGCTATCAAGTGAGAAACAATTCGGGTGAGTAAGTATGGTTTGAAAATTCTTTTGTAGTAGTGATTTTTTTTATTGTTATAATAATGATAATGATGATGAACTAATGTTATATATATATATATATATATATATATATATAAGGAGCGGATCATGTCCGGACTCCCACATTTTTTAAAATGCGAACTTTTTTTTTTTGCTTTTTTTTAAAAACAACTAAAAAAAAGTTTAATATTTTATGGAACTGGAATTTTTTCATAATACAGTGTTTCATAATATAAAAAAGGTCCGAATTTTAAAAAATTCGGAGTCCTGACCGATCGGTTTTGTATATATATATATATATATATATATATATATATATATATATATATATATATATATATATATAGAATAATTTTGAATAAATCAGTAATAAGGAGTTTAAAAAAGAAAATTTATATCCTAAAGTGAAGGTCACTATTATAAAACAGTGATGGTGTATAGTGTGTGTGTGTGTGTGTGTGTGTGTGTGTGTGTATATATATATATTGTTTATATTATATTAACCAACCTATGTTATTTATAAATCAAATTAAAAATTTTGTATACTAATTAATTAATTCTAATGATAAAATTATAAATTTACTTAATAATAAATAAAATAATATTATGTTAGTAATGGTTAGATTTGTAATAAAATTTTATTTTATTTTATTAGATCGACTTGAAGGAGATTAGCATAATCTTATTTAAATTTTGGGTATTACATTGCTTAATTCAGGTACGGATTTCGTACTCCTTCAACGATAATCGTTTACTTTTGATTTGTTGTTTTATTTTTTGTTTAGAAATTAGTTATTGTTTCACATGATTGTTCCTTCTCAAATTCGTGAAAATATTTTGTTTTGACATTGATACTTAGAACTAGTATTTGTACTCATTGAACTTGTCCATCATGTTTAGTATTTATTTTAATCTTTGTAGAAAGTGCGCGTTAATATTTTTTTGGAGACTTCTTAACGATGATTCGTTCAGTTTAACATGTACATATTAGAACCCCTTTGTGTTGATATTGTGTCGCATGCGTTGTGACATGGTATTTTGTTAGAATGTACCGTAGGGTATACCTGAGCTATAACCACCTATGGGGGTACCACAAGCATGTCCTCTTGGCACCAAGGCATGACACCTTCCGTGACGGTGTGATCAGTCCACGGCGTCTCCGTTTTGTGCTCTGGTGGGAGTTGACCATTTGGTGTTTAGTTGTGGGAGGCGTATGGGTCGACCCTAGTTTTTTATTTTGTTCTGTTCTGCGGATTGGTGATGTTTGTGCCAAACACGCCTTCCGATTTTACATGCATTGGATTCGTAATCCAATGTGTGTGACTTGTCTGTATGGCATTATTTGACTTGCGTGTGTGGCAATGTATATTTATATTTTGTTTTGAGCTCGGTATGAAATAACTCCAGCCATTTGCTTCAGCCTAATATTTTGTTGTATTAATTTTGTTTGTTACAATTCAGTTCATTAAATTGAGTTAGTTATCTCAGTTCTTTATTTTATACTCTATATCTGTACTGGTCATTTGACTCATGCTGTGTTTTTCTTCCGACAGGTAATCAAGGGGATTAAGGACAAGTGTGATGAGAGCTCCCTTCTATCCAACATATATATTTTTTTGTTAGGCTATGATACATTAATTTATTTAGACTTGTAATAGTTATTTCAGATTATGGTTTGAACCAGTATGACATTTATTATGGTTTGCCTTATGACATTTAATCATTATGAGATTATTCTTTTGTGGTTTAGAGTTTTGTTATATATTCATCAATTTTGTTGTGTTTTGAGTAACCTCTCTTTCTATTTCGAAAAGAGAGTGTTGTAGTGTTTATATATGAGAATATAATATATTATTAGTAATATAGGTATGATAATTTAAACAGTAAATTTTTATTCAGTCATCATTTAAATAATTCTGGATAAAACAAACATGACATGTCATTATTTTAAGTTATCTCGTGAATAATCTCATAAAAACCAAATACCGTGCTGAAATTATAGGTGGAGTTCCGAGGGGTTTTTTTTTTTTTTTTTGCTAACCACGGCTAAATATTGCAAAGGTATTACAATGGCTTTAGAATGTATATTAGATTTTGACTTTTATAATTTACTCCTACAAAATAATTAAACTCTTGTTAAATTTACAATCTTTTCTCCAAAAATAAAATAATTAAACTCTTTCTAAATTTAGCGAATTAAATTAAGATAGTGTTTAATAAAATTGAGTAATTAATATATGAATGGTTAATATATCTTAATAAATTAGATCATCAGAATAAATATCATCTAAATCTAAAAAACTGTTTGATAACTAAAAAGTATAAAACATCTAAATGACACTATTTAACCATTTTAACCCTACGAGTTATTTAAAAATTTTATTTGAAAAATCTTAAAATTTAAAATTGAAGGAGTACAATATTTATCGAGACTATTTTTGTCCAAAAATTTTAAATTAACTATTAAGAGACAACTCTTAATAGTTAAGATTTGAGTTTTTGTCTTAACAATTAAGAGGCATTAAGAGAAAAAAATTACCAAACAAAATTTACCGAATCAGAGAGCATTCGGACACAAACAAACACAAACAAACACCACCTAAGAAAACTTCTATGAAATCAGTTCTCATGGTTCCACTAGACTCTTAAATTAGGGAATTGATATTTTCACAATGAAAATTGATATTTTTTTCACATTTCTCTCACATCCATGTTAGGTTTATTCACTATTCATATCAGGAGAGACCTGTTGAAATATCAAGTAAGTTGCGAGAAAGTAATTCAATGATGCATGGAAATTCCTAATCTATGAAATATCAGAATTTGATCAGATCATACAGAACGCTTAAGAAAATCTGAAACATATATTGCATAGCAGGAAGCCAAACATTAAGGTTTTTAGGCCTGAATTTCTCAACTTAAAGACATGTCCATGGATAGGATATGTAATTTTTATTTCAACAAACTAGAGACTCGAAAGCTGCTAACCAGTTAAAACCAAGTTAAGGGTGAAACTGCAACCATCATTTACTATTCTTGTAGACTTTTAACATAGTTGCCTAGCAAAAAAATTATTCTCCTTCAAGCTGTCGACGGTTTCCTTTAGGCCATCCTCGAGCGAAATGTAATCGATCCCCAAGCTTTTTGCTTTTCCCTTGGAAACTTGATATGTTGGGACAAACGGATTTTCATCTGCACACCTGCAATTTATATAAAAAAGCATAAATAAAGAGAAAAACTGCAACAATTACTAAATTAGTATGTATATTTATAAATGTATTGTTACAGATAAAAGATAAGAAAAAATCAGAGAGAATATTTCTCATTTTTGTTATGATCCATAATCATAGTGCAGTGAATTTTCAAAGATGGCGCGCGGAGTTTATGTAGCATAAAACATGGAGTATTATATGAAGTAGACTTGGCGGTAAAGTAATACAGAAAAGTGGAAAACCTTATACATAGGAAGAGATTGTGTATTTGGTGGTTAATAATATTATAAATGAGTCACGCTAATCAATACAGAAGCTCTTCTAGAAGATGTTTAAACTTTAAGCAAGATCCGTTCCGGTGATGGAGGGACACTAATTACTGGAAGTGGTTACTAGTTAGTATAAAGTTAATTTTGGTCACTTGACCAAATACAGTATTGACACGCAGGTCGGGAGGTGATTTCTCTCTGCGTGAACACTGTATTGGTCAATTGACCAACTTACGCTCCATGGTAACCTGATCCCTAATTACCACCTAAACACATTACTTTGCATAAAACAAAGTTCAAGTTTCCATAATAAATGAAGTTACAAAATGTGCAAGTTGTAATAAGCTTTTGGCATTGACATTGTATAGCTTAATTCAACCATTATCATTGCTCGGGTAGGCTTAGTCGAGTCGGGTCAGGCTCACGGGCAGCCTGGTTCCTTTACAGCTTTACGTATTGAAGAACATTTATGAAAAACTAGAGAGCATCTCTAATTGAAGTTTGGCTCTCCTCAATTCGGGGTTCTCACCCAGAGACACTAGCATACTTTGAGAGATATAGATAGGGGTAGGAAAAAGCCATTTCCAATATTCGTATTCTCGAATGACTATTAACTGTTATAAATATAATTCTCATAACATAGATCACATGTGGAAACTTAATAGATTAGTGGATTCAGATAGTTCTACTGAAGAAACCCCTAAGAAAGAAGGGTTTAATAAAACAGACTTCAGTAGTTGTAAAAGAGGTAATCACTAGTCTGAATTTATTTGATAAAACAAATCGAGAAAACCACAACTAGTTCAAGTAGAGAGGGATCAATTTTTATTTGTACTGCATTATAAGTAAGTTGGGATTACTTAAAAAATGTGAATACTGATTCTGATTAATGCTTTTGATTATAATCAATTTTAAAAAAGTAGTTTCTGTTTGGCAAATAAAAAACACTTAAATTAGTAATAAGTGAAAAATGTTTGGTATAATTTTTTTTAATCACTTATTTCAAGTGTAAATTACTAAAATGGAATGTTTTGGAAAATAAGTATGGGTAATGGTTGGAATTACTAAAATAATAGGCATAGATTAGTAATATACTTGGTCAAACATGATTATTAGATTTGGCAAATAATGGAGCTTCTGATTATTTCCATAAAAAGTGATATAAGCAATTTTAAAATCAGTTTTCCAAACATTTTTTGCTTCTTGAAACTGATTATAAGTAGGTTTGACTGTTTGTAAGCGATCCCAAACACCATCTATACCTATGGTTGTAAATAAAAACAATAGATTTAAAGTAAATTTTACGGACTTACTTGTCTGGAAGTTGGAGAGAAGGATATAGCTTGCGTAATTTATTAACAAGTTCTGAATAATGTGCAACACTCTCAACTAAACAATATCTTCCACTAGCTGAAGGAATCTCAAATGCTAGAATATGAGCATTGGCAACATCTTTGACATTAACCCATCCAAAGACAGCATTTGGATAGGTTTGTGCTCCTGCATAAGTAAAATGGCATGACCAGATATTTAAATTCAGTCAGTTAAGAAACTTTAGTCCAACATACCAGCAAAATTATATGTCAATTTGTTAATATCACTCTTAGATATCTCATATCAGAAAGTGCTTCAAGACTCTCATGATTACATGGGTAAAGAAAAGAGGAAAGGAGAGGCTTGAAAGAAGTTCCCATCATTTTGTATTATGGAATGGGCAATAAAAAGAAAAGGACAAAGGGCATAGATAATATCTAGGCCCACATTTTCCAGATGGGATGGAGGAAAAGAAAACAGAGAACTCCGAACTCTGAATTCTTAGTCCGTCAAATCAATATCATGCTGAGATAAATATGTTTTGGGGCTGGAGGGAGTGGGAACCGGGAGAAATGGGGCTCTGGGATGGTATGGGACAGAAGATGATCATGGAAATAGTCTGGAATGATAGAGATAATTCACATGAATATGCTATTATAGCAACATCATTCTAGAAGATATACTTCATCAAAGATTACAGTAGTAATTGCAGATAAAGTTGTAAATACATCTTAAGAAAGGGCAAATACCATTAATTAGGTTCAAAATTGCAGCAGCACTTGTGTTCAGAGTTGGCTGTAAAAGAGGGCCAATAACCATTGCTGGATTGATTGTAACCATGTCGATGCCTTTTTCTTTTACAAATTTCCATGCAGCATCTTCAGCTAAAGTCTTTGAAAGCATATACCAAAGCTGGTAGAAGTGGCAAACAAAGAGAAGAGGAGAAAATATTTCAAAATCTAGTGTGAAAAAAGAAAGGGCATTATCAATGTGAATAAAGAGCAACCAAACAAGCACGTTAGAAACAATTCTGACCAAATAGGATAGCTGTTTCCCACTCTACATAGTATGAAATACTAGCAATAAGCTAAGGAAGCCAATAAATGCAATGAATGAAAACGTCATAACGTACAATGAGAATGTGTACAGAAATAGAGGAGAGGAAGAATGACTAACCCCTCCCTTGTCCTACATCAAATCACCTGATCAAATCATTAATGTTCCTCTAGATTGGTGATGGAACGATGATAGGGATCGATGATTTAGTTGCCTTATTTATTTATTTTGTTTATTTCATTATTATGGATTTGTTTTAATTAGTTGGGATATTTTAGTATCTTGTTTTAATTAGTTGGGGTATTTTTGTCTTTTTGGTTTTCAAGTCTAATTTAGGGTTTGTTTTGTTTAAATACCGATGTAATTCTCCTTGGGAGGACATATTCTGGATATACAATTATTATTAGCTTTTCTTATATCGTGGAGGATAGACGTCGAGTTGAAACTCTAAACCTTAGAATTTAAGCGTAGAGTTTAAATTCTAGATTTATTCATACATCAATCAATTGCAGAATGCAGGTCATAATTTGTCCTACATCATTTGTGGTATCAGAGCCCAACCTTGGGAGTCACTGTGAAAACACTGTTCATCGTCAGAAGCTTTACTGAGCAGCCACGCACGAAGGAACCAGACGACTACATCTTTCTCTTCGTCGTCGTCATCAGCAAAGTCAGCCACCACCCGAACCAAGCATCGCCGCCAGATTGACCACTCAAAGATCGTCACCCCCAAACATCGCGACCCACATCGCGACTCAATCATTCTCGTAGAACCCAACCACCGACCCAAACAGTCATCGCAAACGAATCCCAAATCGCAACTGGAAGAAGACACAACAAGAGCAGAGAAACGGAACAGAGAGAGAAAGAAGGGACGAAGCAGAAAAAGAAAGGATAGGGAACCGGAAGGAAATACAAGGGAAGAAGACTTCTTTGTCAAGGCGTTCAGCACACGCTTCGCTCGCCGTTATCGCTGAGATCTCTCGACGTCGCCATCCTCGTCGTCGCTGCTACGATTGTTCGAGAACAAGGGAGGTAACCCTGACCTTTCCTATTTCATACGCTACTTTCCTAATTTGTGAAACACACAGCACTCTGAAGTCTATATTCACTTGCTCAAAGACGACTTTACCCTCATTGCTTCTAGCAAATTCAATTTGCACCCTGATCTGTTCCTTGAACTTGTAATTTTTGCAGTTTTCACCCCGTTTCACATTCCATAATCAGTTAGATCCGGGGAAAAAAAAACGTACAAAAGCTACCGTTAAAATTTTTCGCAAAATATAGGGTAAATACTTCAATTACTTGGATTTTCTTTACCCATTGCATAGTACTAAAATTTTCTAAAACTCGTTTGGTTTTATTCCCTTACACTGCACATTATTCATACTAGTGGGACATCATTTAGTCATGAGCATTTGCCGTAGGTTATAATTTAATTGCTACAATTAATTATCTCAGTATTGCATTTGCATATCATGATGACCCGTAGTGGAACCCAATATGGCCAAACAATGAACGACAAATTAGACCTCTTACTTCTTAAAATGGCTAGTATGGAAACTCGTATGGCTAATTTGGAAAACAGCATGGATGATAGATCTGAGGTACCTGTCATGTTAACTAGGAGGGTTCGAGTTGTTGAGCTACGAACACAACATTTACCTGAGCCTATAGGGGAAAATGCGAGAAATGATGACGTTCCCGTTACTGAAGATATACCTGAGGGAGAGGCTGAGCGAAATAGGCCAAGGGACCATCTTGAGACTAGAAATATTGAGTATCAAAACTTTGAGTCTAGAAATATTGAGTACCCCGAGAGACAAGACCATAGAAATCGAGGCATCAGGTATGGTGAACATAGGGATGATGGCTACCGTGAACCTAGAGATTATTGGTACCGTGGACCTAGGAATGTCGACCCTTATGACCGAGGGTATGATGATGACACTAGAAAAATTAAGGCCGATGCACCTGAGTTTGACGGTAGGTCTGATCCTAATATTTTCCTTGATTGGTTGTCCAGTATGGATAAATTTTTCGATTGGTATGAGATGTCCGATGAGCGTAGAGTTCGTTTTGCCAAAATGAAATTAGTTAAACAAGCGAGTTTGTATTGGGCTAGTGTTGAGAGAGACATCGAGCGTTTGAGGGATCCACCTATTAGGCATTAGACAGAAATGAAAACACGTCTCCGAAAATATTATCTACCCACCGGTCACAATGATAGGATGCTTGAACAGTTGACAAATCTGAAGCAAGGCAATTTATCTGTCTCAAATTATGTCATTAGATATAGGGAGCTAATGGAGTGTTGTGAGCTAGTTGAGGAGACGAGGTTGACCATCATTAGGTTTAAGGAAGGATTGAGAGATGAAATTAAATTCCAAATTTTTCCAACCCAACTCACTTGCCTAGATGATGCTTACCAGGCCGCCTTAGATCACGAATACAGTGTGAAAAGATCCTCTTTTCGGAGAGTGACCCCTTATCCAGGCCAGTTTACTGGACGCTATGCCCCCACAGAGCAGGTCTTTTTCGACACCTCAAGATAATTTTAGGGCTAATAACACCGTGAGTGGACCACATCAGGACCCTAGACTAGGGAAGGGTACTCCAGTACCTAAGCCTACAGTCACTGGCAGAGATAGGTGTTTCGCCTGCAAAGAGCTTGGCCACAAGTTCTTTGAGTGCCCTAACAAACACCAAGTGAGGGTGGTTAATGAAGGGCGTGGTGAGGAAAATGAGCCGAGGGAAGGTGAAGTGGAGGATGAATATTACATGGAGGATGAAGAAGCGGATGTACACCTTGAACAAGTTGATCAATCCTTAAACGTTATGAGGTGCAACTTCGTTAATCCTGACAAGGAGGAAAATTGGAAGAGAACTGCCATATTTCAAACATATAGCAGAGGTGGAGGAATCTCTTCCAAGCTAATCATTGATGGAGGAAGTTGTTTAAATGTGGTTGCCAAGACAGCTGTGGAACGATTGAAATTAAAGGCGGAACCACACCCCCAGCCTTATAATGTTTTTTGGGTCAACAAGACATCTATTCCTGTGACACATAGGTGTTTAGTGCCCATCCACCTTAAGGGATATGAGGAAAAAGTTTGGTGTGATGTCCTTCCTATGGATGTGGCACACGTTCTTTTAGGGCGACCTTGGCTATATGATCTTGATGTGACCCATTATGGGAAATCGAATACTTATGTGTTCACACACAAGGGGCATAAGATTACTTTAGCGCCTGTGAGACCACGAGTGTCTCCTAAGGGTCAACCAAAAGAAAATAATACACCTACACAAGAATCCAAATATCTCCATATCCTCGGTCAGAAGGCCTTTGAGAAAAGTGTGAGGGAGGAGAAGGTTGTGTACGTTGTTTTGGCTAGAGAGATTAGGGACGTCCCTGATAAGAGTAACAATGTTGAATCTAGTGATGTTAGGCAGATTCTCCATGAGTTTGTTGATGTGATGCCTAGTGAGTTACCTAGCAGATTACCACCTCTTAGGATATCCAACATGCCATTGACCTCGTACCGGGGTCTTCTTTACTTAACCTACCCCATTATAGGATGAACCCTAAGGACCAAGAGGAGATGAGACGACAAGTAGGTGATTTGTTGAGAAAGGGTTTTGTGCGCGAGAGTCTTAGTCCATGTGCGGTACCAACCTTGTTTACCCCAAAGGCTGATGGAAGTTTAAGGATGTGTTGTGATAGTCGAGCTATCAATAAAATCACCGTCAAGTATAGGTTTCCTATACCTAGGCTTGATGACATGTTAGACATGATGAGCGGAGCTCGTGTGTACACCAAAATAGATCAACAGAATGGATACCACCAAGTCCGCATCCGCGAAGGAGACGAATGGAAAACTGCCTTTAAGACTAGTGATGGCCTTTATGAATGGTTAGTCCTACCCTTTGGTCTAACCAATGCACCTAGCACCTTTATGAGAGTCATGAATCAGGTATTGCGGTCTTTTATTGGCAAGTTTGTAGTGGTCTATTTTGATGACGTCCTCATTTATAGTCACACTCGAGAGGAACACTTCACTTTCGCCAAGTTCTGTCCACTCTCCAGCGTGAGAAACTTTATATTAATCTGAAAAAGTGTTCCTTCGTGCAAGAATCAGTCATATTTCTCGGGTTTGTTGTCTCCAAAGATGGGGTTTCAGCTGACCCTGAAAAGGTCAAGGCTATTTAAGAGTAGCCAGAACCTTCTAATATACATGAAGCTCGAAGCTTCCATGGACTTGCTACTTTTTACAGGAGGTTCATTAGGGGATTTAGCACCATTATGGCTCCCGTCACCGATTGCTTAAAGAAAGGGGATTTTGTTTGGTCTAAATCGGATGTCAAAGCCTTTGTGGAGATTAAGGACAAGTTGACGCAGGCACCTGTCCTCGCGCTACCAGATTTTAGCAAGGTTTTTGAGGTAGCATGTGACGCCTTAGAGGTAATAGGGGAGTACTTAGTCAAGAGGGTCATCCTGTTGCATTGTTTAGTGAGAAACTAAATGAGGCCCGACAAAGGTATTCTACTTATGATAGAGAGTTTTATGTTGTAGTTCAGGCACTTAGGTGTTGGAGACACTATTTGTTGCCTAAGGAGTTTGTGCTATACTCCGATCATCAGGCACTTCAGTATATAAACTCCCAGAAGAAGTTGAGTCATCGACACTGTAAAATCCTAAATTTTACGAATAAAGATCTAATTTTCTCGAAATATTTTTTTGAATATTATGGTGTGAATTTGAGATAATGTTATAGTTGTGGGTAGTATTTATAAATTTTGCAAAGTATGCAAGTTGTTATATAATATTCGATTGGTCGGGAAATATTCGTTTTAACAAGGAATATTAAATGCAGCGGACAATCATTAGTGGACTCCATTAACGGAATTATTGTCGGATTGAGAAAACGACAAAAATATTTTTATGAAAATAACGGCGGAAGTTTTACTGCTTATCTTGTTGAACTACTCAGTAGTAAAAAGTACGATGTCTGGCGTACGCGCATAGTAGCACACAAGATTGATTATTGATGCTTACGTAAGAAGTCACTCGCTTTTGTTCAATTATTGCTTGATGAATTGTTGCAAGTATCTCACGTTATTTGATTCAATTATTGTCGATATTTTATATATTATTAAATCAATAATTGAGACGACGGGTTATTAATATTATTATTTGCAATATTAACGATGTCTAGAAGTTACACAAGGAGAGGTTTGGTCACCTAATCACGCACTAAATAGGGAGAAATCCTTATTGAAAGCCCCTCTTTCTCGGGAACGACACAGTCGATTAATAATGTGAGTTATAACAATGATGATGAAGTTTTGTTTTATTAGTATTATTAATGTAATAAAATGAAAAACTTTTATATATAAAATGAATACTTTTATAAAGTTATTCGTTTATTAGACTAATAGAATATATTATATTCTATTATGCATAGTGTTTTGCATAGTAAAATCTTTTTATATAAAATGTAATACTTTTATAAAGTTATTTATTTTATTAGACAATAATTAGAATATATTATATTTTATTATGCAGTGTTTGCATAGTGTTTGCATAGTAAAAATCTTTTTATATAAAACAGAATACTTTTATAAAGTTATTCGTTTTATTAGATTATAAATAGAATATATTATATTTTATTTAAAAGATTTTGTTTTATTAGAATATTTTATAGTAAACCAATATGGACCGTCCGTTTAAAAGTAAATCAATCTGGACCGTTCAGGAATTAGTTACTATTCAGTCCATTCTCCTATAAATAAAAGTTCATCCCTTCATTATTTCTTACGAATTCACTGAAACTCTAGAGAGAGAAACTATAGAGAGAAAGAAGAAAAGTATTCTGCTACGTCACTACTCCTATATCCAGTTTGTTCTAAGGTAAGGGATATTATTTGTTGTACTCGTAAGGGGTATTATTTCTTTCGTATTCATGAAGAGAGCTATTGTTATTCCATTCTTTATTATTATGTTAAAATAACCTGTCTATGCGAAATACCGCATACATGGTGAAATTCTTCTATTATTCCATTCTTTATTATTCTGTTGGAATAACCTGTATACGCGGACTACCCTATACTTGGTGAAATTCTTCTGTTATTCCATTTTTTATTATTCTGTCGGAATATCCTGTTGGTGCGAATTTTGCCTAACCTGGTTCCGTTATTTATTATTCTCGTTTAATATCCTCACATGCATGCGCTTCTGCACGACCGATTCCATTCTTTATTATTCATTGAATAACTCACATGCATGCGATCTATCGCGTGCGGTGAATTCTTTTGTTATTCCATTCTTTATTATTCTCGCTGAATAACTCATACATGTGGATTACCACATGCATGGTGAATAATCTTTTGTATTCATTCCTTGTTAAATTGTGAAAATGATCTGTATACGTGGATTATCACATGGCGGGTGAAAATCCATTTGCAGTTTCATATATTCTATTATACTCAGTTGGTTAAAGTTTTGACTTCTATACTCCATGAAATTAGTGGAATATCCTATATTTGCGTTTTATCCAGTATCTTTTCATGGAAATATTCTTCTGAGCATTCTTGAATTTTACTCTACAAAGAAGTATCATGTTGACAGTTTGGACATTATTGGTTCCTGGATAAATTAATTCTTGAACTTGTTTTATTGAATTATTATGTCATTGTCATCATCCTCATGTCTATATTATGTTGAAAGTAATCTGTGGCCTGTAGTGCATAGATGGACTTGGTATGATTATAACCAGGGATTATTCGATATAATCATGACCGTAATGTTACAAATGATGTGGAAAAAGTCCTCATTGGCCCGTAGTGCATTGATGGATAGTTTTTGGTATGATTATGACTATGGATTCTCTTCGGCTAAGGGTGCAAAGATGAATTGTTTTATGGCATAATCGTGACCGTTGATGAAAACACAATGATCTTTGGCCCGTAGTACATGGATAATTCGTGGTCGTGATACTAAATAATATCCTTGGCCTGTAGTGCAGGGATGATTTGATTATGTGGATTATTTATTAAGCTGAGTCTCAGCGATAAAAGTGATGAAAAACCTTTTAAATCATAGAAGATAGTAGATTTTATTCTCTACTTGACTCTTCTAATGGATTGTTTGTCCCGCTGCAGTTAAACTTGATGTCTATTGTATTTTATCAGTTTAACATTGTTGAAGGCTAACGATAATTTATTCTACATTATCTTAAGTCATAATATTTCTTACTGAGCTAGATGAGCTCACCCTTTCCTTCACTGTTCTCTTCAAGAAATGAGAATATAACTGGGACGAGTCAGGGAACGGAGTGACGGTCCAGATGATAGCATTAGTAGTCCTCACTATTCTGTTAAATAGTGTGACAATAAATGTAATGAGGACTCCTTTGAGTGTGGATATTGTCTAGATGACAATATTCTTATTAAAACTCTCAGCTATGTTTTGTCGTATTGTTTACATAACGTTTGTATAATTAAGTTGTATTTGTATTTTGTACCATGTATTTGGCGACTCAAGATGGGTGATGTATACCTATTTTTGGGGGCGTCACAGACACGCTATGTGGGTTGAGTTTCTTCAGGATTATTCTTTTGTCCTAAAACATTGTCGAGGGGTAGAGAACAAAACCGCTGATGCATTGAGTAGGATATCTATTCTCCTTAACACTTTGAGTGTGAAGGTTGTTGGGTTTGAGCGTATTATCCATGAGTATCCTTCTTGTCGTGACTTTAGAGAGACATATAGTGCCCTACAGAATTCTAATGGACCACCCTCAGGCGACTTTCGTATCCATGATGGGTATCTTTTTAAGGGCACCCGTTTGTGTATTCCTAGCACGTCTATGCGTGACCATCTAGTTTGGGAGTTACACATGGGAGAGAGATCGCAGGCCATTTTGGTCGCGATAAGACCATTGCGATTGTGGAGGATAGGTTCTTTTGGCCGTGCCTCAAGAGAGATGTAGCTCGTATTGTTTCCGAGTATCGCACGTGTCAAACCGCTAAGGGTAGGAAGCAAAACACGAGGTTATATATGCCTTTGCCGGTACCCCATGCACCTTGAGAGAATATTAGCATGGATTTTGTCTTGGGGATACCACGGATCCCTAGAGGTCATGATTCTGTTTTTGTTGTTGTGGACCGTTTTTCTAAAATGGCATATTTTATTCCATGCAGCAAAACTGATGATGCTTCACACATTGCATCAATTTTCTTTAGTGAGGTTATGAGGCTACGTGGTTTGCCTTTATCTATAGTTTCTGATAGGGATGTTAAATTCATGAGTTACTTTTGGAAAACCCTATGGAAGAAACTAAATACCATACTTAAGTTTTCCACTGCCTATCACCCACAGACTGATGGTCAAACCGAGGTAGTTAATAGGAGCCTAGGTGATTTGGTGAGATGTCTTATAAGAGATCACGTGTCTAGTTGGGATAGAGTTTTGCCCATGGCTGAGTTTGCTTATAATAGTTCTGTTAATCGCTTCTCTTTAAGCGAGTCCTTTTCAGATTTACACTGGTTATCAGCCTAAGAAGCCTATTGACCTTGTCCCTCTTCCACCTGCATATAGATCTAGTGAGTCTACTGAGACTTTTGCACAACATATTCAATGATTTGCATGCTGAGATAAGATAAAAAATTAATTTGAGCAATGAAAATTATAAGTCTGCCACATATGTTCATCGCAAGTACCAAGAGTTCAATGAGAATGATCAGGTGATGCTTCGACACCGTGTCGAGAGGTTACCTCCCGGTACATGGAAAAAGGTGCATGCTAAGCGGATGGGTCCATTTCGTGTTAAAAAGAAGGTTAGTGCTAATGCTTATGAGTTGGATCTTCCTAGTAATATGAGTATTGGTCCTGTATTTAATGTGTCCGATCTTACTCCATATCATGAACCCTCTACTCCGTTGACCCCAACTTTTACTTCTTCATCTAATAACCATGTTGAGCCTGTACTTGTTCCTCCTTTACCTGTTCCCCCTGCACCTCCTCTTGTTCTTTCATAGTCAACAGATGGTATTGAGGATGTTTTGGATGAGAGGTTTGTGTCGACTAGGCGCGGAGGATATCGCATTGATCTTGCATTGTTAGCGCGTTACGAAGATTTCATTTCGACAAAGTCGAATTTTTCTCAGTCGGGGAGAAATGATGGGGATCGATGATTTAGTTGTCTTATTTATTTATTTTGTTTATTTCATTATTATGGACTTGTTTTAATTAGTTGGGATATTTTAGTATCTTGTTTTAATTAGTTGGGGTATTTTTGTCTTTTTGATTTCCAAGTCTAATTTAGGGTTTGTTTTGTTTAAATACCGATGTAATTCTCCTTGGGAGGACATATTCTGGATATATAATTATTATTAGCTTTTCTTATATCGTGGAGATATTTTCTAGAGTTGATCGGGTAGAAACTCTAAACCCTAGAATTTAAGCGTAGAGTTTAAATTCTAAATTTATTTATACATCAATCAATTGCAGAATTCAGGTTAAAATCTGTCCTACATCAAACGAGGCTACGTGCCAACAAGAGTTATATCGAAAGGTACGCGGAGCCAGAGAGCAAATGGTAATCTGAAGCTTGTATCATCTCCCAGAGGTTATAATGTAGCTTTCAAACTTCTATTAACTAGCTAAATCACTTTGTAAGAAACCAATTTGTGTACTGTATTCTTCGCTAAAAAAGTAAACTTGGCTTCTGCCTATGATGATCATTTTGATGTTTCAAGTTCAATCACCCAGGTCACTGACATAACCCATATTTTGCAAATCGAACGAGGGACTTCATTCAACTGAGAAATATGAAATTCACAACGCACTTCAATGTTAAAGTTCGTATTATTACCGTGAAGAACATTGTCCAAGGGGATTGGAGGCTTATGAGGAATCAAAGTGGTAGACTGTTTCCATTTCATGGATCTTGGTGTCAAAGTCAACTCAATTTAGAAGAGCTCAAGTGCAGTACTCGAATAACAGAAGCTAGAATTATTATTCTCTTCTCCCATGTGTTGTGCATTCTTTGGGGAATAAAGTGGCCACCTATAAAAGACTCTAGAAGTAGGGATGTTTTAGTTTTGATTTATTTTAATTCTCTTAATTTACGCAACTCACTAGAAGGCTACTAGATCTGGGCCCATATAGAGAAACTCTGAAAACAGAGAGATTTGCCACATTAGAATCTTATAAACAGAGATATTTCCACTACTTAGTTTGCAAATAGCATATATAAAGGTCAACTCATTCGCCCGGTATAAGATATTCTAGATCTACCGGATGTTCTGATAAAGTATCAATGCCTAGATATAAGTGTGTACAGTTTGTTCGTAAATATAGCAAATATTAACGTTAAGTCCTTAGCTAGTTCTACAGAATGCTTTGTAGAAGGATAAATGCCTAGTTATAAGCTTGTATAGTTATCTTTTAGAAGATAATTCCATATATGAGTTTTTGTCATCCACCTGTTTCACTAAGGTTTTAAAGTAATATCAGCAAGTGAGCTCTACTCTAGTAAGCTGCTAGAGACTGTAGAACAGAAAAGGCTTCTACTTACAAGACTTCTTTCTCTGGGATTGAGGAATGACGTTTCAATGCAATAATTCTAATACAATAAATTTTTCGAATTAAACTTTAATATAATCAATTTTTTCTTACTGCAGGAACCATGACTTGAAACCTACACATGACCTTTTAAGGGCGAGAGATACAACTTCACGTGCTCCTATTTCTAAGATAAAAAGCTACCCACCTTCATTTCCTTGCAGACCTCCGGATCTGAAAACCATGTCTCATCAACTACAACATCAGGAGTCCGAGGCCTACCATTGCACAAAACTGCTGCTAGAGAAGAAGTCAAAACCACTCTTTTGACTGATGGAGCTTTAACACATGAGCCAAGAACATTAAGTGTTCCCTTCAGCGCAGGATCGATCAATTCTGTCTGAAATGAGAAGAGATGCAGTTGTGTCACTAACTTCAATATTTGTACTCAAGACACTTTTAGGGCATGTCCTAATTCTAACAATAATATTTGAAAACCTATTACCTTTAAAAGAACTTTGAAATCTGTACTTACATACTTCTGGGACTTTTCACTCCCTCGTAAATAATGCATATGAAAAATACATGTACAAACAACAATACAAAAAGAATATCGAGAGGACCTGTGGATCATCGACTGCATGGGTAAAAGGAGATGCTGTATGGAAGACACCTTCACAACCATTAACCGCAGCATCAAAGGAACCTTCTTCCAATAGATTTGCCTTGAACAAGTGAAGTCTATCCTTAGCTCCATCAAGTAAAAGCAAGTGGTCTGTTTTCTTTGGATCATCTAAAGAAGATAGACAGAAGAATTCCCATTACTTTTGGTAGTTATTTAAGATTAATATGATAAAGATGTTTCCTTTAATGTTGGAAGAATTTTTTTACATCACCCCGATTCTTTCATAAGTACATAGTGTGATGTGCTTGTAGACGTGTCTCCCATTTTCTTTACCTAACAAGAGGGTAAGGATAATATTTGGAAAATGTGTATTTTTATTTGCGCACATTAATAGATAACCCTACAAAATAAGGACAAACCATAATTGAGAATTCATCTGATTCGTTGGTGAATTCTAGATACACTTGTTATCTACAAAATTACACTAGCATGACAACCCTGGAAAAGAAAGAGCTGAAAAATGAAGAGAGCCATTTTTTTGTGAACACGATGTTGTAAAATGATGTTGCTAATTGTTTTTATAAGTAAATATAATGAAATGATGTTGCTAATGTACGCTGCAAAACTTTCACGAACATAAACAAGAATACGTATATACGAACATATATAGAACAATCATTTTCTCGATAAAGTTTCAGCTTGTGCCAAAACTTCTCAACTTTTAATAGAAATCCAACATACTCTTTTTTAAAAAATAAAATATACTTTAATACCTAGTATTAAATCTCATTGTCCACTGTAGAGGAAAATTCAAGACCTTGTAAAAACCATCATACATTTAAGTTAAATAAGTACTTATGTGACTTGGCTCTTCTAAAGTATCCTAGGGTTGGCATTTACTTCAACCTCATGAGAAAGGGAATAAATAAAATTGAAAGGGTTGGTGTACCAAACATAGAGCAAGTGCTTAGTTTACCAACTTACATTTCAAGCCAAGAAGATGCCTACAAACATTACATTCATATTACCTTTTATTTTTCTGTACATCTTCTAATTCTCAAGAAATTCATCACATAGGAAGGCAGGGGCAGATCCATTAAGGGGGCAACATAGGCAGCTGCCCCTGCTGGATTTTTTTTTATAGGTATAGGGTAGGGACAAATATATAAGTGAATAAATTTAAGGGAACAAATTAATGAAAGAGTTAAATTTGGAGGGAAAAAAATATTCATTCATATTCTAAATACAAGTACAAACAAACGTATATTCATTCTACTTCTGTCTTCTAAATTGTATCTAAATATTTTTTATTTAATTTTTTTTAGTTTAGATTATGAATATTTATTGCAATTTGTAAACATTATTATGATCAGTTAATATTATGATTAGTTCAAGTTTTCTTTATTTAACTTCAATAAAAAAAATTAGTTAAAATCCGTCCCTGCTGAGAAAAATTTATGGATCCGCACATGCAGAAAGGTATAAGTCATCAAATATTTATTTATTAGTGATTACCAATTAATAGTCTCTCCTTCTTGAAATAAGATCTCTGTTTGACTTTCTCACTTTTTTTCCTGATAATTTTTTCTCGATAATAGATTTTGTTGTAATTTTTTCCTATAACAAATTTTAATCTTGGATTTAAATGAGAAAATTTATTGAACCATATTATGTATATCAATTAACTTGCTGAATCTAATAGAAAAGTACTAACTTTTACACAGAAACACAATAACTTTCTTGGAGCCTATACAAGGGATTATTTGTGGAGTAATTTAACTTAAAAAAAATTGAGAACTGAATGAAAATCCTGAACACATCTTTCCTAAACCATTACCTATTGTATCCACCCACCAATGCTTTGACCGAACTAAATTTTATTGACATGCAAGGCAAATTTCAAAAGGGTATCTGTTATTATCTACAAAAACTATAATAATCAACACAATTAGAAACCCAATCGACCAAAACCCATTAATTAGGATATATACATAAATAATTTTCTTAAAAAAAATATTGATTTTTAACGTAATTTAGCTCTAAAAAGTACAGACTAAACATATCTAAGAATTGAAAGGGAAAAAAAATCCTCAAGACATATTTAGTGTAATACCCGGTAAAATAAATAAATAAATAAAAATTGAATAATAAAAATTATTTTGTTTTAAAACATATTAATTGGACATTGTTTTTTATTTGGGTCAAAATAGTCATTGAACTTATGTAGGCTAATAAATATTAATAAGTGTGGATAAATTTAATTGATAAAATTGAGCTTTAAATACTAATTGGGTCTAATTTAAAATTGTGTAATTTTTAAAATCCTATTAAAATTTGAAGGATTAATAAGATCTATTAATAAATAAATAAATAAATAACCAAAACCTAACCCTCTTCACGATGTATCTTATTAGACGAACTGGAAAAAAAAGAAGAAGAGAGGAACGACGCTGCTACGAAGAAAGAAAAATGAGAGATTGAATTGTACTTTGTATGAGATAAAAAGGAACAAGAATTTGATATCTAATTTCGGATACAACATACAAGTAAGTTACATATATATATGTCTCTTACAATTTTAAGTCAATGATACCTGTGAATGAAATTTTAGATTCAATCATGAAATTTCGTAAAGCGTGTAATGTCTTATACTAACATTTATATGATTCTATAATATATAAACTAAAGGAATGTAGTATATGATTATTACTAGTATAGTAGTATCCTGTAAATATATGTAGATATATTTATACTAATTAATGATGAAGATGCCATGTCAGGCAAATAAATGACAAACTAATTTTTTTAAAGTATACATGGATGATGGTTGCTGTAGCTTCTGTTCAGATTAATTAGTTAATTGATATATGTCTACTAGCAGAACAATAAAGGATAAGAATTATTAGGTTTAATAATATAATTAACATTAAGGTTATAAGTTAATTATAAATTATTTATTCTTTTCATTAGTTTGGACAGAGGAAGTTAACGAGTCGAATTTGGAATAGAAATTTTTGAGTATTACATTACTTAATCCATGTACGGATTCCGTACTCTTTCAGCGATAATCCTTTACTTTTGATTTGTTGTTTCGCTTTTCGTTTAGAAATTAGTTATTATTTCACATGATTGTTCTTTCTCAAATTCGTGAAAATGTTTCGTTTTGATATTGATACTTAGAACCAGTAATTGTACTCCTTGAACTTGTTTATCATGTTCAGTATTTATTTCGATCTTTGTAGAAAGTACATGTTATATTTTTGGAGACTTTGTGTTGATAATTCGTTTCAGTTTAACATGTACACGTTAGAACCCTTTTGTGTTGATATTGTGTCGCATGTGTTGTGACATTATATCTTTGTTAGAATATACCGTAGGGTATAGCTGAGCTATAACCACCTGTGGGGGTACCACAAACATGTCCCCTTGGCACCGAGGCATAACACCTTCCGTGGCTGTGTGATCAGTCCACGGCGTATCCGTTTTGTGCTCCGGTGGAAGTTGGTCATTTGGTGATTTGTTATGGGAGGCGTATAGGTTGACCCTAGTTTCTGTTCTGTTATGTTCTGCAAAGTGGTGATGTTTGTGTCAAACATGCCTTCCGATTTTACATACATTTGGATTCGCGGTCCAATGTGTGTGACTTACCTGTGTGGCAGTATTTAACTTGTCTGTGTGGCAGTATTTGACTTGCCTGTGTGGCAATGTATATTTCTATTTTGTTCTGAGCTCGGTATAAAATAACATCCAGCCATTTGATTCAGCCTATTATTTCGTTGTGTTAGTTTTGTTCGTTTCGTTTCAGTTCATTTAATTAAGTTAATTATTTCTTTTCATTATTCTTTTATTCTATATTCGTACTGGGCATTTGGCTCATACTGTCTTTTTCTTCCGGCAGGTAATCAGGGGAATCAAAGACAAGTGTGATAAGAGCTCCCTTTTATTCAAATGATTTCGATATATTGTGTTTAGGTTGTGATAGATTACTTTGTTCGGAATTCTAATAATTATTTTAGATTGTGGTTTGAGCCAGTTTGGCATTTATTATGATTTTGTGGTATTTATCAGATATTAAGGGCTATTTTTTTGTGGCTTTGAGCCTTGCTATTAAATTCATCAGTTTTGTTGTGTTTTGAGTAATCTTTCTTTCTATTTCGGAAAAGGATCAAATTTCAAAAGGGTATTCATTGTTATCTACAAAAACTACAATAATCAACACAATTAGAAACCCAATTGACCAAAACCCCATTAATCTGATGATCACAGTCAATAAACAAACACACATTCATCAAAAAAATGATAACACGTGAGAAACCCAATTGACCAAAACCCATAAATCTGATGACCTTTAATGCGATTGTCACAGCCAATAAACAAACACACATTCATCAAATGATAACAAATTATAAACCCAGTTGACACGAAAACCCACAAATTGAAACCTATACATACAAACCCATCCATCAAAAACAAACCCAAATAAAAAAAACGAAATTGTGTGTAAGAGAGAGAAAAAGACTGACTGGGATCACGAACGGAAGCTTTGACAGTGTATCCACGTTGAAGCAAGAACTTTACGAGCCACGAAGCTATGTAACCGGAGCCTCCGGTCACGCACACTGTTTTCCCCACTCCGCTCATTTTCCTTTTCCGATCTCTCTCTATAATATCTTCAATCGGATTTTGTGGATATGGATTTTAGTGCGGCTTTTGAGTAGTGGTAGTTTAGTGCGATTTATCCGTTCATAATCAGCCAAAAATTGATGTTTGGATTAGATAAAGAATACTCCATCCGTTATTACTATTTTGGTAGTCCCATATTAATTTCCTTTTAATAACCAAGTTTTTACATATTTTTTTTTATTATAATCGTAGCATTAAATATTTTATATTTTTTTTATTCTAATTCTCTCAATATTTAATAAGTATGGAGAAACAATATTTTGAGAATAGTTAGAAAGTCACTCTCTCACCTACATTAATGACATATTATTATGGGCAATTTTATCATTTCATTCTTATTCTTAATATGCGTGAAAAGTCCACCAGAATTTTTATCCTGAGACGGAGAGAGTATTAAATAAGGCAAAAACCGTGCAATTACGTAAAAATATAATAGAGTTTTATTTAATTTTGGAGATAAAATTAAAGTTTAAAAATTTAAAAACTAAAAATCACAATAAAAACTTATATAAATAAAAGAGCAAAAAATTACTTTCATTACTCTCCTATTATAATAAGAGAGATAATAATGCCTCCCTCACACGAAAATAGTATTATTTACAAAATTTACTCTTTTTTGTTTTAAAATTAGAGATATATTATAATTTTTAAGGTTAATTTATAAAATTTCAATTATAATATTAACAAAAATTTCTTAAAATTTTGATAATAACAAATATAGTAAATTAGTGGTACTTTTAGTTAATTAATAATAATTATAGCTATTTATGTTATTACTATATTTTTAACAAATATTAATAATATATTTAAAAACTAAAATTCTAAATTCTAAATTACTAATATATAAGTACTTTTTGTAGAATAAATAAATTTTAAAAGGCTTTTTCTTTAAGTCTCATTTTTAAAGAATACACTACAATCTCATCGTTAATTACACATAATGCTGACTTGTAACGACAAAATAATGTACACAATTTTAAACAAAACACTTCCAGGTATACTTAAATAAGCAAAAGTAATTCTCCAGTCGTAACTTTTACCAGAATGTTGACGTGTAACGACAAAATAATGTATTTATATTTTAATGCATTTTAAGTCAATTTAATTGTGCTTTCTTATATATAACAATATATTTAAATACTATAAGCATATATATACTACTTAAAATAAATAAAATTCACTACAAATTACTATACTACACATAAATAATTAATCTCATTAATTAAATAATTAAATTTAATAATTTACTCAGATAAAATAGTTAACTAGGTCTGACAAAATATGATTATGCGTTGATTTTGGTTTATTAAATTTGGTTATAGTTTCATTTAATAACTAAAAATACATTATTTATTTTTAATATGGGTTGTGTGGGTTGAAACCATATAGTTAGGCCTGACAAAATATGGTTATGAGTTGGTTTTGGTTTTCAAAATATGGTTATGGTTCCATTTAAGAACTAAAACTATATTAACCATTTTTAATATGGGTTGTGTGGGTTGGAACTATATGGTTATGGTTCAAAACCATATTAACCATTTTAAGATGTTTTGACTTTTAAACATAATTTTTGAAAAATAAAATTGTGACCGTCACAATTAAATTAATTAAGTAATAATATGATATAAAAATTATTAATATAAATAATAAAATGCTAAAAAACTATACTAATAGAATTAGAAAGAGACGTAATAGCAATATTAGACTAAAATATGCGTTCTTGCTCAATAAATTTCAGAAAGTCTCGAGTATTATTAGAAAGAGGAGAAAAATATGTTTAGCTCTATAATTTTATTTTATTTTTATTTATTTTTTGTTAATTTTACTTCTTTATTATTTATTTTTCCCACTTCCACATTTAGGGCCCAAAAGAAAATAAATATAAAAACAACAGTATACTGGTGGTTTTTACATAAATATGGTATTTTCACGCAATTTTATTTACATAGAAAATAGATGGAACTCAAATTTATTTGAGTAAATCTTGTGTGAAAAAAAAAATCAATTTTCATGTTTGATTCGCATCAAATTAATATCATCTCGTAATTCAATAAATTGTTACATTTATATAATATCTTTTAGTTATTTTTTAGTTATTGCATTTATATAATATCTTTTTTTTAGTTTAATTCACTAATTACATGTATTAACTCATTATAGATGTAATAAGATTACATCGATTTAAATATTTTTCATTAAGTCAACAGATAGATATTAATAACTTGTAAAAAGACAAAACACTAATAATTATAATTGATTTAAGATTTTGAGTTATCATTTACTTTATATATTGCATACATTACGCATTTAGTAAATCAAGCACACTTTATAAAGTGATATAGTAATATTATAATTATTATGCAAATACTAAGTACGAAGTAAATAAATTTGTCTAATAATTTATTACCATTACATTATAACTCTACTACATTACATAGATTATAATAAAACTATTTAGTAAACCAAACTATACATAAGTTTAAGAGAATTTTATTAATTCAAAAGTTAAATAACTGACATCATTAAAAAGAAAAATTATAAAAAGGCAGAAAAATCTTACTTCTAAACATAAAACAAGTGAAATTAAATTGTCCTGTTTTTTTTTTCTCAACAAAAAATTGCTCTGGGTCGACAGCGAAGAACAAGATAAGGAAGGGTCGACAGCGAAAAAAAATGAGAAAAGAACGTTTCGATTTGGATCGGAATGGAATATGGATTAAAAAATGGTTAACCAGTTCAGAAGTATATTTGTTTTAAAAAATATGGGTCCAAACTTTAACCAACCTGAATAAATAAAAATGGTTAACCAACCCATTTGGTTCCAGTTAATATGGTTTGACCCAACAGTTAACTAACTATATTGTCAGGTCTACATATAGTTATGGGTCAAATATAGGTCAACTCATATTTCAAATTTTAAAATTACCATTATTATGGTTCAATTAAATAAATTATTTATCATATTTAATTTCTATATTCCTTCACCCTCTATTTTTAATGTTTTATACATTATTTCTCTCTCTAAAAATATATATCCTCTCTAAAAATTTTAGATTTTCACTTTACAAAATTTTATACATTCTATCTCTAATGTTTTTAAACTTCCTCTCACTAAAATCTATAATATTTTCTCTCTAAAATCTTATTACATTTTCTCTCTCTAAAATCTTATTACACTCCAAAATTTATACACGTTTTTTTTGTCTCTCTCAAAGTTGTATACATTTTCCCTTTCTAAAAATTATATTAATCACCTAGTTGTACATTTTTATACACAATTTTTGTATAAACTTTCTCTAATATTTGTGAAGGATTCTGAATTTGAAAAGTCAAATCCAAATTTGAGAAGTTAACAACTCCACAATTCTTAGTAATGAGACTTAGAGGGTGTATTTGTAAGACCCCAATTTTTTGAATAAAGATGAATTTTCTATAAATATCATTTTTGAATATTATGGAGTGAAATTGATATAATGTTATAGTTGTGGATAATATTTATAAATTTTGCAAAGTATGCAAGTTGTCAGATTATATTCGATTGGTCGGGAAATATTCTTTTTGTCAGGGAATATCCGTACGACGGCACAATCATTGGTGGACCCCACAATGGAATTATTGTCGGATTAAGAAAACGACAAAAATATTTTATGAAAATAACGGCGGAAGTTTTACCGTTAACTGTTGAAACACCCTTAAGTGTTAAAAGTACAAGAATCTGCATGGTTGCATAGTAAGACGCTTGCAGATTGATTATTGATGCTTACGTGAAAGTCACTCAATTTTGCTTATTAGTTGGACCCCATTTACCCATTTTTCAAAATAATCTAGGAAGTTATTCAAGATATATATATATATATATATATATATATATATATATATATATATATATATATATATATATATATATATATTGGTGGGGGCATGAGTGGGGCTAGTGTTGCCTACATGTTGGTAGAAAATGGGATGTCTCTTTGATGGTGGGAGAAAAGGGTCGGAGAGGAGTTAGCATTATTAGTGTTATTAGCATTATTAGTGTAATATGATATATTATACATATATGCAAACTTTGTTGACAATTAAAGGTGAAGGAGAATCAGATCACGGGAGTGTATCCCGTGAGATTTGTAACACATGCTATATATATATATATATATTTAATATATATATAATATATTTTATTTAAAAGATTTTGCTTTAAATATGGACCGTCCGATTAAAAGTAAACTAATCTGGACCGTTCATGAATTAGTTACTATGAAATCCATTCTTCTATAAATAAGCTCATTCCTTCATTATTTCTTATGAATTCAATCGAACTCTAGAGAGAGAAACTATAGAGAGAAAGAAGAAAAGTGTTCTCGCTACTTCACCACTTCTATATCAAGTTTCTTTTACTGGTAGTGGGTATTATTTTTTCATATTCATGAAGAGAACTTCATTATTTCATTCTTTATTATTCTCGCTGGAATAACTCAGATACGTGGTCTACCCTATACTTGATGATTTCGTTGTTATTCTATTCGTTATTATTCTATTGGAACATCATGTTCAATGCTTTTTTCTGTGGGACCGGTTCCGCTTTTATTATTCTATCATTGAAATATCCCGTCTGTGCGCTTTTACTCCTGGACGGACTCGATTCCGTTATTTATTATTCGTTGAATAACTCCGCCTATCTAAGTACCGCATGCATGGTGATTTCATTGTTATTCCATTTTTTATTATTCATTGGAATATCTTGTTCACGTTTTATATATACCACACTCGGTTCCGTTATTTATTATTCTGCTTGGAATAACTTTGCCTATGTGAAGTACCGCATGCATGGTGATTTCGTTGTTATTTCATTCTTTATTATACTCGGGTTGGTTAAAGTTTTGACTTCTATACTCCATGAAATTAGTGGAATGTCCTTGATATTTCATGCTTCATCCAAAGATCTTTTCATGAAAATATTCTTCCGAGCATTCTTGAATTTTACTCTACAAAAAGAAGTATCATGTTGACAATTTGGACGTTATTAGTTCCTCGATAAATTAATTCTTGAACTTGTTTTATTGAATTCTTATATCATTATCATCATCCTCATGTTTATATTATTTTTAAAAGTCATCTGTGGCACAGAAGTGTATAGATGGACTTGGTATGATTATGACACTGGATTATTCGATAATCATGATCGTAATGTTACAAATGATGTGGAAAAAGTCCTCATTGGCCTGTGAGTGCATTGATGGACAATTGTTGGCATGATCATGACCATCGATGAATACACAAATATCCTTGGCCCGTAGTGCATGGATAAATTGTGGTTGTGATACTAATGAATATCCTCGGTCAGAAGTGCAGGATGATGTGAATTATTTATTAAGTTGAGTCCCAAAGAATAAAAGTGATGAAAACCTTTTAAATCATAAAAGATAGTAGATTTTATTCTCTACTGACTCTTTTAATGGATTGATGTTCATTCGCAGCTTAAACTTGATGTCTATTGTATTTTATCAATTTAACATCTTTGTTGAAGACTAATGATAATTTATTCTCGCATTATCTTAGTTATAATATTTCATCGGGCTAGTTGAGCTCACCCTTTCTTTCACCGTTCTCTTCAAGAAATGAGAACGTAATGGGACTAGTCGGGGAACCTGAGTGATTCGGTATTAGATGATAGTATTAGTAGTCCTCACTATTCTGTTAAATAGTGTGACAATAAATGTAATGAGGACTTATTTTGAGAGTGGATATTGTCTAGAAGATAATATTTGTATTAAAACTCACAACACTCTTATTGTATATTAAAGATTGTATTTGTATTCTATACCATGTATTTGGCGACTCAGAATAGGTGATGTATACCTATTTTGGGGGCGTTACAATTGGTATCAAAGCTTAGGGATATGATCCCTGGCTAAGATGTGAGACAAGAACTAGGAGGGGAGAGACGGGGAATTCCTTCGCTAGTATGATCTACCTAAGTTTATTTGGTATTTAATTGGTCGGTCAGAATATAGGGATAATATGTGATATGTTAATTAACCCTTGTTTTGTGGCAGTATTTGAAAATGGCATCCGAGAATGTTGAGATTTGCAATGGAGCACAAGAGACTCAAACAGATCAATATTCAGGATAATGTTCATCAGGAAGGCGACAATCCTCAGGCAAACAACAACACTGAACAAATGATAAACGATGAAATGTTTAGAGGCTTTATGTAATTCATGCAACATCAGGCAAGAGCGGCTCCTCATACAAAATGCGGTGGGAAACACCGCAACTCTCGACGGCCACCGCTAATCGCCAAGGAACTGGGACCACCAGAGTTTTTCGGAGAGCCAAAACCACTTAAGGTGGAGACGTGGATAAAGCAGATCTGCAAGATATTTGATGTCTTGGGATGCTCCGAGGAGCAAAAGGTTCCCTTTGCCACCTTCATGTTAAGCGTGGCAGAGGCATTCTCGGTGGGAATCAGAAACGTACTCAACTCCGCAACACCAAGATGACTTGGGAGAAATTTCAAGAATCGTTCAACAAAGAGGTAGAGTTCATTAAGCTGGAGCAAAACAACATGACCGTATCGCAAGACGGGCCAAGTTTGCCGAAGTTGTCCTTGGTTTGGTCCCATTTGGTTGATAATGAGGAGAGAATGACGCGAATGTTTCTAAGAGGTTTGAAACCCGAGATACGCCAATACCTTATCTCTCATAAACTGTGTTTGTATTCGATGTTGTTAATAGGGCTCGCTTATTGGAGCGATAATGAGTCAACCCAACCTAAAGAGAGCAAATGAGCAAAAATGATAATACCAATGATAATACCATCAAGCAGCGGTGACAATAAGCGTGGAGGAATCAACATGCCGTAAATGGTAACCACTTCTATGGGTAATCATGGCCAAAACAATAAGAATGGAAATTTCAAGAAGAGGAGATTCAACAATGATGGAAAACGTCAACATCAAAGACTGTCGTTAAGGAAGGAGAACGACCACATATCATATGCTTCAAATGTGGAGGGAGGACACATCGCCTAAACTAGCTGATGCCTCCAAAGCATGTTACAATTGTGGAAGAGAAGGTCACCGCCCGATTTTGTCATTCACCAAGATAAGTTCAATTAGGATGGAGGCACCAAAGGACGCCCAAAAAGTCAAAGCCAAGAAGGTGCAAGGGAGAGCGTTTGTTGTGACCTCCCGTAAAGCAAGGAACCCGAATGAGGTCATCACATGTAAAGCTTATCATAAACTCTAGCGAAGTATATACCTTATTTGATACCGGTTCTACCCATTTTTTTATTTTTCCTACTTGCGCTCAACGTTTTAATTTGACTCCGGAGAAATTGGACTTTGACTTATCTGTTGAAACTCCGTTGGGAGAAGCCTTCATTACATCCACTGTTTATAAGTCTTGTTTGGTTCAAATCGGTACCCTCACATTACCTGTCGATCTTATTTCATTTAAAATACTTGCATTTGACGTAATTCTAGGGATTGATTGGTTAACTACTCATCATGCAAAAATTGATTATTTTTGTAAGGTTGTTAGCTTTCATATTCCTAACCAACCTATTATGCGAATTCAAGTAACCAAACTTTTAAAATCAATCACTGTCATCTCAAGCCATAAAGCTATTTGTTTATTGAAAAACGGATGTCAAGCTTTCTTAGCTCATGTCACAGATCTAAACAAAAATACGCCGCTTTTGAATGATATTTCTATTGTTAATGAATTTCCCGACGTATTCCCCTCAAGAACTTCCCCCTACTACCCCAGGCGTGAAATTGAATTTTGTATCGACCTTGAACCCGATACAAAAAACCTATTTCCAAAGCCCCATATCGAATGGCTCCTATTGAACTTCAGGAATTAAAGACACAACTGCAGGAATTGTTAGACATTGGCTTTATTCGTCCTAGTACTTCTCCTTGGGGTGCTCCTGTTCTATTCGTGAAGAAGAAATATGGGAGTATGCGACTTTGTATTGATTATCGGGAGTTGAATCATGTCACCATCAAAAATAGGTACCCATTGCCACGTATTGATGACCTATTTGACCAGTTGCAAGGCGCCAAATTCTTTTTAAAGATTGATCTTCATTCTGGATATCACTAATTGAAGATTAGAATCGATGACATTCCAAAGATGACTTTCAGAACTCGGTACGGGCATAATGAATTCCTAGTCATGTCTTTTGGATTGACCAATGCTTCTGCTGCCTTCATGGATATGATGAACCGAGTATTTAAGGAATATTTGGATCACTTTGTGATCGTCTTTATTGATGACATCCTTATTTATTCCAAAAGTCGTGAAGATCATGAGCAACACTTAAGGCTGATACTTCAAAAGCTTCGTGAATATAAGCTTTATGCCAAGTTGAAGAAATGCGAGTTCTGGCTTGAGGAAGTAGCATTCCTTGGGCACGTAGTATCAAGTCATGGAATATCTGTTGACCCAACAAAGATTGAAGCTATTCAAAGCTCGGAGCAACCCAAATCAGTGACCGAAGTGCGTAGCTTTCTCGGCTTAGCTGGTTATTATCGGAGATTCGTGGAAGGATTTTCTCGAATCGCTACTCCATTAACTCAGCTGACTCGGAAAGATACAAAATTCGGTTGGAGCGAAGAATGTGAGAAGAGTTTTCAAGAACTCAAGAGGAGACTTATTTTAGCACCTGTTCTGATAATACCATCTGGCTCGGAGGGATTTGTCATCTACAGTGATGCTTCGGGCAAAGGGTTAGGATGTGTTCTCATGCAACATGGGAAAGTCATAGACTATGCCTCTCGACAACTCAAAGAATATGAGAGGAATTATCCTACTCACGATCTAGAGTTGGCAGCTGTTGTATTCGCACTAAAGATTTGGAGGCATTACTTGTATGGGGAGAAAGTGGAGATCTTTACGGATCATAAAAGCCTCAAATATTTCTTCACTCAAAAGGAACTCAACATGCGACAACGACGTTGGCTCGAACTGTTGAAAGATTATGATCATACCATCCAATACCATCCTGGCAAAGCGAACGTGGTAGCTGACGTATTGAGTAGAAGATCATATCGCGGCACGAAAAGCGATATTGTCAACGCAAAGGCCCATTTTGTGTGACTTGCAAAGGATGGAGATAGAGTTAAAGACTCCAGGGACCCATGTGATGATGACAAACATACAAGTAGAACCGACTTTAATTGATAAAGTTAATGATGCTCAAACTACAGACCTGGAGCTGATGCGTATGAGGAAGAAAGTGCAAGAACGTGCTATGCCAGAAGCAAGAATCGATAAAGAAAGAATACTTCGAGTCAACTCCAGACTTTGTGTTCCTAACGACCCTGAGTTAAAATATAAAATCATGATGGAGGCACACAACACACCGTTTGCAATCCATCTTGGGAGTACCAAAATGTATCATGATATTCGACATACATTTTGGTGGAACAATATGAAGAGAGAGATAGCGCTGTTTATCTCAAAGTGTCTAACTTATCAACGAGTCAAGGCGGAGCATCAAGTACCAAAAGGTCCATTGCAACCACTTGAAATTCCGTAATAGAAGTGGGAGCACATTACCATGGATTTCAAGCATCGGTCTTCCCAAGGTTTCTCAAGGCATAGATGCAATTTGGGTCATTGTTGATAGATTGACCAAGTCTCGCTCATTTCTTACCAATACAAGAAACTATACACTTGAACGCCTTGTTCAGATGTACATAAACGAGATTGTAAGATCGCATGGTATGCCAAGATCCATAGTTTTCGATCGAGACCCAAGATTCACTTCACGATTTTGGGTTAGTTTACAAAAAGCTATGGGTACGGATTTTACGATTTAGTTCAAAGATATCATCCTCGCATTTTGACGGACAATCGTAGAGGACTATTCAAACTCTGAAGATTTATTAAGACTCGGTCCCTTGACTTCAAGGAAGTTGATAAGTTATTACCATCGGTGGAGTTTTTCTACAACAACAAGCTTATCAAGCAAGTATCGGCATGGCTCCATTTGAGGCGCTATATGGAAGAAATTGTCGCTTCCAAAGATCTTTGGGATGAGGTGGGTGAAGCAACGTTGTTGGGACCGAGTTGGTACGCATGATGACTACGGAAAAGATTCAAACGATCCGACAACGATAAAAAATCTCACAAGATCGATAAAAGAGTTATGTTGATCTTCATCGAAAGGACGTGGAATTCGATATCGAGATCATGTGTTGTTACGTGTTGCTCCATGGAAAGGAGTTATAAGATTTGGAAAGAGAGGAAAGCTTAATCCTCGATTCATCGCCCATTTTTAATCCTCGATCGAGTAGGAACTGTGGCCTATGACTCGCTTTTACCGCCAAGTATGTCTCGTGTTTATAACGCTTTTCACATATCCATGTTACGTAAATATGTGAAAGAACCGAACCACATTATTGAGTTAGAACCTATTTAAATAGCGAAAGATTAACGTATGAAGAGGTTCATGTTCAAATCTTGATAAGAAGGAACATATTCTACGCCCAAGGTTATACCTCAAGTCAAAGTTTTGTGGAGGAACCACGATATTGAGGAAATGACCGGGAGTTAGAATCAAATGAAATCAAGGTATCCTTACCTCTTCAATATACCGTGCGTGCACTTCTAATTTCGAGGGCAAAATTTCATAAGAAGGGAGTTGTAAGACCCCAACTTTTTGAATAAAGATGAATTTTCTATAAATATCATTTTTGAATATTATGGAGTGAAATTGATATAATGTTATAGTTGTGGGTAATATTTATAAATTTTGCAAAGTATGCAAGTTGTCAGATTATATTCGATTGGTCGAAATATTCTTTTTGTCGGGGAATATCCAGATGACCGGTATAATCATTGGTGGACCCCACAAATTGGAATTATTATCTGATTAAGAAAACGACAAAAATATTTTATGAAAATAACGGATGAAGTTTTACCAATTAATCTTTGTGAAACACCCTTATGTTAAAAGTATGTAATTACGCAAGGTTGCATAAGTAGCAATACAAATTAATTATTGATGCTTACGTGAGAAGTCACTCAATTTTGCTTATTAGTTGGACCCCATTTACCCATTTTTCAAAAATAATTGGTAGGAAGTTATTCAAGATATATATATATATATATATATATATATATATATATATATATATATATATATATATATAATATGGTGGGGGGTATGAGTGGGGCTAGTGTTGCCCACATGTTGGTAGAAAATGGGATGTCTCGGATGGTGGGAGAAAAGGGTCAGGAGGGAGTTAGCATTATTAGTGTTATTAGCATTATTAGTGTTATATGATATATTATACATATATGCAAACTTTGTTGACAATTGGGGCAACGAAGGAGAATCAGATCACGGGAGTGTATCCCGTGAGATTTGTAACACATGCTATATATATATATTTAATATATATAATATATTTTATTTAAAATATTTTGCTTTAAATATGGATCGTCCGATTAAAAGTAAATCAATCAGACCGCTCATGAATTAGTTACTATGCACCCATTCTTCTATAAATAAAAGCTCATTCCTTCATTATTTCTTACGAATTCAATTTGAACTCTGTAGAGAGAAACTATAGAGAGGAGGAAGAAAAGTGTTCTCGCTACTTCACCACTTCTATATCAAGTTTCTTTTTACTAGTAGGGGTATTATTTTTTTCATATTCATGAAGAGAACTTCACGTTATTCCATTCTTTATTATTCTGCTTGAATAACTCAGATACGTGGTCTACCCTATACTTGGTGATTTCGTTGTTATTCTATTCGTTATTATTCTATTGGAACATCCTCGTCTGCGGCGCTTTTACGTCGAACCCGGTTCCGCTCTTTATTATTCTCGTGGTTCATGCATTTTACGCCGGACCGGTTCCGCCTTTTATTATTCTCATTGAATATCCCGCTCTGCATGTGTTTCTGTGCCGACCGATTCCGTTATTTATTATTCTGTTGGAATAACCTATCTATGCGAAGTATCGTATGCATGGGGATTTCTGTTGTTATTCCATTCTTTATTATTCTCGCTGGAATATCCCGTGCACATACGCTGCTTTTATGCCGACTGGTTCCGTTATTTATTATTCTGTTGGAATAACCTTTATCTATCGCAATCACCGTATGCATGGTGATTTCTTTTTGTTATTCCATTCTTTATTATACTCGGTTGGTTAAAGTTTTGACTTCTATACTCCATGAAATTAGTGGAATATCCTTGATATTTGCGCTTCATCCAAAGATCTTTCATGGAAATATTCTTCCGAGCATTCTTGAATTTTACTCTCTACAAAGAAGTATCATGTTGACAATTTGGGCGTTATTAGTTCCCTGAATAAATTAATTCTTGAACTTGTTTTATTGAATTCTTATATCATTGTCATCATCCTCATGTTTATATTATTTTTGAAAGTCATCTGTGGCACCATAGTGCATAGATGGACTTGGTATGATTATGACCGCAGATTATTCGGTGTAATCATGACCGTAATGTTACAAATGATGTGGTAAAAGTCCTCATCGTTGGCCGGCGTGCATTGATGGACAGTTGTTGGCATGATCATGACCATTGATGAATACACAAATTATCATTAGTCCTCAACAGTGTTAAACCGATAAAATACAATAAACATCAAGTTTAACTGCAGCGGAACATGCAATCCATTAAAAGAGTCAAGTAGAGAATAAAATCTACTATCTTTTATGATTTAAAAAGGTTTTTCATCACTTTTATCGCTGAGACTCAGCTTAATAAATAATCCACATCATCCTTGCATTACGACCAAGGATATTCATTAGGGTCACGACCACAAATTATCCATGCACTACGGGCCAAGGATATTTGTGTATTCATCAATGGTCATGATCATGCCAACAACTATCTATCAATGCACTTCGGGCCAATGAGGACTTTTACCACATCATTTGTAACATTACGGTCATGATTACACCGAATAATCCTTAGTCATAATCATACCAAGTCCATCTATGCACTACAGGCCACAAATGACTTTCAAAAATAATATAAACATGAGGATGGTGACAATGATATAAGAATTCAATAAAACAAGTTTAAGAATTAATTTATCCAGGAACTAATAACGTCCAAATTGTCAACATGATACTTCTTTGTAGAGTAAAATTCAAGAATGCTCAGAAGAATATTTCCATGAAAAGATACTGGATGAAGCGTAAATATCAAGGATATTCCACTAATTTCATGGAGTATAGAAGTCAAAACTTTAACCAACTTAGTATAATAAAGAATGAAATAACAAAAGAAATCACCATGCATGCAGATTGTGATGTATTAAAGTTATTCCAACGTAATAATAAATAAGGGAACCAAAGTTAGCGTAATACGACGATCGATGTGATATTCTAATGTAATAATAAAGAATGGAATAACAACAGTAAATCACCATGCATGCGGTACTTTGCATGATAAAGTTATTCCAATGTATACTAAATGATGGAACCAGTGTCGTGAAATTCACACCAACAGGATGTTCCAAATGTAATAATAAAGACGAAAACTAGGTCCGACATATAAGATGCATACGATATTCTAATGTAATAATAAAGAATGGAATACATAAGAATTTCACCAAGTATAGGGTAGCCCTCGTATACAGGTTATTTCAATAGAATAATAAAGATGGAATGATAGAAGTTCTCTTCATGAATACAAAAGAAATAATACCCCTTACCGTAAAAGAAACTTGATATCACGTAAGAAGTAAGCAGAATACTTTTAAATCATATTAAGAGAATCATATTATAATTAAGAGAATTAACAAGATATATTAATAAGTAAATAAATAACTAAAGACCTAATCTGTCTCGCGGTATTTGTAATCGAGGAAAGAGGAAAAAAGTACAAGAATCTCCAGAAAGGAGAAAGCGGCGATTCGAAAAGTCACAATACAAAGACGAAAGAAATTTATTTTACAAAGGTGAGATAAAATCATGAAACTCTCGGATCAATTGTGAAGATTATGTATGTATATATATTTAAAGCTTTTGTCTTATTATTAATTATAATTTATGATTTGGTAAAAGGAGATATATATATATATATATATATATATATATATATATATATATATAGGGTTATATGTATATACATAGTTGTGTATTACATAAGTAGGGCTATGATGACAGATTTTTTGGCTATCGCAACTGCTCAATTGTCGCTATAGCCCGTAATAACTATGGCGACGGTGAAAGCGCTCGATATAGCCCAAAAACGCATCATAGTCCTACTTTGTAATACACAAATTGTAAATATATTTTTTTCCATATATATATATAGTAGTAAAGCAATCAATATGGTATTGAATCACACGCCATACAAGAGTGTGGGAACATCCCGTCTCAGATCGTGGTCTACCCTATACTTGGTGATTTTTGTTGTTATTCCATTCGTTATTATTCTATTGGAACATCCTGTCTCATGCGTTTTTACGCCGACCGGTTCCGCCTTTATTATTATTCTATTCATGCATTTTACGCCTTAACCTAGTTTCGCTTTTTATTATTCTCATTGGAATATCCTATCACATTTTATGCGTTTTACGTGGGACCTAATTCCGTTATTTATTATTCTGTTGAATAACTTGTCCATGCAATCACCGCATGCATGGTGATTTCTGTTGTTATTCCATTCTTTATTATTCTGTTGGAATATTCTGCCTACGCGCTTTTATGCTGGGACCGGTTCCGTTATTTATTATTCTATTAGAATAACCTGTCTATGCGAAGTACCGCATGCATGGTAATTTCGTTGTTATTCCATTCTTTATTATACTCATTTGGTTAAAGTTTTGACTTCTATACTCCATGAAATTAGTGGAATAACCTTGATATCAAGGCGCTTCATCCAAAGATCTTTCCATGAAAATATTCTTCCGAGCATTCTTGAATTTTACTCTACAAAGAAGTATCATGTTGACAATTTGACGTTATTAGTTCCTCGAATAAATTAATTCTTGAACTTGTTTTATTGAATTCTTATATCATTGTCATCATCCTCATGTTTATATTATTTTTGAAAGTCATCTCAGCCTTGTAGTGCATAGATGGACTTGGTATGATTATGACCGAGATTATTATCTTGTGTAATCATGACCGTAATGTTACAAATGATGTGGTAAAAGTCCTCATTGGCCCGGCGTGCATTGATGGACGCTTGTTGTATGATCATGACCATTGATGAATACACAAATATCCTCGGCCCGTAGTGCATGGATAAATTGTGGTTGTGATACTAATGAATATCCTCGACGTAGTGCGGGGATGATGTGGATTATTTATTGTCGAGTCACAAAATAAAAGTGATGAAAACCTTTAAATCATAAAAGATAGTAGATTTTATTCTCTACTTGACTCTTTTAATGGATCAGATGTTCTCACGCAGCTAAACTTGATGTCTATTGTATTTTATCAATTTAACATCATTGAAGACTAATGATAATTTATTCGCATTATCTTAGTCATAATATTTCTTCTCGGGCTAGTTGAGCTCACCCTTTCTTTCACCGTTCTCTTCTTGAAATGAGAACGTAGCCTGGACTAATGTCGAACCCGAAAGTTACTATCCCGGATGATAGTATTAGTAGTCCTCACTATTCTCGTTAAATAAAGGTGATAATAAATGTAATGATGACTTATTCGAGAGTGGATATTGTCTAAGACAATATTTGTATTAAAACTCACAAAGACTCTTGTTGTATATTAAAGATTGTATTTGTATTCTGCATTCCATGTATTTGGCTACTCGTTAGGTGATGTATACCTATTTTGGGGCGCCACAAGATTCAATTAAGATTTTAAAGACTTTTAAAGATTTTAAAGTTTGGTTGTATTCAATCAAGAAATTTAAAGAGTTTATAAAAGTTTATCGGTATTCAATTACAACTTTTTAATGTCTTTAAAAGTTAGGTGGTATTGAATTAAGATTTTACAAAGTCTATAAAAGTATTTTGGTATTCAAAAAGTCATAGATTTTTAGATTTCTATTAAATGGTAGAGTTTGATGACTTTTTAGAAGAAGAATTATAACTATCAACTCATATCCAAAGTCCTGACCTCATCTCTAAAGACTTCCAAATATTAAACACAAAGGTGAAAATTCGGATCGCCAAAGAAAGTGGGAACCCGTAAATTGCGGTGTAAATACAAATTCAAGCAAGTAATACCCAAAAATAAATAATAATAAAGATATAAAATAAAATAAATAAATAAATAACATTTAAATTTATATTTTAAATAATTTAATTGGACTTTTATCGCTCATTAATCAAACTAGTTATTTATTTTATATGGGCTAATAAGTATTAATATGTGATGGATAAATAAATTTGATAAAATTTGGGCCTTAAAATAATTGAATTTAATTTATATGTGGATAAAATTAAATCATATTATAATTAAGAGAATTAACAAGATATATTAATAAGTAAACAAATAACTAAAGACCTAATCATCTCATGGATGTGTAATCGAGGAAAGAGGAAAAAGTACAAGAATTCCAGAAAGGAGAAAACTATGATTCAAAGTCACAATACAAAGACGAAAAGAAATTTGTTTTACAAAGGTGAGATAAAATCATGAAACTCTCGATCAATTGTGAAGATTATGTATGTATATATATTTAAAGCTTTTGTCTTATTATTAATTATAATTTGCATGATTTGGTAAAAGGAAATATATATATATATATATAGGGTTATATGTATATATATAGTTGAGTATTACAGTAGGGGCTATGACGACAGATTTTTGGGCTATCGCAATAGCAGTTCACCGGCCGCTATAGCCCGTAATAACTATATGACAGTGAAAACCGCTTTCAGATAGCCCAAAAACCGTCATCATATTCCTACTTTGTAATACACAGCTGTGTACATATATTTTTTTCATATATATGTATATATATATAGTAGTAAAGCAATCAATATGGTATTGAATCACACGCTCATACAAGAGTGTGGATTTCATTTTTTGCAAAGAAAAAAATGAAATCATGGAGCCAATAATTGAATGATCAGAAGTCATGTAATAAATATATTATAATATATATGTATTCTAATGCTTAGATAAAATAATATTGTCAGAACTTAAATTTTTTGTATAATATGTTTTCTGAAAGTTGTTATCATAAGCAGTGAATTGTTATTTATAATATATGCACTAAAGAAATATAATAAATAATTTAATTGTGTAGCAAAATTTTAATCTTAAATCTAATAATCTTTCAATTTTATATATTAGAAGTATACAAAAGTCTAGACAGTCTTGATAAAAAGTTTATAAAAGTCTGTTACTTATTTCATGGAATCTATAAAAGTTATTTTAAAAAAGTCTTTAAAGTCTTTAATGCTCTATTTCGAGTTTTAAATGGACAAAAAAAAAAAAAAAATGGATGAGAAAATTTAAGTTTTCTTTCCAATTCTTATGTTTCGAGTTTTTAATAAACGGAAAAGAAAAGAAATGGATAGAAAACTTGACAACTTTTCTTGTCAAAGTTTTTCGTCCAAAATTGGCCTGATTTGGACGGAAAAAAAATTGGAATAAGTAATATTTTTATAATTCTCATATTATCCTTAACTTTTAATATAATAAATTTTAAATTACAACTCATGTTCTCAATTTTAAATTTTCTATTTTTTTCTATTAAAAACTCAGAAACTTCAAGTTTTCTTTTCTTTTCTGTTCTAATTTAAATTTTCTATTCTTTTTTTTTTTTTGTTCAAAACTCAAAAACAGAGTGTAAAAGTCATTAAAATCCATAAATTCTACAAAAAATTATCTCCTAAAAAAAGTCTTTAAAAAAGTCACTTAATTTGTGAATTTTTGGGAAAGATTGTAGAATATAGAATATTGAAATTGGTTAGTTTTGAAGAAAGATCGTAGAAACTTTATTGAGAAAGTAAGACGGTTGAGGCTAACAGATGGTGATGTTAATACTACTAAGAGTTATTTTGTGAAGGTCCAAAAGATTGATTTTAATTTAATTCTATGATTATTATTATTGTTAATTATTTTTTTTTGCTATGAATTTAGATGTGAAAATCGATTAAAATGTTCGGTGTAGGTCAATGATTGAAGAGTTTTGGTGATGTTGCATTTGACGGCTACATACATTACAAAAAAATGTATATAAATGTCCTTTTCAAAAAAAAATGTAAATAAATATGATGTGTCATTTTCTACTTTTGTAGAAATAAATCATCATTGTAAGACCCCAAATTTTATGAAATAAAAGTATTCAATTTTTCTATTTTGGTAAATAGTTAAATTGATAAAAGTATAAAGTTAAGGGTGATATGAGAAAATTTTTCAAAGTAAGCAAGTTGTCATAAAATAACCGGTAGTAAAAGTACAGTAATACGCGTGGTTGCATAGTAGCACACGATATTAATTATTGATATTTACGTGAGAAGTCACTCAGTTATACTCAATTATTGCAACAGTAATTGCTGCATCATATCTCTCATATTATTGATTCAATTATTATCACAATATCATCTGCATAATATGTTATATTATTAAATCAATAATTGAGACGACAAAGTCATTCATATTATTATTTGTAATATTGACAATATCTAGAAGTTCAATCAAGGAGAGGTTTGGTCACCTAATTGCGCGCCAATAATGTGACGCCTTCAAAATAGGTATACATCACCCATCTTGAGTCGCCAAATACATGGTACTAAATTCAAATACAACTTGATTATACAACAATGTAAAATACGACAAAATACATGTCATGAGTTTTAATACAAATATTGTCATCTGACAATATCCACACTCGATTTAGTCCTAATTACATTTATTATCACACTATTTAATGTAATAATATGAGGAATACTAAGACACCATCTTGGACCATCACCCGCTCCCCAACTAGTCCCTCCCATACGCTCTCATTTCCTGAAGAGAACAGTGAAAGAAAGGGTGAGCTCAACTAGCCCAGTAAGAAATATTATGACTAAGATAATGCAAAATAAATTATCATTAGTCCTCAACAGTGTTAAACTGATAAAATACAATAGACATCAAGTTTAACTGCAGCGGAACACGCAATCTATTAAAAGAGTCAAGTAAAGAATAAAATCTACTATCTTTTATGATTTAAAAAGGTTTTTCATCACTTTTATCGCTAAGACTCAGCTTAATAAATAATTCACATCATCCCTGCACTACGGCCAAGGATATTCATTAGGGTCACGACCACAAATTATCCATGCACTACGGGCCAAGGATATTTGTGTATTCATTAATGGTCATGATCATATCAACAACTCATCCCATCAATGCACTTCGCCAATGAGGACTTTTACCACATCATTTGTAACATTACTACCATGATTACAATCAATAATCTCTCGGTCATAATTATACCAAGTCCATCTATGCATTACAAAGCCACATATGACTTTCAAAAAATAATATAAACATGAGGATGATGACAATAATATAAGAATTCAATAAAATAAGTTCAAGAATTAATTTATCCAGAACTAATAACGCCCAAATTGTCAACATGATACTTTTTTTGTAGAGTAAAATTCAAGAATGCTCGTAAGAATATTTCCATGAAAAGATATCGGATGAAGCGCAAATATCAAGGATATTCTACTAATTTCATGGAGTATAGAAGTCAAAACTTTAACCAAATTTAGTATAATAAAGAATGGAATAACAAAAGAAATTACCATGCATGCGGTACTTCAGATATAGATAGGTTATTCCAATGTAATAATAAATAATCGGAACCAGTGTCAAAGCGTAATACGCACCGTATGTGATATTCCAACAGTAATAATAAAGAATGGAATAACAATGAAATCACCATGCATGCAGTACGCTTTTGCATGTATGTTATTATTCCAATGTAATACTAAATGACGGAACTGTGTCGTGAAATTCACACCAACAGGATGTTCCAAAAGAATAATAAAGATGGAACCAGTCCAACGTAAAGACACATGCATGTGATATTCCAAATGTAATAATAAAGAATGGAATACGTAAGAATTTCACCAAGTATAGGGTAGCCGCGTATCTGAAAAGTTATTTCAATGTAATAATAAAGATGGAATAATAGAAGTTCTCTTCATGAATACAAAAGAAATAATACCCTCACCGTAAAAGAAAAACTTGATATCTGAGTAGTGAAGTAGCGTATACTTTTCTTCTTTCTCTTTTTATAGTTTCTCTCTAGAGTTTCAAAGAATTCGTAAGAAATAATGAAGGAATGAGCTTCTATTTATAGAAGAATGGAATGAATAGTAACCAATCCATGAACGGTCCAGATTGATTTACTTTAATCGGACGGTCCATATTTAAATCAAATTTTTTTAAATAAAATATAATATATTCTATTTATAATCTAATAAAACGAATAACTTTTAAAAATTTTTTTACTATGCAAACACTATGCAGGCACTATGCAAATACTATGCATAATAAAATATAATATATTCTAATTATTGTCTAATAAAACAGATAATTTTATAAAAGTATTCTGTTTTATATAAAAAGATTTTACTATTAGCCTAATAAAACGAATAACGTTATAAAAGTATTCTGTTTTATATAAAAAGTTTTTCTATTTTATTACGTTAATAATATGAATAAAAAAAAACTTCATCATCATTATTATTATTCACACTATTAATCGACCAGGTCGTTCCCAGGAAAGGGGGGGATTTCCAATAAGAATTTTTCCCTATTGGCGTGCAATTAGGTGACCAAACCTCTCCTCGCGTAAACTTAGACATCGTTAATAATGCAAATAATAATATTAATAACTTCGTCATCTCAATTATTGATTTAGTAACATATAAAATATCGATAATAATTGAATCAAACCGAGTGACTTCTCATATAAGCATTAATAATCAATACCGTACTACTACTATGCAACCACGCCAGCATATTCTTCGACTTTTACTCTACCGAGTAGTTCAACAGTATCAACGGTAAAACTTCCATCGTTATTTTCATAAAAATATTTTTGTTGTTTTCTCAATCCGATAATAATTCTGTTGTGGGGTCCATCAATGATTGTGCCGTCGTACGAATATTCGCTGACCAATCAAATATTATATAACAACTTGCGTACTTTACAAAATTTATAAATATTACCCACAACTATAACATTATATCAAATTTATTCAATAATATTCAAAAATGATATTTATAGAAAATTCATTTTTATTCATAAAAGTTGGGGTCTAACAATCTCCCCTTCTTATGAAATTTCGCTCTCGAAATTAGGGTACGTACCTGGTATGTCGAAGAGGGAAGGATACCTTGATTTCATTTCAGATTCTAACTCCCAGGTCATTTCCTCAACATCGTGGTTCCTCCATAACACTTTGACTTGAGGTATAACCTTGGAGCGTAGAATATGTTCCTTCTTATCCAAAATTTGAATAGGAACCTCTTCATACGTTAAATCTTCCGCTATTTCGTCCGGTTCTAACTCAATAAAGTGGTTCGGGTCTTTCACATATTTACGTAACATGGATATATGAAAAACATTATAAACACGAGACATACTTGGCGGTAAAGCGAGTCTATAGGCTAGAGTCCCTACTCGATCGAGGATTAAAAATGGGCCAATGAATCGAGGATTGAGCTTTTCTCTCTTTCCAAATCTCGTAACTCCTTTCCATGGAGCAACACGTAACAACACATGATCTCCAATATCGAATTCCACGTCCTTTCGATGAAGATCAACATAACTCTTTTGTCGGTCTTGTGAGATTTTTATACGTTGTTGATCGTTTGAATCTTTTTCGTAGTCATACGTACCAACTCCGGTCCCAACAACGTTGCTTCACCCACCTCATCCCAACATACTGGAAAACGACACTTTCTTCCATACAACGCCTTGAATGGAGCCATGCCAATATTTGCTTGATAACTGTTGTTGTAGGAAAACTCCACCAATGGTAAGAACTTGTCCCAACTTCCCTTGAAGTCAAGGACACAGTCTTAATAAAACTTCAAGAGTTTGAATAGTCCTCTCTGATTGTTCGTCCATCTGAGGATGATAAGCCGAACTAAATCGTAAATATGTGCCCATAGCTTTTTGCAAACTAACCCAAAATCGTGAAGTGAATCTTGGGTCTCGATCAGAAACTATGGATACTGGCATACCATGCAGTCTTACAATCTCGTTTATGTATATACGAGCAAGACATTCAAGTGTATAAGTTTCTCGTATTGGTAAGAAATGAGCAGACTTGGTCAATCTATCAACAATGACCCAAATTGCATCTATGCCTTGAGAAACCTTGGGAAGACCAGTAACGAAATCCATAGTAATGTGCTCCCACTTCCATTCTAGAATTTCAAGTGGTTGCAATGGACCTTTTGGTACTTGATGCTCCGCTTTGACTCGTTGACAAGTTAGACACCTTGAGATAAACAACGCTATCTCTCTCTTCATATTGCTCCACTAAAATGTATGACGAAGATCACGATACATTTTGGTACTCCCAGGATGGATTGCAAACGGTGTGTTGTGCGCCTCCATCATGATTTTATACTTCAAGTCAGAATCGTTAGGAACACAAAGTCTGGAGTTGAGTCGAAGTATTCCATCTTCATCGATTCTTGCTTCCGGCATAGCACCTTCTTGTACTTTCTTCCTCATACGCATCAGCTCCAGGTCTGTAGCTTGAGTAGCTTTAACTTTATCGATTAAAGTCGGTTCTACTCGTATGTTTGTCATCATCACATGGGTCCCTGGAGTCTTTAATTCTATCTCCATCCTTTGCAAGTCATACAAGATGGGCCTTTGCGTTGACAATATCACACTTGTACCCACATATGATCTTCTACTCAATACGTCAGCTACCACGTTTGCTTTTCCAGGATGGTATTGGATGGTATGATCATAATCTTTCAACAGTTCAAGCCAACGTCATTGCCGCGATGTTGAGTTCCTTTTGAGTGAAGAAATATTTGAGGCTTTTTATGATCCGTAAAGATTTCCACTTTCTCCCCATACAAGTAATGCCTCCAAATTTTAAGTGCGAAGACAACAGCTGCCAACTCTAAATCATGAGTAGGATAATTCCTCTCATATTCTTTGAGTTGTCGAGAGGCATTGGCTATGACTTTCCCATGTTGCATGAGAACACATCCTAACCCCTCGCCTCAAGCATCATCAGAGATGACAAATCGCCTCCGAGCCGATGGTATTATCGTAACAAAAATAAATGAGTCTCGCTTTTGAGTTCTTGAAAACTCTTCTCACATTCCTCGCTCCAACCAAATTTTGTATCTTTCGAGTCACCGAGTTAAGGAGTAGTGAGGATTTGAGAAAACCCTTCTAGGAATCTCCGATAATAACCACTAAATGTTCGAGAAAGCTACGACTTCTATCACTAATTTAGGTTGCTCCCACTTTGAATGGCTTCAATCTTTGTTTCGTCAATGAGATATTACATGGCTTGATACCACGTGCCCAAGGAATGCTACTTCCTCAAGCCAGAACTCGCATTTCTTTAACTTGACATAAAGCTTATATTCACGAAGCTTTTGGAGTATCAGCCTCAAATGATGCTCATGATCTTCACGACTTTTGGAATAAATAAGGATGTCATCAATAAAGATGACCACAAAGTGATCCAAATATTCCTTGAATACTCGGTTCATCATATCCATGAAGGCAGCAGGAGCATTAGTCAATCCAAAAGACATGACTAGGAATTCATAATGCCCGTACCAAGTTTTGAAAGCCGTCTTTGGAATGTCATCAGTTCTAATCTTCAATTAGTGATATCCGGAACAAAGATCAATCTTTGAAAAGAATTTGGCGCCTTACAACTGGTCAAATAGGTCATCAATACGTGGCAATGGGTACCTATTTTTGATGGTGACATGATTCAACTCTCGATAATCAATACAAAATCGCATACTCCCATCTTTCTTTTTCGCGAATAGAACAGGAGCACCCCAAGGAGAAGTACTAAGACGAATAAAGCCAATGTCTAACAATTTCTGCAGTTGGGTCTTTAACTCCTGAAGTTCAATAGGAGCCATTCTATATGGGGCTTTAGAAATAGGTTTTGTACCAGGTTCAAGGTCGATACAAAATTCAATTTCACACTCTAGGGGTAGGCCAGGAAGTTCTTCAGGGAATACGTCAGGAAATTCATTAACAATAGAAATATCATTCAAAACTGACGTATTTTTGTTTAGATCCGTGACATGAGCTAACTAAGCTTGACATCCGTTTTTCAATAAACGAATAGCTTTATGGCTTGAGATGACAGTGATTGATTTTAATGGTTTGGTTGCTTGAATTTGCATAATAGGTTGATTAGGAATATGAAAGCTAACAACCTTACAAAAACAATCAATTTTTGCATGATGAGTAGTTAACCAATCAATCCCTAGAATTACGTCAAATGCAAGTATTTTCAATGAAATAAGGTCGACAGGTAATGTGAGGGTACCGATTTGAACCAAACAAGACTTATAAACAGTGGATGTAATGAAGGTTTCTCCCAACGGAGTTTTAACAGATAAGTCAAAGTCTAATTTCTCCGGAGTCAAGTTTAAACGTTGAGCACAAGTAGGAGAAATGTTGGGCTTCGGCACAGAAATGCACAGCGGAAATTAAAATTTTAAAGCAATTTCTGAAACCCTAAAACAGGATCCATGCGAAAAATTAATTAATTCAGAGGTTTAAAGATTATACCAAATATGAAAAATGAGAATCTGAAACCGACTGTGCCTCGAATCTCCAACGCAATACAAACCGATTAAGGCCTCTACTAGATTCACATTTAACGCCTGCATTTAACCGTCGAAACGATTCTCGCAATAAGAAGGACTTGCAGTACTAGCCACCAAAAGGAATGGATTTTCCTCAAACTGCTTTCTCTAGTCTCTCTCTAAGAGCGGCTAGGGTTTTTCAATTATGATATAACCCTAAGTAGCTGCTATATATCATATATATAGTAGTTAAAAGGAATTAATCAAATCAAAACCTAATTTCATAAAATCCGAATTTATATATATATATATATCTCTTAATTAAGTCTTACTTAATTAATATACATATATACAAATTATCCTTTTAATTTAAATTCGTGATTTAAATACTATTAATCATATTAATATATTTAAATCCTTAAAATTTAAATTAATTCCCTTTAAATAACGTTCTATGTGTGTGACTTATAGGTTATTATTACGCTGGCAATAATTTTAAAATCATATTATAAAATTATAAATGTTGAAATGATATCTAGTAATGCATCACCGCTACCCAAGTAATAATAAGATCGATGATTCGATGCAACCTTTTCGTGACCAATGTTTCAATGTAATTTAATCCTTTTAACCTTAATATCCTAGATTAAACTCGAGTCATGGAATGTGTCATACTTTTCATAATTTAATCTGAGTTTTCTTGATCAATGAGTAGACTATATGAAACAAATCACTATTTGAGCATGGCTATGCATTTCATAGTCCTACTCAATCAAGAGGCCTATGTATATCACCCATAATATATAGATGGTTAAATTCCATCTAGATCACTCATATTTCTCACACGATTAATGATGAACCCAATAATCACCTTTATAGTCCACCCTATTAAAGGTGACATTTGATGATATCAAAGTACATAAATTTTCGTGTAGTAATATAGCGATTTCGTGATCGGAGGACCATTACATCATCATCACTATGAGAATTGCTAATGACACTTCGCATAATGCTCCATATAAATTCTCATGGCGGGTCCGTCCAAAGACATCGTTTCTCTAATATGTACCTATGCATCGACTTAATATCTCATATATTTATGACCAATGAGATTTGGTCATCAACATCCACATACTAGTCTCAATGCATCATTGTTGTCCCATCAACAATGATACTCGATTAGGACATTTAAGAACACCGATACTAATGGTAATATATAATCTCATGTTCAAGTTACATACTTGAAACTATATAATTTGTATCACTATTCTAAGGAATTTTATTATGTTAACAATTATATTACGCAAAGAATAAAACCATAATAAAATCATATATTTATTCAATCAAATATAATATCAAAACGTTAAGCAATTATATCAAATAATTGGCCTCTGGGCATAAACTCTAACAGCCTCCCACTTGCACTAAAACCAATCATTCATGTATCTAATACCTATAGAACTAGTGTGACCGCTGTGCTTCATTGCTATGACAAAGCCTTGGTTAGTGGATCTCGCAACATTATCATCTCTGTCAGCACTCTTCCTATATGTACATCTCCTATATCAATGATTTCACTTGGATGAGATGGTACCGCCTAAGTATATGCTTGGATCGTTGGTGAGATCTCGGGTTCCTTAGCTCGTGTAATGGCTCCATTATTATCACAAGATAGAGCAACCGGATCAACAATGGTTGAACAACACCAAGTTCAAAGATGAACTTTTAATCCATACAACCTCCTCGTCGCATTTAGAAGCAAAAATATACTCACCTCTTGTAGAATCGACTCACCGCCTCGCTCTCAACTTTTCCAAATTAACAACACCACCATTAAGGCAAAACACAAAACCCGACCGAGACTTATAGTCATCATTGTCGGTCCGAAAACTAGCATCCGTGTAACCCTTTACCGCTAGTTCGCTCTTCACTCTCCATATACCAAGAATGAATCCTTAGTCCTTTTCGTGTACTTGAGGATATTCTTGATCACGTCAAATGACCTTCACCGATTCGATCGGTATCTCGCCATCATGCTCAAAGCATACGAGACATCCTGGACGAGTACATATCATTGCATACATGATAGATCCAATTGCCAAGCATAAGGGATCTTTCTCATACGCCCTCATCATCTTGTGATTTAGGACATCAGGCCTTAGAGATCTTTACACCATGAGTCACGGTAAGTTTCTCTTTTCACCTCTTACATGTCGAACTGCTTCAACACTTTATCAATATATGTACTTTGACTTAGGTAGAGCATTTTTCTTGATCTATCTCTATAGATCTTGATACCTAAAATGTAAAGAAGATCGCCCAAATCTTTCATGGAGAAACATTTTCCTAACCATGTTTTTACAAACAGTAAGGAAGGAACGTCATTCCCAATAATTAATATGTCATCAACATATAATACTAGGAATACAATGTGACTCCCACTAACCTTCTTATATACACAAGGTTCATCTTCATTTTTAATAAAGCCAAATTCTTTGACCGCTTCATCAAATCGAAGATTCCAACTCCGAGAGGCTTGCTTCAATCCATAAATGGATCGCCATACCTTACATACCTTTCCAAAGATCCTTTGAGTGACAAACCCTCGTGTTATGTCATATACACATCCTCAAGGAGATTTCCGCTTAAGGAAAATGCTTTTGATATCCATCCGCCAGATTTTGTAATCATAAAAAGTCGCAATAAAGCAAGTAAGATCCTCGATGGATTTAACCATTGCCACCGGAGAGAAGGTTTCATCATAGTCAACACCTTGAATTTGTTTGAAACCTTTTGCTACCAATCGGCCTTTATAGGTTTGTACATTACCATCCATGCTCGGTTTTCTTCTTGAAAACCCACTTGCACCGATTGGTTTTATTTTCTTCGTGGATCAACCAGAGTCCATACTTGGTTAAGTATACATGGAGTCCATCTCGCATTTCATGGCTTCAAGCCATTTCTCGAATCTCGTCCATTCATAGCTTCTTGGTAGAAGCGGCTCATCTTGATCTATGAGCATCACATCGCTGCTTTTTGAGTCACAAGATATCCATAATATCTCTCGTGCTCTTGGCGTGTCCTACCAGATCTACGAATGACTTGTGTAATTTGAGCAGTTCACTTTCCACAATTTCTTGTGGTTCCCGCCATGTTCCAACTCGTGTTCAATGATATTTTGTGGTTCTCGAATTTCTTCGAGTTCTACTTTCCTCCCACTGCTTTCCTTTAGAGACAAATTCTCTTTCTAGAAAAATACCAGCCGAGCAACAACCACTTTGTTCTCGTAAGGTTTGTAGAAATAATACCCTTTGTTTCCTTTGGGTATCCCACAAAATTACATTTGTCGATTTTTGGGTCCGAGCTTGTCGTAATCTAGACGCTTTTACTTAACGCCTCGCAACCCCAAATCTTCATGAACGACATACTAGGATGTTTCCCACCCCACATTTCATATGATGTCTTCTCGAACCGCCTTTGTAGGAACACTTAAATGTGAATGCAAATGCTCTCTAGGGCATGACCCCGTGCTTATCGAAGATCTGCATGACTCATCATTGATCGTACCATGTCCAACAAGGTTCGATTCCTCCTCTCGATATACACCATTCCATTGCGGTGTTCCGTGGGAGTGAGTCAGTGATATAATACCACACTCCTTTAGAAGGTCATCAAAGTCTTGGCTTAAGTATTCACCTCCTCGATCGGATCGAAGGGCTTTTATGCTTTTGCCAAATTGGTTTTGAACTTCATTCTTGAATTCCTTAAACTTTTCAAAGGATTCGGATTTGTGTCTCATAAGATACACATATCCATATCTACTAAAGTCGTCGAAATGTAATGAAGTAATAAAACCTACCTCTTGCTAATCTAACTCATGGGTCCACATACATCACTATGTATAAGTCCCAATACATCGCTAGCCTGCTCAATCGTGTCCAAAGGAAAGGGGCTTTAGTCATCTTGCCTAATAAACAAGACTCGCATTTCATATATGATTCAAAATCAAATGAATCCAAGAACCCATCTTTATGGAGTTTGATATGCTTTCTCATTTATATGGCCTAAACGACAAAGCAGTGAGATATGCTCGGATTTGAATCATTTGATTTAAATCGCTTTGTATTTATGTTATAGATAGGCATTTCTAAATCAAGAATATAGAGACCAGTTAAACAATTGTGCAACACCATAACAAATATCATTTAAGTAAAACAAACAACGATTGTTCTTTATTATAAATGAAAACCTTTCTTGTCCAAACAAGAAAAAGAAATAATGTTTTTGCTTATAGCAGTACAAAATAACAATCTTCTAATTCTAAAACTAGCCCAAAGGCAAAGATATAAATGATAAGTTCCTACTACGACTCAACAACTTTTGCTCTATTTCCAACTCGTAGGTCAACCTCTCCTTTCGCTTAAAGTTCTACTCCTTCGGAGTCCTTGCACATTAACACAAATGTGAGAACCACATCCAGTATCCAATACCATGATGTAGAAGTAGACAAGTTGACTTCTATAACATATATACCTGAATCAGAAGTCGTACTTCCTTTTCTTTTCTTCACTTTTTCCGGATAAGCATGACAGTTCCTTTTCCAAAGGTCCGTGTTTTCCATGTAAGTGACATTCACCTTCTTTAGCCACCCCACCTTTAGGTTTTAAAGCCTGTTTGGTTTTGGAATTGGGATTGGAAAAAGATTTAGATCCTATCTTCTTCTTGCCTTTCCAATTTCCCTTAGCATTCCCCTTTTGCACCATCATTTTGGGAGCGGGTCCTGCTTTTTTCATGTTGTTCTCTGCAGCTTCTTAACATGCTCAACAACTCAGGGGGGTTTCTCAATTTCATTCATAAGATAGTTCATAACAAATTGAGAGTAGTCATTGCTTCAAAGATTGCAAAACAAGGTCGGTTTGGCTTCCTGAGTGATTGGAAAACCCAACCTATTAAGGTACTCAATATACCCAATCATTTTCAAAGATATGTGGACCAACCGGATCACGCTCACCCATTTTGCAAAGATATAACGCCTTGCTTATATCATACCTCTCCGCCGAGCAGCATGCCCTTCGAACAATTTCTTGAGATGCTCGATCATCTCATAAACATCCATCAACTAATGTTGCTTCTGAAGCTCAGCGTTCATGGTTCCTAGCATGACACAACTCATATCCAGAGCATCATCTTGATGCTTCTTGTAAGCATTATGCTCCGCACGTGGTGCAGTGACAGCTGGTGCTGCAGGAATGGGCCCATCAAGGACATATAGCTTACGCTCTTGTTTGAGGACAATCCTCAAGTTCCTATGCCAGTCAAAGAAATTAATTCCACTTAGCTTGTCATTTTCAAGGACTGATCGTAATGAAAGACTATTTGTGTTGTTGTTGTTTGCTATTTGATATCTACAATTTATAAGTGCAACAATAATAAGTCAAATTACAGAGTTGATATTATATAATTGATAATAGTACATTCAAAATATACCTCCCACTATTTTATTCAAATTAATAGCCCTCACCATTAATTCGGAAATCATTTTCTATTAAATCTTTCTAGTGAGCCAAGATCCATATTTCATTATGCCTTAAGTTAGCTTTGGCTATTCTCTCAAAACATAATTATTTAGGTAGACAACCCTTTGTCAATTATATCATATATAACTCCTGGATAGTTTGGTAAACAACATTTGTTTCTAGTCCATCTAATGGTACCAACCAAACTCTATGCCTCTAAGTCCACAATCCTATTGAGATAACTTAGTTAAGTCAGCCCAATGATTTTAATAGTTTGGATATCACAATTATCTTATCGCATCTTACCTAGATAAATAGGGTACTTTGCTTTGGCAAACCTACATCTATCGATCAAGGTCTTGATGAGTGTTATTCATTGAAGGCATCCGATTTAGACTTAATAATTTAATGAGGGATTTTATTAATTTAGATCTCACCAATTTTAATCTTATTAAGCATGCACATTATTAATCATATCATATCGCATACAAGTATAAATAAAGTGCAAAATTAAATGTGTCATGCTTATGGCCCAATCCACCGTCAATCTTTTCAAGCTAATGAAAGATTGAAGGTCAATCTAAGGTGGTAAAAGATCTTAAAATAAATAGCTTCCTTGGATCTTCCTCTAGATGCGCCTCCTCCATCATCATCTTTCCATTGTGTTCTCCATCTTGACATCTTCATCAATTCTGATTATTACATGACATAAAGAAACCTCGAGTTACATTCGAGGGGATTTAGATGAAAAGAGAATATTACATTAGAATTTATAGAAAGGCACGACATGCAAGCCGTATTTCAAAACCAAAAACCACTAACCTATGGGGTCAAAAGGCCATAATCAGGCACCATGCATATCACAATAAGCACATAACAATTTATATATAATTAAAGAAAACTATATATAAAATATAGGGGACACGACCATCGCATGCTATTACGACGGGGGGTCCAAGGGGGTCTCCCACAGCGGTGGTCCCACTGATCACCGGCTGGGTGGTCTCACGACCGGCCAATGAAGTGGCCTGGGCAAATACCGAAAAAAAAATTTTGAACTACATTCAGATTGCGTAATTTTTCCATACGAATCTCCTCAAATAGCTTTAAATCATACATTTTAATCCACCAAAACACCCATAATAACAAATCATATATGTCCAGCTTTGATTTAATCATATTAAAACGAATAACAAGACACCTGCAATTTATCATATATTTCAGCCATTAATCATATTAAAACGATTCTTCATGCTTCTAATCCGATTAGAATAGTTATATTGTTATTCCACCGATTAAAGATACGATTAACGGTATCATCATATATATTACCGTAATACACATACAAACTAATATCATATATTCAATTTTATATCAGTAAACATGCATCATCATATATCATATATATCGAATACAATTAAAACACGTAATCAATTAATCTTTTCGCAAGTAGCTCTGATACCACTGTTGGGCTTCGGCACAGAAACGCACAGCGAAAATTAAAATTTTAAAGCAATTTCCGAAACCCTAAAATAGGATCCATGCGAAAAATTAATTAATTCAGAGGTTTAGAGATTATACCAGATATGAAAAACGAGAATCTAAAACCGACTGTGCCTCGAATCTCCAACGCAATACAAACCGATCAAGCTTCTACGATATCCACATCGAACGCCGCATCTAACCGTCGAACGATTATGCAATAAGAAGGACTTGCATGTTAGCCACCAAAAGGAATGGATTTTCAAAACTGCTTTCTCTAGTCTCTCTCTCAAGAGCGGCTAGGTTTTTCAATTATGATATAACCCTAAGTAGTCGCTATATATCATATATATAGTAGTTAAAAGGAATTAATCAAATCAAAACCTAATTTCATAAAATACAATTTATATATATATCTCTTTAATTAAGTCTTACTTAATTAATATACATATATACAATTATCCTTTTAATTTAAATTAAATGATTTAAATACTATTAATCATATTAATATATTTAAATCCTTAAAATTTAAATTAATTCCCTTTTAAATAACGTCTATGTGTGTGACCACTTATATAGTTATTATTATTACGTTGGCAATAATTTTAAAATCATATTATAAAATTATAAACGAAGTGAGCGACATCTAGTAATGCATCATCGCTACCCAAGTAATAATAAGATCGATGATTCGATGCAACCTTTTCGTGACCAATGTTTCAATGTAATTTAATCCTTTTAACCTTAATATCCTAGATTAAACTCGAGTCATGGAATGTGTCATACTCTTCATAATTTAATCAGGTTTTCTTGATCAATGAGTAGACTATATGAAACAAATCACTATTTGAGCATGGCCATGCATTTCATAGTCCTACTCAATCAAGAGGCCTATGGATATCACCCATAATATATAGGATGGTTAAATTCCATCTAGATCACTCATATTTCTCACACGATTAATGATGAACCCAATAATCACCTTTATAGTCCACCCTATTAAAGGTGACATTTGATGATATCAAAGTACATAAATTCTCGTGTAGTAATATAGCGATTTTAGGTTGGAGGACCATTACATCATTGTCACTATGAGAATTGCTAATGACACTTCGCATAATGCTCCATATAGAATTCTCATGGCGGGTCCATCCAAAGACATCGTTTTCTAACATGTACCTATGCATTGACTTAATATCTCATATATTTATGACCAATGAGATTTGGTCATCATCGATCCATATACTAGTCTCAATGCATCATTGTTGTCCCATCAACAATGATACTCGATTAGGACATTTAAGAACACCGATACTAATGGTAATATATAATCTCATGTTCAAGTCACATACTTGAAACTATATAATTTGTATCACTATTCTAAGGAATTTTATTATGTTAACAATTATATTACGCAGTAAATAAAACCATAATAAAATCATATATTTATTCAATCAAATATAATATCAAAATGTTAAGCAATTATATCAAATAATTGGCCTCTAGGGCATAAACTCTAACAGTATATACTTCACTAGAATTTATGATAAGCTTACCTGTGATGACCTCGTTCAGGTTCCTTGCTTTCTGGGAGGTCACGACAAACGCTCTCCCTTGAATAACCGATTTGTCTTGTCTGGGACGGCCTTTGCTGCCTCCATCCCAGCTGGACTTGTCTTCGGTGCACGATAAAATCGGGCCAGGTGTTCTTCTCTTCCACAATTGTAACATGCTTTGGAGGGCATCGCATAGTTTGGACTGATGTGTCCATCCCTTCCACATTTGAAGCATATGATAGGTGGTCGTTCTCCTTCCTTAACGACAAAAATTTGATCTTTGACGCCTTTCCATCATTGTTGAATCTTCTTTTCTTGAAATGTCCATTCTTATTGTTTTGGCCATGATTACCACCGAAGTGGTTACCATTTCTGGCATGTTGATTCCCTCCACACTTATTGTCACCACTTCGATGATCGCTATCATCGGTATTATCAATTTGTTTACCGCTCTCTTTTGGTTGGGTTGACTCATTATCGCGCTCCAATAATCGATCCCTATTAACGACATCCTAATACAAACACGCTTTATGAGAGATAAGATATTGACGCTTCTCGGGTTTCAAACCTCTTAGAAACATTCGCGTCATTCTCTCCTCATTATCAACTAAATGGGACGCAAAAGCAGACAACTCGACAAACTTGGCTTCACATCTGCGACGACCTGGTCATGTTGTTTTGTTCCGCTTTAATGAACTCTATCTCTTTCATGTGACGAATACTTTCGAAAAAGTACTTGTCGTTGAACAGCTTCTTGAACTTCTCCCAAGACATCTTCATCATGGCGGCGAGTTGAGTACGCTTTACTGATTCCCACCAAGAATCGCCGCCCGCAACATGAAAGTGGCAAAGGGAACCTTTTGTTCCTCGAGCAACCCAAGACATCAAATATCTTATTGATCCGCTTTATCCACGTCTCCGCCTTAAGTGATTTTGGCTCTCCGAAAATCTCCGGTGGTCCCAGCTCCTTGAACTGTTTGGCGGTGACCGTCCGAGAGTTGCCATTGTTTCCACCTGCATTTTGGACAGGAGCCGCTCTCGCCTGATGTTGCATGAATTGCATGAAGCCTCGAAACATTATATCGTTCATCATTTGTTCAGTGTTGTTGTTTGCATGAGGATTATCGCCTTCCTGATGCACATTGTCCTGGTTATTGATCTATAGAGACTCAACGGTCTCCTATGCTCTATTGATGTTATCAACATTCTCGGATGCCATTTTCAAACACTTCCACAAAACAAGGGTTAATTAACATATCACATATTATCCCTATACTCTGACCGACCAATTAAATACCAAATAAACTTAGGTAGGTCATACAAGCCAAGAAATTCCCGCCTCTCCCTCCTAGTTCTTATCTCACATCTCGGCCGTGGATCATATCCCTAAGCTTTGATACCAACTGTGACGCCTCCAAAATAGGTATACATCACCCATCTTGAGTCGCCAAATACATGGTACTAAATTCAAATATAACTTGATTATACAATAGTAGTGTAAAATACGACAAAATACATGTTGTGAGTTTTAATACAAATATTGTCATCTAGACAATATCCACACTCAATTTAGTCCTCATTACATTTATTATCACACTATTTAATGTAATAGTAAGAACTACTAAAACACCATCTCTCTGGACCATCACTCCGCTTCCCAGATTAGTCCCATCTACGTTCTCATTTCACGAGAACAACGGTGAAAGAAAGGGTGAGCTCAACTAGCCCAATAAAGAAATATTATGACTAAGATAATGCAAAATAAATTATCATTAGTCCTCAATAAAGATTAAACCGATAAAATACAATAAACATCAAGTTTAACTGCAGTGAACATATGCAATCCATTAAAAGAGTCAAGTAGAATAAAAATCAACTATCTTTTATGATTTAAAAGGTTTTTCATCACTTTTATCATTTGAGACTCACTTAATAAATAATCCACATCATCCACCGCACTACGACCAAGGATATTCATTAGGTCACGACCACAAATTATCCATGCACTTCTAAAGGGCCAAGGATATTTGTGTATTCATCAATGGTCATGATCATGCCAACAACTCGTCTATCAATGCACTTCGGGCCAATGAGGACTTTTACCACATCATTTGTAACATTACTACCATGATTACAATCAATAATCCTTAGTCATAATCATACCAAGTCCATCCATCATGCACTACAGCCACGATGACTTTCAAAAATAATATAAACATGAGGATGGTGACAATGATATAAGAATTCAATAAAACAAGTTTAAGAATTAATTTATCCAGGAACTAATAACGTCCAAATTGTCAACATGATACTTCTTTGTAGAGTAAAATTCAAGAATGCTCAGAAGAATATTTCCATGAAAAGATACTGGATGAAGCGCAAATATCAAGGATATTCCACTAATTTCATGGAGTATAGAAGTCAAAACTTTAACCAACCGAGTATAATAAAGAATGAAATAACAAAAGAAATCACCATGCATGCGGTACTTGATAGATAAAGTTATTCCAATGAATAATAAATAAGGGAACCAAAGTTAGGCATAATACGACCGACGGATATTCTAATGTAATAATAAAGAATGGAATAACAATGTAAATCACCATGCATGCGGTACTTTGCATGATGAAGTTATTCCAATGTAATACTAAATGATGGAACCAGGTCAGGTGAAATTCACACCAACAGGATGTTCCAACAGAATAATAAAGACGAAACTAGGTCCGACATAAGCACAGACATGATATTCTAACAGAATAATAAAGAATGGAATACATAAGAATTTCACCAAGTATAGGGTAGCCCTCGTATACAGGTTATTTCAATAGAATAATAAAGATGGAATAATAGAAGTTCTCTTCATGAATACAAAAGAAATAATACCCCTTACCGTAAAAGAAACTTGATATCAGAGAAGTGAAGTAGCAGAATACTTTTAAATCATATTAAGAGAATCATATTATAATTAAGAGAATTAACAAGATATATTAATAAGTAAACAAATAACTAAAGACCTAATCTGTCTCGCGGTATTTGTAATCGAGGAAAGAGGAAAAAAGTACAGTAAATCGGTAAAGGAGAAAGCGGCAGTTCGAAAGCTGTCAATACAAAGACGAAAGAAATTTATTTTACAAAGGTGAGATAAAATCATGAAACTCTCAGATCAATTCTGAAGATTATGTATGTATATATATTTAAAGCTTTTGTCTTATTATTAATTATACTGCATGATTTGGTAAAAGGAGATATATATATATATATATATATATATATATAGGGTTATATGTATATATATAGTTGTGTATTACATAGTAGGGCTATGACGACAGATTTTTTGGGCTATCGCAACGGTTCACCTGTCGCTATAGCCCAGAATAACTATGGCGACAGGTGAAAGCGTCGGTATAGCCCAAAAACCGTCATCATAGTCCTACTTTGTAATACACAGCTGTGTAAATAAATTTTTTTCCATATATATATATATATAGTAGTAAAGCAATCAATATGGTATTGAATCACACGCTCATACAAGAGTGTGGAACATCCTGTCTGTATACGTGGTCTACCCTATACTTGGTGATTTTTGTTGTTATTCCATTCGTTATTATTCGGTTGGAACATCCTCGTCACATGCGTTTTACGCGGACCGGTTCCGCTTTTATTATTATTCTCGGTTGCATGCATTTTACGCCGGACTGGTTTCGCTTTTATTATTCTGCTGGAATATCCTGTCATGCATTTTATGCCGGACCTAATTCCGTTATTTATTATTCTCGTTGAATAACTCCGTCCATGCAAGTACCGCATGCATGGTGATTTCGCTGTTATTCCATTCTTTATTATTCTTGCTGAATATTCGTTTATGCGCTTTACGCCGGACCAGTTCCGTTATTTATTATTCGTTAGAATAACCCTGCCTATGCGGCACCGCATGCATGGTAATTTCGTTGTTATTCCATTCTTTATTATACTCGATTGGTTAAAGTTTTGACTTCTATACTCCATGAAATTAGTGGAATATCCTTGATATTGGCGCTTCATCCAAAGATCTTTCCATGAAAATATTCTTCCGAGCATTCTTGAATTTTACTCTACAAAGAAGTATCATGTCGACAATTTGGACGTTATTAGTTCTCTAATAAATTAATTCTTGAACTTGTTTTATTGAATTCTTATATCATTGTCATCATCCTCATGTTTATATTATTTTTGAAAGTCATCTCGTGGCTCAGTAGTGCGTATAGATGGACTTGGTATGATTATGACCAGAGATTATTCTTGTAATCATCATGACCGTAATGTTACAAATGATGTGGTAAAAGTCATCATTGGCCCGAAGTGCATTGATGGACGCTTGTTGGCATGATCATGACCATATCGATGAATACACAAATATCCTCGCCCGTGAGTGCATGGATAAATTGTGGTTGTGATACTAATGAATATCCTCGACGTAAAGGCAGGATGATGTGGATTATTTATTGTCGAGTCCCAAAGAATAAAAGTGATGAAAACCTTTAAATCATAAAATATAGTAGATTTTATTCTCTACTCGACTCTTTTAATGGATTGCATGTTCTCACGCAGCTTAAACTTGATGTCTATTGTATTTTATCGCTTTAATGATCGTTGAAGACTAATGATAATTTATTCTGCATTATCTTAGTCATAATATTTCTTCTTCGGGCTAGTTGAGCTCACCCTTTCTTTCACTATTCTCTTCGTGAAATGAGAACGTAGTCTGGACTAGTCGGGGAACCGAAAGTTACTATCCGATGATAGTATTAGTAGTCCTCACTATTCTGTTAAATAGTGTGACAATAAATGTAATGATGACTTATTCTGAGAGTGGATATTGTCTAGAAGACAATATTTGTATTAAAACTCACAGCACTCTTGTTGTATATTAAAGATTGTATTTGTATTCTGTACCATGTATTTGGCGACTCAGAATAGGTGATGTATACCTATTTTGGGGGCGTCACAGTATTCAATTAAGATTTTTAAAGACTTTTAAAGATTTTAAAGTTTGGTTGTATTCAATCAAGAAATTTAAAGAGTTTATAAAAGTTTACTGGTATTCAATTACAACTTTTTTAATGTCTTTAAAAGTTAGGTGGTATTGAATTAAGATTTTTACAAAGTCTATAAAAGTATTTTGGTATTCAAAAAGTCATAGATTTTTTAGATTTCTATTAAATGGTAGAGTTTGACAGACTTTAGAAGAAGAATTATAACTATCAACTCATATCCAAAGTCTGACCTCATCTCTAAAGACTTCCAAATATTAAACACAAAGGTGAAAATTCGGATCGCCAGTAAAGTGGGAACCCAGAAATTCGCGGTGTAAATACAAATTCGCGGTGTAATACCCAAAAATAAATAATAATAAAGATATAAAATAAAATAAATAAATAAATAACATTTAAATTTATATTTTAAATAATTTAATTGGACTTTGTCGTTCATTGGGTCAAACTAGTTATTTATTTTATATGGGCTAATAAGTATTAATATGTGATGGATAAATAAATTTGATAAAATTTGGGCCTTAAAAATAATTGAATTTAATTTATATGTGGATAAAATTAAATCATATTATAATTAAGAGAATTAACAAGATATATTAATAAGTAAACAAATAACTAAAGACCTAATCTGTCTCGCGGTATGTGTAATCGAGGAAAGAGGAAAAAAGTACAGTAAATCGGTAAAGGAGAAAACGGCAGTTCGAAAGCTGTCAATACAAAGACGAAAGAAATTTGTTTTACAAAGGTGAGATAAAATCATGAAACTCTCAGATCAATTGTGAAGATTATGTATGTATATATATTTAAAGCTTTTGTCTTATTATTAATTATACTGCATGATTTGGTAAAAGGAAATATATATATATATATATAGGGTTATATGTATATACATAGTTGAGTATTACACAGTAGGGCTATGACGACAGATTTTTTGGGCTATCGCAACAGTTCACCTGTCGCTATAGCCCAGAATAACTATGGCGACAAAAAAACCGCTCAGATATAGCCCAAAAACCGCTATCATATTCCTACTTTGTAATACACAAATTGTAGTATATATATTTTTTCATATATATGTATATATATATAGTAGTAAAGCAATCAATATGGTATTGAATCACACGCTCATACAAGAGTGTGGATTTCATTTTTTGCAAAGAAAAAAATGAAATCATGGAGCCAATAATTGAATGATCAGAAGTCATGTAATAAATATATTATAATATATATGTATTCTAATGCTTAGATAAAATAATATTGTCAGAACTTAAATTTTTTGTATAATATGTTTTCTGAAAGTTGTTATCATAAGCAGTGAATTGTTATTTATAATATATGCACTAAAGAAATATAATAAATAATTTAATTGTGTAGCAAAATTTTAATCTTAAATCTAATAATCTTTCAATTTTATATATTAGAAGTATACAAAAGTCTAGACAGTCTTGATAAAAAGTTTATAAAAGTCTGTTACTTATTTCATGGAATCTATAAAAGTTATTTTAAAAAAGTCTTTAAAGTCTTTAATGCTCTATTTCTGAGTTTTAAAATGGACAAAAAAGAAAAAAAATGGACAGAAAATTTAAGTTTTCTTTCCAATTCTTATGTTTCTGAGTTTTTTAATAAACGGAAAAGAAAAGAAATGGATAGAAAACTTGACAACTTTTCTTGTCAAAGTTTTTCGTTCAAAATTGGCCTGATTTGGACGGAAAAAAAATTGGAATAAGTAATATTTTTATAATTCTCATATTATCCTTAACTTTTAATATAATAAATTTTAAATTACAACTCATGTTCTCAATTTTAAATTTTCTATTTTTTTCTATTAAAAACTCAGAAACTTCAAGTTTTCTTTTCTTTTCTGTTCTAATTTAAATTTTCTATTCTTTTTTTTTTTTTCTGCTTCAAAACTCAAAAAGCAGAGTAAAAGTCATTAAAATCCATAAATTCTACAAAAAATTATCTCCTAAAAAAAGTCTTTAAAAAAGTCACTTAATTTGTGAATTTTTGGGAAAGATTGTAGAATATAGAATATTGAAATTGGTTAGTTTTGAAGAAAGATCGTAGAAACTTTATTGAGAAAGTAAGACGGTTGAGGCTAACAGATGGTGATGTTAATACTACTAAGAGTTATTTTGTGAAGGTCCAAAAGATTGATTTTAATTTAATTCTATGATTATTATTATTGTTAATTATTTTTTTTTGCTATGAATTTAGATGTGAAAATCGATTAAAATGTTCGGTGTAGGTCAATGATTGAAGAGTTTTGGTGATGTTGCATTTGACGGCTACATACATTACAAAAAAATGTATATAAATGTCCTTTTCAAAAAAAAAATGTAAATAAATATGATGTGTCATTTTCTATTTTTGTAGAAATAAATCATCATTGTAAGACCCCGAATTTTATGAAATAAAAGTATTCAATTTTTCTATTTTGGTAAATAGTTAAATTGATAAAAGTATAAAGTTAAGGGTGATATGAGAAAATTTTTTCAAAGTAAGCAAGTTGTCATAAAATAACCTAGTAAAAAAATACGATGTCTGGCATTGGTTGCATAGTAGCACACGATATTAATTATTGATATTTACGTGAGAAGTCACTCAGTTATACTCAATTATTGCAACAGTAATTGCTGCATCATATCTCTCATATTATTGATTCAATTATTATCACAGTATCATCTGCATAATATGTTATATTATTAAATCAATAATTGAGACGACAAAGTCATTCATATTATTATTTGTAATATTGACAATGTCTAGAAGTTCTGTCAAGGAGAGGTTTGGTCACCTAATTGCGCGCCAATAATGTGACGCCTTCAAAATAGGTATACATCACCCATCTTGAGTCGCCAAATACATGGTACTAAATTCAAATACAACTTGATTATACAACGATGCGTGTAAAATACGACAAAATACATCTTTGTGAGTTTTAATACAAATATTGTCATCTAGACAATATCCACACTCAGTTTAGTCCTAATTACATTTATTATCACACTATTTAACAGAATAGTGAGGAATACTAAGACACCATCTTGGACCATCACTCCGTTCCCCAACTAGTCCATTTCGTTCTCATTTCCTCAAGAGAATAAAGAAAGAAAGGGTGAGCTCAACTAGCCCAAAGAAGAAATATTATGACTAAGATAATGCAAAATAAATTATCATTAGTCCTTAACAGTGTTAAACTGATAAAATACAATAGACATCAAGTTTAACTGCAGCGGAACACGCAATCTATTAAAAGAGTCAAGTAGAGAATAAAATCTACTATCTTTTATGATTTAAAAAGGTTTTTCATCACTTTTATCGCTGAGACTCAGCTTAATAAATAATCCACATCATCCCTGCACTACGGCCAAGGATATTCATTAGGGTCTTGACCACAAATTATCCATGCACTATGTGCCAAGGATATTTTTGTATTCATTAATGGTCATGATCATGTCAACAACTGTCCATCAATGCACTTCGGGCCAATGAGGACTTTTACCACATCATTTGTAACATTACTACCATGATTACACAAGAATAATCTCTCGTCATAATTATACCAAGTCCATCTATGCACTTCTGTGCCACGAGATGACTTTCAAAAATAATATAAACATGAGGATGATGACAATGATATAAGAATTCAATAAAATAAGTTCAAGAATTAATTTATCCAGGAACTAATAACGTCCAAATTGTCAACATGATACTTTTTTGTAGAGTAAAAATTCAAGAATGCTCAGAAGAATATTTCCATGAAAAGATACTGGATGAAGCGCAAATATCAAGGATATTCCACTAATTTCATGGAGTATAGAAGTCAAAACTTTAACCAGCTGAGTATAATAAAGAATGGAATAACAAAAGAAATCACCATGCATATGGTACTTCGCATAGATAGGTTATTCCAACAGAATAATAAATAACGGAACCAGGTCAGGCGTAATACGCATCGACAGGATATTCCAATAGAATAATAAAGAATGGAATAACAACAGAAATCACCATGCATGCGGTACTTTGCATAGACAGGTTATTCCAACAGAATACTAAATGACGGAACCAGGTCAGGTGAAATTCACACCAACAGGATGTTCCAAAAGAATAATAAAGATGGAACCAGTCCCACAAGTAAAATGCATGTGATATTCCAATGTAATAATAAAGAATGGAATACGTAAGAATTTCACCAAGTATAGGGTAGCCCGCGTGATCACAAAGTTATTTCAATGAATAATAAAGATGGAATAATAGAAGTTCTCTTCATGAATACAAAAGAAATAATACCCCTTACCGTAGTAAAAAGAAACTTGATATCGAGTAGTGAAGTAGCGTAATACTTTTCTTCTTTCTCTCTATAGTTTCTCTCTCTAGAGTTTCAAAGAATTAAAAGAAATAATGAAGGAATGAGCTTCTATTTATAGAAGAATGGAATGAATAGTAACCAATCCATGAACGGTCCAGATAATTTACTTTAATCGACTCGGTCCATATTTAAAGTACAATCTTTTAAATAAAATATAATATATTCTATTTATAATCTAATAAAATGAATAACTTTTAAAAATTTTTTTTACTATGCAAACACTATGCAGGCACTATATAAATACTATGCATAATAAAATATAATATATTCTAATTATTGTCTAATAAAATAGATAACTTTATAAAAGTATTCATTTTTTATATAAAAAGATTTTACTATTAGCCTAATAAAATGAATAACTTTATAAAAGTATTCTATTTTATATAAAAGTTGTTCTGCTTTTATTACGTTAATAATACTTAATAAAACAAAACTTCATCATCATTATTATTATTTACACTATTAATCGACCAGTCATTCCCGTGAAAGAGGGGCTTTCCAATAAGGATTTCTCCCATCATGCCGCAAATTAGGTGACCAAACCTCTCCTCGCGTAACTTCTAGACATCGTTAATAATGAAATAATAATATTAACAACTTCGTCATCTCAATTATTGATTTAATAACATATAAAATATCGACAATAATTGAATCAAACCGAGTGACTTCTCACATAAGCATTAATAATCAATACTGGTGCTGCTCTACTATGCAACCACGCCAGACATCGTACTTTACTACTGAGTAGTTCAACAATATCAACGGTAAAACTTCCGCCGTTATTTTCATAAAAATATTTTTGTCGTTTTTTCAATCCGACAATAATTACATTATGCTAGGGGTCCACCAATGATTGTCTTGGTCGTATTTAATATTCCCTGACCAATCGAATATTATATAACAACTTGCGTACTTTGCAAAATTTATAAATATTACCCACAACTATAACATTATATCAAATTTATTCCATAATATTCAAAAATGATATTTATAGAAAATTCATTTTTATTCATAAAAGTTGGGGTCTTACAAATAAGGAGAAATCCTTATCGAAAAGCCCACTCTTTCCTGGGAACGATCTGGTTGTTAAATATTGTGAGTTATAGTATTAATGATGAATGTTATTAAAATTGAATTTGAGTTCGGAGTTGAATTTGGAGACGCGGACGTGATATTTGAGTTCAGAATGATGAAATTAATAAAAATAGACTATAAATACAAAATTTATCGGGGTTGGCTTTTTGGTCAAAAAAGTGAACAGTTGACTTTTTCGGAAAAAGTCAAACTTTGAAATTTCAAAAATGAAATTTTGGAGAAAAATATTTCCATTGTGTTGGGATTGTTAGTATTAGTGAAAATCGATATTTAATTCGATAATAATTGATATCTGGAGGTTATATTGACCAATCGGGTAATTAATCGAATAAATGAGCAATTAATTGCTATTAATTCACATGATTATAACTATTTATTCATATGTGTGTACTATTGATTCACAATCTTGTACTATTAGGGGAGGTGGTGCAAGATTGATAATATTTGCATGACTAAATTAAAAATAGAGGTATAGATTGAGGTACTATACTGTAATTCGTATTTTCACATGTCTAGAACTATTGATTCACATGATTGAACTATTGATTCACATTATTTACTATTAGGGGAGGTGGTGCAAGTTTGATAATACTTGAATGACTAAATTAAAAATGAAGAAAAAGAGGAAGGTATTATACTGTAATATTTCGAGCCCCCAAAACGTGCAATTATCGAAATTATATTTTCCTATAAATAGAAGCTCATTCTTCCTTCATTTCTCACCAATTCACTAAGTCTCACAAGAGAAATTATTATAGAGAAATTATAGAGAGAGAAGCTATAGAGAGAAAGAAGAAGCGAAGTCTGCTACTTCACTATTCCAGTATCCAGTCTTCTTTTGAGGTAAGGGATATCATTATTGTGTAAGGGGTATTATTCTTTCGTATTCATGAAGAGAGTTATTTTCTTTCAATACTCGTAAGGGTTGTTATTCCATTATTTATTATTATGTTGGAATAACCTGTTTATGCGAAGTACCGCATACATAGTGAAATTCTTCTGTTATTCCATTCTTTATTATTCTGTTGGAATAACTTGTCTGTCGTATGGCCTATCGCATGCCTGGTGAATTCCGTTGTTATTCCATTCTTTATTATTCTGTTGGAATATCCTGTCTGCGCGGATTACGCATGACCGGTTCCATTCTTTATTATTCATTGGAATATCCTCGTCATGCGGATTCTGCGTGACACGTTCCATTCTTTATTATTCGGTTGGGAATAACTCGTCTGCATGCGGCCTTCTATCGCATGCCTGGTGAATTCTTCTGTTATTCCATTCTTTATTATTCTGTTGGAATAACCTATCTATGTGGATTATCACATGCATGGTGAATGACCCTTCGTATTCATTCTTTATTAAATTGTGAAAATGATCTGCCTACGTGGATTACCGCATGGTTTGTGAAAATCCATTTGCAGTTTCGTAATTTTTCTGACCCTCAAAAATTCTAGAAAAATTGGAAATGATACTTTGTTGAGTTTTCTAGATTGTGTCCAAAAATAGTGATTTTTGGATGTATATATTAGGAGTTATGAATTTTATGGGAAAAGACTATTTTAAAAGTAAACCCTTATAACTCCTTGTGGTTAACTCCAAAATTGGTGAAATTTTTATTAGGAGTACATGTATATAACAGGAGTATACCTTGTAAATTTCAAAATTTTTGGACAAAAGTACAGTTTATGATAAATGTCTAAATATTCGGCAGTTTTGGCCATATGAAAAATAGTAAATGAATTTTAAAAATTCAGAGAAAAATATATGTTCAATATGGGACTATATTCTGTTAAATCCTAGAAAAGAAATACTTTTGGGACTGATTTGGTATTTTTTATGAAAATGAACTAGTTATGAGTAAATGAATTAAATATGTTATGTGAAGTAACAAAATTGGAAAATAGGATTTTATGGCTTGGGAATCCTATATAGGGTATATACAGATTTTTGATGAGGGATTTGATCATTGGTGATGAAATCTTATTAGTATGACATTTTTGAATGATTAAATGCATTATTTGGTAAAGTGTAAACAATTGAAATAAATTGTTTATAAGTTTAAGAAGTGATTAAAATATTGTTATAATATTAATAATATTAGATTATGAGTTTATTAAGTGATTGCTAATATTTGGATAAATTTAAAGTCTTTAATATTTATCCTTGATTTCGTTTGATTAATGCTTATATCATTGTCATCATCCTCATGCTTTTATTATGATAAAAGTCATCTTTGGCCTACGTGCAAAGATGGACTGTTGATTATTGGTTTTACAGTTGTATATCTTTGGCTTACGTGCAAAGATGAACTATTGATTGCTGAGTATCTTTGGCGTATGTGCATAGATGAACTGTTTATTGGTATGATTATGACCCGGGATCATTCGGTATAATCATGACCCATAATGTTATAGATGATGTGGTAAAAGTCCTCATTGGCCCGTAGTGCATTGATGGACAGTTATTGGTATGATTATAACCAGGGATCATTCGGTATAATCATGACAATCGATGATTACATGAATATCCTTGGCCATAGTGCAGTAATGATTCGATGATGTGGATTATTTATTAAGCTGAGTCTCAGCAATAAAATATTGATTATACACTTTTAATTCATAAAAGATAGTAGATATCATGCTCTACTTGACTCTTCTAAAACACAGTTGTATGTCTTTGGCCTGTAGTGCAAAGATGAATTGTTAATGATATCTTTGGCCGTAGTGCAAAAATGAATTTATTAGTATGATTATGAGCATGAATTGTGATTTGGTATAACCATGATTTTTGATGTTTCAGGTGAAGATAGGTGATGAAAATTATCTTCGTCCTGGGTTCGAAGAGGAATTTAGAATCATAATTATGATTATGAGTTATTCATATGATTTTGGACAGGAATTGTTGATTGATGATACAGGGATAAAAAATTATTGGTGAACTGTTAACATGGAGAAGATAATAGACCTGATGGTCTATTTGACTTTTCTAATGGATTGCTCGTTCCGCTGCAACTATGGTTGAAAAGTTTTATCATCTACCATATGTTCTAAATCTCTGATTTATTACTGATGAAGGCTGTTGATAATTTAATTATCTTTAGTTATAATATTCTTTACTTGGCTAGTTGTGCTCACCCTTTTGCTTCATAATTCTTTTTAGGTAATAAGAGTGTAGCTGGGTCGAGCGGGTATAATAGGGAAATAGTGAGATGGTTCGAGACTGTTGAAGTTTCTCAATACATTATAAAACGGCATGACATGCGATATATAATTCCATTGAGAACCTAAGATGTGTGTGTCGTATTTTATACGTCACTTAATAATTGATTTTTGTTGAACAACAATAGGGTGATGAGAACCCGACCTTGAAAGCGTCAAAAGTGCATCGCATTAAAATGAAGAGAACAGAAATCTTCTCATGTCCCTTTGGAGACTTGAAATATTTGTTGTTGTACTTTATATGACATGTAATAATTTGAGTATGAATATTGTCGTATTATATACGTTACAATATTTGTATTGAAACTCATAGTATATATGTCATCGTATTTTGCACGATAGTTGTATAAATGAAGTTTATAATTGATTTTTGTAGTGTGATATTTGGCGACCCAAGATGGGTCGTGTGGACCTGTTTTGGGGTTGTAGACTGCCAGGAGAGACGAGGAAGGATCGTAATGTGTCGAGAAGAACTTCCTCAAAGCCATTGTAAGACCCCCAACTTTCATAAATAAAGATTAATTTTTTCTCGAAATATATTTTTGAATATTATGGTCTGGATTTGATATAATGTTATAGTTGTGGGTTATATTTATAAATTTTGCAAATTATGCAAGTTGTTATAAAATATTCGATTGATCGGGGAATATTCATTTTAACAGGGAATATTCGTACGACGACACAATTATTGGTGGACCCCACAACGGAATTATTGTCGGAGTTAGAAAACGACAGAAATATCTTTTTATAAAAATAATGGCGAAAGTTTTGCCGTTAACTATTGAAATACCCGGTGTTAAAAGTACAATAATACGCATGTTTGCATATTAGCACACGGTATTGATTATTGATCCTTACGTGAGAAGTCACTCAGTTATACTCAATTATTACTATAGTAATTACTGCATAGTATCTCATGTTATTTGATTCAATTATTGTCAATATTTTATATATTATTAAATCAATAATTGATACGATATAGTTATTCATATTATTATTTGAATTATTGACGATGTCTAGAAAGTTCTGTCGAGGAAAGGGGTTTGGTCACCTAATTACGCGCAAATAGGAAGAAATCCTTATCAGAAAGCCCCCTCTTTCCTGGGAATGATCTGGTTGTTAAATATTGCAAATAATAATAATGAATAAATGTTGTTAAAAATATTGAGGGGATTTTTTTGAATTATTTGATGTAAATTTTGCTTATGGACCTCCATTTACCCATTTTTTAAAATAATCGGTATAAAATTATTCAGTATATATATATATATATATATATATATATATTTTATGTGTGTGAAGGTGACATGTGGGGTGGGGCCAACATGTGGGATGAAAAATGAAATTGGGGTGGGGGGAGAAAACGTGAATGAGAGAGTATATATATATATATAATATTGTGTGAGTGGAATAATGTGGAGGTGTGTGTATGATAAAAGTTATGTGTGTGTGTGTATGAAAGTGATGTGTGTGTGTTGAATTGAAAAATCAGTCCGTGTTTCTTCTTAATACATTCGTGAATCACAAGTTAATTCGCCCGTGAAAACCCACTCTTGCGTCTGTAATTTTTCTTAATAGTACCCCTTCCATTCTCCTATAAATAGGATGCTTAGTTTAAAATTGAAAATCACATCAGAATCAGAGAATTCTTCTTCTATAATATTGAGCGTATTTCATTAGAGTTTTAAGAAGCTTTGAACGTATAAAACAGTGAAAGTTTTCTTCAAGAATATTCCCGCTATACCAGTTGGAATACTCTTCTTTTTAAGGTAAGAGATATTATTTTTGTTCAGTATTCGTAAGAAATAATATTTTCTTCCATACTCTGTAGTATGTAAGTAATATTATTTCGTTTCAGATTCCAAATTCTACACTCATTTTGTTAAAGTTTTGGCTTCTATACTCCATAAAATTAGTAGAATATCCTTGAAATTTGTGCTTCATCCAGTATCTTTTCATGAAAATATTATTATGAGCATTCTTGATAAATTTTAACTTTTTTATGCCAGAGTACTATTCACAGGGTACTATTCTTGAAGTACTATTCACGGGGTACTATTCACTCGATTACTATTTACCTGGGGTACTATTCATGACAAAAATTATTTTCTTTTCGGTCCAAATCATTTTTGATACAATATTATTCTTGAATTTTACTCCACAAAGCAGTATCATGTTGACAATTTAGACATTATTAAATTCTGGATAAATTAAATTATAAATATTTAAAAATTTATCCTTTGTTTTCTTTTAATTGAATTCTTATATCATTGTCATCATCCTCATGTTTATATTGCAATAAAAGTCATCTATGGCTTACATACATAGATGTACTGTTGATTGGTATGAATATGACCAGGGATTATTCGGTATAATCATGACTGTAATGTTACAAATAATGTGGTAAAATTTCTCATTGGCCCGTAGTGCATTGATGGACAGTTGTTGGCATGATCATGACCATTGGTGAAAATACGAATATCCTTGGCCCGTAGTGTATGGATAATTCGTGGTCGTGATACAAATGAATATCCTTGGCCGTAGTGTAGGGATAATTTGATGATCTGGATTATTTATTAAACTGAGTCTCATCGATAAAATTGATGATAAACTTTTTAAATCATAGAAGATAGTAGATATCATACTCTACTTGACTCTTCTAATGGATTGCTTGTTCTGCTGCAGTTAAACTTGATGTTTATTATATTTTATCAGTTTAACACTGGTGAAGGCTAACAATAATTTATTCTGAATTATCTTAGTCATAATATTTCTTACTGGACTAGTTGAGCTCACCCTTTTGCTTTCATTGTTCTCTTCAGGAAATAAGAACGTAGCCATGACTAGTCGGGGAACGGAGTGATGGTCCGAGATGGTTATTTTAGCAGTCCTAACTATTTAGTGTGATAATAAATATAATGAGGATTGAATTTGAGTTTAGATATTGTCTAGAAGCCAATATTCCTGTTAAAACTCTCAACTATGTTATGTCGTATTTTACACGACAGTTGTATATTTAAATTTGTATTCAGTACCATGTATTTGGCGACTTAGAATGGGTGATGTATACCTATTTTGGGGGCGTCACAGTTGGTATCAAAGGTTAGGGATATGATCCTTGGCTAAGATGTGAGACAAGAACTAGGGGGAGAGACGGAGAAATCCTTCGCTAGTATGACCTACCTAAGCTTATTTGTTATTTAATTGGTTGGTCAGAATATAGAGATAAAATATGGTATGTCAATTAACCCTTTTTTTGTGGCAGTATTTGAAAATAGCATCTGAAAATATTGAGATAAGCAATGAAGCACAGGAGACCGTTGAGTCACCACAGATAAATAACCAGGACAATGTGCATCAGGAAGGCAACAATCCTCATACAAACAACAACACCGACCAAATGATGAATGATGGGATGTTCAGAGGCTTTCTGCAATTCATGCAACATCAGGCGAGAGAAACTCCTGTCCATAATGCAGGTGGAAACACTGGCAACTCACGGATGGTCACTGTAAGACCCCAACTTATTATTAATGAAATTAAATATCCTCTATTTATTATTTTGAAAATAGTAAGGGTTGTTTTGATTAATGTGGTTAGTTATGGGTAAAATGCGCAAATATTTCAAATAAGCAAGTGGTCATAAAATATTCATTGTTGTCGGGGAATATTCGTTTGGTCGTGGAATATTCTTACTATCGGTGAATATTCGTACGACGGCGCAGCCTTGTGTGGGCCCCATAACAGAAAGCGATTGGATGAAGAAAACGACAAGTATAAGTTGTTTATAAATAACTACAGCGTAGTTATTACCAGATTATCATTGTTGGAATACCCGGTGGTTAAAATATAGTAATAATGCTGTTGTTACGGAAGAGTTAACGATGTTGCACCAATTATTGATTCTTACGTGAAGGCACTACTCAATAATTGTTACAAAGAATTACTTATTCAATATTTTATTTTATTGATTTAATAATTGCTACGTTGATATTTTATATTATTGTTGTTTCAATAATTGTCACTGCACAGTGTTTTCCTTTATCAAATCAATAATTCATATTATTTGAATAATATTATTAGATAACACTATTGACAATGTCTAGAAAGTTCTGTCTAAGGAGAGGTTTGGTCACCTAATTGCGCGCCAGTAAGGAGAAATCCTTATTGGAAAGCCCCCTCTTTCCTAGGAATGGTCTGGTTGTCAGTATTGTGATTCTGTAATATTATTTATGAATAATTAATTATTGATTATTATGATAAGGAAAATATTCATTTTATGTGGATATAGATGGATTTTTAATGTGACAATTGTTGAAAATTGATATTTTAGCTTTTCTGATAAAATAATTCATTTAAATATATTATTATATTATAATAATATAATAATGGTGATATTTATAATGAATGTGTGATATATGAATAAATGAGGAGGAAGAGTATTTTTGTTACAAAAATTGTTTAAAACATGTTAAACATGTTTGTGGGCCCATTTTTCTTGACTGAAATTTGATTATAGCCTGTAAAATCGTCCGTTTGTGAATTTTGGTCAACTTCTGCTTGGAATTTGAAAAAACTTAAACTTATAAAGTTGTAGAGAATTGAATTTCCTATGGAATGGACATAAGATTCAAAATTTTCTGATAAAAGGGCTATTTATTGTGAGTTATTGAAGTTCCGAAATAATTAATTTTTAAAGTTTTAAATATTTTTTTTAATAAAAACGTTTTTTTTTATTTTGTGGGCTACACTAACATGTGCAAAGTGCTGAAATCAGTTGGTAAAAGTGGGCGTAGGAAATTTATATATATATATATATATATATTAATATTTTATTATATTTTCTACTTTGGTGTTCTAAGTATTTTCCTATAAATAGGGTGCTTAGGTTAGAATTGAAAATCACACCAGAAACAAGTTTTCTCTCTCTTTCTCTCTCTATATTGTCGAGTGTATTCTTGTGAGTATGTTGATACTTTGAGTGTTGCTATACGGTGCAAGATCCCTTCAGCACTATATCTAGTATTCCAGTAAGAAGTAATGTCTTTTCGAGGTAAGGGATATTATTTTTTTTAAAATGATATTATTTCTTTCAATATCATTATGCCAGAATATTGGTAATATTTTTCTTGTGAAATTCTTGTCTTTTAGTGTTGGGGTTACTGTTCACGTATACGACACTATTTACGTATACGGTACTATTCACGGATACGACACTATTCACAGAAAAATTAATTTTTGTTTTTGTCCAAAATATCTATTATGGATATTAGCTTTGATTGAATCCTTGTTTTGGTCTTCATTCTTGAATATTACTTCACTATGATTATTTATGAAGTATTTTTGAACTTGGATTGTTTCAAGTACGAATCCTTAAAATTTATTCTTTTGTTTCACTAGATTTGTTTTTTTAAAATATTTTTCATCATCCTTAGTCCTAAATGATAATATTACTGAATATTTTTGGCCTGTAGTGCAAAGATTAATGATTTTCTGATGAATATCTTTGGCCCGTAGTGCAAAGATGAACAGGTGTTGAGATGAACATGACCAACTGATGAATATCTTTGGCCTTTAGTACAAAGATGAATATTTGATTCAAGATGAATATTGATTGATGTTACAGGGATAAAATATTGATGATAGACTTTTAAATTCATAGATTATAGTAGATTTCATTCTCTACGTAACTCATCTATGAATTATTATTTCACATTGAAATATTGATCCAAAACTTGTTGTCTATTATATTTTATCGACTTTTTTTCCTGTTGAGGACTAACGATAATTTGTTCTATATTATCTTAGTCATAATATTCTTTACTGGGCTAGTTGAGCTCACCCTTTTCCTTTTTGTTCCATTTTTCTTCTCAGGAGGCGAGAATGTAACGAGTACTTGTTGGGGTATGGAATGAAGGTCCTAGGAAGTTATTTTAGTAGTCCTCACCATTTTTGTAAAATAATGTATGAATAATTGTAATGAGGACTTATTTGGGTGTGAATATTGTCTAGATGACAATATTTGTATTTAAACTCACAGTTTATGTGTTGTCGTATTTTGCACGACAATTGTATTAATAAAGTTATAGTTGTTTCTGTACCATGTATTTGGAAACTCAGAATGGGTGTTGTATACCTATTTTGGGGACGTCACAGTTGGTATCAGAGCTTAGGGATATGATCTCTAGCGGAGATCGGGGAATAGAACTAGGAGGGGAGAGACGAGTAAATCCTTCGCTAGTGTGTCCTACCTAAGCTTATTTGTTGGTTGGTCAGAATATAAGGATATTATGTGATATGTTAATTTGTTTAATTAACCCTTGTTTTATGGCAGTATTTGAGAATGGCAACCGAGAATGTTAACAGTGGAGTAAATGAGACCGTGGAGACACCTTTACCCACCAATGAGGAAAACGTGCAACATGCCGATAATGTTTCTCCTGTAAACAACACCACTGATCAGACGATGAACGATGGGATGGTTAAAAGCTTTTTCCAGTTCATGCAAAATCAGACGAAGGAGACTCGTGTATAAAATACAGGTGGAAATGATAGCAACGCACGGTTTGTCACAACCAAGAAATTCAAAGAGTTGGGACCACCAGAATTTTGGGGAAAGCCAGATCCGATTAAGGCGGAGACGTGGGTCAAGCAAAATACCAAGATATTCGATGTCTTGGGATGCACGGAGGAACAAAAGGTTTCATTCGCCACCTTTATGTTCTGTAATGAGGCAGATTACTGGTGGGAATCTGTGAAGCGTACCCATCCAGCCGCACTCATCATGTCTTGGGAAATATTTCAGAAACTGTTCAATGACAAGTATTTTCCTGAAAGTATTCGTCATATGAAGGAGGTAGAGTTTATTAGACTGGAGCAGAACAACATGACGGTGTCCCAGTACGAGGCGAAGTTCGTGGACTTTTCCAAGTTTGTACCTCATTTGGTGGATAATGAGGAACGTATGACACGGATGTTTCTGAGAGGTTTGAAATCCGACATACGTCAGTATCTCATTTCTCATAAATTTTCTCTATATTCAAATATTGTCAACAGGGCTCAATTATTAGAGCGAGATAACGAGTACGTTCAGCCGAGGGACCACAACCAGAGTCATACCGGTGACAGTCGTCATCAGAACAACGATAACCAGCAGAGAAAGAAAAATACGGACAAAAGCGGCAACCACTTTGGTGGTAATTGTGACACCCCCAAATCCGGGCACTTCAACCCCATAGATTTGGTGTTCACTGTCCAAATAAATCATAACTAACTACCCATAAATAAAGGATATAATTAAACTCAAAAGTTTAAACAATTAATCTCCCATTAAAGGGTTACATCATCTAAAATAAATCCCAGGTCATCTAACCTTTATTACAATCATTCACGGAAAATTAAAACATGATTATAACTAAATCCATTACATAAGCTTCATAAATAAAATATAAATTAAACGTTGTCGTCTAATCAAGCACTTTGTCCTTGCCCTTGCTTATGTAAAGCTTTTCAAACTTCGTAACTTCATCTGCATTATTTTGTGCAAGATTGAGAAAACAATTGCCCACAAGAATGATAATATACAATAACGTTTTATGAATGACAATTAACTGAGCTTTCAATGGTAAAGTATTGTTACCAGAACAAGAAAATTAATTCAACAGCTATGAGTTCAAAGGAATAATGAACGTTTAAGTTAACAATAAATAACAACATCAAAGAATATACTGAGGGTCACAAGACCACGAACTCTATTCTAGGTTTACAAGTATTTCTACTTTAACCTTTAACAGTCTAAAAGACTATAATCATCATCTATGTCCTAGGTTCACAGGTGTTTCTACTGTAACCTTTAACAGTCTAAACGACTATATGGACCATCATTCCGTACTCCAGGTGATCAGCCCTTTGTACTATGTATTGTGCAAACATTTTAACGCTATTGCGTAGCTCTAAAATAATCCCCTGATATAGGGTTGTTCATCTTAGCTTAGATTATCAGGTTTTGAACCAAAGGAAGTTTGGTTGGGAATTAACTTCAAAGGAAGTCTAGATTTTTAGAACGCTCATCAACCAAGTACTACTTGAAGGAGATAGGAACCAATAACTATTCAAGGGTTTGATTATAATATCTTCATGAACAAGGTATATCGATGAATCAATAAGGGCTAGAGTATTAACAATTTCTAAGTTGAACAAATGTTATCATTGACAACATGCTTTCAAAGTTGTGTGAGTACATAAACAAACCAAAGGAAGTTTGGTTTGGGTAGACTTCAAGGGTAATTTAGAGTTTAGAACATTCATCAACTAAGGATTAGTTGAATTGGTAAAGAATCGCTAAGTAACTTAGAGTGCGGTACAATAACGTAAGATAGTACAATGATATTGAAGAACGAAGATCAAATAACAGTTATTGGTAGCTGAATAAACACACTTCTTACAATAATAATTCATACTTTAAATAAAGAGATAAAGATTAACTAACTTGCTCAACAATAAATGAGTACAGACTTTGAATAACCAAGGTAATCTCGATTAGAATAAATAAACAAAGATTAACTAACTTGCTCAACAATAAATGAGGGTTAAAGAACTTGCATGACAATAAATCGTTAAACAAGAGATTAGGAATAGAGAATTTGCATAAGTATAACATAACAAAGGAAAAAGTAGCCTTCTTTGAATAATAAAAAGTAGCAAAGGTTAGGGAACTTGCCTCGTGCGTAGGTTAAACAATCACTACTCACGTTCACCCCAAGTCCTACACATACCATATGTATTGACAATACACATTAGTTACACTAACATTACCTTCATGAGTTGCTTTCTTACTTTTAGTATAGCTACTAACTAAGTTTAAGTTTAAATAACATCACATCTTTTCATAGATGAACATTACTTTTTAGCTTTATTATAACTACTTTAAGTGATCATGTCATTGCACCACATACACATTAACAACTTGATACAACATCCTATTACATGTCCAACATATTATCATTAAGTTATACTAATACACAAAGGATTGCACTTGCATTCGTGTATCCCGACGCCCTCTGATTGGCTCCAAATACACAATAGTCCTCAAGATGGCCATTTTGACCCTTCATAACGATTACAAATTAAAAACCTTAAAGAATAAAAGTTATAGGCCTATTCGTCTTCTTTCCGAATCATCTTGAATTACCTCAATCGGAGTTCTTATGAAAATTTTATGGCCATTTTACTATAGGAGGTCAAAACTGTCCAACCTGCACCACTTTTCCAAATAACGTCTGATGGTATTTGAAATGCTGCTAATTCCAATAACAAGGCGCAGATTTTAGTATTGGGGGTTCCGAATTATAGAACACCCCAAAACAAAACACAGAACAAAGCTATGACTTAATTTCTAACATCAATTAACATGTATAACTTATGTAAATTACACATAAACTTCACCAAGCATACAAATACTAAATTAACACATGTTAAATCATAATTCTAGAAAAATTAAATAGTGGAATAAAATATTTTAAAACCAAAAACTCCATTTTTGATAATTCTTGACACAGTGAACACTGTAATCATAATGATACACCGATTTGATTCTTTTGAACTAAGTTCTCTTTATTTCATACCCAATTAACAATTCACAGTTCAATTTCACCATTAGTTCATAATCATATATATACATTCATACCTATATTCAAACTATGTTCATACATATATTCACTGTAAAAACAAATTTCTCTTCTTGCAGACTTAATCTAGCATACAATCATATCTATATGTTAAGAAAACAATTTCTTGTTTATAACCCAACTAAAACCTCAACAAATGAATAATCCCCACAATTCATCAGATAGCTACAATTCAAGAATATGGAATTCACAGAGCATATAGTTTTTGCCGTGAACACAAATATGCATATGTATATATATACCATACTAAGGTTATGTAAAAATACCTTTAATTTGCTTGAAATTCTTTCTATCACCACTAAGTTTGCTGCAAAGATTCTTAAGATTCTCCCAATTCCCTCACAGCTTCTCTCTCAATTCTCTCTGAACTCTCTTCTCTCTTTTCTCAGTAACTAGAATGCGTAAAAAGAAACCAAACTGATAGCTATAATACGAAAAACTAAAATTGTTAATCCTTAATATGCCATAATTAATAAAACATCAGTTACAAATCTAACGTATATTCTATAAATATTATATTTTAATTTATTTTATTTAAGTTCAAAAATTAGAAATTAGCCATAAGGCTTTGTTTGGCAAAACCCTTTAATTTTTAAAGAATTAATATCTTAAGCCTTGTTTGGCAAAAACTAAATTAAACTCCCTTTAATTTATAAACCATTTTAATAAACCATATAAAACATTTATAATATAATTATTTGTCACACTTTATTTAATTAAGTTTTCATACTTAATTTAATTAATTCTAATAATAATTTATTGAATAATATAATAATTTATTTAATCATTATAAATTCTCTAATTTAATAATTAAATTAAATTAGAATATTCCTCATAATAATAAATTTCCTTCACACATTTATTATTTATTTCATAAATAAATAATCAAATCAAATTAAACAAATATTTATTTAGCAATAGATACACCAATTAAATATTTATATAATTTAATAAATATTAAAAATTATAATTTAAAATTTCATTATTACGATGTCATGGCCATGAAAATAGAAGAAGCGAGTCGGGGAGATTTTAAAAGAGGAGATTCAACAATGACAATGCAAAGACATCAAAGACCAAAGAAAGAACTAGTTCTAAGGGAGGAGAACGACCACCTATCAGATGCTATAAATGTGGAAAGAGGGACATATCACCAAAACCCCTGACAACATTCAAGGTATGTTATAATTGTGGAAAGGAAGGACATATCACTCGAGATTCTATATAGCAAAACCAAGTCCAATGGGATGGTGACTCAAAAGGTCATCCCCAAAAAAGTCAAAGTCAACGCCTTCACGGAAGAAGCGTTTGTCGTGGATCGGTCAAAATGCGAGAAACCCAAACAAGGTGATCACGGGTAAGCTAAGCATAAATTCTTGCGAAGTTTATACCTTACTGAGATACCTGGGTGCTACCCATTCATTTATCTCTCCCGCTTGTGCTCAACGCTTAAACTTGACTCGGAGAAATTAAACTTTGATTTATCTCGTGGAGACTCTGTTAGGAGAAACTTTCATCACATCCACTCGCTTATAAATCTTGTTTGATCCAAATTGGCACCATCACATTACCCGTTGACCTTATCTCTTTAAAGATACTTGCTTTTGATGTGATTTTAGGGATTGATTGGTTAACTACTCATCATGCCAAAATTGATTATTTTCGTAAGGTTGTTAGTTTTCATATTCCTAACCAACCCGTTGTATGCAATTCAAGCAACTAAACCACTAAAATCAATCACTATCATATCAAGTCATAAAGCTATTCGCTTTATTAAAAACGAATGTCAAGCTTTCTTAGCCCATGTTATGGATTTGAATAAAGACACGCTCGGATTTGAATAATATTCTGTTGTTAGTAAATTTCGACGTATTTCTGAAGAACTTCCCGGTCTACCCCGTAACGTGAAGTTGAATTCTTTATTGATCTTGAACTTTGCATAAAGCCCATTTCTAAAACCCCATATCGAATGGCTCCTATTGAACTTCAGGAGTTAAAGGTCCAACTACAAGAGTTGTTGGACATCGGTTTCATTCGTCCTAGTACATCTCCTTGGGGTGCTCCTGTTTTATTTGTAAAGAAGAAAGACGGAAGTATGAGACTTTGTATTGACTATTAAGAATTGAACCATGTCACCATCAAGAATAGGTATCTGCTACCTCGCATTGATGACCTGTTTGACCAGTTACAAGGAGCACAATTCTTTTCAAAGATCGATCTTCATTCTGGATATCATCAGCTGAAGATTAGAACTGAGGATATTCCAAAGACTGCCTTCAGAACTTGGTACAGGCATTATGAATTCTTAGTCATGTCTTTTGGATTGACTAATGCTCCTGCGACTTTCATGGATACGATGAACCTAGTATTCAAGGAATACTTGGATCAGTTTGTTGTTGTCTTTATTGATGACATCCTCATATATTCCAAAAGTCGTGAAGATCATGAGCACCATTTGAAGCTGGTACTCCAAAGGCTTCGTGAAAATAAGCTATATGCCAGGTTGAAGAAATGCGAGTTCTGGCTTGAGGAAGTAGCATTCCTTGGGCACGTGGTGTCAAAACATGGAGTATCTATTGACCCATCGAAGATTGAAGCAATACAAAGTTGGGAGCAACCAAAGACGGTGACCGAAGTACGTAGCTTTCTGGGCTTAGCTGGTTATTATCGGAGATTCGTGGAAGGATTTTCTCGAATCGTTACTCCGTTAACTCAGCTGACTCAGAAAGATACAAAATTCATATGGAGCGAGGAATGCGAGAAGAGTTTTCAAGAGCTTAAAAGGAGACTCATTTCGGCACCTGTTCTGACAATACCATCTGGTTCGGATGGATTTGTTATCTACAGCGGTGCTTCGGGCAAAGGATTAGGATGTGTTCTCATGCAACATGGGAAAGTCATAGCCTATGCCTCACGACAACTTAAAGAATATGAGAGGAATTATCCTACTCATGATCTAGAGTTGGCAGCAGTCGTTTTCGCGCTAAAGATCTGGAGGCACTATCTATATTGGGAGAAAGTGGAGATATATTCAGACCATAAAAGCCTCAAATATTTTTTCACCCAAAAGGAACTCAACATGTGGCAACGACGTTGGCTCGAGCTGTTGAAAGACGACCATACCATTCAATACCATCTTGGAAAAACGAATGTGGTAGCTGACGCGTTGAGTAGAAGATCATATGCGGGAACGAGTGTGATGTTGTAAACACAAAGACCCATTTTGTGTGATTTACAAAAATTAAAGATAGAATTCAAGACTCCGGGGACCCATGCAATAATGTCAAGTATACGCATAGAACCAACTTTAATCGATAAAGTTAAAGTTGCTCAAGCCATAGACCCGAAGCTGATACGTATGAAGAAGAAAGTGCAAGAAGGTGCTATTCCAGAGGCAAGAATCGATGAAGAAGGAATACTTTAAGTCCACTCCAGACTTTGTGTTCCTAACGATTTTGATTTGAAGAATAAGATCATGATGGAGACACACAATACACCGTTTGCAATCCATCCTGGAAGTACCAAAATGTATCGTGATCTTCGACATACATTTTGTTGGAACAATATGAAGAGAGAGATTGCAAAGTTTATCTCGAGGTGTTTAACTTGTCAATGTGTAAAGGCAAAGCATCAAGTGCCTAAGGGTCCATTGAAACCACTTGAGATCCCGAAATAGAAGTGGGAACACATTACCATGGATTTCGTTACGGGTCTTCCCACGGTTTCTCAAGGAATAAATGCTATTTGGGTTATTATTGATAGATTAACCAAGTCTGCTCATTTTTTGCCGATACGGGAGACTTATTCCCTTGAACGTCTTGCTCGTATATATGTAAGAGATTATAAGATTGCATGGCATGCCAATATCCATAGTTTTGGATCGTGACCCAAGATTCATTTCACGATTTTGGGTTAGCTTGCAAAAAGCTATGGGCACGGATTTACGATTTAGTTTGGCATACCATCCTCAAATGGACGGACAATCAGAGAGGACTATTCAAACTCTTGAAGATCTATTAAGACTCTGTGTCCTAGACTTCAAAGGGAGTTGGGATAAGTATTTACCATTGGTGGAATTCTCCTACAACAATAGTTATCAGGCAAGTATAGGTGTGGCTCCATTCGAAGCATTGTATGGACGAAAGTGTCGCTCTTTAATATGTTGGGATGAGGTGGGTGAAGCCACATTGTTGGGACCCGAGTTGGTACGTATGACTACGAAAAAGATCCAAATGATTCGACAACGTATACAAATGGCACAGGATCGAAAAAAGAGTTATGCGGATCTTCATCGAAAAGACGTGGAATTTAGTATTGGGGATCATGTATTGTTGCGTGTTGCTCCATGGAAGGGAGTTACAAGATTTGGGAAGAGAGGAAAGCTCAATCCATGATTTATTATTCCATTTCAGATTCTTTACCGAGTAGGAAATGTGGCCTATAGACTTGCGTTACCTCCAAGCATGTCTCGTGTTCATAATGTTTTTCATATATCTGTGCTACGTAAATATGTGAAAGACCCAAACCACGTTATTGAGTTAGAACTGGACGAGATAGCTGAAGACTTAATGTATGAAGAGGTACCTGTCAAGATCTTGGATAGGAAGGAGCATATCCTACGCACAAAGGTCATACCACAAGTCAAAGTTTTGTGGAGGAATCATGCTATTGAGGAAATGATCTGGGAGTTAGAAACAGAAATGAAAGCGAGGTATCCTCACCTTTTCGAAACACCAGGTACGTACATCAATTTCGAGGAAGAAATTTCATAAGGAGGGGAGGTTGTAAGACCCCAACTTATTATTAATGAAATTAAATTTACTCTATTTATTATTTTGAAAATAGTAAGGGTTGATTTGATTAATGTGGTTAGTTATGGGTAAAATGTGCAAATATTTCAAATAAGCAAGTGGTTATAAAATATTCATTTTTGTCGGGGAATATTCGTTTGGTCGTGGAATATTTTTTCTTTGTCGGGGAATATTCGTATTTACTTGCCATGACTTTTTATGGGGCCCCATAACTGAAAAAGCGATTGGATGAAGAAAATGAAAAGTATAAGTTGTTTATAAATAATTGGCGTAGTTGTTACTGAGTTAATACTATTGGAATACCCGGTGGTTAAAACACAAGAATGTCTGGCGTTGTTACAAAGAAAGCACACATGATTGCACCAATTATTGATTCTTACGTAAGGAGGCACTACTCAATAATTGTTACAGTAATTACTGTTCAATATTTTATTTTATTGATTCAATAATTGCTACGTTGATATTTTATATTATTGTTATTTCAATAATTGTCACTGCACAGTGTTTTCCTTTATCAAATCAATAATTCATATTATTTGAATAATATTATTAGATAGCACTATTGGCAATGTCTAGAAAGTTCTGTCTAAAGAGAGGTTTGGTCACCTAATTAAGGCGCAAGAAGAGAGAAATCTTTATTAAAAGCCCTCTTTTTCGAAACTACCGATTGTCGATGATTGTGATTCTCGTAATATTATTTATGAATAATTAATTATTGATTATTATGATAAGGAAAATATTCATTTTATGTGGATATAGATGGAGAAAATTTTTAATGTGACAATTGTTGAAAATTGATATTTTATCTTTTCTGATAAAATAATTCATTTAAATATATTATTATATTATAATAATATAATAATGGTGATATTTTACAATGAATGTGTGATATATGAATAAATGAGGAAGAAGAGTATTTTTGTTACGAAAATTATTTAAAACATGTTAAACATGTTTGTGGGCCCATTTCTTGACTGAAATTTGATTATAGCCTGTAAAATCGCCCGTTTGTGGATTTCGGTCAACTTCTTTTTGGAATTTGAAAAAACTTAAACTTACAAAGTTGTAGAGAATTGAATTTCCTATGAAATAGACATAAGATTCGAATTTTTCTGATAAAAGGGTTATTTATTGTGAGTTATTGAAGTTCCGAAATAATTAATTTTTAAAGTTTTAAATATTTTTTTTAATAAAAACATTTTTTTTATTTTGTGGGCTACACTAACATGTGCAAAGTGCTGAAATCAGTTGGTAAAAGTGGGCGTAGGAAAGTTATATATATATATATATATTAATATTCTAATAAATTTTCTGCTTTGGTGTTCTAAGCGTTTTCCTATAAATAGGGTGCTTAGGTTAGAATTAAAAATCACACCAGAAATAAGTTTTCTCTCTCTATATTATCGAGTGCATTCTTGTGATTATTTTGATACTTTGAGTGTTGCTATACGGTGCAAGATCCCTTCAGCACTATATCTAGTATTCCAGTCAGAAGTAATGTCTTTTCGAGGTAAGGGATATTTTTTTTTTAAAATGATATTATTTCTTTCAATATCATTATGCCAGAATATTGGTAATATTTTTCTTGTGAAATTCTTGTCTTTTAGTGTTGGGGTTCTTTCACGATACTCGACACTTATTTACGATACTGATCTTATTCACGAATACGACACTATTCACAGAAAATTAATTTTTGTTTTTGTCCAAAATATCTATAATGGATATTAGCTTTGATTGAATCCTTGTTTTGGTCTTCATTCTTGAATATTACTTCACTATGATTATTTATGAAGTATTTTTGAACTTGGATTGTTTCAAGTACGAATCCTTAAAATTTATTCTTTTGTTTCACTAGATTTATTTTTTTAAAATATTTTTCATCATCCTTAGTCCTAAATGATGATATTACTGAATATTTTTGGCCTGTAGTGCAAAGATTAATGATTTTCGATGAATATCTTTGGCTCGTAGTGCAAAGATGAACAGTGTTGAGATGAACATGACCAACTGATGAATATCTTTGGCTCAGGGTAGTGCAAGATGAATATTTGATTTAAGATGAATATTGATTGATGTTACAGGGATAAAATATTGATGATGGACTTTTAAATTCATAGATTATAGTAGATTTCATTCTCTACGTAACTCATTTATGAATTATTATTTACGCTGCGAATATTGATCTGAAACTTGTTGTCTATTATATTCTATCAGACTTTTTTTCCCTGTTGAGGACTAACGATAATTTATTCTATATTATCTTAGTCATAATATTCTTTACTGGGCTAGTTGAGTTCACCCTTTTCCTTTTTGTTCCATTTTTCTTCTCAGGAGGCGAGAATGTAGCGAGTACTAGTCGGGGTATGGAATGAAGGTCCTAGGAAGTTATTTTAGTAGTCCTCACCATTTTGTAAAATAATGTATCAATAATTGTAATGAGGACTTATTTGGGTGTGAATATTGTCTAGATGACAATATTTGTATTTAAACTCACAGTTTATGTGTTGTCGTATTTTGCACGATAATTGTATTAATAAAGTTGTAGTTGTTTCTGTACCATGTATTTGGCGACTCAGAATGGGTGTTGTATACCTATTTTGGGGGCATCACAGTCACCGCTAAGCAGTTTAAGGAGCTAGGACCACCAGAGTTTTGGGGAAAGCCAGAACCACTTAAGGCAGAGACGTGGATAAAGCAGATCACCAAGATATTTGATGTCTTGGGATGCTCTGAGGAGCAAAAGGTTCCCTTTTCCACCTTCATGTTGCGAGGAGAGGCAGATTACTGGTAAAAATCTTTAAAATGTACTCAGCCTGCCGCACTCATGATATCTTGGGAGAAGTTCCAAGAATTATTCAACGACAAGTACTTTCCCGCAAGTATTCGTCACATGAAGGAGGTAGAGTTCATCAAGCTGGAGCAAAAAAATATGACCGTATCACAGTACGAGGCTAAGTTTGCTGAGTTGTCCCGATTTGCGTCTCATTTGGTTGATAATAAGGAGAGAATGACGTGAATGTTTTTGCGAGGTTTGAAACCCGAAATACGTCAATACCTCATTTCTCTTAAACTATGTTTGTATTCAGATGTTGTAAATAGGGCTCAGTTATTGGAGGGCGATAATGAGTCAACCTAACCAAGAGAGAGCATCCGAAAAAATGATAATACCAGTGGTAGTAATCATCGAAGCGGTGACAACAAACATGGACGGAATTAACATGCCTGAAATGGTAGCCACTTCGGTGGTAATCATGGCCAAGACAATAGGAATGGAAATTTCAAGATGAGAAGATTCAACAATGATGGAAAGACGTCATCACCAGCACCCGTTGTTAAGGAAGGAGAATGACCACCTATCATATGCTTTAAATGCGGAAGGGAGTGACACATCAGTCCAAATTGCATGCAGCAGTCTAAAACGTTTTACAATTGTGGAGAAGGTTACCTAGCTCGATTTTGTTATGTAGTGAAGCCAAGTCCAGTTGGGATGATGACACCAAATGCCGTCCCAGACCAGTCAAAACCACTAGTTCAAGGGAGAGAATTTGTCGTGACCTCCCAAAAAGTGAGAAATCCGAACTTATCACGGGTAAGCTAATCATAAACTCTAGTGAATTCTATACCTTATTTGATATCGGTTCTACCCATTCTTTTATTTCTCCTACTCGAGCTCAACGTTTAAATTTAACTCCTGAGAAATTAAACTTTGACTTGTCTGTTGAAACTCCGTTGGGAGAAACCTTCATTACATCCACTGTTTATAAGTCTTATTTGATTCAAATCGGCATCTGCACATTACCTGTCGATCTTATTTCTTTGAAAATACTTGCATTTAACGTGATTCTAGGGATTGATTGGTTAACTACTTATCATGCTAAAATTGATTATTTTCGTAAGGTTGTTAGCTTTCATATTCCTAACCAACCTATTATGCGAATTCAAGCAACCAAACCACGAAAGTCAATTACTGTCATATCAAGCCATAAAGCTATTCGTTTACTGAAAAATGGATGTAAAGCTTTCTTAGCCCATGTCACGGATTTAAACAAAAATACGTCAAATTTGAATGATATTTCTATTGTTAATAACTTCCCTGACGTATTCCCTGAAGAACTTCCTGGCCAACCCCCAGAGCGTGAAATTGAATTTTGTATCGACCTTGAACCCGGTACAAAACCCATTTCCAAAGCCCCATATCGAATGGCTCCTATTGAACTTCAGGAGTTAAAGACCCAACTGCAAAAATTAATAGACATCGATTTCATTCGTCCTAGTACGCCTCTTTGGGGTGCTCCTGTTCTATTTGTAAAGAAGAAAGATGGAAGTATGCGACTTTGTATTGACTAACGAGAGTTAAATCTTGTCTCCATCAAAAATAGGTACCCGTTGCCATGCATTGATGACCTGTTTGACCAGTTGTAAGGCGCCAAATTCTTTTCAAAGATCGATTTTTGTTCTGGATATCATCAGTTAAAGATTAAAATCGATGACATCCCAAAGACTACTTTCAGAACTCGGTACGGGCATTACAAATTCTTAGTCATGTCTTTTGGATTGATTAATGCTCCTGCTGCCTTCATGGATATGATGAACCGAGTATTCAAGAAATATTTGGATCATTTTGTGGTTGTCTTTATTGATGACATCCTCATTTATTCCAAAAGCCATGAAGATCATGAGCAACACTTGAGGCTGATACTCCAAAAGCTTCGTGAAAACAAGCTATATGCCAAGTTAAAGAAATGTGAGTTCTGGCTTGAGGAAGTAGCATTCCTTGGGCACGTGATATCAAATCACGGAATATTTGTTGACCCAGCAAAGATTGAAGCAATACAAAGCTATGAGCAACCTAAGTCAGTGACCGAAGTACGTAGCTTTCTCGGCTTAGCTGGTTATTATCGGATATTCGTTGAAGGATTTTCTTGAATTGTTACTCCATTAACTCATCTAACTCGAAAAGATACAAAATTCGGTTGGAGCGAGGAATGTGAGAAGAGTTTTCAAGAACTCCAGAGGAGACTCATTTCAGCACCTGTTCTGACAATACCATCTTGTTCGGAGGGATTTGTCATCTACAGTGATGTTTCGGGCAGAAGGTTAGGATGTGTTCTCATGCAACATGGGAAAGTCATAGCCTATGCCTCATGACAACTCAAAGAATATGAGAAGAATTATCCTACTCATGATCTAGAGGTTGGCAGCAGTCATTTTTGCACTAAAGATCTGGAGGCATTACCTGTATGGATAGAAAGTAGAGATCTATACGGATCATAAAAGCCTGTAATATTTCTTCACCCAAAAGGAACTCAACAGGCGGCAACGACTTTGGGTCAAGTTTCTGAAATATTACGATCATACCATTCAATACCATCCTGGAAAAGCGAACGTGGTAACTGATGCATTGAGTAGAAGATCATATTCGAATATTTTTAAGTTATTTTAAAAATAACTTAAAATATTTTCTTATACTATAATATAATTTTAAATGATTTTTCAAGTATTAAAATAATTTTTAAGTAATTTATTTAATATTATAATTAAATAAATTAAATACCATTAATATTCCAAAAATATTAAATTTTAATGAAATATATTCAAAATAATTAAAACCTATTTTTAGACTTTAAAATAATTTTTAGGAATTTATTAGGAATTTTTAATAATTAAAAACTATTTTTCTCAATTTATTAAATAAAATAATTAATTTCCATAAATAAATCATCATTACTAAAGGGCTATAAATGGCACGTAACTGTCGTCGCTATAGGTGTTCTTGAGCCAAACCCAGAAACGCATGTCAGTGAACAAGGTAGGTGGTTTGACCAACTTAATTCCTATGGTCTTGATACTATCTGTGTTTGTATTTGCTTTAATGTTATAGTATACATGTAATACTACAAGTATCAGTCGATTTCATGACCAAAATATGTCAAAACTACCAGATCTAAGCTTCAGAAATCGTTGTCACCCAGAAATGAAGAACAACTAAAGGGTCCTACTTTCGATCCTTATAACTTGCACTCCAGATCTGCTTTGTGTGATTTAAAGATTCACACTTGTAGTCGAGATGTCAAAGGACAACTCTATAACATAAGATTATCATAACAACAGATCTAAAGGATAATGACCGGTCAAAGTAGTGGTTGGGAACTGTTGTTGAACATTTCTGGGTTTTTCCAGAAATGTTCTTGAGCAGTTTGGTCAACCTATGTTTGACCAACATTAAATTCAATTCTGTTAAGTATCTGGGTAATCTACAGACATGGAAATGTAGTACTCATGTCAGTCTACAAGTATATAACAACAACATGGCCCAAACACTTAACCGTTACAAGATTAAGCGCCTGCAAAATCATTGTCACTGATTTCTGGGGTTTTGGGTTACCTAGAAACCAGATCTCGTGCTCGGTCAACGCAGTTTGACTGCTTATAAAATGTAATCTAAACATGATATAACCTTGATTAAAGTTCCAGATCAAAGCCTATATAGCATAGAACAGATTCATAACATAAAACATAACAAAACAAAAACAGAAAAGGATCTAGGGCCTCTAACATTAGTCTGTTAGACAACTCTTTTTACATTTTTTCTAGATTTCTAAAAACTTCAATTTCGAGCATCTAGATGTTATAGATCTATGTTATTACAACCCATAGAACTAATATATACTATAAACAATATATTTAAACACTTAATTATAACATCTAACATGGCATACAAGATCAGATTTCAAATTAGGGTTATACCTCTTTAGATTTTGATTCTTGGATTTTGATCTTGATGATCTGTCCTTGGTAAGTTGGGATATAGTCATGGCTTATCTTGTGACGCCCCCAAAATAGGTATACATCACCCATCTTGGGTCGCCAGATATCACACTACATAAATCAAATACAACTTAATTATACAACCGTCGTGTAAAATACCACAAAACATAATGTGAGATCCCGAATTTTATGAAATAAAAGTATTCAATTTTTCTATTTTGGTAAATAGTTAAATTGATAAAAGTTTAAAGTTAAGGGTGATATGTGAATTTTTTTTCAAAGTAAGCAAGTAGTCATAAAATACCCGGTAGTAAAAGTACAGTAATACGCGTGGTTGCATAGTAGCACACGGTATTAATTATTAATGCTTACGTGAGAAGTCACTCAGTTATACTCAATTATTGCTACAGTAATTGCTGCATAATATCTCTTATATTATTGATTCAATTATTGTCACAAAGATCATCTCGCATAATATTTTATATTATTAAATCAATAATTGAGACGACAAAGTTATTCATATTAATATTTGCAATATTGACAATGTCTAGAAGTTCTCAGGAGAGATTTGGTCACCTAATCAAGCGCACTAATAAGGAGAAATCCTTATCGGAAAGCCCCTCTTTCCTCGGGAACGACACAGTTGTTAAATATTGTGAGTTATAATATTAATGATGAATAAGTTCGTGTTGATTAAAGATGAAATTGATAATTCCATTGTGTGGGAATTATTAGTGTTAGTGGAAATTGACATTTATTTCGATAATAATTAATGTCTGGAGGTTATATTGACCAATCGGGTAATTAACCGAATAAATGAGCAATTAATTGCTATTAATTAACATGCTTATAACTATGTATTCACATGTGTGTACTATTTATTCACATGATTTACTATTAGGGGAGTTGGTGCAAGATTGATAATACTTGCATGACTAAATTAAAAATAGAGGTATAGTTGAATGTACTATACTATAATTAATTTTTTCACATGTTTAGAACTATTGATTCACATGATTTACTATTAGGGGAGGTGGTGCAAGTTTGATAATACTTGCAGGACTAAATTAAAAATGAAGAAAAAGAGGGAGGTATTATACTGTAATATTTTGAGCCCCAAAACGTGCAATTATCGAAACTATATTTTCCTATAAATAGAAGCTCATTCTTCCTTCATTCTCACCAATTCACTACGACTCACAAGAGCAATTATAGAGAGAGAAGCTATAGAGAGATAGAAGAAGAGTATCATTACTTCACTACTCCAAAGATCCATCCGGTTCTTATGAGAGGTAAGGGTTATTATTTTTTATATTCTGAAGAGATATTATTTTTCGTATTCATATGAATATTATTATCGTTCAATATTCATTATATTCGTTTAATATTCGTAAGGAATATTATTTCCGTTCAATATTCGTAAGGAATATTATTTTCGTTCAACCGTTGTAAGTAAGGGGTTTCTGCCAGGGGCAGTTTCGTAATTTTTCTGAACTTCAAAAATTCTAGAAAATTTAAAATGATAATTTGATGAGTTTTCTAGATTGTGTCCAAAAATGGCAATTTTTGGATGTATAGATTAGGAGTTATGAATTTTATGGAAAAAGACTATTTTAAAAGTAAACCCTTATAACTCATTGTGGTTAACTCCAAAATTGGTGAAATTTTTATTGGGAGTACATCTATATAACAGCAGTATACCCTGTAAATTTTGAAATTTTAGGATAAAAGTACAGTTTATGATAAATATCTAAATATTTGACAGTTTTGGCCATATGAAAAATAGTAAATGAATTTTAAAAATTCCGAGAAAAATATATGTTCAATAAGGGACTATATTCTGCTAAATCCCAAAAAAGGAATATTTTTGAGACCGATTTGTTATTTTTCATGAAAATGAACTAGTTATGAGTAAATGAATTAAATATGTTATGTGAAGTAAAAGAGATTAGAAAATAGGATTTTATGGCTTGGAAATCCTATATAAGGTATATGCAGATTTTTGATGAGGGTTTTGGTTATTGGTGATGAAATCTTCTGAGTTGGCATTTTTGGATGATTAAATGCATTAATTAGTAAAGTATAAATAATTAAAATAAATTGTTTATAAGTTTAAGAAATGATTAAATTATTATTATAATATTAATGATATTAGATTATGAGATTTTTAAGTGATTGATAACATTTGGATATTATTACTGGAATACTATTCATGAGTTACTATTTATGGGTTTCTATTCACCCGGTTACTATTCACTCTAGTATTATTCACTCGGGTATTCGGGACACTTTTCGTGCCGGAGTACTATTCACGAGTTACTATTCATGGGTTACTATTTACCTGGTTACTATTCACTCTAGTATTATTCACTCGGGTATTCGGGGCACTTTTCGTGCCAGGATACTATTCATGAGTTACTATTCACGGGTTATTATTCAACCGAAAAATATATTTCTTTTCTGTCCAAATTATTTTTGAGACATGAATATTATTATTGAATTTTACTCCACAAAGAAGTATCATGTTAACAATTTGGATATTTTTAAACTCTGGATAAATTTAAAGTCTTTAATATTTATCCTTGATTTCGTTTGATTAATGCTTATATGATTGTCATCATCCTCATGCTTATATTATGATGAAAGTCATCTTTGGCATACGTGCATAGATGGACTATTGATTATTGGTTTTACAGTTGTATATCTTAGGCTTACGTGCATAGATGAACTGTTGATTATTGGTTTTATGGTTGTATATCTTTGGCTTATGTGCAAAGATGGACGGTTGATTATTGATTTTATAGTTGTATATCTTTGGCTTACGTGAAAAGATGAACTGTTGATTGAAAGCTTTGGCCCGTAGTGCAAAGATGGACAGGTGTATGGCATGATCATGACCACTGGTGATACTAACGAATATCCTTAGCCCGTAGTGCATGGATAATTCAGTGATGTGATTGCCATGATCATGACCATTAGTTAACAGTTGAATGTCTTTGGCCGTAGTGCACTGACAGACAATTGATAAGTATGATCATGACCATTGGTTTTATAGTTGAATATCATTGGCCAGTAGTGCAAAGGTAGACAACTGATTGGTATGATCATTGTTATTACATTTAAATATCTTTAGCCTTTGGGGTAAGGATATTGAGTAAACGTTCTATTAAGCCTTTGTGGCAAGGTGGAACTGTCGATTTATATGATTATAAATATGAATTGTGGATTTAACTATAATATTTAGTGGTTCAGGTGAAGACAGATAATGAGAGTTCTTTTTATCTTGGGTATAACAAAGAACTGTTGATAAGTATTACAGGAATAAAATATTAACGATGAACTTTTAATCTAGAGGAGATAGTAGACATTATGTTCTACTTGACTCTTCTAATGGATTGTTTATTCCGCTGCAGTTAAACTTGTTGTCTATTGTATTCTATCAGTTGTTATACTATTAAAGGCTAAGGATAATTTATTCTGCATTATCTTAGTCATAATATTTCTTACTGGGCTAGTTGAGCTCACCTTTTTCTTTCACTATTCTTTTCAGGAAATGAGAATATAGTTGGGACTAGTCGGGGAATGGAGTGATGGTCCAGGATCAGTGGCTTTAGTAGTCCTAACTATTTTTATAAAATAGTGTGGTAATAATTGTAATGAGGACTCCATTGAGTGTGGATATTGTCTAGAAGGCAATATTCGTGTTTACACTCTCAGCTATGTTTTGTCGTATTTTGCACGACAGTTGTATAATTAAGTTTGTAGTTGAGTTCTATACCATGTATCTGGCGACCCAAGATGGGTGATGTAAACCTATTTTGGGGGCGTCATAGTTGGTATCAAAGCTTAGGGATATGATCCCTGGCTAAGATGTAAGACAAGAACTATGAGGGGAGAGACGGGAAATTCCTTCGCTAGTATGACCTACCTAAGTTTATTTGATATTTAATTGGTCGGTCAGAGTATAGGGATAATATGTGGCATGTCAATTAACCCTTATTTTGAAACTGTATTCTAGAATGATATCTAAAATACAGGAGATGAGCAATGGGAAAATCATGATACAGAGGAAATAACCGGGAAGGTATAGTCCGAATAGAAAGCAAGGTATTCTCATCTCTTCGAACTACCAGGTACATAAATTTTGAGGGCGAAATTTCATAAGGCGGGGAGATTGTGAGATCCCGAATTTTATGAAATAATAGTATTCAATTTTTCTATTTTGGTAAATAGTTAAATTGATAAAAGTTTAAAGTTAAGGGTAATATGTGAAATTTTTTTCAAAGTAAGCAAGTTGTCATAAAATACCCTAGTAGTAAAAGTAATGCAATAATCTGGCGTGGTTGCATAGTAGCACCTGCGATTAATTATTGATGCTTACGTGAGAAGTCACTCAGCTTATACTCAATTATTGCTACAATAATTGCTTTGCATAATCTCTCTCATATTATTGATTCAATTATTGTCACAAAGATTATCATCGCATAATATTTTATATTATTAAATCAATAATTGAGACGACAAAGTTATTCATATTATTATTTGCAATATTGACAATGTCTAGAAGTTCATCAAGGAGAGGTTTGGTCACCTAATTACGCTACTAATAAGGAGAAATCCTTATCTGAAAGCCCCTCTTTCCAGGAACGACACGGTTGTTAAATATTGTGAGTTATAATATTAATGATGAATAAGTTCGTGTTGATTAAAGATGAAATTGATAATTCTATTGTGTGGGAATTATTAGTGTTAGTGGAAATCGACATTTATTTCGATAATAGTTAATGTCTGGAGGTTATATTGACCAATCGGGTAATTAACCGGATAAATGAGCAATTAATTGCTATTAGTTCACATGCTTATAACTATGTGTTCACATGTGTGTACTATTGATTCACATGATTTACTATTAGGGGAGTTGGGGCAGGATTGATAATACTTGCATGACTAAATTAAAAATGGAGGTATATGTGACGCCCCCAAAACAGGTATACATAACCCATCTCGAGTCGCCAGATACATGGTACATAAATCAAATACAAACTTAATTATACAATTATCGGGTAATATACGACAAAATATAGCTGAGGATTTAAACAAGAATATTGCCTTTTAGACAATATCCACTCTCAATGGAGTCTTCATTACAATTATTATCACACTATTTCACAGAATAGTGAGGACTACTAAAGCCACTTATCCTGGACCATCACTCCATTTCCCGACTCATCCCAACTATATTCTCATTTCCTGAAGAGAATAATGAAAGAAAGAGTGAGCTCAACTAGCCTAGTAAGAAATATTATGACTAAGATAATGTAGAATAAATTATCCTTAGCCTTCAACAGTATAACAACTGATAGAATACAATAGACAACAAGTTTTAGATCAACAACTGCAGCGGAATAAGCAATCCATTAGAAGAGTCAAGTAGAGCTTAAAATCTACTATCTTCTATGATTTAAAAAGTTTTTTTATCAACTTTATCGCTGAGACTCAGTTTAATAAATAAAAATTGAATCATCCCGAGTGAATAATACTAGAGTAAAAAAGTAACCGGGTGAATAGTAACCCGTGAATAGTAACTCGTAACAGAAAAATACCAAATAAAATGATATTTCATGACGAGTACAAAAGAAATGATATTTCATACGAGTATAATAGAATATACGAAACTGCAAATGGATTTTCATCCGTCATGCGGTAATCCACGTAGACATATCATTTCCACAATTTAATAAAGAATGAATACGAATGATCATTCACCATGTATGTGGTAATCCCCATAGACAAGTTATTCCAACAGAATAATAAAGAATGGAATAACAGAAAAATTCACCATGCATGCGATAGACCGCACAGAAAGGTTATTCCAATAGAATAATAAAGAATGGAACCAGGTCATGCGTAATCCGCATGCATGTGATATTCCAATGAATAATAAAAGAAACGGAACCAAATCATGCGTAATCCGCATGATGGGATATTCCAATAGAATAATAAAGAATGGAATAATGTAAGAATTTCACCATGTATGCGGTACTTTTGCATAGACATGTTATTCCAACATAATAATAAAGAATGGAATAATGTAAGAATTTCACCATGTATGCGGTGCCATGATGTACAAAGTTATTCCAACATAATAATAAAGAATGGAATAATGAAGCTCTCTTGATGTATACGAAAGAAATAATACCCCTTACCTTAGAAGAAAACTGGATACTGGAATAGTGAGGTAACAGACTTCTCTTCTTCTTTCTCTCTATAATTTTCTCTATAATAATTTATCTATAGCTAGTGAATTGGTGAGAAATGAAGGAAGAATGAGCTTCTATTTATAGAAAAATATAGTTTCGATAATTGCACGTTTTGGGGCTCAAAATATTACAGTATAATACCTTCCTCTTTTCCTTTATTTTTAATTTAGTCCTGCAAGTATTATCAAACTTGCACCACCTCCCCTAATAGTAAATCATGTGAATCAATAGTAAATCATGTGAATCAATAGATCTAGACATGTGAAAATATGAATTATAGTGTAGTACCTCCATCTATACCTCCATTTTTAACTTAGTCATGCAAGTATTATCAATCCTGCACCAACTCCCCTAATAGTAAATGAATGTGAATTAATAGTACACACATGTGAACAAATAGTTATAATCATGTGAATCAATAGCAATTAATTGCTCATTTATCCGATTAATTACCCGATTGGTCAATATAATCTCCAGACATCAATTATTATTGAAATAAATGTCGATTTTCACTAAAACTAATAATTCTAACACAATGAAACCATCAATTTCATCTTTAATCAACACAAACTTATTCATCATTAATATTATAATTCATAATATTTAACAACCAGGTCGTTCCCAGGAAAGAGGGGGCTTTCCGATAAGGATTTCTCCTTATTGGCGCGCAATTAGGTGACCAAACCTCTCCTTGACAGAACTTCTAGACATTGTCAATATTGAAAATAATAATATGAATAACTTTGCCGTCTCAATTATTGATTTAATAATATAACATATTATATAGATGATACTGTAACAATAATTGAATCAATAATATGAGATATGATGCAACAATTACTGATAGCAATAATTGAGTATAACTGAGTGACTTCTTATGTAAGCATCAATAACCAATACCGTGTGCTATTATGCAACCACGTGTATTAATGTACTTTTACTATCGAGTAGTTCAACAGTTTTAACGGTAACACTTTCGTTGTTATTTTTATAAAAAGATAATTCTGTCATTTTCTAACTACGACAATACTTCTGTTGTGGGGTCCACCAATGATTGTTCCATCGTACAGATATTCCCCGACAAAAAGAATATTCCCCGACCAATCGAATATTATATAACAACTTTCATACTTTGCAAAATTTATAAATACTACCCACAACTATAACATTATATCAAATCCACACCATAATATTAAAAAAAAATATTTTGAGAAATTTAAATCTTTATTCATAAAATTTGGGGTCTCACAATCTCCCCTCCTTATGAAATTTTACCCTCGAAATTTACGTACGTACCTGGTATGATGAGGATACCTTGACTTCATTTTAGATTCTAACTCTTGAGGTATAACCTTTGAGTATTGAATACGATCCTTCTTATCCAAGATTTTAACACGTATCTCCTCATACGTTAAATCTTCTGCTATCTCGTCTAGTTCCAATCTAATAACGTGGTTCAGGTCATCCACATAGTTACGTAATATTGATACGTAAAAAACGTTATGAACACGCGACATACTTAACGGTAAGACGAGTCTATAGGCCACAGTTCCTACTCGATCGAGGATTTCAAATGGGCCAATTAAATTGAGGGTTGAGATAACGCCTTCTTGAACCTTCTTCTTCATATTCATCAGATTCGGGTGTGTAGCTTGAGTGACTTTAACTTTATCGATTAAAGTCGATTCTACTCGTATATTCGTTATCTTCATGTGGGTCCCTAGAGTCCTTAACTCTATCTTCATCATTTGTAAGTTATACGAAATGGGTTTTTGTGTTAACAACATCGCACTCGTAAACGCATACGATCTTCTACTCAACGCGTCATCTACCACGTTTGCTCTTCCATGATGATATTGAATATTATGATTGTAATCTTCAACAGCTCAAGCCAACGTCTTTGGCACATTATACGATCATTTTAGGTAAAGAAATATTTGAGGGTTTTGTATTGGGGTCAATACAAAATTTGATTTCACGCTCTGGGGTAGGCCAGGAAGTTCTTCGAGAATACGTCATGAAATTTATTAACGATAGAAATATCATTTAAAAACTGTGACTCTCATCCAAGACTTGGACAACATATTAAAAGAAGGTTTCTCCTAACGGAGTTTCAACCGATAAGTCAAAGTCTAATTTCTCTGGAGTCAAATTTAAACGTTGAGCGCAAGCAAGAGAGATAAAAGAATGGGTAGAACCGGTATCTAATAAGGTATAGACTTCACAAGAATTTATAATTAACTAACCCGTGCTAACTTCGTTTGGGTTACTCGCTTTTTGAGAAGTCACGAAAAACGCTCTTCCTGAAACCACCGACTTTGTTTTGTCCGTATCCGCCTTTGGTGCCACCGTCCCAGCTGGACTTGACTTTGGTGCACTACAAAATTGGGCTAGGAGACCTTCTTTTCCACAATTGTAACATGCTTTAGACTGTATCATGCAGCTTGGACTGATGTGTCCCTCCCCTTCGAATTTGTAACATACGACCGACGGTCGTTCTCCTTCCTTAATAGGTGTTGGTGCTGCTATCTTTCCATCATTATTGCACCTTCTCTTCTTGAAATTTCCGCTCATATTATCTTGGCCATGATTACCATCGAAGTGGTTACGATTCTTGACATGATAATTTCCCCCACGATGGTTATCATTGTTCCGATGACCGTTGCCACCGGTACGATTATTATCGTGTTGCTGGTCATTACCTTTTGGTTAAACTGACTCAACGGTCTCATGTGCTTCATTGCTTATCTCAACATTTTCAAATGCCTTTCTCAAACACTGTCACAAAACAAGGGTTAATTGATATGTCATATATTATCCCTATACTCTGATCGACTAATTAAATACCAAATAAACTTAGGTAGGTCATACTAGCGAAGGAATTCCCCGTCTCTCCCCTCCTAGTTCTTGTCTCACATCTCAGCCAGGGATCATATCCCTAAGCTTTGATACCAACTGTGACGCCCCCAAAACAGGTATACATCACCCATCTCGGGTCGCCAGATACATGGTACATAAATCAAATACAAACTTAATTATACAATTATCGGGTAATATACGACAAAATATAGCTGAGGATTTAAACAAGAATATTGCCTTCTAGACAATATCCACTCTCAATGGAGTCCTCATTACAATTATTATCACACTATTTCACAGAATAGTGAGGACTACTAAAGCCACTTATCCTGGACCATCACTCCATTTCCCGACTCATCCCAGCTATATTCTCATTTCCTGAAGAGAACAATGAAAGAAAGGGTGAGCTCAACAAGCCCAGTAAGAAATATTATGACTAAGATAATGCAGAATAAATTATCCTTAGCCTTCAACAGTATAACAAATGATAGAATACAATAGACAACAAGTTTTAGATCAACAACTGCAGTGGAATAAGCAATCCATTAGAAGAGTCAAGTAGAGCTTAAAATCTACTATTTTCTATGATTTAAAAAGTTTTTCATCAACTTTATCACTGAGACTCAGCTTAATAAATAAAAATCCAATCATCCCTGCACCACGACCAAGGATATTCACGTAATCATCAATGGTCATGATTATACCGAATAATCCCTGGTCATAATCATACCAACAACTGTCCATCAATGAACTACAGGCCAATGAGGACTTTTATCACATCATTCGTTACATTACGGTCATGATTATACCGAATAATCCCTGGTCAATATCATACCAAGTCCATCTATGCACGTAAGCCAAAGATGACTTTAATCACAATATAAGCATGAGCATGATGACAATGACAGAATCATTCAATAAAACAAGTTTAAGGATAAATTTTAAAGATTTATAATTTAATTTATCCAGAAATTAATAACGTCCAAATTGTCAACATGATTCTGCTTTGTAGAGTAAGTACCCCAAATACCCGAGTGAATAATATTCGGGTGAATAATAATTTGGGTGAATAATAACTTATGAATAGTAACTCGTGAATAGTACTCTGACATGAAAAATGCCCCGAATACCCGAGTGTATAATACTAGAGTGAATAGTAATCGGGTGAATAGTAACCCGTGAATAGTAGCTCATAACAGAAAAATACCAAATAAAATGATATTTCATGACGAGTACAAAAGAAATGATATTTCATACGAGTATAATAGAATATACGAAACTGCAAATGGATTTTCATCCGCCATGTGGTAATCCACGTAGACAGATCATTTCCATAATTTAATAAAGAATGAATATGAAGGATCATTCACCATGCATGTGGTAATCCCCATAGATGTGTTATTCCAATGAATAATAAAGAATGGAATAATGTAAGAATTCACCATGCATGCGATAGATCAAGATGCATGTGTTATTCCAATGTAATAATAAAGAATGGAACCCGAATTAAATGCGTAATCCGCATATACAAGATATTCCAACATAATAATAAAGAACGAAACCAAGTCATGCGTAATCCGCACAGACATGATATTCCAACAGAATAATAAAGAATGGAATAACAGAAGAATTTCACCATGTATGCGGTACTTTGCATAGACAAGTTATTCCAACATAATAATAAAGAATGTAATAACAGAAGAATTTCACCATGTATGCAATACTTCGCATAGACAGGTTATTCTAACATAATAATAAAGAATGGAATAAGAGAAGCTCTCTTCATGAATACGAAAGAAATAATACCCCCTACCTTAGAAGAAAACTGGATACTGGAATAGTGAGGTAGCAGACTTCTCTTCTTCTTTCTCTTTATAATAATTGCTCTATAACTTTAGTGAATTGGTGAGAAATGAAGGAAGAATGAGCTTCTATTTATAGAAAAATATAGTTTTGATAATTGCACGTTTTGGGGCTCAAAATATTACAGTATAATATCTTCCTCTTTTCCTTTATTTTTAATTTAGTCCTGCAAGTATTATCAAACTTGCACCACCTCCCCTAATAGTAAATCATGTGAATCAATAGTAAATCATGTGAATCAATAGTTCTAGACATGTGAAAATACAAATTACAGTATAGTACCTCCATCTATACCTCCATTTTTAACTTAGTCATGCAAGTATTATCAATCTTGCACCAACTCCCCTAATAGTAAATGAATGTGAATCAATAGTACACACATGTGAACAAATAGTTATAATCATGTGAATCAATAGCAATTAATTGCTCATTTATCTAGTTAATTACCTAATTGGTCAATATAACCTCCAGACATCAATTATTATCGAAATAAATGTCGATTTTCACTAACACTAATAATTCAAACACAATGGAACTATCAATTTCATCTTTAATCAACACGAACTTATTAATCATTAATATTATAATTCACAATATTTAACAACCAGGTCGTTCTCAGGAAAATGGGGGCTTTCCGATAAGGCTTTCTCTTTATTGGTGCGCAATTAGGTGACCAAACCTCTCCTTGACAGAACTTCTAGGCATTGTCAATATTACAAACAATAATATGAATAACTTTGCCGTCTCAATTATTAATTTAATAATATAACATATTATACAGATGATACTGTAAGAATAATTGAATCAAAAATATGAGAGATATGATGCAACAATTACTGTAGCAATAATTGAGTATAACTGAGTGACTTCTTACGTAAGCATCAATAACCAATACCGTGTGCTATTATGCAACCACGTGTATTACTGTACTTTTACTACCGAGTAGTTCAACAGTTTTAACGATAACACTTTCATCGTTATTTTTATAAAATGATAATTCTGTCATTTTCTAACTACGACAATACTTCTGTTGTGGGGTCCACCAATGATTGTTCTGTCGTACGGATATTCCCCAACAAAAAGAATATTTCCCGACCAATCGAATATTATATAACAACTTTCATACTTTGCAAAATTTATAAATACTACCCACAACTATAACATTATATCAAATCCACACCATAATATTAAAAAAAATATTTTGAGAAATTTAAATCTTTATTCATAAAATTTGGGGTCTCATAATCTCCCCTCCTTATGAAATTTTGCCCTCGAAATTTACGTACGTACCTGGTATGATAAGGATATCTTGATTTCATTTCAGATTCTAACTCTTGAGGTATAACCTTTGAGTGTTGAATACGATCCTTCTTATCCAAGATTTTAACACGTATCTCCTCACACGTTAAATCTTCTGCTATCTCGTCTAGTTCTAATCTAATAACATGGTTCGGGTCGTTCATATATTTATGTAACATCGATACGTAAAAAACGTTATGAACACACGACATACTTAACGGTAAGACGAGTCTATAGGCCACAGCTCCTACTCGATCGAGGATTTTAAATGGACCAATTAAATCGAGGGTTGAGATAACTCTTTCTTGAACCTTCTTCTTCACATTCATCAGATTCGGGTGTGTAGCTTGAGCGGCTTTAACTTTATCGATTAAAGTCGATTCTACTCATATATTCGTTATCTTCACGTGGGTCCCTAGAGTCTTTAACTCTATCTTCATCATTTGTAAGTTATACGAAATGGGTTTTTGTGTTAACAACATCGCACTCGTAAATGCATACGATCTTCTACTCAACGCGTCAGCTACCACGTTCGCTCTTCCACGATGATATTGAATGGTATGATCGTAATCTTCAATAGCTCGAGCCAACGTCTTTGGCACATTATACGATCATTTTAGATAAAGAAATATTTGAGGGTTTTGTACTGGGGTCTATACAAAATTTGATTTCACGCTCTGGGGTAGGCTAGGAAGTTCTTCGAGAATACGTCAAGAAATTTATTAACGATAGAAATATCATTTAAAAACTGTGACTCTCATCCAAGACTTGGATAGCACATTAAATGAAGGTTTCTCTTAACGGAGTTTCAACCAATAAGTTAAAGTCTAATTTCTCCGGAGTCAAATTTAAATGTTGAGCGCAAGCAAGAGAGATAAAAGAATGGGTAGAACCGGTATCTAATAAGGTATAAACTTCGAAAGAATTTATAATTAACTAACCCGTGCTAACTTCGTTCGGATTACTCACTTTTTGAAAAGTCACAAAAAACGCTCTTCCTGAAACCATCGACTTTGTTTTGTCTGTATCCGCCTTTGGTGCCACCGTCCCAGCTGGACTTGACTTTGGTGCATGACAAAATCGGGCTAGGTGACCTTTGTTTTCCACAATTGTAACATGCTTTGGACTGCATCATGCAGCTTGGACTGATGTGTCCCTCCCCTCTATATTTGTAACATACGACCGACGGTCGTTCTCCTTCCTTAACAGGTGTTGGTGCTGCTATCTTTCCATCATTATTGCACCTTCTCTTCTTGAAATTTCCACTCCTATTATCTTGGCCATGATTACCACGGAAAAGGTTACCATTCTTGGCATGATAATTTCCCCCACGATGGTTATCATTTTTCCAGTGACCGTTGCCACCGGTACGATTATTATCGTGTTACTGGTCATTACCTTTTGGTTGAGCTGACTCAACGGTCTCATGTGCTTCATTGCTTATCTCAACATTTTCAGATGCCTTTCTCAAACACTGTCACAAAACAAGGGTTGATTGATATGTCACATATTATCCCTATACTCTGACTGACCAATTAAATACCAAATAAACTTAAGTAGGTCATACTAGCGAAGGAATTCCCCGTCTCTCCCCTCCTAGTTCTTGTCTCACATCTCAGCCATAGATCATATCCATAAGCTTTGATACCAACTTTGACGCCCCCAAAACAGGTATACATCACCCATCTCGGGTCGCCAGATACATGGTACATAAATCAAATACAAACTTAATTTTACAAATGTCAGGTAATATACGACAAAATATAGCTGAGGATTTAAACAAGAATATTACCTTCTAGACAATATCCACTCTCAATGGAGTCCTCATTATAATTATTATCACACTATTTTACAGAATAGTGAGGACTACTAAAGCCACTTATCCTGGACCATCACTCCATTTCCCAACTCATCCCAGCTATATTCTCATTTCCTGAAGAGAATAATGAAAGAAAGGGTGAGCTCAACAAGCCCAGTAAGAAATATTATGACTAAGATAATACAGAATAAATTATCCTTATATTGTAATATTTTGAGCCCCAAAACGTGCAATTATCAAAACTATATTTTCTTATAAATAGAAGCTCATTCTTCCTTCATTCTCACCAATTCACTAAGACTCACAAGAGTAATTATAGAGAGAGAAGCTATATAGAGAGAAACTATAGAGAGATAGAAGAATAATAGTCTGCTACTTCACTACTCCAGTATCCAGTCTTATTCTGAGGTAAGGGTTATTACTTTTTTATATTCTGAAGAGATATTATTTTTCGTATTATTATGATGAATATTATTATCGCTCAATATTCATTATATTCGCTTAATATTAAGTAAGGAATATTATTTTCGCTCAATATTAAGTAAGGAATATTATTTTCGTTCAACCGTTGTAAGTAAGGGGTTTCTGTCAGGGGCAGTTTCATAATTTTTCTGACCCTCAAAAATTATAGAAAAATTTGAAATGATAATTTGATGAGTTTTCTAGATTGTGTCCAAAAATGGCGATTTTTGGATGTATAGATTAGGAGTTATGAATTTTATGGGAAAATACTATTTTAAAAATAAACCCTTATAACACCTTGGGGTTAACTTCAAAATTGGTGAAATTTTTATTGGGAGTACATCTATGTAACAGCAGTATACCCTGTAAATTTCAGAATTTTTGGATAAAAGTATAGTTTATGATAAATGTCTAAATATTCGGCAGTTTTGGCCATATGAAAAATAGTAAATAAATTTTAAAAATTCTGAGAAAAATATATGTTTAATATGGGACTATATTATGCTAAATCCCAGAAAAGAAATAGTTTTGGGACTGATTTGGTATTTTTCATGAAAATGAATTAGTTATGAGTAAATGAATTAAATATGTTATGTGAAGTAAAAGAAATTGGAAAATAGGATTTTATTGCTTGAGAATCCTATATAAGGTATATGCAGATTTTTGATGAGGGTTTTGGTTATTGATGATGAAATCTTATGAGTTGGTATTTTTGGATGATTAAATGCATTAATTAGTAAAGTGTAAACAATTAAAATAAATTATTTATAAGTTTAAGAAATGATTAAAATATTGTTATAATATTAATGATATTAGATTATGATATTATTAAATAATTGATAACATTTGGATATTATTACCGGAATACTATTTATGAGTTACTATTTACGGGTTACTATTCACCCAGTTACTATTCACTCTAGTATTATTCACTTGGGTATTCGGAGCACTTTTCGTGTCGGGATACTATTCAGGAGTTACTATTCATGAGTTACTATTCACCCGGTTACTATTCTCTGTAGTATTATTCACTCGGGTATTCGGGGCACTTTTCGTGTCGGAGTACTATTCATGAGTTAATATTCACGGGTTACTATTCACCCAAAAAATATATTTCTTTTCTGTCCAAATTATTTTTGAGAAATGAATATTATTATTGAATTTTACTCCACAAAGCAGTATCATGTTGACAATTTGGATATTTTTAAACTCTGGATAAATTTAAAGTCTTTAATATTTATCCTTGATTTCGTTTGATTAATGCTTATATCATTGTCATCATCCTCATGCTTATATTGTGATGAAAGTCATCTTTGGCTTACGTGCATAGATGGACCGTTGATTATAGGTTTTACAGTTATATATCTTTGGCTTACGTGCATAGATGAACTGTTAATTATTGGTTTTATGGTTGTATATCTTTGGCTTACGTGCAAAGATGGACGGTTGATTATTGATTTTATAGCTGTATATCTTTGGCTTACGTGCAAAGATGAACTGTTGATTGAAAGCTTTGGCCTGTAGTGCAAAGATGGATAGGTGTATGACATGATCATGACCACTGGTGATACTAACGAATATCCTTGGCCCGTAGTGCATGGATAATTCAATGATGTGATTGCCATGATCATGACCATTAGTTAACAGTTGAATGTCTTTGGCCGTAGTGCACTAACAGACAATTGATAGGTATGATCATGACCATTGGTTTTATAGTTGAATATTATTGGCCAGTAGTGCAAAGGTAGACAACTGATTGGTATGATCATTTTTATTACATTTGAATATCTTTAGCCTTTGGGGTAAGGATATTGAGTAAATGTTCTATTAAGCCTTTGTGGCAAGGTGGAACTGTCTATTTACATGATTATAAATATGAATTGTGGATTTAACTATAATCTTTGGTGGTTCAGGTGAAGACAGGTAATGAGAGTTTTTTTATCTTGGGTTACAGGAATAAAATATTAACGATGAACTTTTAATCTAGAGGAGATAATAGACATTATGTTCTACTTGACTCTTCTAATGGATTGCTTATTCCGCTACAATTGTTGATCTAAAACTTGTTGTCTATTGTATTCTATCAGTTGTTATACTGTTGAAGGCTAAGGATAATTTATTCTGCATTATCTTAGTCATAATATTTCTTACTGGGCTTGTTGAGCTCACCCTTTCTTTCATTGTTTTCTTCAGGAAATGAGAATATAGCTGGGATGAGTCGGGAAATGGAGTGATGGTCCAGGATAAGTGGCTTTAGTAGTCCTCACAATTCTATGAAATAGTGTGATAATAATTGTAATGAGGACTCCATTAAGAATGGATATTGTCTAGAAGGCAATATTCTTGTTTAAATCCTCAGCTATATTTTGTCGTATATTACCCGACAATTGTATAATTAAGTTTGTATTTGATTTATGTACCATGTATCTGGCGACCCGAGATGGGTGATGTAAACCTGTTTTGGGGGCGTCACACATAAGTTGAGAGTTTTAACACGAATATTGTCTTCTAGACAATATCCACACCCAATGGAGTCCTCATTACAATTATTATCACACTATTTCACAGAATAGTGAGGACTACTAATGCAAACATTTTTGACCGTCACTCCATTCCCCGACTAGTCCCAGCTATATTCTCATTTCCTGAAGAGAACAATGAAAGAAAAGGGTGAGCTTAACTAGCCTAGTAAGAAATATTATGACTAAGATAATGCAGAATAAATTATCCTTAGCCTTCAATATTGTTAAACTGATAAAATACAATAAACATCAAGTTTAACTGCAGCGGAATAAGCAATCCATTAGAAGAGTCAAGTAGAACATAATGTCTACTATCTCTTCTAGATTAAAAGTCCATAGTTTATATTTCATTCCTGTAATACTCAACAACAGTTCTTTGTTATACCCAAGACAAAAAGAACTATCATCACCTGTCTTCACCTAAACCACCAAAGATTATAGTTAAATCCACAATTCATATTTAAAATCATGTAAATCAACAATTTTTCCTTGCCACAAAGGCTTAATAGAACGTTTACTCAATATCCTTACCCCCAAAGGCTAAAGATATTCAAATATAATAACAATGATCATACCAATCAGTTGTCTACCTTTGCACTACGGGCCAAAGATATTCAACTATAAAACAAATGGTCATGATCGTACCATTCAATTGTCTGTCACTGCATGCTACTACGACCAAAGACATTCAACTCGTTAACTAATGGTCATGATCCCGCCAATCACATCATCAAATTATCCATGCACTACGAGCCAAGGATATTCGTTATCACCAAAGTGGTTATGATCATGTCATACACCTGTCCATCTTTGCACGTAAGCCAAAGATATACAACTATAAAACCAATAATTAACAGTCCATCTTTGCACGTAAGCCAAAAATATACAATTGTAAAACCAATAATCAACAGTCCATCTATACACGTAAGCCAAAGATGCCTTTCATCATAATATAAGCATGAGGATGATGACAATGATATAAGCATTAATCAAACGAAATCAAGGATAAATATTAAAGACTTTAAATTTATCCAGAGTTTAAAAATATCCAAATTGTCAACATTATACTGCTTTGTGGAGTAAAATTCAAGAATAATATTCATGTACCAAAAATAATTTGGACAGAAAAGAAATATATTTTTCGGGTAAATAGTACCCCGTTAATAGTACCCTGTGAATAGTACTTTAGGAATAGTACCTCATGAATAGTACCTCAACATGAAAAGTACCCCAAATACCCGAGTGAATAATATTTGGGTGAATAGTAATTTGGGTGAATAGTAACTCGTGAATAGTACTCCGACATGAAAAGTGCCCCGAATACCCGAGTGAATAATACTAGAGTGAATAGTAACTGGGTGAAAAATAACCCGTGAATAGTAACTCATAAAAAATTACCAAAGAAAATGATATTCCATGACAAGTACATAAGAAATGATATCTCATACGAGTATAATAGAATATACGAAACTGCAAATGGATTTTCACCCGCCATGCGGTAATCCACGTAGATATATCATTTCCACAATTTAATAAAGAATGAATACAAAGGATCATTCACCATGCATGCGGTAATCCACATAGACAGGTTATTCCAACAGAATAATAAAGAATGGAATAACAGAAGAATTCACCAGGCATGCGATAGACCGCACAGACAGGTTATTCCAACATAATAATAAATATTGGAACCAGGTCATGCGTAATCCGCAAAGATATGATATTCTAACAAAATAATAAAGAATGGAACCAGGTCATGAATAATCCGCACAGACAGGATATTCCAACAGAATAATAAAGAATGGAATAACAAAAGAATTCACCACGCATGCGATAGACCACACAGACATGTTATTCCAACAGAATAATAAAGAATGGTATAACAACCCTTACGAATATTGAAAGAAATAACTCTCTTCATGAATACGAAAGAAATAATACCCCTTACAATAATAATAATATCCGTTACTATAATAATAATATCCCTTACTTACAATGGTTGAACGAAAATAATATTCCTTACGAATATTGAACGGAAATAATATTCCTTACAAATATTAAATGAATATAATGAATATTGAACGATAATAATATTCATACGAATACGAAAAATAATATCTCTTCAGAATATAAAAAAATAATAACCCTTACCTTAGAAGAAAACTGGATACTGGAATAATGAGGTAGCAGACTTCTCTTCTTCTTTCTCTCTATAATTTCTCTATAATAATTGCTCTTGTGAGACTTAGTGAATTGGTGAGAATGAAGGAAGAATGAGCTTCTATTTATAGGAAAATATAGTTACGATAATTGCACGTTTTGGGGCTCGAAATATTACAGTACAATACCTTCAACTTTTCTTTCATTTTTAATTTAGTCTTGCAAGTATTATCAAACTTGCACCACCTCCCCTAATAGTAAATCATGTGAATTAATAGTTCATTCATGTGACTCAATAGTATAATCATGTGAAAAAACTAATTACAGTATAGTACCTTCAACTATACCTCCATTTTTAATTTAGTCATGCAAGTATTATCAATCTTGCACTAACTCCCCTAATAGTAAATAATGTGAATCAATAGTACACACATGTGAACACATAGTTATAAGCATGTGAATTAATAGCAATTAATTTCTCATTTATCCGATTAATTACCCGATTGGTCAATATAACTTCCAGATATCAATTATCATCGAAATAAATGTAGATTTTCACTAACACCAATAATCCCAACACAATGGAACTATCAGTTTCATCTTTAATCAACATAAACTTATTCATCATTAATATTATAACTCACAATATTTAACAACCAGGTCATTCCCAGGAAAGAGGGGGCATTCCGATAAGGATTTCTCCTATTGCGTGCAATTAGATGACCTAACCTCTCCTTGATGTAACTTCTAGACATTGTCAATATTGCAAATAATAATATGAATAATCGTGTCGTCTCAATTATTGATTTAATAATATAACATATTATACGATGATAATCTTGTGACAACAATTGAATCAATAATATGAGAGATATGATGCGTTTCTTATCGAGAAATAATTGAGTATAACTGAGTGACTTCTTACGTAAGCATCAATAATCAATATCGTGTACTAGTATGCAACCAAGCGTATTACTGTACTTTTATCACTGATTATTTTATGAAAACTTTTTTACTTTGAATTTTTTTTTAAATATCACCCTTAACTTTAATCTTTTATCAATTTAACCATTTACTAAATAGAATAATTATAAGAAAATTGAATACTTTCATTTCATAAAATTTGGGGTCTCATAATCTCCCCTCCTTATGAAATTTCGCCCTTAAAATTTACGTACGTACCTGATATTCGAAGAGATGAGAATACCTTACTTTCTTTTCAGATTGTACCTTCCCGGTTAGTTCCTCTATATCATGATTTTCCTATTTCTCATCTTCTGTATTTTAGATATCATTCTAGAATATAGTTTCAAAATAACGTTTAATTGACATACCACATAATACCCCTATATTCTGACTAACCAATTAAATAACAAATAAACTTAGGTATGTCATACTAGCGAAGGAATTCCCCGTCTTTCCCCTCCTAGTTCTTGCCTCACATCTCAGCCAGGGATCATATCCCTAAGCTTTGATACCAACTGTGACGCCCCCAAAATAAGTATACATTGTAAAATCCCAGATTTTACGAATAAAGATTTAATTTTCTTGAAATATTTTTTTTGAATATTATGGTGTGAATTTGAGATAATGTTATAGTTGTGGGTAATATTTATAAATTTTGCAAACTAAGCAAGTGGTTATATAATATTCGTTTGGTCGGGGAATATTCTTTTTGTTGGGGAATATCCGCATTTGCAATGACAATCATTGGTGAACCCACAACGGAAGTATTGTCGTAGTAATAAAAAATGATGTAATTATTTTATGAAAATAACTACGGAAGTTTTATCGTTAAAAACCGTTGAAATACTCGGTAGTAAAAGTACGATGTACTGGCGTGGTTGCATAGTAGCACACGATATTGATTATTGATGCTTACGTAAGAAGTCACTCAGCTTATACTCAATTCTGCTACATGATGAATTGCTACATAATATCTCTCATATTATTGATTCAATTATTGTCACAGTATCATCTGTATAATATGTTATATTATTAAATCAATAATTGAGACGGCAAAGTTATTCATGTTATTAAATTGCAATATTTATAATATCTAGAAGTTCTGTCAAGGAGAGGTTTGGTCATCTAATTACGCGCCAATAAGGAGAAATCCTTATCGGAAAGCCCCCTCATTCTTGGGAACGACCTGGTTGTTAAATATTGTGAGTTATGATATTAATGATGAATAAGTTCGTGTTGATTAAAGATGAATTTGATAGTTCCATTGTGTTGGGATTATTAGTGTTAGTGGAAATCGACATCTATTCCGATGATAATTGATGTCTGGGGATTATATTGATAAATCGGGTAATTTATCGGATAAAGGAGCAATTAATTGCTACAAATTCACATGCTCATATAACTATTTGTTCACATATGTGTACTATTGAGTCACATTCACTTACTATTAGGGGAGTTGGTGCAAGATTGATAATACTTGCATGTCTAAGTTAAAAATGGAGGTATAGATGGATGTACTATACTGTAATTCGTATTTTCACATGTCTAGAACTATTGAGTCACATGATTGAACTATTGATTCACATGATTTACTATTAGGAGAGGTGATGGAAGTTTGATAATACTTGCAGGACTAAATTAAAAATGAAAGATAAGAGGGAGATATTGTACTGTAATTTTTCGAACCCCAAAACGTGCAATTATCGAAACTATATTTTCTTATAAATAGAAGCTCATTATTCCTTCATTTTTCACCAATTCACTAAAGCTATAGAGCAATTATTATAGAGAAAAATTATAGAGAGAAAGAAGAAGAGAAGTCTGCTACCTTTCTATTCCAGTATCCAACTTTATTCTAAGGTAAGGGATATTATTTGTTATACCTGTAAGGGGTATTATTTCTTTCGTATTCATGAAGAGAGCTATTGTTATTCCATTCTTTATTATTCTGTTGGAATAACCTGTATATGCGAAGTACTACATACATGGTGAAATTCTTCTGTTATTCCATTCTTTATTATTATGTTGGACTAACCTGTCTATGCGAAGTACCGCATACATGGTAAAATTCTATTATTATTCCATTCTTATTTATTCTGTTGGAATATCCTCGCTCATATGCGTTTTACGCCTACACTGTTCCGCCTTTATTATTCTCGTTGAAATATCCTCATCATGCATGCGTTTTACTGCCGGGACCTAGTTCCGCTCTTTATTATTCATTTGGGAATAACTTTGCGCATGCGGTCTCTATCGCATGCATGGTGAATCCTTACATTATTCCATTCTTTATTATTTTGTTGGAATAACCTGTCTATGTGGATTACCACATGCATGGTGAATTATCCTTCGTATTCATTCCTTATTAAATTATGGAAATGATCTGTCTACGTGGATTACTGCATGGCGGGCGAAAATCCATTTGCAGTTTCATATATCCTCTTATACCTAGTTGGTTAAAGCTTTGACATCTATACCCCATGAAATTAGTGGAATATCCTTGATATTTGCGCTTCATCCAGTATCTTTTCATGGAAATATTCTTCTGAGCATTCTTGAATTTTACCCCACAAAGAAGTATCATGTTGACAATTTGGACATTATTGAGTTTAGGATAAATTAACTTATAAATCTTTAAAATTTATTCTTGAACTTGTTTTATTGAATTATTATGTCATTGTCATGATGAGTTATGTTGGTTATTGTGTGAAAACATAGTTTCTTAGAAATCACAAAGGGTTGAAAATTAGATTTTGGTGAAAATAGAACATAAAATTCAATTGACCATATCTCCTATTATATTTTGAATTTTTGGGTGTGGTCAAGTTCTAGAGTTAGATTTATGAGTCTTCTAACTTATCCAAGTGGAATCACTAGAAAAGGTGTTGTAGATTTTTGTGTGGACTATTTTTAGGAAAGGAGTCAAAAGCTGCAAAATAGCAAAAAACTACTGCCCAGAAATTTAAAAGGGTAGTTTTGGCTACTTAATTTATGAGAAAAATTTCGGCCTTTTGGGACATGAAAGTATATGGTATAAAGAACCTCCTGTCCAAAAATGAGCTCATTCCGACTTAAAATGAGCAAGTTATGATCATTTCAATATTTAGGTTTTTTCCGACAAAAATGCTATAACCAGAGTTCTATAACTCCGATGACCATGAAATTTAAACTGGAAGCTCACGTTAACATGTGTAAGATCCTGCCAAGATTTGGGAATTTCTGAAGTTAAACTTGAGGTAGCTAATTTCTTAAGGAAATAATTAGAAATTGATTTTTGAAAAATAGTAAATAAATTTTAAAAATTCTGAGAAAAATATATGTTCATTATGGGACTATATTATACTAAATCCCAGAAAAAAAAATATTTTTGGGACTGATTTCGTATTTTTCATGAAAATGGTTTAGTTACGAACATATAAATTAAATATGTTATGCGACGTTGGAAAATAGGTGAATAGGATTTTATGGCTTGGAAATCCTATATAAGGTATATGCAAATTTTTGATGAGGGATTTGATCATTGGTGATGAAATCTTATGAGTATGGCATTTTTAAATGATTAAATGCATTATTTGGTAAAGTGTAAACAATTGAAATAAATTATTTATAAGTTTAAGAAGTGATTAAAATTTTGTTATGATATTAATAATATTAGATTATAAGTTTATTAAGTGGTTGATAATATTTGGATAAATTTAAAGTCTTTAATATTTATCCTTGTTTCATTTGATTAATGCTTATATCATTGTCATCATCCTCATGCTTATATGGTGATGAAAGTTATCTTTGGCTTACGTGCAAAGATGGACTATTGATTATTGAATTGTATATCTTTGGCTTATGTGCAGAGATGGACTTGGTATGATTATGACCAGGGATCATTCGGTATAATCATGACCTGTAATGTTATAAACAATGTGGTAAAAGTCCTTAGTGGCCTGTAGTGCATTGATGAACAGTTTTTGGTATGATTATGACCAGTAATTATTTGGTATAGTCATGACCATTGATAATTTAATGAATATCCTTGGCCCGTAGTGCAGGGATGACTCGATGATGTGGTTTATTTATTAAGCTGAGTCTCAGCGATAAAAATTGATGAAAACTTTTTAAATCATAAAAGATAGTAGATTTTATTCTCTACTTAACTCTTTTAATGGATTGCTTATTCCACTGCAGTTAAACTTGATGTCTATTGTATTTTATCAGTTTAACATTGTTGAAGACTAATGATAATTTATTCTGCATTATCTTAGTCATAATATTTCTTCTTGGGCTAGTTGAGCTCACCCTTTCTTTCAATTGTTCTCTTGTGAAATGAGAATATAAATTTGGGGCGAGTCGGGAACTGGAGTGATTTGGTCCAGATGATAACATTAGTAGTCCTCACTATTCTGTTAAATAGTGTGACAATAAATGTAATGAGGACTCCATTGAGAGTGGATATTGTCTAGAAGGCAATATTCATATTTAAACTCTCAGCTTATGTTTTGTCGTATGTTACACGACAGTTGTATAATTAAGTTGTATTTGAATTTATGTACCATGTATCTGGCGACTCAAGATGGGTGATGTATACCTATTTTGGGGGCGTCACAGTTGGTGTCAAAGCTTAAGGATATGATCCCTGGCTGAGAGGTGAGACAAGAACTAGGAGGGGAGAGACGGGGTACTCCTTCGCTAGTATGACCTACCTAAGTTTATTTGGTTATTTAATTGGTCGGTCAGAGTAATGGGATAATATGTGATATGTCAATTAACCCTTGTTTTGTGACAGTGTTTGAAAATAGCATCTGAAAATATCTTGGGAGAAGTTCCAAGAGTTGTTCAACGATAAGTACTTTTCCGAAAGTATTCGTCACATTAAGGAGGTGGAATTCATCAAGTTGGAGCAAAATAATATGACCGTATCGCAGTACGAGGCTAAGTTTGCGGAGTTATCCTGGTTTGCATCCCATTTGGTTGATAATGAGGAGCGAATGACATAAATGTTTCTAAGAGGTTTGAAACCCGATATACGTCAATACCTCATTTCTCATAAACTTTGTTTATATTTAGATGTTGTGAATAGGGCTCAGTTATTGGAGTGCGATAATGAGTTAGCACAACCAAAAGGTAATGACCAACAACACGATAATAATTGTACCGGTGACAACGGCCATCGGAACAATGATGAACATCGTTGGGGAAATTATCATGCCAAGAATGGTAACCACTTCGGTGGTAATCATGGCCAAGATAATAGAAGTGGAAATTTCAAGAAGAGAAGGTCCTTTAGCTCGATTTTGTCGTATAGTGAAGTCAATTCCAGCTGGGACGGTGGCACCAAAGGCGGATACGAACAAAATAAAGTTGGTGGTTTTAGGAAGAGCATTTTTCGCGACTTCTCAAAAAGCGAGTAACCCGAATGAAGTTAGCACGAGTTAGTTAATTATAAATTCTTGCAAAGTCTATACCTTATTAGATACCGGTTCTACCCATTATTTTATCCCTCTTGCTTGCTTTCAACATTTAAATTTGACCCCAGAGAAGTTAGACTTTGACTTATCGGTTGAAGCTATGTTAGGAGAAACCTTCATTACATGTGTTATCCAAGTCTTGGATGAGAGTCACAGTTTTGAATGATATTTCTATCGTTAATAAATTTCTTAATGTATTCTTGAAGACTTTTTAGCCTACTTAGAGCGCGAAATCAAATTTTGTATTGACCCCAATACAAAACCCATTTCTAAAATCCTCAAATATTTTTCTTCACCCAAAACGAACGTTACGTGCGCCAAAGACGTTGGCTCGAGCTGTTGAAGATTACGATCGTACCATTCAATACCATCGTGGAAAAGTGAATGTGGTAGCTGACGCATTGAGCAGAAGATTGTATACCTTTACGAGTGCGGATATATGAACCCACATGAAGATAACGAATATACGAGTAGAATCGACTTTAATCGATAAAGTTAAAGCCGCTCAAACTAAATACTCAGAGCTAATAAATGTGAAGAAGAAGGTTCAAGAGGGCGTTATTCTAGAAGCAAGAATCGATGAAGAGAGAAAATCTCAACCCTCTATTTTATTGGCCCATTTGAAATCCTTGATCGAGTAGGAACTGTGGCCTATTGACTCATTTTACCGCCAAGTATGTTGTGTGTTTATAACGTTTTTCACGTATCAATGTTACGTAAATATGTTGACAACCCTAACCACATTATTGATTTAGAACCGGATGAGATAATGGATAATTTAACGTATGATGATGTACCTGTTAAAATCCTAGAATATATTCTACGCTTAAAGGTTATACCTCAAGAGTTAGAATCTGACGAAGTGTCCTCATCTATTCTACATACATACAAGTAATGCGTCGTAAATTTCTAGTCTTGAAATTTCATAAGGAGGGGAGATTGTAAAATCCCAAATTTTACGAATAAAGATTTAATTTTCTCAAAATATTTTTTTTTGAATATTATGGTGTGAATTTGAGATAATGTTATAGTTGTGGGTAGTATTTATAAATTTTACAAAGTAAGTAAGTGGTTATATAATATTCATTTGGTCGGGGAATATTCTTTTTGTCGGGAATATCCGTACGACGGCACAATCATTGGTGAACCCACAACGGAAGTATTATCGTATTAATAAAACGACAAAATTATTTTTATGAAAATAACGGCGGAAGTTTTACCGTTAAAAACCGTTGAACTACTCGGTAGTAAAAGTACGATGTCTGGCGTGGTTGCATAGTAGCACACGGTATTGATTATTGATGCTTACGTAAGAAGTCACTCAGTTATACTCAATTATTGCTACAGTAATTGCTACATCATATCTCTCATATTATTGATTCAATTATTGTCACAGTATCATCTGTATAATATGTTATATTACTAAATCAATAATTGAGACGCCAAAGTTATTCATATTATTAAATTACAATATTTACAATGTCTAGAAGTTCTGTTAAGGAGAGGTTTGGTCATTTAATTGCGCGCTAATAAGGAGAAATCCTTATCGGAAAGCCCCCTCTTTCCTGGGAAAGACCTGGTTGTTAAATATTGTGAGTTATAATATTAATGATGAATAAGTTCGTGTTGATTAAAGATGAATTTGATAGTTCCATTGTGTTGGGATTATTAGTGTTAGTGAAAATCGACATCTATTCCGATAATAATTGATGTCTAGGGGTTATATTGATAAATCAGGTAATTTATCGGATAAATGAGCAATTAATTGCTACTAATTCACATGCTCATATAATTATTTGTTCACATATGTGTACTATTGAGTCACATTCACTTACTATTAGGGGAGTTGGTGCACGATTGATAATACTTGCATGACTAAGTTAAAAATGGAGGTATAGATGGAGGTACTATACTGTAATTCGTATTTTCACATATCTAGAACTATTGAGTCATATGATTGAACTATTGATTCACATGGTTTACTATTAGGAGAGGTGGTGCAAGTTTGATAATACTTGCAGGACTAAATTAAAAATAAAATAAAAGAGAGAGGTATTGTATTGTAATTTTTCGAGCCCCAAAACGTGCAATTATCAAAACTATATTTTCCTATAAATAGAAGCTCATTCTTCCTTCATTTTCACCAATTCACTAAAGCTATAGAGCAATTATTATAGAGAGAAATTATAGAGAGAAAGAAGAAGAGAAGTCTGTTACCTTTCTATTCCAGTATCTAGCTTTATTCTAAGGTAAGGGATATTATTTGTTGTACCCGTAAGGGATATTATTTCTTTCATATTCATGAAGAGAGCTATTGTTATTCCATTCTTTATTATTCTGTTGGAATAACCTATATATGCGAAGTACCACATACATGGTGAAATTCTTCTGTTATTCCATTCTTTATTATTATGTTGGACTAACCTGTCTATGCGAAGTACCGCATACATGGTGAAATTCTATTATTATTCTATTCTTATTTATTATGTTGGAATATATCACATGCATGCGTTTTACGCCGGACTGGTTCCGCTTTTTTATTATTCTTGATTGAAATATCTCATGCATGCGTTTCGCTTGGGACTGAATTAAAATCTTTATTATTTTGTTGGGAATAACTTTTGCATGCGGTCTCTCTATCGCATGCATGGTGAATCCTTCATTATTCCATTCTTTATTATTCTATTGAATAACTCCGTCTATGTGGATTACCACATGCATGGTGAATGATCCTTCGTATTCATTCCTTATTAAATTGTGAAAATGATCCATGTATGTGGATTATCGTACGGCGCGTAAAAAATCCATTTAGCGCTTCATATATCCTCTTATACTCAGTTGGTTGCAGTATCTTTTCATGGAAATATTCTTCTGAGCATTCTTGAATTTTACCCCACAAAGAAGTATCATGTTGACAATTTGGACATTATTGAGTTCATGATAAATTAACTTATAAATCTTTAAAATTTATTCTTGAACTTGTTTTATTGAATTATTATGTCATTGTCATGATGAGTTATGTTGGTTATTATGTGAAAACATGAAAGTTTCCTATTATATTTCAAATTTTTTGGTATGGTCAAGTTCTAAAGTTAGATCTATGAGTCTTCTAACTTATCCAAGTGGAATCATTGGAAAAGGTGTTGTAGATTTTCGTGTTGACTATTTTTAGGAAAGGAGTCAAAAGATGCAAAATAGCAAAACGCTACTGCCCAGAAATTTAAAAGGATTGTTTTGGCCACTTAATTTGTGAGAAAAATTCCGGCCTTTTGGGACATGAAAGTATATGGTATAAAGAACCTCCTGTCCAAAAATGAGCTCATTCCGACTTAAAATGAGCAAGTTATGACCATTTCAATATTTAGGGTTTTCCGACGAAAAATGTTATAACCGGAGTTCTATAACTCCGATGGCCATGAAATTTAAACTGGAAGCTCATGTTAACATGTGTAAGATCCTGCCAAGATTTGGGAATTTCTGGAGTTAAACTTGAGGTAGCTAATTTCTTAAAGAAATAATTAGAAATTGATTTTTGAAAAATAGTAAATGAATTTTAAAAATTCTGAGAAAAATATATGTTCATTATGGGACTATATTCTGCTAAATCCCAAAAAAAAATATTTTTGGGACTGATTTGGTATTTTTCATGAAAATGGTTTAGTTACGAACATATAAATTAAATATGTTATGTGAAGTTGAAAAATAGGTGAATAGGATTTTATGGCTTGGAAATCCTATATAAGGTATATGAAGATTTTTGATGAGGGATTTGATCATTGGTGATGAAATCTTATGAGTATGGAATTTTTGAATGATTAAATGCATTATTTGGTAAAGTGTAAACAATTGAAATAAATTGTTTATAATCATGACCTGTAATGTTATAAACGATGTGATAAAAGTCCTCAGTGGCCTGTAGTGCATTGACGAACAGTTTTTGGTATGATTATGACCATGAATTATTCGGTATAGTCATGACTATTGATAATTTAATGAATATCCTTGGCTCGTAGTGCAGGGATGACTCGATGATATGGTTTATTTATTAAGCTGAGTCTCAGCGATAAAAATTAATGAAAACTTTTTAAATCATGATAGATAGTAGATTTTATTCTCTACTTAACTCTTTTAATGGATTGCTTGTTCCACTGCAGTTAAACTTGATGTCTATTGTATTTTATCAGTTTAACATTGTTGAAGACTAATGATAATTTATTCTGCATTATCTTAGTCATAATATTTCTTACTGGGCTAGTTGAGTTCACCCTTTCTTTCACTGTTCTTTTCAGGAAATGAGAATATAGCTGGGACCAGTCGGGGAACGGAGTGATGGTCCAGATAATAGCATTAGTAGTCCTCACTATTCTTTTAAATAGTGTGACAATAAATGTAATGAGGACTCCATTGAGAGTGGATATTCTCTAGAAGGCAATATTGTTGTTTAAACTCTCAGCTTATGTTTTGTCGTATGTTACACGACAGTTGTATAATTAAGTTGTATTTGAATTTATGTACCATGTATCTGGCGACTCAAGATGGGTGATGTATACCTATTTTGGGGGCGTCACAGTTGGTATCAAAGCTTAGGGATATGATCCCTGACTAATATGTGAGACAAGAACTAAGAGGGGAGAGACGGGGAACTCCTTCGCTAGTATGACCTACCTAAGTTTATTTGGTATTTAATTGGTCGGTCAGAGTAATGGGATAATATGTGATATGTCAATTAACCCTTGTTTTGTGATAGTGTTTGAAAATGGCATCTGAAAATATCTTGAGAGAAGTTCCAAGAGTTGTTCAACGACAATTACTTTCCCGAAAGTATTCGTCACATGAAGGAGGTGGAATTCATCAAGTTGGAGGAAAATAATATGACCGTATCGCAGTCCGAGGCTAAGTTTGCGGAGTTATCCCGGTTTGCATCCCATTTGGTCGATAATGAGGAGCGAATAACGCAAATGTTTCTAAGAGGTTTGAAACCCGATATACGTCAATACCTTATTTCTCATAAACTTTGTTTATATTTAGATGTTGTGAATAGGGCACAGTTATTGGAGCATGATAATGAGTTAGCATAACCAAAAGGTAATGACCAACAACATGATAATAATCGTACCGGTGACAACGACCATCGGAACAATGATGACCATCGTTGGGGAAATTATCATGCCAAGAATGGTAAACACTTCGGTGGTAATCATGGCCAAGATAATAGAAGTGGAAATTTAAAGAAGAGAAGGTCATTTAGCTCAATTTTGTCGTATAGTGAATTCAAGTCCAGCTGGGACGGTGGCACCAAAGGCGGATACGGACAAAACAAAGTCGGTGGTTTCAGAAAGAGCGTTTTTCGTAACTTCTCAAAAAGCGAGTAACCTGAACGAAGTCAGCACGGGTTAGTTAATTATAAATTCTTGCGAAGTCTATACCTTATTACATACCGGTTCTACCCATTATTTTATCTCTCTTGCTTGCTTTCAACATTTAAATTTAACCCCAGAGAAGTTAGACTTTGACTTATCGGTTGAAGCTCTGTTAGGAGAAACCTTCATTACATGTGTTATCCAAGTCTTGGATGAGAGTCACAGTTTTGAATGATATTTCTTCGTTAATAAATTTCCTGACGTATTCTTGAAGACTTCTTAGGCTACTTAGAGCGTGAAATCGAATTTTGTATTGACCCCAGTACAATACAATAAGCAATCCATTAGAAGAGTCATGTAGAACATAATGTCTACTATCTCTTCTAGATTAAAAGTCCATCGTTAATATTTCATTCCTGTAATACTCAACAATAGTTCTTTGTTATACCCAAGAAAAAAAGAACTATCATCACCTGTCTTCACCTAAACCACCAAAGATTATAGTTAAATCCACAATTCATATTTATAATAATGTAAATCAACAGTTTCTCCTTGCCACAAAGGCTTAATAGAATGTTTAATCAATATCCTTACCCCAAAGTCTAAAGATATTCAAATGTAATAACAATGATCATACCAATCAATTGTCTACCTTTGCACTACGGGCCAAAGATATTCAATTATAAAACCAATGGTCATGATTGTAAAATCCCAAATTTTACGAATAAAGATTTAAATTTCTCAATTTTTTTTTGAATATTAGGATGTGGATTTAATATAATGTTATAGTTGTGGGTAATATTTATAAATTTTGCAATGTATGCAAGTTATTATATTATATTCGATTGGTTGGGGAATATTCTTTGTGTCAGGGAATATTCATACGACGACACAATCATTGGTGGACCCCACAACAGAATTATTGTTGGATTGAGAAAACGACAATTTTTTTTTTATTTATATTCAGATGTTGTGAATAGGGCTTAGTTATTGGAGTACGATAATGAGATGGCACAACCAAAAGGCAACGACCAATAACACGATAATAAACGTACCGGTGGCAACGACCATCGGAACAATGATAACCATCGTGGGGGATATTATCATGCCAATAATGGTAACCACTTTGGTGGTAATCATGGCCAAGATAATAGAAGTGGAAATTTCAAGAAGAAAAGGACATTTAACTCGATTTTGTCGTATAGTGAAGTCAAGTCCAGCTGGGACGGTGGCACCAAAGGCGGATACGGACAAAAACAAAGTCGATGGTTTCAGGAAGAGCGTTTTTCGTGACTTCTCAAAAAGCGAGTAACTCGAATGAAGTTAACATGGGTTAGTTAATTATAAATTTTTGTGAAGTCTATACCTTATTAGATACCAGTTCTACCCATTCTTTTATCTCTCTTGCTTGCGTTCAACGTTTAAATTTGACTCCGGAGAGATTAGACTTTGAGTTATCTGTTGAAAATCCGTTAGGAGACACCTTCATTACTTGTGCTATCCAAGTCTTGGATGAGAGTCACGCTTTGATTGATAATTCTATTGTTAATAAATTTCGACATATTCTTGAAGGCTTCTTACTACCCGAGAACGTGAAATCAATTTTGTAATCGACCCAAAGACAAAACTCATTTCTTAAACCCTCAAATATTTTCTTCACCCAAAACGAATGTAACATGCGCCAAAGATGTTGGCTCGAGTCGTTGAAGATTACGATCGTACCATTCAATACCATCGTGGAAAAGCGAACGTGGTAGTAGGCGACGCGTTGAGTAGAAGATCGTATCTGAATATCTGAACCCACGTGTGAATAATTGAATATACGAGTAGAATTGACTTTAATCGATAAAGTTAAAGTCGCTCAAACTACGAACTTCGAGTTGATGAATATAAAGAAGAAGGTTCAAGAGGCGTTATTCTAGAAACAAGAATCGACGAGAGAGGAATCTCAACTCCCGATTTAATTGGCCATTTGAAATCCTCGATCGAGTAAGAATTGTGGCTTATAGATTCGTTTTACCACTAAGTATATCGCGTGTTCATAACGTTTTTCACGTATCGATGTTACGTAAATATGTGGACAACCCGAACCACATTATTGATTTAGAACCGGACAAGATAGCGGATAATTAACGTATGAAGATGTACCTGTTAAAATCCTGGAATGTATTCAACACTTAAAGGTTATACCTCAAGAGTTAGAATCGTGAAGTGTCCTCATCATTAAAGATACCGTATGCGTGACGTAAATTTCGAGGGCAAAATTTCATAAGGATGGGAGATTGTAAAATCCCAAATTTTACGAATAAAGATTTAAATTTCTCAATTTATTTTTGAATATTATGGTGTGGATTTAATATAATGTTATAGTTGTGGGTAATATTTATAAATTTTGCAATGTATGCAAGTTGTTATATTATATTCGATTGGTGGGAGAATATTCTTTGTGTCGGGGAATATTCGTACGACGACACAATCATTGGTGGACCCCACAACGGAATTATTGTTGGATTGAGAAAACGACAAAATTTTTTTTATGAAAATAATGGCGGAAGTTTTACCGTTAATACTTTTGAACTACTCATAGTAAAAGTAAAGAATACGATGTCTGGCACAAAGAGATACACTTGATTGATTATTGATGCTTACGTGAGAAGTCACCATTATACTCGCTTATTGCTATAGTAATTGTTGCATCATATCTCTCATATTATAGATTCGATTATTGTCACAGTATCCTCTTCATTATATGATATATTATTAAATCAATAATTGAGACGACAAAGTTATTCATATTATTAAATTGCAATATTTACAATGTCTAGAAGTTCTGCCAAGGAGAGGTTTGGTCACCTAATTGCGCGCCAATAGGGAGAAATCCTTATTGGAAAGCCCCCTCTTTCCTGGGAATGACCTGGTTGTTAAATATTATGAGTTATAATATTAATGATGAATAAGTTCGTGTTGATTAAAGATGAATTTGATAGTTCCATTATGTTGGGATTATTGGTGTTAGTTGAAATCGATATCTATTCCGATGATAATTGATATCTGGGGGTTATATTGATAAATCCCGTAATTTATCTGGATAAATGAGCAATTAATTACTACTTATTCACATGCTTATATAACTATTTATTCATATGTGTGTACTATTGAGTCATATTCATTTACTATTAGGGGAGTTGGTGCAAGATTGATAATACTTGCATGACTAAGTTAAAGATGGAGGTATAGATGGAGGTACTATATTGTAATTAATTTTTTTACATGTTTAGAACTATTGAGTCACATGATTTACTATTGAGTCACATGATTTTACTATTGATTCACATGATTTACTATTAGGGGAGGTGGTGCAAGTTTGATAATACTTGCAGGACTAAACTAAAAATGAAAGAAAAGTTGGAGGTATTGTACTGTAATTTTTTGAGCCCCAAAACGTGTAATTATCGAGAGTATGTTTTCCTATAAATAGAAGCTCATTCTTCCTTCATTTCTCACCAATTCACTAAAGCTTTAGAGCCATTATTATAGAGAGAAATCTATAGAGAAAAAGAAGAAGAGAAGCCTGCTACCTCACTATTCCAGTATCCAGTCTTCTTTTGAGGTAAGGGATATTATTTGTTGTACTCGTAAGGGGTATTATTTCTTACGTAATCATGAAGAGAACTTCTGTTATTCCATTCTTTATTATTCTGTTGGAATAACCTGTATACGTGGTATACTTGGGTGAAATTCTTCTGTTATTCCATTATTTATTATTCTGTTGGAATATCCTGTATATGCGGTATACTTGGTGAAATTCTTCTGTTATTCCATTCTTTATTATTCTGTTGGAATATCATGTCTGTGCGTTTTACGCCGTACCTAGTTCCATTATTTATTATTCCGTATTTATTATTCTGTTGGAATATCCTGTCTGTGCGTTTACGCCGGACCTAGTTCCATTATTTATTATTCCGTACTTATTATCCTGTCGGAATATCCTATCTATGCGTTTACACCGGACCTGGTTCCATTATTTATTATTCTATTGGAATAACCTATCTATGCGAAGTGCCGCATGCATGGTGATTTCTTTTGTTATTCCATTCTTTATTATACTCAGTTGGTTAAAGTTTTGACTTCTATACTCCATGAAATTAGTGGAATATCCTTGATATTTGCGCTTCATCCAGCATCTTTTCATGGAAATATTCTTCTGAGCATTCTTGAATTTTACTTTACAAAGAAGTATCATGTTGATAATTTGGATATTATTAGTTCTTGGTTAAATTAATTCTTAAACTTGTTTTATTGAATTCTTATATCATTGTCATCATCCTTATGTTTATATTATGTTGAAAGTCATCTGTGGCTTGTATTGCATAGATGGACTTGGTATGATTATGACCAGGGATTATTCGGTAAAATCATGACCGTAATGTTACAAATGATGTGGTAAAAGCCCTCATTGGCCCGTAGTGCATTGATGGACAGTTGTTGGCATGATCATGACCATTGATGAATACACGAATATCCTTGGCCCATAGTGCATGGATAATTTGTGGTCGTGATACTAATGAATATCCTTGGTCAGTAGTGGTGGATGATGTGGATTATTTATTAAAATCGAGTCCCAAATGATAAAAGTGATGAAAAATTTTTTAAATCATAAAAGATAGTAGATTTTATTTTCTACTTGACTCTTTTAATGGATTGCTTGTTCCGCTGCAGTTAAACTTGATGTCTATTGTATTTTATCAGTTTAACATTGTTGAAGACTAATGATAACTTATTCTACATTATCTTAGTCATAATATTTCTTACTGGGCTAGTTGAGCTCACCCTTTCTTTCACTGTTCTCTTCAGGAAATGAGAACATAGCCGGGACTAGTCGGGAAACGGAGTGATGGTCCGAGATGGAGTATTAGTAGTCCTCACTATTCTATAAAATAGTGTGATAATAATTGTAATGAGGACTCTATTTGAGAGTGGATATTGTCTTGAAAGCAATATTTCTGTTTAAACTCTCATTTATATTTTGTTGTATATTACACGTCAGTTGTATAATTAAGTTTGTATTTGTATTCTGTACCATGTATTTGGCGACTCAAAATGGGTGATGTATACCTATTTTGGGGGCGTCACAATGATTATACCATTCAATTGTCTGTCAATGCACTACGGCCAAAGACATTCAACTGTTAACTAATGGTCATGATCCTGCCAATCACATCATCGAATTATCCATGCACTACGGGCCAAGGATATTCGTTATTATTGCTAGTGGTTATAATCATGTCATACACCTGTCCATCTTTGCACGTAAGCCAAAGATATAAAACTATAAAACCAATAATCAACAGTCCATCTTTGTACGTAAGCCAAAAATATACAGCTGTAAAACCAATAATCAACAGTCCATCTATGCACGTAAGCCAAAGATGACTTTCATCACAATATAAGCATGAGGATGATGACAATGATATAAGTATTTGTAAGACCCCAATTTTTATGAATAAAAAATGATTTTTTTATAATTATCATTTTTGAATATTATGGAATGAATTTGTTATAATGTTATAGTTGTGGGTAGTATTTATAAATTCTGCAAAGTATGCAAGTTATATTATATTCGATTTGGTTGAGAATATTCGTTTTAGCGAGGAATATTAAATGCAACCACAAGAATCATTGGTGGACCCTACAATGTAATTATTCTCGAATTGAGAAAACGATAAAAATATTTTTATAAAAATAACGACGAAAAGTTTTACCGCTAATCTTGTTGAACTACTCGGTAGTAAAAGTACGATGTCTGGCGTGGGTTGCATAGTAGCACACGGTATTGATTATTGATGCTTACGTGAGAAGTCACTCAGTTATACTCAATTATTGCCACATTAATTGCTACATCATATCTCTCATATTATTAATTCGATTATTGTCACAATATCATTTGCATAATATTTTTATATGTTATTAAATCAATAATTGAGATGACGAAGTTGTTAATATTATTATTTGCATTATTAACGATGTCTAAAAGTTCTGCCAAGGAGAGGTTTGGTTACCTAATTGCACGCCAATAGGGAGAAATCCTTATTGGAAAGCCCCCTCTTTCCTGGGAACGACCTGGTCGATTAATAGTGTGAATTATAATAATGATGATGACGTTTTATTTTATTCGTATTATTAACGTAATAAAACGAAAAAACTTTTTATATAAAACATAATACTTTTATAAAGTTATTCGTTTTATTAGGCTAATAGTAAAATCTTTTTATATAAAACAGAATACTTTTATAAAGTTATCTGTTTTATTAGACAATAATTAGAATATATTATATTTTATTATGCATAGTGTTTGCATAGTGCTTGCATAGTGTTTGCATAGTAAAATCTTTTTAAAAGTTATTCATTTTATTAGATTATAAATAGAATATATTATATTTTATTTAAAAGATTTTGCTTTAAATATGGACCATCCGATTAAAGTAAATCAATCTGGACCGTTCATTGATTGGTTATTATTCATTCCATTGTTCTATAAATAGAAGCTAATTCCTTCATTGTTTCTTACAAATTCACTGAAACTCTAGAGAGAGAAACTATAGAGATAAAAACTATAGAGAGAAAGAAGAAAAGTATTCTGTTACTTCACTACTACGATATCAAGTTTCTTTTACGGCAAGGGGTATTATTTCTTTTGTAATCATGAAGAGAACTTATGTTATTCCATTCTTTATTATTCTGTTGGAATAACATGTATACGTGGTATACTTTTGTGAAATTCTTCTGTTATTCCATTCTTTATTATTCTGTTGGAATAACCTGTATACGTGGTATACTTGGTGAAATTCTTCTGTTAATTCCATTCTTTGTTATTCTGTTGAAATATTCTGTCTGTGCGTTTTACGCTGGACCTGGTTCCATTATTTATTATTCCGTATTTATTATTCTGTTGGAATATCCTGTCTGTGCGTTTACGTCGGACCTAGTTCCATTATTTATTATTCCGTACTTATTATCCTGTCGAAATATCCTATCTGTGCGTTTACGCCGGACCTGGTTCTATTATTTATTATTTTGTTAGAATAACCTGTCTATGCGAAGTACCGCATGCATGGTGATTTCTTTTGTTATTCCATTCTTTATTATACTCAGTTGGTTAAAGTTTTGACTTCTATACTCCATGAAATTAGTGGAATATCCTTGATATTTGCGCTTCATCCAGTATCTTTTCATGGAAATATTCTTCTGAGCATTCTTGAATTTTACTTTACAAAGAAGTATCATGTTGACAATTTGGATATTATTAGTTCTTGGTTAAATTAATTCTTGAACTTGTTTTATTGAATTCTTATATCATTGTCATCATCCTCATGTTTATATTATGTTGAAAGTCATTTTGTGGCTTTAGATTGCATAGATGGACTTGGTATGATTATGACCGAGGATTATTCGGTATAATCATGGCCGTAATGTTATAAATAATGTGGTAAAAGTCCTCATTGGCCCATAGTGCATTGATGGACGATTGTTGGCATGATCATGACCATTGATGAATACACGAATATCCTTGGCCGTAGTGCATGGATAATTTGTGGTCGTGATACTATTGAATATCCTTGGTACGTAGTCAAGGATGATGTGGATTATTTATTGTTTGAGTCCCAATGATAAAGTGATGAAAATTTTTAAATCATAAAAGATAGTAGATTTTATTCTCTACTTGACTCTTTTAATGGATTGCTTGTTCACCGCAGCTTAAACTTGATGTCTATTGTATTTTATCGGTTTAACATTGTTGAAGACTAATGATAATTTATTCTCGCATTATCTTAGTCATAATATTTCTCATTTGGGCTAGTTGAGCTCACCTTTTCTTTCACCGTTCTCTTGAAATGAGAACGTGGCGGGACTAGTCGGGAAGCGGGTGATGGTCCGAGATGGAGTATTAGTAGTCCTCACTATTCTATAAAATAGTGTGATAATAAATGTAATGAGGACTTTATTTGAGAGTGGATATTGTCTTGAAAGCAATATTTCTGTTTAAACTCTCATTTATATTTTGTTGTATATTACACGTCAGTTGTATAATTAAGTTTGTATTTGTATTCTGTACCATGTATTTGGCGACTCAAAATGGTTGATGTATACCTATTATGGGGGTATCACAGTTGGTATCAAAGCTTAGGGATATGATCCCTGGCTGAGATGTGAGACAAGAAATAGGAGGGAGAGACGAAATTCCTTATTATTATGACCTACCTAAGTTTATTTGGTATTTAATTGGTCGATCAGAGTATAGGGATAATATGTGATATGTCAATTAACCCTTGTTTTGTGATAGTGTTTGAAAATGGCATCTGAAAATGTTGAGATAAGCAATGGAGCAAAATAATATGACCGTATCGCAGTACGAGGCTAGGTTTGCGGAGTTGTCCCGGTTTGCATCCCATTTGGTTGATAATGAGGAGCGAATGGCGCGAATGTTTCTAAGAGGTTTGAAACCCGATATACGTCAATACCTCATTTCTCATAAACTTTATTTATATTCAGATGTTGTGAATAGGGCCCAGTTATTGGAGTGCGATAATGAGATAGCATAACCAAAAGGCAACGACCAATAACACGATAATAATCGTACCGGTGGCAACGGCCATCGGAACAATGATAACCATCGTGGGGGATATTATCATGCCAATAATGGTAACCACTTTGGTGGTAATCATGGCCAAGATAATAGAAGTGGAAATTTCAAGAAGAAAAGGACATTTAACTCGATTTTGTTGTATAGTGAAGTCAAGTCCAGCTGGGACGGTGGCACCAAAGGCGGATACGGACAAAAACAAAGTCGATGGTTTCAGGAAGAGCATTTTTCGTGACTTCTCAAAAAGCGAGTAACTCGAACGAAGTTAGCACGGGTTAGTTAATTATAAATTTTTGTGAAGTCTATACCTTATTAGATACCAGTTCTACCCATTCTTTTATCTCTCTTGCTTGCGTTCAACGTTTAAATTTGACTCCGGAGAGATTAGACTTTGAGTTATCTGTTGAAAATCCGTTAGGAGACACCTTCATTACTTGTGCTATCCAAGTCTTGGATGAGAGTCACAGTTTTGATTGATAATTCTATTGTTAATAAATTTCCTGACATATTCTTGAAGGCTTCTTGGCCTACCCCAGAACGTGAAATCGAATTTTGTACTGACCCCAGTACAAAACCCATTTCTTAAACCCTCAAATATTTTCTTCACCCAAAACGAATGTAACATGCGCCAAAGATGTTGGCTCGAGCTGTTGAAGATTACGATCGTACCATTCAATACCATCGTGGAAAAGCGAACGTGGTAGCTGACGCATTGAGTAGAAGATCGTATGCGAATATACGAACCCACGTGTAGATAACGAATATACGAGTAGAATTGACTTTAATCGATAAAGTTAAAGCTGCTCAAGCTACAGACTCAGAGTTGATGAATATAAAGAAGAAGGTTCAAGAGGGCGTTATTCTAGAAACAAGAATCGACGAAGAGAGGAAATCTCAACTCCCGATTTAATTGGCCCATTTGAAATCCTCGATCGAGTAAGAACTGTGGCTTATAGATTCGTTTTACCACTAAGTATATCGCGTGTTCATAACGTTTTTCACGTATCGATGTTACGTAAATATGTGGACAACCCGAACCACATTATTGATTTAGAACCGGACAAGATAGCGGATAATTAACGTATGAAGATGTACCTGTTAAAATCCTGGAATGTATTCAACACTTAAAGGTTATACCTCAAGAGTTAGAATCTGACGAAGTGTCCTCATCTGTTCGGCATACCAGGTACGTACGTAAATTTCGAGGGCAAAATTTCATAAGGATGGGAGATTGTAAAATCCCAAATTTTACGAATAAAGATTTAAATTTCTCAATTTATTTTTGAATATTATGGTGTGGATTTAATATAATGTTATAGTTGTGGGTAATATTTATAAATTTTGCAATGTATGCAAGTTGTTATATTATATTCGATTGGTCGGAGAATATTCTTTGTGTCGGGGAATATTCGTACGACGACACAATCATTGGTGGACCCCACAACGGAATTATTGTTGGATTGAGAAAACGACAAAAATTTTTTTATGAAAATAATGGCGGAAGTTTTACCGTTAATACTTTTGAACTACTCGGTAGTAAAAGTAAAGTACGATGTCTAATGCGTGGTTGCACGCGAAGAGCACTGCAGTATTGATTATTGATGCTTACGTGAGAAGTCACTCAGTTATACTCAATTATTGCTATAGTAATTGTTGAATCATATCTCTCATATTATAGATTCGATTATTGTCACAGTATCCTCTTCATTATATGATATATTATTAAATCAATAATTGAGATGACAAAGTTATTCATATTATTAAATTGCAATATTTACAATGTCTAGAAGTTCTGCCAAGGAGAGGTTTGGTCACCTAATCATGCTTGCCAATAGGGAGAAATCCTTATTGAAAGCCCCTCTTTCACAGGAACGACACAGTTGTTAAATATTATGAGTTATAATATTAATGATGAATAAGTTCGTGTTGATTAAAGATGAATTTGATAGTTCCATTATGTTGGGATTATTGGTGTTAGTTGAAATCGATATCTATTCCGATGATAATTGATATCTGGGGGTTATATTGATAAATCGGGTAATTTATCGGATAAATGAGCAATTAATTACTACTTATTCACATGCTTATAAAACTATTTATTCATATGTGTGTACTATTGAGTCATATTCATTTACTATTAGGGGAGTTGGTGCAAGATTGATAATACTTGCATGACTAAGTTAAAGATGGAGGTATAGATGGAGGTACTATATTGTAATTAATTTTTTTACATGTTTAGAACTATTGAGTCACATGATTTACTATTGAGTCACATGATTTTACTATTGATTCACATGATTTACTATTAGGAGAGGTGGTGCAAGTTTGATAATACTTGCAGGACTAAATTAAAAATGAAAGAAAAGTTGAAGGTATTGTACTATAATTTTTGAGCCCCAAAACGTGTAATTATCGAGTATGTTTTCCTATAAATAGAAGCTCATTCTTCCTTCATTTCTCACCAATTCACTAAAGCTTTAGAGCCATTATTATAGAGAGAAATCTATAGAGAAAAGAAGAAGAGAAGCTTCTACCTCCTCACTATTCCAAATCCAAATCTTCTTTTGAGGTAAGGGATATTATTTGTTGTACTCGTAAGGGGTATTATTTCTTACGTAATCATGAAGAGAACTTCAGTTATTCCATTCTTTATTATTCTGTTGGAATAACCTGTATACGTGGTATACTTGGGTGAAATTCTTCTGTTATTCCATTATTTATTATTCTCGTTGGAATATCCTCGTATATCACGGTATACTTGGTGAAATTCTTCCATTATTCCATTCTTTATTATTCATTGGAATATCATGTCTGCATGCGTTTCTGCATCCTAGTTCCATTATTTATTATTCCGTATTTATTATTCATTTGAATATCCCGTCTGCAAGGCTTCGTGGGACCTAGTTCCATTATTTATTATTCCGTACTTATTATCCTGTCGGAATATCCTATCTGTGCGTTTACAACTTAACCGGTTCCATTATTTATTATTCTATTGAATAACTCGCCTATGCTGAGTGTCGCATGCATGGTGATTTCTTTTGTTATTCCATTCTTTATTATACTCAGTTGGTTAAAGTTTTGACTTCTATACTCCATGAAATTAGTGGAATATCCTTGATATTTGCGCTTCATCCAGCATCTCTTCATGGAAATATTCTTCTGAGCATTCTTGAATTTTACTTTACAAAGAAGTATCATGTTGATAATTTGGATATTATTAGTTCTTGGTTAAATTAATTCTTAAACTTGTTTTATTGAATTCTTATATCATTGTCATCATCCTTATGTTTATATTATGTTGGAAGTCATCTGTGGCACAGATTGCATAGATGGACTTGGTATGATTATGACCAGGGATTATTCGGTAAAATCATGACCGTAATGTTACAAATGATGTGGTAAAAGCCCTCATTGGCCCGTAGTGCATTGATGGACAGTTGTTGGCATGATCATGACCATTGATGAATACACGAATATCCTTGGCCCATAGTGCATGGATAATTTGTGGTCGTGTTACTAATGAATATCCTTGGCCGTAGTGCAGGGATGATGTGGATTATTTATTAAAATCGAGTCCCAAATAAAAGTGATGAAAATTTTTAAATCATAAAAGATAGTAGATTTTATTTTCTACTTGACTCTTTTAATGGATTGCTTGTTCACCGCAGCTTAAACTTGATGTCTATTGTATTTTATCGCTTTAACATTGTTGAAGACTAATGATAATTTATTCTACATTATCTTAGTCATAATATTTCTTCTTGGGCTAGTTGAGCTCACCTTTTTCTTTCACCGTTCTCTTGTGAAATGAGAACATAAGCCGGACTAGTCGGGAAACGGAGTGATGGTCCGAGATGGAGTATTAGTATTCCTCACTATTCTATAAAATAGTGTGATAATAATTGTAATGAGGACTCTATTTGAGAGTGGATATTGTCTTGAAAGCAATATTTACGCTTAAACTCTCATTTATATTTTGTTGTATATTACACGTCGCTTGTATAATTAAGTTTGTATTTGTATTCGTACCATGTATTTGGCGACTCAAAATGGGTGATGTATACCTATTTTGGGGGCGTCACAATGATTATACCATTCAATTGTCTGTCAATGCACTACGGCCAAAGACATTCAACTGTTAACTAATGGTCATGATCCTGCCAATCACATTTATCCATGCACTACGGGCCAAGGATATTCGTTATTATCGCTAGTGGTTATAATCATGTCATACACCTGTCCATCTTTGCACGTAAGCCAAAGATATACAACTATAAAACCAATAATCAACAAATCCATCTTTGTCGTAAGCCAAAAATATACAAATTAGAAACCAATAATCAACAAATTCATCTATGCATCGTAAGCTTAAAGATGACTTTCATCACAATATAAGCATGAGGGTGATGACAATGATATAAGTATTTGTAAGACCCCAATTTTTATGAATAAAAATGATTTTTTATAATTATCATTTTGAATATTATGGAATGAATTTGTTATAATGTTATAGTTGTGGGTAGTATTTATAAATTCTCGCAAAGTATGCAAGTTGTTATATTATATTCGATTGGTTGGAGAATATTCGTTTTAGCGAGGAATATTCGCATAACTACCTTGAATCATTGGTGGACCCCACAACAGAATTATTGTCGAATTGAGAAAACGATAAAAATATTTTTATAAAAATAACGACGGAAGTTTTACCGTTAATACTGTTGAACTACTCGGTAGTAAAAGTACAGTAGTACGTGTGGTTGCATAATAGCACACGGTATTGATTATTGATGCTTACGTGAAAAGTCACTCAGTTATACTTAATTATTTCCATATTAATTGCTACATCATATCTCTCATATTATTAATTCGATTATTGTCACAATATCATTTGCATAATATTTTTATATGTTATTAAATCAATAATTGAGATGACGAAGTTGTTAATATTATTATTTGCATTATTAACGATGTCTAGAAGTTCTCGCGAGGAGAGGTTTGGTTACCTAATTGCACGCCAATAGGGGAGAAATCCTTATTGAAAGCCCCTCTTTCCGGGGAACGACACGTCGATTAATAGTGTGAATTATAATAATGATGATGACGCTTTATTTTATTCAGTATTATTAACGTAATAAAACAGAAAAACTTTTTTATATAAAACATAATACTTTTATAAAGTTATTCGCTTTTATTAGGCTAATAGTAAAATCTTTTTATATAAAAATGTAATACTTTTATAAAGTTATCTGCTTTATTAGACAATAATTAGAATATATTATATTTTATTATGCATAGTGTTTGCATAGTGTTTGCTTGCATAGTGTTTGCATAGTAAAATCTTTTTAAAAGTTATTCGCTTTATTAGATTATAAATAGAATATATTATATTTTATTTAAAAGATTTTGCTTTAAATATGGACCATCCGATTAAAGTAAATCAATCTGACCGCTCATTGATTGGTTATTATTCATTCCATTGTTCTATAAATAGAAGCTAATTCCTTCATTGTTTCTTACAAATTCACTGAAACTCTAGAGAGAGAAACTATAGAGAGAAAAACTATAGAGAGAAAGAAGAAAAGTATTCTGTTACTTCACTACTACGATATCAAGTTTCTTTTACGGTAAGGGGTATTATTTCTTTTGTAGTCATGAAGAGAACTTCTGTTATTCCATTCTTTATTATTCTGTTGGAATAACCTGTATACGTGGTATACTTGGTGAAATTCTTCAGTTATTCCATTCTTTATTATTCATTGGAATAACTCAGATACGTGGTATACTTGGTGAAATTCTTCTGTTATTCCATTCTTTATTATTCTCATTGAATATCCTCGTCTGCATGCATTTTACGCCGGACCTGGTTCCATTATTTATTATTCCGTATTTATTATTCTGTTGGAATATCCTGTCTGTGCGTTTACGCCGGACCTAGTTCCATTATTTATTATTCCGCATTTATTATCCTTCGTCAAATATCCTATCTGCATGCGTTCTTACGCCTTTACCGGTTCTATTATTTATTATTCTCGTTGAATAACTCGCTCTATGCGAAGTACCGCATGCATGGTGATTTCTTTTGTTATTCCATTCTTTATTATACTCAGTTGGTTAAAGTTTTGACTTCTATACTCCATGAAATTAGTGGAATATCCTTGATATTTGCGCTTCATCCAGTATCTTTTCATGGAAATATTCTTCTGAGCATTCTTGAATTTTACTTTACAAAGAAGTATCATGTTAACAATTTGGATATTATTAGTTCTTGGTTAAATTAATTCTTGAACTTGTTTTTATTGAATTCTTATATCATTGTCATCATCCTCATGTTTATATTATGTTGAAAGTCATCTGTGGCCTGTATTGCATAGATGGACTTGGTATGATTATGACCAAGGATTATTCGGTATAATCATGACCGTAATGTTATAAATAATGTGGTAAAAGTCCTCATTGGCCCATAGTGCATTGATGGACAGTTGTTGGCATGATCATGACCATTGATGAATACACGAATATCCTTGGCCCGTAGTGCATGGATAATTTGTGGTCGTGATACTAATGAATATCCTTGGTCGTAGTGCAAGGATGATGTGGATTATTTATTTATTGTCGAGTCCCAAATGATAAAAGTGATGAAAATTTTTAAATCATAAAAGATAGTAGATTTTATTCTCTACTTGACTCTTTTAATGGATTGCTTGTTCATCCGCAGCTTAAACTTGATGTCTATTGTATTTTATCGGTTTAACATTGTTGAAGACTAATGATAATTTATTCTCGCATTATCTTAGTCATAATATTTCTTCTCGGGCTAGTTGAGCTCACCCTTTTCTTTCACTGTTCTCTTGTGAAATGAGAACGTGGCAGCGGGACTAGTCGGGGAACGGAGTGATGGTCCGAGATGGAGTATTAGTAGTCCTCACTATTCTATAAAATAGTGTGATAATAAATGTAATGAGGACTCTATTTGAGAGTGGATATTGTCTTGAAAGAAATATTTCTGTTTAAACTCTCATTTATATTTTGTTGTATATTACACGTCAGTTGTATAATTAAGTTTGTATTTGTATTCTGTACCATGTATTTGGCAACTCAAAACGGGTGATGTATACCTATTTTGGGGGCGTCAGTGTATTAATCAAACGAAATCAAGGATAAATATTAAAGACTTTAAATTTATCCAGAGTTTAAAAATATCCAAATTATCAACATGATACTGCTTTGTGGAGTAAAATTCAAAATAATATTCATGTACCAAAAATAATTTGGACAGAAAAAAATAATATTTTTTGGGTAAATAGTACCCCATGAATAGTACCCTGTGAATTGTACTTCGAGAATAGTACCTCGTGAATAGTACCCCAATATAAAAAGTACCCCAAATACCCGAGTGAATAATATTCGGGTGAATAGTAATTTGGGTGAATAGTAACTTGTGAATAGTACTCCAACACAAAAAGTGCCCCGAATACCCGAGTGAATAATACTAGAGTGAATACTAATTGGGTGAATAGTAACCCGTGAATGATAACTCGTAAAAAAAATACCAAAGAAAATGATATTCCATGACGAGTACAAAAGAAATGATATCTCATACGAGTATAATAGAATATACGAAACTGCAAATGTAGATAATTACCCGATTGGTCAATATAACTTCACATGTGAACACATAGTTATAAGCATGTGAATTAATAGCAATTAATTTCTCATTTATCCGATTAATTACCCGATTGGTCAATATAACTTCCAGACATCAATTATCATCGAAATAAATGTAGATTTTCACTAACACCAATAATCACAACACAATGGAACTATCAGTTTCATCTTTAATCAACATAAACTTATTCATCATTAATATTATAACTCACAATATTTAACAACCAGGTCATTCCCAGGAAAGAGGGGGCATTCCGATAAGGATTTCTCCTATCAAAAGCGCAATTAGATGACCTAACCTCTCCTCGATGTAACTTCTAGACATTGTCAATATTGCAAATAATAATATGAATAACTTTGTCGTCTCAATTATTGATTTAATAATATAACATATTATACAGATGATACTGTGACAACAATTGAATCAATAATATGAGAGATATGATGCAGCAATTACTATAGCAATAATTGAGTATAACTGAGTGACTTCTAACGTAAGCATCAATAATCAATATCGTGTACTACTATGCAACCAAGTGTATTACTGTACTTTTATCACCGATTATTTTATGAAAACTTTCTTACTTTAAATTTTTTTTCAAATATCACCCTTAACTTTAACCTTTTATCAATTTAACCATTTACTAAATAGAATAATTATAAGAAAATTGAATACTTTCATTTCATAAATTTTGGGGTCTCACATATCTTATCACTCTCTTTTACTCCCCATTCCCGAAATTTTAGAGAGAGAAGGCTTTGGTGTCTTTGCTAAGTAAAGTAAGAGACTATCTCTTACCTTTTTGACTTTTATAAACTTTGATGCAATGTATAAGGCTAATATAATGGCTGATTAAAGTTGAATACTAGACCACATGGCTAGCTAGAGTTGGTCACCAACCACTTCCTAGGGCTAGATCTACACCCCGCCTCATTAAAATATTCAAAAGGGTAGTTTGGACATTTGACTTATAAAGTTAATGGCAACTTGGTAACTTCTCACGACCCTTAGGTTTTGACCCTTAGGGTTTAACCCTAAGGTTATATAAATTTATTTTTTAAGCTTTTCTAATTAGGTTTTAAAACAGAAAATTAAGATTTCTAAATTATAATTAGGGTTTCCTAATTATATTCAAGCTTACTAATTAGGGTTAATATTTCCTAATTAAAATTGCTAATTTAGCAATTAGGTTCCATAATTGTACATTAGGGTTTTCAGCTGAATAATTAGGATTTTCTAATAATCAATTAGGGCTATCCCTAATTAAATAAATAACATAAAAACCTTATACTTATCTTCAAGCTTCCCAATTAGGGTTTTAATATATCGAATTAGGGTTACGGATTCTCGAAACTAAAATTAGGGTTTCCATAGCCGGTAATAGGGTTTCTTATCAACCATTAGGGTTTTCTAACTGAACGTCGAGGTTCTTAATATATTATTAGGGTTTGTGACTGATATAATTTACCTGGTCAACCCTTGACCCTTAACCATATACTGTACACATATATGACCATATACACAGATACTTTTAACACTGTAAACCTTTACCAAAAGTTTTAAATTCACAAAATTTATATCCCAAAAATGTCAAATCCATTCACTTATTTTCTGTCTAGGTCTATTATTTAATCTCTATTCAATCTTTTAAGATTTTATTAAATTGTCTAAATTTTCGGGTTGTCACATTCATCCCTTTTTCTAAGAATTTCGTCCCAAAAATTCAAGTTACACCTCATACCGTTCATACTCATCACCACATGCTACACACAACATCACTCACAAGAGTTAAATTATTCAAATCATGCTAAGGAGTCATATAGAACATAAATATTCATTTTCGAAAAGGTTTTATGGAAATTCATCCGCAAACCATCATACCCTGAAGACACAGAGGGTGATTAGCCCCAGATGCCCAAAGATCGCCCATTAATACCGGGTTTGATCTGCTTTCTCAACGCCATATGCACAAAATTTTACCTCAGTCTTATCTGATTCCGCACCAAAATAATTTGGTTCGAGAAAATTTTTAAAGAACGCTTAGAGTTTTATAAACATTGGTCTAGCTGAATCGAATAACATAGACTCATATCGATAATTCAATTCAATCAAAATATTTAGGTATAGCCAAACCTCGTTGGAAAATTAAAATATTAAAATTAGTTTAAAAATGACGTCATGATGCCGTACTGTATTAACAGCCCATTTGAGGATGCCGTCATTGAGTGACTTTGTCATAACACATCATACAATTGTGGAACAATGATTTTAGATCAAATTCAACACTAAGTATTCCTGCATTTACACTCTATCAAATTTTTATCATCTCTGCACCAGGTTACATGGTACATAAGTGATAAATAAATATATATTTTGATATTTCAAATCCTTATCGTCTAGCCGAAATAAGTAGCATAGACTATACTTTAACCCGTTCAAAAACCATTGCAATTTAGTCTTGTAATCTTAACATGTAACGATGTGTCGGTGTCCCGAAGTCCACACATACACAAGAGTCACCAGAAGTTGAGAATAAAAATTCATTTAAAAAAGGCACATAGTGCGTATTTAGCTTGATGTCAAAAATTTTCAAAGTCTAGCATAGCTAGCAGATTTGGAAAACTTAAGTCTCCATTAATAATTCATTGCCTAATATTACTATCTATTCCTATTATCCTCAATACTCCATTCACACTTAGTTCTACCCAGTTCGTCAAACTTACCACACTTATGAGTTCAGGAACTTTCCACAATCATATGAGATTAAGAACTTGTCCTAGTCAGACCTTTGTCATCCATTCGCTAAGGGGTTCATAAACATTTCATAAAATTATGAGTCACGAACGTATCATAAGTATGAGTTTTAAGAACTCGTACTTAACTTTATATTCTCTAACTATACACTATCTATCTGTTATATACATGAGAAAAGAATCACATTCTCAACTGGTATATAACAATTAGCATGACACAAACATTTCAATGATTATTAGTGTAAAAAACTAAGTGGTTGTTACACCAAACTCAGTTACTGACATGAGTCCTCAATTGAAATCCCCACTTAATCTTAACTCTCTTCTCAATATGAATTTTATTCAACTTGTATTCATAGTCCTTTCCTGAATCTGTATTAATTCATAGTACAACTTACACACGACATTCTTGCCGTAAACTTTTTAATCATTCGCTTGATCCTTCTCACTACTATAACCTTATCCGATCACGGGATGATCATATCGTATATATTACGATATATTTCTATGCTATGATCATTTTGTTTTACGATCTCATAACCCAGTACCCTTAGTCTTTTAGACTCTATCTATTCATTACTACTGTTCACCTTAATTATCAAAGTTAGGGAGCTCCGTATCTTTATAACTCGCCGAGATTCGTCTTTGAATCTTACTGACACACTAACTCTATTTGAGTTAGTACTTATCCTAATCACTGTGGTTATTAGTCTAAGGTATCACTACCCTAGGTTTATAACCAACAGCTTTGATACCAAATGTAGCATCCCCAAATTCGGGTCCTAAATCACCACGAATCTAGTACACTAGTTCTAACTATTGCGGAAGATATAAACATAAATTATTTATATATTAAACATTACACACTATCCCCAAGGTCGAGAACCCTCACTTAAAGCCTGAATCAATATCCTATTTAACATAAAATGTTATTATAATACAATATTGTTACAAATCTAGCTTCACACATAGTCCCAAGCTGATCTTGGCTTTAAATTTTCCTTGTATCCGACGTATTCGCCTTAATCTGCAATGTTTATCATGATATAGCAAGGGTGAGCAAGAAGTTTTCCCAGTAAGTTTAAGTTTAATAAATTAAGGGTATATCATGATGGAAAGATTTTAAATAATAGCTGGCTAACATTCAACAATATAATTGTGAACTAGCATGGACAAATTTTCATAGCTGAACCAACATTGAACATAAACATATCAATTATATCTGGACCGAATGGTAATGAAGGTGATCAGCCTTTCATACCTGATGAACACATACAATATGCACACAGTGCGATTCAACAATTCATAGACATGGTATAATCAACAATGATTAACCATAAGTATATTTGAATGAAATAACTCGAGGTTGAGTCAGAGAGAACTTGCCTGTACCGTTGATTAATGTTACGAAATATAACTTAGCTTTATCCAAAGACCTAATATTAATAATATCGATTTCCCAAGTCAGAATAATATAATCATAATATAGAATAACCTAAACACATTATCACATAATCTTATCCGCGTATACAGCACATAAGACCTAGTATCAAGTCAAACTATTGCAGTCTGAGTTGAGTTCGGTACTATTATTACATCCCGACGGCTTAGTCGGACAATTATCGAGTTTAAGTTCAATTAAACTCTGTCTAAACACTTAAACAATTATCTTAGGTAATTTATTAATCAGTCAGAATAATTTTCATAGGCCCATAATAATTTTTAGATAATTATTACCATTTATCATGATTTTTCAATCATTAATGTCATGTTTATATGAATTAAATACCACTTAATTCCACTATTATTAATATTTATTTAATATTAAATATTAATGAAATCCTTAATATAATATTATAATATATTTATAATATTTCAAAGTATTTTTAATACTTTATTATTACCATTAAATGATTTTAAATTAATTAAAACCATTATTAAATAATTGCCATTAATGTTAAATATTAATGTTTTTCATGACCAAATATCATAAGTTATATTTTATAACTTCAAATATTTTTATAACACTTAAATTATTTTTATATAATATTTAAAGCATTAATTCTATTTTTCCATAATTTATTTAATACATTTATTAAATAAATTAATTACCATTAATATTAATTTATTAATAAAATTCATCACAAAATATTAAAAGTCATTAAAAATAACTTAACATATTTTCTAATACCATAATATAATTTTAAATGATTTTTCAAGTATTAAAATTATTTTAAGTAATTTATTTAATTTTATAATTAAATAAATTAAATACCATTAATATTCTAAAAATATTAAATATTAATGAAATATATTCAAAATAATTAAAAACCTATTTTTAGACTTTAAAATAATTTTTAGGAATTTATTATGAATTTTAATAATTAAAAACTATTTTTCTTAATTTATTAAATAAAATAATTAATTTTCATAAATAAACTGTCACTAAAGGGTCTTATAGGGACAGAACTGTGGCTATAGGTGTTCTTGAGCCAAACTCAGAAACACATGTCAGTAAACAAGGTAGGTGGTTTGACCAGCTTAATTCCTATGGTCTTGATACTATCTGGGTTTGTATTTGCTTTAATGTTATAGTATACATGTAATACTACAAGTATCAGTCGATTTCATGACCAAAATATGTTAGAACTACCAGATCTAAGCTTCAGAAATCGTTGTCAGAGATGTTCTTCATTTCTGGGTTTTCCAGAAATAAAGAACAACTAAATGGTCCTACTTTCGATCCTTATAACTTGCACTCCAGATCTGCTTTGTGTGATTTAAAGATTCACACTTGTAGTCGAGATGTCAAAGGATAACTCTATAACATAAGATTATCGTAACAACAACAGATCTAAAGGATAATGACCGGTCAAAGTAGTGGTCAGGAACTGTTCTTGAACATTTCTGGGTTTTCCAGGAACTGTTCTTGAACATTTTTGGGTTTTCCAGAAATGTTCTTGAGCAGTTTGGTCAACCTATGTTTTACCAACATTTAATTCGATTCTGTTAAGTATCTGGGTAATCTAAAGACATGGAAATGTAGTACTCATGTCAGTCTACAAGTATATAACAACAACATGGCCCAAACACTTAACCGTTACAAGATCAAGCGCATGCAAAATCATTGTCAGTGATTTCTGGGTTTCTGGGTTACCCAGAACCCGATCTCGTGCTCGGTCAACGCAGTTTGACTGCTTATAAAATGTAATCTAAACATGATATAACCTTGATTAAAGTTCCAGATCAAAGCCTATATAGCATAGAACAGATTCATAGAATAAAACACAACAAAACAAAAACAAAAACAGAGAAGGATCTAGGGCCTCTGACATTAGGCCGTCAGACAACTTTTTTTCTAGTTTTTCCAGATATCTAAAAACTTTAATTTCGAGCATCTAGATTTTATAGATCTATGTTATTACAACCCATATCACTAATATATACTACAAACAACATATTTAAACATTTAATCATAACATCTAACATGGCATACAAGATCAGATTTCAAATTAGGGTTATACCTCTTTAGACTTTAATTCTTGGATTCTGATCTTGATGATCTGTCCTTGGTAAGTTGGGATATAGTCATGGCTTATCTTATCAATCTCTTTCACTCCCCATTCCCGAAATTTTAGAGAGAGAAGGTTTTGGTGTCTTTGCTAAGTAAAGTAAGAGACTATCTCTTACCTTTTTGACTTTTATAAACTTTGATGCAATGTACAAGGCTAATATAATGGCTGATTAAAGTTGAATATTAGACCACATGGCTAGCTAGATTTGGTCACCAACCACTTCCTAGGGCTAGATCTACACTCCACCTCATTAAAATATTCAAAAGGGTAGTTTGGACATTTAACTTATAAAGTTAATGGCAACTTGGTAACTTCTCATAACCCTTAGGTTTTAACCCTTAAGGTTTAACCCTAAGGTTATATAAATTTATTTTCTAAGTTTTTCTAATTAGGTTTTAAAATAGAAAATTAAGATTTCTAAATTATAATTAGGGTTTCCTAATTATATTCAAGCTTACTAATTAGGGTTAATATTTCCTAATTAAAATTGCTAATTTAACAATTAGGTTCCATAATTATATATTAGGGTTTTCAGCTGAACAATTAGGGTTTTCTAATAATCAATTAGGGCTATCCCTAATTAAATAAATAACATAAAAACCTTATACTTATCTTCAAGCTTCCCAATTAGGGTTTTAATATATCGAAATAGGGTTACGAATTCCCAAAACTAAAATTAGGCTTTCCATAGCCGGTAATAGGTTTTCTTATCAACCGTTAGGGTTTTCTAACTGAAAGTCGAGGTTCTTAATATATTATTAGGGTTTGTGACTGATATAATTTATCTGGTCAACCTTTGACCCTTAACCACATATTGTACACATATATGACCATATACACAGATACTCTTAACATTGTAAACCTTTACCAAAAGTTTTTAAATTCACAAAATTCATTCCAAAAAATGTCAAATACATTCACTTATTTTTTGTCTAGGTCTATTATTTAACCTCTATTCAATCTTTTAAGATTTTATTAAATTGTCTAAATTCTCGAGTTGTCACAAATGACCGGGGAGTTAGAATCTGAAATGAAATCAAGGCATCCTCACCTCTTTGACATACCAGATATGTATCCTAATTTCGAGGACGAAATTTCATAAGAAGGGGAGGTTGTAAGACTCAAACTTTCATAAATAAAGATTAATTTTTTCTCGAAATATATTTTTAAATATTATGGTGTGGATTTGATATAATGTTATAGTTGTGGATTATATTTATAAATTTTGCAAAATATCCAAGTTGTTATAAAATATTCGATTGGTCGGGTAATATCCATTTTAACAGGGAATATTTGTATGACGACACAATCATTGGTGGACCCCACAACAGAATTATTATCAGAATTAGAAAACGACAAAAATATCTTTTTATAAAAATAACAGCGAAAGTTTTATCGTTAACTGTTGAAATACCCGGTGTTAAAAGTACAGTAATACGCGTGGTTGCATAGTAGCACACGATATTGATTATTGATGCTTACGTGAGAAGTCACTCAGTTATACTCAATTATTGCTACAGTAATTGCTGCATAGTATCTCACGTTATTTGATTCAATTATTGTAATTATTTTATATATTATTAAATCGATAATTGAGACGATACATTTATTCATATTATTATTTGCATTATTGACGATGTCTAGAAAGTTCTGTCGAGGAAAGGGGTTTGGTCACCTAATTGCGCGCCAATAGGGAGAAATCCTTATCAAAAAGTCTCATCTTTCCTGGGAATGATCTGGTTGTTAAATATTTCAAATAATAATAATGATGAATAAATATTGTTAAAATTATTGAGGGGATTTTTATGAAGTATTTGATGTAAATTTTCTTTATGGACCCCCATTTACCAAATTTTTAAAATAATCGATATAAAATTATTCATTATATATATATATATATATATATATATATATATATATATATATATATATATATATATGGAAATGATCCATAGAATACGTTAGCCGAGGGATCATTAGAACTAACGCTCATCTAGTCGTTTAAAATTAGAGTGAATGACCGATGAGGTGAGCTCGCCATTTACTCTCTCTGCGGCCACCAAAATGACCAGTGTTTGATCGCCACTTTAGGGAGTAATGCACAATAAAATTTTTTTGGTTTAATTACTGATTATCCTAATTATCCTCCTACATACTAGTTATTAATCAATAAAATAAAATAATAAAAATTATAAGTATAATCAGTAATTATCCTTATACTTATTAATAAAATAAGTATGTATAAAGATAATTAATAATTATCGTCTTATGATTTTTAATTATAAATAGAAATAGTGATTGAATTTATATTATATTCCTACCAAAAATATAAACTCAATCACTATTTCCTATTTATAATTAAAATCATAAGACGATAATCGATAATTATTCTTATAGATACTTATTTTGTTAATAAGTATAAGGATAAATATAAAGATAATTACCGATTATCCTTTATTTTATTTTACCGATTAATAAGTAATATGTATAAGGATAATTTGTTAATAAGTATAAGGATAAATATAAAGATAATTACTGATTATCCTTATAATTATTCTTATAATTTTTTATTATTTTATTTTACTGATTAATAAGTAGTATGTAGGAGGATAATTAGGATAATCAAGAATTAAGCTAAAAAATTTTTGTTGTCATTACTCCTTTCTAGCGGCCAAATAAAACACAACAGTTTTTGATCGGCCGCTATAGGGAGTAGCGGCTGGGCCCTCATCTCAGCCATTCACTCTAATTTTGGACGGCTGGATGAGCGTTAGTTGAAATAGTCCATCCGCTAACGTATTCTATGGATTATTTCCTTATATATATATATATATATATATATATATATATATATATATATATATATATATATATATATATATATATGTGTGTGAAGGTGACATGTGGGGTGGGGCCCACATGTGGGATGAAAAATGAAATTGGGATAGGGGAGAAAACGTGAATGAGAGTGTGTGTGTGTGTGTGTGTGTGTGTGTGTGTGTGTATATATATAATATTGTGTGAGTCGAATAATGCGGAGGTGTGTGTATGATGAAAGTGATGTGTGTGTATATGTTGCATTGAAAAACCAATCTGTGTTTCTTCTTAATACATCCGTGAATCACAAATTAATTCGTCTGTGAAAACCCACTGTTGCGTCTGTGATTTTTCTTAACAGTACTTCTTCCATTCTCCTATAAATAGGATGCTTAGTTTAGAATTAAAAATCACACCAGAATTAGAGAATTCTTATTTTATAATATTGAGCGTATTTCTTTAGAATTTTAAGAAGCTTTGAGCGAAGAAAATAGTGAAAGTTTTCTTCAAGAATATCTTCGCTATACCAGTTGGAATACTCTTCTTTTTAAGGTAAGGGATATTATTTTTTTTCAGTATTCGTAAGTAATAATATTTTCTTCTATACTCTGTAGTTTGTAAGTAATATTATTTCGTTTCTGATTCTGAATTCTACACTCATTTTGTTAAAGTTTTGGCTTCTATACTCCATGAAATTAGTAGAATATCCTTGAAATATGTGTTTCATCCAGTATCTTTTCATGGAAATATTATTCTGAGCATTCTTAATAAGTTTTAACTTTTTCATACCAGAGTACTATTCACGGGGTACTATTCCTGAAGTACTATTCATTAAGTTACTATTTACCCAGGGTACTATTCATGACAAAAATTATTTTCTTTTAGGTCCAAATAATTTTTGATACAATATTATTCTTGAATTTTACTCCACAAAGCAGTATCATGTTGACCATTCGGGCATTATTGAATTCTGGATAAATTATATTATAAATCTTTAAAAATTTATCCTTTATTTTCTTTTAATTGAATTCTTAATCATTGTCATCAACCTCATATTTATATTGCGATAAAAGTCATCTGTGGCTTACGTGTATAGATGTACTATTGATTGGTATGATTATGACCAGGGATTATTCGGTATAATCATGACCGTAATGTTATAAATGATGTGGTGAAAGTCCTCATTGGCCTATATTGCATTGATGGACAGTTGTTGGCATGATCATGACCATTGGTGAAAACACGAATATCCTTGGCCCGTAGTGCATGGATAATTCATAGTCGTGATACTAATGAATATCCTTGGCCGTAGTGCAGGGATGATCCGATGATGTGGATTATTTATTAACCTGAGTCTCAGAGATAAAATTGATGATAAACTTTTTAAATCATAAAAGATAGTAGATATCATGCTCTACTTGACTCTTCTAATGGATTTCTTGTTCCGCTGCAGTTAAACTTGATGTTTATTATATTTTATTAGTTTAACACTGTTGAAGGCTAATGATAATTTATTCTGCGTTATCTTAGTCATAATATTTCTTACTGGGATAGTTGAGTTCACCCTTTTGCTTTCATTGTTCTCTTCAGGAAATGAGAACGTTGCCGGGACTAGTCGGGGAACAGAGTGATGGTCCGAGATGGTTGTTTTAGCAGTCCTCACTATTTAGTGTGATAATAAATGTAATTAAGATTTAATTTGAGTTTGGATATTGTCTAGAAGATAATATTCCTGTTAAAAATCTCACCTATGTTATGTCGTATTTTACACGACAGTTGTATATTTAAGTTTGTATTATGTACCATGTATTTGACGACTCAGAATGAGTGATGTATACCTATTTTGGGGGCGTCACAGCCGTAGTCTGTTGAGGAAGTCATATTCTGAATCGTTGAGACAACCTATCTAAGAGCCGACCGAGCATCTGCCTGAGCCAAGTCAAGAATTGTAGATCACACTTAAAGTCGTAGAGTCTACTGATTATATCAAAGGCAAAAATCGTAGTCGAGCCAGAGCAGACAAGGATAACAAGCATAAATCGTAGTCTGTCAAGGTCTAATCTTGAGATCGTAGTGTCTGTAGGACCAAAGCCAAATCATAGTCTGCAGAGCTAAGGTTTCAACAAAGGTTCTCACAATGCCGAGGCAGAATCGTAGAGTTAACACGATTCTCAATAAATGAGCACTCCTAGAATATCCAAAGGATGAAGCCTCTGGTCAGAGCTGCAAAGTTACACTCCACGTAAAGGAAACCAGAGAGCTCTCAACGAATGGCTTGCAAGCTAATAGAAGATCTAAGCACCAACCCAATCAGCATCCAGATTGAGTTGTAAAGCCATTCAAGATGAAGTCTTCCACATGTTGATCAGAAGAAGACTTCAGTAAAAGTGACTAACTAAGGAAATTCAGAAAGTGCAGTAGCTGTCAAGTGAACAGAAGAAAACGATCTTGGGGTCAACCAGGATCGTAGTGTTTGCCAAGCAAAGTAGGAACTGTGTAATTTACACAGAGATACTGGCCAACTTCTGAAGAACAAGGCTAAAGTGATTAAGCATGGGTTAGTCAACTGATGATAAGTGAACGAGAGATTACAAGGAGAAAGCGAGCTAGGCATGCCATAAATCTGAGGTGTCTTGCTGTTCAGAAGAGACTAGAACAAGGAGTCAAGCTATTAGTTCCTGAGATCAGTTGAAGGCAAACAAAAGTGTTGAAGCACTGCACAAATGAAAGAAGAGGTTTTCTACATTGAAGATCTAATGAACACTCTTCAAGATCGTAGTGTTGTCTCAATCAGTCAATGAACAACATTCAACAAAACACACTACGATCAGGTCCAAGAACATATGCATCAGAATCGTAGAGTTCGATCATCTGAAGATTGAAGCATTGGCAACGGTTCAATCTGAAGAATAATATTTGAACATTTCTAGTTGAGAGCATAGATGCAAAAGGACAACTTCTGATATCCTAATAGAGAAGTCAGAAAGAAGAAATAAAGATGACTACCTTCCTAACATGGAAAGATGACAACTCTAAGGCGGTAGGTAAGGTAGCAGACTGATGTGTTAGTAAAGTCAAAAAGGAGTTGTCATGTCACATCATGCAGTCTGCACCAAATAACTCGAGTTTTAGGTTGAAGATAACATCTTGAAAGAAGTCTGAAATAGGTAATGAGCATATCATGATTTAAATTATCTTATGTGGAGTAATCTTTGCTGATGGGTTAGTATGTATGTACAAACCTATGTTTTAGCTTTTAGATAACACATAGATTATGATCATCTCTACAAGAATATCTCGAAGATTCGTAGAAATTGATCACCTCCATGAATCAACCATATACAAATAAGTGATAGAGTTGATTCTCACTCTGTGAACTTTTAAAAAAAAACTGTGAACATAACCAAGTAAATGATAAAACCATCAAAGAAAAAGAGTTTTTTATTAAAGCGGTTAATCTTACACACACTCATCATCATGCATCGTAAACCGTCATATCTAAATTGGATACATGCATAAATATGATTGTTGGTGATCAATATGATGAAAATTCAAATATGTGCGGAATAGGTGTAACATTCCAGAATTTTTATTGTTATATTAAATATTTATTGAATTATTTAAGTATTTAATGGATGTGTTTATTGTTGAATAAATAATTGTTCAAATTTGATTTGATGTGGTTAATTATTTGTTAAGTAAATAATTAAGGAAATTAATTATTTTGATAATTTAATTTAATTATTAAGTTAGAGAATTTTGATTAATTCAATTACTATTCTTTTTATTGGAATTTATAATTAAAAAGGATGTGTTGGTTGATTAAATAAAGTTATAATTATATAGAAAATTATAATTTTGGTGGTATTGATTTATGTGATGAAGTGATTTAATAAATTGTTATTATGATTAATTTAATTAAATTAATGTGTGACAAATAACCTTGTTATAAAGGAGTTACTAAAATAACTTAAAGGAGTTTTAATTCAGTTTTTCCAAACAAGGCCTAAGGCCTATTAAGTCTTTAATTTATTTGAGTTTTACCAAACAAGGTGTTAGGATTAATGGGTTATTTTGTTAGTGGTTAACCAAACAAGCCTTATGGCTTTTGATTTTTAAAACTCATATAACTGATATCAGTTCTATGTTTTATATTTATATTATATAATTAATATATATATTGTATGCTATATACGTTAGTTGTTAGTATGCTCTAGAGTTAGGAAGAAAAACAAAAACACAGAGGAAGAAGAAGAAGAGAAGAAGAAAAGAAGAGAGGAAGGAAGGCTAGAGAATTGAGAAAAGAATTGGGGAAAAGAGGTTTGATAATCAAAAAGGGATAGCCATCATCTTCTACAATCAAGGTATTCTCTTATTTCCTTTAGCTTTCCCTTCTCCTATTTTTCTCTGTGAAATTCTTGTGATAGGATAATTGTTGATTTTATGTGTGTTCATATGATAAACCATTGTTGTAAAGTTATTTTTATAGGTTATATATGATTATAATCAATGAATTGATGATATGTATGTAATTGTGGAGAAAAGTATTTTACAGAGAGTTTATATATATATATATATATATATATATATTGTTTAATTAAAATAGAAATTATGAGTTATTTAGTTATTTTATTGATAAATTGGCTATTCAATTTGTTAGAGTATATATAAACTTTGATATAATGCTTTGAATTATTGGTTTTGGTTGAGAAACAAAATCACAGTGTTTATTTTCATCAAAAAAAATCAAAAAGTGAGTTTTAGCCAAAATTAGTGAATTTGGGTGTGTTAATTTTGTTGTTTATGTTGTTGTATGAATAGAAACATGTTAGGAATTCTTGAATTTTGTTTACATAAAGTTTTTGTATGAATTATATGCTATTTACTCTGTTAGAAACGAGCTTGTAGGCCAAAATTGGCTTTTTCCTCAAGACTTCTTGTTCTCGTCACCAAAATCAGCTATGCTTTCTGACCTTATGCGACCAAATTGTGTTTAGTTTAAGTCATAATACGACCACACGTTGTAAATCGTGCATCACTATGAAAGTTAAGCGTAATGGTCTCGATGTGTTGATTTTGTACTTGAAATTTTAAGGAATTGTTATGTGACAATAGTAGGACTGTAAAATGTTGATTTTAGTATTTTTATACTATGAATAAGTATGTTATTAACAATTAACTTGTGTTATAACTTGATTATGTGATTAAAATCCAATTTTAAATGATGAACGTCTTTAGTTATGTTTGTAAGATGGTAATGACTAATTATGTCATGATGACATATGTTTATAGGATATTGTGATTCGTATTGATTTGGTTTAGCCTACGAGCAAGGCAAGTTTTCTAAACTTTCTTTTTACATTGAGCAAGTTCTCTAACTCTACTTTTGTAATTGGAATCAATTATTGTTCCTAATATAGTAATGCAAGTTCTTTAACTCTACTTTTAGAATTGTGCAATCACTTAAATTTTCTTTGAGCAAGTTTTTCTAATCCTTTATCTTGTTGAACTAATTATGGTTTTCAATTCGATTATGATATAATGATGTAAGTTATTCTTGAGCAAGTTATTCTTGTATTTAACTTGTTGTTTAGCATGCAAATTTATATATTCTAATGTTGAACATTTTTATCGATCAAATTGTTATGCATGCTTAGTATTCAATTCTAATTAACCTTGGCTTAGTATTGTTCAAGCAAGGTGTTATAGTTATTCAAATTGTATGCTCTTAGATTATTCCTAAAGCATAACTTTAGTTTACTATGATTGATTCAATCACGATTATTCTGTAGTGTAATGTTCTTGGTTTCATTCAACTAATCCTTAGTTGATGTTCGTTGAATTCCAAATTACCCTGAAAGATTATCCAAACCAAACTTCCTTTGGTGCGGACTTGTACTCTAAATACTGAGATGAACAACCCTAATGTTATGATTAGGGGTTAACTTACGCGTAGCGTTAAATATTTGTGCACAATACATGGTACGAAGGGCTGATCCCCCTAAGTACGAGGAGTCCTTATAGTCTTATGACTGTTAAAGTTGGAGTTGAAAGATTACTCACAACTGTGGACATAGTTCATGGTCTTATGACCCTTAGTTATATTTATTCCACATTTTGGATTTCAGTTTCTGATTATTGATGATAGAGTACTATTCATTGTTGATGAGCCACTTATTGGAAATTATTATTGCTATACTCCTGTTGATTCTATATTACATCCAGTGAGCAATTGTTTTGCTCACTCTTGCATATTTTAAAACTCATTGCAGCTAAAGAAGAGAAGGTAGATGAACCTTCGTCTAGCAAAGGAAAGGGAAAAATGTGCAAGTGATGAAGACTTGTAATTTTACTTTGATTGAGATGTTAGATTTTTATTATGATGATCTTAGACTTGGTTTTAATGAAGTTTATTTAATTTCCGCATTTGAATGATTGTAATTAAAGGTTAGATAACCTGGGAGATTTTATTATGTAACCCTTTAATGGGAAAGGTTTTATTTATCCAATTTTATTGTGATTGGGTAGTTAGATATGAATGTTTGATTAAGTGAACACCAGATCCTGTGGGAATGAAGTACCTGGATTTGGGGGTGTCACAATAGGGATTTTTGGAAACTTACCTAGCAGGACCCATTCAACCATGGGTACCAAAAATAGAAACCTATCTAACCTGCAGGTACTTGGTCTATCTGACCACACTAAGGAATGCTGAAACAGATGACTTTAGTCAAAAAGAGTCAACCAGCTAGAGGCTTAAGACATTTCAGAAATGTTTTTGATAGAATCATTATGTGTCAAAGCTTATTATTGAAGACTTGCTGAGCTAACATGAATGAAGCTCACATGGTTGTTGATCTCTATATAGAAGCAGAACTCCACAAGTACAAACTGTCAAAGAAGACTATGTTCGTAGTTCTGTCAAAATTATTATAAAATGATCATTCCTGAAGATATCTATTTCTATGAACCAAGGAGGTTTAAATGATTGTGATGACTTTAGTCAGAAGGAGATATGCAAGGCTACGTAGAGTCAGTGCCCTTAACTCAATTGGGGCGCATCAGTGGTTAAGCCATGAAAAATAAGGATCAATGTCAAAACGCTCAAAGAAGCATCTCTCAGAAGACGATCGATGAGTCGACAAAGAAAAACGTAGAGTCCATAGCTACCTCACCAAGCTACTCTACGTACTGATAAGGTCAATGGTCAATCTATGTCAGTAATGTTTATTTTCTTAAAAGGAAATTAAAACTAAAAAACTATTCAGTTTATAGGGAGTTACAGTTTCTTACTGGGCGTCGTGCAACAAATGACGGGTTGACACATCACAGCTTATGCGAAGTCAAAAGGAACTGTCATAAAGACAAATTCAAAATCTCAAAACAGTTATCAGAAGCTATTGAACCTCTCTCCCTCCCTTTTTCAAACCCTAAAATCCTCTTCAAAGCATAAATCCATTAAACCATTAGATTCACCCAAATCGCATTCAACCATCTCTCATAGAAGGTCTAAAACTAAATACCCATATATCTCAAACTCTCAAAATGGAAGAATGATGTGTTATAACCGGAATCCAACTCGGCTTCAAGAAGTTCGAAAGATCAGAAAAGAAGTTCAAGGATATACTTGAGCTGGTAAAGAATGTTGGGTTTTATGAGTGCTTGGAAGCTAACACTCCAATCTATACCAAGCTAGTGAAGCAATTCTACTCCAATGCAACAATAGGCTCTGGGTTTCTGTCCACAAAGGTCAAAGGAGTAAGCCTGAAAATAGAAGCTTCAGACATCAACCAATGTCTAGGGTTTCCTAACCAAGGTCTGATAAACCACGAGGACATCGACATCAAAAAAGGCAAGAAGTTAATGCGTTAAAGGAGGAACATAAATTTGAAAGATATGAAGAAGAAGGAATTTCCTGAAGAGTTTGAGTTCTTAGTTGAGATTACGGGAAAATGCATTTTGTGCAAGGACACTGCACATGATACTGTCAGTGATCCATAACTGAGAGTTATGACTGCAATAGTAATGAAGCAGCAGATGAACTTCAGAGCCTTTTTAATTGATTGGTTAACCAAATGGCTGAAAAAGGCTGAGATGAAGAATTCTACAGAAAAACCTCTCACAAAGGTTTTTCGTGGAAGACTCTTGAGCATTATACTAAAGAAGAAACTAAAAAGCAAGATAAAGGATGATGAGGGAGAACCACTGAATGTTTACTTAACACTTAAGTCTACTTAGCCTTTAAGTTTGCTTAACACTTAAGTTTACTTAACACTTAAGTCTACTACTTCCACCTCCTTGGTTAACCTCCTTACTATTCACGAAACTTAGCCTGTAAGTTTCGTGGTTCCGTTTTTCGGGTTTCGTCCGACAGTTTTAAAAACCACGATTCTCGGAATCCAAATATTTTTGGATATTTCGTCTTTCCTTTACCGATTAACTTTTACGTATTCTTCGGATTTCCGAAAAACTAAAAAACACTTTTTGGCGTTGAGAGTTTTCCTTCACGTTTTACCCTAACGTAGCTAAACGAATAAAAAGTATATAGCAGTACTTTTCTTCGTTTTTATTTTATCCAATTTATGCACGTTTTTCGAGAAAAATTTTATCGGCTTACTTAACTTTTCAAGATATATTATCATCAAATCTTTCGACGGAATGTCATTTCGACATACCGAACTCTCGAAACTGGCTTAGGTTATTCAAACCCTAATCCTTAGGTTTAAATTCGGGTGAATAGTGCCTACTTTGTCTTTTTCCCTAAAAATATTTTTGTTCTAAAAATTTTCATTTTTGTCTTGAAAATTCTTAATCGCTTAGTCTAGCTCAGTGGCAGCCTTTAATCCTCCCGACTTATAATCATCCTAGGTTCTAGAACGATTAATAAACACATAACACATAATATTATTAATAAAAATTCATTTTATTAATAACTAATTCTTTAAACTTAAATTCTGGAAAATCCAAATTTTCGAGCCGTTACACTCTTCCCCTCTTATAAAAATTTCGTCCTCGAAATTTCTTAAAACCGCACCCTTACCCGGGTCATCACCTTCACCCCTTCTTCACAGAATTTCATCCTCGAAATTTTAGCCTACCTATCTTCTCAACTTCTCTTCAAAGAAGTTCCTGTCTTTCAAACATTTTATCGACTTCACAACTTATCAAGAATTATGAAGTAGAATGAACAACGAGGAATATAAAAATTCCTTTAAAATATTTCATACTTTTGCTGAGGGGTCAAATTGACCATGAACTCTTACTAGCAGTTTACAATCACCAAGAAGGTAAACTACATCTTCCATACGTAGGCGATCAACCCATTGTATAACCCCATTTCGGGGTGTGTTCACCTCAGACTTAATCATTAGATTCCGCACCAAAACAATTTGGATTGGCACACTTCTCAAGAAAAGCTTGATTTTGATTTAAACATGACATACCATTTGTCTAGCCGAATCAAGTAGCTTAGACCATACCAATAAATTGGATATCAACGTGAAACATTCGTCTAGTCAACTCAATTGACATCGACTACTTCTTTAAATTCTTTTCACAATACATCAAAACGCTTTTATGACGTCATGATACCGTACTTTTCACAAGACGTTGAGGACTTCGTCGCCAGTGATCGCATCATTATACATCATACCATAGCGGGTTGTTGATCCTAAGATCACATCCAACACCGAAGTTCAATTGCATTAATAACTCCATCTTTTTACCATCCTTGCATCAAATGCACCGATGATATAAAATTCATTTTATATTTTTAAATCAATTTCGCTCTAGCCAAAAACAATTGGCATAGACATACCAAGAAAAGTTCTTTTAAAAATCTATTGGTTCTAAAAGTTGAACCAATTCTTTTATTTTCAAAATACGAACACATAAGCACGATTTCAATAAACTTCGAAATCTAGCATAGCTAGATGACTTGGAATATCCTATTCTCCCTATTTCTTCATTGTCTTACTGCGACAATACTTAATCTTCTCTAGCACCTTCAATACTAAGCCTACTGAAAATAACTCATTTTCAGTCTAAACATTCCTATATCTTAGTACAGTCCATCAACTTACCACACATTATGAGTTCAGAAACTTTCCACAATAATACGAGTTTAAAAACCATCCTAGACAGACCATAAGCGTCCATTCGCTGAGAAGTTCAAAAACGTACCATATCATTATGAGTCACTTAACGTCTTTATAAGTATGAGTTTCAAGAACTCGCACCTACCTTATCGTTTCTCTACCTACCAAGTATATACATGAGAAAAGATTCACCTTCTCGCCATATACATCTTGACAATATGACCAATTCCAATGATTATCACTGTAATAAGCTAAGCAGTTGTTACACCAAGCACAAACCTCTGCCCATACAAAGGTTCATACAACTCAGCTATCACATGAGTCCTCATTGAAATTTTATAACTTCTAAATCTCTCTCTACTTAATACGAATAATCTTTAATTCGTATGTTATCCTTTACAACTCAATCTGAGTTCTTCTTCCCGTACTACTTCGTAGTACTATAAATCATTCATCGTTTAACATCTCATCTATTACTACGATTCACTATGATCACGAGGTGATCTTCTTATCCCTCTCTCTACGATTATAGTCTTAGATACTCTTACCTAAGATTTATAACCTATCACTTCTCGATACTAATCATGACGCCTCAAATCCGGGTCTATCTTCACACCCGGATTTCGTACATCACGATCCCATCTTCTTCCAAACATACATCATTATATAGCTAAATATAACAACATATACTCTCAAATCCCAGGTTCTGGAAACCTTATAACCTTTTTCATTTCAAATAATGATAAATACATTATTCATTTCATCTTACAAGAGTGACTTTTATCTGCCACCAAGGATACATAACAGTTCCTTAAACTAGTCTATAGTTCAATTTCATCTTCCTATATTATAAATCTTCACTTGATCTTCTCGCTTATTCACATCCTGAATAGCACCTCATCTGGATACCGTCATCTTGATCTTTATGGGATCCTTAAGTTCTTCTAACATCGTTCGCTGAAAATGTTTTTCATTTAAAAGCAAGTGTGAGCATTCAATTGCCTAGCAAGTTATAGCAGTTGAACAAACATCTTCAAGAATTCAAACGTTTCTTTAGAACTTCAATAACCGAACAAAGGTTATGAAACAGCTTGAATAATAGGAATAATCTCGACTCCTATCATTTTAAAACATTATTCACATGCACTTTGAAATACTTTCATTCTTCTACCTTTTTCATACTCATCATGTCTGGCTAGAATCATTAGCACAGACTTAACAATAACGGATCATGTATGAACAGAGCATTCTCTTATTGAACAGTTAAATCACAGAACATTTCATCTCATAGAAACACCGAAGTGTTCACATTGTGGCTCAAGGCCTCATACGTTCTACCACTTTACACAAATATCGCACATTAGCACATAGACGAAACTTCTCAAGTTCAACATCTGAGAAGTTTAAGAAACTAGCATTCATTTGCAATATAAATGAAGTTAGGAAACTTTCCTTACGCACAGCTACAGCTTACGCTGAACTGCTCATTCCAGTTCCTATGTAGCACATAAGAAAAACAACACATACACTAATTAGTCATACATCTTTGACTTATGCATTAGTTTACTTAATTTTACTTCTTAGGGTTCACGTTCTTGTAACCTAAGTTTACGCGACCACTTTCACTACCGTTCTACGGCTTCATGACATACGAAGATGTCTTACTTATACGTTCATCATCTTTGATGTTTTACATCTTATCTTCTTCTTATTACTACTCTAAGACTCAGAACACATCGCTTCTCTGCTAGTAGTCCATATGGTACTCTGAGTGGTTTCCCACAAACAACCAATAAACAAGTTCCCGTCTCATCTACACTGCCCATAATAGTGAGTTAGATTGGTTGCCAGTTTTGTATATACCTTCGCTCTCTGAAGGAATTGTTTAGCCTAGCTCCCATATGTCAACCATCAAAGGTTACAATTGTACTACAACATACTTATCTTGACTTATCAGAACTATTAAACAATAATCTTCGTTAAGTTAATTTCTCATTCTTTATGGCTTCCTGGCAACTAAATGCCACACCTCAGTATTCACTCTTTATCGCGCCTAAGTCATACAGTACTTGTGTATACTCGTAACAATCATTCCCTTTAATCCTTAACTCTATTTCCGTTCGTTAAACGTTATTATCTTTAATTCAACTTCTTTACCGCTCACGCCTTAAACATTGATCGTCATTATCTTACTTGAAACCATACACGGGTGTGTAGGTTCTATCCGCTTAATATTTGCATACCCTCAACCTTCACGCTCGGTTAAAGTGTTCAACGATACATTTTATTCTAACGTTCTTATCCGACTCACATTCGGCTTCCATTAATCTTATTATCGCTCATTACGGCTTTCTTAATACCATTCGTTATTCTTCTTTAATGTCGGGCCATACGATTCATTTGTATGCTAAGACCACTGCTTACCACAACAACAACGTTGCACAACAGCGTCTAAACGCTTCAAACTTATCTCTTACTATCATGACATAACATCGAAATGTTATTCATTACCCTCGTCGCTCAACGTCTAAGGAATCACAACCCTAGCAACCCCTCATGTTCGTTCATCGCGACTACGGTCCCCGGACATCGGTTATGTATCTCGCGTTTAAAAAAAAAAATTCTTTGTCTTTTAATCTCTTTTGACCATTTCATTCAACCTGTACTAAAGGTTTAATTCACTCGATAAAGTGTTAACTTAGTTGAACATTATGTTCTTTATCTTCCCGTCGCTTCCCCAAGAGTTGAAAGCGCTTAAAAGCTCTTCTCTCTTTTTTTCATACTCGGCGCGCTTACGCCGCCACTCTTCTTCTTCTCTCTCTCGCATCACATGAAGTTTGCGATATTCGACCCTGGTTCAAGCAGCTGAAGCGCCACCTTACAAGGCATGGTTGGTGCCGCGGTGCTAAGCCCTAACCCTAGAAAATTTTTCTAAGTATTAAATCCAATTTGAGACGCCTACTTCCCGCTTCCATAATTTATTCGTTATAACTCAGAATGAGGTAATTCCAAAGCCATCCTCTTCCTTATCTTACGTACTTCAATACCTCTGGACAGAACTTCGTTATGAATCCATCAACATGCCATTCATTTTGCTTGATCTTCAGCCTTCGTTCAATTTATGTTTTTAACGCCCTTTGTTTGTTCGTCCGTAATTCGGTCATCCGAACTCGGAATTCGTTCGTTCTTGAGTCCACGACTCATGTTTTCTATGTTTTCTTACATTCTTATGAAACCCTACACATTCGGGTTTATTTACTAACTTTCTAATTCTCATTTGTCTTTTACGAAATTTTCACCATAACTTCGTTATAGCTAAGTTTTAATCCGTTCTTCATGAACGTTTCTACCATTCCTAACCAAGCAATATGCATCTAACTTATACGCAATGGTTTTAAATTTGTCCATCAACAAAAATTATCCTACGATGGTTTTAAATTTGTCCATCAACAACGATTACCCTACGATGGTTTTAAATTTGTCCATCAACAACGTTCTTCGTGTTCTTCGCATGTTCTTCGTGTTCTTCGCATGTTCTTCGTGTTCTTCGTTCGTTCTTCATTTTAATCGATATTTTGGATTACGATTTCACTTTTTATTGGAATTTGATGTTATAGAATATTATTCCTTACTTATTTCATCTACTTATTGATATAATCAACTCAAATCATTCTAATTCATTACGAATCCTATACTTCCTTAAGAAATTTATTTACTATACTTCAAATTCTTATTTTTCTTATTTCTCATGATTTCAACCATATGAAATCATCCCTAACATTATCTACTTCTTATTCTTATTAAGTTATGTTTCTAAACATAAAAACTTAAAGAAAATTTATAAAAGACTAGGTTTCGGATTACCGTTCTCATTTAATCTCCTTCCGTCGGACAAATTTTGTTCATGAGAAACTTTTCCTCCTCCTTTTCCTCTTCTCCCTCATCCGAAATCTCTCTCTCTCTCAAATGTTTGAACAATTTTCAAAATCTCATACAAATGAAAGCTAGCTTCCTATTTATAGAAAATCCAAGCTAAGGGTATTTTAGTTATTTCACCCACTTAACCTCCTTACTATTCATGACTTAGGGACTAAGTTAACTTACTCCTTAAGTTTACTTAACACTTAAGTCTACTTAGCCTTTAAGTTTACTTAACACTTAAGTCTACTACTTCCACCTCCTTAGTTAACCTCCTTACTATTCACGAAACTTAGTCTGTAAGTTTCGTGGTTCCGTTTTTCGGGTTTTGTCCGACAGTTTTAAAAACTGCGATTCTCAGAATCCAAATATTTTTGGATATTTCGTCTTTCCTTTACCGATTAACTTTTACGTATTCTTCGGATTTCCGAAAAACTGAAAAACAATTTTTGGCGTTGAGCGTTTTCCTTCACGTTTTACCCTAACGTAGCTAAACGAATGAGAAATATATAGCAGTACTTTTCGTTGTTTTTATTTTATCTGAGTTATGCACGTTTTTTCGAGAAAAATTTTATCGGCTTACTTAACTTTTCAAGATATATTATCATCAAATCTTTCGACGGAATGTCATTTCGACATACCGAACTCTCAGAACGGCTTAGGTTATTCAAACCCTAATCCTTAGGTTTCGTCGGGTGAATAGTGCCTATTTTGTCTTTTTCCTCGAAAATATTTTTGTTCCTGGAAAATTTTCATTTTTGTCTTGAAAATTCTTAATCGCTTAGTCTAGCTCGTAGCCAGAATCCTCCCGACTTATAATCATCCTAGGTTCTAGAACGATTAATAAACACATAACACATAATATTATTAATAAAAATTCATTTTATTAATAACTAATTCTTTAAACTTAAATTCTGGAAAATCCAAATTTTCGGGGCGTTACAGAACCAACATTAATCGATAATGTTAAAGCCGCTCAAGCAACAGACCCGAAGCTGATAAACACAAAAAAGAAGGTTCAAGCGGGGGTTATTCTAGAAGTAAGAGTCAATGTAGAGAGGAAATCTCAACCCTCGATTTAATTGGCCCATTTGAAATCCTCGATTGAGTAGGAACTATGGCCTATAGACTCATTTTACCGCCAAGTATGTTGCGTGTTCATAACGTTTTTCACGTATCGATGTTACAACGACCCGAACTACATTATTGATTTAGAACCGGACGAGATAATGGAAGATTTAACGTATGAGGAGATACATGTTAAAATCTTGGATAAGAAGAAATATATTCTACGCTCAAAGGTTATACCTCAAGAGTTAGAATCTGACGAGATATCCTCATCTGTTCGGCATACCAGGTATGTACATAAATTTCGAGGGCGATATTTTATGAGGGGAGATTGTAAGACTCCAAATTTTATGAATAAAGATTTAATTTTCTCGAAATATTTTTTTTGAATATTATGGTGTGGATTTGAGATAATGTTATAGTTGTGGGTAATATTTATAAATTTTACAAAGTAAGCAAGTTATTATAAAATATTCAATTGGTCAGGGAATATTCGTTTTAACATGGAATATTCGTACAACGACACAATCATTGGTGGACCCCACAACGGAATTATTTTCGGATTGAGAAAACGACAAAAATATATTTTTAAAAAAATAACGGCGGAAGTTTTACCGTTAAACTATTGAACTACCCGGTAGTAAAAGTACAGTAATACGCGTGGTTTCATAGTAGCACACGGTATTGATTATTGATGCTTACGTGAGAAGTCACTAAGTTTTGTTCAATTATTGCTACAGTAATTGCTACATAGTATCTCACGTTATTTGATTCAATTATTATCGATATTTTATATATTATTAAATCAATAATTGAGACGATACAATTATTCATATTATTATTTATAATATTGACGATGTCTAGAAAGTTTTGTCGAGGAGAGGTTTGGTCACCTAATTGCGCGCCAATAGGGAGAAATCCTTATTAGAAAGCCCCCTCTTTCTTGGAAACGATCTGGTTATTAAATATTGCGAATAATAATAGTGATGAAATAAATGTTGTTAAAAATATTGAGGTGATTTTATAAAGTATTTGTTATAAATATTGGCGTATTATTTGGACCCTCATTTACCCATTTTTCAAAATAATCAGTAGAAATTTTTAATAAAAGTGGGGGCCACATGCGGGGCCCACATGTGGAAAGAAAGAAAGAAAAGAAAGGGGGTGGGGGGAGTTGCCTTGGGAGGAAGGGAATATATATTAAAACATGTGCGTATGTAATGGTGTGTGGTGGTGGTGAATAATGTTAGTATTGTGAAAGTGATGGGTGGAAGAAAAGTGATGGTGGAATAATGGGAAATGGTGGAAAAGGTCGAATGAAGTATATATATATATATATATATATATATATATATATATATATATATATATTAAAAGTGGGGAATGGTGGGAGAAAGTGTGAATTTATATGGTGTCCGAATTAGAAAGGGGAGGGAGTTGATGCCTTGGAAGAAAGGGAGTATATATTTATATAATATATATAGCATGTGTGTGTTGGATATATATATATATATATATATATATATATATATATATATATGTGTGTGTGTGTGTGTGTGTGTGTGTGTGTGTGTGTGTGTGTCTGGTGTGTGCATGGCGTGAATTAATGTGTGGGTATATATTATTTTATTTAAAGTTTTTGTTTTATTAGAATATTTTATTGCACATTAATGAATAGTAAAATCAAAATTTTCTTCAGTTTTTCGCCCGTGAAGTTCGTCCGAATATATACTGTGCAGTCCATGATTTCTAAATTCAAATAGTATCCTTTCCATTCTCCTATAAATAGGATGCTCAGTTAGAATTGAAAATCACACCAGAATCAGAGAATTCTTCTTTTATAATATTGAGCGAATTTTTTTCGAGTTTTAGAAAGCTTTGAGTGTAAAAAATAGTGAAAGTTTTTTTTCAAGAATATCCCCGCCCTACTAGTCGGAATACTCTTCTTTTTAAGGTAAGGGGTATTATTTATTTCATATTCTGAAGAGATATTATTTTTCGTATTCGTATCAATATTATTTCGTTCAATATTCGCAAGAAATATTATTTTTATTTAATATTCGTAAGGAATATTATATTCGTTTAATACTCGGAATGAATATTATTTTCGTTTAATATTCGTAAGGGATGTTATTTTTGTTCAATATTCGCTTGAAATAATATTTTCTTCCATACTTTGTAGTATGTAAGTAATATTATTTCGTTTCAGATTTTGAATTCTATACTCATTTGGTTAAAGTTTTGGCTTCTATACTCCATGAAATTAGTAGAATGTCCTTGATATTTGTGCTTCATCCAATATCTTTTCATGAAAATATTATTCTGAGCATTCTTGATAAGTTTTAATTTTTTTCATGCCGGTGTACTATTCACGGGGTTACTATTCCTGAAGTACTATTCACTCAGGTACTATTCACCCGGGGCACTATTCATGACAAAAATTGATTTCTTTTCGATCCAAATCATTTTTGATAAAATATTATTCTTGAATTTTACTCCACAAAGCAGTATCATGTTGACAATATGGACATTTTTGAATTCTGGATAAATTAAATTATAAATCTTTAAAATTTATCCTTGAATTTATTTTATTGAATAATATGTCACTGTCATCATCCTCATGCTTATATTGTTATGAAAGTCATCTTTGGCCCGTAGTGCATAGATGTACTTGGTATGATTATGACCAGGGATTATTCGGTATAATCATGACTATAATGTTACAAATGATGTGGTAAAAGTCCTCATTGGCCCGTAGTGCATTGATGGACAGTTTTTGGTATGATTATGGCCATGGATTATCTACGGCCAAGGGTGCGAAGATGAATTGTTTTATGGCATGATCATGACCGTTGATGAAAACACGATTATCTTTGGCCCGTAGTGCATGGATAATTCGTGGTCGTGATACTAAAGAATATCTTTGGCCCGTAGTGCAGGGATGATTCGATGATGTGGATTATTTATTAAGCTGAGTCTCAGCGATAAAATTAGTGATAAACTTTTTAAATCATAGAAGATAGTAGATATCATGCTCTACTTGACTATTCTAATGGATTGCTTATTCCACTGCAGTTGTTGATCTAAAACTTGTTGTCTATTATATTTTATCAGTTGTTATACGGTTGAAGGCTAAAGATAATTTATTCTGCATTATCTTAGTCATAATATTTCTTACTGGGCTATTTGAGCTCACCTTTTCTTTCACTGTTCTCTTTAGGAAATGATAATATAGCTGGGACTAGTCGGGGAATGGATTGACAGTCCAGATGGTTGCATTAGTAGTCCTCACTATTCTGTGAAATAGTGTGATAATAATTGTAATAAGATTGACTTTGAGTGTGGATATTGTATAGACGACATTATTCGTTTTAAAACTCTCAGATTATGTTTTGTCAAATTTTACACGACAGTTGTATAATTAAGTTGTATTTAAATTTTATACCATATATTTGGTGACTCAAGATGGGTGATGTATACCTATTTTGGGGGCGTCACATATGGCATCTAAGCTGAGAGCCGAGAAGGCCAAAAAGATAGCATTCAGAAAAGTGGCAGAGCATAAAGAAGATCGAGAGAGCCATTCTATGAATCACTATGAACCAAAAGCTGAAACAGAAAAAATGCAGAACCATGTCTACAAATCATTCAAGAAGGGTTCAGGGAATGCTAAGTGCCAGACGAAGTCTACCAAAAGCTCAAACACTTAGTAAACCTAAATGGTGATGGTGCACAGCTGGCATCGAATGAAGATGAGATGAAAAGTATGAAGATCAGCTGCACTAGAGAAGAAGTGGTCCAAACTCTACATATAATGAAAAGAGGACCACGCCAAGCTGCTAAGTAAAAAAGATGTTTAAACTTCAAGAAATCTTAGTAGCAAGGCACCAACAACAACAAGTAGTCAGGGCCTGAGGGGTCCTTGTCTGGAGGGACTAAATGAAGTTCCAAGCCTGCTGGGCTTGAAGAGTTCTTAGTGAACTGAAGTTCCAAGGCTATTGGCCTTGAAAGAATCTTAGTGGTTCAGGGTGCTGCCATTCCTTAGTGGAATTACTGCTCGTTAAAGTAGAAAAGTGGATTAGGAGCTTGAGTCTCTGAACCACTTAAAATCCCTTGTGTCTTTTACATTTCAGTAATTTACTTTCTGTCATTTACTTTATGTACCTAACTGCTATAAATGCTATGTATGTATTAACTGCTTACAACTTAACTAACTCTACGAACAATGTATATATGTTCATGAATATATCAATGAAGGGAATCTTTTACTTATTCTGTTGTGCTTGAAATAATTCTTATGTTTAGCATATGTTAATTCATTAGCAATACAAAATAAACAAGAAAAGTATTTGAAAAAAAAAAGATCTATTCAACCCCCCCCCCCTCCTTCTAGATCTATTGTGTGCCTACTGGGAACTAACAAAAGTGCCGTAACACATGTTTGGATCGTATATGAGAGTTAATAACTATTCCTAGTTCTGTAGTGAACTTTTCATCCAAACAACCAATTTTGCAGCTTCATTTACAGCTATATACTTTGTTTTTATCACTAAATCAGCAACTATTTGCTGTTTGGAAATTTTCCAACTCAATGCACCACCGTTCAAGGTAACCATTTAGCCTAAAGTGAATTTGTTATCGTTTTGGTCAATCTAAAAAACTTGAGTCTGTGTAGCCCTCTAGTTTCTATTCAGACACACCATAAATCATTAACACATCCTTAGCTCCGACTAAGTACTTTAGGATATTTTTTCACTATCTTACAAATGTCTTTTTCAGAATATGACTAATCAACATCAGATCTCGTACCTTTTATTGCATATATAAAAGTTACTCATGCAATCTCTCTTTTTAGGTGTAGTTGAGGATAATATAGAGAGATTCACTCTATGGCTCATCATCATGAAACATTTCTTGTAGTTTATCATGCTAAACTTTTTTAGCATCGAATGAAATTATGTTCCTTGGGTCAATTCGAACATCCTTTTAAATCTATCTATATATAGATCTTTATCCCCAATAAATAAGATGTTTCTCCCAAATTATTCATGGAGGAATGTTTAAACAATTTTATCTTTACTGATTGTAATATTGGTATGTCATTCCTTATTCTTAGTATATCAACATATAATACTAGGAATGTCTCACCGTTCCCACTGACATTCATGTACACACATAGTTCATCCTTGATTTTGATAAAAAACAAACTCTTTTGATTATCTAATCAAAACAAATATTCCATCTTTTTATAAAAATAATGGCAAAACTTTTACCGTTAAACTGTTGAAATACCCGGTGATAAAAGTAAAGTAATACGCGTTGTTATACAGTAGCACACATTATTGCACAGTTTCTCTTATTATTAATTCTTACGTAAAAAGTCACTCAGTATTTCATTCAATAATTTCCATAGTATTTGCTGCATACTATCTCATATAATTGATTCAATAATTGTTATAGTAACATCTGTACAATATTTTATATTATTAAATCAATAATTGACACGACACAGTTACTCATATTATTATTAACATTATTGACAATTTCTAGAAAGATCTGTCGAGGAAAGGGGTTAGGTTATTTAATTGCGCGCCAGTAAGGAGAAATTCTTATCGGAAATCCCCCTCTTTCCTGGGAAGGATCTGGTTGTTAATATTGTGTGTTAGGAATAAGCATGTGAATGATATTCCTATTTACATATGATTTGATTATGATATATATATGAATAAATATGCAAGTATGCTTGCATTAAGAAAAGTTGTAAAGTCCTTTGATAGATAATAGAAACATATGTACAATGACTTAGATTGAATTGATCAAATATGTTAGGGTGATCCTACATAAGCAAAACAGCTCTGTAATGTCATTAAAAAGAAATGATGTACAAGGACTATAAAGATAGAAAGATCAAGCATGTTTGGTTGATCTTATGATGTAATAGATAGGCTTGTCTGATCGTCGAGCACTGCACCAGAAAATCGTAGTCTTCCAAGAGTGTCAAGGATAACTCGAGAGCTATCGAGGCAGAATCGTAGTTTGCAAGATAGTAGATCTCGGAGTTCGTAGACTGCCAGGAGAGACGAGGAAGGATCGTAGTGTGTCGAGTAGCACTTCCTCAGAGCCGTAGTCTACTGAGGAAGTCATGTTCAAAATCGTGAGAGATGACTTACATACGAGCTGACCGAGCATCTGCCGAAGCCAAGTCAAGAATCGTAGACTACACTCTGAGTCGTAGAGTCTACTGATGTCGAAGCCAAGTCAAGAATCGTAGACTACACTCAGAGTCATAGAGTCTATTGATCATATCAAAGGCAGAGATCGTAGTCGAGAAAGATCAGATGAAGACAACAAGCCCAATGACAGAAATCGTAGAGTGTCAAGATCTGATCTCGGAGTCATAGTGTCTACACAGCCGAAGCTGAATCGTAGTGTGTAGAACTAAGACTTCAACAGATGTGCTCACAATGCCAAGGCAGAATCATAGAGCAAATACGATACTCAACAAATGAGCACCCCCAAAATATCCAAAGGAATGAAGCCTTTGGTTTGTACTGCAAAGACATCCCACCTAAAGGAAACCAGAGAGCACTCAACGAATGGCATGAAAGCAAATAGAAGATCTAAGCATCAACTCAATCAGCATCCAAATTGAGTTGTGAAGCCATTCAAGATGAAGTCTTCCTCAAGTTGATCATAAGAAGACTTCAGTAACTGACTAAGGAAAGTCAGCTAGTGCAGTTGATGTCAAGTAAATAGAAGACATCGATCTTGGAAGCAACCAGGATCATAATGTTTGCCAAACAAAGAAAGAACTGATGGAGTGTACACTAAGATACTGGTCAGCCTCTAAAGAACAAAGCTAAAGTGATTAAGCATTGAATCAGTCCATTGATGATAAGTGAACGGGAGATCACAAGGAGAAAGCGAGTTGGACACGCCACAAATCTGAAGTGTCTTGTTATTCAGAAGGGGCCAGAACAAAGAGTCAAGCCATCAGTATCTGAGAGCAGTTAAAGCAAACATGAGTGTTGAAGCACTGTACAAGAGAAGGAAGAAGTATACTATATTATAGATCCAATGAACACTCTTCAAGATCGTAGTGTTGTCTCTACCGTCAACTAGACAGTACGATCAGGTCCAAGAAATGCATGAATTATAATTGTAGAGTTCATTCATCCGAAGATTGAAGCATTGGCAACGGTTCAATCTGAAGGTTGGTATTCAGACAAGAGCTTATTGAAAGCATCGATGCAAGGACAACCTCTGATCTAGAAGTCAGAAAGGGGAAATAAAGTCGTCGACCTGCCTGAGGCATCAAAGTAACATATCTAACAGGGTAGGTGAAATAGTAGACTGAAGTGTCAGAAAGTCATGTCACGTCACATTTGTAGTCTGCACCAAACAACTCGAGATCTGCAAAGCAATTCAAAAAGCCTTCAATGGCTACTTTCCAACGGGAAGATTGGGAAGGAGTATAAATCAATAGAACTTCAACGATCAAAAGGTGCTGATGATTACTAAGTTGCAGAATCATTGAGTTATTGGGAATGATATTGTTGACTCTACGAGTTCCACCAAAGATCAACAGAAAAAGTCTCAGTGACAGTGAGACTAAAAAAGGTGGAAGTGAAGTAGCTTTGAAGAAGGACTTAAAAAGATTAGAGCTTCACTCAAAAAAGATGAGAATGCCACTAAAGATGGCAGCCAAGCTGAGAGCCGAGAAGGCCAAAGAGATAGCATTCAGAAAGGTGGCAGAATACAAAGAAGATCAAGAGAGCCACTCTACAGATCACCATGAACCAAAAGAAGAAAAGGAACAGAAGCAGAATCATGTCTACAGAACATTCAAGAAGGGTTCAAGGATTGCTAAGTGCCAGATGAAGTCTACCAAAAGCTCAGAGACTTAGCAAATCCAGATGGTGATGGTGCACAAATGACATCGATCTGATGATGAGCGAAAGGAGTAAAGATCACCACCAAAGAAGATGTGGTTCGGACTCAAGGCGAGAATGCAAAGAGGACCACACCAAGCTGCTAAGTACAGAAGATGTTCAGAGCTTAAAGACATCTTAGCAGCTCAGCACCACCAACAACAACAACAACAACAACAAGCTAGGGCCTAAGGGGTCCTTGTCCGGAGGGACTAAATGAAGTTCCAAGCCTGCTGGGCTTGAAGAGTTCCTAGAGAACTAGAAAAGTTCCAAGGCTTCTGGCCTTGAAGAGTTCTTAGTGAACTAAAGTCCCAAGGCTGCTGGCCTTGAAGGAATTTTAGTGATTCGGGGTGTTGCCCTTCCTTAGTAGAAATCCTGCTAGTTGAAAGCAGAAGAGTGGATTAGGAGCTTGAGTCTCTGAACCACTTAAAACCCTTGTGTCTTTTACTTTATGTCATTTACATTATGTACATTAACTGCTATAACTGCTATGTATGACTTAACTGCTTACTACTGAACTAACTCTACGAACAATGTATGTATGATTATGAATATATCAATGAAGGGGATCTTTTACTTATTCCGATGTGCTTAAAAAGATTTTTATGTTTGTCATATGCTAAATTATTAGCAATACAAAATAAACCAAAAAAGTATTTGAATTTAAAAAAGGATCTATTCAACCCCATTCTAGATCTATTGTGCCTACTGAGAACTAACAATTGGTATCAGAGCAGGTTCTCATGCTATATTCAAAAGATAATCTCTTTGAGTCTGATCCTAGGCACAAACATTGTTCTAAACTTAGTTTAGTAGTAAGTCACTTGTTATATGCAGATGAGCTCACACGTTGGAAATATTGTGTACAGGTAAATGTATATATACACTTGAAGCTGCTCAGATTGGTCCATGTTCTTGATTGTCATATCAACAAGACCGATCCTTATTCGCGGTCAATCTTGTAGTCTGAAGATCAGGCTAGAAAGCTCAAAAGACATCAAAAGAAAAGAGTCAAACATTCACCAGCTTGAAAAGATGAAAAGGCCACACATGCTAAGAAATGTTTATCCAGAGAAGAAAGGAGAACTTCTCATACATGTATCTGGCCAACCAGCAACTAAATGTAAACCTTGTGAATTAAAAGGATGTCGAAGAACTAAATATGCTTATACTCTCTTAGCTTGCATCTTCAAGACCACAACTGATTGATTGAAGGTCAACTAGAGCAACTAGCTATCAGGAGCAAATGAGAAATTATGCACATCAATGCCTAAACTCAGTATATCTAAGATAAGTGATTGTTAAGAAACTCACAGTAAAAAGGTACGGTTCCTCACTAATATAAATATGTACATCATGATTGCACATCCTTGTGAACTATAAAAACATTCTTTTAAGGAATCATAATCTACTTAAAAAGGTGAAGAGAGAAAGTACACTGAGGGTGGAAAACTCTAATGCCTATAAACTTTCTCTCCATCCAAATTTTAGGTTGAAGATGACATCTTGAAAGAAATCTGAAATGGGTCATAAGAGCATCACAGGTTAAATTAATTTTATGTGAAGTAATCTTTGGTGATGGGTTAGTATGTATGTACAACCTATGATTTAAGTGTTCAATAACACACAAAGTATGATCAGTTCTACAAGAGTATCTTGAAGATTCGTAGAAACTGATCACCTCCATGAATCAACCAGATACAAATAAATTGTAGAGTTGATTATCACTCTATGAACATTTAAATCTTGTGAACATAACCTAGCAAATGATAAAACCATCAAAGAAAGAGTGTGTTTTATTAAAATAGCAAATCTTACACACACTCACCATCATGCATCTCAAAATGCATTAGCTAAATTAGTTACATGCATGAATATGACTGTTGGTGATAAATATGATGATTATCCAAATATATGAGGAACAAGGGTTTAGAAAACTAACCTAGCAGGACCCATTTAATTATGGGTACCAAAATAGAAATGTATCTAACCTGCATGTACCTGGTCTATCTGACCACACTAAGGAATGCTGAAGCAGAAGACTTCAGTCAAGAAGATTCAACTAGCAGCAGGCTTAAGACTGTTCAGAAATGATTCTGATAAAACTCCTATATGTCAAAGCCTGTCCTTGAAGACTTGCTGAGCTAATCTGAATGAAGCTCACATTGTTACTGATCCTTATAAGGAAGCAAGTCATTCAACCAAAGATGTAAAAGGGTCTTAGATGACAAATCATTCAAAGCATGTCATAAGAGAATAATCCTCAAGGAAGCTCATCACAGAGGATCATCGAGCATCAAAAATGAGGAACTCATTACGTGAGCAGAACTCCACAAGTACATACTGAAAAAGAAAACTATAATCGTAGTGCTGTCAAATGATCATAGAATGTTCAGTCCTGGAGATATCCATGTCTATGATGTAAATAGATTCAATTTTCAGGTATGACTCCAGCTCGAAAGAGACATGCAAGGATACCTCCTAATGCACATGAAGAAAAGGAAATCACACCTCATTAAAAAGACAACATCAACCATGAGGGAGCAGTGATCTGTTAAGGAACAACAACACTGAGATATACTATGACGAAATGTACCAGCTACAGAATCCCAAAACTTTTTGACTGATGAACCAAATAAAGATCCATAGTCAGTAGGAACGTCTCAAAATGTACTACTGATAACCTATCAGTCACCCAACTCAAAATCGTGGAGTGCCTACGATCAAACATCTGATCATAGTGTAAAAGCAGGAGGACACCACGATTACAGCAAATGCAATTGTCTAAAGTTGGTAGAGGGCCTCCCCATCAGAAAAGGTCAAATGAGATATCAGTGCAAATTACTCCTAAAGTACTTCATCTGGAAAGCGCCTCAGGGACAAACCTGACCCTTAGCTCACTCTAAGAGGTTGGCCCTTCCTGAGCTACCTTAACCCAGAAGGATTGCTTGATCAAGTTCATCTCAAGGACCAAGATAGTCAATGATCGTAGAGTAGAGTTTGAAGAGAACTCAATGATCGTGATGTAACCTCAACAATCGTAGAGTAGAGTTTGAAGATAACTCAACGATTGTGATGTAACCTTAACGATCAAAGTGCAACCTCAGTGATCGAAGAAACAGACTCGACGATCGTAGTCTTACAAGAGGCTACTCTAACTCATGAGGAGCTTGAAAGAATGGGACAATAGCTCAACCATTCAAATTATGAGAGAGATATGTTCGAATATAGTTTGGAAAGATGTCCTGCTAAAGAAAAGTGCCCAAGGCTTCATAAAGTACATCAGTGGTTGAGCCATACAGTTTTAAAATGAGAAGTAATGTCAAAACCATCCACTACAGCATCTCTCAAAAGTTGATCGTTGGGTCAACAAAGGAAAACGTAGAGTTCATAGCTGCCTTACCATGATACTCTACGAACCAAGATGGTCAATGGTCAATCCACGTCATTGATGACTATTTGTTTAAAAAAAAGGGACATTAAACTGAAGAGTTAATGGGGGAGTTACAACTCATTACTGGGCATCGTGCAACCAATAGCTAGTTAACACATCACAGCGTATGTAAAGTCAGAAGGAACTGCCATAAAGATAAATTCAAAATCTGCAAACAGCTACCAGAAACTATCAAACCTCTCTCCCTCCCATTTTTTAAACCCTAGAATCCTCTTCAAAGACAAAATCAATTAAACCTCCAGAGCCCAAATCACAATCAGCTATTTCTCATATATCTTTCTGAATCAAATACCCATATTCCTTGAACCATTCAAATGGAAGATTGGCGAGTAATCACTGGCATTCAGCTTGGAACCAAGTCATTTGAAAAATCTAAAAAGAAGTTCAGAGACATTCTTAAACTTGTGAAGAAAGCTGGATTCTCAGAATGTCTTGAGGCAAGCACTCGAGTATATACTGAATTGGTTAAGGAGTTCTACTCAAATGCTTCCATAAATTCTGAAACCCTTTCAACCAAAGTTAAAAGTTAATCTCTAAATCTGAAATCATCTGATATCAATTATTGTCTAGGGTTTCCCAAACAAGGTTTGATAAACCTGGATGAAGTTGACATTGAAGAAGGCAAGAGGCTAATGGGGTACCAAAGAAACCCTATTCTAAAGGACATGAAGAAGAAGGAGTTTCCTGAGGAATTCGAGTTCCTTGCTGAGATAGTAAGCAAATGTATACTATGCAAGGATACGGCACATGACACTGTGCTTGATCAACAACTGAAGATTATGTCTGCTATAGTGCTGAAGAAGAAAATCAACTTTGGAGTTATCCTGTTTGATCAGATCTCCAAATGGGTAGAAAAGGATGAGTTGAAGAAGTCTACAGAAAAACCCCTGACAAAGGTGTTTCATGGAAGATTGTTGAGTATAGTGCTAAAAAAGAAGCTAGGAAGCAAAATCAAGGATGATGAAGGGGAGCCTCTAAATGTTCACAAAGTAATGTCTCCTCAGCTGTTCATAAACTGGAAGAAAAATCCAAAGGAAAACAGGAGGCTAATAACAACTGAAAGCAGCAGCAAAGTCTCTACAAAGAAAAGAAAGGCAAAGGAGGTGGAAAGCTCTGAATCTGATGACTCTGCACCAGTAGCAGCCAACCAGTAAGGAAGAGATCTAGGGGTGTGAAGAAAATAGAGGCTCCACCAAGAAGTCTCTCCACTAAAAACAAAGATGAAGGTGAAAAAGTCTTAACTGCACTAGAGACCACAAAGAGGAGAAGCAACAGACTGCTTCAAGAGCCATCAAGAAAGAAAGCTAAGGTGGTAAACAAGGCAGCCCCCGTTTCCCAAGAAAGTACATCTGACAAAGAAGAGGATGAAGAGTCAGAAGAAGAGAATGGAACTAATAGTCTTAAGACTGAGTCCCCAAAGAACAAATCCAGTGATGAAAGTGGGGTTGGATTCATGAAAGAAAATATAAACCCTTCTGATGAAAATGAATATGCAAACCCTATAGCTAACTCTCAGAGTATTCACTCTGATGATGAGGAAAAGCTACAAGATGATTCAACTGCATCTCCAAATGCAAATGCTTCAACAAGCCCTCATGATGGGTCAAATGATGATTCTGAAGGAGAAGGACATGCCCCTGCCAATGCTGAACCTCAAGGGAGCTCGTCTGATGACCCAAAGGCCACAGAGTATGAAGAGGAAGAAGAGTCTGACTCTCCTATAGCTGAACCTCCAAGAAGGAGAAAGAGCTACAGACTACTTGCTCAATTTGCCTCCAAAGAGAAGAATGATCACTCTACTGCAATCATTAAATTAAGTGATGATGAAGAAGATGAATCCAAAGAAGAACTTAGTGAAGAAGGGTCTGGAAATAAAACACAGCAAGAAGAATTCACTTATGGATCTGATCAGAATGTTTTAGGCTCAGAAAGAAAAAAATAAGAGAAAGATTCTGACTCTGCACATCAGGAATCAGAAGAACCAGAAGATCATCATGTCATTTCTCCAGCTAGGAGTAACAGAAAAATAGAAGTGGAAGCCTCAAATGAACCACCAAAAGTACTTCCAGAAATTCCAAGACTAGAACTGGTGGCTCATAACTTCCCAAAGTTGAAGAGTGATATAACAATGATGATCAAAGACAAGCCCCACTACAAAGTCTACAGACATGCTTGCAACCATTATATTCCTTATGATCGTAGAGTGAATTCTGAAGGAAGAAGGATCATGACCAAGGAAATAATCGTAGAGTCTGTTCACTCTACTACTGATGGTGTTCAAGTCCAAAATAAGGAGCCTCCATCTTCTCAAGCACAATTGCCCAACATTTCTTCATCCACCAATAGCGATTGGTACTCAACGATTATTCAGATTCTCAATACCTTCAAAAATATGTTCAAGGATGAAAATCGTAGAGTTCAATCGAGTGTTCAACAAGAGGATGCCCAGCCAGATGCTCAAATTACTATGGAGCAGGAACTATTGAAGAATTCTGATGAACTGGTTGAGAAGATGTCTCTAATTAATAAAGAGTCAAAGATATTGAAAGCAACAAGAGACAAATCAGTTCAAGATAGACTCCAAGTAACTATGGCTGATGTATCTCTCAAAATCAAAAAGAGAGATCACATCTATCTGAAGGCCATAAATGATCAGAAGGCAGATGCACTACGAGCTCAGAAAGCAAATAAAGAGCAACTACAAGTCCTCTCTGACAAGATTAAAAACATAAATTAGTCTTTCTCTATGAAACTTGAGTTAATTCAACAAGAACTCAAGATTGAAGTTGGTAACTCCTCTTATCTAATGGAGCAGCTTATGTCCAACATGGAATGGCTCTCTCAAGTGATTAATGACAAAAAAGGGGTGAAAAGAGGCATAAAAAGAGGCACAGTAGGCATTCAAGAAAGGGCAAGAAGAGCAGAATGAAAAAAGAGAAGAAGATAGCAGAAGAAGAAGCTGGGTCATCATCTGAGGGGGAGCCAAAGGATGATGAGCCTATATCTACCAAGGCTAAGGGGGATCCAGAAGAAGTAGAGGAGCATACATCTGCAAGGGAGCAAACAAAAGACATGAAGTCGACATCCTAGGGTGAGAAGGTGCAAGAAGGTTAAACAGATGAATAGCTGATCAACAAACATCCTAAAAGCATAAATGGAGCCAAAGAGGTACATCTCTAACTAGTTAGGTATATTCTGGATCCAGGATGTCAAATGTCAGTGTATTAAATTTCACATCATTATAAATAACATTCATGATTCTCTGTTTTAGAAATACAGCTGCTCACTGTATATAAGATTCATTCATAACATCCATATGCACTTATTGTTTTTGTCATAATCAAATAGAGGGAGATTGTTAGGAATAAGCATGTGAATGATTTTCCTATTTACATATGATTTGATTATGATATATATATATGAATAAATATGCAAGTATGCTTGCATTAAGAAAAGTTGTAAAGTCCTTTGATAGATAATAGAAACATATGTACAAGGACTTAGATTGAATTGATCAAATATGTTAAGGTGATCCTACATAAGCAAAATATCTCTATAAAGTCCTTAAAAAGAAATGATGTACAAGGACTATAAAGATAGAAAGATCAAGCATGTTTGGTTGATCTTATGATGTAATAGATAGGCTTGTCTGATCGTCGAGCACTGCACCAGAAAATCGTAGTCTTCCAAGAGTGTCAAGGATAACTCGAGAGCTATCGAGGCAGAATCGTAGTTTGCAAGATAGTAGATCTCGGAGTTCGTAGACTGCCAGGAGAGACGAGGAAGGATCGTAGTGTGTCGAGTAGCACTTCCTCAGAGCCGTAGTCTACTGAGGAAGTCATGTTCAAAATCGTAGAGACAGCCTACATACGAGCTGACCGAGCATCTGCCGAAGCCAAGTCAAGAATCGTAGACTACACTCTGAGTCGTAGAGTCTACTGATGTCGAAGCCAAGTCAAGAATCGTAGACTACACTCGAGAGTCATAGAGTCTATTGATCATATCAAAGGCAGAGATCGTAGTCGAGAAAGATCAGATGAAGACAACAAGCCCAATGACAGAAATCGTAGAGTGTCAAGATCTGATCTCGGAGTCATAGTGTCTACACACCAAAGTCAATCGTAGTGTGTGTAACTAAGACTTCAACAGATGTGCTCACAATGCCAAGGCAGAATCATAGAGCAAATACGATACTCAACAAATGAGCACCCCCAAAATATCCAAAGGAATGAAGCCTTTGGTTTGTACTGCATGCAAAGACATCCCACCTAAAGGAAACCAGAGAGCACTCAACGAATGGCATGAAAGCAAATAGAAGATCTAAGCATCAACTCAATCAGCATCCAAATTGAGTTGTGAAGCCATTCAAGATGAAGTCTTCCTCAAGTTGATCATAAGAAGACTTCAGTAACTGACTAAGGAAAGTCAGCTAGTGCAGTTGATGTCAAGTAAATAGAAGACATCGATCTTGGAAGCAACCAGGATCATAATGTTTGCCAAACAAAGAAAGAACTGATGGAGTGTACACTAAGATACTGGTCAGCCTCTAAAGAACAAAGCTAAAGTGATTAAGCATTGAATCACCCATTGATGATAAGTGAGCGGAGATCACAAGGAGAAAGCGAGTTGGACACGCCACAAATCAAGTGTCTTGTTATTCGAAGGGGCGAAACAAAGAGTCAAGCCATCGATGATTCGAGAGCAAGCTAAAGCAAACATGAGTGTTGAAGCACTGTACAAGAGAAGGAAGAAGTATACTATATTATAGATCCAATGAACACTCTTCAAGATCGTAGTGTTGTCTCTACCGTCAACTAGACAGTACGATCAGGTCCAAGAAATGCATGAATTATAATTGTAGAGTTCATTCATCCAAGATTGAAGCATTTGCAACAGCCCGTTCAATCTGAAGGTTGGTATTCAGACAAGAGCTTATTGAAAGCATCGATGCAAGGACAACCTCTGATCTAGAAGTCAGAAAGGGGAAATAAAGTCGTCGACCTGCCTGAGGCATCAAAGTAACATATCTAACAGGGTAGGTAAAATAGTAGACTGAAGTGTTAGAAAGTCATGTCACGTCACATTTGCAGTCTGCACCAAATAACTCGAGATCTACAAAGCAATTCAAAAAGCCTTCAACGGCTACTTTCCAACGGGAAGATTGGGAAGGGGTATAAATCAATAAAACTTCAAAGATCAAAAGGTGCTGATGATTGCTAAGTTGCAGAATCGTTGAGTTGTTGGGAATGCTATTGTTGACTCGACGAGTTCCACCAAAGATCAACAAAAAAAGTCTCAGTGACAGTGAGACTACAAAGGTGGAAGTGAAGCAGCTTTGAAGAAAGACTTAAAAAGATTAGAGCTTCACTCAAAAAAGATGAGAATGCCACTGAAGATGGCAGCCAAGCTGATAGTCGAGAAGGCCAAAGAGATAGCATTCAGAAAGGTGGCAGAATACAAAGAAGATCAAGAGAGCCACTCTACAGATCACCATGAACCAAAAGAAGAAAAGGAACAGAAGCAGAATCATGTCTACAGAACATTCAAGAAGGGTTCAGGGATTGCTAAGTGCCAGACGAAGTCTACCAAAAGCTCAAAGACTTAGCAAATCCAGATGGAAATAGTGCTATGTCATTCTTCTATAAATAGGTTGCTTAGTTAAGAAATGAAAATAACATCAGAATCATAGAATTATTCTTTTATAATAGTGTGCGTATTTCTTTTTAGTATAAGAATACTTTGAGTATAGCTAATAATGAAAGATTTTCTCAAGAATATCTACTATATACTAGTTAGATCTGGTCTCCTACTAAGGTAAGAGATATTATTTTCGTTCAATATTCGTAAAGAATATTATTTTCTTCCATACCCTATAGTATGTAAGTGATATTATTTTGTTTCATATTCCTAAATCTACACTTTCTTTGATAAGTATTACGTCTATAATCCTTGAAATTAGTAGAATATCCTTAATAGTTTGCGCTTCATCTAATATCATTTCACTGGAATATTGATTTGAACTTTCTTATTAAATTTTAATATTTTCATTTCGGAGTACTATTCATCTTGGATACTATTCATGGAGTACTATTCATCTGGGGTACTATTCATGCCTGAGTACTATGCACGACGAAATTATTTTTTTCTTTCTGTCTAAATTATCTTTGAAATATGAATGTTAAATATCATTTTTGAATTTTACTCCACAATTGGTGATCATGTTGAAAATTTGGACATTCTTAAACTCTGGATAAATTAAATTATAAATATCTAATATTTATACTTGATCTCACTTGATTCATTCTTTATATCATTGTCATCATACTTCTGCTTATATTGTGCTGAAAGTCATCTTTGGCTCGTAGTACAAAGATGGACTATTGATTAGTATGATTATGACTAGGAATTGTGTACTAGAATAATCATAACCTTTAATATTACAAATAAAGGTTTGTGGAGAAAGTACTTTTTGGCCTGTAGTGCATAGATGGACATGTGTTTTGCATGATCATGACCACTGGTGATACAAACAATTATTGACCCGTATTGCATAGATAATTTGTTGATTGAAAATAATTATTGATTGGTGTTACATAGATAAAATATTGATGATGGAATTTTAAATCATAGAAGATAGTAGACATCATGCTCTACTTGACTCTTCTAATGGATTGCTATTTTCGCTGCAGTTGTTGATCTAAAACTTGTTGTCTATTGTATTCTATTAAATTTTTTCTTGTTGAGGAATAAAGATAATTTGTTCTAAATTATCTTAGTCATAATATTCTTTACTGGGCTAGTTGAGCTCACCATTTTCTTTCATTGTTCTCTTCAAGAAATGAGAATATAGCTGAGACTAGTCGGGGAACGGAGTGATGGTTCAAGATGGTTACTATAGTAGTCCTCACTATTCTATAAAATAGTATGGCAATAATTGTAATGCAGACTTTATTTGAGTTTGGATATTATCTACGAGATAATATTTGTATTGAAACTCACAGCTTATGTTTTATCATATTTTACACGACAGCTACTAGTTGTATATAGGAAGTTTGTATTTGGATTATGTACCATGTATTTTGCGACTCTTGTAGACCTATTTTGGGGGCATCACAGTTGGTATCAAAGCTTAGGGATATGATCTCTGGTGGAGATCTAGGATTAGAACTGGGAGGGGAGAGACTATTAAAACCTTCGCTAGTGTGTCCTACCTAAGCTTATTCGTTATTTAATAGGTCCGTCGGAATATAGGGATAATATGTGACATGATAATTTCTTTAATTAACCCTTATTTTGTGACAGTATTTTAGAATGACATATGAAAACTTAGAGATAAGAAATGGAGCACATGAGACCATTGAGACACTACCAATCAATAACCAGGATAATGTGCATCAGGAAGACAATAATCCTCCTGTAAACAATAACACCGACCAAATGATGAATGATGGGGTGTTTAGGAGCTTTCTATAATTCATGTAACACCAGACGAGAGAGACTCCTATTCAAACCAATGGTAACTCACGGCTAGTCACTGCCAAATAATTCAAGGAGTTGGGACTGCCAGAGTTTTTGGGAAAGCCAGAGCCACTTAAGGCAGAAGCTTGGATTAAGTAGATCACCAAAATATTTGATGTCCTGGGATGCACAGAGGAACAAAAGGTTCCATTTTCCACCTTTATGTTGCGTGGAGAGACAGATTACTGGTGGAAATCTGTAAAATGTACTCATCTTTCAGCACTTAAGATGTCTTGGGAGAAGTTCCGGGAATTTTTCAACGACAAGTATTTTCCAGAAAGTATTCGTCATATGAAGGAGGTGGAATTCATCAAACTAGAATAGAACAATATGACTGCATCACAATACGAGGCCAAGTTTGCTGAATTATCCCGGTTTGCATCCCATTTGGTGGATAATGAGGAACGAATGACACAAATGTTTTTGAGATGTTTGAAACCTGAAATTCATCAATACCTGATTTCTCATAAACTTTGTTTGTATTCAAATGTTGTGAATAGGGCTCAATTATTGGAGAGAGATAATGAGACTTTTCAACCAAAAGACAAAAACCAACAACACGATAATAATCGTACCAGTGGCAACGATCATCGAAACAATGATAACCAGCGTGGAGGAAATTTTCATGACAGAAATGATAACCACTTCGGTGGTAATCCAGGCTAAGATAATAAAAGAAATGAGTCAAGTGAAAATTTTAAAAAGAAAAGATTCAACAATGACGAAAAGACATCAACAGCAGCACCAGCACCCGTTTCTAGGAAAGGAGAATGACCACCGGTCGTATGCTACAAATGCGAACAGGAGGGACACATCAGTCCAATCTGTACGCAACAACCCAAAGTGTGTTATAATTTTGGAAAGGAATGTCACTTAGCTCGATTTTTTCATGTTGCAAAGTTAAGTCCAGCGGTAATGATGACACCAAAGGCTGTCCCGAAAAAGTCAAAGTTGATAGTTCAAGGAAGAACTTTTGTCGTGACTTCTCAAAAATCGAAGAACCCGAGCGAAGTTATCACGGGTAAGCTAATCATAAACTCTTGCAAAGTTTATACCTTATTAGATACCGGTTCTACCAACTCTTTTATTTCACCTGCTTGTGCTCAACATTTGAACTTGAACCGTGAGAAATAAGACTTTAACTTATCTGTTGAAACTCTATTGGGAGAAACATTCATTAAATCCACCGCTTAAAAATCTTGTTTAATTCAAATTGGTACCTTCACATTACCTGTTGATCTAATCTCTTTGAAAATACTTGCATTTAATGTGATTTTAGGAACCGACTAGTTAACTACTCATCATGTTAAAATTGATTATTTTCGTAAAGTCGTTAGCTTTCATATTCCTAACCAACCTGTTATGAAAATTCAAGCAACCAAACCACTAAAATCAATCACTGTTATCTCAAGCCATAAAGCTATTCATTTATTGAAAAACGAATGTCAAAATTTCTTAGCCCATGTCACTAATTTAAATAAAAATACGTCAGATTTAAATGATATTTCTGTTGTTAATAAATTTCCTGACGTATTCCCCAAAGAACTTCCTGGTCTACCCCAGAGCGTGAAATCGAATTTTGTATTAACCTTGAACCTGGTACAAAACCCATTTCCAAAACTCCACATCGAATGGCTCCTATTGAACTTCAGGAGTTAAAAGCCCAACTACAGGAGTTGTTAGACATTGTTTTCATTCATCTTAGTACATCGCCTTGGGGTGCTCCTGTGTTATTCGTAAAGAAGAAAGATGGGAGTATGTAACTTTGGATTGACTATCGGGAGTTGAACCATGTTACCATAAAAAAAAGGTACTCGAGCCTTTATCTGGTGACTTCCTTTGTGGAATGCACCGAAGCCAGACTCTCCATAGGGGACGCCGTCTTTGTGCTGTGGCAAACTGATAGGTGTCATTGTGAGGTGTTATCCAAGGTTGGGATATGAGTCACAGTTAGGAGAAACCTAAGTTATTAACCAAAATAAGTAGCTTTTTAGGCTTAGCTGGTTACTATAAGAGATTGGTGGAAGGATTTTCTCGAATAGCCACTCTATTAACTCAGCTGACTCGAAAAGATACAAAATTCGGATGGAGGGAGGAATGTGAGAAGAGCTTCCAAGAACTCAAGAGGAGACTCATTTCAGCACCTATTCTGACAATACCATCATGTTTGGAGGGATTTTTCATCTACATCGATGCTTCAAGCAGAGGTTTAGGATGTGTTCTCATGCAACATGTGAAAGTCATAGTATATGCCTCATGAAAACTCAAAGAATATGAGAGGAATTATCATAATAATGATCTAGAGTTAACAACAGTCGTTTTCACGCTAAAGATCTGGAGACACTACCTGCTTGGGGAGAAAGTGGAGATCTATATAGATCATAAGAGCCTTAAATATTTCTTCACTCAAAAGGAACTCAATATGCGACAACGACTTTGGTTTGATCTGTTGAAAGATTACGACCATACCATCCAATTTCAACTTGGAAAAGCGAACGTGGTAGCTGAAGCGTTGAGTAGAAGATTGTGACGCCCCCAAAATATGTATACATCACCCATCTTGAGTCGCCAAATACATTGTACAAAATACAAATAAAAACTTAATTATACAACTGTCGTGTAAAATACGACAAAACATAACTGAGAGTTTAAACAGGAATATTACCTTCTAGACAATATCCACTCTCAAAATAGGGTCCTCATTACATTTATTATCACACTATTTTACAGAATAGTGAGGACTACTAATACACCATCTCGGACCATCAATGTGTTCCCCGACTAGTCTTGGCTACGTTCTCATTTCCTGAAGAGAACAATGAAAGAAAGGGTGAGCTCAACTAGCCCAGTAAGAAATATTATGACTAAGGTAATGTAAAATAAATTATCATTAGCCTTCAACAATGTTAAACTGATAAAATATAATAGACATCAAGTTTAACTGCAGCGGAACAAGCAATCCATTAGAAGAGTCAAGTAGAGAATAAAATCTACTATCTTCTATGATTTAAAATGTTTTCATCAATTTTTATCGCTGAGACTCAGCTTAATAAATAAACCACATCATCTAATCATCCCTGCACCATGGCCAAGGATATTCATTAAATCATCAATGGTCATGACTATACCGAATAATCCCTGGTCATAATCATACCAAAAACTATCCATCAATGCATTACAGGCCACTGAGGAATTTATCACATCATTTATAACATTACATGTCATGATTATACCGAATGATCACTGGTCATAATCATACTAAGTCCATCTATGCACGTAAGCCAAAGATGACTTTAAACACAATATAAACATGAGGATGATGACAATGATATAAGAATTCAATAAAACAAGTTCAAGAATTAATTTATCCAGGAACTAATAACGTCCAAATTGTCAACATGATACTTCTTTGTAGAGTAAAATTCAAGAATGCTCAAAAGAATATTTCCATGAAAAGATACTGGATGAAGCGCAAATATCAAGGATATTCCACTAATTTCATGGAGTATAGAAGTCAAAACTCTAACCAACTGAGTATAATAAAGAATGGAATAACAAAAGAAATCACCATGCATGCGGTATTTCAGAAAGACGGAGTTATTCCAATGAAATAATAAATAACGAAATCGTGTCAAAGCGTATGTCGCATCGATGGGATATTCTAATAGAATAATAAAGAATGGAATAACAACAGAAATCACCATGCATGTGGCATTTCACATAGACAGGTTATCCCAACTGAATAATAAAGAACGGAACTAGGTCAGGCGAAATTTGCACCAACAGGATGTTCCAACAGAATAATAAAGAATGGAATAACAACAGAAATCACCATGCATGCGTTACTTTCAAGATAGACAAGTTATTCCAATGTAATAATAAATAACGGAACCAAAGTCGAGGCGTTATATCGCCCGAAGCGTGATATTCCAACGAATAATAAATAATGGAATAATAGCGAGAATTTCACCAAGTATAGGTATTCAGCAGATACAAAGTTATTCCAATGAATAATAAATAATGGAATAACAGAAGAATTTCACCAAGTATAGGGTAGCCCGCGTATATAGGTTATTCCAACAGAATAATAAAGAATGGAATAATAGAAGTTCTCTTCATGAATACGAAAAAAATAATACCCCTTACCTTATAAAGAAGAACTGGATATAGAAATAGTGAAGTAGCAGAATACTTTTCTTTTTTCTCTCTATAGTTTCTCTCACTAGAGTTTCAATGAATTCGTAAGAAATAATGAAAGAATGAGCTTTTATTTATAGAAGAATGGACTGAATAGTAACTAATCCATGAACGGTTCAAATTGATTTACTTTTAAACGGACAGTCCAGATTGGTTTATAATAAAATATAATATATTCTATTTATAATCTAATAAAACGAATAACTTTATAAAAGTATTTTGTTTTATTTAAAAAGATTTTACTATACAAACACTATGCAGGCACTATGCAAATACTATGCATAATAAAATATAATATATTCTAATGATTGCCTAATAAAATAGATAACTTTATAAAAGTATTCTATTTTATATAAAAAGATTTTACTATTAGCCTAATAAAACGAATAACTTTATAAAAGTATTTGTTTTATATAAAAAGTCTTTCTGTTTTATTACATTAATAATACTAATAAAACAAAACTTCATCATCATTATCATAATTTACACTATTAATCGACTGTGTCGCTCCTGTGAAAGAGGGGCTTTTCGATAAGAATTTCTCCTATCAAGCGCGCAATTAGGTGACCAAACCTCTCCTCGCGTAACTTCTAGACATCGTTAATAATGCAAATAATAATATTAACAACTTTGTTATCTCAATTATTGATTTAATAATATAAAAAATATCGACAATAATTGAATCAAATAACGTGAGATACTACGCAAAGAATTATCAGTAGCAATAATTGAACAAAATTGAGTGACTTCTCACGTAAGCATCAATAATCAATATCGTGTGCTACTATGCAACCACGCCAGACATCGTACTTTTACTACCGAGTAGTTCAACAAGATAATTCGGTAAAACTTTCGCCGTTATTTTCAATAAAATATTTTTGTCGCTTTCTCAATCCGATAATAATTCCGCCAGGGTCCACCAATGATTAAGGCTCGTCATACACGAATATTCCTATTAAAACAAATATTCCCAGAATTATTAATATTATATAACAACTTGCGTACTTTGCAAAATTTCTAAATATTACCCACAACTATAATATTATATCAAATTTACTCCATAATATTCAAAAATGATATTTATAGAAAAATCATCTTTATTCATAAAAGTTGGGGTCTTACAAAGATCATATGCGGGAACGAGTGCGATATTGTCAACACAAAGGCCCATTTTGTATGATTTACAAAGGATGGAGATAGAGTTAAAGAATCCAGGGACCCACATGATGATGTCAAATATATGAGTAGAGCCGACTTTAATCGATAAAGTTAAAGCTACTCAATCTACAGATCCAGAACTGATAAATATAAAGAAGAAAATACATGAATGTGTTATTCTAGAAGCAAGAATCAACGAAGAGAGGAAAGTTCAACCCTCGATTTATTGGTCCATTTGAAATCCTCGATCAAGTAGGAACGGTGGACTATAGACTCGCCATACCGCCAAGTATGTCTCGTGTTCATGACGTTTTTCACATATCCATGCTACATATGTGACGCACCCAAAATAGGTATACATCACCCATTTTGAGTCGTCAATAACATGGTATAGAAACAACTACAACTTTATTAATACAACATATAAAGTGTGAGTTTAAATACAAATATTGTCTTCTAGACAATATCCACACTCAAATAAGTCATTAAAATTATTGATACATTATTTTACAAAAATGGTGAGGACTACTAAAACGACTTTCTAGAACTGTCATTCCACACCCCGACTAGAACTCGCTACATTCTCGCCTCCTGAGAAGAAAAATGGAACAAAAAGGAAAATGGTGAGCTCAACTAGCCCAGTAAATAATATTATGACTAAGATAATATAGAACAAATTATCGTTAGTCTTCAACAGGGAAAAAATCTAATAGAATATAATAGACAACAAGTTTCAGATCAATATTCGCAGCGGAAATAACAATTCATAGAAGAGTTACGTAGAGAATGAAATCTACTATAATCTATGAATTTAAAAGTCCATCATCAATATTTTATCCCTATAATATCAATCAATATACATCTTGAATCAAATATTCATCTTTGCACTACAGGCCAAAGATATTCATCAGTTGGTCATGTTCATCTCAACACCTGTTCATCTTTGCACTATAGGCCAAAAATATTCATAAGAAAATCAACCATCTTTGCACTACAGGCCAAATATATTCAGTAATATCATCATTTAGGACTGAGGATGATGAAAAATATTTTAAAGAAAACGAATCTAGTGAAACAAAAGAACAAATATTAAGGATCCGTACTTTAAACAGTCCGAGTTCAAAAATACTTCATAAATAACCATAGTGAAGTAAAATTCAAGAATGATCAAAACATGGATACAATCAAAGCTAGTATCTGTAATAGATATCTTGGACAAAAAATGAAAATTTAATTTTTCTGTGAATAGTGTCATATAGGTGAATAGTGTCGTATACGTGAACAGTAACCCCGACACTAAAAGACAATAATTTCACAAGAAAAATCTTACTAATAATCCGGCATAATGATATTAGAAGAAATAATATCATTTTTAAAAAAATAATATCCCTTACCTTGAAAAGATTGTACTTCTGGCTGGAATATCGGATATAGTGCTGAAGGGAACTTGCACCGTACTCAAAGTATCAAAATACTCACAAGAATACGCTCGATAATATATAGAGAGAAAGAGAGAGAAAACTTCAGTTTCTGGTGTGATTTTCAATTATAACCTAAGCACCCTATTTATAGGAAAATGCTTAGAACACCAAAGCAGAAAATTTAATATAATATTAATATAATTTATTAAATTTCCTGCGCACACAAACTTGGTCCAAAATATTAGCCACACATGTGCCAAAACAACAAAAACATTTTTCTTAATTAAAATATTTTAAACATCAAAAATTAATTATTCTGGAACATCGGAACTTCAATAATTCATAATAAATAGCTCTTTTATCAGAAAAATTCAAACCTTATGTTCTTTCCATAGGAAATTTCATTCTCTACAACTTTGTAGAAGAAAGTTTTTCCAAATTCCAAACAGAAATTAATCGAAATCCACAAACGGGCAATTTTACAAGCTATAATCAAATTTCAGTCAAGAAATGAGGTCCACAAACATGAAAACATGTATTAAATATTTAGTAACAAAAATACTCTTCTTCCTCATTTATTCATATATCCCACATTCATTATAAAAATATCACCATTATTATATTATTAAAATATAATAATATATTTAAATGAATTATTTTATCAGAAAAGATAAAATATCAATTTTCAAAAATTGTCACATTAAAAAATTTTCTCCATCTATATCAACATAAAATGAGTATTTTCTTTATCATATAAATCAATAATTAATTATTCACAAATAATATTACAGAATCACAATCATCGACAACCGATAGCCTTAGAAGAGAGGGCTTTCCAATAAGAATTTTTCCTTACTGGCGCGCAATTAGATGACCAAAACTCTCCTTAGACAAAACTTTCTAGACATTGCCAATAATGCTATCAAATAATATTATTAAAATAATATGAATTATTGATCTGATAATGGAAAATACTATGTAGTGACAATTATTGAAACAACAATAATATAAAATATCAGCGTAGCAATTATTGAATCAATAAAATAAAATATTGAACAAGAATTATCGTAAAAATTATTGAGTAGTGTCTTCTTACGTAAGAATCAATAATTGGTGCAATATCGTAAGTATTCTTGTGTGTTTTAACCACCGGGTATTCCAACAAGATAATCTGTGAATAACTACTGTTTGTTATTTATAAACAACTTATTCTTGTCATTTTCTTCATCCAATCGCTTTCCGTTATGGGGCCCACACAAGGTTGCGTCGTCGTACGAATATTCCCCGACAGTAAGAATATTCCACGACCAAACGAATATTCCTCGACAACAATGAATATTTTATAACCACTTACTTATTTAAGATATTTGCGCATTTGTACCCATAACTAACCACATTAATCAAATCAACTCTTACTATTTGAAAATAATAACTAGAAGAAATTAAATTTCATTTATAATAAGTTGGGGTCTTACAACCTCCCCTCCTTATGAAATTTTGTCCTCGAAATTGACGTACGTACCTGGTGTTTCGAAAAGGTGAGGATACCTCGCTTTCATTTCTGTTTCCAACTCCCAGGTCATTTCCTCAATAGCATGGTTCCTCCACAAAATTTTAACTTGTGGTATGACCTTTGTGCGTAGGACATGCTCCTTCCTATCCAAGATCTTGACAAGTACCTCTTCGTACGTTAAGTCTTCGGCTATCTCGTTCGGTTCTAACTCAATAACGTGGTTCGGGTCTTTCACATATTTACGAAGCACAGATATGTAAAACACATTATGAACACGAGACATACTCGGAGGTAACGCGAGTCTATAGGCTACATTTCCTACTCGGTCAAGAATCTAAAATGGACCAATAAATCGTGGATTAAGCTTTCCTCATTTTCCAAATCTTGTAACTCCCTTCCATGGAGCAACACGCAATAATACATGATCCCCAATACTAAATTCCACGTCCTTTCAATGAAGATCCGCATAACTCTTTTGTCGATCTTGTACCGTTTGTATACGTTATCGAATCATTTGGATCTTTTCTGTAGTAATACGTACCAACTCTGGTTCCAACAATGTTGCTTCACCCACCTCATCCCAACATACTGGAGAGCGACACTTTCGTCCATATAATGCTTCGAATGGAGCTACCCCTATACTTGCTCGATAATCATTGTTGTGGAGAGAATTCCACCAATGGTAAATACTTATCCCAACTCCCTTTGAAGTCTAGGACACAGAGACTTAATAGATCTTCAAGAGTTTGAATAGTCCTCTCTGATTGTCCGTCCATTTGAGGATGGTATGCCGAACTGAATCATAAATCCGTGCCCATAGCTTTTTGCAAGCTAACCCAAAATTGTGAAGTGAATCTTGGGTCACGATCCGAAACTATGGATACTGGCATGCCATGCAATCTCATAATCTCATTTACATACATACGAGCAACACGTTCAAGGGAATAAGTCTCCCGTATCGGCAAGAAATGAGCAGACTTGGTTAATCTATCAACAATAACCCAAATAGTATCGATACCTTGAGAAACCGTAGGAAGACCCGTAACAAAATCCATGGTAATGTGTTCCCATTTCCATTTCAGAATCTCAAGTGGTTGCAATGGACCCTTAGGTACTTGATGCTCCGCCTTTACACGTTGAAAAGTTAAACACCTCGAGATAAACTTTGCAATCTCTCTTCATATTATTCCACCAAAATGTATTTTGAAGATCACGATACATTTTGGTACTTCCGGGATGGATTGCAAATGGTGTATTGTGTGCCTCCGTCATGATCTTGTTCTTCAAATCAGAATCGTTAGGAACACAAGGTCTGGAGTGGACTCAAAGTATTCCTTCTTCATCGATTCTTGCTTCTGGAATAGCACCTTCTTGTACTTTCTTCTTCATACGCATCAGTTCCAGGTCGGTGGCTTGAGCAACTTTAACTTTTTCGATTAAAGTTGGTTCTATACGTATACTTGACATCATCGCATAGGTCCCTGGAGTCTTGAATTCTATCTTCATCTTTTGTAAATCACACAAAATGGGCCTTTGTGTTGACAACATCGCACTCGTTCCCGCATATGATTTTCTACTCAACGCGTCAGCTACCACGTTTGCTTTTCTGGGATGGTATTGAATAGTGTGGTTGTAATCTTTCAACAGCTCGAGCCAACATCGTTGCCGCATGTTGAGTTCCTTTTGGGTGAAGAAATATTTGAGGCTTTTATGGTCTGAATATATCTCCACTTTCTCTCCATATAGATAGTGCCTCAAGATCTTTAAGCGCAAACGATCGGGCCGCTAACTCTAGATCATGAGTAGGATAATTCCTCTCATATTCTTTAAGTTGTCACGAGGCATAGGCTATGACTTTCCCACGTTGCATGAGAACACATCCTAACCCTTTGCCTGAAGCATCGTTGTAGATAACAAATCCATCCGAACCAGATGGTATTGTCAGAACAGGTGCCAAAATGAGTCTCCTCTTTAGCTTTTGGAAACTCTTCTCGCATTCCTCGCTCCATATGAATTTTGTATCTTTCTGAGTCAGCTGAGTTAACGGAGTAGCAATTCGAGAAAATCCTTCCACGAATCTCCGATAATAACCAGCTAAGCCCAAAAAGCTACGTACTTCGGTCACCATCTTCGGTTGCGCCCAACTTTGTATTGCTTCAATCTTCGCCGGGCCAACAGATACTCTATGTTTTGACACCATGTGCCCAAGGAATGCTACTTCCTCAAGCCAGAACTCACATTTCTTTAACTTGGCATATAGTTTGTTTTCACGAAGCCGTTGGAGTACCAACTTCAAATGGTGCTCATGATCTTCATGGCTTTTGGAATATATGAGAATGTCATCCATAAAGACAATAACGAACTGATCCAAATAGTCCTTGAATACTCGGTTCATCCCATAAAAGCCGCAGGAGCATTAGTCAATCCAAAAGACATGACTAAGAATTCATAATGCCCGTCTCGAAGTTCTCAAGGCGCCTTTGGAATATCCTCGCCTAATCTTCACTAATGATATCCAGAACGAAGATCGATCTTTGAAAAGAATTGTGCTCCTTGTAACTGGTCAAACAGGTCATCAATACGAGGTAACGGATACCTATTCTTGATGGTGACATGGTTCAATTCTCGATAGTCAATACAAAGTCGCATACTCTCGTCTTTCTTCTTTACAAATAAAATAGGAGCACCCTAAGGAGATGTACTAGGACGAATGAAATCAATGTCCAACAACTCCTGTAGTTGGACCTTTAACTCTTGAAGTTCAATAGGAGCCATTCGATATGGGGTTTTAAAAATGGGCTTTGTACCAGGTTCAAGGTCAATAAAGAATTAAACTTCACGTTTTGGGGGTAGACCGGGAAGTTCTTCAGGAAATACGTCAGGAAATTTACTAACAATAGGAATATTATTCAAATCTGACGTGTCTTTATTCAAATCCATAACATGGGATAAGAAAGCTTGACATCCGTTTTTCAATAAACGAATAGCTTTATGACTTGATATGATAGTGATTGATTTTAGTGATTTAGTTGTTTGAATTCGTACAACAGGTTGGTTAGGAATATGAAAACTAACAACCTTACGAAAATAATCAATTTTGGCATGATGAGTAGTTAATCAATCAATCCCTAAAATCACATCAAAAGCAAGTATCTTTAAAGAGATAAGATCAACATGTAATGTGATGGTGCCAACTTAGATCAAACAAGATTTATAAACAGTGGATGTGATGAAAGTTTCTCCTAACGGAGTCTCCACAGATAAATCAAAGTCTAATTTCTCCGGAGTTAAGTTTAAACGTTGAGCACAAGCAGGAGAGATAAATGAATGGGTAGCACCGGTATCTAGTAAGGTATAAACTTCACAAGAATTTATGATTAGCTTACCCGTGATCACCTCGTTTGGGTTCCTCGCATTTTGACCAGTTACGATAAACGCTCTTCCAGGAACCGTTGACTTTGACTTTTCTAGGACAGCCTTTTGAGTCACCATCCCCGCTGGACTTGGTTTCGCTACTGTACAATCTCGAGCGATATGTCCTTATTTTCCATAATTATAGCATACCTTGAACTGTTGTGGGCAGTTTGGGCTGATATGTCCCTCTTTTCCACATTTATAGCATACGACCGGTGGTCGTTCTCCTCCCTTAGAACCAGTTGCTGCTGGTGCTGACGTCTTCGCATTGTCATTGTTGAATCTCCTCTTTTTAAAATCTCCTCTCGACTTGCTTCTTCTATTTTCATGGCCATGATTACCACCAGAGTGGTTACTGCCTTTGTTTGTATTTTTCTTTCTCCGCTGGTTATCGTTGTTCTGATGACTGCTGTCACCAATATGATCCTGGTTGTGGTCCCTCGGTTGAACGTACTCGTTATCTCACTCTAATAATTGAGCCCTGTTGACAACATCTGAATAGAGAGAAAATTTATGAGAAATGAGATATTGACGTATGCCAGGTTTCAAACCTCTCAGAAACATTTGCGTCATACGTTCCTCATTCTCCACCAAATGAGGTGCAAACCTGGATAACTCTGCAAACTTTGCCTCGTACTGAGACACCATCATGTTATTTTGTTCCAGTCTAATGAACTCCACTTCCTTTATATGACGAATACTTTCCGGAAAGTACTTGTCATTGAACGATTTTAAACGTCTCCCAGACATCTTTGAATACTACCGGATGGAGTACGCTTCACGATTCCCACCGATGTCTCGCCTCATTACGGAACATAAAGGTAGCGATGGAACCTTCTATTCCTCTGTGCATCCCAAGACATCGAATATCTTGGTAATTTGTTTGACTCACGTTTATGCCTTAATCGGATCCGGCTTTCCCCAGAATTTTGGTGGTCCCAACTCTTTGAACTGCTTGGCTGTGATAAACCGTACGTTGTTATCATTTCCACTTGTATTTTGTACACGAGTCTCCCTCGTCTGATTTTGCATGAACTATAAAAAGCTTCTAAACATCCCGTCGTTCATCGTCTGCTCAATGGTGTTGTTTACAGGAGGAACATTTCCAGCCAGTTGCACGTTCTCCTCGTTGGTGGGTAAAGGTGTCTCCACGGTCTCGTTTACTCCACTATTAACATTCTCAGTCGCCATTCTCAAATACTACCATAAAACAAGGGTTAATCAAAGAAATTAACATATCACATAATATCCCTATATACTGACCAACCAACAAATAAGCTTAGGTAGGACACACTAGCGAAGGATTTACTCGTCTCTCCCCTCCTAGTTCTATTCCCCGATCTCAGCCAGAGATCATATCCCTAAGCTCTGATACCAACTGTGTCGCCCCCAAAATAGGTATACATCACCCATTTTGAGTAGTCAATAACATGGTACAGTAACAACTATAACTTTATTAATACAACATATAAACTGTAAGTTTAAATACAAATATTATCTTCTAGACAATATCCACACTCAAATAAGTCCTCATTACAATTATTGATACATTATTTTACAAAAATGGTGAGGACTACTAAAATGACTTTCTAGAACCGTCATTCCACACCCCGACTAGAACTCACTACATTCTCGCCTCCTGAGAAGAAAAATAGAACAAAAAGGAAAAGGGTGAGCTCAACTAGCCTAGTAAAGAATATTATGACTAAGATAATATAGAACAAATTATCGTTAGTCTTCAACAGAGAAAAAAATTTGATAGAATATAATAGACAACAAGTTTCAGATCAATATTCGCAGCGGAAATAACAATTCATAGAAGAGTTATGTAGAGAATGAAATCTACTATAATCTATGAATTTAAAAGTTCATCATCAATATTTTATCCCTGTAACATCAATCAATATACATCTTGAATCAAATATTCATCTTTGCACTATAGGCCAAAGATATTCATCAGTTGGTCATGTTCATCACAACACCTGTTCATCTTTGCACTACAGGCCAAAGATATTCATAAGAAAATCAACCATCTTTGCACTACAGGTCAAAGATATTCAGTAATATCATCATTTAGTACTGAGGATGATGAAAAATATTTTAAAGAAAACGCACCCAGTGAAACAAAAGAACAAATATTAAGGATTCGTACTTTAAACGGTCCAAGTTCAAAAATATTTCATAAATAACCATAGTGAAGTAAAATTCAAGAATGATCAAAACATAGATACAATCAAAGCTAGTATCCGTAATAGATATCTTGGACAAAAAATGAAAATTTAATTTTTCTGTGAATAGTGCCGTATTTGTGAATAGTGTCGTATACGTGAATAGTGCCGTATACGTGAATAGTAACCCCGACACTAAAAGACAATAATTTCACAAGAAAAATCTTACAAATAATCCGGCATAATGATATTAGAAGAAATAATATCATTTTTAAAAAAATAATATCCCTTACATTGAAAAGATCAGTATGTATTTGGAATAATAGGATATAATCTTGAAGGAACTTGCAACTTGCAAGTACTCAAAGTATCAAAATACTCACAAGAATAAACTCGATAATATAGAGAGAAAACTTGAGTTTCGTGTAATTTTCAATTCTAACCTAAGCACCTATTTATAGGAAAATGCTTAGAACACCAAAGCAGAAAATTTAATATAATATTAATATAATTATTAAATTTCTTACGCACACAAACTTGGTCCAAAATATCAGCCACACATGTGCCAAAACAACAAAAACATTTTTCTTAATTAAAATATTTTAAACTTCAAAAATTAATTATTTTAGAACTTCGGAACTTCAATAATTCATAATAAATAGCTCTTTTATCAAAAAAATTCAAACCTTATGTTCTTTCCATATGAAATTTCATTCTCTACAACTTTGCAGAAGAAAGTTTTTCCAAATTCCAAACAAAAATTGACCGAAATTCATAAACGGACGATTTTATAAGCTATAATCAAATTTCAGTCAAGAAATGGGGTCCACAAACATGAAAAACATGTTTTAAATATTTTTAGTAACAAAAATACTCTTCCTCCTCATTTATTTATATATCCCACATTCATTGTAAAAATATCACAATTATTATATTATTAAAATATAATAATATATTTAAATGAATTATTTTATCAGAAAAGATAAAATATCAATTTTCAACAATTGTCACATTAAAAAATTTTCTCCATCTATATCCATATAAAATGAGTATTTTCTTTATCATATAAATCAATAATTAATTATTCACAAATAATATTATAGAATCATAATCTCGACAACCAAGCGGTTCCCGGAAAGGGGGCTTTCAATAAGGATTTCTCCTTACTTACTAGCCTTGATTAGATGACCAAACCTCTCCTTAGACAGAACTTTCTAGACATTGCCAATAATGCTATCAAATAATATTATTCAAATAATATGAATTATTGATCTGATAATGGAAAATACTGTGTAGTGACAATTATTGAAATAACAATAATATAAAATATCAGCGTAACAATTATTGAATCAATAAAATAAAATATTAAACGATAATTATCAGTAACAATTATTGAGTAGTGCCTTCTTATGTAAGAATCAATAATTGGTGCAATACCGCAAAGCTTCTTGTGTTTTAACCAACGGGTATTCCAACAGTATTAACGGTAACAACTACGCCGTTATTTATAAACAACTTATTCTTGTCGTTTTTTTCATCCAATCGCTTTCCGTTATGGGGCCCACACAAGGTTGCGCCGTCGTACGAATATTCCCCGACAGTAAGAATATTCAACGACCAAACGAATATTCCCCGACAATAATGAATATTTTATAATCACTTGCTTATTTAAGATATTTGCGCATTTGTACCCATAACTAACCACATTAATCAAATCAACTCTTACTATTTGAAAATAATAACTAGAAGAAATTAAATTTCATTTATAATAAGTTGGGGTCTTACAACATAAATATGTGGAAGACCCAAACAACATTATTGAATTAGAACTAGACGAGATAGCCGAAGATTTAACGTATAAGGAGGTACATGTCAAGATCTTGGATAAGAAGGAACATATTCTACGTTCAAAGGTTGTACCTTAAGTCAAAATTTTATGGAGAAACCATGATATTGTGGTAATGACCTGGAAGTTAGAATCTGAAATGAAAATAAGGTATCCTCACTGATTCGACGGGTTAAATGCTTTTTAGGTCACTCTACTTTATGTCGACTTACAAATGGGTCATTGAACTTTTTTTTCTTACAGTCAACTCACTGAACTTGTATTTACTAACAAAACATTAGAAAATCCGTTAAGTCTGTTGACTTTTAACAAAAATGTCCACATCACCTGCATACGTGTAAAAAAAATTCTTATGTGACAAATCATCCCATGTGGCTTTCTTACGTGGAAATTGAGGAAATAATTTATGGAGAAAATGAAAGATTTATTCTAAATAAAACAACATATGTTAAAAAAAATAGAAAAGTTGGCCAAAAAATCAAGAAAATAAATTAAATATATATTTAATTACTTTTGTAATTAATACCAAATGAATTTTTATTTAATTCTTTACAAATAATAATATAAATTAGAAAAGTTTGCTAAAAAATAAGAAAATAAATAAAAAAAATATTTAAATAATATCAAATGAATTTTTGTTTAATTATTTACAAATATAATAATATAAATTAGAAAAGGTAGTCAAAAATAAGAAAATAAATGAAATATATATTTAATTATTTTTAAATAATATCAAATTAATTTTTATTTAATATAATAATATAAATTAGAAAAGTTAGTCAAAAAATAAAAAAATAAATGAAAAATATATTTAATTAGTTTTTAATTAATATCAAATGAATTTTTATTTAATTCTTTACAAATATAATAATATAAATTAAAAAAATTTGCAAAATATAAGAAAATAAATTAAAAAAATGACATGGTTATGTGTAATAAAACAAAGCTAATTAGTTTCCACTTTCCTGAAGAAGCATACGAAAATAAAACAAAGTAAAATGGGGTCCCTAAAAAAACCCCATATTGTCCCAAGACCGATTGCTACAATAGAATTGTTCTACATTTAATTCTATCCATCAATATGAGTAAAGCAGCCATAAAATAAATTATTTTTAAAAAAAAGGCTTGGGAATTTTGACCATCCTTCTTAGGAAATAAACAAAACTGAAAATGTAAAGGGAAAAATGAAAACTAGATGGAATTCAAAATGCTAGTGTTTGTTTTACTGGAATTTTGGCGGGAACCAAATAGGGGAAATGAGATAAAGAGCAGGGTATTCGACACTTTGGAGGAGGGAGAAAATCGGACTTGAGCTTGCAAGAGAGGTCCAAAATCCCCATTTTCTCCATTCTCTCGAGGGTTTCTTTGATTCTTTGTTCGCTGGACTATTCATACTCTGAAATAGCTCCGCCATTATTGCTCTCATTATGGGTTTCTTCTTCTTTTTCTTCTTCTTGTCTAATTTTTGGATTTTGGGGGGTCGGATTCTCGGCCTGGGAATCGCCATTGTTTCTCTCTCTAAAAACTTGCTCGGGAAGGAAGGGGTCAGAGAGAATGACAGAATCTGCGAATGAATTAAATTCTAAACACTCACTAGAATTTAAAATATTTCAAATACTCCCTCCCACCCTTCACACACAAAAAAAATAAAAATATTCCCATTTACAAATAAATAATCTCTTTTTATTGATCATCGTATATAACAAAAAATAATTATATTCTAGTATAATGACATAAATTTATTATTATAACACTATTTCTAAACTACACCTCTCATTATATTTTAAGGAATAGATGTGAAATATATATATATATATATATATATATATATATATATTATTTTTACCATGTATTTTTTGCTAAATTTTCTAATTTTATTATAATTTTCTTTCATTTTCCCTAAATATATTTCACATTTTCCTTATTTTAATTAGCATATTTTTGGATTTTTTATTTTATAAATGACTTAATTATAAATAAAATTTTATTTGATATTAATTAAAAAATAATTAAATATATTTTTATTTATTTTCTTATTTTCTGCCACACTTTTTAAATTTTTATTATACTTTAAAATATTTTTTTCATTTTCTTCATAAAAAATTTCCTCCAAATCCACATAATCACTGTCACGTCACACAAAGACGGCGCGTCAGCTTATTTTTTGGACAACTCAACAGCTTAGCTGTCTTTTTCCGTTAAAGTCAAAGTATTTAACAGTTTTTTTAACTTTATTTTAGAAAAGTTGAGTACAGTGAGTTGACTGTAAGAAAAAAAAGTTCAGTGACCCATTTGTAATTTGACATAAAGTACAGTGACTTAAAACATATTTAACCCCTGATTCGACATACCAGGTACGTACATCAATTTTGATGAAAAAATTTCATAAGGAGGGGAGGTTGTAAGACCCCAACTTTTATGAATAAAAATTTAATTTTCTCTAAATAATATTCTAAATAGTAATGTTATAATTTAATAAATGTTATAGTTATGGGTGATATGCGCAAATTTTATAAAGTAAGCAAGTTGTCATAAAATATTCGTTTGGTTGGGGAATATTCTTTTTGTTGAAAAATATTCGTACGACGACGCAATCATTGGTAGACTCCACAATGGAATAACTTTCGGATATAGAAAGCAAAAAAAATAACCTTTTTTATAAAAATAACGGCAAAACTTTTACCGTTAAACTGTTAAAATACTCGATGATAAAAGTAAAGTAATACGTGTTGTTGCATAGTAGCACACATTATTGCACAGTATCTCTGATTATTAATTCTTACGTAAGAAGTCACTCAGTATTTTATTCAATAATTTCCACAAAATTTGTTGCATAGTTGTGACGCCCCCAAAATAGGTATACATCACCCATCTTGAGTCGCCAAAAAATACATTATAAAAATTAAATACAACTTCATTTATACAACTGGCATGCAAAATACGACAACATGTATACTGTGAGTTTAAATACAAATACATATACCAATTCTGACTCATGTCACAATTGCACCTTACATAAAGGTACAGTCAAAAACTGTTTTAGAAATTAAAATCTTTGGAAAGTGCTCAAGAAAACCTTCGTATATAGGAGGCCATGAATCTAAGTTATGATAGATATCGTATGTCCAGAGAATTATCCTTGGTTGACCCAATACACCCCAAAAAAAATGAGAAGATTACTATCATGTTCTTTCCAATGGTGAGTCTTCTCTTGACATATAACTATCTCCACTATCTCCAAGTGAAAATTATATTTCAAATAAACTCCAAGATTATATAGGTAGTGCTCGTAGATATACTCAGCAAGTGGATGTGCACAACCCTGTCTTATGATAACACGAGGTTGTATGTCATTAGACATCTTGTATGATAGTGACAAAACACCCTTCCAAAATTGGGTTTGCCTCACCCTATTCGGTTCACCAAAATTAAATATCAAATGACGTATACAATACGACACACTTATCTAAAGTTCTCAATAAAATTATTTCCATATTATTTAGGGAGAACCTCAACAACTATAGACCACCGTTCTATTCCCCTCATTATCCCCGGCTCAACCAAAATACACTCTTATTACCCGAAAGGAATTGTGAAGCAAAAGGGTGAGCACAACTAGCCCAGTAAAGAATATCATAACTAAAGATAATTAAATTATCAATAGCATTTGTCAATAATAAATCAGAGATTTAGAACATATGGTAGATGATAAAACTTTTCAACCATAGTTGCAAATGAACGAGCAATCCATTAAAGAGTCAAATAGACCATCGTGTCTATTATCTTCTCCATGTTAAAAGTCCCCAATAATATTTTATCCTCAGAACATCAATCAACAATTCCTCGCCCACAATCATATGAATAACTCATAATCATAATTGTGATTCTCATTCTTTTTCGCACCTGTGATTTAAGATAATTTTCATCACCTATCTTCACCTGAAACATCAAAAATCATGGTTATACCAAATCACAATCCCTGGTCATAATCATACTAATAAATTTATCTTTGCGCTACGGCCAAAGATAGTCATCTTTGCACTTCAGGCCAAAGACATACAACTGTATTTTAGAAGAGTCAAGTAGAGCATGATATCTACTATCTTCTACGAATTTAAAAGTTTGTTATCAATATTTTATCCCTGAGACTCAGTTTAATAAATAATCCACATCATTGAATCACCCCTGCACTACGGCCAAGGATATTCATTGATATCACATCCATGAATTATCCATGCACTACGGCCAAGGATATTCATTATTATCACATCCATGAATTAATATTTCATTGCTGAGACTAAGCTCAATAATTAATCCACATCATCAATTCATCCCTGCACTATAGGCAAAGGGCATTCTTTAAGTATCACGACCATGAATTATCCATGCACTACGGGCCAAAGATAATCGTGTTTTTATTAACGGTCTTGATCATGCCATAAAACAATTCATCTTTGCACCATTGGCCGAAGAGAATCCATAGCCATAATCATACCAAAAACTGTCCATCAATGCACTACGGCCAATGAGGACTTTTTTCACATCATTTGTAACATTACGGTCATGATTATACCGAATAATCCCTGGTCATAATCATACCAATTCCATCTATGCACTACAGGCCACAAATGACTTTCAACATAATATATACATGAGGATGATGACAATGATATAAGTATTAATCAAACGAAAACAAGGATAAATATTAAAGACTTTACATTTATCTAAATATTATCCACCACTCATAATCTAATATTATTAATATCATAACAATATTTTAATCACTTCTTAAACTTATAAACAATTTATTTCAATTGTTTACGCTTTACCAAATAATGCATTTAATCATTCAAAAATGCCATACTCATAAGATTTCATCATCAATGATTAAATCCCTCATCAAAAATCTGCATATACCTTATATAGGATTTCCAAGCCATAAAATCCTATTTTCCAACTTTGTTACTTCGCATAACATATTTAACTCATTTACTCATAACTAGATCATTCTCATGAAAAATAACAAATCAGTCCCAAAAACATTTCTTTTCTGGGATTTAGCAGAATATAGTCCCATATTGAACATATATTTTTCTTGGAATTTTTAAAATTCATTTATTATTTTTCAAAAATCAATTTCTAATTAATTCCTTAAGAAATTAGCTACCTCAAGTTTAACTCCAGAAATTCCCAAATCTTGGCAGGATCTTACACATGTTAACATGAGCTTCCAGTTTAAATTTCATGGTTATCGGAGTTATAAAACTCTGGTTATAGCGTTTTTCGTCAAAAAAACCTAAATATTAAAATGGTCATAACTTGCTCATTTTAAGTCAGAATGAGCTCATTTTTGTATAGGAGGTACTTTATACCATATAGTTTCATGTCCCAAAAGGCCGGAATTTTTCTCACAAATTAAGTGGCCAAAAATGCCCTTTTAAAATTTCTGGTAGTAGTTGTTTTCTTATTTTTCACTTTTTCGTGCTTTGCTAAAAGCAGTCCACATGAAAATCTACAACACCTTTTCTAGTGATTCCACTTGAATAAGTTAGGAAACTCATAGATCTAACTCTAGAACTTGACCACACTCAAAAATTCAAAATATAATAGGAGATATGGTCAATTGGATTTCATGTTCTATTTTTACCAAAATTTGATTTTTCAACCCTTTGTGATTTCTAAGAAACTTTCATGTTTTCACATATTAACCAACATAACTCATCATAACACTTACTAATACTTCATATACCATAATTTTTATCAGTCCAATGCTTTTATTATGACTCTCATCATAATCAACGTAACCAGATCATTTCCACAGTTTAATAAGGAATGAATATAAAAGATCATTCACCATGCATGTGGTAATCCACATAGATAGGTTATTCCAACAAAATAATAAAGAATGGAATAACGAAGGATTCACTTGTAAGAACGCACGTATGTGATATTCCGACGTAATAATAAATAATGGAATCAGTCCCACGTAGAACGCGAGCATGTGATATATTATTCCGGCGTAATAATAAAGAACTAATCGTCAAGTCAAAGTAAATTGCACCGATAGGATGTTCCAATGTAATAATAAAGAATGGAATAATAGAAGAATTTCACCATGTATGCAAAGATTGCATATACAAAGTTATTCCAACATAATAATAAATAATGGAATAATAGAAGAATTTCACCATGTATGCAAAGATTACTTATATACAAAAGTTATTCCAACATAATAATAAAGAATGGAATAATGTAAGAATTTCACCAAGTATAGGGTAGTCCACGATACAAAAGTTATTCCAATGAATAATAAAGAATGGAATAACAGAAGTTCTCTTCATGAATACAAAAGAAATAATACCCCTTACGAGTACAACAAATAATATCCCTTACCTTAGAATAAACTAGATATAGGAGTAGTGAAGTAGCAAAATAATTTTCTTCTTTCTCTCTATAGATTTTCTCTCTATAGCTTCTCTCTATAATTTCTCTCTCTAGAGTTTCATGAGTTAATTCGTAAGAAATAATGAAGGAATGAGTTTCTATTTATAGTAAAATGGACTGAATAGTAACCAATCCATGAACGGTCCAGATTGATTTACTTTTAAATGGACGGTCCAGATTGGTTTACAATAAAATATAATATATTCTATTTATAATCTAATAAAACGAATAACTTTATAAAAGTATTCTGTTTTATATAATAAGATTTTACTATACAAATACTATGCAGTAACTATGCAAATACTATGCATAATAAAATATAATATATTCTAATTATTGTTTAATAAAATGTATAACTTTATAAAAGTTTTCTGCTTTATATAAAAAGATTTTACTATTAGTCTAATAAAACAAATAACTTTATAAAAGTATTCTGCTTTTATATAAAAGCATTTCTGTTTTATTACATTAATAATACTAATGAAACAAAACTTCATCATCACTTACTTTAAAAAAATTTCAAATGTCACCCTTAACTTTAAACTTTTATCAATTTAACTATTCACCAAAATAAAAAAATTGAATACTTTTATTTCATAAAATTCGGGGTCTCACAATAGTATCTCATATTATTGATTCAATAATTGTTACAATAACATCTGCACAATATTTTATATTATTAAATTAATAATTGACACGACACAGTTACTCATATTATTATTAACAAAATGTGATGCCCCCAAAATAGGTCCACACAACCTATTCTGAGTCGCCAAATACATACCACAGAATCCAAATACAAACTTCCTATTTACAACAATTAAACTGTCATGCAAAATACGACAACATATAAGCTATGAGTTTTAATATAAATAACAGTACTCACACCCCAAAGCAATGATACTTTACATATCTAAGTTATAATAGATATCATAAGATTTGAGAATTAACCTTGGTTGATCCAATAGACCCCAAAGAAGAACAAGAAGATTATTATCCTGTTCATTCCAATGATGTGTATATTATTGCCATATAATTATCTCCATTGTCTCAAACTGAGGATTATATTCCAACCATACTCCAAGATTATATAGGTAGTGCTCATAGATATAATCAGCAAGTGGATGCGTACAGCCTTATCTTATGATAACACGAATTTGTATGTGGTTAGACATCATGTATGATAGTGGCAACACACCCTTTAAGCTCTTAGTACAATTTGTCCTCCTCATTCTAATGGGGTGCATCGCTTCTAAAGTCAGGTTTTCATCACCCTACCGTTTTTCACCAAAATCAATTATTAAATGATGTATAAAATACGACACACACATTTTAAGTCCTCAATACAATTACATATTTTCATGTTATTTTATAATGTATTGAGAGACTTCAACAGTCATAGACCATTACTCTATTCTCCTGTTATCCCTGTTCGACCCAGCTACAATCTTATTGCCTTAGTAGGAAAGTAGTTCTGACTAGAATAACAAAGATTATGTTGAGGAAATCTTGCACTGTTATTAACACTCAAAATATCCTTATACTCACAAGAAATACACTCAATATTATAGGGAGAGAATTTTCTGATTCTGGTGTGAGTTTCATTGTTTAATTAAGCAACTTATTTATAGGAAAATGCTAGCACACCAGGATTAACAAAATTTATACGCACATTAGTTTTGAAAACAAAGAGTTCTAAACCAAAATGAAAACTCCCACTTTATTTCACATGTTTTAAAAGATTTAACAATTATTAAAAAGAAATCAAAATTCAATTTGTGATTCCACCTCATTTTATCCTTATACCATAAATTTATTATAATAATATTACCATTTAAATTATAAAAATTATACTATTATATTATCACATTATACCATTATAATGTAATAATATATTTGAATACATATTTTATCGAAGAAGATAATTATGGTTTCATAAACAACTTTCGACAATTGTCTCATTCTAAAATTCCTCCATTTATATCAAAATTTAAAGAAATATTTACTTATCATATTCATCACTTATTTATAATTCTTCAATAATTATTTTTAATTAATATTATAGATTCACAATATTGACAACCAGATCGTTCTCAGGAAAGAGGGGGACTTTCCGATAAGAATTTCTTTTTATTGTCGTGCAGTTAAATAACATAACCCCTTTCCTCAACAGAACTTTCTAGACCTTATCAATAATGCTATCTAATAATATCATTTCAATAATACGGGTGACAATTATTGATTTAATAATGAGAAATACTATTCATTTTTTGATGTGACAATTATTGAGTCAATAATATAAAATACTATTCAATTATCACTGTAGCAATTATTGCATCAATAATGTGAAAGACTGTGCAATTTTTACTGTAACAATTATTGAGGCAAACACTAAGTGACTTCTTATATAAGCATCAATAATCAGAGATACTATGCACTATCACAAGCGTACATCTTGTAAATACCGCGTGCTATCTTGTAATACCGCTGCACTACCGTAGAACAACAACGCAGCATCGTATTTTTTTATCACCGGGTATTTCAATAGTTTAACGATAAAAGTTTTGTCGTTATTTTTATAAAAAAATTATTTCTGTCGCTTTCTATATCCGACGGTTATTCCTTTTTGGGGTTCACCAAGAATTGCGCCGTCGTACTAATATTCCCCGACAAAATGAATATTATCCGACCAAATGAATATTTCCTGACACAATGAATATTTTATATCAACTTGCTTATTTTGTAAAATTTGCACATATTACCCTTAACTTTAACAATTTATCAATTTAACCATTTACTAAATAGAACAATAATTATAAGAAAATTGAATACTTTTATTTCATAAAATTTGGGGTCTTACAATCTCCCCTCCTCACAAAATTTTGTCCCGAAAATTTACGTACCTGGTAGTTCGAAGAGGTGAGAATACCTTGCTTTCATTTCAGATTGTATCTTCCCGATTATTTCCTCTATATCATGATTTCTCCATTGCTCATATCTTTAATTTCAGATATTATTCCAGAATACATCTTCAAAACAAAGGTTAATTGACATATCATAATTTATCAACTTATTAAGTAAGAAAATTTAGCTTAGGTAGGACACACACTAAGGAAGGATATTACTCATCTTTCCCCTCCTAGTTCTAGTCTAAGATCTCCGCCAGAGAACATATCCCTAAGCTTTGATACCAACTATGATGCCCCCAAAATAGGTCCACACAACCCATTCCGAGTCGCCAAATACATACCACAGAGTCCAAATATAAACTTCCTATTTACAACAATTAAACTGTCGTGAAAAATACGATAACACATAAGTTGTGAGTTTCAATACAAATAAAAGTACTCACACTCCAAACCAATGATACTTTACATAAAGGTACAGTCTATAACTGTATTAGGAATTAAAATTTTTGGAAAATGCTCAAGGAAACCTTCATACATGGGAGCCCATGCATTTAAGTTATAATAGATATCATAAGACTTGAGAATTAACCTTGGTTGACCCAATAGACCCCAAAGAAGAACAAGAAGATTACTATCATGTTCATTCCAATGATGTGTATCATCTTGCCATATAATTATCTCCATTGTCTCAAACTAAGGATTATATTCCAACCATACTCTAAGATTATATAGGTAATGCTCATATATATAATCAACAAGTGGATGCGCACAACCATATCTTATGATAACACGAATTTGTATGTGGTTAGACATCATGCATGATAGTGGCAACACACCCTTTAAGCTCTTAGTATAATTTTTTCCTCCTCATTCTAATAGGGTGCATCGCTTCCAAAGTCGGGTTTTCATCACCCTGTTGTTGTTCACCAAAATCAATTATTAAATGACGTATAAAATATGACACACACATTTTTTAAGTTTTCAATACAATTATATATTGTCATCTATTTTATAATGTATTGAGAAACTTCAACAGTCACAGACCATCACTTTATTCCCCTGTTATCCCCGCTCGACCCAACTACACTCTTATTGCCTTAGTAGGAAAGTAGTTCTGACTAGAATAACGGAGATTATGTTGAGAAAATCTTGCACTGTTATCAACACTCAAAATATCCTTATACTAACAAGAAATACGCTCAATATTATAGAGAGAGAATTTTCTAATTCTGGTGTGAGTTTCATTATTTAACTAAGTAATCTATTTATAGGAAAATGCTAGGACACCAAGATTGACAAAATTTATACGCACTTTAGTTTTGAAAATAATTCATCACACGCCTTTTGAAAACAAAGAGTTCCAAACCAAAATGACAACTCCCACTTTATTTCACATATTTTAAAAGATTTAACAATTATTAAAAAGAAATCCAAATTCAATTTGCTCTCTTCCACCTCATTTTATCCTTATACCATAAATTTATTATAATAATATTACCATTTAAATTATAAAAATTATACTATTATATTATCACATTATACCATTATAATGTAATAATATATTTGAATAAATATTTTATCGAAGAAGATAATTATGGTTTCATAAAAAAAATAACAACTTTCGACAATTGTCTCATTCTAAAATTCCTCCATTGATATCAAAATTTAAAGAAATATTTACTTACCATATTCATCACTTATTTACAATTCTTCAATAATTATTTCTAATTAATATTATAGATTCACAATACTGACAACTAGATTATTCCCAAGAAAGAGGGGGTTTTTAGATAAGAATTTTTCCTTATTGGCGCGCAATTAAATAACCTAACCCCTTTCCTCGACAGAACTTTCTATACCTTGTCAATAATGCTATCTAATAATATCATTTTAAAAATATGGGTGACAATTATTGATTTAATAATGAGAAATACTATTCAGTCTTTGATGTGACAATTATTGAGTCAATAATATAAAATACTATTCAATTATCACTATATTAATTATTGCATCAATAATATGAAAGATTGTGCAATTTTTGCTGTAATATTTATTGAGGCAAACACTAAGTGACTTCTTACGTAAGCATCAATAATTAGATATACTATGCACTATCGTGTGCTATTGTGCAATACCGCATACCACTTTTAAACAACGCGTATTACTGTACTTTTATCACCGGGTATTTCAATAGTTTAACGGTAAAAGTTTTGTCGTTATTTTTATAAAAGGTTATTTCTGTCGCTTTCTATATCCGACGGTTATTTCGATTTGGGGTCCACCAATGATTGCACCATCGTACAAATATTCTCCGACAAAAAGAATATTTCTCGACCAAACGAATGTTCCAGTAAGGAGAAATTCTTATCAGAAAGCCCTATCTTTCCTGGGAACGATTTGGTTGTCAATATTGTGAGTTATAATATTAATGATGAATAATTGTTGAAAGATTAAAAATATGTTCATTAAAGATAAGTGATGTGTGGTAGAAATTTATTCAATTTCTGATATAAATAGAGTGGTTTGTCATAAAGCATTTGTTGTAAGTTTGACTTATTATTCCATGGACCCCCATGGACCAATTTGTCAAACCGTCAGTAAAAAGTTATCTCAATTTTATTTTATTATTATTATAATATTAATAAAATAGAAAACTTATTATATAAAACATAAAAAAAATTATAATATATAGTAATGGTCCAAGATGGTTACTATAGTAGTCCTCACTATTCTATAAAATAGTGTGACAATAATTGTAATGAGGAACGTCTACGAGCAATATTTGTATTAAAACTCACAGCTTATATTTTTTCATATTTTACACGACAACCACTAGTTGTATAGAGGAAGTTTGTATTTGGATTATGTACCATGTATTTGGCGACTCATAATGGGTTGTATAGACCTACTTTAGAGGCGTCACAAACAATCCATTAGAAGAATCAAGTAGAGAATGATATCTACTATCTTTTATGATTTAAGGGTCCATCATCAATATTTTATCCCTGTAACACCAATCAATAATTATGCAAATCAAAATTTTATCTTTGCACAACATGCTAAAAATATTTATTTGTATCACCAATGGTCATGATCATGCCAAACACCTGTCTATCTATGCACTACAGGTCAAAGGAGACTTTCACTACAAACCTTTATCTGTAACATTAAAGTTTATGATTATACCAGTACACAATTTCTGGTCATAATCATACCAATCAACAGTTCATCTTTGCACTATGGGCCAAAGATGACTTTCACCACAATATAAGCATGAGGATGATGACAATGATATAAAGAATGAATCAAGTGAGATCAAGGATAAATATTAGAGATTTATAATTTAAGTTATCCAGATTTCAAGAATGTCCAAATTGTCAACATGATCACCAATTGTGGAGTAAAATTCAAGAATTATATTTAAGAATCATATTTCAAAGATAATTTGGACAAAGAAAAAAAAACTAAATTTCGTCGTGAATAATACTATGGCATGAATAGTACTCCGGATGAATAGTATTCTGGTATAAATAGTACCCCGAATAAATAGTACTCTGATATGAATAGTACCACAGATGAATAGTATCCCAAAATGAAAAGATTAAAATTTAATACGAAATTTTAGATGAAGCGCAAACCTCACAGAATTTCTAATCATTTTTCAGGAATTATAGAAGCAATACTTACCATAGTAAGTGTACATTTAGGAATATGAAATGAAATAATATCACTTACATAATATGAAGTATGAAAAAAATGATATCCCTTACGAGTATTGAAATAAAATAACATCCTTTACCGTAATAGAATAATAGTTTTTACTGGAATAACAGAGATTATCTTGATGAAATCTTGTACTATTATTACCTATACTCAAAGAATCCTTATATTCAAAATACTCACAATATTATAGAAGGGGAATTTTATGATTCTGGTTTGAGTTTCATACCTCAACTAAGCAACATATTTATAAGAGAAGGGTAACATACTATGCTTGGCAATCTTGCAGGTTCACCTAACTTTTCTGCCTAACTATTCTCTAACTTTTCTGCCTAACACAATATTCCTATGGGTGAGGGCCCGTGCATTTGGAAAATGAATGGATGGTGAATTATTCCATCTATTTTATAGTACACCAACTTTGAAAAAAAAATACGAAGCAAAACTTCTCACCTCCACCCACCTTTAATATACTCACATGCTGCAAATCATATATTATAATAATATTACTATTTAAACAATTATAAATTATAAAAATATATTATTATATGATCACATTATACTATTATAATTTAATATTATAATAATATATTTTAATGAATATTTTATCGGAGAAGATAATATGTCAAACTTTTAACAAATGGCTCATGCTAAAATTCCTCCATTTATATCAAAATTGAACAAATATTTACTTATCATATTTATCAAAAAAAATATTTTATTCATCAATTATTTATAATTATTTTATTTTTCAATAATTATTCTGAATTAATATTATAGATTTACAATACTGAGAACCAGATCGTTCCCCGGAAAGAGAGGGCTTTCCGATAAGGATTTATCCTTACTGACGCGCAATTATATAACCTAACCCCTTTTCTCGACATAACTTTCTAGAAATTGTCAATAATTCTATCTAATTATGTTATTTCAATAATATGAGTTACTGTGTCATGACAATTATTGAATCAATAATATAAAATACCATTCAATTATCACTGTAGCAATTATTGCATCAATAATATGAAAGACTGTGCAATTTTTACTGTAGCAATTTTCTTACGTAAGAATCAATAATCAGAGATATTGTGCAATACCTTGTGTTACTGTGGAATAACGTGTACCACTTTACTTTTATCACCGGATAATTTAACGGTAAAAGTAATGCCGCCAATTTTATAAAAATGTTATTTCTGTCGCTTTTTATATCCGACAGTTATTCCGTTATGTAGTCCACCAATGATTGCGCCGTCGTATAAATATTTATCGACAAAAAAATATTTCCTGACTAAACGAATATTTTTCGACAACTATTTACTTTGTATAATTTGCACATATCACCCATAACTATAATATTTATTAAATCAACACCTTACTATTTAGAATAATATATAAAGAAAATTAAATCTTATTCATAAAAAGTTGGGGTCTTAAAACAGTTGTTAACTAACTATAAAATACTATTAATTATCATATTTCTTATTTTTAAAATTTGAACAACATTAAAACTGTAAATCCAATATCACTTATGAGCATATCTAGGTGATCATCCTATAATACTCTATGTTATACAAAAATCATCATGGCGAACAAATGTGCATTCAATTTTATGGAAACCTTGTGTGTCAGGCGATAAACTCGAACAAAAACATTTAATAGTTCAACCTTGTGTATACATTTGAATTTGTACCAAAAAAACTTGGCTTGGACAGCTCTACTTAGTAATAATAATATCTCAAAGATGTAATATCAATGCTATAAAATATTAAAACAAGTGTTTAGCCGAACAAAAGGCTTTGACATTTCTTTAAACAATTTCATATCATAAGATAGTTTGAATACTTGTACAAACATTAAAAGATTTGCTTAAGTATAGATTTCACACAATCATGCATGATTTGTGTACATTTGATATTAAAAATATATCACATAGGCTTCATAAGAATTAAATCAGAAGAAGTTAGAAAACTTGCCTTATGCGTCTTCTATACATTTTACTTTAACTCATTCTTTATAACCTACACGATTTATCACAACGACATATCATTTAGCCACAAATAGACTACATATACGGTTTACACTAACTTCCCCCTTCCCCCTTCATACTTTATTATCTGATTAATTAATCTCATGTCTTTTATGTTATTTAACGTTCATTTCATCCTTTGATATTCATTAGATTCGTTATCCTTCATTACGTTCTTTAACTATTATTAAGTTTTTTAATCGTTCATCAAATTCTTTATAATTCATTAGCCCTTTTTAATAATTATTATGCATTTCAATGCTTACCCATCATCCAAGCCATACACCCCATATGTAAGTCTCGAATAATTATCTTACGCTTATACTAAACACTTACGGTGTTTAAATTATTTTACATTTACTTTTAATTTAATTAACTAACTTTCGAACTTTACTTAAGATATTTAATCAATTGGTATCTTTATATTTCTTGAATATTTATGTGTTTAATCATTCTTTACGTTCCCTACTTTTTGTATTTGAAAATAAAATTTTCTGTACACTGACCCGACCCGGCCCTGCGGTGTCTAGTTTGGTCTTGGTGCTGACGTTGCGGCACTTAAAGCTTGGGAGGTTATCGTAGAGTCGCTGCGTTACGTACCCTCTTTGTATCTTGGATTGTCGCTGCTATGCGCTTCTTAGGTCAGGAAATTTTTTGACCAATATAATTTTTCATAACTTCCTCATTCGAAGTCAGAATAAGCCCACAACTCTATTTTATTTGTGCCTACGTTTCCCCCATAAAAAATTCATTATTCTAAATCATTAATTATCATTAGTAATTTGTTCATAGTTCTTTTTAAACTCTATAATCAATATTAACATATTTTACTTAGAATTTAGCCATAACTTCGTTATAACTTGTTTTTAATATGTTCCACTTGAAACAATAATATGTTTTATCTGAACATTATATCATTCGTTCGAATTTCATTATCTAAGCCATGAACAACAAATCAAATGGCTTGATTAAATGTTTTCATTCATTCTTCGTTTTTAACCATTGCTTCTCATCTTTAATAAATTAATAGTGATTTATAATCCAATAATTCATCTTTTTTATACTACAAGACTTTAAATAATTAAAAGAATTGGATTTTCATTCTTACCTCTTTGGAATCTTCGTTTTTTGAGTTTACTGACGACTTTGGTAGAGTTTCCTCGCCCTTTTGCGTACAATACCCAAACTCTCACTTCCTCCCTTAAATTATCTAGTGTTTCTCTTTCGAAACATGGTGAATTGGTGAGAAAAATGAGGAAAATGGCTTGGTATTTATAGGAAATTAAGAGTGGGGGCAAATTAGTCTTTTCCATAGCCTAAGTTGGATAATTACATAAAGGCCATGATTTATACTTAAAATATTCCATTTTTGACTTTAGTGACATTTTCAAAATCCTGCATGTGAAAAAAAATAACATTTTAGCAAATATTCATTTAATTAATTAATTTTATCAAAATAAATTAGGTCTTATTTTAAATCGGTATCTCCCACTATTTTCTTCAAACTATATTACCCTCACTTATATAGTTCCACAAAATATAATTAAAGATTTTCTAGTGAGAATAATGTAAGACCCCAACTTTTTTTAATAAAGGTGATTTTTCTATAAATATCATTTTTAAATAATATGGAATGAATTTGATATAATGTTATAGTTGTGGGTAATATTTATAAATTTTGCAAAGTAAGCAAGTTGTTATATAATATTAGATTGGTCGGGGAATATTCGTTTTAACAGGGAATATTCGTACGGCGACACAATCATTGGTGAACCCCACAAAGGAATTATTGTCGAATTGAGAAAACGACAAAAATATTTTATAAAAATAACGGCGGAAGTTTTACCGTTAACTGTTGAAATACCCGGTGTTAAAAGTACATGAATACGCGTGGTTGCATGGTAGCACACGGTATTGATTATTGATGCTTACGTGAGAAGTCACTCAGTTTTGTTCATTTATTGCTTCAGTAATTGTTGCATAGTATCTCACATTATTTGATTCAATTATTTTTGATATTTTATATATTATTAAATCAATAATTGAGATGACAGAGTTATTAATATTATTATTTGCAATATTAACGATGTCTAGAAGTTCTGCCAAGGAGAGGTTTGGTCACCTAATTGCGCGCCAATAGGGAGAAATCCTTATTGAAAAGCCCCTCTTTCTTGGGAACGACCTGGTCGATTAATATTGTGAATTATAATAATGATAATAAATGTTGTTAAATATATTGAGGTGTCTTTTTATGAAGTCACTAAGTTTATATATATATATATATAAATTTTGTTTTATTAGTATTATTAATGTAATAAAAGCAGTAAAATCTTTTTATAAAAAATGTAATACTTTTATAAAGTTATTTATTTTATTAGACTATAAATAGAATATATAATATTCTATTATGCATAGTGTTTGCATAGTGCTGCGCATAGTATTTGCATAGTAAAATCTTTTTATATAAAATGTAATACTTTTATAAATTATTCGCTTTATTAGATTATAAATAGAATATATTATATTTTATTTAAAATATTTTGTTTTATTAGAATATTTTATTAATAATGATAGTAAATTAATATGGACCGTCTGCTTTAAAAGTAAATCAATCTGGACCGCTTCATGAATTAGTTACTATTCAAATTATTCTCCTATAAATAGAAGTTCATTCCTTCATTATTTCTTACGAATTCACTGAAAATCTAGAGAGAGAAACTATAGAGAGAAAGAAGAAAAATATTTTGCTACTTCATTACTCCTATATCCAATTTCTTCTAAGATAAGAGGTATTATTTCTTTCATATTCATGAAGAGAACTTCTGTTATTCCATTCTTTATTATTCTGTTGGAATAACTTGTATACGCTTTACTACCCTATACTTGGTGAAATTCTTCATTATTCCATTCTTTATTATTATGTTGAATAACTTTGTCTATCTGCACCGCATACATGGTGAAATTCTTCTGTTATTTCATTCTTTATTATTCTGTTGGAACATCATGTCTATGCGTTTACGCCTGACCTGGTTCTGTTATTTATTATTATGTTAGAACATCCTATCGGTGCGAATTTTGCCTGACCTGGTTCCGTTATTTATTATTCTGTTAGAACATCCTGTCGGTGTGAATTTCGCCTGACCTGGTTCCGTTATTTATTATTTTGTTAGAATATCCGTCATGCAAGGCGTTTCTTACGCACGACCGTTCCTTTATTTATTATTCTGTTGGAATAACCTGTCTGTGCGGTTTATCGCATGCCTGGTGATTTCTTTTGTTATTCCATTCTTTATTATACTCAGTTGGTTAAACTTTTGGCTTTTATACACCATGAAATTAGTGGAATATCCTTGATATTTGCGCTTCATCCAGTATCTTTTCATGGAAATATTCTTCTGAGCATTCTTGAATTTTACTTTACAAAGAAGTATCATGTTAACAATTTGGATGTTATTGGTTCCTGGATAAATTAATTCTTGAACTTGTTTTTATTGAATTCTTATATCATTATTATCATCCTCATGTTTATATTATGTTGAAAGTCATCTGTGACCCGTAGTGCATAGATGGACTTGGTATGATTATGACCAGGGATTATTCGGTATAATCATGACCGTAATGTTACAAATGATGTGGTAAAAGTCCTCATTGGCCCGTAGTTCATTGATGGACAGTTGTTGGCATGATCATGACCATTGATGAATACACGAATATCCTTGGCCCGTAGTGCATGGATAATTTGTGGTCGTGATACTAAAGAATATCCTTGGCCGTAGTGCAGGGATGATGTGGATTATTTATTAAGCTGAGTGTCAGCGATAAAAGTGATGAAAAACCTTTTTAAATCATAAAATATAGTAGATTTTATTCTCTACTTGACTCTTTTAATGGATTGCTTATTCCGCTGCAGTTAAACTTGATATTTGTTATATTTTATCAGTTTAACACTGTTGAAGGCTAACGATAATTTTTTTCTGCATTATCTTAGTCATAATATTTCTTACTGGGCTAGTTGAGCTCACCCTTTTGCTTTCATCTCTTCAGGAAATGAGAACGTATCAGGGACTAGTCGGGGAATGGAGTGACGTTCCAGATGATAGCATTAGTAGTCCTCACTGTTATATGAAATAGTGTGATAATAATTGTAATGAGGACTTATTTTGAGAGTGGATATTGTCTAGAAGATAATATTTGTATTAAAACTCATAGCTCTTATTGTATATTTAAGATTGTATTTGTATTTTGTACCATGTATCTGGCGACTCAGAATAGGTGATGTATACCTATTTTGGGGGCATCACAGTTGGTATCAAAGCTTAGGGATATGATCCCTGGCTGAGATGTGAGACATGAACTAGGAGGGGAGAGACGGGAAATTCCTTCGCTAGTATGACCTACCTAAGTTTATTCGGTATTTAATTGGTCGGTCAGAGTATAGGGATAATATGTGATATGTTAATTAACCCTTGTTTTGTGGCAGTATTTGAAAATGACATCCGAGAATGTTAAGATTAGCAATGGAGCACAGGAGACCGTTGAGTCTCCACAGATCAATAATCAGGACAATGTGCATCAGGAAGGCGACAATCCTCATGAAAACAACAACATTGACCAAATAATGAACGATGGAATGTTCAGAGGCTTTCTGAAATTCATGAAGCATCAGGCAAGAGAGACTCCTGTCCAAAATGCAGGTGGAAACACTGGCAACTCTCGGACGGTCACTGCTAAGCAGTTCAAGGAGCTGGGACCACCGAAGTTTTTTAGAGAGCCAAAACACTTAAGGCAGAGACGTGGATAAAGCAGATCAACAAGATATTTGATGTCTTGGGATGCTCCGAGGAGCAAAAGGTTCCCTTTGCCACCTTCATGTTGCAGGCAGAGGCAGATTAGTGGTGGGAATCTGTAAAGCGTACTCAACCTTCCACACTGAAGATGTCTTGGGAGAAGTTCCAAGAATTGTTCAACGACAAGTACTTTCCCGAAAGTATTCGTCACATTAAAGAGGTAGAGTTCATTAAATTGGAACAAAACAACATGACCGTGTCACAGTACGAAGCCAAGTTTATCGAGATGTCCCGGTTTGCGTCCCATTTGGTTGATAATGAGGAGAGAATGACATGGATATTTCTAAGAGGTTTGAAACCCGAGATAAGTTAATACCTCATTTCTCATAAACTTTGCTTGTATTCAGATGTTGTTAATAGGGCTCAGTTATTGGAGCGTGATAATGAGTCAACCCAACCAAAAGAAAGCAGCCTGCAAAATGATAATACCAATGATAACAGTCATCGAAGCGGTGACAACAAGCGTGGAGGGAATCAACATGAAAGAAATGGTAACCACTTCGGTGGTAATCATGGTCAAAAAAATAAGAGTGGACATTTCAAGAAGAGGAGATTCAACAATGATGGAAAGACGTCAGCATCAGCACCCGTCGTTAAGGAAGGAGAATGACCACCTATCATATACTTCAAATGTGGAGGGGAGGGACACATCAGTCCAAACTGAGTGATGCCATCCAAAGCATGTTATAATTATGGAAGAGAAGGTCACCTAGCCCGATTTTATCGTGCACCGAAGACAAGTCCAGCTGGGATGGAGGCATCAAAGGCCGTCCCAAACAAGACAAAACTGGTAGTTCAAGGGAAAGCATTTGTCGTGACCTCCCAGAAAGCAAGGTACCCGAACGAGGTCATCACGGGTAAGCTTATCATAAACTCTAACAAAGTATATACCCTATTTGATACCAGTTCTACCCATTCTTTTAGTTCTCCTACTTGCGCTCAACGTTTAAATTTGACTTCGGAGAAATTAGGCTTTAACTTATCTGTTGAAACCCCGTTGGGAGAAACCTTCATTACATCCACTATTTATAAGTCTTGTTTGGTTCAAATCGGTACCCTCATATTACCTATAGATCTTATTTAATTGAAAATACTTGCATTTGACGTAATTCTCGGGATTGATTGGTTAACTACTCATCATGCAAAAATTGATTATTTTCGTAAGGTTGTTAGCTTTCATATTCCTAACGAACCTATTATGCGAATTCAAGCAACCAAACCATTAAAATCAATCACTGTCATCTCAAGCCATAAAGCTATTCATTTATTGAAAAACGGATGTCAAGCTTTCTTAGCTTATGTCACGGATCTAAACAAAAATACGTCAGTTTTGAATGATATTTTTATTGTTAATGAATTTCCTGACGTATTCCCAGAAGAACTTCCTGGCCTACCCCCAGAGCATAAAATTGAATTTTGTATCGACTTTGAACCTGGTACAAAACCTATTTCCAAAGCCCCATATCGAATGGCTCCTATTGAACTTCAGGAGTTAAAGACCCAAATGCAGGAATTATTAGACATCAGTTTCATTTGTCCTAGTACTTCTCCTTGGGGTGCTCCTGTTCTATTCTTGAAGAAGAAAGATGGGAGTATGCGACTTTGTATTGATTATCGGGAGTTAAATCATGTCACCATCAAAATAGGTATCCATTGCCACGTATTGATTACCTATTTGACCAGTTGCAAGGTGCCAAATTCTTTTCAAAGATTGATCTTCGTTTCGGATATCACCAATTGAAGATTAGAACCGATGACATTCCAAAGACGGCTTTCGAACTTCCCCAGATGGGCATTATGAATTCCTAGTCATGTCTTTTGGATTGACTAATGCTCCTACTGCCTTCATGGATATGATGAACCGAGTATTTAAGGAATATTTGGATCACTTTGTGGTCGTCTTTATTGATGACATCCTCATATATTCCAAAAGCCATGAAGATCATGAGAAACACTTGAGGCTGATACTCCAAAAGCTTCATTAAAACAAGCTTTATGCTAAGTTGAAGAAATACGAGTTCTGGCTAGAGGAAGTAGCATTCCTTGGGCACGTAGTATCAAGTCATGGAATATCTGTTGACCCAGCAAAGATTGAAGCTATTCAAAGCTGGGAACAACCTAAATCAGTGACCGAAGTACGTAGCTTTCTCGGCTTAGCTGGTTATTATCGGAGATTCGTAGAAGGGTTTTCTCGAATCGCTACTCCATTAACTCAGCTGACTCAAAAAGATACAAAATTTGGTTGGAGTGAGGAATGCGAGAAGAGTTTTCAAGAACTCAAGATAAGACTCATTTCAGCACCTGTTCTGATAATACCATCTGGCTCGGAGGGATTTTTCATCTACAGTGATGCTTCGGGCAAAGGGTTAGGATGTGTTCTCATGTAACATGGGAAAGTCATAACCTATGCCTCTCGACAACTCAAAAAATATGAGAGGAATTATCCTAATTATGATCTAGAGTTGGCAGCAGTCATTTTTGCACTAAAGATTTGGAGGCATTACTTGTATGGGGAGAACGTGGAGATCTTTACGGATCATAAAAGCCTCAAATATTTCTTCACTCAAAAGGAACTCAATATGCGACAGCGATGTTAGCTTGAACTGTTGAAAGATTATGATCATACCATCTAATACCATCCTGGAAAAGCGAACGTGGTAGCTAACGCATTGAGTAGAAGATCATATACGGGTATGAGTACGATATTGTCAACGTAAAGGCCCATTTTGTATGACTTGCAAAGGATGGAGATAGAGATAAAGACTCCAGAGACCCACGTGATGATGGTGAATATATGAGTAGAACCGACTTTAATCGATAAAGTTAAAGCTGCTCAAGCTACAGACCTGGAGCTGATGCGTATGAGAAAGAAAGTACAAGAATGTGCTACGCCGGAAGCAAGAATTGATGAAGAAGGAATACTTCGAGTCAACTCCAGACTCTGTGTTCCTAACGATCCTGAGTTAAAGTATAAAATCATGATGGAGGCACACAACACACCGTTTGTAATCCATCTTGGGAGTACCAAAATGTATCATGATCTTTGACATACATTTTGGTGGGGCAATATGAAGAGAGATAATACTGCTTATCTCAAGGTGTTTAACTTGTCAACGAGTCAAGGTAGAGCATCAAGTACCAAAAGGTCCATTGCAACCACTTAAAATTCCGTAATGGAAGTGGGAGCACATTACCATGGATTTCAAGCACTAGTCTTCCCAAGGTTTCTCAAGACATAGATGCAATTTGGGTCATTGTTGATAGATTGACCAAGTCTGCTCATTTCTTACCTATACGAGAAACTTATACACTTGAACGTCTTGCTCGTATGTACATATATAAGATTGTAAGATTGCATGGTATGCCAATATCCATAGTTTCTGATCGAGACCAAAGATTCACTTCACGATTTTGGGTTAGTTTGCAAAAACGCTATGGGCACGGATTTATAATTTAGTTCGACATATCATCCTCAGACGGACGGACAATCAGAGAGGACTATTCAAACTCTTAAAGATTTATTAAGACTCTGTGTCCTTGACTTCAAGGGAAGTTGGGACAAGTTCTTACCATTGGTGGAGTTTTCCTACAACAACAGTTATCAAGCAAGTATTGGCATAGCTCCATTCGAAGCGTTGTTTGGAAGAAAGTACCATTCTCTAGTATGCTGGGATGAGGTGGGTGAAGCAACATTTTTGGGACTGGAGTTAGTACTTATGACTACGGAAAAGATACAAACGATCCGGCAACGTATAAAAACCTCACAAGATCGACAAAAGAGTTATGCTGATCTTCATCGAAAGGACGTGGAATTCGATATTGGAGATCATGTGTTGTTACGTGTTGCTACATGGAAAGGAGTTACGAGATTTGGAAAGAGAGGAAAGCTCAATCCTCGATTCATTGGCCCATTTTAATCCTCGATCGAGTAGGAACTGGGCGTATAGACTCGCTTTTACCGCCAAGTATGTCTCGTATTCATAACGCTTTTATATATCCATGTTACGTAAATATGTGAAAGACCCAAACCACATTATTGAGTTAGAACCGATTTAAATAGCGGAAGATTTAATGTATGAAGAGGTTCCCTGCTCAAATCTTAGATAAGAAGGAACATATTCTACGCCCAAGGTTATACCTCAAGTCAAAGTTTTGTAGAGAAACCACGATGTTGAGGAAATGACCTGGGAGTTAGAATCTGAAATGAAATCAAGGTATCCTTACCTCTTCGACATACCAGGTAAGTACCCTAATTTCGAGGGAGAAATTTCATAAGAAGGGGTGGTTGTAAGACCCCAACTTTTTATAATAAAGATGATTTTTCTATAAATATCATTTTTAAATATTATGGAATGAATTTGATATAATGTTATAGTTGTGGGTAATATTTATAAATTTTGCAAAGTACGCAAGTTGTTATATAATATTCGATTAGTCGGGGAATATTCGTTTTAATAGGGAATATTCGTACGACGACACAATCATTGGTGGACCCCTATTAACGGAATTATTATTGAATTGAGAAAACGACAAAAAATATTTTATAAAAATAACGGCGAAAGTTTTACCGTTAATCTGTTGAAACACCCTTGTTAAAAGTACAGAATACGCTGTGGTTGCATAGTTGCACACCAGTATTGATTATTGATGCTTACGTGAGAAATCAATCAGTTTTGTTCAATTATTGCTTCAAAGAATTGTTGCATAAAGATCTCACGTTATTTGATTCAATTATTTTGATATTTTATATATTATTAAATCAATAATTGAGATGACAGAGTTATTAATATTATTATTTGCAATATTAACGATATCTAGAAGATCTGTCAATGAGAGGTTTGGTAACCTAATTGTGCGCCAATAGGGAGAAATCTTTATTGGAAAGCCCCCTCTTTCCTGAGAACGACCTGGTCGATTAATATTGTGAATTATAATAATGATGATAAATGTTGTTAAATATATTGAGGTGTCTTTTTATGAATTCACGAAAGTTTATATATATATATATATATAAATTTTGTTTTATTAGTATTATTAATGTAATAAAATAGAAAATCTTTTTATATAAAATGTATACTTTTTTATAAAGTTATTTGTTTTATTAGACTATAAATAGAATATATAATATTCTATTATGCATAAATGTTTGCATAGTGCTCGCGATAGTGTTTGTATAGTAAAATCTTTTTATATAAAATGTAATACTTTTACAAAAGTTATTCGCTTTATTAGATTATAAATAGAATATATTTTATTTTATTTAAAAGATTTTGTTTTATTAGAATATTTTATTAATAATTGCATAGTAAATCAATATGGACCGTCTGGCTTAAAAGTAAATCAATCTGGACCGCTCATGAATTAGTTACTATTCACCCATTCTCCTATAAATAGAAGCTCATTCCTTCATTATTTCTTACGAATTCAATTTGAAACTCTAGAGAGAAACTATAGAGAGAAAGAAGAAAAGTATTATTCTACTTCACTACTCCTATATCCGCTTTTCTAAGGTAAGGGGTATTATTTCTTTCAGTATTCATGAAGAGAACTTCACATTATTTCATTCTTTATTATTCTCATTGGAATAACTCAGTATACGCTGAATACCCTATACTTGGTGAAATTCTTCCATTATTCCATTCTTTATTATTATGTTGAATAACTCCGCCTGTCGCAAGTACCGCATACATGGTGAAATTCTTTTGTTATTCTATTCTTTATTATTCTGTTGGAACATCCTGTCTGTGCGTTTATGCTTGACCTGGTTCCGTTATTTATTATTCTGTTGGAATATCCTGTTGATAGGTGGATTTTATATCCACTTATTCGGTGTCTTTTACTTGAATTAGTTACTTATATTCATGCGTCTTAGTTACTTTTCATGCATTTTGTGTTTATTTTGTAGATCTTATGCTTGGGAACGATGTGAGCGATTATTGGTATGAAAACACAAGGAAAAGCAAGGAAAATGCAAAGAAAAGCAATTCGGACATCATTTGGGCTTTCATGTTTACTTCATGTTCTTGGTTTGGAACTTAGCTTACATTGTAGAGCTTCTTCGTAGCTTTCTGGAACATTTTGAATCGTTCTAATCGGAATTCGGATGCAAGAGTTATGATCTTTGTACTAACGGACGTCAAACTTCGCTGTTTTGGTTAGCCATTTTCATAGCAGTCCTTTCCAGACCAATTTTAGCCTTGATTAGTCCCGAATTTCTCAATCCTCAAAGAATGAAAGTAGTAGATCTCGTTGATATCTTCAATTTGATAGGTAGCAGGCCCCGTAACTCTTCCCGGATAAAAGGTTATGACCATTTTACCAGAGGACAATGCAACAAAAAATGGACCGCGCGAATTTGTACACGGCCGCGCGCGACCCTAGAGCAAAAAACGCGATTTTCTCGCAAGTCACATACCATGGACCCTTTAAGGCCAATTCTGTGTAAATACATGCGACTTGAGCGATGACCACATCTGACTTTTCATTAAACAGAGCAATTGATGCGTAATTGGGAAGGGGTTCAATTATGGCTTATATATTAGACGTATTTTCATTATGTAAGAGATATTCCACCCCTTGGGGGCTGAACTTACTGCTATATTTTCTTTCTTTAACTTTCAATAAGTAAATTAGAGTAGTGATTTTCTAGAGTTGATTAGATTGAAGACTTGAAGAGATTGGAAAGCATTGGAGATTCAACCTTGGATCAAGAGAACAGATTTGTACTACCATTCTCTATTCTTACTTTCTCTTTGATTCCTAATTGTATCTTATGATGTTTATTCAATATGTGGATGATAGCATTAATTCAATTATGATTTAAATTCTATTTTGAGATTGCAATGGATTCTATGGATTAGTTTAATCTGATATATTTCATTGTTAGCCTTATTGATTTCTATGGGTTTGTCTATTAAGATTCACTCTTAATTGCATAGTTGATTGGCCATCAATTACTGTGATAATCCATATGGACTTGAGAAACGAAGTATGGGTTTAGATCTGATCTTTTTAGCTTGTGATTGTATGTTCTACATTGTGTTAGGATGTATGATTTGTGCTTAGGATAGACATATACCAAAGCACCATTCGTAGTCAATTGAGAACTTGGGCTTAAACCCTAATTATTTGTAAATCACATAGACATATAGTGGTTTAGATAATGTGGGTGTTCATATGTATTCTATAAACTGTGGATTATATGTGATATGGGTATGGTACATCGAGAGATGGCTATATTTCACTTTTTTGTTCTCACTAAACAAACCTAAGACAATTAGTTTGGCTTAACATGAAGTGTATGGATTTGAATGAGTAAATAGATGAAATTGTAATCTCAGGTCTTCATTATCTAGTCTCTCTCTAGGAATATTTAGATTTATTTAATTTTATAGTTTAAATATAAAATATACTATCATTCGTTTAAATAAGACTGAAATGGTTATGGGTTAATGCTTGATGAATTTTATTAGTTAATTCCCTGTGGATCGATACTCGACTTACTATGTATTACTTGTTAACACATGTATACTTGCATGAGTTAGAGCTCTTTTGTTAAAACTAAAAACCTGTCTGTGCGTTTACGCATGACCTGGTTCCGTTATTTATTATTCTATTGGAATAACCTGTCTGTGCGGTTTATCGCATGCCTGGTGATTTCTTTTGTTATTCCATTCTTTATTATACTCAGTTGGTTTAAGTTTTGGCTTTTATACTCCATGAAATTAGTGGAATATCCTTAATATTTGTGCTTCATCCAGTATCTTTTCATGGAAATATTCTTCTGAGCATTCTTGAGTTTTACCCCACAAAGCATTATCATGTTGACAATTTGGACGTTATTGGTTCTTGGATAAATTAATTCTTGAACTTATTTTATTGAATTCTTATATCATTGTCATCATCTTCATGTTTAAATTATGTTGAAAGTCATCTGTCGCCTGTAGTGCATGGATGGACTTGGTATGATTATGGCCATGGATTATTCGGTATAATCATGACCGTAATGTTACAAATGATGTGGTAAAAGTCTTCATTGGCCTGTAGTGCATTGATAGACAGTTGTTGGCATGATCATAACCATTGATGAATACACAAATATCCTTGGCCCGTAGTGCATGGATAATTTGTGGTCGTGATACTAAAGAATATCCTTGGCCGTAATGCAGGGATGATGTGGATTATTTATTAAGCTGAGTCTCGGCGATAAAAGTGATGAAAAACCTTTTTAAATCATAAAAGATAGTAGATTTTATTCTCTACTTGACTCTTTTAATAGATTGCTTGTTCCGCTGCAGTTAAACTTGATATTTGTTATATTTTATCAATTTAACATTGTTGAAGGCTAACGATAATTTTTTTCTGCATTATCTTAGTCATAATATTTCTTACTGGGCTAGTTGAGCTCACCCATTTGCTTTCATTGTTCTCTTCAGAAAATGAGAACGTAGCAGGGACTAGTCAGGGAACGGAGTGACGGTCCAGATGATAGCATTAGTAGTCCTCACTATTCTATGAAATAGTGTGATAATAATTGTAATGAGGACTTATTTTGAGAGTGGATATTGTTTAGAAGACAATATTTGTATTAAAACTCACAGCTCTTGTTGTATATTTAAGATTGTATTTGTATTACATACCATGTATCCTGGCGCACTCGTAATAGGAGATGTATACCTATTTTGGGGCGCGCCACAATTGGTATCAAAGCTTAAGGATATGATCCATGGTGAGATGTGAGACATGAACTAGGAGGGAGAGACGGGAATTCCTTCATAGTATGACCTACCTAAGTTTATTTGGTATTTAATTGGTCACGAGTATAGGGATAATATGTGATATGTTAATTAACCCTTGTTTTGTGGCAGTATTTGAAAATGGCATCCGAGAATGTTGAGATTAGCAATGGAGCACAGGAGACCGTTGAGTCTCCACAGATCAATAATCAGGACAATGTGCATCAGGAAGGCAACAATCCTCATACAAATAACAACACTGACCAAATGATGAATGATGGAATGTTCAGAGGCTTTCTACAATTCATGCAGCATCAGGCAAGAGAGACTCATGTCCGTAATGAAGGTGGAAACACTGGCAACTCTCGGATGGTCACTGCTAAGCAGTTCAAGGAACTGGGACCACCGGAGTTTTTTGGAGAGCCAAAACCACTTAAGGCGGAGACGTAGATAAAATAGATCAACAAAATATTTGATGTCTTGGGATGCTCCGAGGAGAAAAAGGTTCCCTTTTCCACCTTCATGTTTCTTGCGGCGAGGCGATTCATCGGTGGGAATCAGAAGAGTACTCAACTCGTCAGACCAAGATGTCTTGGGAGAAGTTCCAAGAACTGTTCAACGACAAGTACTTTCCCGAAGGTATTCGTCACATGAAAGAGGTAGAGTTCATTAAATTGGAACAAAAAAATATAACCGTGTCGCAGTACGAAGCCAAGTTTTTCGAGTTGTCCCAGTTTGCGTCCCATTTGGTTGATAATGAGGAGAGAATGACACGGATGTTTCTAAGAGGTTCAAAACCCAAGATACGTCAATACCTCATTTTTCATAAATTTTGCTTGTATTCAGATGTTGTTAATAGGGCTCAGTTATTGGAGCGCGATAATGAGTCAACCCAACCAAAAGAGAGCAGGCGGCAAAATGATAATACCAGTGATAACAGTCATCAAAGCGGTGACAACAAGCGTGGAGGGAATCAACATGCCAGAAATGGTAACCTCTTCGGTGGTAATCATGGTCAAAAAAATAAGAGTGGACATTTCAAGAAGAGGAGATTCAACAATGATAGAAAGACGCCAGCATCAGCACCCATCATTAAGGAAGGAGAACGACCACATATCATATGCTTCAAATATGAAGGGGAGGGACACATCAGTCCAAACTGCGCGATGCCATCCAAAGCATGTTACAATTGTGGAAGAGAAGGTCACCTGGCCCGATTTTTTCGTGCACCGAAGACAAGTCCATCTGGGATGGAGGCATCAAAGGCCGTCCCAAATAAGAAAAAATCGAGAGTTCAAGGGATAGCGTTTATTGTGACCTCCCAGAAAGCAAGGAACCCGAATGAGGTCATCACGGGTAAGCTTATCATAAATTCTAGCGAAGTATATACCTTATTTGATACCGGTTCTACCCATATTTTTATTTCTCCTACTTACGCTCAACGTTTAAATTTGACTCCGGAGAAATTAAACTTTGACTTGTATTTGACGTAATTCTAGGGATTGATTGGTTAACTACTTATCATGCAAAAATTGATTGTTTTCGTAAGGTTGTTAGCTTTCATATTCCTAACCAACCTATTATGCTAATTCAAGCAACCAAACCATTAAAATCAATCACTGTCATCTCAAGCCATAAAGCTATTCGTTTATTGAAAAACAGATGTCAAGCTTTCTTAGCTCATGTCACGAATCTAAACAAAAATACGTCAGTTTTGAATGATATTTCTATTGTTAATGAATTTCCTGACGTATTCCCTGAAGAACTTCCTGGCCTACCCCAAGAGCGTGAAATTAAATTTTGTATCGACCTTGAACCTGGTACAAAACCTATTTCCAAAGCCCCATATCAAATGGCTCCTATTGAACTTCAGGAGTTAAAGACCAAACTGCAGGAATTGTTAGACATCGGTTTCATTCATCCTAGTACTTCTCCTTGGGGTGCTCCTGTTCTATTCGTGAAAAAGAAAGATGGGAGTATGCGTCTTTGTATTGATTATCGGGAGTTAAATCATGTCACCATCAAAAATAGGTACCCATTGCCACGTATTAATGACCTGTTTGACCAGTTGCAAGGCGCCAAATTCTTTTCAAAGATTGATCTTCATTCCGGATATCACCAATTGAAGATTAGAACCGATGACATTCCAAAGACGGCTTTCAGAACTCGGTACGGGCATTATGAATTCCTAGTCATGTCTTTTGGATTGACTAATGCTCCTACTGCCTTCATGGATATGATGAACCGAGTATTCAAGGAATATTTGGATCACTTTGTGGTCGTCTTTATTGATGACATCCTCATATATTCCAAAAGCCGTGAAGATCATGAGCAACACTTGAGATTGATACTCCAAAAGCTTCATGAAAACAAGCTTTATTCTAAGTTGAAGAAATGCGAGTTCTGGCTAGAGGAAGTAGCATTCCTTGGGCACGTAGTATCAAGTCATGGAATATCTGTTGACCCAACAAAGATTGAAGCTATTCAAAGCTGGGAACAACCTAAATCAGTGACCAAGTACGTAGCTTTCTCGAAGCCAATGGGTTATTATCGGAGATTCATAGAAGGGTTTTCTCGAATCGCTACTCCATTAACTCAGATGACTCAGAAAGATACAAAATTTGGTTGGAGTGAGGAATGCTAGAAGAATTTTCAAGAACTCAAGAGAAAACTCATTTCAAAGACTGTTCGACAATACCATCCGCTCGAGAGGATTTGTCATCTCACAATGATGCTTCGGGCAAAGGGTTAGGATGTGTTCTCATGCAACATGGGAAAGTCATAGCCTATGCCTCTCGACAACTCAAAGAATATGAGAGGAATTATCCTACTCATGATCTAGAGTTGGCATCAGTCGTTTTTGCACTAAAGATTTGGAGGAATTACTTGTATGGAGAGAAAGTGGAGATCATTACGGATCATAAAAGCCTCAAATATTTCTCCACTCAAAATGAACTTAACATGTGACAGCAACGTTGACTTGAACTATTGAAAGATTATGATCATACCATCCAATACCATCCTGGAAAAACGAATGTGGTAGCTGACGCATTGAGTAGAAGATTATATGCGGGTACGAGTGCGATATTGTCAACGCAAAAGCTCATTTTGTATGACTTGCAAAGGATGGAGATAGAGAGAAAGACTTCAGGGACCCACGTGATGATGGCGAATATACCTGTAGAACCGACTTTAATCGATAAAGTTAAAGTTGATCAAGCTACAGACCTGGAGCTGATGCGTATGAGGAAGAAAGTACAAAAATGTGCTATGTCGAAAGAAAGAATAGATGAAGAAGGCATACTTTGAGTCAACTCCAGACTTTGTGTTCCTAACGATCCTGAGTTAAAGTATAAAATCATGATGGAGGCGCACAACACACCGTTTGTAATCCATCCTCGGAGTACCAAAATGTATCATGATCTTTGACATACATTTTGGTGGGGTAATAAGAAGAGAGATAGCGCTGTTTATCTTAAGGTGTTTAACTTGTCAACGAGTCAAGGCAGAGCATCAAGTACCAAAAGGTCCATTGCAACCACTTGAAATTCCAGAATGGAAGTAGGAGCATATTACCATAGATTTCATTACTAGTCTTCCCAAGGTTTCTCAAGACATAGATGCAATTTGGGTCATTGTTGATAGATTGACCAAGTCCTCCCATTTCTTACCAATACGAGAAACTTATACACTTGAACGTCTTGCTCGTATATACATAAACAAGGTTGTAAGATTGTATGGTATGCCAGTATCCATAGTTTCTGATCGAGACCCAAGATTCACTTCACGATTTTGGGTTAGTTTGCAAAAAGCTATGGGCACGGATTTACAATTTAGTTTGGCATATCATCCTCAGACGGACGGAAAATCAGAGAGGACTATTCAAACTCTTGAAGATTTATTAAGACTCTGTGTCCTTGACTTCAAGGGAAGTTGGGACAAGTTCTTACCACTGGTGGAGTTTTCCTACAACAACAGTTATCAAGCAAGTATTGGCATGGCTCCATTCGAAGCGTTGTATGGAAGAAAGTGTCGTTCTCTAGTATGCTAGGATGAGGTGGGTGAAGCAACGTTGTTAGGACCGAAGTTAGTACTTATGACTACGGAAAAGATACAAATGATCCGGCAACGTATAAAAACCTCACATGATCAACAAAAGAGTTATGCTGATCTTCATCGAAAGGACGTGGAATTCGATATTGGAGATCATGTGTTGTTACGTGTTGCTCCATGGAAAGGAGTTACGAGATTTAGAAAGAGAGGAAAGCTTAATCCTCGATTCATTGGCCCATTTTTAATCCTCAATCGAGTAGGAACTGTGGCGTATAGACTCGCTTTACCGCCAAGTATGTCTTGTGTTCATAACATTTTTATATATCCATGTTACGTAAATATGTGAAAGACCCGAACCACATTATTGAGTTAGAACTGGACGAAATAGCGGAAGATTTAACGTATGAAGAGGCTCCTGTTCAAATCTTGGATAAGAAGGAACATATTCTACGCTCCAAGGTTATACCTCAAGTCAAAGTTTTATAGAGAAACCACGATGTTGAGGAAATGACCTGGGAGTTAGAATCTGAAACAAGGTATCCTTACCTCTTCGACATACCAGGTATGTACCCTAATTTTGAGTGCAAAATTTCATAAGAAGGGGAGGTTATAAGACCGTAACTTTTTTTAATAAATATGATTTTTCTATAAATATCATTTTTAAATATTATGGAATGAAGTTGATATAATGTTATAGTTGTGGGTAATATTTATAAATTTTGCAAAGTACGCAAGTTGTTATATAATATTCGATTGGTAGGGGAATATTCATTTTAACGGGGAATATTCGTACAACGACACAATCATCATGGTGGACCCCACAACCAATTATTATTGGATTGGATTGAGAAAATGACAAAAATATTTTATGAGAATAATGGTTTGAAGTTTTACTGTTAATCGTTGAAACACCCAAAGTTAAAAGTACAGAAATACGCTGTGGTTGTTAAGTAGCACACGATATTGATTATTGATGCTTACGTGAGAAGTCACTCGCTTTTGTTCAATTATTGCTTCAGTAATTGTTGCATAGTATTTCACGTTATTTAATTCAATTATTTTTGATATTTTATATATTATTAAATCAATAATTTAGATGACAGAGTTATTAATATTATTATTTGCAATATTAACGATGTCTAGAAGTTCGGCCAATGAGAGGTTTGGTCACCTAATTGCGCGCCAATAGGGAGAAATCCTTATTGGAAAGCCCCCTCTTTCCTGGGAATGACCTGGTCGATTAATATTGTGAATTATAATAATGATGATAAATGTTGTTAAATATATTGAGTTGTCTTTTTATGAAGTCACTGAAGTTTATCTATATATATATATATATATAAATTTTATTTTATTAGTATTATTAATATAATAAAATGAAAATCTTTTATATATAAAATGTAATACTTTTATAAAGTTATTTGTTTTATTAGACTATAAATAGAATATATAATATTCTATTATGCATAGTGTTTGCATAGTGCATGCATAGTTTTTGCATAGTAAAAATCTTTTTATATAAAACAGAATACTTTTATAAAGTTATTCGTTTTATTAGATTATAAATAGAATATATTATATTTTATTTAAAAGATTTTGTTTTATTAGAATATTTTATTAATACTGCATAGTAAATCAATATGGACCATCCATTTAAAAGTAAATCAGTTTGGATCGTTCATGAATTAGTTACTATTCAGTTTATTCTCCTATAAATAGAAGCTCATTCCTTCATTATTTCTTACGAATTCACTGAAACTCTAGAGAGAGAAACTATAGAGAGAAAGAAGAAAAATATTTTGCTACTTCACTACTCCTAAATCCAGTTTCTTCTAAAGTAAAGGGTATTATTTCTTTTGTATTCATGAAGAGACCTTCTATTATTTCATTCTTTATTATTCTTTTAGAATAACCTGTATACGCGGACTACCCTATACTTGATGAAATTCTTCTGTTATTCCATTCTTTATTATTATGTTGGAATAACCTGTCTATGCGAAGTACCGCATACATGGTGAAATTCTTCTGTTATTCCATTTGTTATTATTCTGTTGGAACATCCTGTCAGTGCGTTTACGCATGACCTGATTCTGTTATTTATTATTCTGTTGGGAACATCCTATCGGTGCGAATTTCGCCTGAAATGGTTCCGTTATTTATTATTTTGTTAAAACATCTTGTCGGTGCAAATTTCGCCTGACCTGTTATTTATTATTCTGTTAGAATATCCTGTCTGTGCGTTTACGCATGACCTGGTTCCGTTATTTATTATTCTGTTGGAATAACCTGTCTGTGTGGTCTATCGCATGCTTAGTGATTTCTTTTGTTATTCCATTCTTTATTATACTCAGTTGGTTAAAGTTTTGGCTTTTATACTCCATGAAATTAGTGGAATATCCTTGATATTTGCGCTTCATGCAGTATCTTTTCATGGAAATATTCTTCTGAGCATTCTTGAGTTTTACCCCACAAAGCAGTATCATGTTGACAATTTGGACGTTATTGGTTCTTGGATAAATTAATTCTTGAACTTGTTTTATTTTATTCTTATATCATTGTCATCATCCTCATGTTTATATTATGTTGAAAGTCATCTGTGGCCTATAGTGCATGGATGGACTTGGTATGATTATGACTAGGAATTATTCGGTATAATCATGAACGTAATGTTACAAATGATGTGGTAAAAGTCCTTATTGGCCTGTAGTGCATTGATGGACAGTTGTTGGCATGATCATGACCGTTGATGAATACACGAATATCTTTGGCCCATAGTGCATGGATAATTTGTGGTCGTGATACTAAAGAATATCCTTGGCCGTAGTGCAGGGATGATGTGGATTATTTATTAAGTCGAGTCTCAAATGATAAAAGTGATGAAAAACCTTTTAAATCATAAAAGATAGTAGATTTTATTCTCTACTTGACTCTTTTTAATGGATTGCTTGTTCCACCAAGTAGCTTAAACTTGATGTTTGTTATATTTTATCGCTTTTAATATCGTTGAAGGCTAACGATAATTTTTTTTTTGCATTATCTTAGTCATAATATTTCTTCTTTGGGCTAGTTGAGCTCACCCTTTTGCTTTCATTGTTCTCTTCAGGAAATGAGAACGTAGCAGGGACTAGTCGGGGAACGGAGTGACGGTCCAGATGATAGCATTAGTAGTCCTCACTATTCTATGAAATAGTGTGATAATAATTGTAATGAGGACTTATTTTGAGAGTGGATATTATCTAGAAGACAATATTTGTATTAAACCTCACAGCTCTTATTGTATATTTAAGATTGTATTTGTATTCTGTACCATGTATTTGGCGACTCAAAATAGGTGATGTATACCTATTTTGGGGGCGTCACAAATAAAGTTCCCATTTCAAATATATAGAGCCTTGTGGTGACACAACAAACTATATATAAATAAACAGGTAGACAACTCTTGTCAATTACATCATCATGTAACTCATTTTATTTTGCCTCTTAGATTATTTTGATCAAGTGGTGACACATCCGAATCAGAATTATCCAAGTTAAGTCCAACCTAGCCCTTCCATATATTCAAAAAAGAAAAATACCATCCTTGTGGTGACACAACAAAATAGTATTGTTCAATTCCTTTATAAGCATCAAATGTGATAAAATATAATATCTTAAATATTTAATACTTACCTTGTGGTGACACAACAAACTCATATTAAATATTTAATACTCTATTAATTTTTATCATGCTGAATGCGACGCTTCGATATTCCAAATATCTTTGAACGCCTGCACTTAATATAATTTCCTTGAGGGGTTTATTATTATTTGTCTCATCTTGTTTAGCACACACACACACACACACACACATACACATATAATATATATATATATATATATATATATATATATATATATACTATATGTATGTGCAGTATGTATACACACGTCAAGGTTATGGCGACAGGTTTTTGGGCTATGGCGACGGCTCACCCATCACCGTAGCCTGAATACATATATGACAGTGAAACCGTCATATAGCCCAAAAATCCATCGACATAGCCGACTGTGATGTATACAATTGTGCACATACATTTTTCCCTATATATATAATATAAGCATGCATATAGAATATTATATTCTACCTGGATTAATTATGGACTTTATTCTAGTTTTGTTCACTAGAGCCACCAAGCGAACCACAAGGTTAAACCCTATGGTGCAAGAATTAAATTTAAATATAACTATTACATTTAAACTTGAGCTCTATTACAAATGGGTCTTCAAGCACTCCTTGCTCCTTGATCTCCAATACTTCAAAAATTTTAATTCTAACTATTCCTATTACAAAACTATTTATAAAAATAGAAACCTTGATTAACAGTTAAGGGAAAGTACATAAGAGGGATCTGGAATTTACATTGAGAAAAACTAGAGAAGACAAGATATGCAGACCCCATTTAATAAAACACATACATTCATGCATCCAACTAAAATAAAATCCAATCACATTGATCAATAGTCCATAATCAATCCCATTTATTATCATATATATCATCATATGCATCAATAAATAAACATTCATCTCATAAATAATAAAACCATTCCATATATGCATCGATATCTTTCAATGGGCAAAAATTTGTTAATATTTAGTTTTTTAAACAAAATAAACTCTTTTATTTTAATCAAAAACTAAATCCAAATTAAACTCTTTAATTTTTAGCAATCTGAAATCATATATCAGATAAAATAAACATCTTTATTTTTAATTTTTATCAATTAAATAAACCATTTACTTTAATTAATGATTTTTTTTTCAAAAACTGTAGAGTGGCGCGGCCGCACCCAGGATGAATTGGGACACGGCGGGGCCGTGTTGCTCTGCGATTTTAGTTTTTTTTCACAAAGCGGTCGCTACTTAGAATGAATCGGGACCCGTCTTGCGGTACAAGCTATAGCGTGGTAAATAAGACTTCGTATTTTACCCAGAAAATTTGATTCAATCACATATCAATTCATACATGGAATTACAAAATCGACAATTAGCACAAAGTTAGGCTTTGATACCACTGTTGGGATTTTATATAGCGCGATTACATGATCAAATCATATAAAAGAGAGCGGAAGCGTGATAAATTGGAATTTAAAATTTTCATACAATCCCATACCATGATCATGCTTTGTGCTTACTTATCAATATGAACGAAGAAGAAAGGAGATCAGATTCATACCCTTGAAGATGCGAGCTTCCTCAGGTACAAGTTCAACTCCTAGTCCTTCGTGGTATCCTTGAGTACGCAGGATTGAATTCCGTTCTTTGATCAACGTTAGCCACCCAAGCGTTTGGCTTTTAGAGGTGATCCACTAAGGAAGAACAAAAACTCAAGAAGAAGGGTGTTTTGCTAAACCCTAATTTTTCTTATCTCAATAGACAAGGTGTACTGTCCTAACTCTTGGAATAAAGTGTGTAACTTGCGTCACTCTCTCTCCATAAAAAGACTCCTCTTATTAATTTATATTTAATATTTTCAAAATATTAAATAAAAAATATTAAGTTATTTAATTTATTCTATTACCATAGATTAAATTAAATACACTTAACTTATTATTACGATTATGTCATTTACTTCTTAAATAAATATTCTTTCTTTTATGGTGTGACCCTTTAGGTTCTCCATATTAAACCGATTGTGAATAAATCAATTAAAAAACTTCTAACCTTATTTAAATAAATAAATTAAACTATCAATTTATTTATATAAATAATATTTATTCTACAATAAGGATAAACCTCCTTATCGATCAACGACTTTCTAGATAATATAGATTTCAACATTAATCATAGAAAAACTTTTGAGTAAATAGTTACCGTACAATTCAATCCTTTCACCATATAATGTCCCAATTAAACATAAAATATGAAATTGTTGTCAAGTTTTATTTTATTTACTTATATGTATTTTGATTCACAAATGCACAACTCCAAATAATGCAATAGAAACTCCTTTCTAATTTTATTCCACTTTGGCCAATGATTCCTGGGTTGTCATTTATCGAATCACATAGGATATTTATCTTCTTTTACTAGAAGCGGTAAATTATTTATTGATAATTCATTATCTCCATATATAACTTATTACACCCAAGCATACCCTTTGATATACCCTACGGATCTTAAGGGATATGTTAAAGTATAACTTATCATACACAAGATACTATGATGATCTCAAGTCTAAGGATCACTTGTACTACTATCACTTCAGGAATTTCTATTGACAGAAAAGTAAAAATCCATTAGGTATTCCTTAGTGAGCCACGTTCAGTGAACTTATTATCCAAAAAGCACCTACATACTTGTTTTAGTGTCTCCACAAAAATGATCATGAGATTAATCATCTTCATCCAATGAGCAAGCAACGTACGTACCAATCTATCCGGATTCACTAATCCCCATTTTAGTAATCCATTGATTGAGAACATTTTAGTTTTTAAGCTATCTAAGAAGTTAGATCTCATTAACATGATCTCATTATGATGTTAAAAATATTTCTTAAAACTATGAGTTTATCACATATTATTAAAAAAAACACCATATAGATAATTAAATGCCTTTAGTAAATAAATAATTTTATTAATAAATAAATAACATTATTTACAAAGTATAAGCTTTATCATCAAACATGGTTGGCTTTGTATGCATACTACTTTCACTAATTAAAATAATAAACTCTACTAATTAACTTAAATAAAATAACTAAATCGATTAGTTAATTCAAATAAAATAATTTACTCCGCTAATCATTCAAGTAAAATAATTAAAGTTAATAATTTTATTTGAATTAATTAATGATATTAATTATTTTACACATTACACATTATCATATTATACATAAAATAATTAATCTCATTATAAACTTTATTTTATGTAAAGTATAGTAATGTTTAGTGAATAAAATAATTAACTTTGATATTTTACTTAAATAAAATAATTAATTCTACTAATTAACTTAAATAAAATAACTAACTCAATTAATTAATCAAATAAAATAATTGAATCCACTAATTAACCAAGTAAAATATTAAAATATCGTATTAAATAATTAACTCAAATAAGATAATTAAAATTTGATAAAGTACGTTAAAATAACTAAGTTAATTTTGGAGTTTTCTAATTATTTTATTTGAATTAATTTAATTGATTTATTTTACTACAAGAAAAAGGCCTATCTATGACCGCATATCGTTGATCTAATTCTATCAATGATAATTATATGCGATCGACATCTGGCCAACGATAGGCATCGCATAAAAATCTGTCTCCGAATGCACATCAACACCACTATTAGTGATCAAGTATTCAGCAAATCGATATTAGCAACCGAAAGCGCTATAAGTTTGAAATCGAGATGGTTCAGTAAGCAAAAAGGCTAACGTAATACGTGTGGCCGTGAACGCCATCGCCGATCGACGCTATTCTCTAATACCCTAATGTAATTGGCAGTCGCTAATAATTATCAACGACTGCATGTGGTCGCTGATGTATAAAAATTCGAAAATAATTTTTTTTCTGTTTTGTAGATTTCCCAAAAAACTGTACTTGTTTTGTACTTGCTTTATATCCCAACACACATGCACAAAAATATAAACATCCATCCATATACCGACACATACACCAAACTAGTATATAAACTATATAAACCTTTAAAAACCAATATGAATTGAATAAATATAAATAAATCTAATCTTTAAGTAACATACAATCATCCAAAGAATGAATATAAAAGTACAAGGTTCATAAATAACTAAAAAATAAGACTGTCGCTCGTCAAGCATCATTGTCCAAACTAGTTTCTCGTTGATTAGCCTGTAATTAACAAAATAATAAAACAAGTTACATATATAGTATATATGTTGATACTGGTATTACGACAATATACAACAAATTAAACACAACAATATGTGTGTGTGTACATATATATACGAAGAAGATCACGATCTCGACATATAGCTCTCACACAGTCAGCAAGAGTATGAATAGCTGCATGACTCGTCCCTGCACTACGGGCCAAGGATATTCATTAAATCATCAATAGTCATGACTATACCGAATAATCTCTGGTCATAATCATACCATGTCCATCTCTGCACGTAAGCCAAAGATATATAACAAGAAAACCAATAATCAACAATCCATCTTTGCACGTAAGCCAAAGATATACAATTCAATAATCAACAGTCCATCTTCGCACGTAAGCCAAAGATATACAACAAGAAAACCAATAATCAACAATCCATCTTTTCACGTAAGCCAAAGATATACAATTCAATAATCAACAGTCCATCTTCGTACGTAAGCCAAAGATAACTTTTATCACCATATAAGCATGAGGATGATGACAATGATATAAGCATTAATCAAACTAAAATAAGGATAAATATTAAAGACTTTAAATTTGTCCAAATATTATTAATCACTTAATAAACTCATAATCTAATATTATTAATATTATAACAATATTTTAATCACTTCTTAACTTATAAACAATTTATTTCAATTGTTTACACTTTACCAAATAATGCATTTAATCATTCAAAGAATGCCATACTCATAAAATTTCATCACCAATGATCAAATCCCTTATCAAAAATCTGCATATACCTTATATAGGATTTCCAAGCCATAAAATCCTATTTTCCAATTTTGTTACATTACATAACATATTTAACTCATATACTCATAACTAGTCCATTTTCATGAAAAATACCAAATCAGTCCCAAAAATATTTCTTTTCTGGGATTTAGCAGAATATAGTCCCATAATGAACATATATTTTTCTCGAAATTTTTAAAATTAATTTACTATTTTTCAAAAATCAATTTCTAATTAATTCCTTAAGAAATTATCTACCTCAAGTTTAACTCCAGAAACTCCCAAATCTTGGCAGGATCTTACACATGTTAATGTGAGCTTCCAGTTTAAATTTCATGGTCATCAGAGTTATAGAACTCCGGTTATAGTATTTTCCGTCGAAAAAACCTAAATATTGAAATGGTCATAACTTGCTCATTTTAAGTCGGAATGAGCTCATTTTTGGACAGGAGATACTTTATACAATATATTTTCATGTCCTAAAAGGCCGGAATTTTTCTCACAAATTAAGTGGCCAAAAATTCCCTTTTAAAATTCTAGACAGTAGCTTTTTTGAAATTTGCAGCTTTTGACTCCTTTGCTAAAATCAGTCCACACGAAAATCTATAACACCTTTTCCAGTGATTCCACTTGGATAAGTTATAAGACTCATAGATCTAACTCTAGAACTTGACCACACTAAAAAAATTGAAATATAATAGGAGATATGGTCAATTAAATTTTATGTTCTATTTTCACCAAAATCTAATTTTTCAACCCTTTGTGATTTCTAAGAAACTTTCATGTTTTCACATATTAACCAACATAACTTATCATAACACTTACTAATACTACATATACCCATGTTTTTCATCAGTTCATTACTTTTATTATGACTTTCTTCATAATCCACATAAATAGATCATTTCCACAATTTAATAAGGAATGAATACGAAGGATCATTCACCATACATGTGGTAATCCACATAGACAGGTTATTCCAACAAAATATTAAAGAATAGAATAACAGAAGGATTCACCATGCATGTGATAGAGACCGCACAGACAGGTTATTCCCAACAGAATAATAAAGGCGGAACCAGGTCCGGCGTAAAATGCACAAACAGGATATTCCAACAAAATAATAAAGATTTTAACCCGTGTCCCATGTAGAAACGCATGTGAATAGGATATTTCAAATGTAATAATAAAGAATGAAATAATAGAAGAATTTCACCATGTATGCGGTACTTTGCATATACAGGTTATTCCAACATAATAATAAAGAATGGAATAACAGAAGAATTTCATCATATATGCGGTACTTTGCATATACAGGTTATTCCAACATAATAATAAAGAATGGAATAACAGAAGAATTTCACCAAGTATGGGGTAGCTCGCGTATACAGGTTATTCCAACAGAATAATAAAGAATGGAATAACAGAAGTTCTCTTCATGAATACGAAAGAAATAATACCCCTTACGAGTACAACAAATAATATTCCTTACCTTAGAATAAAGTTGGATACTGGAATAGAAATGTAGCAGACTTCTCTTCTTCTTTATCTCTATAATTTCTCTCTATAATAATTGTATTGCTCAATAGCTTTTGTGAATTGGTGAGAAATGAAGGAAGAATGAGCTTCTATTTATAGAAAAATATATTTTCGATAATTGCACATTTTGGGGCTCAAAATATTACAATACAATACCTCCAACTTTTCTTTCATTTTTAATTTAGTTCTGCATGTATTATCAAACTTGCACCACCTCCCCTAATAGTAAATAATGTGAATCAATAGTTCATTCATGTGAATCAATAGTTATAATCATGTGAAAATACGAAATACAGTATAGTAACTCCATCTATACCTCCCTTTTTTAACTTAGTCATGCAAGTATTATCAATCTTGCACCAACTCCCCTAATAGTAAGTGAATGTGACTCAATAGTACACACATGTGAACAAATAGTTATATAAGCATGTGACTTAGTAGCAATTAATTGCTCATTTATCCGATAAATTACCCGATTTATCAATATAACCCCCAGACATCAATTATCATCGGAATAGATGTCGATTTCCACTAACACTAATAATCCCAACACAATGGAACTATCAAATTCATCTTTAATTAACACGAACTTATTCATTATTAATATCATAACTCATAATATTTAACAACCAAGTCATTCCCAGGAAAAAGGGGGCTTTCCGATAAGGATTTCTCTTTATTGACGCACAATTAGGTGACAAACCCCTCCTTAACAGAACTTCTAGACATTGTAAATATTGCAATTTAATGATATGAATAATTTTGTCGTCTCAATTATTGATTTATTAATATAACATATTATACAGATGATACTGTGACAATAATCGAATCAATAATATGAGAGATATGATGCAGCAATTATTATAGCAATAATTGAGTATAACTGAGTGACTTCTCACGTAAGCATTAATAACCAATACCGTGTGCTACTATGCAACCAAACGTATTACTGTACTTTTACTACCGAGTAGTTCAGCAGTTTTAACGATAAAACTTCCACCGTTATTTTCATAAAAATAATTCTGTCGTTTTATTACTACGACAATACTTCCGTTGTGGGTTCACCAATGATTGTGCCGTCGTACAAATATTTACGACAAAAAGAATATTCTCCGACCAAATGAATATTATATAACCACTTGCTTACTTTGTAAAATTTATAAATACGACCCACAACTATAACATTATCTCAAATTCACACCATAATATTCAAAAAAATATTTCGAGAAAATTAAATCTTTATTCGTAAAATCTGGGATTTTACAATCTCCCCTCCTTATGAAATTTCGCCCTCAAAATTTACGTCACGTACTTATGACGCCGACATGTATGAGGACACTTCACGATTCTAACTCTTGAGGTATAACCTTTAAGCGTAGAATATATTCCAGGATTTTAACATTTACATCATCATACGTTAAATTATCCGCTATCTCGTCTGGTTCTAAATCAATAATGTGGTTCGGGTCGTCCACATATTTACGTAACATTGATACGTGAAAAACGTTATGAACACACGACATATTTGGTGGTAAAATGAGTCTATAGGCCATAGTTCCTACTCAATCAAGGATTTCAAATGGGCCAATAAAATTGAGGGTTGAGATTTTCTCTCTTCATCGATTCTTGCTTCTAGAATAACGCCCTCTTGAACCTTCTTCTTCACATTTATCAGCTCTGAGTATTTAGTTTGAGCGGCTTTAACTTTATCGATTAAAGTCGATTCTACTCGTATATTCGTTATCTTCACGTGGGTTCGTATATTCGCACTCGTAAACGCATACAATCTTCTACTCAACGCGTCAGCTACCACGTTTGTTTTTCCACGATGGTATTGAATGGTACGATCGTAATCTTCAACAGCTCGAGCCTACGTCTTTGGCGCACGTTACGTTCGTTTTGAGTGAAGAAAAATATTTGAGGATTTTAGAAATGGGTTTTGTACTGAGGTTAATAGAAAATTCGATTTCACGCTCTAAGTAGGCTAAGAAGTCTTCAAGAATACGTCAGGAAATTTATTAACAATAGAAATATCATTCAAAACTGTGACCCTCATCCCAAGACTTGGATAGTACGTCACATTGATACCTATCAACTTTCCATTGCCATTCATGACGTCGCCTACAGAAAGTCTAGCTTCGGTACATTCCACACAAGAAGTCACCAGATAAAGGCTCAGGGCTCTTTATTTATGGCTTGATATGACAATGATTGACTTTAGTGGTTTGGTTACTTGAATTCGCATAACAGGTTGGTTAGGAATATGAAAGATAACAACCTCACGAAAAGCATGATGAGTAGTTAACCAATCGATTTCTAAAATCACATCAAAGGCAAGTATTTTCAAAGAGATAAGATCGACAGGTAACGTGAAAGTGTCGATTTGAATTAAACAAGACTTATAAACAGTGGATGTAATGAAAGTTTCTCCCAACGGAGTTTCAAAGGATAAATCAAAGTCTAATTTCTCCGGAGTCAAATTTAAACATTGAACGCAAGCAAAAGAGATAAAATAATGGATAGAACCGGTATCTAATAAGGCATAGACTTTGCAAGAGTTTGTAATTAACTTACCCGTAATAACTTCATTCGGGTTTATCGACAAACGCTCTCACTTAAACAACCAGATTTATCTTTGCTATAGAGTACATTCCACCCTTAATTGCTTCATCACATTCCTGATCCATGATTTGAATCATTACTCTCCGATCCATATCGAATTGGGGTTGACCGCTCTGTACAGGGTAATTCCGAATTCGATGTTGGATTCTCCCAATTGTTGTCCAAAAAGCGAAATCCATTTCATCTATTTTGACTTTATTGGATCGGACATCATTTTCTACACTATCAACGCGTCGTGCGGCTGTTACCCACACATCATCTATTCTTCAACGTTCAGCTATTTCTGCTTTCATCAGAACTTTGATCATAGCGTTCTCAGATTCCAGCTCTAATATCTTATACTCTGCCAAAGAGTGCTTCTGTTCAAGCATCACACATCGGGTGACACAATTTTGAATTGTTGCATCTCTTTGCTCCACGATCGCCTGTCGTTCTTCAGCCTGCTCTTCTAACTCATGAATACGATTTTGTAATTCTAAATTTTAATCATAAAATTCTTCTAATAAATTTTCCTCAGGTTCCTCTTCTTCCTCACTCTCAGCTGCTACCTCTGCAACTAGCTCGGGTGCAACTATTAGTTCTTCACGCACCACGTAGATATCTCTAATTTCTTCTGAAATCACATTAACCTGGTTAGTGATTAAAGGTGTCTCAACGGTCTCATGTGCTTCATTGCTTATCTCAACATTTTCGGATGTCATTTGCAAATACTACCACAAAACAAGGGTTAATTAACATATCACATATTATCCCTATATTCTGACCGACCAATTAAATACCAAATAAACTTAGGTAGGTCATACTAGCGAAGGAATTCCCCGTCTCTCCCCTCCTAGTTCTTGTCTCACATCTCAGCCAAGGATCAAATCCCTAAGCTTTGATACCAACTATGACGCCCCCAAAATAGGTATACATCACCCATCTTGAGTCGCCAAATACATGGTATAAAAATACAAATACAACTTAATAATACAACAATCATGTAAAATACGACGAAACATAATCTAAGAGTTTTAATAAGAATATTGTCATCTAGACAATATACATACTCAATAGAGTCCTCATTACATTTATTGTCACACTATTTAACAAAATAGTGAGGACTACTAATGCTATCATCCGACCGCCACTCACTCAGTCCCCACTGCTTCAAATTTATATTCTCATTTCAAGAGAAAACGAGAAAGAAAAGGGTGAGCTCAACTAGCCTAGTAAGAAATATTATGACTAAAATAATGCAGAATAAATCATCATTAGTCTTCAACAATGTTAAACTGATAATATATAATAGACATCAAGTTTAACTGCAGCAGAACAAGCAATCCATTAAAATAGTTAAGTAGAGAATAAAATCTACTATCTTTTATGATTTAAAAAGTTTTCATCAATTTTTATCGCTGAGACTCAGCTTAATAAATAAATCACATCATCGAATCATCCCTCCACTACGGGCCAAGGATATTCATTAAATCATCAATGATCATGAATATACCGAAAAATCCCTGGTCATAATCATACCAAGTCTATCTCTGCACGTAAGCCAAAGATATACAACAAGAAAACCAATAATCAACAATTCATCTTTGCACGTCAGCTAAAGATATATAATTCAATAATCAACAGTCCATCTTCGCACGTAAGCCAAAGATATACAACAAGAAAACCAATAATCAATAATCCATCTTTGCACGTAGGCCAAAGATATACAATTCCATAATCAACAGTCCATCTTCGCACGTATGCCAAAGATAACTTTTATCACCATATAAACATGAGGATGATGACAATGATATAAGCATTAATCAAACTAAAACAAGGATAAATAGTAAAGACTTTAAATTTGTCCAAATATTATCAATCACTTAATAAACTCATAATCTAATATTATTAATATTATAACAATATTTTAATCACTTCTTAACTTATAAACAATTTATTTCAATTGTTTACACTTTACCAAATAATGCATTTAATCATTCAAAGAATGCCATACTCATAAGATTTCATCACCAATGATCAAATCCCTTATCAAAATCTGCATATACCTTATATAGGATTCACAAGCCATAAAATCCTATTTTTCAATTTTGTTACATTACATAACATATTTAACTCATATACTCATAACTAGTGCATTTTCATGAAAAATACCAAATCAGTCCCAAAAATATTTCTTTTCTGCGATTTAACAGAATATAGTCCCATAATGAACATATATTTTTCTCGGAATTTTTAAAATTAATTTACTATTTTTCAAAAATCAATTTCTAATTAATTCCTTAAGAAATTAGCTACCTCAAGTTTAACTCCAGAAACTCCCAATTCTTGGCAGGATCTTACACATGTTAATGTGAGCTTTCAATTTAAATTTCATGGTCATCGGAGTTATAGAACTCCGGTTATAGCATTTTCCGTCGAAAAAACCTAAATATTGAAATGGTCATAACTTGCTCATTTTAAGTCGGAATGAGCTCATTTTTGGACAGGAGATACTTTATACCATATATTTTTATGTCCCAAAAGGCTGGAATTTTTCTCACAAATTAAGTGGCCAAAAATGCCCTTTTAAAATTCTGGACAGTAGCTTTTTTGAAATTTGCAGCTTTTGACTCTTTTGCTAAAATCAGTCCACACGAAAATCTACAACACCTTTTCCAGTGATTCCACTTGGATAAGTTATAAGACTCATAGATCTAACTCTAGAACTTAACCACACTAAAAAATTTGAAATATAATAGCAGATATGGTCAATTAAATTTAATGTTCTATTTTCACCAAAATCTGATTTTTCAACCCTTTGTGATTTCTAAGAAACTTTCATGTTTTCACATATTAACCAACATAACTTATCATAACACTTACTAATACTACATATACCCATGGTTTTCATTAGTCCATTGCTTTTATTATGACTTTCTTCATAATCCACGTAAACAGATCATTTCCACAATTTAATAAGGAATGAATACGAAGGATCATTCACCATGCATGTAGTAATCCACATAGACAAGTTATTCCAACAGAATAATAAAGAATGGAATAACAGAAGGATTCACCATGCATGAGATAGAGACCGCATGCATGACGTTTATTCCCAATGTAATAATAAAGACGAAACCAGTCCCACGTAAAATGCACAAACCGGATATCCTAACAGAATAATAATAAAGACGGAACCAGTCCGATGTAAAACGATGTAGGCGGTGATATTCCAACGTAATAATAAAGATTTTAACCAGTCCCAAGCATAAAATGCATGAATAGGATATTCCAATGTAAAAATAAATAATGGAATAATAGAAGAATTTCACCATGTATGCGGTACTTTGCATATACGAAAGTTATTCCAACATAATAATAAAGAATGGAATAACGTAAGAATTTCACCATGTATGCGGTGCCGTAGATATACAAAGTTATTCCAACATAATAATAAAGAATGGAATAATGTAAGAATTTCACCAAGTATATGGTAGTTTCAGATATAAAGTTATTCCAATAGAATAATAAAGAATGGAATAACAGAAGTTCTCTTCATGAATACGAAAGAAATAATACCCCTTATAAGTACAACAAATAATATCCCTTACAATAGAATAAAGTTGGATACTGGAATAGAAATGTAGCAGACTTCTCTTCTTCTTTCTCTCTATAATTTCTCTCTATAATAATTGCTCTATAGCTTTTGTGAATTGGTGAGAAATGAAGGAAGAATGAGCTTCTATTTATAGAAAAATATATTTTCGATTGCACATTTTGGGGCTCAAAATATTACAATACAATACCTCCAACTTTTCTTTCATTTTTAATTTAGTCCTGCAAGTATTATCAAACTTGCACCACCTCCCCTAATAGTAAATAATGTGAATCAATAGTTCAATCATGTGAATCAATAGTTATAATCATGTGAAAATACGAAATACAGTATAGTACCTCCATCTATACCTCCTTTTTTAACTTAGTCATGCAAGTATTATCAATCTTACACCAACTCCCCTAATAGTAAGTGAATGTGACTCAATAGTACACACATGTGAACAAATAGTTATATAAGCATGTGAATTAGTAGCAATTAATTGATCATTTATCCGATAAATTACCCGATTTATCAATATAACCCCCAGACATCAATTATCATCGGAATAGATGTCGATTTCCACTAACACTAATAATCCCAACACAATGGAACTATCAAATTCATCTTTAATTAACACGAACTTATTCATCATTAATATCATAACTCATAATATTTAACAACCAGGTCGTTCCCGGGAAAGAGGGGGCTTTTCGATAAGGATTTCTCCTTATTGACGCATAATTAGGTGACCAAACCTCTCCTTGACAGAACTTCTAGACATTGTAAATATTGAAATTTAATGATATGAATAACTTTGCCGTCTCAATTATTGATTTAATAATATAACATATTATACAGATGATACTGTGATAATAATCGAATCAATAATATGAGAGATATGATGCAGTAATTACTATAGCAATAATTGAGTATAACTACGTGACTTCTCGCGTAAGCATCAATAACCAATCCGTGTGCTACTATACAACCACGCGTATTAGTGTACTTTTACTACCAAGTAGTTCAGCAGTTTTAACGATAAAACTTCCGTCGTTATTTTCATAAAAATAATTCTGTCATTTTATTACTACAACAATACTTCCGTTGTGGGTTCACCAATGATTGTGTCGTCGTACGGATATTCCCGACAAAAAGAATATTCCCCGACCAAACAAATATTATATAACCACTTGCTTAATTTGCAAAATTTATAAATACTACCCACAACTATAATATTATCTCAAATTCACACCATAATATTCAAAAAATATGTTGAGAAAATTAAATCTTTATTCGTAAAATCTGGGATTTTACATAAGTATATGCAACATGTAATTATTGCTCAGAGAGGAATATGTGCTTCCCTTTTCCATAAGCGCGTCCCAATAGACCAAATACATAAAGTTGACCATTTAGTTCAACATTTCCCCCATCATCATGTCTCGAGACTCGATTGGCCTTTGTCAAGACTTCTTCCGAAAAATAGTCAGAGACAAACATAGATATCTCATCGAAACTGTATGCCTCACATATCGACTCCTCGACATAAGCTCTATTCTTCACCTTCCTATTAAAGTTTCCCATCACCCTCTCGAAAAGGTACATCCATCTATATTGAACTAGACCCCCAACACGAGCTTCATAGGGAAGATGGATTTGTAAATGCTCCATAGAGTCAAAAAAACCAGGTGGGAATATTTTTTCCAGTTTACACGTGATCTCTATGATGTTCTTCTCAAGTAAAGACATGTCCTTCGCATTTAATGTTTTTGAAAATAAGTCTTGGAAGAAACGACTAAGATCCGTCAAAGCATCCCATATTGGTTTATCAAGCAGATCCCGAAATGTTATAGGCATGAGTCTCTCCATAAACACATGACAGTCACGACTCTTCATCCCTTTCAATTTCCCACCCGTAACACACCTTGCAATGTTTGAAGCATATCCATCTGGTATTTTTAGAGACTTAACCCATGTGCACACATCTTTAACTTACTTTTTGGATAATGTGTACCTTGCATGCGGTTTGGAAATCTTACCATTAGGAGATTCATAAAGTTTTAATCTAGGACGCTTAGAAATATCTTTCATGTCCAAACGTGCCTTATCATTATCTTTTGTCTTCCCCATAACATTCATCATGGTGTTCAACACATTTTCGAACACATTCTTCTCAATATGCATCACATTTAGATTATGACGAATCAAATTTGTAGACCAATAAGGCAGTTCTCAAAAGATGCTTCTCCGAACCCAGTTATGAGATTCGCCAAACCCATTGATTATGTTTGTCGCATCAATTTAACCAAATAGGATGACCGACAATCTCATCACATGGTCTCATATCTCCGTTCACGACAATCGCGGTGCATGCATATCATTGTCTACTTTCCCTTTCCTGAAGTGTTCTTTATTTCTTCGAAACGGGTGATCTACCGGTAAGAACCGACGATGGCAGTCAAACCAGCAAGGCTTTCGACCTTTTGATAGATTGAAAGACTTTGTATGCTCCATACAATACGGACAAGCCAACTTCCCATGTGTACTCCATCCAGCTAACATACCATAAGTTGGGAAGTCACTTATAGTCCACATAACCGCTGCCCAAAGGTTGAAATGTGTTTTCGTTGCAATATCCCAAGTATGTACTCCATCCTCCCACAATACCTTCAAATCGTCTATAAGAGGTCTCAAGTAAACATCTAAGTTCTTTCCAGGACTCTTAGGACCAGGAACCACGAGTGAAAGAAACAAGTATGGTTGTTTCATACACATCCAAGGAGGCAAGTTGTACGGAGTAATAATCACAAGCAAATATGAGTACGGAACAGCTAAGTGGCCAAACGGGCTGAAACCATCGGTGGACAATCCAAGCCTCACATTTCTAGGTTCCAATGCAAACCCAGGATGTGCTAAGTTGAAATCTTTCCAAGCCTGCCCATGTACGAGATGATTTAGTTCTCCATCTTTAGCTGGAGATTTCGCATGCCAACTCATATGTTCATCTATTTTTGAAGATATGTTCAATCTTTTAATCTGATGTGTTATTGGAAAATACCTTAGAATCTTAAAAGGTATAGTTAATTTTTTTGTAGTCACACCCTCTTTATTAGGCCTAAACCAATCATGACTGCAAAATATAAAACTTGTCATCTGTTCATTTTTCTTATAAAACAACATGCAATCGTTGGGACATGCATCGATATTTTGGTATCCAAGACCCAACTTCTTCACCATTTTCTTACAAAAGTAATAGTTATCAGGTAATTTCTCACCGTTAGGCAACATACTCTTAATGGCCTTCAAGAGCGACTCAAAACACTCATGACTCATATTGTGATCAGCCTTGAGGCTAAGTAATGTTGCCACTGTAGAAAATGTAGTGTGTTTGGTGCAACCATGCCACAATGGCTCACTACCCTCGTCTAATAATTTAAAGAAGTCTTTGGCATTAGAATTCATAGGTTTCTCTCTACCTTGTTTCCAATTAAAATCTGGTCCTGTAATATCATGAACCATTTCATTCATACGATGAGTAATACTGCCCGAATTGTGTACTTCTGTGATGCCACTATCTCTTCTCTGCCCATGTGCCAACCAACATTTTTCATAATTTTTCATGAACCCAGAAACAAGTAAATGATAGTTTACCACATCTCTGTCCATATAATTTACATTCTTACACTTCAAACATGGACATCGTATCTTGTTCTGACCATTCACACATTCCGGGTGATATACACATACTCCAAAAACACTTGGCAACTAGCTCTAAAATCAGTTGTAGCACTTATCTGGGCACTTGACTTTCGTTGTGCCATCCAACTACAGTCTGAATAAAGGTCCATGATACCACGATACCTACTACAGACAACACGAGCTTATTAATTTATAGCATGATTATAAGCATATGACTTGAGCATACTTGTAAGCATATAATTAACATTTAAGCATACTTGTAAGCATATGAGTTGAGCATACTTGTAACCATGTGACTTGAGCATACTTGTAAGCATATGATTAACATTTAAGCATACTTGTAAGCATATGACTTGAGCATACTTGTAAGCATATGATTAACATTTAAGCATACTTGTAAGCATATAACATACCATAATTGTAAGCATATGACTTGAGCGTACTTGTAAGCATATGATTAACATTTAAGCATACTTGTAAGCATATGACTTGAGTATACTAGCTAGTAAGTATATAACTTGAGCATACTAGTAAGCACATAAAGATCTCGTTAATATTAAAAGTGTTCTCAACTACCCGACCAACAAAAAAATTTCATCAGAGTCTCCCCTATAATATAAACTAGCCACATACACGACGGCATACATATATGGTCATTTCTAGGCACCCAAGACACAAACCAAGAGAAATATACAAATTTCCAATATAATAAAACCAAAGTAATAACGAATGAATGCAAATTAAAGCAGTAAAAAGTTCAGGAGTATACTACAAATTCAGAGTTCTAAAAACTCGCGCAAGCTTCTTTCTTTACTTTACACATATTCTTGTTGTTGAAGTGATGATTTTTCTGTAATATTCATTTAGTGATTTGACTTTATATTATTTCGTTTGAGTTGAGGTCACGCATCCTTGTCAAATGTGCTTTAGTACTGGCTTTGTTGTTTTCTACTTTTTATGATTTTTATTATTTTAATGATGTTGTATTGTTTTTGATCAATGATTAGCCAATTGGGATGAATTTGCACTGGAGGTGCAATGCTACGGCTATAAAGTGATAGTATATTTTGGTTGCATACTCCTTGCTTTTACAAGTCTTATAAGTATTCTTGGTCATTTATAATTTTTTAAATTCACTTGGATATCATTGATTCGTAATAGATTTTAATGTTAATTTTCCTTGTATAGTTTTTTTTTCATGGTTAAGATACTGTTATACAAACTAACTATTGAGGACATCTAAATTCGGGTAGCAAGTACTATAATTGTTTCATACAAAAAAAAAGTACGATACGATATTGAATGTTACGTGTATATATATATATATATATATATATATATATATTATTATCTTGTAAAAATCAGACCTAAACTGTACTCAATGATCACAAAATTCTTTGATTCTCTTTTTAACATTATCGAGTGACTTCAAAATCTATACGTGTATTATAAGCTTTAAATTTTCTACCAATTCTGCTATTTTATATGGGGTTGTGACGGTTGTCACTTTCCTGGATGCAAGAAAGTGGAGAAATGTCCCTTTATTTGCATGATATTTTCTTTATCCTTCTTAACTTTTCCCTTATCATTCCTTATTGTTCTCTCTTATCTGCCTTAGGGAAGTAAAGGATTTTTCTCAGAGATTAAATTCAGACTAGCCTGAGAGAATACAAGAGATATTATCTTTAGGCCAGGAAAAGAGACCAATTCCAGTATCTTTAATAGCAATGGATACTTCAGGATATATAAAAGTATGTATGCCTTATTTTTCTGTTGGCTTTATCTTTATGCAGTCTAAAGGCATTTTGTTAAGCTAGGAGTCCTTCTGAAACATTTTCATCTCTAAAATTTGCTTTTCCTTTTTGGTAATAGCAGAAGGTTCACATTGATGCTTTCAAATCCTTTATCCCTTATTTTCCTTGAGGTTCTGATTGAGATGTAGTAGCATATTTGGAGTTTTTAATTGTAATGCAATTGTGATTATCTTATAATTTGGTTGGAATAATATAAAGTTATAAATTTCAGCTAATCTGAACCACAATATAGGTTTGATGACTTAAAAGTTGGTTATTCCGTCATTTGGACTAGAACTGAATTTTACACAATTGGTTTCTTGAGTAATTACACACCAATTAAACACCACATTAAACTACATCAATTACAAACCACATTCAAGAATAAAAATTAGCTCTTTAAATCAAAAGCATTTCAACAGTATGTAATCATAAGCAATTACACACCACATTCAAGAATAAAAAATTAGGTCTTTAAATCAGAATCAATTACACACCACATTCAAGAATAAAAATTGTAAAGTTTGGAAAACCAATCAAATCGAACGGCTACTTGAAGAATTCAATAGTATTGGGAGAAAGAAAGAAAAAATGATGGATTACCAGTGCTTGGTGGCCGCGGCGTCTCTTCTCCTTCTTCTCTTCTCCCCCTTTCTCCCTCTTCTCTCTATTCTGAGGTCCCGCATTTTTTTTCTTCGCCTGCTATGTCGAGCGAATGACTAAACTGATTACATTAAATTTGATCAGCGACCGCCATCAGCGACCACCTGTGATCGCTAATTTTTAATGACATGGACTTATCAGCGACCGCATGCAGTCGCTGATTTTAAGTGGTGGCACAAAACCTTCGCGCTAACATTTACTGCCAAATTTTGGGAGGAAAATTTATGCTAGCGACCGCTCAACAACCGCATGCGGTACCTGAGATAATACAACGACTTGATTAAATCACAGTCGCAGATGTCGGTCGTTATTACTAATATCAGCGACCGCACGTGCGATCGCTGATAGTATTGGTCGATGTTAGGCCTTTTTTTATAGTGTTTATTTTATTTAATTATTACGATAAATTATTTTTTTGAATTAATTAGTGAGTTTTAATTATTTAACTTGAATTATTTATTTTATTTGATTTTTTTATTAATTTATTTGAATTAAGTTAGTATTTTGGTTTTGTTTGAAAATTAATTGTATAGTCAACATTTATTATACAATTTTTATACGGTCAAACCGTATATTATATCACATGAACGACATTGTTGGTATTCCGGGTAAAATTATGGTCGAATGGTCACTTTTTCTTACTTAAATGTACTTAGAGGCTGCTATTATTAGTTTTTATAGTTTATGGTCACTTATGTAAGTTGGGTAATACTTTGAGGGACAGAAGTGTATTTAACCCTATTATTATATATCACTTTCTATCATATTCATGGAATCATGGGATATAACTATAAGAATGGAATATTATTCCTTAAATAATTGACCCGATCAGTAAATGTTTATTTACATTATAAACGCACTACAAGAAAAAAGCTTAAGACCGACATAATTATTTTCGACGAAACTTATTCCGTCGATGGTAAGCTTATTTCGACTGAATAATCTGTTGAATATAATTATGTCATAAATAATTCAATTTCGACAGAATTTCATCAAAAATAGTACACCCCTGTTGGCGCCAACTGTCCTGCCAGCGCAAAACTAAATTCAACAGAACTATAGTGATTTCCGAGAGAATTTTTGTCGAGGTTAATATAATTCCGAGAGAATTAATTTTGACAGAATTTACATCAAAAATAACTTATAAAACCTAAATCATATCAGATCAGCCCCAGTCGCCGCCACTTTCTTTTTTTTTCTCTCATCTCTCCCATCTCTCCATCTCTTAAACTCCCACCTCTCAAACTCTCTCCCGTCTGGTCCTCCTCATCCTTTTTCTGACCAAAGCTCGTGGCGGCGCTGTGGTGGGTGTGCAATTTTTTTGGCGACTCATGTCCTCCTACTCCATTTTAAGGATTTAAGGTTAGCTTAAGCACAATTATTTAATTATTTAAGATTGGCTTTATTCTACCCTAATTTATGAACAGTCCACAACCCCATAATTATTGATAATTTATAGCCTAAATTTTCTCCTAATGTTACCTGTTTTGATTTTGTAATTTTTCCTCATATATATGATCGATTTTGTTAATTGATGAGGAGTACTTATGTAAGTATATGCAGTTTAGTTTGATTCTATGTAAATCAATGTAATTTACTTTAGTTTTGTAAATATTCCGGCGCCATATCATTGTTCTTTTTAGTTTATAAGTTATATCATTGTTATTTAATGTTATATGTTCGAAGAAAAGTATATACGTTGTATTATGGGTTGATTATGATATATGTTGTTGTTGGATGTAGTTATTCGTATATTATTGTATGTATTGTTGGGATAAAGTAGGTTACAGGTACAAAAATGAGGTTTAAAAACCTGAAAACTGTAAAAATAAAAAATATTAAAAAAACACGCTATTTCTGACGGAATAAGGTAAAATCGACAGAATATCTTTCGGAAATAAGGTATATAATTTATTTTTAAAAATCACTATTACCGAAGGAATATTCCTCATTTCTGACGAAAATTCCGTTGGACTTGAGCCTTAACCGAGCTACCAGAACGTTCCACATGTCCACGCTTAGTTTCGACAGAATAATTCCATCGGAACTAATCCATCGATTATCATTTAATTCCGACGAACTATCCGTCAAAAATATGTTCGTCGACCATATTTAACTTTGACAAAATTTTTGAAGGACTTAAGATTGACGGCTCTAATTCTGACCGAAATTCCTATGGAATATTCTATCATAAATAGTCTTACTCCGACGAAATAAACTCATTTCCGACGAAATATTTTGTCAGAATTAAGCATTTTTCTTGTAGTGTGCTTTAAATTTACTCATGCAATATCTTGATATTTTAGAAGATGGTTCTAGATAGTTGATCTTAGTCTTCCATTAGATTCGATCCTAATATTTTGTTGTAACATTCAATGATTATATAAAAGAATACTCTTAATTTATAAATCATAAAGAAAGTTATAATCACCGCTAGAAGATTAACTAAATAAGAGAATATTTTAGCTCACTATTTTTGAACAAAAGAAATGTACTATATTTTAGAGACGAAAATCCAATTTGCACCCTAATTTTTTTTGCCGAAAATCGATTTGCACCATAAACTAAACTTTAGATTAAATGCACCCTAAACTTTAACTTAGACAATTAAATTCACCCTTTGCTAGATTTTCTGTCCATTTAGTTGACTAAACTGCTAAAATGAGGGGCAAAATGGGTAAAACATTAGAATATTACCAATCTAACTTATTTAATGAATAGATGTAGCCATATATTTTAGAATTGGCAAATATATCCGAGTTAATAATATTAATACTAAATGATGAAAAGGTAATTATAAAATTTCCATCACCATCTTCTTCCCTTCTTTGATTCCTTAATTGAAAAGTTGTAAACCCTAATTTTGTTTTCCACCATCTTCCTCTTCCCTATTCCACCCATCTAACTTTCATCAACTACCACTTATTCATCAAACCATATTATCGCTATATATCATTTAATCATTATCACCTATAGACTTTCTGTCCTAATTGATTTGCTCACTTCCACCAATTGTCAAAATAATCTTAACTAAGGAAACCAGTTGTCGTCGTGGCCATAAAAGACGACAGCGAGGAGAGTCTCCGGTGATAACCGGCATGGCGGCGGGTTGATGGTCACAGTGAGCTTGCATGCGACGATAGATGCAGAGCATTGGTGGTGAGCGCTTGACGTCGATGAAAAAGAAAATAGTAACGCATTGCTTTGTGTTAGGAAACTTGGTCAATTATTGATTGAGACTTAATAACTATTCTGGTTTGGTTTCGTGTTTGTTGAATAAAACCTGGATTATAGGGTGAGATTAGTTGTTGATTTATTCTTCCTTAAACATAGCCACGATATAGATCATGTGAATCGTGGTTGCAGTTGTTATCATTCTTGTTTTGCAATGGCTGTATAAAAGCCTCTTTTGAGTTGATGAATAATATAAGGTTAAGAGCTACAAACTGAGTCTTCTATTTCCAATTTAAACAGTGGTATATATCAGAGCCACACAACGAGGCCTAATTTTTGAAGTAGTGAGCGAGTGAAATATTGAGAGAAAAGAGTGTTTGAGTGAAACACTGAGAGGAAAAAAAGAGGGACAGATGGTTGAAGGAAATAATTTCCTGAGCATTCCCAAATTTGATGGGGACTATGATCATTGGTTAATGTTGATGGAAAATCTGTTGCAGTCAAAAGAGTATTGGAGCCTGATCGAGAATGGTTACACAGAGCCTGACGTCGAAGAAGTTCTAACAACTGCACAATGGAAAACCTTGGATGACCATAAGCTAAAGGATTTGAGGGTGAAAAAACTACTTATTCCATTCGATTGACAAATCCATTCTCAAGACCATCATTCAGAAGACCATCATTCAGAAAGACACCTCCAAGAAGCTATGGGACTCCATGAAAATAAAATATCAGGGGAATGTTCGAGCTCAACAACAGATGCTCCGTAGGGAATTTGAAGTCTTGGAGATGAAAACTGGTGAGTCTTTGAATGATTACTTCTCCAAAGTGATGTTGGTAGCAAATGATATGAGGAACGCATGAGAATACATGCAAGATATGAAAATAATTGAGAAAATCTTACGCACACTTATAGAAAGGTTCAATTACATTGTATGATCTATAAACATTGATAGTCTTTCAGGGGATGAGTTACAGAGCTCGTTATTGGTCCATGAACAGAATTTTTAGAAGAGCAGTGTGAAAAAACAAGCTTTGAAAGTCACAGGAGGTGATAGGTCTGAAGCAAAGGAGGAAGATATTTTCGGTGGAAAAGGTAGAGGTCGTGGAAATTTCAGAGGAAGAGGAAGGGGTCGAGGAAGAGTTTTCAATAAAGCTACTGTGGAGTGCTAGAGATGTCACAAGTTGGGACATTTTCAGCACGAATGTCTTAGCTATGCCCATTATATATTCTGAGTATGCGGAGTTAGATGAAGAGAAGAGATGTTAATCATGTCTTACATTGAGACACAATTTGAAGAGAGAAGAGGTGTGGTTCTTGAACTTAGGATGTAGCAACCACATGAGTGGAGACAAGTAATGGTTCATTGAGCTCGATCAGTCCTTCAGGCACTCAGTAAAGCTTGGAAACGACTTAAAGATGGTTGTCATGGGGAAAGGAAATGTCAGAATACAAGTTGAAGGCAAAACTCAGGTGATCACTGAAGTATTTTACATTCCTGAGCTCAAGAATAATTTGCTTAGCATTGGACAGCTTCACGAGAAAAGCATGGCTATTTTGATTCAAAGTAATGTCTAAAAAATCTACCATCCAATGAAGGGCCTAATTATGCAAACAAATATGTCTACAAACCGAATGTTTATGTGTTGCTTGCCTCTATGCCTACTAATGCTCCAGGACCAACTTGTTTTCAAGCATCTTCAGATGATTCAACAACAAACCTATAACACCGGAGGTTTGGTCATCTTAACATGAAAGGGCTACGAACGTTGGCATATAGAAATATGGTCAGAGGCTTACCAATGCTAAAAGCTAGCTCCAAGTTATGTACTGATTGCATTGTGGGAAAGCAACATCGTGACCCCTTTCCAAAGAAAAGTTTGTGGAGAGCCTCTTAACAATTGCAACTTGTGCACTCGGACATCTGTGGTCCGATTACTCCTAAATCAAATAGCCACAAGAGGTACATAATTAAGTTCATTGATGATTGTAGTCGTAAGATGTGGACGTATTTCTTGCATGCTAAGTTGGAGGCATTCACTGTGTTTAAAAAATTCAAAAGCATGGTAAAAAAGGAGATAGGGAACTATATTTGTTGTTTGCGTACTGACCGAGGTGGGGAGTTCACCTCATCTGAGTTCAACAACTTTTTTAGTTCAAATAGGATCGGTAGACAACTCACTGCGTCTTCGTCTCCACAACAAAATGGAGTCACATCGAGAAGAAATCGAACCCTAATGAACATGGTATGGTGTATGCTGATTGCAAAGGAGGTTCCAAAAGAATACTGGGCGAAAGCAGTAAATTGGGCAGTGCATGTGCTCAATAGGTGTCCCACTTCAATAATACAAGATAAAACACCTGAGGAAGCATAGAAAGGAATCAAGCCTTCGGTGGAGTACTTCAACGTGTTTGGATGCATAGGGCATATTCACATACCCGATGTCACAAGAAAGAAGCTTGATGATAAAAACTTCAAATGTGTGTTCTTGGGGGTCAGTGAAGAATCAAAGCTTTTTGAATGTATGATCCGGAGTCCAAGAAGATTGTTATAAGTCGAGATGTGGTTTTTGAAGTGGAAGAAAAATAGAGCTGGGGAAAAACAAGTGAAAAAGCTTGTTGTGATGTTCTTGAGTAGGGAGATGAAGGAAACGAAAATGAAGATGAAGAGAATAGAGCTAGCTATTCAGACCCGCCTACACCAATTGATGTGACGAATCCAGTTCAAGGGAGAAGAAGAAGAGAACCGGTGTGGATGGGGGACTATGTGAGTGGTGAAGGCCTGTTCGAGGAAGAAGATGATGTGCCAAAACTAGCTATGGAGATGCAACAACTTTCCATGTTCGCTTCAAATGATCCAACAACGTTTGAAGAAACTGCTAAGAGTTCAACTTGGAGAGAAGATATGGACCGAGAAATTCAAGCTATAAAGAGGAATGGTATTTGGGAACTAACTGAGTTGCCAAGAGGAACAAAGAAGATAGGTGTTAAATGGGTTTTCAAGCCCAAGTTGAACGAGAAGGGAGAGGTGGATAAATACAAGGCCCGACTTGTAGCAAAGGGATACACACAACAATCTGGTATCAACTACATTGAGGTATTTGCTCCGGTAGCTCGTTGGGATACTATTCGACTAATACTTGCACTTGCAGCTAATCGAGGGTGGAAAGTATACCAACTCGATGTTAAAAGTGCATTTTTGAATGGTGAGATCAGTGAGAAGGTGTTTGTGGAACAACCAAGGGGTTATGAGGTGAAGGGTGGAGAGAGCAAAGTGTACAAGTTGAAGAAAACACTCTACAGGCTTAAACAAGACCCACGAGCCTGGTTCAGTAAGATTGAATCCTATTTCATCAAGGAGGGGTTTGAGAGATGCTTGACTGATCACACACTTTTCACAAAGAAGGACGAAAATGGAGGTATTTTTATAGTCAGCTTGTATGTCAATGACCTTATTTTCACAGGAAATAATGAGCAGATGTTTAGGAAGTTCAAGAGTTCAATGAAAGAAGAGTTTGACATGTCTAATCTTGATTGTATGAAGTACTTCCTTAGAGTGGAGGTGGTGCAAAGCTCAACTGGGATTTTCATATATAAGCCAAAAGAAATATGCCAATGAGGTACTGGAGATATTTGGAATGGAGCATTGTAATCCTGTGAAAAATCCTATTGTTCCTAGAAGTAAACTTGCAAAAGATGAAGGAGGCACAAAGATTGATTCCACAGTTTACAAGAAAATGGTGGGTAGTTTTATGTACATGACTATCACCAGACCGGATCTTATGTATGTAGTGAGCTTGATAGCTCGTTACATGGAGGCTCCTACTTTGTTGCATCAAGAAGCAGTGAAGAGAGTGTTTCGATATTTGAAGGGAACAACTAAACTGGGAATACTTTACAAGAAAGGAGGAAAAGAGAGTTTGTTTGCTTATCAGCAGCAAACAGTACGCCACATTAGTAGTTTGTAAAATGTTTGTAAAATAGTTTGTGTTCGTAGCATTACTCTTTACTTTATGTATCTATTGTCATCTTTTTTAGGACAAAAAAAGAAGACGAAATTGTATTTTAGACCATCCTTTTGAGGGTAAAAAGATTATATATATATATATATATATATATGATTTATTGTTTTATAATTTTAAATGAATCATATTAATTTTGAATTTAAAAATATCTTAATTACTTTTTTAAAATCAATAATGATCTTATATTTAGGAATGAAGAGAATATAAGATCAATATTGACTTTTTAATAATTAATTTGACGCATTCTCAAATTTTAAATTAATGTGATATCGATTCACTTGAGTTTTCATCAATATTTTTAAATAGTTTATAATGTTTATAGTTGTATTAGAAAAAGCTAAATGTATTTATATTAATTTTAAAATTAAAAATAATTAAACTAATTTTTAAAACGTTAAGCGAAAAAGGAATATACCCTAGAGGGTATCTAACTCGTATACTTCATAGGGTTAATACGTTTATTTTAGAGTTTTTTCTATAAATCCAACCATACGGATTAAAAGAATGTATAAAAATATTTGAACATATGAATTTTCATATGATTTGGTGATATCTATTATCGACTATATGGTAATGAAATTTCAATTAGTCGTAGTCGTCAGAAATATACTTATTTCACAATGTTATAATAACGGTACTACCCAACTTCAAATTAAACAAAAATTATATGTATTCATATTTTTACATGATCTTTCTATCTGTAAAGTTAAATTTTACTGAAAAAAAACTTGCGATAAACTTATTTTATAAAACTAAGGTATATAACATATATATCCTAGATAATATCCTCTGCAAGCCCAAAAATTAATAATAATATTATATTTTAGAATCCAGGAAGTATATATCTATAAAAAGAACAAGGCTAGCTTCAGATCAATACAAGGAGTTATACATGTTAATTTTGGTAAAGTTTACAAAATAAACATTCCCATCATTAATTCATCATAAACAAATTTGATTTCTACGAAACAACATAATTACAACCGTGTGTATAGGTGCTTTTACTTGACATAAATTAATATATATATATATATATATATATATATATATATATATATATATATATATATATAGAATCTAAGCAACTATCTCTTCCTTCTTACAAGTCCTGAAATTGACTTTAGCAATTTTTGTCTCATCAACTTGAATAATATCACAACATTCACCTCTATTCTCATCCTGCAAGGAAATAATAAAGCTGATAAATATACCCAAAGTAAAGGAACTCTCCGAGAAAAAGGAACCTGATTCTAGCCGAGTCAAAATGGACAATCCATTTGGGTAGTATATATAAAACAAATTACATGTTATATATATAATAGATAGTTGTAATTGTATGAAATTATAATAATGTTCATTTGAAATGTAACTAATCTTTTTTATATGGAAACTGATATTTTTACATGTTAAAATGATATTTTTACACGAGTCTCTCTCACATTGAGGTGGGATCCACTGACTATTATGTAGGAGAGATCATGTAGAAATATCAGTTCCGAACAACTTGTTTTATAAATTGTCAAAATAGACCGTTCAAAAATTCCACCAACCTTGCTAAGTTTTGAAGCCGACGAAAACACCTTAATCTTGGAGATATAATCAGCAGAATTATTACTCAATGGACAAGTTGAGGTGGCACGTGGCGCTGATCGAACATAGCTCGAAACAATCCTATTTTCTGTCACATTTTTCTCTACAGACTCCAAGTAAAAAACATGAGGAGCATCACAGGGATGTTTTGGAAGAAACGGCCTCGTATTAAACATATAATCCGGGGGCTTAGGTTTCAAACTCCAAGAAATAAATGTCTCAAGGGGTTTTTTGAGAATGCTTCTGGGGAGAATTAGTTCATAAATATGGGCCGAGTAGCCCCATGCTATTGAAAAAGACCATTGTTTTTGCTTGTGGTAGCAAATTGTTTGTTGTAATAGGCGAGATTGATCGAGGGTTGCGGCTTTCATCAAGTGGTTTAGGGCATCGCGGCGGCTTAACAAAGGGAAGATCGGAAGGACGATGTCGAGGTGGTGGAGGGTGACTAAGGGGGATTGTGGGTGGGCTGATAGGAACCCTGATATGTCATGCACTAGATCAAGCTGTAAACAAACAAATGTTTATGGATCATTTCTTAGCATAAGAATATTATTACTTGCTAAAACGGCAAAGACTATACTCGTAACCAGAAACCCGTATATGATGTTACATCCTCTATCTCATCTGTTGTCTCATCCTATATATTACGTTTCACATTAGTGAAAAAAAGAAAAAAGAAAAAAAAGTGTTTTGTATGTTTATGTCAAAAGATCAATTAATCAATTTAGTAATTAAATTTATAAATAATAAAATGTAAGCAAAATTTATAAACTACCTGATGAAATCCCTTTTCAGGAGTGAGAGAAATTCCAAGATCCGATATGCAATACTGTAAAATCTGATCACTAACATGTAGGTATGGATACCTATTAATACAATCATCCAAATTCTTCACCACAGCAGCAGCCAAAGGGTAGCTCAATGCAAACCCTCCTCCACCATAAGCCATTTCAAACGAAAAGTCAAAATTAGACTTTGTACATTCCGAAATTCCTCCGATATAAAAATACTTTGTTTGATCATATTTCCCTAAAACATCAACCAAATTATCCAAAAAAAATACTGTATCATCATCCCCCATCACATACCATCTAACTCCTTGATCTTCTTTAACTTCCTTAAACGTCTCCAAAACAGTGCGTACAATCCGAATCACAAAGGGTTTCACATGTTTTTTGTACACCTCAAATTTTGTGGCATTTTCGGACACGCGATAGGGAGGAGAAGATGAAGGCCAGGGAAGATGCTCTTCACTAGGGGCTTTATCGAAATAGACGAATCCCCGTGTAACGTTAGGTTTCCACCACGATTCGATGTACCATTTCCGATTTTTCCATGCATCGACAGAGGCTGAAATTCCAAAAACAATGTGGCTAATATTTGTTGGATAATTATTATTATTAGGTAAGGGTTTTGATAGGCGTTGCGAGGGGATAAAACACTCGGAAGGTTGACAATTTGGGTTATTAGAACGGTAAATGAAGAATGCATATAAGATTAACATTGAAATAATCAGTGCTTTGCATAGACTCAAGAGGAATTTATCTCGTAGTTTTTCTTTGAGCTTGTTGTTAATCAAAGGCGGCATTTCAAATGAGTGAAATTAATTAATAATTAACCATATTATGATCATGGTCTTAATTAGTTACAGTAGTAGTAGTGCCTTAATTGGTTCTTTCTGTTTCTCTCTTTTCAAACTAAAGTTTAGGATCACATAAGCTACAATTTAGATAGTAGTTTTTGACCCTTTGTGTGCGCATGTTTTGTGACTTTAATTTCTACATTTTTCACCTATATAACATTTTGTATTCCTTGTGAAGGCATAGTTCTGAAATTTTGTGGAACTTTAGCTTTTGAATTCTGAGATAAAAGTTACCAACATGAGTTTTTTTTTTATATAAAAATAAATAAATAAATAATAATTCCGTAAATTAAATTAAATGAACCTCTTAAGGTTTATTAATTCTGTTAGGATTGACTTATACTTCTGCGGGTTCGACGAATGACTACTACGACTATCCAGTTGGGGGTCTCGCTCCTGGAAAATGACGGTGCCAACAAATTTGGTGAACAACCTGCACGGGTTAAAAGGGCAACAGAGTGCAATTGGGCTTGAAGATTTATTAGTAGCCAGATCTTGAGTTTTACTAATATATTGGGCCTCATGTATTTGGGTTGATGTTATAACCGCTAGGTTTTTTCTAGTTATTATAAAAACATTGTTTGGTGTGTGAATTGTTGTAGAGTGTGTGAGACATCTAATGAATACATCAGACAAAAAGGACTAGCCAAATTGGTAAACCTGAATATATAACGTGTTCTTATTTTTCCGTATTTCATATTAATATTTGTATAATTATAATATTATTCATTCTTAAATTCTAACAAATTCTTACAATCAAGTTATTCTCGGGATGGAAAGACTTATATATGAAACATGTCAGTTTTGATATGATTTAGTGACGTTTGTCAACAATTTTATACTAAATAAAAAGGTTTAATAACCAAAACAATCATTGAGTCTTTTTAAGATATGGGAAAAATTAAATATACAAACTAATTTATTTATTTTCAACAAAAACATAAAAGTTTCTAATAATTGTTAAAAATGCCCACAATTAGATCAACTCATATGTATATGTGTAAACAGATACGGATAAATTCTTTTGATATTTTTATACTATCGACATAAAAACAAATTACATATTATATACAGCTTTTTGTTATGCCAACTATATATAAAAAATACTTATTATACACTTAATTGTTTGAAGTTTTTGAACTTTTTACGGTGTTACTAACTTTTGTTATTGGTAAAATCTAATTCAAACTTTAATTCAAAGGTGATTGTAAGGTTATCCAAAATAATGTAATTGATCCAGTAGATCTAGAGCCGAAGGAACGGAGCCTTAAAGGTATAATCATAGTTTGATTGTCGCTATAAATAATTTAACGGGAGTAGTTTTGTATTTTCGAACGAATTAAGATTACTTATATAAGGAGGGAATCTTGCAATTATAGTGTGTCCAAATTTTTTAAGAGAGAGTGAAATTATTAGCCGTCCCCTGCGAACTAGTCCAATCATTGTGGGTAAACCACATAAATTTTTTGTCTATTATTTTTTCCTTCCAATTTCTCTTTGCTATTATATTTTATGCATTGTTATTCTCTAACGACTCCTTGTATTGATCTAAACACTTGTTTTTTAATAGACTTATAATCATGCGTTTTAAAATATAAAATTAATAATAATTAAAAATTTAATATATTTTTTAATTTAAAATTAATATAATATAAATAGATTAAACTTTTTGCTAATACAATTATAAATATAAATTATCTTAAAAGATACTCTCTTTGTCGGTAAAAAGATGACATAAGTATATTTTTCACAAGAAATTAAAAAAAGCAAGATGGAGCAAAGAGAGCAATTTTTTTTTATATTTATCTTTAATGATCCCACAATATTATATATGTGTCTTTTTATTCTTTTATACTAACGTACCCAACTAAATGACATACTTATCTCTTATTTTTTATACATTAAACTATTCTTTTGAGGATAAAAAAAAAATTGTACTTTAAGCAATCCTTAGAGACGGAGGGACTATTGCTCAAAACTTAAGTGAATTACATTAATTTTAAATTTAAAAATATTTTAAATTAATTTTTAAAAAGTAAATATTGATCTTATACTCTTTCTCTCTCCATGACTCCATTCCTAAATATTTAAATTTAAATTAATGTGATTTATTTAATATTTTAAAATAATAAATTTTAGAATTAGTAGTAGGCTTGTATTGTTAAAATAGTTTATAATATTTGTTGTTTAATCGATTAAAATTGAATGAATTATTATCAATTTTAAATTTAAAAGTGTCTTTATCAAATTTTATAAAGATTGGTATATATTGGACATGACATATTTGTATACATAACTTAATTTTTAAAATACCAAAAGAGCTTAAAAGAAATCAGGCTACTATAGTTATGTATAATGTTCTTGTCCAGGTGATTATTACCAGGAAAACACTAATCTAATAGCAAAATATTTTTGGTACCAACGTTCTAAAATATGATACACATTAATTTATTTTAAAACATGTAGTGAAACGATTTTTTTTAATTAAACTTCAAATATTTGTCAATTATTACAACTTTATTTAAGATTTATAAATTAGGAACGTCTTGATCTTATATAGTCAGAACCATACAACTAATAATTAAGAGCAAATTTAATAGAAGGTTAAAATTAATAAATTGATAATTAACCATATTATTATGGTCTTAATTAGTTACACTAGTGCCTTAATTAATTGCTTCTTTCTCTTGCTCTCTCTCTTCTTCGGTCTTCCATCCTATAATTTAGGATCACATAAGCTACAAACCCTTTGTATGCGCATGTTTTGGGACATTGTACATTTTTCACCTATATAACATTTTGTAGTCCCTTTTTTTCTTGAAAACTTTATTTTTAAGAAATATAATATAATTTTATAATTAAATATATTATTACTATTATATTACGACATTAAGAATCAATTAAACCTCCCTAAAAAAAAGAAGAAAAATCCAAACTGTAAAGTATTACACGGGATGAAAAAATTAATGAAACATGCGTGTCAGATATGATATGATTTAGTGACGTGTGGAAACAATTTATAGTAAATAAAAAAGCTTGATGGCCAAAACAGTCATTGAATCTTGTTAAGATATAAAAAAAACATACAAATTAATTTATATATTTTTTAAAAAAATATAAAAGTTTCTAACAATTGTTAAAAATGCCCATAATTTGACCAAATCATATGTATACTGTTAATGACAAAATCTGTAATCTCACCGAATCAACAAAACAACGAGATTAAACCTGCACATTGAACAAACAAACACATTGAGAAACTTGACAGTTGGAGTCGCTGAGGGATCACTGCGGTGTGAAAATAAGGGGGTATTTGATAAAAATTGAATGAATCTGAATCTGAATCTGAATGAGCTGAATCTGAATCTGAATGAAAAAAGTTGTTTGATAATTGATATGTCAGAAACATCTGAATGATAAAACTTTATTATTTTATCCCTCTGAAAAAAGTCAAAATTGTTGTAAATTTATTTAATATTACTTAATATAATAGTTAATTTTTTTTTTAATTTTTTAATTTTTTTAATTTTTTTTATTTCATTCAGCTGCTTATTCAGTCATTCAGCTAAAAAAGTCTGACTTATCCATTCAGCTTGTCCATCTTACCGATTCAGCCATTCGGACCAAAACAAACGCATTGACGGATTCATCTATTCAGTTCTAAACAAATATCCCCTAAGTACATGTCAGAAACAACAACAATAAAAATATGTAATTGCTTTAGTGAATAAGAGTAATAAAGTTTGTGTGTACATTGAACTAGAATCATGACTATATTAATAATTTTATCACCACACTGCCACAATTTACTATATATGCTCGTCCCCTAATAAGAATATGAGTCCTATGTTTATAACTGAAACAAAGTTGTCACAATCCTATTATGTCAGTTTCAAAGTCTTAATTATCCTTTAAGACTTAAACATTTGGTCTTATTTAATACAAGGCATTACTAAAAGAGATGACCAGATAACAACAACATCCAACCAACAAAACAAGCCACTAAAGTATTTTTTTTATTTGCTTAATATTATCTTATAAAATAAACACATGAATAAATATACAGAATGAAGGTAGACCCTTGAGATTACTTAACTGGAGCCATATTACTTACTAATCAAAATCAAATCTTTTTCATCCTTACATCCAGTGTGTCAACTTCACCTATCAAATGGCTTAACCTAAGTCAACTCTTTGTACTCCAGTCAATAATATTAGAAAGTAAAACAATTAAAGTAGGTTCAAAGAGTTGGCCGTAAGTGTTGTCATAAAGAGAGCTGGTGACAAGGGAAAGTACCCTCAAAATGTTGATGAAGCAAGAAGTTTGATTCGCTTTTATGTATGTACATGAATTTTTGTTTCATTAAATAATGATTAGCTGTTGGTCGATTTCACAGTTAATCATTAAAATAAAAAGGATTAATTTCGACGGAATAGAATCCTTCGATATTATGTTATTCTCGACGGGATATTCGGTCGGTATTAATCCCGTCGAAAGTAATCTATCAGCGACGAAATTATTTCGAAAATAAATACCCCTTATGGCACCAAAGCTTCCCGCTTGCGCCAAAGATAAACTCGACGGAATATATGTATGGTCAACGGAATATTACGTTAGAAATAACTTATAATTAACAGACTTAAGGCTGACGGAATTCCGTCGAAAATAAATAAACCTTATTTCATTTACCAGCCGCCCCAGATGACATTTCTTTTATAATTCATTCTCTCTCTCTCTCTCTCTCTATCGTTGGTCTCTCTCTACACCATTGTCGTTGCTCTCTGTCCTCTCCATCCAACTCGCTCAAGCTTCCGGCAGGTCACTCCACCTCCTCAATTCCGTTCGATCATGGCTGGTGTTCTCTTCTACCATTCAGTCAAGTTAGTTTGTGTAGTACAAGTTCTTTCTCTGCCTTTTTTTTTTCTTCCTGAAATGCATAAATTATCCCTACTTTGTATTGTGATTTTATATGTTAATTTTGGGTACCATGATTTTGTGCAACTAATTTTTGCAATTTGTATCATTATACTCAGCCCTACTTTGTATTGTGATTTTATAAATTATCCCTACATGAATTTTTGTTTCATTAAATAATGATTAGCTATTGGTCAATTTCACAATTAATATATGTGTGCAAGTATACACGGTCAACAAGTAATAAAGTGTAAGTAGAGTATTGTTCTCACGAGGAATTATTTAATAAAAATTATCAAATACCAACTCGTAACCAAATTAATTTTATTTAAACAAATGATTTAGGATTGTGAATTAAAATAATTAATAAAACTACTATTAAATATCACTAGATTAAAATTAGGTTATGGAGAATTAAGATCACAACTTCACTTATTACTCACTTATATCAATACACTTCTTATTAATTATGCTCACTCTTCTGGACTGTTAATCAAGAACTTATTAGTATTTATGATCACTTTCCAATGTATCACAAACATATTAATCCAAATACACAATTGATAAAATTGAACCAAACACCCTAATTAACTAATTCAATATTCCTATGTGAATTATAATTAAAAAAGATTTAAAGCACATGTTCTCTATCAGATTACATGCGGCGTAAAGTATATCCTTATCCTAAATACAAATCATGAATTTCATCACCATGTAGAAAAAACAATCACATGCTATTATGATCATATCTAAATCTATACTTTATCTCCCGAATTCATATAGATTATCACAATAATTGTTAGCTAAAAAATTAAACAATTATGCACAATCATAACAGACAATCCATATAATAGATCTCAATAATTAATAAAGAAGCATACTAAAACAAGCTACACATGCAATAAGATCCGTTGCAATCTTAAACAAGAGATTTAGTTCATTGTTATTGAATTAAAATTAAGAATCCATAACTAAATAAACATTAGAAAAACAAAAATAGAAGTAGAGTAGAGAATAAAATCTATATATTGTTTGCAAATTTGGTGCTCCCCTCTTGCTCCTGGTTTTGATCTTCAATGATATCCAAGTTGCTTTAATCTCCAACAATCCAATGTAAACTAGGAATATGTTCAAATATAATCTAATCTGATCTCCCTTGTATGTATCAAAATTCTCCTCCCTTTTATAGATAAATATTCTCCCAAGTCAGCCCTTCAGTAGTATCCTAATTGGAATAGAAATTTACTTTCCTTATCTTTTCTTTCATTCCTTTGCACAAAATTAAATCAACGATTCATCACGCCCAAAGGCTCGATTTGGATTTGTCTCATGATATAGCGCCCAAATACCGTCCCCTGCTACGCAAATTCCATTTTTGCCCTTAATGAAGCTGAATTCCCTATTTTGCCCTCCTGTTGCCTTAACCTACAAAATAAAAATAAAAATAAACAAATAAAAATGTCCCAAAATACTTAAAAACAAACAATATATTAATTCTAAAAATACTTAATTCACGGGTATATTATCCACTCATCAAATACCTCCAAACTTAGACAATTGCTTGTCCTCAAGCAATGCAAACAACTAAAACAATATGAATGCAAAAACTCACTACATGAAATACAAACTCAAGCATGAATCACAATGATAACCTTAGACAGCCTTAAAGATCCTTAAACACAACTCGAATGAATATTCAAAATCAAATATCAGTTAACTTGAAAGATCATTAACTCAATTTATCTCCAACCCACAATGTGTATGTGAGTGTATCAACATGTCAATCTCACCACAAATCAATCAAACTTGAAATTTCATGAAGTCCAAAGACAAATATTTTCAGATATAAGAAATTTATTACCCCCTATTTCAAAAATATTTTATTATACACTTTTTTTCTTAACTCGACCAGTGCAATGTCTAGTTTTCTTAGGCTTTTCAATGCTACCCATGTAACGAACTTTCGACCAACACTCCCAAACCAGACGACTTTAGGGTACTAGGTGTTAAGACACCCCTACAGATCTAATAACCCGAATAGCAAAAGCCACAAAACTAAAAGTAGCCAAGTGTTTATTTATATTTATTTATTCTGACTTGTGCAATGTTATTTTTTATTAGGCTATTCAAAGTTACCCATATAACGAACTTTCGACCAACGACTCCCAAACCAGACGATTTTAGGGCGCTGAGTGTAGAGACACTCCTAAGGGATTACTTATCCAAATAATAGAGGCCACAAAGACAACTAGTCAAAATTTATTCCATTTTTTTCAGTTTTTTTTCTGAATTTTTTTTATTTGTTTTTTGTATAGATAGTTTTCAAAACACGAGGTAACTAAATCATAGAGGGGATGTTTATATCTGTCCTAAGCCACAATCCTTTCAATTCAACTAATTCACGACTCAATTAACATACTGACCTTGTGCAATTAATTCAGGGTTTTTTTCAATAAATCAAATCAATAATACCCACAAGATCAACTAAGTCTTCATTATACCATTCATTCAAGTTGTAACTTAATTCACAAATTTTTATCATTGGCCAACACAAGGTTGCATGCTTCATCATGCACGCTTAAGTTATCCTAAATGCGAGCCTAAATGCAATGTATGAAACAAACTCATGCAACTAAAAATAAACAATACTAAATGTAATCTAGATACAAACACAACAATTTTTTTAAAAAAATAATCAATATTCTATTATGCAAACTATGATGCACGTGTAAACAACAAATACCCCCAAACTTGAATAGAGCAATGTCCTCATGCAAAAAATAAAGAACTAAAAAATTGAGGACTTCCCTGATTTGGTCAATCGTTGTGATTGACCTCCTCATCTCTCTCATCTTCTTGTTCGGAAGGTTGACAGCCGACAATGTGGGTAGGGCGCCACAGGAAACTGGCTATAGTCCATGGCAAGGTTCATCTCGACAATCATATCGACGATGCATACTCCCTCAAACTTGAATTTTAATGCACTCTGCAAGTCAAGTATACTAAAATGGGACCATAAATGTGCTCATGTGCATGGCTATAAGGTTTCTTGGGCAAACTAACATCCAATTGTAAAGATTTCACAAATAATTTTCTCATAGTCAATTTATCAAATACCTTGTAAGCGTTAAATAAAATCATAATGATTTGCCTCTAATGTTAGTGAGCTAATCCCAAATAGACATCAATACACTCCCAGTCAGTTAAATATCACATACAAAGTATAAAGCATGAAAAATCAAATCACAATACTTTGCATACATAGCCCACAATTATATACCTTGGTTTGGAGTAGATTAAACAAATTTTTTTATGTTCAAGTCCTTGCTAGATTTGGAACTTAACGGGTGTGGGGAATAATTAGGTCTTGAAAAATTAGGAGAAGAAAAAGAGAGAAGAAGTTTAGAGAAGTTGGAGTTTGAGTAGAAAAAGGAGAAAAATTACCTTCCCCGAACAATTTTTTTATACCTGTTACCCAGCGCCGGGCACTGGGATTTTTGCTTGCAAGGAGCGCCGAGGCGCTGTATGGACGCGAGCTCTCTGATGACCAGCGTCGGGGCGCTAGTTTTCCTTGTTTTCCCAGCACCGGGGCGCTATGGTTGGCTTTTGCTCAACAAATTTCCTTATCGTTTCATGCAATTTTCTCCTTTCTCCCCTTTTCTCCTGTGCTATCCTTCAATTGGACCTACAAAGATTAAGTTGAAGCTTAAGATATCAATGAAAAATAAAGATGACTATATACTAATCTATTAATTAAAATTAAAAATGAAATTAACTAAATTAAACTAAAATTTTGGGCTGCCTCCCAATAGAGCTTAGTTTATAGTCGTCAGCCCGAATTTCTTGAATTTTTACTACCCAATTCCCCTTCTGAAATTGAAGAACCCTCAATTCATTAATAAAACTATGATATTTGAGACCTTCCCAACTAAAAGGGCCAGTGCTTTAAATTCACATGTCTTGTTCTTGTTAGATAGATTCTTCTTTAAGATATGCAAAGAGATAGGCTTTTGCCCAATTGTGTCTGTGAACAAATTGTAGAATTGACACTTTTCAAACACATCTGGCTCTTCTTTTATCTTTCCCTTCTCATCCCACCATGGCTCTAAAATTAATCTAGCTCTCATGTAAAATGGAGTGTTACAGACGACATGGCTACCAATTGGGCACGAGATTGCAAATCTACCCGGATCATTGAATTTTGGTGGAGAAGGCACATGAGGCACTTTCAAAATCGGCTTATCTTCATTGAAACTCAAAGTTAGATCTTCGTCGACCTCTTTTTCTAAAAGTAGTATGCATACAAGCCAATCATGTATGATGATAAAGCATATACTTTGTAATCAATCTTATTTATTTATTAATAAAAAATTTATTTATTAAAGGCATTTATTATCTACATGGTGTTATTTTAATAATATGTGATAAACCCTTAGTTTTAAGCAATACTTTTAGAATCATGATGAAATCATGCTAATGAGATCTAAATTCTGAGATAGCTTAAAACTAAAATGTTCTCAATTAATGGATTACTAAAAAGGGAATTAGTAAATCTGGATAGATTGATACATACGTTGCTTGCTCATTCGATGAGAATGATTGATCTCAGGATCATCTGTATGGAGACACTAAAACAAGTATGTAGGTGCTTATTAGAGAATAAGTTCACTGAACGTGACTCGCTAAGGAATACCTAATGGAGTTTTACTTGCATATCAATAGGAATTCCTGTAGTGATAGTAGTACAAATGATCCTTAGACTCGAGATCATCATAGTATCTTATATATAATGAATTACACTTTGACTTATTCCTTAAGACCCTTAGGGTATATCAAAGGGTATGCTTGGCTGTAATAAGTTGTATATGAAGATAATGAACGATCAATATAGAATCTACCACTTCTAGTAAAAGAAGAGAAATGTCCTATGTGATTCGATAAATGACAACTCAGGAATCCCTAGCCTAGGTGAAATGAAATTAGAAAGTTGTTTCTAATTTGCATTTATTCAGAGTTGTGCATTTGGGAATCGAAATACATACAATTAAATAATATAAGACTTGATAGTAATTCCATGTTTTATATTTAAATGGGACATTGTATGGTGGAAGGATTGAATTGTACGGTAACTATTTACTCAAAAGTTCTTTTATGATTAATGTTGAAATCTATATTATCTTGAAAGTCGTTGATCGCTAGAGAGGCTTATCCCTATTGTAGAATAAATAATATTTATTTAAATTAATTAATAGTTTAATTTATTTATTTAAATAAGATTAGAATTGTTCTAATTGATTTATTCACAACCGGTTTAATATGGAGAACCTAAAGGGTCACACCATAAAAGGAAGAATAATTATTTAAGAAGTTAATGACATAATTGTAATAATATGTTCAGTATATTTAATTTAATCTATGGTGATAGAATAAATTAAATATCTTAATATTTATTATTTAATATTTTAGAAATATTAAATATAAATTAATAAGAGGAGTCTTATTAATATTATTATAATTATTATTATTATTTTAATTTCTAAACGAGTTTAGGAATTAATTTAATATAAGTACTATCATTTATTCTTAATAGGATTAGGAGGCAAAATTAGTTAAAAGGAGTTTAATTAATTATCCCTAATAAGATTAGGGAGCCCAATTAATTAAAAGAGTTTAATTAAATAAATAATACCTTATTATATAAAATAGGGTTACCTGATATCTTTGTAAGAGGGGTCTTATATCAGATATCAGATATACGTGATTCCAATAGTTGGAGAGTACGCCCCCTTTTTCTATAGAGATAGGAAAAACTAGGATTTGAACCAATACACCATTCTTCTTGAAAATTCTTCTTCCTTGGTGGATCACCTCCAGAGGCCATACACTTGGGTAGCTAACATTGATCAAAGGAAGAAATCTACCCGGAGATTCAAGGAGATCGCGGAGAAGTAGGAGTTGAACTTGTACCTGTGGAAGCTTGTATCTACAAGGGTATGATTGCATAACTTCTTGTTTTTCATTTTAATTAATAATATGCATAAAGGATGATCCGGGTAATTGGTTTGTGAAAAAATTTAAAATCTGATTTTACTTTGCTTTCGCTAATTTTGCATTTTGATTTCGTCTATGATCTTCACAAAAACTTACACTTTTCTGGTCCCCAATTGTCTCCTCTGTTTTAATATCTATATCATTTGGCACATCCGGTTGCAGATTTGGTTCGGGCTCTCCATCAATCTCAGAATCCATGTCATAAGTCCAAGTGTATTGAGGACAAATATTCGAGGCATTAAGTAGTTGTTCCATCTGGTTCGCAAAATTTTGACTCAATATCTCCTAATTAATCCTCTTTTCCTCACTTGAAGCTATGAACTTGGACAAAATTTCCTCCAAATTTGAATGTTCTTCATGTTGTAGTGGAGGTGAACACAAGAATTCCGATGGGTATGTTAGACTTGTAGCATAAAATTGATCTTGATGAGTATGGCTGCATGAAAAATTTGGGTGATACCCCCAATCTTGATGATAGTTATTGGGCTAGACATAATTTTTGGGGTAATCACCGCTATACTGTACCGGCTCGAAACCAATGGCACAATGACGACTCGGATGATTTCCATCACAATAATCACAAGTAACCGCCACACTTTGACTACGTTGTGCTGCAAAAGCGTCCAACTTCCTCGAAAGTGTCTCAATCTGTGTTGACAATGCAGAAAGTGTATTGAGTCCATCAATCTTCGCTTCTCTTGGCTGAGTCATTCTCCTAGATGGTCATTGATAGTTAAATTATGTCACGGTTCTTAATTGAAAAAAAGAAAAAATAGGAAGAGAATTAAAAAAATAAATAAATAACGTTTAATTAAAACTAATTTGATAAGAATTAATATTGGCAAAAATTATTAAACTAAGTCCCCGATAACGGTGCCAAAAAACTTGTTGGTCGATTTCACAATCAATATATGCGTGCAAGTATACATGGTCAACAAGTAATAAAGTGTAAGTAGAGTATCATTCCCACGATGAATTATTTAATAAAAATTATCAAATACTAACTCATAACCAAATTAATTTTATTTAAACAAATGATTGAGGATTGTGAATTAAAATAATTAATAAAACTACTATTAAATATCACTAGATTAAAATTAGGTTATGGAAAATTAAGATCACAACTTCAATTATTGCTCACTTATATCAATACACTTCTTATTAATTATGCTCGCTATTCTAGAATGTTAATGAGGAACTTATTAGTATTTATAATCACTTTCCAATGTATCACAAACATATTAATCCAAATCCATAATGATAAAATTGAATCAAACACCCTAATTAGCTAATTCAATATTTCTATGTGAATTACAATTAAAAAGGATTTAAAGCACATGTTCCTTATTAGATTATATGTGGCGTAAAGTATATTGTGACGCCCCCAAAATAGGAATACATCACCTATTCTGAGTCGCCAAATACATGGTACAGAATAAAAATACAATCTTAATTATACAACAAGAGAGCTGTGAGTTTAAATACAAATATTGTCTTCTAGACAATATCCACTCTCAGAATAAGTCCTCATTATATTTATTGTCACACTATTTAATAGAATAGTGAGGACTACTAGCTAATACTATCATCCGGACCATCACTCCGCTCCCCGACTCGTCTCAAAATTACGCTCTCATTTCAAGAGAACAAAGGAAAGAAAGGGTGAGCTCAACTAGCCCAAAGAAGAAATATTATGACTAAGATAATGTAGAATAAATTATCATTAATCTTCAACAATGTTAAACTGATAATATACAATAGACATCAAGTTTAACTGCAGCGGAATAAGCAATCCATTAAAAGAGTCAAGTAGAGAATAAAATCTACTATCTTTTATGATTTAAAAATATTTTCATCACTTTTATCATTTGAGACTCGACATTAAATAATCCACATCATCCCCAAGACTACGGCCAAGGATATTCATCAGGGTCACGACCACAAATTATCCATGCACTATGAGCCAAAGATATTCGTGTATTCATCAATGGTCATGATCATGCCAATAATTGTCCATCAATGCACTACGGGCCAATGAGAGGACTTTTATCACATCATTTGTAACATTACGGTCCATGATTACAATCGAATAATCCACGATCATAATCATACCAAGTCCATCTATGCACTACAGAATACGATGACTTTCAAAAAAATATAAACATGAGGATGATGACAATGATATAAGAATTCAATAAAACAAGTTCACGAATTAATTTATTCAGGAACTAATAACGTCCAAATTGTCAACATGATACTTCTTTGTAGAGTAAAATTCAAGAATGCTCAGAAGAATATTTCCATGAAAAATACTGGATGAAGCGCAAATATCAAGGATATTCCACTAATTTGATGAAGTATAGAAGTCAAAATTTTAACCAACTGAGTATAATAATGAATGGAATAACAAAAGAAATTACCATGCATGCGGTACTTCACATAGACAGGTTATTCCAACAGAATAATAATAACGGAACCAGGTCAGGTGAAATTCACACCGACAGGATGTTCCAACAGAATAATAAGTGCAGAATAATAAATAATAGAACCGGTCCGGCGTAAAACACACAGACAACCGATAGAATAATAAAGACGGAATAATAAATAATGGAACCAGGTCCGGTGTAAAGTAAAACACACAGACAGGATATTCCAACAGTATAATAAAAACAAAATAATAGAAAAATGTCACCAAGTATAAGGTAGTCCGCGTTTACAGGTTATTCCAACAGAACAATAAAGAAATGGAATAACAGAAGTTCTCTTCTTGAATACAAAAGAAATAACACCCCTTACCGTAAAAGAACTGGATATAAGAGTAGTGAAGTAACAAAAAAAACTCTTCTTCTTTCTCTCTATAATTTCTCTCTCTAGAGTTTCAATGAATTCGTAAGAAATAATGAAGGAATGAGCTTCTATTTATAGGAGAATGGAAGGGTACTGTGTAAGGAAAAATTATTTATGCAATCAATGTACAACGGATGAAATTATTTTTTAATCAACAATCAAACCAACAAAAATTAAAATATAATATATATATATAACACATGTTTTCAAATTATTTATCAATATTATATATACACCACTTAATTTTTCTCCCCCATAACCAACATCAATCCCCCACCCACCCACCCACCCAAAAATCAATTTCACTACACTCTTACACATCACTATCACACTACCACTTTTCTACTATTTTCCACTCACACACCCATCACACACCTATCACTTTCACATATCATTTTCCCCCACCATACACTCAATACATACATATACTTCCATACGTATACTCTTCCATTTCCAAAATCATTTTTCCAACACAAATGGGCCCCACATGTGGGCCCCACCTTTATAAAAATTTTCTACCGAATATTTTGAAAAATGGATAAATAGGGGTCCATAAAATAAGCAAATCTTTATAAAAATCACCTTAATAATTTTAACAACATTTATCACCTTTATTATAATTCACAATATTAATCGACCAGGTCGTTCCTAGGAAAGAGGGGGCTTTTCAATAAGGATTTCTCCCTATTGGCCATGATTAAGTGATTTAAACCTCTCCTCGCGTAACTTCTAGACATTGTTAATATTGAAATTTATAATATTAATCACTCTGTCATTTCAATTATTGATTTAATAATATATAAAATATCGACAATAATTGAATCAAATAACGTGAGATACTATGCAACAATTACTATAGCAATAATTGAACAAAACCGAGTGACTTTCTCACGTAAGCATTAATAATCAATATCGTGTGCTACTATGAAACCACGCCAGACATCGTACTTTTACTACCGAGTAGTTCAACAAAGATAATTCGTAAAACTTCCACCGTTATTTTCATAAAAAATATTTTGTCGCTTTCTCAATCCGAAGCAATAATTCCGCTATGAGGTCCACCAATGATTGTCTTGCCGTGCATTTAATATTTCCCGACACAAAGAATATTCCCTGACCAATCGAATATAATATAACAACTTGCATACCTTGCAAAATTTATAAATATTACCCACAACTTTAACATTATATCAAATCCACACCATAATATTAAAAAAAATATTTCGAGAAAATTAAATATTTATTCATAAAATTCGGGGTCTCACATATATCCCTATCTTAAACACAAATCATGAATTTTATCACCATGTAGAAAACACAATCGCATGCTATTATGATCAGATCTAAATCTATACTTCATCTCCCGAATTCATATAGATTATCACGGTAATTGTTAGCTAGAAAATTAAACAATTATGCACAATCATAATAGACAATCCATAGAATAGATCTCAAAAATTAATAAAGAAGCATACTAAAACAAACTACACAATAAGATCTGTTGCAATCTTAAACAAGAGATTTAGTTCATTGCTATTGAATTAAAATCAAGAATCCACAACCGAATAAACATTAGAAAATAAAAATAGAATTAGAGTAGAAAATAAAATCTGTTGTCTGCAAATCTGATGCTCCCCCCTCTTGCTCCTGCTCTTGATCTTCAATGATATCCAAGTTACTTCAATCTCCAACAATCCAATATAAACTAGGGTTTATGTTATAATATAATCTAATCTGATCTCCCTTGTATGTATCAAAAGTCTCCTCCCTTTTATAGATAAATATCCTCCCAAGTCGGCCTTTCAGTAGGATCCTATTTGGAATAGAAATTTACTTTCCTTTTCTCTCCTTTCCTTCCCTTACACATAATTCGTCAACAGTTACTGGTGCCTAGTGCCCCGAAGCTGGGTTTGTACTGTGATATAGCGCCACGGCGCTGGCCCTGTTTTGCAAATTCCATTTTTGCCCTTTATAAAACTAAATTCCCTATTTTGCCCTCCTGCTACCTTAACCTACAAAATAACAATAAAACAAATAAAAATGTCTTAAAATACTTAAAAAACAAACAATATATTAAGTTTAAAAATACTTAATTCACGGGTACATTACCCATTCATCAGTAGCACTATCATTTTCCACAAAATATTTACGATGGAAAAGTAGGCTATATCAACATTAACAACATTATTAAAGTTGTTGCCTTACTTTAGTAAATTAAACACATTAGCTACAAATTGATTCGGCCTTTCTCATCACAAGGGGACCTGCCATTCATGGGGTTTCCATATATGTCCTTTGCATCTTCGTAGTCATTATAAAAAAGGTTAGCATGATCACATGTTCTAGAGGAGCATGTTGAATATGTGTACAAGCACATTCTAACTGCAAACTCTGTAACTAAAATAAACAAATCAATGCATAAAATATCATAAAAAATAAACATTAATTGATAATCCACGGGAAATTAGACTCTAAAAACTAACCAAGTTAACAATTAAAAATCGAAGTAATACATATACATGGTTTTCAAATAGATTTAGTGAAATAAAACTGTTTTCCGATTTAATAAAGTCAACTTTATCCTAAGGAGGGAGAAAAAGAATAGTCCCAATTCAAGTGCTAGTGGTCAGGTGATGAAGACATGAACAGATGCATTACCCATTAAATAAGAACTTAAAATATCCAACTCATGATACAAATACATAAATACTTGAATAGTACTAGGCTGCTTGAAGGTACCTCTGGTTCAACACCAAGGGATTAATAAAGCAATGGTTTCATTACGTATGTAAATCCCTCCCAAGGTAGACTATGCAGCAGTTAGGGGATCAGAACCATGTACAAGGACAAAAAGAGAACCCAATAGACAAAATTAATGATTGCATCCATGTTCTTTTCATTATGACTCACAAGAAACTCCCATCTTTGATAAGGTTGTAGGTCAGGAAAAGCAACTAAAAAATTATCACGAGTCTCATGGAAATTGAAGTTCTATCACGAGTCTCAAGAGTTGAAGATTTCAAATTAAGTAAAAAACTGGTATCAGGAACCTCTAAATTAGATGTAGAAAAGCCATAAATTTTTGAGAAAAATGCAGTCAAAAGTTGAGATTTTGAAAGAGTGGAACTAGCTAGAACCACGAGATAAATATTGTCAATAGTATCATGTGATTCGAAGGAGAGAATGGGATAATTTTTTTTATTTAATTTTTTTTAAGAGGAGTTTTCGGGCCTTGCGACTAGACTATGTCTCCCCTCTCCGAACAAGGCTTTCAATAACAAGTTTACACATGCGGTCTGTGTCCCCTATGCCTTGATGTTATTGGAGTCGAACTCAAGACCTTCAGATTTACGACTGATCTCAAGTTCCCCCTTAAACCACTAAGCCAAGCGGTAGGGTTAGAATGGGAGAATTTGATGTTGTAGCAGGTACAACAAGCGGCTTGATCGTGCCACCTGTTTCCATAGCTAATAGTTTTACATTTGAAATTACTTCTGGCAGTTTTTGTGGTATGCCAGGAAATAAAAATGGAGGTGAGAATTGAGGAGATGTCAAAGTTTTAGGAGAGGGTGGTTGAAGAGATCTAAGGCTGAAGACATAACATGTTTAGATTCATGTCAAGGATTGAACTTTTCTGGCATATTTTCATGCCCAAGAAGAATGGTATACAAAGAATTAGAGTTAAGTTGCATAACGTTATAATAATGGACAACGCCTTCTAAGGATTTATCTAGCCCTTCAACACACTCGTGTTAAATACAAATAAGTGTAATTCATCTATTTCTACATGTACTATCTTTTATTTTATATTTCTAAATATATATGATGCGATAAAAGTATTTTATGATTTTGCGTTACCCTTGGACCTTGTTGTGTATTTAAGAACTAGAAAGAAAGAACGATGCTTATTCTATTGTTATTTTTTTAAAATATAATTGTTTTTAGAGTATTTGTGTTGTCTACTAGTTGTATTAGATTCACCATATTCATGATTATATGTTATTTGTTTGAAAATAATACCATTTCGATTCTTCTTATTGTAATCTTTTAATCTTTTTCACCGGATTATATTTTTAATATATTTTAGGCTTTTGGATTAATAGAAAAAAAAATAGATGATTTCTTTTCCTAATAATGCATGTCCATAAGTTTTAAAAAAATCAACATCGTTAGTATTTGATGCCAAAATGCCATGTCGAGTTATGAAACTTTATTATTTATTTTTAAAGCAAAATGCAAATTTCCAAGAAAAGAAAAAAAAACTACTAATGAAAGCTTGCCGGTTGTTTAATGCAATTTCCAAGAGCTAAATTTGACGAATAATAAAATATTCACGGAAATACTCCCTCCCTTCCGAGTAGAATTGTTTGTGCACTTAAGAAAAATGCACAAACAGAACTGTTCCTAAGTACGGGCGGGAGGGTTGATCGCCCTGGCCCCCGATCAGAGGGGCCCCAATTATATATATATATATATATGGGTTAAATATTTTTTCAGTCACTATACTATATGTCAACTTACAAATGGATAACTGAACTTTTTTTTCTTCACTGAACTCGAATTTTCTAACACAAAATTAAAAAAACCATTAAAAGCTTGACTTTAACGAAAAATGACAGCTAAGCAGCTGAGTTGTCCGTTAAAAAGCTGATGTTGCGTCCTTGTGTGAGGTGTCAGTGATTATGTGGATTTGTAAGAAAATTTTTATGAAGAAAATAAAAAAAATATTTTAAAGTTAATATAAATTTAAAAAGTGTGCCAAAAAACAAGAAAATAAATAAAAAAATATATTTAATTATTTTTGTAATTAATATCAAATAAAATTTTATTTATAATTAAGTCATTTATAAAATATAAAATCCAAAAAGATACTAATTAAAATTAAGGGAATGTGAAATATATTTAGGGAGAAATGAAAGAAAATTATAATAAAATCGGAAAATTTAGCAAAAAATACATGGTAGAAATTAAAAAAAAAAAAGAGTTATTTAGTTATTTTTGTAATTATTAAGAAAAGTTTTTTATATAATTAATAACAAATATAATTGAGAAAATTATAAAAATTATAAAATTAAAAATTATTTAAAATTAAAAATCTTTTCAAATTCGGACATTAAAATTATAATTGAGTCAATTTGGTGATAAATTTTTGTTTTCTTTTCTAACTAGGATAAATAAATTTGTACTTTTACATGCAAATAATTTTTATTTTAATATCGATTTAATAATATAAAATATTGTGCAGATGATACTGTGACAATAATTGAATCAATAATATGAGATACTATGCAGAAACTACTGTGGCAATTATTAAATGGACTGAGTGACTTCTTACGTAAGCATCAATGATCAGATATACTGTACAATATAATGTGCTACTATACAACCACGCATATTACTGTACTATTATCATCGGTATTTTAACAGTTAACGGTAAAAGTTTTGCCGTTATTTTTATAAAAAGGTTATTTCTTTCGCTCTCTATATCCGACAGTCATTCCATTGTGGGGTCCACCAATGATTATGTCGTTGTATGAATATTCTTCGATAAAAAGAATATTCTCCGACTAAACGAATATTTTATGATAACTTGCTTACTTGTAAAATTTGCACATATCACCCATAACTATAACATTATATCAAATCACTCTTTATTATTCAAAATAATATTTAGAGAAAATTAAATCTTTATTCATAAAAAGTTAGGGTCTTACAGTTTGTTCCGTTCACGAGGATAAATCTTCATTATCATTCCATCTTGTTTGGTTTTGCAGGACGAAATAGAGGATACTTTTGTATGGGTTTTTGAAACTTGGCATCAAGCAATGAACAAAAAGGCACTAGTTACCATTATCACTGATTATGACAAAGTTATGAGCAATGCGATTGCTAAGGTTCTTCCAGAAACACACCATGCACTTATAAGTATTTTACTTCATCTTAGCTTTAACGGAATGTTGATAGCGCTCAACCACCGCCAAACATAAAACAACTATAACCTATTAGAAAATAGCTAACTGGCATACCATTTATGTGTATAGATGACTGGAAAATGTATTCTCATAGACACATTTTTAATATGCATATCAAACTCAAATCAATATAATTTTTCACTACTTGTCTGTCACACAGTGTACCCACACTCTCATCAATACTTAAACCAACATTCGGTAATAAAGATACACATTTTACCTATGATTAATATGTCAACTAAAAAACCTGATAATTTAACTATTAATGTACATACAAGACAACAAAAACAAAAATCTAAAGCAAGATTCAACAACAAAATCCAAAAAAAAATTACGTGCGAGGAAATGTGAGAACTTATTGATTAAATACAAAAATTACCGAATAAATATTGATTTCGTTGATGTATAAAACAAATTTTGGTCAAAAACCTATGAATTTCCACAACTTGTTGAAGATCTGCCTTCAAAATACTTCAATTACCTACTTTTTCGAACAACCCCAATTCGATTTCACTAATTGCGAACATCCCCAATTCAATTTCACTAATTGCAAACATCACCAATTCAATTTCAAAGAACTAGGGAACGATTTTAGATAAGATTTCATAGTGTTAAATTTGAAATTGCAACAAAGTTTTGGGTTTTTGACATAGGAATCGCAACATGGTTTTTGGCAATTTTGAAATCGCAGCAGGGTTTTTCACAATTTTGAAATCGCAGCAGGGTTTTGGGTTTTTGACAGAGGAATCGCCTGTGGGTTTTGACGATTTTAGTATCAAATTATTGCAGGGTGTTTGACAATTTTGAAATCGCAGCAGGGTTTTGGGTTTTTGACAGAGGAATCACGTGTGGGTTTTGACAATTGTAGTATGAAATTTGATTTTTCACTTTTCGAGTTCCACTAGTTCAACTAGCAGATGGCCTGAAACAATAATTTGAAAACCAAAGCGTTAATGTGACTTAAATCTGAGCCCTTAATTTATGTAATGTATGGTGGAGATGTTATTTGCCCATTTTTTATCCATAGCAAATACATGTTATGGATCATTCTCTCTCTCTTTCTCTCTCTCTCTCTCTATATATATATATAGGATTTTGAACTTTTGATTGAAGATTTTGGTTCTAAGAATACTAGAAGAAGTATCTTTTAATAAATGTATTCTCATATTTTTTGTTGTAGTCGAACTATTATGTTTTAAGTTCCGAAAATGCACTTTTTTGGATACAACTTATACTTTTTATTTATTTATTTTTACCTTTATTTTTTAGTGATAACAATGTTTTGAAAATGGTCTTATTTTCATTTTTTTGACCTGGGCCACCAAAATCTCAGGAACAGATCTGTGCACAAGCCTTAGCTTAATAAAATACTCCCTCCATTCTATTCCAAAATATATGTGTAGAATCACATAAATACACGCATATGATATAAAAATAAATAAAACTAATTAAACTAACTCGATTTAACGTATGCAAATTTACCCAATGATGATCGTTGCTAAATCATATTCATTCTTTCCATGCTAGTCACGAACATCACGATTCACGAACCAATTTTAACTCAACGGTTGAATCATACTACAATCGTGTTAACAATGAGCATGGCCATAATTTGAAAATGTAAAATTAACACAAAACAATTTCAAGAAGGAATTGCACGGGTAGTCCCTGTCCTTAAGGTGTTTATTGCTCCTTACCAAAAAAGGTTTGCTAAAGGCTACTGGCAAATACTCCAGTGTGATGCCCCCAAAATAGGTCCACAAGACCCATTCTGAGTCGCCAAATACACACTACTAAATTCAAATACAAATCTTCCTATTTACAATTATTAAACTATCGTGCAAAATACGACAACACATAAGCTGTGAGTTTCAATACAAATGACAGTACCCACTCTCTAAACCAATGATACTTTACATAAAGGTATAGTTGATAACTTTTTTAGGAATTAAAATATTTGAAAAATGCTCAAGGAATCCTTCATACATGGGAGGCCATGCATCTAATTTATAATAGATATCATAGGACTTGAGAATTAACCTTGATTGACCCAATAGACCCTAAAGAAGAATGAGAAGATTACTATCCTATTCATTCTAATGGTGTGTATCTTCTTGCCATATAATTATCTCTATTGTCTCAAATTGAGGATTATAACAATGATATAAAGAATGAATCAAGTGAGACCAATGATAAATATTAGAGATTTATAATTCAATTTATCCAGAGTTCAAAAATATCAAAATGGTCAACATGATGATCAAAACGTGGATTCAAATTTAAGAATAAGATTCATATATCAAAGATAATTTGGATAGAAAAAGAAACTAATTTTATCGTGAATAGTACCCGACATGAATAGTACCGAATAAATAGTACCCCATCATGTAAAGTACCTCGAATGAATAGTACCCCGACATGAATAGTACCCCAACATGAAAAGATTAGAATTATAGAAGCAATACTTACCATAGTAAGTTTAGATTTAGGAATATGAAATGAAATAATATACGAAACTGTAAATAGATTTTCACCAGTCATGCAGTAATTCATGTAGACAGATCATTTCCATAATTTAATATAGAATGAATACAAAGGGTTATTCATCATGTATGCGGTAGTCCGCGTAGACGCAGTAGTCTGCGTAGATGGGTTATTCCACAGATTAATAAAGAATGAATACAAAGGGTTATTCACCAGGCATGCGGTAATCCGCGTAGACAGGTTATTTCCGCAGATTAATAAGGAATAAAATGACTACCCTTTCAAGTATGAAGCAATATCACATACAAATATGAAATAAGATAACATCCTTTACGAATATGAAATAAATAACACCCCTTACCTTAGTAGGAGATTGTATATTGCAATAGTATAGTAGCAGAATAATCTTATTATTTCTCTCTTATTATCTCTCTATAGTTTCTTTATATAGTTTTAGTGAATTCGTGAGAAAGAACGAAGAAATGAGCTTCTATTTATAGGAGAATGGACTAAATAGTAATTAATTCATGAACGGTCGAGTTTGATTTACTATTAAAATGGACGATCCATATTAATTTTTTATTAAAACTTCAATTGACGGTCCATATTGATTTACTATTAAAACTTCAATCAACGGTCTAAAAAATTAGTACATCTCCCCATGGAATAATAAGCAAAACTTACAACAAATGCCTTATTACAAACCCCTCTATTTATATCAAAAATTGAATAAATATTTACCACAAATCACTTATCTTCAATCAACACATTTTTAATATATCAATAATTATTCATCATTAATATTATAACTCACAATATTGATAACCAGATCGTTCCCAAGAAAGAGGGGGCTTTTCGATAAGGATTTCTCCTTACTGACGCACAATTACATAACCAAAACCCTTTCCTCGACAAAATTTTCCAGACATTGTCAATAATACAAATAATAATATGAATAATTGTGTTGTCTCAATTATTGATTTAATAATATAAAATATTGTTCAGATAATACTGTGACAATAATTGAATCAATACTATGAGATACTATGCATCAACTATTGTAGCAATTATTGAATGAAACTGAGTGACTTCTTACGTAAGCATCAATAATCAGAGATACTGTACAATACCATGTGTTACTGTGTAATACCGCGTACCGCTATGGAACAATGCGTATTACTGTACTTTTATCATCGGATATTTGAACAGTTTAACGGTAAAAGTCTCGCCATTATTTTTATAAAAAGGTTATTTTTGTCTCTTTCTATATCTAACAATTATTTCGTTGTGGGATCCACCAATGATTGCGTCGTCGTACGAATATTCCCAGATAAAAAGAATATTTTCCGATCAAACGAATATTTTATGACAACTTGCTTACTTTGTAAAATTTTCACATATCACCCATAACTATAGTATTTATTAAATTATAATCTTACTATTTAGAATAATATTTATAAAAAAATTGAATACTTTTATTTCATAAAATTCGGTGTCTTACATTCAAGTTTATATATATTCACAGTGGTAACAATTCACTTATGAATCTCAAAAAATTATTGCTTTGAAAAGGTCGATGAGAATAAGAAGACAGAGGAATGTTCACTATCAAAACTAATAAAAACTGAACTGTGTAATGCATCAATTTATAAAATAAATTATGTAATTATCACATCAGTTTTTGACAGTTTAGAAATCTTTTGTATTCATAGTGATTAAATAAAAAACTGGTTCGAGTTGTATCTAAATAGATATGCTCATGGCTCGAGCAAGGCTTCTAGCAACGATCCGTAAGTGCAAAATGCGTTAATACGACTTTGCGACCTGGATCCAGAGACGCGGGCAGGTGGTGCTTGGCACCACGTCATTGTGACCAGATTCAAGCCTTCTCTTTAGTACCATAAGTAAATTAAACTATTCTCCTTATACTTATAAAATATTAAATAGTTTTAATCTTTACCAATGTGGCACTTAAAAGAAATAGTTTTTCAAAAATCAATGCACCTTTTCATATGCCCAACTTTGGATACAATTAAAATATAATATAGAATTCCTACTTGAATCATATGTTGTCCTCTCTAAATCTCCTTATTATAGACTATCAAATGCACTTGTAAATTTATTTAAATACAACCAATTAATGAGTTTAAATTAATTTCAAAAATTAATTAAAACTCATAAAAAGAAAAGATGCATTTAACACAATTTCCACAGTCATATTGGCCGACTTTCATGACAACATTATTAACATAGCACCATGTCTCATATTTTATGTCAATCTCCAAGTGAGATATCTCCAATATGATGTATTTTCTCCACCTTCACTCTTACATTTCTATATTTCATCCATGTACCTTGTTACTCTTGCAACTTACAATACATATGCTATATATCAAAATATATAACTCTCGTCTAATTATGGGATTTAATGGAAATGAAACTCCAATAATAACAGGATAATAAGTAATAGGAATAATTGCTAGGAGTGGTTACATTTGGTTTGATTCAATGAACCTTTGGTAACCTCTACATACATGGGCGCCCCATGGGTTGACACGATCCATGTTCTAACATTATGATTAATATTGATTTTTTAAAAGTTAATTTCAAACATTTTTAAATTCAAAATTAACACAAATTCATTTAATTTAAGTTAATACAATTATAAATATCATAAACTATTTAAAAAGTGCTACCGTTGAGTTAATTTGGTTTAAGTCAATACAATTATGAATATCATAAATTATTTGTGACAATTCGAAAAATCAGATAGTCATGTAAATTTTGATGTAAAGATTATTATTTAATAAAATAAGTTTTTATTAATAATATTCTTTTGTTTTGTGTTTATTAGTCGTTCTATGACTTAGGATGATTATTAAACGTTAGGATTTTGGTTCCGTGCTAGAATAAATAAGTAAGAATTTTTAAGACAAAAGTAAAAAATTTCAGAGAATATTTGCGTAAAATCACTATTCACCCAAAGAACGATTTGAGTTAGGCATTGACCCTAATTCTTTTCAGAAGATTGGTATGTCATAATGACATTCCGTTTCAAGATTTGACGGTAATGTCATGAAAAGTCATGTTAGTCGATAAAAGTTTTTCTCGAAAAACGTGTAAAAATCGGACGAAACAAAAACGACAATAAATATTTTTATTTACTTTTCGATCTTTTAACCATAATATGGGAAAATGTCGCAAAAAATGCTATTCACGGAAATATGTTTTTCAGTTTTTTGATTTTTCGAAGAACCCGCAAATGATAGAATGAAGAGGAAAGACGGAATGTCGAATAAAATTTGAAAAACGACAAATGCAAATTTTCAACTTTGTAATGAATTTAAGAAGATTAAAGAAAAGAATATTAGTATAATATAAATTATTATAAAAGAATAATAATAATATGAATAATTATACAAGTTGCTTTTTAGTGTAATATTGGTTTATATGCTTTTGGTTTTAATGATTACAAGTTGTTTTGTAGTGTTATTATATTTTTACAGGTTTAGACTTTAATTGCTTGAAATTTTGCAAGTTGAATGCTTTATTAACGTTTCAAGAGTTCAAGATATAACTCAAGTACAAAGATTGTGAAGATCAAAGAGTAATTGAGTCTAGGAAATAAATGAAAGATTTCTAGTATTTTTCATAGAATCAAGACATAAAATATAATTAATATTAATATTCACTTGGTAAAATCTGTTTTTATAAGATTACATATATTCTAATAATAAGTTAGGAAAGTTTTTTTTAATATCTTGAATTTAAAAGAAATATGTTTTAAAAATAACTTCCTTATTGCTGGCAACTTTAAAAAGGAAACTGATTGGGTTTTAATTTTTTATCCTTCTACATTCTTGTTCCTTATTATAAGAATCCTATTTGGCAAGAAATATTAGACTAGTAGACTTTGTCTTCTAGTATTAAAAAGATTCTTATAAAAATTGTTACTCGCAGACTTATTTTAACTCTTGGATTTCAACACTCTTAATGGCTAAGGTTAAAACTGATTTTTAATTTATAACTAAATAAAAATAAAAACAAAGATTATAGTAACATACTAGAGATAGGTGAGAGTTGGATGATACATCTTGGGCTTCCTCTATCTGACAGTTTGACAGCTCCAGGTTGATGTTTTAGACGTGAAAAAAATGAAGATGAAAAGTTTCAGGTTTTGTTTTTATTTTTATTTAGTTATAAATTAAAAATCAGCTTTAATCTTAGCCATTAAGAGTGTTCAAATCCAAGAGTCAAAAAATTGGGTAAAATAGTACCATTGATCCGCATATATATATATATATATATATATATATATTGGGCAATTATCTATAGCATGTATTTGCTATGGATCAAAAATGAGCAAATATCATCTCCACCTTATGTTATAATTATCAATGGTGGAGATTTAAAAATATTAATTGTCTTTCGCTAGTTTAACTAGTGGACTGAATTTTTTTTAGCAGGTCCATTATGCCCATGCCCCACCAACTCCATTGATATTAAAAAGGTTAGACTGTTCGCTAGTTAAACTAGCGGATATAGAAATATAAAAATGCACTAGAAATATAAGAATAGTCATTGTTATATATATACATGTGAATGTTATTCCTTTATTTGTATAATTTGATGATGAAGATGATGAAGTTAATGAATGAATATGCAAATATGTTTGCATTGATAAAAGCTGTGAAGTCTTTAATAGATGATGGACAATATGGATAAGGACTTAGATTGAAATGATCAAATATGTTAGGTTGATCTAATATGAATGAATAGTTTTGTAAAAGTCCTTCAAAAGATCATGATGTACAAGGACTATGAATAGAAAGATCAAACTTGTTAGGTTAATCTTATAAAGTGTAATAGATAGGCATGTCTGATCAAAGGGCAATGGACAAGTCACTATAGTCTTTCAGGAAAGTAAGGCAGAATAGCAGTCCATCGAAGCAAAATCGTAGACTACACTCAGAGTCGTAGAAGCAGTCTACCGAGAGCTTGTTAATCTAAAATAAGAATCGTAGGCCTCACTCGATATCGTGAAGTCTACAAGTCATCACCAATTAGAATCGCATTCTGCAGAATTAGAACCAAAGTCGTAGTCAGCCAGATGCTCACATAGTTAAGGCATAATCGTAGAGCACTCTACGATTCTCAACAAAAATAACCCTAAAATGTATGCATAAATCTCATTCTTTGGTAAGAGCAGTCAAGTTTCAGAATGAAGTCTACTTGAAGAATATCAGAAAGCATTCTCTGAATGATCTGCAAGTAAATAGAAGTTCAAAGCACCAACTCTATCAGTAAGGCTGATTGAGAAATGAAAATCCATTCAGAAGGAGTCTCCTACAAGTGCTAATTAGAAGACACCGATCGTAGTTCTTTCCAAACAGAAAAAGAGCCTGATAAAGGAAATACAAAATTGATGGTAAACCTACCACAATATAAGCAGAGGACAAACAAGGATGATGTCAATGCTCAGCATTACCATGGGGTATGATCAAGAGATCACAAGGCTGAAAGTTAAGGAAGCTGAGTATGACAAATTAAAATGGATATGCAAACCAAAGAGTCAATGCAGTCAATCAACTTGTTAGTTCTTGAAGCAAGGCAAGATAAACACGACAATAGAATAGACTGTAAGAGCAAAGTATAAGATGGTAAAACGTTAAGCACTAAGAATCATAAAAGGTGTCAAGGTCAAGTCACCCTACGATTTTCACAAACAAGCTATAACCAAGTAATCGTAGAGTCATAAAAATTAACATCAGAATCGTAGAGGGCATTTATCTTATGAGTGAGAAAGTCTAAGCAAAGAAGACTGACATTCGAACATTGTGAATTGAGGATCCCGATATATTCTCCAAACATCTTTGATGTAAATCGAGGAAACAAGAGAAAAGGGTGACTACCTACTAGTCTGCTGAAAGTAACGTTTCAGAAGTGTTAGGTGATAAAGCAGACTGATGTGTCAGGCAAGTCAAAAAGGAGCTATCACATCAACCCAGCATGTCTAAATCAAAGACTTCAGGATCCCTGTAGCATTAAATGCTTCAAAGAAAGCTCTTCAACGAAAGACTTCCAACGAATATAGAAAAGAAGAAAATGTTGTTGACTTGAGACAAAGGAAGTCATATAGAGCTTAACAGATAAAAGGTCTCAGTAACAATGAGACCACCACAGAAGAGTAAAGCACAACTAATGAGAGTCTCACAATGAAAAAGATTCACTCTATACAAAAGAGTATGACAACGTAGTGGAATATATACTGAGATCCGGAAGGCCAATAAGATAATCACTATAAGAAAAATGCCTATCTCACATCAAGCTTATCACGATGTGACGCTTTTCGATCAGCAGATGAGTATCAACGATCGATCATGGTCATTGATAGACGTCGCATAAAATCTGGTTGTTGGAATGCACATCAGTGACCACTATCGACTGCAGTATATGCAACCGATATCAGTGACTGAAATCATCATTTCGGTCTCTAAGATGAGTCAGCATGGTTCTGGGCCAAAGGTTGACGTGGGCCATGTGTCAGCGACTGCAGTCAGCGACCACACGCGGTCGCTAATAGCCTCATATGACTTGTGGTCGCTAATACTTATTAGTGACAGCATGCGGTCACTGATGTAAAAAAAACATGCAAACCAGAATTTTTCCTGTTTTGCAGAATTCCCAACCTGTTTTGTACCTGCTTTATCCCAACACATATAAACATGCACAACAATATAAACATCCACCGTCCATCTACGGAACTAGTATATAAACTATATAAACCTTTAAAACCAAATATAAATTGAATAAATATAAACAAATCTAATGTTTAAGCAACATACAAACATCTAAAGAATGAATATAAAAGTACAAGATCCTCAAATAACTACAAAACAACACTAAATCAGTCGTTAAACATCATTGTCCAAATTAGTTTCTCCTTGATCTTGATCACCCTGTAATTAACAAAATAATAAAAATAAGTTATATATATAGTAACTATGTTGTGATCTGGTATTACGACGATATACAACCAATTGATTACCTCGTCGCCATCCCCATGCTATCTTGCTGCTCTTCTTATTCCATCGCATCGCCTAACTTATCGGGACTCGAGAGCCGGATGCACCTTGAAAGATCTTTAGAAGATTTCGATCTCGACATATAGCTCTCACACAGTTAGCAGGAGTATGAACAACTGGATGACTCGATGACTGTGAAGACTGGGAAGCAGAGCTGCCTGAGCCACTGAAGGATGGGCGTCGTCGTTGTCATTGACCTTTAATGTAGTTCTTCTTCACAACAGATTCCCTCTCCCATAACTCTTGATCAATTTGCGGACGTGGAGTGCCTTCAGGATAGCGCTCATTCAATAAACTCTTATAAGTATCATGTCATCATGTTAACAATTAAATAGTTAAAAATAAATTTTTGTAAGCATTTATAAACAAGATCAAGTTGTTAAAACTTATTACCGCTATCTGGATAACATCAGGCAGACCATCACGGGTGGCCACGTACACATCCAGCCAATGGATAGGTTGACCTTGAGACTGAGACTCCTATACAAAAAATAGGCCAATATTACTACGCAAAAATGTGATATATATTCTACAATTCATGATTGTAAACATATTAAAACTTGAAAATATGTACCCTGGCAGTGATATGCTACAACTGTGAAATATTGCCGCCTTTGTATGTTCCTTTAGCCTTTTCGCCATCGGGTACACCCAAGAATCTGTTGGTGGCGGCAATCTTTCGTCTTTTCACCCAGTTCTCAGCTCTCCATTGGGCACACATCTCAGCCAATATGGACTGGGTGCACCACCAGGGGCTATGCTCGTGCATGTAATCCTCTCCCTGGCCTGGATGGTCGATCGATACATTGTGAAGGGCTTTTTGTCGTTCTTTTTTCAAATTGTCTTTGGTGCGGACCGCGCACTTCTGCCAGAATAATATTTGTATCACTAAAGCCTGCGCGTCCTCCCATCTATACTTTTTCTGCAAATAAAACAACAATAATAACATTACTAAACAATCATCATTAGAATATCATATTATTTGTCATAATTAAAAAAAAAACATACCTAAAATTCAGCCCAAACAGCATCCTTGTGGGCAATAGGTGTCCACGCCCACGTAATCACAAGTGTAGACCAATTCTATAAACACAACTGTGATATGCACTTGACGATCTTATTATCTAAAAAATCACTATAATATACAACAATTTACATCAACGATAAGTAGATATATTAAATCAATTTACATCTAAGTTCTATATATCTTGTATAAATGAAATCTAAAATGCTTATATATAATTGATGCGGGACGTACGTGCTATTCGGAGGAGGACGAATCTAAATAAGAATCCAATCATCTGGATTAGTAGGGGCCTTGGGCACATGATTAGGCCCCCTACCCAAGCCGCGTTTTTTCTGCGCTGCTTCAGAAGCCATCTATATATTACAAATTTGAAGATGTTATTATGAGTTATATTTGATTACATGTATATATGAATATATAAAATGACAATAATGACAAGAAATTGTATTTAAATAATAAAGTACATAAACATGACAGTGATATAAAGATGCTGGTATAAACATGATAGTAATATAAACATGTATATATATGAATATAAAATGACAATAAACACAAATTGCATTTAAATAGTTAAGTACATAAACATGACAATGATATAAAAAATATGTAATGCCAAACATACATTTCGCCAGAGGCAGTGATTAACATGACAATTAAATAGTTAAGTACATAAACATGACATTGATTACCATTTAAGCATACTTTTAAGCATATGACTTGAGCATACTTGTAACCATATGACTTGAGCATACTTGTAAGTATATGATTCATTTAAGCATACTTGTAAGAATACTCCTTGAGCGAGGCGGTAGGCTTATGACTTGAGCTTCGACATAAGCATATGATTAACATTTAAGCATACTTGTAAGCATATGAATTAAGAGCATACTTGTAACCATATGAATTAAGCATACTAGCTAGTAAGCATATAAATTGAGCATACTTGTAAGCATATGATTAGCTTGTTAATATTATAAATGTTCGCAACTACCCGACCAACAAAAAAAATTCGCCAGAGTCTCATCTATAATATGGACTAGCCACATGCACGACGGCATGCATGTATGGTCATTTCTAGGCACCCAAGACACAAACAACGAGAAATATACAAATTTCCAATATAATAAGACCGAAAAAATAACGAATGAAAACAAATTAAATCAGTATGAGAAACTTTAAATGTTATTAAATTTTGTTTTGTTATTGATGCTTTACTTGGATCTTAATTTCAACTCTCTTTTTTTCTTTCTCTGATTGACTACGTATTCTTATAAACTGCATATTTGGTTGTTACATATACAACTGTTTTTGGGATATTAGTGTTGCTTAGTTTTATTGGTTCTATTCTACTCATACAGAGGTATTCAGATGCATTAAAATGTTTCTTCTTAAGAAAACTACTACCATTTAAGGCTTCACGCCAAGAGTTGAAGAGTCCACAAAAGTGGTGACATGATACAATACATAAGGTATTTCATGTATTAAGTATGATTGTTTATCATGAATTACAACTTTAGTTTTCAATTTGCTTGGTAAAACTTTATCGTAAGAGTTAAAGTAGTCCTCTTGTAGTATTAGTAACTCTTTAAGGTACTAACAACTTAAATACTAGTGTACTAGAGAAATTACTAGTGTCTTTCGTGTTTCGGGGTAATCACAACTTGCTTGGAAAACTTATAGTTCTCATAATACTTTGTAGTTTTAGTTTTGTATACTAAAGTATTAAATATTCTTGTTTTTCTTTTATAATGCCAAAATAGTCCCTTCGTCGTCTATTTACTCCGGCAGTCAAGCTTGGATTGGCCCCATGAGGCTTGGCTAAGTTTTGCGTGGCCACAATTGGCCTCGCGGGCCCAAACCTAGCCTAACAGCCCTTATCCTTTCCACAGTTCAGTTTGATAGCTTAATTTTATAATTTTTTAATTCATTATAGTTCCTACATATCCATTCATTTACCTTGAATCATGAATGTGATGTAGATCTTTTTCTTTTAGGTCTTCATTTCACTCATAAGAATTTTTTAAATTCCAAAGAAAAATAATACATAGTTTCATGCTAATTTTAGTTCCCAATCAAGCTTAAGTTTGTTAGAAATTGAATTTGACCCTTGTTATGCTAAGCTTCATTTGTGTATTCATCTACTCCATTAATTTCTATTTTGCTTCAAGCTAATAGAAATTAATTTCACATACTTTGGATCTCATCTTGGTCACGAGAAATCGTTTTCATTGCTGAAATAGCAACTCAATCTCCTTATTCTGAAAACCAACAAGTGTTGCCACTGTTTGATCACTTTGTTTCTGAGACCTAATTCCTAGATATAAACATTCACTCAAACTCTGTTCCTATATTTTGAGAGAGGATGGATCATGTTTTAACAATTCACTACATATGCTACAACATGCTTTTCTTAGTCACAAGGAGTTTACTTATGAGAGACTCCTAAGAATTAATAAATTAAGTTATTTCTTGGAGCATGTCACTGAATTGCTTAAGGAAAGACCAACACACAAGGATCTTAAGGTAAGATAAAATCTTGAATGCTAGAGGATTTCTTAAGAATCCTCATCCCGGTAAACAAAAAAGGAGCAGATCTTTCCAAATTCAATGAATAGTTCATTATATGAACATAGCAGACTTTCCAATGAACGTCTACGATTGCCAATGATGAACATAGCACACTAAATGAACATAAAATTACTTTCTAAATTTATACAATTTCCTTACCACACATTTGATAACTTGAAATGCCAAATAAATGTCATATTATGGTTTACACCAACTGGAAATACAAATCAAACCCAAATAATGGGTTAATATCCATTTAAAATCAAGTATTATGTCTAATTACCGAAGTTAAAGTACGCACCCCAAGAATTTTACAGCAATTAACCTAATAAAAAAAGGGAGAGGAGTTCCTCCGACAGCGAGGCAGTGGGTGAGGCGGTGGTGGAGTGGGCAAGGTGGTGGCGGCTGGAGGCGGCTGGTAGCGTCGGGTGGCATTAGGCCTCCTTCTTCTCCTTATTCTCTCTCCCCCTTTCTCCCTCTTCTCTTGTATCTTCTCCCTCTTTTTTTTTCTTTGCCTATGTGTCGAGCGAAAGACTGAAACTGGTAACATAAAGTTTTATCAGCGACCGCATGCGGTCGCTAATTTTTAATGACATGGACTTATTACTAATATCAGCGATAGCATGTGCAGTCGCTGATAGTATTGGTCGTTGTTAGGCCTTTTTCTTGTAGTGAATAACTAGAGTGGCAGATCAGAAAGTAGAATACTTGAGTCACTCTATGATTCATCATGAACACACAGAGCTAAAGAGAAAGAGGTACAGAACTGAATCTGTGCACAAGACAACCAGTGTTGAAGGACTGCTAAGAACCAGAAGAAGTTAAGCTAATATGCAAGACTTAGCAGTACATCAATGATGATAGTGTGCAATGCTAAATATTAGATGAAAACAAGCATCAACAACAATGTTCAGCAGCACCAAGAGATAAGTTAGACCGCTAAGAACAACAAGATGTCAAACTGAATGTACATCTTAGCAGTCCATCAATTGTGATCTACTATCAAGTTGAATACTACATAATCACCAGAAGCTGCTAAGTACAATAAGATGAACTAGCTGAATGTCATCTTAGCATCTCCACAATAACAAACAACCAAGCAACCAGGGCCTTCGGGGTCCTTGTCTTAGTGACAAAACCAAAGTCAAGTCTGCTGGGCTTGCTAAGTACCTGAGGATACAAGAGATTCTAAGTCTTTAGGACTTAGTCTACAGTTTCCAAGGCTGCTGTTCTTGAAGAGTTTTTAGTGAACTAGTGTTCCAAGGCTGCTGGTCTTGAAGGAATCTTAGTGATTCGAAGTTGATCAAATCCTTAGTGGATTCCCTTCTTGTTGAAGCAGAAGAGTGGATTAGGAGCATTCAGTCTTTGAACCACTTAAAAACTCTGGTGTCATAACGTTATATTCTTAAAGGGGATCTTAATCTATTCTATTGTGCATGAATTGATTCCTCTATTCATTATCTGTTAATCACTTAACAAGATAAAAGAAAACAAAGAAAAAGTTTTAAAGGATCTATTCAACCCCCCTTCTAGATCTATTGTGTACCCCCGAGAACTAACAATTGATATTAAAGCAGGTTCTCATATTGCATCCAAAGGTTAACGCTTTGATTTTGATCCATGGCACTAATAAGTTCTAACCTTAGTATTAGTTGTAAATCATCTCTGAGTGAAGATGAACTCACAAGTTGAAAATTCTTTGCGTAGGTAAATATATACATGCAAATCCACCCGTTACAATTCAGATTGATTCATAAGTAAAAGTAAAATAATAGACAGATCAATCTAAGGGTAAGCCGAAGTCAATTAATGGTCTATATCTCCAATGAAGGAATTAGAGAAATTCTTCAAATATATTATTGACAAGATTCATGAATTCGAATCTTGAAGTTCAACAACTTCAAAGAATTTAAGATGCCACTACTTTCATCTGATCATAATTCAAAGACTCTGCTTGATTGATCTAAAGCCACATTGAGCAACTATTGTTGTCAGTATTGACAAAACAAAGACGTGCATAACAATGCCTCATATCATTGTGTAAATAAACAGGTCAGCTAATTGACGAAAGACTGATATTAGTAAGGTTTGTATTCTCATCACTATATACATATATCATATTGCATTACTGTATGTGATATATCAAGTGCTCTATCAGAAAGATTATTCTCTTCCTCAAATAGGAAAAGAAAGTAATTTGTACAAATCAATGTTTTGTGTTTTTGACAAAACATAGAGTGTGATCAACACTACAGTTGTATAGGTTTTTGGAGACTGGTCAACTCTACGAACCAACTAGATGCAAACTATAGAACTGATCCTCACTCTATATAAGTTCAAAATCTATAAACACAGTAAAAGCAAAAAGTGATTCAACCAAAGAAAAAGTTTAACATATCAAGATTGCTTAAATCATACACACACTCACAATCATGTTTTATAACTGTTATCATTTACATGTGTACATGCTTCATGATTGTTAATGCCAAATTTCCATACATATTAGAAATCCAAAAAGTCTGAATGACTAGAGCTTTTGACAAAGCTAACCTAGCAGGCCCCAAATCGAAATGGGTACCAAAATAGAAAATCATTTAACCTGCAGGTACTTGATGTTATCTGACCATAACTAAGAAAGGTTGAAGCCTAGTTACCAAGCTCCTACAAGCTGCAACATTAAAATCCATCAGTTATGCTCTAAGTCTGAATGATAGAACCTACATTCGTAGTGTCTTGTCAGTAAATCATGGAGTAACCAGTTTTAAAGTAATTTTTGTATGTTCCAATAGAGCTGATTCAACCATAAAGATATCAGACCAGCTCAGAAGATTCCAGGCAGAAGGAAAAGTACATGGAAACTTTACAAAGATGTATATACAGAAGTTATCCCATCTGTTTCTAAGATGGAGGTATTAACTATGGGAAACAATAACCTGCTACACCTAGAAATGCTCAAATTGAGGAAGAAACACATTGAAGCTGAATCTCACAGATCTCTGAAACTGTGAAGGCAGCTGACCCTGATAATCAGGAAAGAGTAGATATGAAAATTATGAAGCTGCACGACAAAGAAGATGAAGGAGACAAAGTGGAAATTATTTCCAACTTTAGAGATGAGCTCAAGAGACAACCCATCCTCCCTCATATCTTGATAATCAGGTCATAGAGAATCAGTACACATCTATCAGAGTTCTTATGAACCAACAAAGTACTGAACAAAAAAATATTCTCTAGTATACTCAAAAGCTGACCATCAACTATTCATCTTAAGTCCTTAAGATAAAAGGCACTTCATCTAATAATACTACATGATGAATTACCTACCTACAATTCTTCAGGTATTGTGAAAAGCTTCAATGATCCTTGGTCTGATACTCTGTTTTATCCAAACAGCTCTTTCCCAATGACAGAGTCCCAAAACTCTGTGACTAATGAACCAAATTAATTTTCATCCCAGGTCGTAGAGTCCCTAAACTTTACGACTGACAATCAAGCTAAGCTCACTGTCTCAATCGTAGAGTCCCTGCGATCAACATCCTGATTGTAGAGTAAAATTATACTAACCCTGGACTGCAATACTTTTCTGATACACTCTCCTGACCATACAAATGAAATAGCTGAAAGCACGTCACCCTCTCCCACTGACTAATGCCAATATCAAAGTAAATCCAAAGTTGGTAAATAAACTTTGGCAAAAAGTCATGTCGTGATGACATTCTTACCACCAAGTCTATACAGTTCTTCTTTTGATAAGTGCCTCAGAGAAAAAACTTGCCCTAAGTTTTATACTAAGAGGTCAGCTTCCTTAACCCAGAAGAAGAGCTAAAATAGAATGCATCTCAAGAAATCATGTGGATTATATGTATAGAAAATCCCTTAGAAGAGGTCAAGCTATTGATGAACCATGCAACTCTCAGTTGGAGATTAATGAAGAGTATGGTCACAAAAGACGATTACTGAGTTGACAAAGAAAACCGTAGAGTTTATAGCTATCTCATCAACCTACTCTACGAACTGGAGAAGTCAATGGTCAACTAAAAATAGTGATGCTCATATTCTTAAAAGGAAAGTCAAAATTAAAAATCTGATCAGTTTATGGGGAGTTACAGTTTCTTTTTGAGGCATCGTGTGAACAATGGCTTTCTGACACGTCACATTTTCTGCAGATTTAGAAGGAACTATCATAAAGAAAAATTCAAAAACTTCCAAAAAGTCATCAAAGTCTATCGATTTTTCCCCTTTTGAACCCTAAATACTCTTCAAAGCCAAAATCCATTAAACCTCGAGCTATACCCAAATCGCCTTCAATTATCTCCTATAAAATCCCTGAAATTGAATACCCATACACTTTAAACCCTCAAAATGGAAAATTGGCGTGTTATCACTTGAATTCAACGCGGCTCTAAGAAGTTCAAAAAATTAGAAAAGAAGTTTAGAGATATTCTTGAGCTTGTAAAGAACGCTGGGTTTTCTGAATGCTTAGAAGCCAACACTCCAATTTATGCTGATTTAGTGAAGGAACTTTATTCAAATGAAACGATAGACTCTGGATTCTATCTATAAAAATTAAAGGATTAAGTTTGAAGATGCGAGAATCAGACATCAACCAATGTCTAAGGTTTCCTAACCAAGGTCTGATAAATCTCGAGGAAGTCGACATTGAAGAAGGCAAGAAGTTAATACGCTACAAAAGAAATTCAAATATGAAAGATATGAAGAAGAAGGAGTTTCCTGAAGAGTTTGAGTTCCTTGCTGAGATTACAAGAAAATGCATTTTATGCAAAGACACTGCATATAATACTGTTAGAAATCTGCAATTGAGAGTCATGACTGCAATCGTCATGAAGCAGCATATGATTTTTGGGGCCTTACTGATTGATTGGTTGTCCAAATGGCTAGAAAAGGCTGAGAAGAAGAAGTCTACAGATAAACCCCTCACAAAGGTTTTTCATGAAAGACTCTTGAGCATTATCTTGAAGAAGAAACCGAAGAGAAAGATAAGGGATGATGAGGGAGAACCCTTTAATATTCAAAAAGTGATGTCTCCAAATCTATTTGACAATTAGAAGAAAACCCCCATGGAGAATAAGAGACTAAAGACATCTGGCAGCAGCAGCAAAGGTACTGCAAAGAAGAGGAAGGCAAGTGTAATAAAAAGTGAGTCATCTCAATCTGATGATTCTGCATCTCTAATAGCCACTCCTACAAAGCCAACCAAGAAGAGAACTAAGGTTGTGGAGAAGTTACCAGAGGTCCTACCAAAGAGTCCATCTATTGGTAGAAAGGGATCTGAATCAGAAGAGGAAAAAGGACCTATTGCTACACCCCCAAGGAGAAGAAAGAGTAACCGGGTACTTCAAAGAACAAACCAGAAGAATAAAGGAGACTGTTCATCAAAAATAATTATTCTCAATGATAATGATAAGGATGATGAACTTGAGTCTATGAGAGAAGACATCAAATGCAAAAAGAGAATGATTTTTGACAGTTCCAGGAGTGAAAGAGAAAAGTTTACAACTGCCAATGAACCCATGTCAGAAGAAGAAGATGAAGGTGAAGATAAAGAGACTTTGAAGTCTAAAGAGCAAGGAATGACTGGTGAATCAGATAGTTCTGAGAAGGATACTATAGAAGGAACAAATGATGAAAGTCAGTTGCAAGGATCTACTGCTGAATCAGTTGAAATAACTCTGCGTGAGTCTAACTCAAAGTCGAAAAATAAAGAAATGGAGACAGACTCTATTTTTGTATATCTGGAATCAGCAGACTATCATGTTCCATCTCCGGCAACAGTTCGCAGAAGATTAGTGGTGGAAGTCTTTGATGAACCACAAGATGTGATACCAGGAAGATGGATAAACCATGGAAATGAAGGACTCAAAGTAGTAACGATGTCTACAGAAGATCTGTTGAACAATTTTCAAGACATGGAGTTAGATCATACCACAGTACTGTACAATCCTGAAAATAATCTGATAAAATGGTTCTACCTATGGATGCCCTGGCTAAAAGCTTACACTACTGGAGATGAGAATTACATCAGCTGATGTTATTCATACTTTCCTAATTTGGAGCTAATCTTTTAGAACTTCCCAAGGGTCAAGATATTTCCCACCAAGCTGATCAAGGATTTTCCTCATTTCAGAGTCTACCGTCATGCTGGCAATATCTACGTCCTCTGCTATTTTTTAGAAAATTTAGATAGCAGAAAGGCCACACTAAAGCCCACAATCGTAGAGGTCCCATACTTTGCGATTGCAAGTGATCAAACTCTCCCTGATACCGAAACATCAAATCCCACACTCAGTATTCCAAGCCTCTATCCACTAATACCCTCTGATATCCCCACTTCATCTACCAATGATTTCTTTAACATTCTCACTGCTTTTGAAAACATTTACAAAAATGAGAAACTCAAACCAACTGTCCAAATTCCTTAAAATCTTGAGTTGTTGAAAAACTCTAAAGAATTGGTTGAGAAATTTTCTTATATTTTTGAGGAAGCAAAGAGCCTGTCAGAAGGAGAGGACAATGAGTTCCACAAAAAGCTTCAAGCAACCATCTCAGATATATCCAGCAAGCTTCATCAAAGAGATCAAATATATTTGGAATCTATCGAGCAATAGAGGAAAGAAGCCCTGCAACTTTAGAAGAACAATGAAGAATCTATTTTGTCTCTCTCTGAGAAAATAGATACCCTTAACTAGTCTCTTTCCTAATAACTAGAGCTCAGTCAGCAAGAGCTAAAGATTGAAGTTGGAAATTCATCCTACTTGCTTGAACAGCTTATGACCAATGTCTGACATCTCTCTCAAGTGATTGATGACAAAAAGGGGGAGAAAAAGAGACACTTACAGAGACATAAGAAGAGACGAATGGAGATACAGGAGAAGAGCCCGAAAAAGAAGGATGAAAAGCAGAAGGCAAAGCAAAAAAAAAGAGGGCTCATCATCTGAGGGGGAGCCCAAAAAAGATGAAGCAATGAAGTCATCATCTAAGGGGGAGCAGGAACCAGGAGAATAAACAGATGAGTAGAAACAACAGAAAGAATATCCAGAAGACATACAAGGTGCAAACATGAAAAAGAGAAGGTACATCTCTAATTGTAATAGTATGTTCTAGATCCATAATTTAGATTTATTGTTTCATCTGAAATTAAATGCTCATTAATATCATTCATATTACATGTTCTACTAATACAGCAACTCACTGTATCTTAAGATTCATTCATCTCATACATATGCATTTAGTATTTTTGTCATCATCAAATAGGGGGATATTGTTAGGAATATGCATGTGAATTTTATTCCTTTATTTATATAATTTGATGATGAAGATGATGAAGTTAATGAATGAATATGCAAATATGTCTGCATTGATAAAAGTTGTAAAGTCCTTAATAGATGATGGATAATATGGACAAGGACTTAGATTGAAATGATCAAATATGTTAGGTTGATCTAATATGAATGAATAGTTTTGTAAAAACCCTTCAAATGATCATGATGTACAAGGACTATAAATAGAAAGATCAAACTTGTTAGGTTGATCTTATAAAGTGTAATAGATAGGCATATCTGATCGAAGGGCATTGGATAAGTTACTATAATCTTCCAGGAAAGTAAGGCAGAAACGCAGTCCATCGAAGCAAAATTGTAGACTACACTTGGAGTCGTAGAAGCAGTCTGCCGAGAGCTTGTCGAGCTAAAATAAGGATCGTAGGCTCACTCGATATCATGAAGTCTACACGTTATCACCAATTAGAATCGCATTCTGCAGAATCAGAGCCAAAGACGTAGTCAGCCAGATGCTCACATAGCTAAGGCATAATCGTAGAGCACTCTATAATTCTCAACAGAAATAACCTTGAAATGTATGCATAGATCTCATTCTCTGGTAAGAGAAGTCAAGTTTCAGAATGCAGTCTACCTAAAGAATATCAGAAAGAATTCTCCGAATGATCTGCAAGCAAATAGACGTTCAAATCACCAACTCTATCAGCAAGGCTGATTGAGAAGTTAAAAGTCATTTAGAAGGAGTCTCCTACAAGTGCTAATTAGAAGACAACGATCGTAGTGCTTACCAAACAAAAAATGAGCCTGATAAATGAAATACAAAATTGATGGTAAACCTGCCATAGAATAAGCAGAGGACAAACAAGGATGATGTAAATGCTCAGCCTTACCATGGAGTATGATCAAGAGATCACAAGGCTAAAAGTTAAGGAAGCTCAGCATGACAAATTAAAAGGGATATGCAAACCAAAGTGTCAAAGAAGTCAATCAACTTGTTAGTTCTTGAAGCAATGCAAGACAAGCACGATCGTAGAATAGACTGTAAGAGCAAAGTAAAAGATGGTACAACGCTAAGCACTCTCAGAATCATAAAAGGTGTTAAGGTCAGTCACCCTATGATTTCCACAGACAACCTACGACCAAGTAATCGTAGAATTCATAAAAGTCAACATCAGAATCGTAAAGGGAATTTATCTTATAAGTGAGAATGTTTAAGCAAAGAAGACTAACATTCGAACGTTGTGAATTGAGGATCCCAATATACTCTACAAACATCCTTGATGTAAATCAAGGAAAGAAGAGAAAAGGGTTTTTACCTACTAGTCTGATGAAAGTAACATTTCAGAAGTGTTAGGTGTTAAAGCAGACTGATGTGTCAAGAAAGTCAAAAAGGAGTTGTCACATCAACCCAGCATGTCCACATCAAAGACCTCAGAATCCTTGTAGCATTAAATGCTTCAAAGAAAGCTCTTCAACGTAAGACTTCCAGCGACTATGTTTCAATGGGAAGATGACAGATGAATCTACAAAAGAGCTGAAGCTTCAAAGAAGAAAATGTTGTTGACTTGAGATGAAGGAAGTAATATAGAGCTTAACAGATAAAAGGTATCACTAACAGTGATACCACCACAGAAGAGTGAAGCACAACTAATGAGAGTCTCACAATGAAAAAGCTTCATTCTATACAAATGAGTATGATAACGTAGTGACATCTGTACTGAGATCTGGAAGGCCAAGAAGATAATAACTAGAGTGGCAGATCAAAAAGTAGAATACCTGATCACTTTATGATTCATCATGAACATAATGAGCTAAAGAGAAGGAGGTACAAAACCGAATCTATGCACAAGACAACCAATATTGAAGGACTGCTAAGAACCAGAAGAAGACAAGCTAATATGCAAAACTTAACTGTACATCAATGGTGATAGTGTGCAATGCTGAATATTAAATAAAGACAGGCATCAACAACAAAGTTCATCAGCACCAAGAGATAAGTCAGACCGCTAAGAACAACAAGATGTTAAATTGTTCGTACATCTTAGCAGTCCATTGTGATCTACTATTAAGCTGAATACTACATTATCACCAGAAGCTACTACGTACCAGAGGATGAACTAGCTGAATTTCATCTTAGTAGCTCCACAACAACAAACAACCAAGAAACCAGGGCCTGCAGGGTCCTTGCCTTAGTGACTAAACCAAAGTCAAGTCTGCTGGGTTTGTTGAGTACCAGAGGGTACAAGAGATTCTAAGTCTGCAGGGCTTAGTCTATAGTTTTCAAGGCTGTTGGTCTTGAAGAGTTCTTAGAGAACTAGTGTTCCAAGGCTGTTGGTCTTGAAGGAATTTTAATGATTCAAAGTTGATCAAATCCTTAGTGGATTCCCTGCTTGTTAAACCAGAAGAGTGGATTAGGAGCATTTATTCACTGAACCACTTAAAACCTCTGGTGTCATTTACTTTTTTCCATTTACATTCAGTACTATAACAGTGACGCCCCCAAAACAGGTCCACACAACCCATTCTGAGTTGCCAAATATATGGTACATAAATCAAATACAACTTCATTTATACAACTATTAACTGTCGTGTAAAATACGAAAAAACATAAGTTGTGAGTTTTAATACAAATATTATCTCATAAATAATATCCAAACTCAAATAAAGTCCATTTTACAATTATTATCACAATATTTTATAGAATAATGAGGACTACTATAGCAACCATCTTGGACCATCACTCTATTCCCCGACTAGTCCCAGCTATATTCTCATTTCTTGAAGAGAACAATGAAAGAAAAGGGTGAGCTCAACTAGCCCGGTAAAAGAATATTATGACTAAGGTAATGTCGAATAAATTATCCTTAGTCCTCAATAGAGAAAAATCTAATAGAATACAATAGACAACAAGTTTTAGATCAACAACTGTAACGGAAATAGCAATCCATTAGAAGTGTCAAGTAGAGCATGATGTCTACTATTTTCTATAATTTAAAAGTCAATTATCAATATTTTATCCATGTAATACCAATCAATAAATATTTCATATCAACGAATTATCCATGCACTACAGGCCAATGATATTCGTTAGTATCACCAGTTGTCATGATCATGCCAAACATCTATCCATCTATGCACTATGGGCTAAAAAGGACTTTCACCACATCATTTGTCTGTAACATTACATGTCATGATTATACCAATACACGGTTCTGGTCATAATTGAAATTTATCTAGGCACACTTAGAGGGGGGGGGTTGAATAAGTGTGGGAGCAATCTATGACCAATTTTTAAACTTTAAATTAAACTATTAATTTCAGGCTACTATATTGATGAATTCAAACTTCTTGAATTAATATAACCTACTTGAATTAATCGATTATTTTTAAGAAAATATCCTTCTTTGAATTTATAACTTAAATAAAATACTTGGTGTTAAAGAATTATCTTAATATAATGCAAGTATATCAAATTTTTAATTATTAAGATAATTAAATAGCTTATGTGATTTTAGAATTAAAGTAAAGCAAATAAAATCAACACCAAGATTTTTTACGTGGTTCAGCTATTACCCTCTATAATAATAGCCTAGTCCACGTCCAATACCAACTAGTATTGGAGACTCACTTTATTTATTTCTTTATAAATAAATACTGATTACAAAAATAGATTCTTACAAAAATTAATTAACAATTAATTTCTCTTGAGCACTCTTGCTCCTTGTGCACCTATGCACTCTTCAAGCACCTTTGCTTCCTTGAACCTGTTTGTAAGCCTTTTCTCTAATCCACTAGGATTAACACCTTTAGACTACACTTAGTCTAAAAAGAAAATTAAATACAAATATAGAGGTCTATGATCAATGCAAGAATAATCAATTTAACCGTTAAAGGCTCAACTATATGCAATGATCAATTAGCACAAAAAGATAAACAATTAAATCTATACCAAATACCATTAATAAATATCGAAAGATTAATTACTTAATTTATCAAAGGTTGCACCAATTAAATCAAATTGCTTTATATAATATCATAATTAGTTAGTGCAAGAAATTTCAGAGTTGTGAGTTGTCGTCTTTTTTTCCATACATGAAATATGTTTTATATAGCCATAAAATATTACCGTTAATTCCAGATAAACTGCTCAATTTGTCCAAGTCAATCGGTATGAAAATATCGAAGAATACTCAACAACGGTAAAGAAAAATGAAAGTCAATATTTATCCATTTTTAGCAAAACAACCTCTTTGATTAGTTATGTAGTTTGGATAAATCAAAAGACCCTTTAAAAAAAGATAACCCACTAATAACTTTGACTTATCTTCTATCTGGCAAGTAATAGCGTAATAATGGTGTGTAATACTTATCTTTTAAACAACCAAGATCTTAAAGTTTCAAGATATTCATAATTACTCCTTGAAAACCGCATATGCAACAAATCATAAGGATATATAGCTTCCTAACTTTTTTTAGCTTTCATAGGCAAATTTAAATACATAGAACTCCACGTATAGCTAAAAAAAAATGTCCCAAGGATATCAAGTAAACTTTTTGTATATACCCATGTTAATAAAATATCAATTCTTTTTGTACCGTATAACATATCTAATCTTAATTTAATTTTAATTTAAAAAACTTTTTTCATTTAGATTTTAAACCCATTTTTCATTTAAGACATATAACAAGATGCAAAATAATATGTCCTAGAGCCTTTAAATGAAAAATCAATTATTATGAAATTAACCTTACATTTGTTTTCCTAGTAAAGAAAAAAAATTCTTCATCCACTTGAATATCCACCAATGTTCTTTATCATCAACATACTTGAAAAGCCATAAAACAATTTAGTATATGAATAATTCATCATCAAAACTTAAGGATGGAATATGACTAAGTCAACATTCTCCCCTTTTTGATGATGACAACCAAAATTAAATTCCCTTTAGCTCCCCCTAAATATATGCATAATATAATTAGCTCCCCTAAATCCAAAAACAATATTTCATTTTAGATTCTAAATTAATTTTCAATTAAATTAAAAAATTTTTCAATTTTTAAACAACTCTTACTTCTGCATTATTGTTAGTTAGTCAAAATATCAATATTAACAAAACAATATCAAATATATCAAACTTTAAAAATGTTAAAATCCAAATTAATAATAAGTCTTTTGGTCTTGCAAACCAAAACCAAAAAACCAAAATAACAACATAAGTTTTTGCAAATCTCAAAAATCATCATAATTTAATTCATCTTAAAACTTCTCCCCTTTGTCATCAAACAAAAGGGGAGGAAGTCATCAATCGAGATCTACCATCGTCATGCATACCGAAATGCTTTATTTGCGTGAAATAAGGATGATGATTGGCACGATGAACTTTTTTCAAAGAATGCTTAGATCGAAGAAGAAATTGAGGAGGTCTCGGAATAAAAAAGTTCCAGGGGTAATAGAGGTACGTCAAGAAATTCACCAATGTACTCTCGCTAAGCCATTACAATGAACCCATTCCAATATCATAGAATGTTTACGTTGCATATGTAATTTAGATCCCATCATTGAACCTCATAGCAATGAACTCACCTAACTCTCCAACTCGATTACTAACAAACTTGATCTCTTGACTCAATTGACAAGCATTTCGATTAAGTCTTCGTTCCATTACCTCTCTACCAAAGCAATGGTTTGCACTTCAAAACCGCTTATAAATCTATAAATCATCTTCAAGATTTGTATAAAGTTTATTAATTTCAAGAGCACCCAAAGGCAATTTTCTTTTTCCAACAGAGTCATACGAGTGTTAAGGCGAGACATTTCAATTTGCATTTTCTCTTGATTACTAAGAATAATTTCAACATATCAATGATCTCAAAGAAGATTGAGTTGGGGGCGAAATAGATGAGAGATGGATTTGAGATGGGAGGAATAGGATTATCGAAGTAACATGAAAAAACACCCATCAATTAAAATAATACGCGACATTTTTAAAGAACCAACACCGAGGAAATCATTCACAACAACAAAATTTCATTTTCAAAAGAAATTTTAAAGTGATTGAAGAAAGTAGTGAGAGTAGCACTATAAAGCAAACATGTTTTGGTTTTTCTCAAACAACTTGTCATTTGATGGAGCAACATTTGAGATAAATTAAAAGAGACTCCTTTTAAAATCATGGCAACAATTATCAAATCCTGATAGGTAAAATCGGCACTACCACCTAAACGAGGTAAAAGATTAAACCTAATAAGATGATGAATCACACAGGCAAGAGGAGAGACATCTACTATTTTTGGAGTAAAAATATCATTCAACAAAGGGTTATCCATTACAATTTGTAATTGTTCCAAAGGGGTGAATGGAGAATGAATAGCCCCCTTTTCTAGTAAATGGACAATCACCGAGGAATGGAATGTTTAAAATACTACCAAAATCCATGACAGTAAAATATAAAGATTTTCCTTTAACAAAGTTGTATAAAAAATCCCCATGACATTCTAGATTAGTATAAAATTATTGAACTAATCTAGGATATACAAAAGATGGAGGAAAAAGCATGGAAGAGATACCACAAAAGATTCAAACAAAGTTTTCAAAGGAGACTTGTTGATAACATGATTTGATCCACTAATTTTTCATAAACAAACTATTTTGGAAAATAACGTTCTTAAATCGTACCTCATATGCATTACTTGAAAGAAATTTTCAAGAAGATCGAGAGAAAGGATAGGGTTTACCGAAACGATGGAGGAGCAAAACTCAACCTTACAAGATGATGGAATTGTTGACTTCCGTCACCGAGAGATGGTCCGGATGATTTTGGCAAGGAAGGATCTGAAAGTTGATTCATCGAAGAGACGAAGAGTCCAAATACTCCGTTTCCTCAGACACGACCTTCTTCAGTTTTCTTTGCTTTTCGTGAAGGTCCGGTAGTTGATTGGGGAGGTACTGTCGTCTGATCGTCGTCTGAATCGATCATTGAACGCTTATGTGTCCGAGTTCTCATAATGTTGAATGTAAAGATAGAGAAGATAAACGTATAAAGAGAGATAAAGTCAGAAAGGTTTTGAGAAGTATAGAAAATGGAGAGAGACAGATAGAAAGTTATATAAAAGGATGGATGCATGTACAATGTACACTCCTACACGTTTACGTCGTTCAAGAAAACTCCAGCCATTCTGTCTTTTTGATTTTCAAAACCATTATGAGAGACGCCTAGAATATTGCGTCCATGATTTAAGGACTTAAATGAGCAGCCGAAAATTCAAACTCATAATTATCCTAATTTTATCAGTTAATAAGAAATACATGTAAAATAGGATAATGATAAGGTCAATTTTTTTTGTTTAAAAAATTATGCGATACACATCCCAAGTTCTCTTCGCAACATGAAAAATCTATTTCACTTAACGGTTTGGTAAAAATATCTGCAATTTAATTTTTAGTAGGAATAAAAATTAATTTTATTAAACCCTTTGACACACTATCTCTTAAAAAATGATGTCTTACTTCTATGTGTTTTATACGTGAGTGTAACATATGATTTTTAGAGATATCTATTGCACTAGAATTATCACAATATATAGGCACACAATCACATAATATATCAAAATTACATAGAGTTTGCCGCATCCATAAAATCTGAGAACAGCAACTTCCTACAGCTAGGTATTCGCCCTCAGTAGTTGAAAAAGCCACTGAGGTTTGCTTTTTACTATGCCATGACACGAGACTTTGTCCCAAGAAAGTACAAGCATCACTCATACTTTTTCTATCAATTTGACACCCTGCATAGTCAGCATCTGAATAACCTATTAGTTCAAAATGATTAGAAATTGGATAAAATAATCCTAAGTTAATAGTACCACTTAAATATTTCAAAATTCTTTTAACAACATTTAAGTGTGATTCTTTGGGTTTAGCCTGAAATCTTGCACACAAACAAACACTATACATTATATCGGGTCTAGAAGTAGTTAAGTATAGTAAGCATCCAATCATACCTCGATATTTTGTTATATCAACATTAATACCTTTGTCATCGCATGAGCTTTATTGATGTGCTCATGGGTGTACCTTTTGAGTTAGATCCTTTAAAGCAAAATCTCTTGAGTAATTCTTTTATGTATTTGGTTTGATGGATATAAATTCCTTCCTTCATTTGCTTGATTTGAAGTCCCAAAAAGTAGTTAAGCTCTCCCATTAAGATGATCATATCAAATTCTTTATGCATGCACTTAAAAAACCACTCACAAAGATGATCATTAGTAGCACCAAATATTATATCATCTACATATATTTGAACAATAATGATATCTATATTTTTATGCTTAATAAATAATGTAGAATCTATTTTACCTCTAATAAATCTTTTTGACAAGAGATACTAACTTAACCTTTCGTACCAAGCCCTTGGAGCTTGTTTCAAGCCATAAAGAGCTTTCTTTAATTTGTAGACATGATTAGGATACTTTTCATGCTCGAATCCAAGAGGCAGTTTTACATATACCTCTTCATTGATGTATCCGTTTAGAAAGGTGCTCTTTACGACCATTTGATAAAGTGTAAACTTTTTATAGCATGCAAAAGCCAACAGAATTCGAATTGATTCCAACCTTGCCACTGGTGCATAGGTTTCTTCATAGTCGATCCCCTCTTGTTGGTTGTATCCTTGAGCTACTAGCCTTGCTTTATTACGAATGATTGTCCCATGCTCATCAAGCTTGTTCTTGAATACCCATTTAGTACCAATAATGGAAGCATCTTTTGGAGGAGGCATAAGTTTCATACTTGGCATCTTTCGAATTGTTGAAGTTCTTCTTGCATTTCCAATAACCAATTTTCATCAAAAACTGCATCATTTGCATTCTTTGGCTCAACCTGTGACAAAAATGCAGAGAATGCACAATGATTTTGTAAACCTCTTCGTGTGGTTACACCTTTCTTGATATCTCCAATGATATTCTCCAGAGGATGATTCTTGATATATCTAGTTGTTTTTGGCATTTGGATATCATGTATAACTTCTTCTTGATCATGAGATTCATCTCCAGCATCTTACAAATGTTCGTTTCACGTTCATCTTTGGTTATCAATTTCGTTTTCAAAACTATTCATTCGGTCTCCTGTTTTGTTCTTTTTGGTTTGCTAAATTCTTAACTATCTCTAAATTTCCTTCATCATCTTCACTTTCTTTTGGAAGATCATTGTTAGTTTCATTAAAATTGATATGAACAGACTCTTATACACATGATTTTCTAATATTGAAAATACGATAAGACTTACTTTTTTAAGAATAACCAATGAATATTCCTTCATATGACTTAGCATCAAATTTTCCCAAATTATCACTTGTATTTAAGATGAAACATTTAGAACCAAATACTTTAAAATAACTTATGTTTGGAATTTTATTAATTAAAAGCTCATAATGTGTTTTCAAAATAATAGGATGAATAAGTACTCTATTTAAAACATAACATGATGTACTTACTACTTCGGCCCAAAATTTCTTTGGAAGCTTACTTTCTTGCAGAGAGAGTTCTTGTCGCCTCTTGTAGAGTCCTATTCTTCCTTTCCACCACCCCCCATTTTGTTGAGGAGTCCTTGGGGCTTTGAAAATTCATGGCTAATACCCTTTGATCACAAAAAGTTATAAAATCTTTTTGAAATTCAAGTACCATGATCACTTCTAATTCTAATGAGTTTGTAGCTATACTTAGTTTCAAGATTCCTTATTAATTTTTCAAACTCTTTAAATGCTTCATCCTTAGTTCTCAAAAATAATACCCATGTGTATCTTGAAAAATCATCAACTATTACAAATGCATAAAATTTACCATTATTACTTGAATGTCTTTCTGGTCCAAATAAATTAAGATGAAGTAGTTTCAAGGGAGAGGAGGTTGATACCATATTCTTTGCCGTAAAAGAAGTTCTTATTTGTTTTCTCAGTTGGCAAGGAATACATATTCCTTTCTTTTCAAACCTGATTCTTGGCAACCCTTTGACAAGATTCTTTGAGGATAGTTTCTTGATTAAGTCCATGTGAACATGTCCCATCCTTTTATGCCATAGATAAGCTTCATCTTATACTGAAGTAAGACATAGTTCTTCATCCTGTTGCTCAAAATCAAGAGTATATATATTTCCTTCTCTTTGCGCAACTAGAGTAGTATTGTTAATATCATGAAATATTGTGCATTTATCTTTTTCAAAGTTAACTTGATGGCCTTATCCATTAATTGACTAATACTAATTAAATTGAATTCAAGACCATTAACGAGGTGCACATTATTTATACTTACCTAGCCATTACCAATTTTACCTTTTCTAATTATCTCGCAGGTTTTATTGTCTCCAAACGTGACCGTTCCATTCTTCTTCTTGATATTTAGTTCTACTTTTGATTTATCACCCGTCATGTGTCGAGAAACATCCGCTATCAAGAATCCATTTTGAGATGGAACTCTTGCCTTTAAACATTCCTGTCAAGAAAGAATAATTTATCCTTTTGGTACCCATATCTTTTTGGGTCCACTTATGTTAGTAGCATGTAAATCTATCTTTTTAATCCATACCTTTTTAACCTTGTTTCGTTTCTTAAAATAATTTATATCTAAATGACCTTTAATACCACAATGTTTACAAGTTATGAAAGGAGAGCAATAATTTAAACTAACCGTGACTTTAATTTTAGCATTTTCATATTACTCTTTTATTCATAGAATCATAACCAATTCCTTGTCTTTCAAAACTAGGTCTTTGTTACCTAATATGACATTTAAATTTTCTTCACCTTGGACAAATTTAGCAAGAGATAATTTTAATGAAGCTATTTCTTTTTGAAGTTCATTATTAGGAAAGGTTTTAACAGGAGATTTATCACTAAATGCATCAATACATACATTTATCTTTTTTAGCTCATTAGTCAATTTTTTTACTTCATTATTCAAGAAATTTACCTTATTGAAAAGTATTTTGTTATAATTGTTTAAATAATCAAACTTAGCAATCAAAACCTTTTCTTCTTTACATATAGATTCCTTTTTAATTTCGTTCTTTTCATCTATTAGTGAATCTACTTCACTCATTAAAGTATTAAATAAACCTCTTAAGCATGCATTCTTTTCTTTTAACTTCTTATTTTCTTATTCTAATGAGTTCATTTCATTAAGAGATACCTGATTAGATTCACCTTCAATTCCCACAAAGCATACTTGTGCTATCTCATCTTTAGCATCGATCTCCACTTCGGATTCCTCATCACTCCAAGTCACAAGGGCTTTGTTCTTCTTGTTGTCTTTGTAGTTTGTCTTCCCTTTGTTCTTTAATTGAAAACAATCTTTCTTGAAGTGACCAGGACGTCCACATTCGAAGCACGTCTCTTCAGTTTGCTTTCCTTTGAGTTTATTTGAATTGAAAGTATTTCTTCTCTTATTCTTCCTTTGTAGTAGCCCCTTGAGTCTTCTTGACATCATGGCTATTTCTTCATCTGAGTCATCATCAAGCTCCTCTTCATTATCTCTGCATGAGAGCTAAGACCTTTCTTCGAGGAGTTTCCTCCTCATCATCATATCTCTTTAACTGATGTTCATATTCTTCTAATTCACCAAATAAAGTTAAAGTATCCATGGAAGAAATAGTAGCAGAATCTTGAAGAGTGGTAATTTTAGAAGCAAACCTTTTGGGCATAGCAAAAAGCAACTTACTGATTGATCTCACTTTGAGGAATAGTCTTGTCCAAAGAATTTCAAGGAGTTTATAAAGACTAGAAATCTTGCTTGAGCTATCTTAATGGTTTCATCTTTTTCGAGCTTGAAAATTTCATAATCGTGCATAAGCATGCTTAGCTTGACTTCTCGTACTTTGGATGTTCCTTCATGACTTACCACTAGAGTATCCAAAATTTCCTTAGCTGTGTTGCATGAGGAGACTTTGTCAATCTCGGATTGTACCATACCACTGAGAAGTGTATTCATTGCCCTTGAATCATATGAGACCATGTAGGTTTCAGTTGAATCCATTTCTAGCAGAGTCTTTGGTGTCCCATCATCTCTTCGTGGAATAACTGGTCCGTTTCTCCACAACCCACCATTCCCAAGGATCTCTTTTAAGATAGATCCTCATTCGAACTTCTAGAAGTTGTAATTTTCCGTTCCAAATAGCAAAGGAGGTCTATTGGTTGATTGTCCTTCTTGATTGTTGTTCTCGAACTGTGCCATGTCAGAATCTTTCCCTACAAGTCACCTTTAAGACCAAGATAAGTAGAGCCAAGCTCTGATACCAAATGAAATTTATCTAGGCACACTTAGAAGGGGGGGTTGAATAAGTGTGGGAGCAATCTATGACCAATTTTTAAACTTTAAATTAAACTATTAATTTCAGGCTACTATATATTGATGAATTCAACTTCTTTTAATTAATATGGCCTATTGAATTGACTGATTATTTTTAAGAAAATATCCTGCTGAATTTATAACTTAAATAAAATACTTGGTGTTAAAGAATTATCTTAATATAATGCAAATATTCAAATTTTAATTATTAAGATAATTAAATAGCTTATGTGATTTTAGAATTAAAGTAAAGCAAATAATAAAATCAACACCAAGATTTTTTACGTGGTTCAACTATTACCTCTATAATAATAGCCTAGTCCACGTCCAATACCAACTAGTATTGGAGACTCACTTTATTTATTTCTTTATAAATAAACACTGATTACAAAAAATAGATTCTTACAAAAATTAATTAACAATTAATTTCTCTTGAGCACTCTTGCTCCTTGTGCACCTATGCACTCTTCAAGCACCTTTGCTTCCTTGACCTGTTTTGTAAACTTTTCTCTAATCCACTAGGATTAACACCTTTAGACTACACTTAGTCTAAATAGAAAATTAAATACAAATATAGAGGTCTATGATCAATGCAAGAATAATCAATTTAATAATTAAAGGCTCAACTATATGCAATGATCAATTAGCACAAAAAGATAAACAATTAAATCTTACCAAATACCAACTAAAAAATATCAAAAATTTAATTACTTAGGTCATTGATCAAAGGTTGCACCAATTAAATAAATTGCTTGTGAATAAATAAAGAATTAGTGCAAGAATAATTTCGTGAGTTGTGTTTTACATCATACATAAAATATGTTTTTATAGCCCATAAAATATTATCGTTAATTCCAGATCTGTTCAATTTGTCCAAGTCAATTAGTATGAAAATATCAGAGAATACTCAACAACGATAAAGGAGTCAATATTTATCCAGTTTAGCAAAACAACCTCTTTGATTAGTTATATAGTTTGGATAAATCAAAAGACCCATTAAAAAGATAACCCACTAATAACTTTGACTTAATCCTTCTATTAAGTGGCGTGTAACAGTAATAGTGGTGTGTACTTATCTTTTTAAACAACCAAGATCTTAAAGTTTCAAGATATTCATAATTACTCCTTGAAAACCGCATATGCAACAACTCATAAAGATATATAGCTTCCGTCTTTTAGGCTTTCTAGGCAAATTTAAATACATAGAACTCCACGTGTAGCTAAAAAAAATGTCCCAAGGATATCAAGTGAGCTTGCACACGTAACCCATATCATAAAATATCAATTTTTTTTTGTACATAACATATATATCTCTTATAAAAAACCTAATTTTAAACATTTTTCTTTTTCATTTAAAACATATATAAGATGCAAATTATGTCCTATTAATGAAAAACTTTTTTCATTTAGATTTTCAAATATCCCTTTTTCATTTAAGACATATAACAAGATGCAAATAATATGTCCTAAGAGCCTTTAAATGAAAAATCAATTATTATAAAATTTAACCTTTAATTTTTTTCCTAGAAAAGAAAAACTTCTTCATCCACTTTTTAATTATCCACCAATGTTCTTTATCAACAATATACCTTAAAAACCATAAAACAATTTAGTATATGAACAATTCATCATCAAACTTAAGGATGGAATATGAAAAGTATCATTTCTACAATTTAATAAATGATGAATATGAAGGGTTATTCACCATGTATGCGGTAATCCGCGTAGACATGTTACTCCCGCAGATTAATAAAGAATGAATACGAAGGGTTATTCACCATGCATGCGGTAATCCGCGTAGACATGTTACTCACACAAATTAATAAAGAATAGAATGACAACCCTTATGAGTATGAAGAAAATAACATCCTTTACGAATACGAAAGAAATAATACACCTTACCTTAGTAAGAGACTAAATTTGACTGGTTTAGCGAAGATATTCTTAAGGAAAACTTGCATTATTTGCTACACTCAAAGTATCCTTATACTCAAAAGAAATACGCACAATATTATAGAAGAAGAATTATCTGATTCTAGTGTGATTTTCATTTCTAAAATAAGCATCCTATTTATAGGAGAATAACAAGGCACTATTTAAAAAAATAATCATGGATGAACAGTAAAATTTCGGACGATTTCATGGGCTAGAATCTGATTTTTACTATTCATTACTATGCAATAAAATATTCTAATAAAACAAAAACTTTATATAAAATATAATATATTCTAATTATAATCTAATAAAATAAATAAATTTATATATAATATAAAAAGTATTTTGTTTTATATAAAATTTTTTCTGTTTTATTACTATTATAATAATAATAAAACAAAACTGAGACAACTTTCTACCGGCGATTTTGAAAAATGAGTAAGTGGGGGTCCATGTAATAAGTCAAACTTACAACAAATACTTCATGACAACCCCTCTATTTATATCAAAAATTGAATATATATTTACCACAAATCACTTATCTTCAATAAACACATTTTTAATCTTTCAACAATTATTCATCATTAATATTATAACTCACAATATTGATAACCAGATCATTTCTAGGAAAGAGGGGGCTTTTCGATAAGGATTTCTCCTTTTTGGCGCGCAATAAAATAACCTAACCCCTTTCCTCGACAGAACTTTCTAGACATTATCAATAATTTAAAAAATAATATGAATAACTGTGTTGTCTCAATTATTGATTTAATAATATAAAATATTATGCAGATGATACTGTGACAATAATGGAATCGATAATATGAGATACTTTGTAACAACTACTGTGGTAATTATTAAATGAAACTGAGTGACTTCTTATGTAAGCATCAATAATCAGAAATACTTTACAATACTGGTGTTATTCTTTGTGCGACCACGCCAGACATCTTTATACTTTATCACCGGGTATTTCAACAGTTAACAGTAAAAGTTTTGCCGTTATTTTTTATAAAAATGTTATTTCTATCACTTTCTATATCTGACAGTCATTCTGTTGTGGGGTCCACCAATGATTGTGTCATCATACGAATATTCCCCGATAAAAAGAATTATTACTCAACCAAATGAATATTTTATGACAACTTGTTTACTTTGCAAAATTTGCACATATCACCCATAACTATACCATTATATCAAATCAACACCTTATTATTCAAAATAATATTTAGAGAAAATTAAATCTTTATTCATAAAAAGTTGGGGTCTTACAACAACTGCTATATCTTCATGCAACTAATCTAACACTAGAACTGTGTATAACGTTATATTCTTGAAGGGGATCTTAATCTATTCCGTTGCGCATAAATTGATTCCTCATTCATTATCTGTTAATCATTTAATAAGATAAAAGAAAACAAAGAAACAGTTTTAAAAGATCTATTAAACCCCCCCTTCTAGATCTATTGTGTGCCCCCGGGAACTAACAGTCATTACAATAATATAGGCTGAGAAACTGTATACCTAATCCAGCCCTAAGCAATCCAACTTGGTAGAAATATACAAACTACTGACATTATTAGAATTTTATTTTAAAAACATTGACTTAACACTTACTAAATTTCAAATATCAAAGATCCCAACTTTGGTGGCAACAATACAACTCTTTTATTAAGGTACCAGATCATTAGACAGGTGACAGAATATCTGGTAAATAAAATATCTAGTTTAATCATTATCTAGAAAGACAAAACAAATATAAGGAAATGACAGCTCCAGATACACCAGTTTAAAATAATACATAAGAATCGGTAACAAAATATAGCTAAAAATTTACCAGCACATGCACATAAAACAATTGCATCCATTAGTAGAGTGGGAGAAAATCACAAATAAGTAGGATGACACTAGAAGCATAACACTCTTAATGCACCAAACCAATTCATTTATCCTGTTACAATCATGTGGCTTACATCGTCATCAACTTCTCCCTCCTTATTCATGTACTATTGATCCAAAGTACTAAAATACATCCGTCTTGATTATATTGTATTTCGCCATATACACAATCCATGCATCTCTTATCATCAAAAATACATGAACAACAGGAGCAAAAACCTTATAACCAGAGAACCCACCTAAGAAGGGACTTTTTCATAAACAGATCATGGGCATCCATTTTCCTAGAAATAACACCCTTAGTTGAGAATTCATTTACCTCCTGCATAGAAAATCCATGAGCAGAGATGAATTCGACCTAAGATTGGTTCTTTTTTCATTTATCAACAACATCAAGTTGGTCTTGACGAGAGAAATGTTGGGCAACCTTAAAAAAATTTTGCATATCCGAGTGAAAGCATACCTATGTTCGCATTCATAATGATATTTGCATCAGATTCAATTGAATCAGAAAAGAGAATTAGCGGCAGAGCCTCCGATTTAACCATTTTGGGAGTTTCCTTCAGATAAGTGCAAATGACTAACCATGAGGGGAAAGAAGATGAGGGCCAGAGAAAAGGGAAAAGGAAGGGAAACAGAGCGGAGAAAAGGAAACAATTGATAGGTGATGGGGGGTATAATCAGGATATTTAGGGAATGATATATATATATATATATATATATATATATATATATATATATATATATATATATATATATATATATATATACTAGCTTAGAGATTTGGATCTTACCGGCATTTTGGGAGAATTTGGGTTTGACACCCCATACTTTCAAAGAAACAAGTGCTTAGAGAAGGGCTCTTAGGAGAGTTTCCTTGAGATAAGTGCAAATGACTAACCATGAGGGAAAGAAGATGAGGGCAGGAGAAAAGGGAAAAGGAAGGGAAACAGAGCGGAGAAAAGGAAACAATTGATAGGTGATGGGAGGGTATAATCAGGATAATTAGGGAATGAACCAGTACGCTAGTTATTCTAGCGGATGACGAGTTTGATTTTTAAATCTTAACCATTCATAAATATAATGGAAGGTAAAGATGATATTTGTCTATTTTTGATTCATAGAAAATACATGTTATGGGTCATTCTCCATATATATATATATATATATATATATATATATATATATATATATATATATGGATACTAGCGAGACAACACCACCAATACATATTGAACAGAATTTGGTAAAGTTACAATCTTTCTAGCAAAATTATAAGTGTCTTGACTTTAGAATTATTGCTGGAAATCATAGTGTTCAAATGTAATCTATTTTATTCTTAAAGTTTATATATTGTAAAAGGGGTTTCAGAGTGAAGCAAGTAGTTTACTTTAGTACAAAGAGAGTTCAAGGGGGTAGAGGTGTTCAAGGGAGTAGTTGGTGCTCAAGGGAGCAGAGGTGCTCAAGGGAGGGGATTTCCTCAAGGGAGCTGTGTGCTCAATAAGTTCTGAATTTTATTGTACAGAGAGTTGATATAATTGTAATTGCTTTATTAATTATGAAAGAAACCTATTGGGTATTAGTCTGTGGCGAAGCCACATTAGTGTGGGGTCAATTGACCCCACTAGGAAAAAAAATATTTTATAATATATGATAAATTTAGAAGAAATTTAAGTGTAATGAATAAATTGATCCTACTAAAATTTTATAAATTTTTTAATATACGAGGTCAAATTAAATTTTTATAACTTTCTCAATTTCATATTACTTTTACTCTTTGATGTATATATCTTCTTCTAATATTTTTAAAATAAATAATAATCTAATTTATATTATTTTTATATCATAAGAAATTTAAATATTTATTAACAAATTTATGATTAGAAAGGCGTATATATATATATATATTACTTGTTATATTAACAATATTGTAACACATGCAACCGGCCAAAAAACACAAAATTATATTAAAAAATTGGCTTGGAGGCACTGCCCATGAACCCCTGCCAAATTATTTATAGCATCACAATATTTTAACCCCAGTGAATAAAATTCCTGGCTTCGCCACTAGCATTAGCTCATATTTGGCCTTGAGGCCCTTGAATGTAAGCCCATATAGTAAAAGACTACGTAGCTGAACCAGGTATAAATCTTGGTGTGCATGTGCGATTGGTTGTTGTTTTAGTTTTTAGTTTATTTTCTACATTACAAAATCCCAAAATATCATTGCATGCATGATTCATAAATAACTCAAAGCAGACAACTGAAAGAAGATAGGTTTTAAAATAGGCAACTAAATTTTTTACCTATCTGGATTACTTTTGAAACTGAAAAAAATAAATAAATTTGACATTATTCATTGACACACGCGCACACTTATTCATTTCCCTTCTAAGTATGCACATACAGAATTTCACTAATTTCGTTATTAATCAACTTGTTAAAATAGTAATTAATTCAATAAATCAAATCAAGCGTCTCCTCCGTGGTGAGTGCGTCTGCATAATTAAAGTTATAACCTTGATGGATTATACTATGCACCGGACCACATTTAAATAAATCTATGTTAAATTTAATTTTAAATTGATTTTAAAAATTTAATAGTAATTTTACATTTTAAAGTGGTGTACTCAATACGCATAGCACCAAAATATCATATTTATCCCTAGCAGGAGGTCAATGAAAAGTCTTTGGAGTAAAGAATGCGGAAAATAATATGGAATTTTTCATACTAGCCTCCATTGAATTTAACTTTTCAAACAAAATCAGAATCTATATGATGGACTCTAACACCACTAAATACTACAAAATCCAAGTCCAAAAGGGCCTGGCTACGAGTAAATACTAGTTAATACCCTTATGTTGATGTTAAAAGATTAGTTTTAATTACCAACTGAAATTAAAGCCACATCTGATAAGGTAATATGTGAATTTGGACTAGTGCCAATACACAAAAGCTTCAATTTTTATTAAAATAGAAAGGAGAATTGAATAAATAATTTCATTGAAATGAATAAAAGGATGGTTGATTTGTTTATTCCTGTCAGAATGATACATTTTTATCGGAATGTTAATCTACTTAAAATTAGATTTTTCATTCATGTTGGGAAGCGCTGAATAAACCATTCCGTCTACTCATTTTAGTCAATTGGCAATAATACCCCTACAAAGATATAGAGTGACTACTAGGGGCAGATCTAGAAATTTTTCCAAGAAGGGGCATATTTTAATTAAATTTTTTTTGAAGTTAATAAAAAAACTTGAACTAATCATAATATTAACTAATTATAACAATATTTACAGATTGGAATAAATATTCATAATATAAACTAAAAAAGAAATTTTAAATAAAAAATATTTATGTACAATTTAGAAGAAGACAAAAGTAGAATGAATCTACGTTTGTTTGTACTTGTATTTAGAATATGAATTAATTTTTTTTGTCCCCTCTAAGTTTAACTCTTCCATTAATTTGTCCATTTAAATTTATTCAGTTACATATTTTTCCCTATCCCTATAACTATAAAAAAAATCTAGCAAGAGCAGTTGCCTATGTTGTCCCCTTAATGCATCCTCCCATAGTGACTACGCATGTGACACAACACAATATCATATTTATCCCCAACACAATACCGTATTTGTTTGTGAATTTGAATAGAGAATTTTATTTAAAAAAAAGTATGATAGAAAAGAGGGTGAAACATTTTCTATCCTTGTGTTTGTGAGTTTTGGAAGTGAATTTTAACTTAAAAGAGTAAATTACTTTTTTACCCTTATGAGATAATATTTGAACTGCTATAAGGATAATTTTTATATTTTAATATGTCATTTAAGTTTTTAATAAATTTCTTTCTAAACCTTCCCAAGTTTAGGAGGAATTTTTTTAAAAATAAAATGAAATCCTAAAATTTTATGGACTGCTTTTGTTCTAAATTATAAGAACTTTCTAAAAATTAATTTTAAATATTTTTAAACTCAAACTTAACATGAATTCATTTATATTATTTCAATACAATTATGTATATCATAAACTGCCTAAAAGGTAGTACTGGTTATAAGATTATTATTTTCAAAATTGAAATAAATCATGTCAATTTTAAATTCAAAAATATTTTAAATTAATGATTTTGATCGTGTTAATCTTGTCAACTCGTTTATTATACATGTCTGGCCTATTTAAATTTAGGGTTAAACGTGTCGACCTGTTAATGTCACAAAAATTGTATAGACTTAATACTAACCCTATTATTATACATCATGTTACAATGTTGTGTTATAAATTATCTCACCTAAATATTACAGATATTACAGTAAAATTATAGAATATAGTGGTTAATTCTCTTCCCCTTCCCCTAATGCCCTCTATTTTAAATTTTAACTTAAAAGAGTATATTAATTTTTTATTCTTATGAGATTACATATGAACTATTATAAGAATAATTTTAATATTTTAATATATCATCTAAGTCTTTAATAAAAAAAATTCTAAATCTTCCCAAATTTGGGAGATTTTTTTAAAGAAATCTCCCATTCTCCTCTTTTCTCTTCTAAAAAAATTCACAAACAAGAGACTTTTGGTCTCTTTCCTAAATTTTCCTCATTCTCCTTTATTTTATCTCCTTTTTAACTTGATGTGGATTGATCTATGCCTTAATCTCTCCCCTTGGGTACATCTGTAACAAATGTAGCTTGAATGCATTATGTGGGTTGATATATGTCTTAGCCTCTCATCTTAAGTAGTTAGGTTGTTTTTTTTTTTTGGGTCAAAAGGTCATGACTGCAATTATGCTTGTCTCAATAGTATTTTTTTGTGTCAAAAATTAGGCTCTTTCGTTTACGTACAATTACCTCAAAAGTCATCCTTTAATTTAATTTTAAGAAAATTTATATTCCTAACTTATAGATAACGCTAAGGTACGTTTGGAACTTACAAAAGTTTTTTTTCGTCTACAATTACCTCAAAAGTCATCATTTAATTTAATTTTAAAGAAATTTATGTAAACCTCAGTCATTCTTTAATTTAATTTTAAGGAAATTTCTATTCTTGACTTATAGATAACGCTAAGCTACCTTTGGAACTTAAGAAAAGTATTCAAAGGAAATTAAAAATGAAATAAAATCCTCAAAAGTCATCCTTCAATTTAATTGTAAGGAAATTTCTATTCCACGGTCCAAACAAAGTGAATAGGAGCAAGATGACTTATAGATAACGCTACGTTTGGAACTTAGAAAAGTATTCGAAGGAAACGATATCCTAAAATTTTATGGACTACTTCCGTTTTAAATTATAAAATTAATATTGACTTGTTAAAAATTAATTTCAAATATTTTTAAACTCAAACTTAACATGAATTCATTTATCTTATTTCAATATAATTATGGATATCATAAACTACTTAAAAGATAGTATTGGTTATAAGATTATTGCTTTCAAAATTTAAATAAATCATGTCAATTCTAAATTTAAAGATATTTTAAATTAACTTTTAAAAAATCAATATTGTTCTTATAATTTAAATTGGTTGGTGGACAAATCAATCAAGAGATTCTAACATGTTCAACTGACCAATTTCTTGAGGGACCTCTCCATATAACTTATTCTCTGACAAGTTCAAACCCTTTTGGCTTAGTGGGAGGTTTTTCACTTCATTTTGCCGTGTATTAAGGGGAAGTAAAGAAGAGAATTATGGTCCTCACCTTCCGTGCCCACCAAACTTTAATTTCCACCGTAACAGTTGGAGGAATGGGTTAGCTTAGTGATCACACGCTGAACCAAATTAATACTCCCTTCGTTCCATAATAAATGTCTTAATTTCTTTTTTAGGATGTTTCAAAATAAATGTCCTATTTCTATATTAGCAACTATATTTATTCTATTCTTCCTCTTATACCCTCATAATCTATTTAACATACTTATTGGGAATGTGAGAGCTACAAAAAAATGTATCTAGAGAATTAAATGACATAGGAAAGAGTAATTATTAGGGTCATAGAAAAATGAAAAAACAATTATTAGGGTCATAGAAAAGTGAAAAAGTAATTATTGGGGTCATTGAAAAGTGAAAAAATACTTCAATTAATAAGTAATCAAAAAGGGCAATTTAGGTAAAAGAAAACTTTATTAATCAGCGTGCCGAAACTAATTAGGACGTTTATTTTGGAACAGAGGGAGTACAAAATAATTGGCAAAAAGTACTTTTTGGCCACTGTAGTTATAGTGTTTTAAGTAATTAGCCACTGTGCTTTTAAAATATTCAATTAGCCCACTGTATTTTTTAAAAATATTCAATCAGGCCATTCCGTCCATTTTTGTAGACGGACGTTAACAAATCTGCTCTTATTTCCTACGTGGCTTTTTTTAAAAAAAATAAACAATTACGTGGTATATCTTATGTGGCAACAAAATAATTTTTTAATGAATTTTTTTTTATAATTTTTTCTTCTCAAACAAAATAATAAAATCATTATGTGGTAAAAAAAATAATTAAAATAATAAATATTTTTATGTTTTATTTTCTTTCTTTTTTTACCTAAATATTTATAATATGTATAATATTAATAAAATTTAACTATCTTTATTTATATTTATAATATGTATAATCTTTATTAATATTTATAAATGTTCCATCGTCTCCATCAATGTTTAGGTAAAGATTATACATGTTCTGCCCCATTGTCTCCATCAATGTTCCATCTTGTTCGTCTCCATCTTGTTCGGTAACAGAGTCTCATCCGCCCCATCGTCTCCATCCTCTACTGTTCGTATGGCCTTTAATCTCAACAGATCCAATCGTATGACCTTTAATCTCAACAGATCCGTTCGATAACGATCGTGAATCCTCTCCTGTTCTAAAATCCCGGGTTGTTACGGGGGGATTTTATAGCTTTAGGTAAGCGGTCGAGAGGCGATGATTGAGGTAAAGAAAGACCGAGGCGTTGATTGAGGCGATGGTTCTACCGCCAGTTCTCTCTGGTGGTGAGGTTGAGCTTTGTCCGGTGGAAAAAAAAATACTTAAATCTTGAATTTTCGATCGAAATTAAGAGATATTTATCAGTGCAAAACTCCCTTGCCATATAATTTTCGGGGAAATTTTTGAAAAGAATGAAATGGGTAGAGAGATTAATTGAAGTATCCCAAGCACCCACATTAGAGGGATCTTCGATTATCTGATTCAGAGCAAAAAGGCGTCTGATGTTTGTTAGCGAAATTTGTTAAGCATTTGTTTATTTGGGTTGGTTAATTACGATTTCATCCCACGTTATGTGTTTTACGCATATTTCTTAATATCTTGATTTGGATGTTTTCAATTTTGATGAGTAAGAAGATGAACAGTAGGTTTATCTTTCTATCGGGAAGAAGATGAACAGTAGGATAAATAATGTTTTATTTATTTATGTTTGTAATTTGCATTATTTCTTTTTGTTTTGAAGATGAAACAGTAGCATATTTTAATGTCTTGATTTGGATATTTCTTTATTTATCTGGAAGAAGATGAGCAATAGCATATTTCTTAATTAATGATTTTTTATTTTTAATTTTTGTAAAAATTAATGTAATGTTGTAATATATCTCATTGATACAAAAATTTTGATATATTATTTGGAATTAATTTTAAAATAAAATAATTATTAAAAGAAAGGAAAAGAAAAAATTATAAAAAAATGAATTAAAATATTTATTTTAATTTTATTATTATTTTAATTATTATTTTTACCACATAATGATTTTATTATTTTGTTTTTTGTTTGAGAAGAAAAAATTATAAAAAAATTCATTAAAAATTATTTTGTTGCCACATAAGATATACCATGTAATTGTTTATTTTTTAAAAAAAAGTCACGTAGGAAATAAGAGCAGATTTGTTAACATTCGTCTACAAAAATAGACGGAATGACCTGATTGAATATTTTTAAAAAACACAGTGGGCTAATTGAATTTTTTAAAAGCACAGTGGCTAATTGCTTAAAACACTATAACCACAGTGGCCAAAAAGTGTTTTTTGCCCAAAATAATTTCATACACTTATAATAATATAATTATATATATATATAATTATATATACGGTCCGGATCAAGTGCATACCCCTTATCTTTCTCACTCGTGCTCACCCCCCTTTAGAGCGGACGTGATGACGGTTCATCATACAACAATCGCTTATACTTTTAGCGATGCTATATGTTGTCCGTCGCTAAAAATATGTATGACGATTTATCAGATGAAAAAACCGCCGCCGCGTCCGTCATAAAGGAGGGTGGCAGGTGAAGAGATAAAGGAATCTGACTTGATCACTATATATATATATATATATAATTTTAAATTAATGATTATAATCGTGTTAAACTAAACATGTCAATCCGTTTATTATATATGTCTAACCTATTTAAATTGAGGATTAAACGTGTCGATAATGACACGAAAATCGTATAAACTTAATACTAACCCTATTATTATATATTGTGTTTCAAATTATCGTGCCTAAATATGATAAATAATACAGTAAAATTATAGAATATAGTGGTTAATTACCTTCCCCTAATTTCCTCCATTTTAAATTTTAACTTAAAAGAGTAAATTATTTTTTTATCTATATGCGATTACATATAACTATTATAAGGATTATTTTGGGATAATTTTGGTATTAGTACAACTGTGCAATACATATATTAACATGGATTGATATTCCCAACATTGAAAATACAATTTCCCAATGATTTTCGTAATTAAAGTTAATTAAGTAAGGTTTATGACGTGAACGTAGATTAAACTATTTATCATTGTATTGATATATTAAATTTATATGAATATAATTTTGAGTTTAAACTATGCCAGAAAACAAGAAGTCAATGAGAAAGTCTTTGGGGTTTAGATAAGACAGAATGAATTTGTCATGTCAATGTTGAATTTTCATGCCACTCAGTTGGTCCACTGAATTTAACATGATCAGTGGCTCGTAGCGTTGATTGGATAGGCTCATAGCGTTAAAATTATATATATATATATATATATATATATATATATATATATATATATATATATGCGTTAAAATTACGATCGTAGTAGTAATTACCTACTATCTCATTTATCGATGATTCATTTTACGTTTACTACGGTAGTAGGTGATTCTTCTACTATAATCGTAAAGTGAAACGATTTCACTTTACGCATCGTAATCCGTGTATATTTTAAATTTACACATTGTATATATATATATATATATATATATATATATATATATATATATATATATATATATATATATATATATATATATAGTTGTTGCAACGATCAACATTTATATTCAACAAATAACACAACATAGAGATTTATTGATTTTGCTCATAATGACCATGACGATGATGATCAAAAAGCTTCATATTCTGTATGTTGTATTAATGTTTTTGCTATGCATTAACTCATTTTCCATTGGTATCGAATCCGCACATGAACATGCTAACAGTACGATGGCAAGGTGCATTGAGAGGGAGAGACATGCTCTGCTCATGTTCAAGCGAGGTATAATAGTACAATCCTTATTTCAAGATATTTCGTCTTGGGGAAGCGAAGAAGAAGACTGTTGCAAATGGGACGGAGTTGGATGTAGCAACCTCACAGGTCATGTCACTTCTCTTAATCTTCTATATGTTAAACATATTTCAATTAAGATGACTTCTTCTTTGATTGAGTTGAAAAGCTTGAACCACCTAACCATTCGTGATAGTGATTTCGGAAGTATGCCCATTCCAAATTTCATATGTTCCCTCACCAGTTTAGTCTACCTAGATCTTTCTTTTTCTAATTTGAATGGCCCAATTCCGTATCAGCTCAAAAATCTCTCCAACTTGAAGGTTTTGCATCTTTCTGGTAATAATTTTGTATCTAATCCGATTCCCGACTTCATTGCCTCCTTCACCAAATTAGAGGACCTTCGTCTTTCGCGGGCTAACTTGAATGGACCCATTCCGTTTCAGTATTGTACTTAAAGGATGGGAACCTTGAGTGGTTGTCTCGCCTTTCTTCCTTGAAAGAGCTTGGCTTGAGCGGCGTCGACCTCAGTAGAGCCAATGGTTGGGTAGACATAATTAAGGCTCTCCCTTTCTTGTCCAACTTGAATTTAGGTGGTTGCAATTTATCACGACTCATGGCTCCATCATCTCTTTCCTCAGCTAACTCTTCTTTATCTATTTCTACCCTTGATCTCTCTTCTAATAACTTGACTTTCTCCACGGTTCGTTGGTTGTTCAACTTGAGTAGTAACCTTGTGTATCTTGATCTTTCTGAAAACTTATTCAAAGGTTCAATTCCAGATGCTTTTGGTTATCATTTGACGTCTCTTACAGATCTGAGTCTCGACCATAATCAGGTCGAAAGTGTTGTTCCAAAATCCTTGGAAACTCTCTGCAATTTGAAATCTCTAAGCCTACGATGGAACAATCTCAACGGGAGCCTTGAGGATTTTTCATCAGGGTGTGCTACAAAATCATTAGAATACTTGTACCTTTCTTATAATCAATTGGCTGGGCCTTTAGTTGATTTTAAGGGATGACCATCCTTGATGTTATTGGACTTTCCAATAATCAATACACTGGGCCTGTACCTGTCTTTAGAGAATGTCCATCCTTGCATTCTTTGATCCTTTCCAATAATCAATTCAGTGCACTTTTACCCGAAACATTCGGACTACTCTTGAATCTTGGAAGCCTTGACATTTCAAACAATTCTCTTGAAGTTGTTATCACCAAAGAACACTTTTCCAATCTTTCCAATTTATGGTCTTTGGATCTTTCTTTTAACACCAATATCTCTTTCAATTGGAGCCCTCAACATGTTTCCCCTGATCTCCAACTAAGTGAATTGTATTTGAGATCTTGCAAGCTAGGGCCTCGATTCCCCGAGTGGATTAAAACACAGAATTTTCTTAATTTCCTAGATTTATCCAACAATGAGATTTCAGATTCTATCCCTACATGGTTTTGGGATCTAAAAATGGGTTACTTGAATCTCTCTTCAAACAAAATCTGAGGCATAATACCAAACGTAAATTCAACATTTTTTCAATTAGATTTGAGTTCCAATAATTTTGAGGGTCCAATACCAAGTTTTCTTGCCAATGGGACTTCATTAAATCTCTCAAGAAATAAATTTTCTAGCAACCTTTCTTTCTTACAAGCACCTACACGTGAGGATTTACAATATCTTGATGTCTCGCACAACTCTTTCTTACAAGCACCTACACGTGGGGATTTACAATATCTTGATGTCTCGCACAACTATTTATCGGGGGAGATTCCTGATTGTTGGATAAATTTTAAAGAGATGGTGATTCTTAATTTTGCATATAACAATCTGTCTGGGAGAATTCCTAGCTCATTGGGATTTCTGATGCAGCTCCAAGTATTGGATTTAAACAGGAACATACTCTCGGGAGAATTACCTATGCTATTAAGAAACTGTACGCAACTAAGTTTTTTGAATTTGGGAGCAAATAAATTTTCTGGACATATTCCGGCATGGATGGCCGAAATATCAATGTTGTACGCTTTGATCATGCTATCCAATGAATTTTTAGGAAGCATACCTTTGCAGTTGTGTCAGTTAGGGAATCTTCAGTTCTTAGACCTATCTACAAACAACATTTCTGGAAAAATTCCTGGATGCTTCAATAATTTCACTGGCATGATTCGACAACATAGAACTCAATCTAAAGTTTTCGAGCATAAATACTCGCGTTTTGTTGGGTCCGGTCCATTTTATGATCATGCACCAGTTGTCTGGAAAGGAGGGGAGTACGAATTTGGAAAAAATCTCGAATACTTAAAGAGCATTGATCTATCAAGCAACAAGTTAAATGGAGAACTTCCTGAGATGATATTCGCCCTACAAGAATTGGTCGCATTGAACATATCAAAAAATGATATATGTGGAAATATCCCTCCAGAGATCGGTAATTTGAAGTCACTTGAATCTCTCGATTTGTCCAACAATAGAATTTCAGGTGAAATTCCGGCAAGCATGTCTTTCTTACATTTTCTAAGTTATCTAGACTTGTCGAACAATAACTTGTCAGGAAAAATTCCAGCAGGCACTCAACTCCAAGGTTTTAATGTTTCCACATACATTGGTAATTCTGCACTTTGTGGGACACCACTTGTACAAAAATGTCCTGGAGATGAATCATCTCAAGTTCCGTCTATCTCTGCTGGCAATGAAAACGAAGGAAAAGATGAGTTTGATAGATGGTTTTACATCGGTGCAGCACTTGGGTTCAGTACAACATTTTGGGGGATATGTGGAGCTTTATTTCTCAACCGTCGGTGGAGACATGCATATTTCCTCTATCTAGACAATCTGAAAGACTGGATTTATGTCATTGTAAAGGTTTATGTAGCCAAACTCCGTAGGATTTAAAGGTAAAATCTAGTTGTTTTTTGGAGTCCAAATATTAGTAATTAATTGGATTGTAAATTGTAAATAATCTTAAACTAACATTTGTGTTATGTACTTTGTTTTTCAAAGCGTATGCTGCTGGACATGCATGAGGAAGGAGCTTAATTTTGCGTTATTTGCAAGAAATGTTCATGATGGTATTATGTAAAGTTCAGATACTCCTAAATTAATTGGATCCTCTTAATTCTCTACATGTATCATCTTTTACTTTGTGTTTCTAAGATGCCATAAAAGTATATTATGATTTTGCATCACTCTTGGTGTGTATTAATTTAAGAACTAAAAAGAAAGAACAATACATTTGCGAATACATTTGCTTACTCTATTATTATTTTTTAAATATAATTAATATTTTTATGAGTATTTGTCATGTCCACTAGTTATAGTAGCAGACCTAAAAAACATTTAATAAGGGCGAACTATAAGTTAAAAATATTTTGCCAAATATTCTCTTTTGACCAATTAGACGCCACATAAGTGGTACACTAGTTATTCAAGTGTTCTACTTCTCAAAAGAATGGTATACATGTGGCACAATTCTTACTTAATTTTTTATTATTGGTTCTTTTATTAGTATTAAACATAAAAACAAAATTGAAATAAGTAATTAGCTAAGAATTGATCTAATTTTTTACTATATATATATATATATATATATATATATAGGAAAAAATAATATCAAACATATATTTATTATGAAATCTTATAAAGCATACATTATCTATACAATTGAAAATAACAAGAAACGGTCATGATTAGAAACTGAAAATCAATATATTAGTAGCGGAGGTCGATTTTAGGTTTGGTTTTACTAATAAATGTTTATGATTTATTAACCAGGGTTTATGGTTTATTTTATTAGGGTTTAGGATTTTTTAGTTAGTTAATAAATCTTAAACACTGGTTAATAAATCTTAAACCCTAACTAATAAATCTTAAATCCTAATTAATAAACCTTAAACTCTAGTTAATAAACCATAAATATTTATTGGTCAAGTCCAACGCTTATTCTGATTAGGGTCCGGTACTATTAGTAGTAAATGGTATGTGTTTTTTTACCATACACTATTAATATTAGCTGACATCAATTTTTAATTTGTAATGTATAGCCACAATTATAAATTTAAATTTAAGAATATTTTTACAACAAATCGTAGTCATCCAATCAAAGATCTAACGATGAAAAATATACTTCATCAACAATTTAGTATGAAAGAGCCCACACTTTAGCACTTTGGGAGTTTGGATGATTAATTATTCATCAAAAAAATTGGGAGTACCCATACACTTCAAAGGTCAACCAGAGGAGAAGTAGAAATCCCATCTATATATACCATCATGTTTTTAGTCTTTAATTTATTTTTTTCCTGTATGGCTGTATTGTTGGGTGGCCGGCCGAGAACTCAAATTCGCAGCATGATAGTAATATATACGTACGTTAATGGGTCGGCCGAAGGAGAAGTAGAAATCATGATAGTACAAGAAAATTTTGACCCATACCAAACCTCTTAATGGTAAAACCCACTTATAAGAGACATTTGATTGAGAAGCAGACTAGAAAATGGAAAACAGAAAAAAGTTATATTTCGCATTCATTCAACTTTTGTTTAAAAGATTACAACAGTTAAAAAAAATTGTACCTTAGTTTCGGAATTGCGACCTCTCAATTAATTTTGCATATGTTCTTGGTCAAATTAACCCTCTAATTTGTAGTTGTGATTTCTTACTATTTTTTCAAGCTTTAGACAAAAGAGAGCAGTAATCGTCTATGAAAATCTTAGATTATTTCTAAGTTATTTATGTTTGATCATCTATATATATTGTTGGGATAGTTCACATGAATTCCATATCGGATAAATTCAAGAGTGTAGACGAATCAGGTAGAGCACAAGGTATGAGGTGGAGCAAATAGAGTTGAATCAGGTGGAGCACAAGTTATGATTTGAGTCGGGTGGAGCGGGCTCGGGGATGGCTCTGGAAAAAAAAATTGCAGGGTGAAGAGTTCACAAGTAGCAAAGTTATGATTTGAGTCGGGTGGAGCGGACTAGGGGATGGCTCTGGTAAGAAATTGCAGGGTGAAGAGTTCACAAGGAGTAAGATTGTACTCTCACGTTTGCCTCGAGCATGGTGGAGTAGTATTCTCACGTTTGCCTCGAGCATGGTGGAGTAGTATTAGAGTCGAACGCGGAGCCTCAACCTAATAGGTTAACATTTTAAATAACGAGGTGGTCCAACATGGGTCAATCTACACAGGTATGCGCTGCATTGGAGAATTACCTATGCTTTTAAGAAATTGTACGCAACTATATTTTTTGAATTTGGGAGCAAATAAATTTTTTGGACATATTCCGGCATGGATGGGGGAAATATCAAAGTTGTACGTTATGATCACGCGATCCAATGAATTTTTAGGAAGCATACCTTTGCAGTTGTGTTAGTTAGGGATTCTTCAGTTGTACGTTGGGCCTATCTACAAATAATATTTTTGGAAAAATTCCTAGGTGCTTCAATAATTTCATAGGTACGATTCAATAACATTAGAACTCAATATAAATTAAGTTGTCGAGCATCATTACTCACAATATTTTTTGTTCGATCCAATATTTTATGATCATGCACCAATTGTCTGGAAAGAATGGGAGTACGAATTTGGAAAAAATCTCGAATATTTAAAGAGTATTCATCTGTCAAGCAACAAGTTAAATGGAGAACTTCCTGAGATGATATTCACTCTACTAGAATTGGTCTCATTGAACATAGCAAAAAATGATATATGTGGAAATATCGCTCTAGAGATTGGTAATTTGAAGTCACTTGAATCTCTCGATTTGTCTAACAATCGAATTTTAGGTGAAATTCCCGCAAACATGTCTTACTTAACTTTTCTAAGTTATCCAGACTGCACTCAACTCCAAAGTTTTAATGCTTCCACATACACGGGTAATTATGCACTTTGTGGGACCCTACTTGTACAAAAATGTCTTGGAGATGAATCATCTTAAGTTTCGTCTATCTCTACTGGCAATGAAGGAACAAATGAGTTTGATAGATAGTTTTACACTTGGATTTAGTACAACATTTTAGAGAATATGTGGTGCTTTATTTCTCAACCGTCATTGGAGACATGCATATTTCCTCTACCCAGACATTCCGAAAGACTGGATTTATGTCGCCCTAAAAGTTTATGTAACCAACCTTCAGAGGATTTGGAGTCATGCATATTTCTTCCTTTTTTTATGCTTTCTTCTCGTGATAATTATTTTTTGGCGAGATTATGTAGGAATGAGAGAGAATTAGAAGAAATCTTTTTATCATGAACTATTACACAACCTTCTTAAAAAGATAAGTTGTTCCCCACTTCTCAAGCACTTTTGTAATATAGGTGTAGATATAGATATCATTTCTAGAACTTATAAGGGAATATGGGGAGCGAGTATCACATCTAGTGACTTTTAATTCAAGATAGACATTTTAATATGTTGAAGTTATGCATAATCAGTAGCGTGGAGTCCAAATAGTAGTAATTACTACCTTCGTTCTTAAAAGATTTTCGTTTAAAGTTGTTGCACATATATTAAGAAAGTACCATTTAATAAATTTGTTTGAAATTTCATCACTACCCCTTTATGGGAAGTTGAAAACTATTATTACAAGGGAGATAATTTTTTGGGACAATGAGAGAAGGTGGGGTAATATAGGAAAGTAAATAATTTATTCTCCTCGAAAATTGTAAACGACAAACTTTTTGGAACAAATTTTACCTTCTAAAACTACAATCTTTTAGGAACGGAGGGAGTATTTATTTTGTTTGGATTTGTAAATAATCTTAAACTAATATATATTTGTCTTATGGGATTTTTATTTTTGAGCACTTTTAGGTGGACATGAAAATTGGATATGAGTGTATTTGAATTTCGTCTATTTGTATTTTTATCCATTATTGAGAGTCAAAATACAAATAAGTAAAATTTAAATACTCCTATCTAATTTTCATGTTCAATTTTCATGTCCACATAATTTTTGTTTATTTTTTCAAAGTGTACGTTGCTGGGCAAGAATAAGGGGCTTTTCGGCTATTTGCAGGAAATGTTCATAAACAGTATTATGGAAAGTTCAGATTATCCTAAAATAATTGGATAATCTCAATTCTCTACATGTACTATCTTTTACTTTATATTTCTAAATATATATGATGCAATAAAAGAATTTTATGATTTTACGTTACCCTTGGACCTTGGTGTGTATTTAAGAACTAGAAAAAAAAAGACCGATGCTTATTCTATTGTTATTTTTTTAAATAGGTTTAAATATAATTTATTATCCTAAACTATAGATCATATTCCACTTCGATGATCCACCTTTCAATTTTATCAATTAGATAATTAAACTATTAATTTTTTCCACTTTCATTCAATTGGCCCTACCACGTTAGAAATTACTGACATGGCCCTTGAAGTGGGGCAATCTGCAGCTGATGTGTCTTAAAAAAATAATTTCTTTACCATTTTGTTAAATTAAAATATTAAAGTAGGGGTAAATTTGGTAAATTATTTTTTATTCTCAATTAAAACAAAACAAAACAAAAATAAGTCAAATCTCCTTCTTTCAATCAGATCTGCGTTGATGAAGAATCGTCTTCCTCCTCAGCTTTCTTGACCGACTCCGACTCTGAGTTGTCGTTCGAATCGGCAGTTAGTTCCGGTGGCTCGGGAGCATCCGGCTCCAAATCCTCATGCTTGCGCTTGTGATTCTAAGGGGCGGGGCTCGCCGCACCCATGCCATAACCTTCGAGAGAGGGGCAGAACGTGGATGCAATAATCGGAATCCATGGCTACTGCTAACTGCTCTGTGTTTTCCTTTTTCTCTTTTGGTGTTGTATTATTAGGACTATTATCATTTCTTAGCACATCTATTTTGAAGTTGATTGTTTAAACTCTCATTTACCAAAGTTACGAAAGGTTCAAAAGATGGTCGCCAAAGAATGAAAAGTCCGAAGCCAACAACAAGAGAGTGAACTAGTCTCCTTGAAAATTCAGGATGAGCAATAGCGCTTCGGAAATTTTCTTCCATCTTCCACCCTGCAAGAGGTTAAATCTCCTACTTAATTTCCATTATATGAACCAGATTTACAATTCAATATGGAAATTGTTTATATAAAAGGTATCTAATTGTACCCTTCTTATCCAAAATTTCCAGCCTCATCAATACATTTGTGTTCTAATATATCTTTTGTATATTTTCTAAGAGCTAGTTCTGATCTTTTAAAGGTAAACTTGCTGTGAAAGACATTGATTTTTCGGATCCATCAAAATCAACTGTAGCTTTAATTTTCCCTCACCTGAAAATGTGGTTCCGTTGGTAAAATCGATTGATGCTACCAAAGTGAAGCTTTACAACGCAGATCCAGAGAAAAGCTCAAGCTTGGGAACGGTGCTTTCCGACGAGATCTGAGCGGATGCATTTATCAGATCTTGAACATTCATGTAGATCCTGCCCAGTATCAACCCTCATAAAAAAATGTCTCCACCCAAAATGCTCCTCATCGCCCATTCCCTATGAAATGTATATGATTTTTCGATCTGAGATGGTATAAATTTTGGTTGCAGATCTTGATCTTCAATATTTGGCTAAAAGGAATTTTTGATGATTTTAGATTTTGTTGTTTTCGATTTTTTGTTGTTTTTGATCTGAGTTGGTATAGATTTTAGATAATTTTGTTGTTTTTATTTAGTTTAAATGATTAATATATGTGATTTGACGAATTTGCCCTTAATGTATAATAAATGTGTAAATAGATATTAAAATAATTTTTTTAATTTACACATTAGCTGATGATGGCTCCACTTCGAGGGTCACGTCAGCAATTTCTGACGTGGCGGCTCAATTTGTTGCAATTGAAAAAAATTGATAGTTCAATCACCTAATTAAAAAAATTGAAACTTTAATCCCTGAAGTAGAATATGGCCTATAATTTAGGATAGTAATTCATATTTAAGCTTTTTCAATATAATTGTTTTTAGAGTATTTGTGTTGTCTACTAGCTGTATTAGATTCACCATATTCATGATTATACGTTATTTGTTTGAAAAGAATACCATTTCAATTCTTCTTATTGTAGTCTTTTTATCTTTTTCACCAGATTATATTTTTAATATATTTTAGGCTTTTGGATTAATAGAATAAAAAAGATGATTTCTTTTCCTAATAATACATGTCCATGAGTTTTGAAAAAAATCAAAATCGTTAGTATTTGATGTCAAAATGCCATGTCGAGTTATGAAAATTTATTATTTATATTTAAAGAAAAATGCAAATTTCCATGAAAAAAAAACTACTAATAAAAGCTTATCGGTTGTTTAATGCAATTTCCAAGAGCTAAATTTGACGAATAATAAAATATTTACGGAAATACTCCCTCTCTTTCGAGGAAAATTATTTGTACACTTAAGAAATCAGACAACCAAAGCTCTTCTCACGAGCACGGTGGAGGGGGAGAATTCCCCCCGACCCCGATCGAGAGGCCCCAATTATATATATATATATATATATATATATATATATATATATATATATATGGAAATGATCCATAGCATGTATTTGTTATGGATGAAAAATGGGTAAATAGCATCTCCACCATACATTACATAAATTAAGGGCTCATATTTAAAACACAATTTCGTCATCCGCTACTTCAACTAGCGGACACATAAAAAAACTTTTAGTCATAAGCCAGTTCAACTAGTGGACACATAAAAAAAATTCAGCCCAAATTACCCCCAAGTCCCATTAACGCTAAATAATTGTTTCATGAGGGCATCCGCTAGTTGAACTAGCGGATGTATAAGCCAAAATCTATATCAAACAAGGAACAAACAGTCAACGCCATGCAATCCAAATCACAGAAGGAAACAAAATATGGGATTGCCTTCAGGCTAAATTAAAAAATCTCACACGAAATTCCACTAGTGAAAAAAAATACAAACCTTACATTATTATCATATTTATTCATCATAATTCCTTTTACATATCCTCCAAAAAAAATATTAAAAGAAATTTAAATGATAAATAAATTATTATCATATTTATTCATCATAATTCCAATTTCACAACACTAGGGTTAATATTAATTTTGTACATCATAATTCGACTTCATATTGGAATTATATTATACAAACCTACCCTCTAATCATTCAATTCTATATATATAGGAGATAGATAGTGTATCATACCTTACTATTTTTGCCCCAAACAAATTAACCAAAATTATAAACTTGCTTTCAATAGACATTAAAGAAGAAAACTACACAATTAATCAAGCAAGTCTTCTCAGGTTAAAATCATCCTGGTAAGTTTTCAATTATGGATGATGTGACGCCCCCAAATTCGGGTATCTTCCAACCCGACATATGGTGCTCCACTGTACTAACATCCATACAATCATTCCATTGAAATACAACAAAATGAATGTAATTACTATTTTTTTATTACAATCAAAGTATAATCCTTCCCAGGTTCATAAACCGATTACATCGTTCATTGTTCATAATGTATAATACATACAAACTTTCTAAACTATTACAAAATGGCTAAACATCCATCTTAGCTTTGCCTTTATCTCGTTTGGCATTCACAAGACGTTAATCCTTAATCGCGCTTATATAATTCACGCAAGAAGTGAGCATGGCCATTTCCAAAGAAGTTTAATCAAGGATAACGATAATACCACATTCGTGAATCATATAACAATTCTGACATAACTGAACAATAGTTATGAAGTATTATGAATCAATAATACCTTATCAGTTCATAACATCAATTCCCAAAGTATAGAATAGATTAGGAATTTTGAACCGGTCGTTAGACCATGAACAATAACTTTCATTTTTCATACTTGAAAAGGAGTCCACAACACTAAGGCCGTTCATCCGATAACTTACGAGCACTTCTAGGTGATCAGCCTATTGTACTCTATGTTGATCATCACTCATTCATTAAACGTATTTACGTTTAATATTTCTGGCAAACTCGCGTGCCCATTGAGTAAATGATGAAAAATATTTTTTTTTGTTCATAGACAAACCTTACCTTCACGTCCGTACCAATTACTTGGCATAGGATAGCATTAACATTTCTATATAGAAAGATATGAATCATAATCAATCTATATATCATACGAGTAGTCTAGCCGAAATAAATATGGCATCGACCCTTTCTTTAAAACCCGTCATGCAATTCAGTTCAACGAATCACATACAACTTGGCTAACATGAAAGTTAGACAAGCGCTAAGAAAACTTGCCTTTCAGCGTCTTCAAACAATTTACTCGACTGACCACAGCCTTTACAGAATCTACATGATATATTCACATAGCACACTGTAATTAGCTAACAAATAAACGTTCACATTGTTTACCAACTTCTTTCTCTTCTATGTCTTAGTTAACTTAATAACTTTATTAAAGTCAAAAAGACTTATTACCCTTCGTCCCGGTTTATTAATCAACTGACATTACTAACCGGACTCGAACATCGTTGATAAAGTACCAACTGTGTTTAATGTTCTTAACTCATTAGCATGAATTTCATTCCCAAGTTTCATACCATATACCTTAGTATAGGTAGTATAGGAATAACTTTGATACACTTATGAAGTGTACAAACATTATCCCTTTAGGTCCCCGAACAAATGAAGTTCAAAACCCAAGTCATTGTCTAAAGTTCACCACTCACACGTGTGCGCGACCATCATAATCATAGGATCTTAGGCTGATGCCATTTTGAGCTAGCGCGACAAAGCTCTCGACTCGCTATGGCGGCGAATAGTGTATTGAGGCGCCACTTCAGAATAGCTCATAACAACGTGTCTTGCTTATACTACGGCCGGCGAATAATACTATAATATAGTCTGCTGACGCATGCATTTCAGACCTCGATATGAGAACTTCAATAATTTTCAAAAATTTTATGAACCTGGGGCCATAACTTCTTCGTTATAAATTCGATTTGGTCCATTCAAAAGCCTACACGTCATAAATAACATAATCTACGCGTTCATATAAGAATTCGATACTTTCGAATCCTATAACTCAAAATTGACTATTGAGTTCAGTTTTAGACGTTCGTAAACGTTAAAGAGCGTTCAATACTCATTTTCTTCGTTTTAAGTCGGAATCCGACGATTCTCGAACCCACAACTCTTAATCACCCTATCTCACATGTTGACATTGAAAACCAACGTTTTCAAGTCTCACGATAACTTTTGACCCCCAATCCGGAATTCAATGTTTTCGACGTTTAACGTCTAATTTCGTGAAATCCGCCATAACTTCGTTACTATCGTTCTCTAAGCCAAATCATATGGAATACTCCATAGATTTCATATCTACACCCTAACCAATCAAGATGCAAATACTAACGTATTGATGGAGTTCAATCGTTTATAAACGATCGATCTCAATAAACAATATTTTCATGGTTCAAAACTATATTAAACCTTATGATTCTTATAATCTCATGACTTATAGAGATTGAATCTATGGTAAGCCATCTTTAATCCCTCATACAAGACATATACCACCCATCTATGATTCTCCAAGATAAAAGAAAAAATCAAAAAGAGATGGAGATAAAAAGGTAAGGATTATACCTTAAGAATCCTTGTGAAACTCTCTTGAAAATCTATAAGATCAAGCTTCCAAAGTGTAGGATTTATAAGTATACCTCTCTTTCTCTCTCAAATAATCTAGGTTGGAATTTGTAAAACTCTCAAATGGCCAACCTTGCCTTCTTATTTATAGGAAATTAGAATGGAGGGTAGCTTGGACATTACACACACTAACCTCCTTACTATTCACTCTTGGTCACCAAGTAAAATACTTGGTGACCAAGCCTTATGCTTGGAGTCCACACCAAGGTGGCCGGCCCACCAAAAGCCATGGGTCATCCCATGGGTTGCCCCATGAGTTTTATGTTAGAGTTTATGCCCTAGAGGCCAATTATTTGATATAATTGCTTAACATTTTGATATTATATTTGATTGAATAAATGAATAATTTTATTATGGTTTTATTTACTACGTTATATAATTGTTAACATAATAAAATTCCTTAGAATAGTGATACAAATTATATAGTTTCAAGTATGTGACTTGAACATGAGATTATATAATTATAATTAGTATCATTGTTCTAAAATGTCCCTAGTTGAGTATCATTGTTGATGGGACAACAATGATGCATTGAGACTAGTATGTGGGTTGACTGATGACCAAATCTCATTAGTCATAAATATATGAGATATTAAGTCAATGCATAGGTACATGTTAGAGAACGATGTACTGGACAGACCCACCATGAGAATTCTATGTGGAGCATTATGCGAAGTGTCATTAGAAATTCTCATTGTGACAATAATGTAATGGTCCTCCGACCTGAAATCACTATATTACTACACGAAAATTTATGTACTTTGATATCATCAAATGTCACCTTTAATAGGGTGGACTATAAAGATGATTATTGGGTACATCATGAATCGTGTGAGGAATATGAGTGATCTAGATGGAATTTAACCATCCTATATATTAGGGGTGATATCCATAGGCCTCTTGATTGAGTAGGACTATGAAATGCATGGCCATGCTCAAATAGTGATTTATTTCATATAGTCTACTCATTGATCAAGAAAACTCAGATTAAATTATGAAGAGTATGACACATTCCATGACTCGAGTTTAATCTAGGATATTAAGGTTAAAAGGATTAAATTACATTGAAACATTGGTCACAAAAAGGTTGCATCGAATCATCGATCTTATTATTACTTGGGTAGCAGTGATGCATTACTAGATGCCGCTCACTGTTTATAATTTTATAATATGATTTTAAAATTATTGCCAACGTAATAATAACCTATAGGGCCACACACATAGAACGTAATTAAAAGGGGATTAATTTAAATTGTAAATATTTAAATATATCAATATGATTGATAGTATTTAAATTACGAATTTAAATTAATAGGATAATTTATATATAGATATATTAATTAAGTAAGACTTAATTAAGATATATATATATATATATATATATATATATATATATAAAATTGGATTTTATGAAATTAGGTTTTGATTTGATTAATTCCTTTTAACTACTATATATATGATATATAGTAGCTACTTAGGGTTACATCATAATCAAAAACAAAAACCCTAGCCGCTCTTAAAGAGAGACTAGAGAAAAATAAAAAATTCATTCCTTTTGGTGGCTAGTACCGTAATTCCTTCTTCTGCAGATCGTAGGACGATTCGTGCAAAGCGTTCATGTGGATACCATAGAGGCGCGATTCATTTGGATTGCGTTGGAGATTCGAGCGCATCAATTTCAGTATCAAAATCGGTATAATTTCTAACCACTGAGTTAATTGTTTTCGCATGGATCCTGTTTTGGGTTTTGGAATTACTTTAAATTGGTTTATTTCCGCTGCGTTTCTGTTTCGAAACCATACATTTTACGCATTTGGTGACCCACCGGATCGATCCACGGTTCGGGTTTTTTAACGAATTGGGCTTAACTATATAAACATTGGGCCTTGACTTGGGCTTAACCCACTAATCTCCTTAGGCTTGGTCATTTAACAATTGGACTAATTAAAATCCAACTCAAATGACTTAGTCATTAAGACTTAATCTTAATACTATAATACGAATCGTATTCTAAACGTACAATTCGCGTATTCTCATCGTATACTACACGTACAATAATCGTATCGTACTTCGTATTTACTCATCATATTACACATAGATACTAAATAGTACCATAAATGTATAACACTCGCATTAACCCTAACGCCATTCCTTCTACGCATATTATTTCCTCCTCAAATCAATATACTCAACCCTTAGGTTTTAAGTCCGCAGGTGAAAACTGTGTTTGCCATAAATGAAATATTATCAGATATTCCATCTTATCTCGATATTCTATCATTACGCATTTCTCGGAATTTCAAAATAATTCCCCGAACAGAAACGGATGAATAGTGTTTTTACAAAAATTTCTCGAAAAATATTTATTTTCGTCTTGGAATTTCCAAACAAATATTCCTAGCACGTAACCAGAATACTAACCACGTTAGCACATTCTAGGTCATAGAACGACCTTCACATAGCTTACTCACAAAATAATCAATTAAATTCATTTAATTCCCATAATCAAATAAAAATTTAATTGTCATATAAATCCGATTTTCTCGGGCGTTACAGATGAAGATATGTTTAATTCATGTTCTTCAAATTCTTCTCATGATAATATTAACATGGATAATATTGGTGTTCATAACACGAACCAATCACATATTAATGTTTCAAAAAGTCCATATGAGGGTCATATTTTTCCTACTATCCAAGAGGCGAAAGATTTTATAGAACATATGCACGTAGTAGTGGATTTGAAATAAAAATTAGGGCAACTCATAAATATGCCCACTCCAACAATTTTTCCAACCGACTTTTTACATGTAAGAAAGCTAGAAAACCAATTGAAAGAAAGAAACAAGACATTGATGAAGTTGATGGTAGTAAGGTCAAAAGAAAAAGGGATTCTATAGGGCGGAGGATGTGCAAAGCTAGAATGTTTGTTGTTCATCTAAAGAAAGAAGATACCTGGAAAGTTTCAAAAATTGAGCTGACTCACAATCATGATTTGGTGACTCCGAGCAAAAAAATTTCATTCAAACACAAAAAATATAACTCTTATTGCTCGAAGTTTAATCGAAACTTTCAAAAGGGCTGGAGTTGGGCCAAGTAAAATGATGAATGTATTTAGTGAAATAGAAGGAGGGATGAAAAATGTCGGTTTTAGTGATAAGAATATTCGGAATGTTGTACGAGATATAATACGTGACAAAATAGATTCAAACAATTTCAAACGATGCCTAAGCAGCATTACAGTACCTGAAAAAACTCTCGACGAAAAATCCTCTATTTTTTTTACGATATCAAACGGGATGAAGATAATCGCATCGAATGCATCTTGCTGTGGATAGATTATCGATCAATGATAGCTTATAAAATTTTTAGGGATGTAGTGACATTTGATACAACTTATCGAATGAACAAGTATTCTATGTCGTTTGTTCCGTTCACGGGGGTAAATTATCATTATCATTCCATCTTGTTTGGTTTTGCACTGATTAAGGACGAAATAGAGGATACTTTTGTATGGGTTTTTGAAACTTGACTTCAAGCGATGAACAACAAGGCACCGATTACCATTATCACTAATCAGGACAAAGCTATGAGCAATGCGATTTCTAAGGTTCTTCCAAAAACACACCATGCACTTATAAGTATATTGCTTCATCTTAGCTTTAACGAAATTTTGATAGCGCTCAACCACCGTTAAACATAAAACAACTATAACCTATTAGAAAATAGCTAACTGGAATACCATTTATGTGTATAGATGACTGGAAAATATACACTCATAGACGCATTTTTAATATACATATCAAACTTAAATCAATATAATTTTTCACTACTTGTCTGTCACACAGTATACCCACACTCTCATCAATACTTAAACTAACATTCGACAATAAAGATACACATTTACCTATGATTAATATGTCAACTAAAAAACCCAACAATTTAACTATTAATGTACGTACAAAATAAAAATCCCCAAAAAAAATTACGTGTGAGAAAATGTGAGGAACTTACTGATTAAATACAAAACTTATCGAATAAATGTTGATTTCATTGATGTAGAAAACAAATTTTGGTTAAAAGCCTATGAATTTCCATAACTTGTTGCCGGTCTGCCTTCAAAATGCTTGAATTACCTACTTTTGCGAATAGCCCCAATTCAATTTCACTAATTACAAACAGCCCCAATTCGATTTCACTATTTACGAACAACACCAATTTGATTTCAAAGAACTAGGGAACGATTTCTGATAAGATTTCATAGTGTTAAATTTGAAATCACAATAGAGTTTTGGGTTTTGACATAGGAATTGCAACATGGTTTTTGACGATTTCGAAATCGCAGCAGGGTTTTTGACGATTTTGAAATCATAACAGGGTTTTAGGCTTTTGACAGAGGAATCGCCTGTGGGTTTTGACGATTTTAGTATCAAATTGCAGTAGGGTTTTTGACAATTTTGAAATCATAGCAGGGTTTTGGGTTTTTGATAGAGGAATCGTGTATGGGTTTTGACAATTATAGTATGAAATTTGGTTTTTCACTTTTTGAGTTCCGCTAGTTCAACTAGCGGATGGCCTGAAACAATAATTTGAAAACCAAGGCGTTAATGGGACTTAAATCTGAGCCCTTAATTTATGTCATGTATGGTGGAGATGTTATTTGCCCATTTTTCATCCATAACAAATACATGCTATGGATCATTTCTCATATATATATATATATATATATATATATATATATATATATATATATATAGGATTTTAAACATTTGATTGAAGATTTTGGCTCTAAGAATACTAGAAGAAGTATCTTTCAATGAATGTATTCTCATATATTTTTTTGTAGTCAAACTTCACATATATTTTGTTGTAGTCAAAGTTCTCATATATTTTGTTGTAGTCGAACTATTATGTTTTAAGTTCCGAAAATGCACATTTTTGGATACAACTTATACTTTTTATTTATTTATTTTTACCTTTATTTTTGAGTGATAATAATGTTTTGAAAATAGTCTCGTTTTTATTTTTTGCTCTGGGCCACCAAAATCTCAGGAACAGCTCTGTGGACAAGCCTCAGCTTCTTGAAATACTCCCTCCCTTCTATTCTAAAATATATGCGTAGAATCACATAAATACATGCATATGATATGAAAAATAAATAAAACCGTTTAAACTAACTCAATTTAACATATGCAAATTTACCCAATGATGATCGTTGCTAAATTATATTCATTCTTTCCATGCTAGTTGCGAACATCACAATTCACGAACCAATTTTAACTCAACGGTTGAACCATATTACAATCGTGTTAACAATGAGCATGACCACAATTTGAAAATATAAAATAGACACAGAACAGTTTGAACAAGGAATTGCACGGGTAGTCCATGTCCTTAAGGTGTTTATTGCCCCTTATCAAAAAAGGTTTGCTAAAGGCTACTGGAAAATACCTCCAGTGTGATGCCCCCAAAATAGGTCCACACGACCCATTTTGAGTCACCAAATACACACTACTAAATCCAAATACAAATCTTCTTATTTATAACTATTAAACTGTCGTGTAAAATACGACAACACATAAGCTTTGAGTTTCAATACAAATGACAATACTTACACTCCAAACTAATGATACTTTACATAAAGGTATAGTCAATAACTATTTTAGGAATTAAAATATTTGGAAAATGCTCAAGGAAGCCTTCATACATGGGAGGCCATGCATCTAAGTTATAACAGATATCATAGGACTTGAGCATTAACCTTGGTTGACCTAATAGACCCCAAAGAAGAACGAGAAGATTACTATCCTAGCTATTCATTCCAATGGTGTGTATCTTCTTGCCATATAATTATTTTCATTGTCCCAAACTGAGGATTATAAAAATGATATAAAGAATGAATTAAGTGAGATCAATGATAAATACTAGAGATTTATAATTTAATTTATCCAGAGTTCAAGAATGTCCAAATGGTCAACATGATGATCAAAACGTGGATTCAAATTTAAGAATAAGATTTATATATCAAAGATAATTTGGACAGAAAAAGAAACTAATTTTATCGTGAATAGTACATCAACATGAATAGTACCGAATGAATAGTACCCCGACATGAAAAGATTAAAATTATAGAAGTAATACTTACCATAGTAAGTTTAGATTTAGGAATATGAAATGAAATAATATACGAAACTGCAAATAGATTTTCACCCATCATGATGTAATCCACGTAGATAGATCATTTTTACAATTTAATAAAGAATGAATATAAAGGGTTATTCACCATGCATGCAGTAGTCCGCGTAGACATGTTATTCCATAGATTAATAAAGAATGAATACAAAGGGTTATTCATCAGGCATGTGGTAATCCGCTTAGACAAATTATTCCTGCAGATTAATAAGGAATAGAATGACAACCCTTACGAGTATGAAGCAATATCACGTACGAATATGAAGGAAGATAACATCCTTTACGAATATGAAATAAATAACACCCTTTATCTTAGTAGGAGATTGGATACTACAATAGTGTAGTAGCAGAATACTCTTCTTCTTTCTCTTTTATTATCTCTCTATAATTTTTCTATATAGTGTTAGTGAATTCGTGAGAAAGAAAAAAGAAATGAGCTTCTATTTATAGGAGAATGGGCTAAATAGTAACTAATTCACGAACGGTCTAGATTGATTTACTATTAAAATGGACGGTCCATATTGATTTACTATTAAAACTTCAACCGACGGTCCATATTGATTTACTATTAAAACTTCAACCGACGGTATATATAGATTTAATATTAAAACTTCAACCGACGGTTTGTAAAATTAGCACATCTCCCCATGGAATAATAGGCTAAACATACAACAAACGCCTCATGACAAACCCCTCTATTTATATCAAAAATTGAATAAATATTTACCACATATCACTTATCTTCAATCAACATATTTTTAATCTTTCAACGATTATTCATCATTAATATTATAACTCACAATATTGATAACCAAATCATTCCTAGAAAAGAGGGGGCTTTTTAATAAGGATTTCTGTGACGCCCCCAAAATATGTATACATTACCCATCTTGGGTCGCCAAATACATGGTACTGAATACAAATACAAACTTAATTATACAACATGAGCTGAGAGTTTTTACACGAATATTGTCTTCTAGACAATATCCAAACTCAAATAGAGTCTGTAACGACCCTAAAATTTAAATAACTCAATTATCGACTTCGGTCGTTAATAACACGTCTAACTTCTGATTTTACATCATTATTCGATGTTAAACTTAATAATATGTGAAATAATTTGAACTTTTCTATCTTCTTACTGTAATTTCCTGAATCAAATCCTTTATCATTTACACATCTCTGAATCAATTTTATTTCGTGATTCATTTCATCAAAATTATTATATAGAATCTTACATTTTAATCTGATAACCTTTACATATCAGATAACTTAAACTTGACAATTTATCATTACATAATCATTGTAACTTATCAAGTACATTTCTCAAATCCTTTATCTTTACCTACCTTTAAACCATACTTAGCTTATTACTCACCTTATCAGAGATAATAAATAAACCTTACATTCAGGTTCAATACCCTTTCATACAACAAACAAAACTTTAACTTTATAACTCAACATCTATTAAACATCATACATTATTCGAAACCCTAAACATGGTTCAAATAATAATAATTCAGGTAAAGTGTATAAATCTTTGAGTATCACATCGGATTCATGTCTTTAAAGTAGCACATAACTTTACCTTGAATCTTTAACCTGCAAAAGTGGTTATTTGTAAGGTTGAGCTCGACAGCCTAGCAAAATCTAACAGTTTTCATTCATCACGTAGCACATAATAACATACTCAACATATATTTCATAAAACATCGGACTAACATAACATACATGCTACAGTTCATATAACAAGTATAAAGATTGAGTTCCTTACTCAATCAGCATACTTTAGTCAATTAACGTAGTCATAAATTGACTTTAACATTTCATACATAACACATCATGCTCTTTGCAATAAAGATTTAAAATAGTTAATCATCAAGTTCATATAGCAAATAGGAACTGAAAGACTTGCCTTGATCGTTGTTTACCAATAATAGTTTAACAGCTTACAGCTATCTGCACTTCACGTGCCCTACACAATTATATAATTATTCATATTAACTATTAGTCACATAGAAATTTGTAGTAGTTGTAATGTAAACTTTACTCTACATCTCATAACCCTTCCTATTATCAATACACAATGTTCAATTTTATTGTGTTAACTTTCGACTTATAGCTCACTATATTTCATATTCGAAGTTCATTCAAGTGTTTAAGTCTTGCAAGGAATCATTATTGGTTTTATATTAAACCCATTTCATATCTTATAATATTCATTTCATTTAACTTAAAACACTCTTTACTTTCATTAACATTTATCATGGCTTTTCGACGTTTATTCGTCACACGCCCAATTTGTCTCTCTTGTGTGTGCTTAGTATGCGTGTACAACTTATCTAATATATCATTTATTAAAGTTAAGCATCATTATACTTCATAATATTCATGTTCTATAACTTAGAACAACATCTTTTTATCATCAATAGCACTACACTTGCATACGTGTATACCCGATGCCCTCTGATTGCCTCCGAAAACATAATAGTCCTAAATATGACCATTTTGACCCCTGTTACAGACCTCAAATTGAAATACTTAAAGAATAAAAGTTGTAGGTCCATTCATTCTCGTTCCGGATCATCTTGAATCACCTCAATCGGATTTCGTATGAAAACGTTATGGCCATTTTACCAAGACAGGTCAAAGCAAGCATAATTAGCAAACATTGGGCGTGGCGGCGCCCCTTTTCCTCACCATTCCAGTGCGCCCTCGCGTGGCTTCACACAGATTACAATTTTTAACATAACTTTCTCATTTTAAGTCCGTATTAGTTGGTTTTCGATTTGTTGGACTCGTTAAACTCTTAGCTACTCATCTAGAGAATAATTATAACACTTCAAACATATTAACAAATCATTTTAAGGGTTCCAATTCAATGTTCATGCTATATTTTCATGTTTTAAACACATTTAGCGATTTCGATCGCCACAGCTTCGTTTCTTAACCAATTAACACGATTTAAACTACGCGGTTTTCGTTTCTTCACATATGAACACAATCTAATACCAATTTATAGATTATAACACATATTAGATATTAAATTTCATACTTTCTTAAGCCATTTTTCATAAACATACACTGTTATTAACTTTTCTCCCTACAAATCCAAATTTCATGAATTTGATACTCAAACAACACTCACATGTGATGATTAACAGAGTATAAACGTTACATACATGTATATGTATCAATCCAACACAATTATAAATAGAAATTCCAAACATAAGAGTTAAAATTGAAGTAAGTTATACCTTACTCCTTGATTGTTGACTAGCAAAAGATGATGACTAGGTTTAGAATTCCTCTCCTTGACAATCACAAAGAATCCAATTCACTATGTTTCCTCTCTTGCTCTCTCTCCAAACTCTCTGTGTTTCCTTCTTCTCACCAAACCCTCTCTGAACTTAGCCTTAAAAAAATTAGACGCATAGAAAATAAACTGATATGGCCATCCTCCCACGTACTCTTTCAGTTATACAATAATACGTCTTCATCAGTTAAATTAGACCAAAGGCCACAAGGCCTTGTTTGGCCACACGCCAATTCCCCCAAACTAGATTATTTTAATAATATTATATTATATAGTTTCATGTGTCACACCTTTAGTTAATTTAAATAACTTATAATAATAGTAATTATAATCTTATTATAATTATACTTATAATTAATAAATAATTATATATCTAATTTAATTAATAAATTAGACTTAAACATCGCTTTATTTAATATACTTATTTTCTTTAATATTAAAAATTTAATTTAATTTAATTATTTCATTAAATTAAATCTTTCAAATAAAAATTACCATTATTCAATTTTATTACTAAATTAATGCACCACAATTCATCAATTACTTATTTATCTCAATAAATAAATTAACTAAAATATTTATTTAATTCAATAAATATTTAAAATTAATTATAAAATTCATTTAATCCCTTCAATAGTTAACTTAACTATTAAACATCACTTTCCCAATATATGAATATATATTTCTCTTCACACCAGATCACATATTTCAACATATATAGCACGTATATATACATACTCAAACTCAAAACATCTTATAATAACAATTTTAATTACTAAATTCCTATTTTAATAACTTATAAAAATTCAGGTTGCCACATCCTTCCCCCTTATAAGGATTTGTTCCTCGGAATCAACGAAACCTCCCTTACTCGGTTTTCACCAGATCTCTTTTCAAAATTTATCGTTGAATATCTTCAACACATCACCTTAATATAGGTTTTATTTATTACCACTACAACCATTCTTCATAATAAATTCTTGTAAGTTTTATTTCATAACTTTCACTTGAACTCAATTATATTTTGAGTATTATATATTCTTTAACCTATTCATTTCTTTTTCTAAGGATCGTTATCATAAACACTCATGATATTACATTCACCCATTCTTCTAAGAATTTCGTCCTCAAAATTTTATTTATTAATCTTCATTCATTCAATCTATCAAAATAAATTTTTACATTATTACTTTATTCATTCATTGGGTTCTATAACCACTTTCTTTCCTCAAAGATCTTTCTATAATCATTAAACTTTTCTATTAAAAGTTTTACATTACTCTTTGATAACTCATCTCCTCCCCATTTCAAAATTTCTTCTCACTTATTCAATATATTCATCATTCAGTGTCTCATTCTACGACTCACTTCTTTCTAAGGAATATCATCCTTACCACATTCGCCTTTTAGAATAGAAAGAATCTTCCACAATTGCTCAATAATTGGGAAGCAGTATGAATAACTCAGGAATTTAAAAGATTCAAAATCATGCTGAGGGGTCATAAGACCTTGAATTACGTCCCTAGGTTATCAAGTATCTCGACTTGAACCTTTAACAGTCATAAGACTATATGGACCTTGAACTCTTCTCTAGGTTTAACAGAATGTTTAGCAATCACACAGATTGAAAACACTCTCTGCAAGTACTCTAGGTGATCAGCCTATCGTACCCCTACGTCGTGCACAACGTATTATATCTTAACATCGTAACGACTATATATGCTACTTTTCCGGAACCATTGTCTCCGATAACATGTCCCCTTTACGTGGTTGTTCACCTCAACTTTTCAAAATCAATCCGCACAAAAAACAATTTGGTTTGGCATAACTTCTCAAGAAACGCTTGAATTTCATGAACATCTTTCAATATTCGCTCAGTCAATCAAATAGCATAGACTTCTACAACAATTCGAACTTCAATCGAAATATACATATATATATATATATATATATATTCTCATATCTTAAAGAAATCTCAAAAATCTTTTTATGGAGTCATGATTATGACGTTGTCATACTACGTCTCACCATAATGGGTTGGCGATCATATGATCACATCCAACACCAGGTTCCATTGCATTGATGACTCCATCGTTTTTCATATCACCCGTTGCATATAGTTAAAATATATTTTGAAAATTTAAAAATCATTTTTTTATCTAGTCGAAACAAACAACATAGGTATGCGAATAATAGCACTATTTAAAAAAAATTCTTTAGTTCACTAATGTGATCCAACATTTTTTCAAAAATCAAAAGTACAACCATCGGCACGAAGTCAATAAATCTCGAAAGTCTAGCATAGCTAGTAGATTTAGAATATCTAATTTTCTCCATCAATTCCAATATTTATACTAAATATTCTTGTATTTCAACTTACAATCTTTCTATACCCCCAGTATAGTTCATCAAACTTACCACACATTGGAAGTTCAGGAACTTGCCACAATAGTATGAGTTTAAGAACTTATCCTAGTCAGACCATAGGCGTCCATTTGCTGAGGGGTTCAAAACATACCATATTATTATGAGTCACGAACTTACCATATGCATTAGTTTTAAGAACCGCACCTAATCCTAATAATATCTGACTAATATTAATAGTTTCTAACTATTAAATATACACATGAGAAAAGAATCACCTTTTCGCCACATATACATTGATAACATGACACCAACATTCCAATGATTATCAAAGTGATAAACTGAGCGCAAGCACAAAACCCTCACCCATACAAAGGTTTGTACAAGTCAGCCATCACATGAGTCCTCAATTGAACTCCCACCTAACTCTATCTTGCTTATAACTTTCTCTTTGCTCGATACGAATTTTTCGTACCTCATCATTTATAAATCCTCGCGAGTTTACCTCGTACTATTTCATAGTACATTATCATCATAGAATCCAGCTATAATTATTCAAACATTACAGACCATCTTTCTTTTATAACTTAAACAGATCACGTCGTGATCTTATTCTATAATCATTTCCCTTAAAATTCTTTTCTTAACTCGTGATCGTTTTGTTTTACGATCCTCTTTCTTTCCTTTTTCATTATTTACGATTTCATTTATGCTTTTAATCTTATAGATTTTGTCTATTCGTCATTATTCGTTATCTTGGCTATTGGAGTTAGGTAACTCCCATTTCTTATCTTTATATCTCTTCAAGATTCTTCTTTGAATTTTCTTGTTTATATATCAATTCTTCCTTTAAGAATTTCCAACTTCATATACATTGCTCAACATTTCATTCGAGTTCCACATTTTCATCATACGTATCCATTTTCTATACTTGGTACACATCGAGTCTCTAATAGTTTCAATATGGTACGCTGAGTGGTTTCCCACAAGCAACCAACAAACTTGGTTCCGAGTTGCTAGTTCGTATATACCTCCGCTCTATGAAGGAATCGTTTAGCCCAGATACCATACATCAACCATTAAAGAGTACAATTGTACCATACTTAAATATAATTTTTTATTCTTAACTTCTTTATCATTCTCTTCTTATAGACATTGTCTATTTATTATCACCTTACATCCTTATTATTGGAGTTGGGTAACCCCACATTCATATTCCTTATAACTCTACGAGATTCTTCTTTGAATCCTTTCATGCATGTTTTAATCCCTTCTTTATAAATTTTTTAAATTACTTCTTATTGCTCAAACTCTATTTGAGCTTATTCTTTCATTATCTTCACCTTCTTTCTCTAATGTTATAGCCTACGGTACTCATACCTAAGGTTTATAACCTACAACTTTGATACCAACTGTAACGACCCCAAAATTTAAATAACTCAATTATCGACTTCGGTCGTTAATAACACGTCTAACTTCTGATTTTACATCATTATTCGATGTTAAACTTAATAATATGCGGAATAATTTGAACTTTTCTATCTTCTTACTGTAATTCCCTGAATCAAAACTTTATCATTTACACATCTCTGAATCAATTTTATTTTGTGATTTACTTCATCAAAATTATAATATAGAATCTTACATTTTAATCCGATAACCTTTACATATCAGAAAACTTAAACTTGACAGTTTATTATTACATAATCATTGAAACTTATCAAGTACATTTCTCAAAATCTTTATCTTTACCTACCTTTAAACCATACTTAGCTTATTACTCACCTTATCAGAGATAATAAATAAACCTTACATTCAGGTTCAATACCCTTTCATACAACAAATAAAACTTTAACTTTATAACTCAACATTTATTAAACACCATACATTATTCGGAACCCTAAACATGGTTCAAATAATAATAATTCAGCTAAAGTGTATAAATCTTCGAGTATCACATCGAATTCATGTCTTTCAAGTAGCACATAACTTTACCTTGAATCTTTAACCTGCAAAAGTGGTTATTTGCAAGGTTGAACTCGACAACCCAACAAAATCTAACAGTTTTCATGCATCACGTAGCACATAATAACATACTCAAAATATATTTCATAAACATCGGACTAACATAACATACATGCTACAGTTCATATAACAAGTATAAAGATTGAGTTCCTTACTCAATCAACATACTTTAGTCAATTAACGTAGTCATAATTGACTTTAACATTTCATACATAACACATCATGCTCTTTGCAATAAATATTTAAAATAGTTAATCATCAAGTTCACATAGCAAATAGGAACTGAAAGACTTGCCTTGATCGTTGTTTACCAATAATAGTTTAACAGCTTAAAGCTATCTGCACTTCACGTGCCCTACACAATTATATAAACATTCACATTAACAATTAGTCACATAGAAATTTGTAGTAGTTGTAATGTAAACTTTACTCTACATCTCATAACCCTTCCTATTATCAATACACAATGTTCAATTTTATTGTGTTAACTTTCGACTTATAGCTCACTATATTTCATATTCGAAGTTCATTCAAGTGTTTAAGTCTTGCTAGGAATCATTATTGGTTTTATATTAAACCCATTTCATATCTTATAATATTCATTTCATTTGACTTAAAACACTCTTTACTTTCATTAACATTTATCATGGCGTTTCGACGTTTATTCGTCACACGCCCAATTCGTCTCTCTTGTGTGTGCTTAGTATGCGTATACAACTTATCTAATATATCATTTATTAATATTAAGCATCATTATACTTCATAATATTCATGTTCTATAACTTAGTACAACATCTTTTATTGTCAAGAGCACTACACTTGCATACGTGCATGCCCGACGCCCTCTGATTGCCTCTAAAAACACAACAGTCCTAAATATGACCATTTTGACCCCTTTTCCAGACCTCAAATTGAAATACTAAAGAATAAAAGTTGTAGGTCTATTCGTCCTCATTCCGGATCATCTTGAATCACCTCAATCGGAGTTCGTATGAAAATGTTATGGCCGTTTTACCAAGATAGGTCAAAGCAAGCACAATTAGCACACATTGGGCGCGGCCCCACCCCTTTTTCTCACCATTCCAGAGCGCCCACGCCATTGTCTAGGCCTCAACAGCGCCATGGCGCCTGATGCATGACGCCTCCCATGCGCCTTCGCATGTGATTACGATTGTTCACATAACTTTCTTATTTTAAGTCCGAATTAGTTAGTTTTTGATTCGTTGGACTCATTAAACTCATAGCTACTCATCTAGAGAATAATTATAACACTTCAAACATATTAAAAAATCATTTTAAGGGTTCTGATTCAATGTTCATGCTATATTTTCATGTTTTAAACACATTTAGCGAATTCGATCGCCACGGCTTCGTTTCTTAACCAATTAACACGATTTAAACTACGCCGCTTTCGTTTCTTCACATACTAACACAATCCATTACCAATTTATAGATTATAACACATATTAGATATTAAATTTCATACTTTCTTAAGCCATTTTTCATAAACATACACTGTTATTAACTTTTCTCCCTACAAACCCAAATTTCATGAATTTGATACTCAAACAACACTCACATTTGATGATTAACAGAGTATAAAACTTACATACATGTATATGTATCAATCCAACACAATTATCAATAAAAATTCCAAACATAAGAGTTAAAATTGAAGTATGTTATACTTTACTCTTTGATTGTTGACTAGCAAAAGATGATGACTAGGTTTAGAATTCCTCTCCTTGACAATCACAGAGAATCCAATTCACTATGTTTTCTCTCTTGATCTCTCTCCAAACTCTCTGTGTTTCCTTCTTCTCACCAAACCCTCTCTGAACTTAGCCTTAAAAAAATTACACGCGTAAAAAATAAACTGATATGGCCATCCTCCCACGTACTCTTTCAGTTATACAATAATACGTCTTCATCAGTTAAATTAGACCAAAGGCCACAAGGCCTTGTTTGGCCACACGCCAATTCCCCCAAACTAGATTATTTTAATAATATTATATTAAATAGTTTCATGTGTCACACCTTTAGTTAATTTAAATAACTTATAATAATAATAATAATTATAATCTTATTATAATTATACTTATAATTAATAAATAATTATATATCTAATTTAATTAATAAATTAGACTTAAACATCGCTTTATTTAATATACTTATTTTCTTTAATATTAAACAATTTAATTTAATTTAATTATTTCATTAAATTAAATCTTTCAAATAAAAATTATCATTATTCAATTTCATTACTAAATTAATGCACCACAATTCATCAATTACTTATTTATCTCAATAAATAAATTAACTAAAATATTTATTTAATTCAATAAATATTTAAAATTAATTATAAAATTCATTTAATCCCTTCAATAGTTAAATTAACTATTAAACTTCACTTTCCCAATATATGAATATATATTTCTTTTTACACCAGATCATATATTTCAACATATATAGCACGTATATATACATACTCAAACTTAAAACATCTCATAATAAGAATTTTAATTACTAAATTCCTATTTTAATAACTTATAAAAATTCGGGTTGTCATAGAGTCCTCATTATATTTATTGTCATACTATTTTATAGAATAGTGAGGACTACTATAACACCATCTCGGACCATCACTCCGTTCCCCGACTAGTCTCGGCTACGTTCTCATTTCTTGAAGAGAACAATGAAAGCAAAAGGGTGAGCTCAACTAGCCCAATAAGAAATATTATGACTAAGATAATGCAGAATAAATTATCATTAGTCTTCAACAGTGCTAAATTGATAAAATAAAATAAACATCAAGTTTAACTGCAACGGAACAAACAATCCATTAGAAGAGTCAAGTAGAGCATGATATCTACTATCTTATATGATTTAAAAAGTTTTTCATCAATTTTATCGTTGAAACTCAGCTTAATAAATAAACCACATCATCGAATCATCCCTGCACTACGGGCCAAGGATATTCATGTAATCATCAATGGTTGTGATTATACCAAATAATCTCTAGTCATAATTATACCAACAAATGTCCATCAATGCACTACAAACCAATGAGGACTTTTACCACATCATTTATAACATTATTGGTCACGATTATACCGAATGATCCATGATCATAATAATACCAATCAACAGTCCATCTATGCACGTAAGCCAAAGACGACTTTCATCACAATTTAAGCATTATGATGACGGCAATGATATAAGCATTAATCAAACGAAATCAATGATAAATTTTAAAGACTTTAAATTTATCTAGAGTTTAAAAATATCCAAATTGTCAACATGATACTGCTTTGTGGAGTAAAATTCAAGAATAATATTCATGTATCAAAAATAATTTGAATGTAAAAGAAATATATTTTTCTAATGAATAAGACCCAAGTGAATAGTACCACAATGAATAGTACTTCGAGAATAGTACCTCATGAATAGTACCCCAATAAGAAAAGTGCCCTAAATACTCGAGTGAATAGTAATTGGGTGAATAGTAACCCATGAATAGTAACTCATGAATAGTATTCCGGCATGAAAAGTGCCCCGAATATCCGAGTGAATAATATTTGAGGTATCAAACTTCTCTTCTTCTTTCTCTCTATAGCTTCTCTCTCTATAATTACTCTTGTGAGTCTTAGTGAATTGGTTAGAATGGAAGAAGAATGAGCTTCTATTTATAGGAAAATATAGTTTTGATAATTGCACGTTTTGGAGCTCAAAATATTACAGTATAATACCTTCATCTTTTTCTTCATTTTTAATTTAGTCCTGCAAGTATTATCAAACTTGCACCACCTCCACTAATAGTACATCATATGAATCAATAGTACATTCATGTGAATCAATAGTTCTATACATGTAAAAAAATAGTTATAGTATAGTACCTTCATCTATACCTCCATTTTTAATTTAGTTATGTAAGTATTATCAATCTTGCACCACCTCCCCTAATAGTACATGCATGTGAATCAATAGTACACACATGTGAACAACTAGTTATAAGCATGTGAATTAATAGCAATTAATTGCTCATTTATCCGATTAATTACCCGATTGGTCAATATAACCTCCAGAAATTAATTATTATCGAAATAAATGTTGAATCCACTAACACTAATAATCCCAACATAATGGAACTATCAAATTTATCTTTAATCAATACGAACTTATTCATCATTAATATTATAACTTATAATATTTAATAACCAGATCATTCCCAGGAAAGAGGGGTCTGATAAGGATTTCTCCCTATTGGCGCGCAATTAGGTGACAAAACCTCTCCTCGACAGAACTTTCTAGACATCGTCAATATTGCAAATAATAATATGAATAACTTTGTCGTCTCAATTATTGATTTAATAATATAGAATATTGACACTGTGATAATAATTGAATCAATAATATGAGATATATTATGCAGCAATTAATGTAACAATAATTGAGTATAACTGAGTGACTTCTCACATAAGCATCAATAATCAATATTGTATGCTACTATGAGATCACGCGTATTACTGTACTTTTACCACCAGGTAGTTCAAAAGTTTAACGGTAAAACTTTCGCTATTATTTTTATAAAAAGATAATTCTGTCATTTTCTAACTACGACAATACTTCCGTTGTGGGGTCCACCAATGATTGTGTCGTCGTACGAATATTCCCTATTAAAATGAATATTCCCCGACCAATCGAATATTATATAACCACTTTCTTACTTACAACTATAACTTTATATGAAATCCACACCATAATATTCAAAAATATATTTTGAGAAAAAATATTCTTTATTCATAAAAGTTGGGGTCTTACAACCTCCCCTTCTTATGAAATTTCGCCCTCAAAATTAGGGTACGTACCTGGTATGTCGAAGAGGTGAGGATACCTTGACTTCATTTCAGATTTTAACTCCCAGGTCATTTCCTCAACATCGTGATTTTTCCACAAAACTTTGACTTAAGGTATAACTTTGGAGCGTAGAATATGATCCTTCTTATCCAAGATTTTAACAAGTACCTCTTCATACGTTAAATCTTTCGCTATCTCGTCTGGTTCTAATTCAATAATGTGCTTTGGGTCTTTCACATATTTACGTAACATAGATATGTGAAAAACATTATGAATACGAGACATACTTGGCGGTAAGGAGAGTCTATAGGCTACAGTTCCTACTCGATCGAGGATTATAAATGGGCCAATGAATCGAGGATTGATATTTCCTCTCTTTCCAAATCTCATAACTCCTTTCCATGGAGCAACACGTAACAACACATGATCTCCAATATTGAATTCCACGTCCTTTCGATGAAGATTAGCATAACTCTTTTGTCGATCTTTTGAGGTTTTTATACGTTGTCGGATCATTTGAATCTTTTCCGTAGTCATACGTACCAACTCTGGTCCCAACAATGTTGCTTCACCCACCTCATCCCAGCATACTGGAGAACGACACTTTCTTCCATACAACGCCTCAAATAGAGCCATGCCAATACTTGTTTGATAACTGTTGTTGTAGGAAAACTCCACCAATGGTAAGAACTTGTCCCAACTTTTTTTGAAGTCAAGGACACAGAGTCTTAATAAATCTTCAAGAGTTTGAATAGTCCTCTCCAACTCCCCGTCCATTTGAGGATGATATGCCAAACTAAATCGTAAATCCGTGCCCATAGCTTTTTGCAAACTAACCCAAAATCGTGAAGTGAATCTTGGGTCTCGATCAGAAACTATGGATACTGGCATATCATGCAATCTTACAATCTCGTTTATGTACATATGAGCAAGACGTTCAAGTGTATAAGTTTCTCGCATCGGTAAGAAATGAACAGACTTGGTCAATCTATCAACAATGACCCAAATAACATCTATGCCTTAAGAAACCTTGGGAAGACCAATAACAAAATCCATGGTAATGTGCTCCCACTTCCATTCTAGAATTTCAAGTGGTTACAATGGACCTTTTGGCACTTGATGCTCCGCCTTGACTCTTTGACAAGTTAGATACCTTGAGATAAACCCCGCTATCTCTCTCTTTATATTTCTCTACCAAAATGTATGTCGAAGATCACGATACATTTTGGTACTCCTAGGATGGATTGCAAACGGTGTGTTGTGCGCCTCCATCATGATTTTATACATCAAGTCAGAATCGTTAGGAACACAAAGTCTGGAGTTAACACGAAGTATTCCTTCTTCATTGATTCTTGCTTCCGGAATAGCACCTTCTTGCACTTTCTTTTGTATACCCATCAGCTCCACGTCTATAGCTTGAGCAACTTTAACTTTATTGATTAAAGTCGATTCTACTTGTATATTCGCCATCATCACATAGGTCCCTGAAGTCTTTAACTCTATCTCCATCTTTTGTAAGTCGCACGAAATGAATTTTTATGTTAACAATGTTGTACTCGTAACCGCATACGATCTTCTACTTAACGCGTCAGCTACCACGTTCGCTGTTCTAGGATGGTATTGAATGGCATTATCGTAATCTTTCAACAGCTCGAGCCAATGTCTCTGACGCATGTTACGTTCATCTTGGGTGAAAAAATATTTAAGGGTTTTTGTATCGGGTTCAAGGTCGATACAAAATTCGATTTCACGCTCTAGGGGTAGGCCAGGAAGTTCTTCAGGGAACACGTCAGGAAATTTATTAATAATAGAAATATCATTCAAATCTGACGTATTTTTATTTAAATATGTGACATGGGCTAAAAAAGCTTGACATCCATTTCTTAATAAACGAATAGCTTTATGGCTTGAGATGACAGTGATTGATTTTAATGGTTTGGTTGCTTGAATTCGCATAATAGGTTGGTTAGGAATATGAAAGCTAACAACCTTACAAAAATAATCAATTTTTGCATGATGAGTAGTTAACCAATCAATCCCTAAAATTACGTCAAATTCAAGTATTTTCAATGAAATAAGATCGACAGGTAATGTTAGGGTACCGATTTGAACCAAACAAGACTTATAAAATAGTGGATGTAATGAAGGTTTCTCCCAACGGAGTTTCAATAGATAAGTCAAAGTCTAATTTCTCTGGAGTCAAATTTAAACGTTGAGCGCAAGTAGGAGAAATAAAAGAATGGGTAGAACCGGTATCAAATAAGGTATAAACTTCGCTAGAGTTTATGATTAGCTTACCCGTGATAACTTCGTTTGGGTTCCTCACTTGTTAGGAAGTCATGACAACCGCTATCCCTTGAACTACCCGGCTTTGACTTGTCTGGGGCAGCATTTGGTGTCATCGTTTCCATTGGAATTGACTTTTTTATAGGGCATATTCCACCCTCAACTACTTCATCGTACTCCTAATTAATGATCTGAATCATCAATCTTCGATCCATATCGAATTGAGGTTGACCGCTATGTACAGGATAATTCAAAACTCGATGTTGGGTTCTCCCAATTGCTGTCCTAAAAGAGAAATACACATAATCTATTTTAGCCTTTTTGGATCGGACGTCTCTTTCTACAATATCAACATGTCGTGCGGCTTTTACCCATGCATCCTCCATTCTCACTCGTTCATTTGTTTCTTCTTTCAGCTGATCCTTAACATTTAAATTCTCAGATTCCAGCTTTAATATCATACACTCTGCCAAAGAGTGCTTCTATTCTAGCATCACATATCGGGTAACACAATTTTGAATTATTGCATCCCTTTGCTCCACGACCTTTTCGCCGCTTCTTCAACTCCGTTTCTTCTAACTCACGAATACGATCTTGCAGTTCTATATGTCGATCAAAAAATTCTTCTAATAAATTCTCCTCAGGTTCCTCTTCTTCCTCAGTCTCAACTGCTACCTCTGCGACTAGCTCGGGTGCAACTATTAATTCTTCCCTCACCATAAGAATATCTCTAATTCCTTCTTCGCCTGACATCACATTATCCTGGTTGGTGATTAGAGGTGTCTCCACGGTTTCATTCACTCAATTGTTAACATTTTTAGCTGCCATTCTCAAATACTGTCACAAAATAAGGGTTAATTAAAAAAATTGACATGCCACATAATATCCCTATATTCTGACCGATCAATTAAATAACAAATAAACTTAGGTAGGTCATACTAGCGAAGGAATTCCCCGTCTCTCCCCTCCTAGTTCTTGTCTCACATCTCAGCCAGGGATCATATCCCTAAGCTTTGATACCAAATGTGACGCCCCCAAAATAGGTATACATCACCCATCTTGGGTCGCCAAAAACATGGTACTGAATACAAATACAAACTTAATTATACAACATGAGCTGAGAGTTTTTACACGAATATTATCTTCTAGACAATATCCAACCTCAAATAGAGTCCTCATTACATTTATTGTCACACTATTTTATAGAATAGTGAGGACTACTATAACACCATCTCGGACCATCACTCCATTCCCCAACTAGTCCTGGCTACGTTCTCATTTCTTGAAGAGAACAATGAAAGCAAAAGGGTGAGCTCAACTAGCCCAGTAAGAAATATTATGACTAAGATAATGCAGAATAAATTATCATTAGTCTTCAACAAAAGATAAACCGATAAAATACAATAAACATCAAGTTTAATCATAGCAATGAACAAGTAATCCATTAGAAGAGTTAAGTAGAACATGATATCTACTATCTTCTATGATTTAAAAAGGTTTTCATCAATTTTATTGCTGAGACTCAGCTTAATAAATAAACCACATCATCGAATCATCCCTGCACTACGGGCCAAGGATATTCATGTAATCATCAATGGTCATGATTATACCGAATAATCCCTGATCATAATCATACCAACAACTGTCTATCAATGCACTACAGGCCAAAAAAGACTTTTACCACATCATTTGTAACATTACGGGTCACGATTATACCGAATGATCCATGGTCATAATCATACCAATCAACAGTCCATCTATGCACGTAAGCCAAAGATGACTTTCATCACAATATAAGCATCATGATGATGACAATGATATAAGCATTAATCAAATGAAATCAATGATAAATTTTAAAGACTTTAAATTTATCTAGAGTTTAAAAATATCCAAATTGTCAACATGATACTGCTTTGTGGAGTAAAATTTAAGAATAATATTCATGTATCAAAAATAATTTGGACAGAAAAAAAATATATTTTTGGGTGAATAGTACCCCGTGAATAGTACCAAGTGAATAGTACTTTGGGAATAGTATCTCGTGAATAGTACCCCGGTATAAAATGTTCCCCAAATACCCGAGTGAATAATATTCAAGTGAATAGTAATCGGGTGAAAAGTAACTCGTGAATAGTACTCCAGCATGAAAAGTGCCCCGAAAACCCGAGTGAATAATATTTGGGTGAATAGTAACCCGTAAATAGTAACTCATGAATATTATTCTGGTATGTAAAGATCAATAATTATCAAGAAAGCTCAAAATAATTTTTTCATGAAAAGATACTGGATGAAGCGCAAATATTAAGGATATTCTACTAATTTCACGGAGTATAGAAGCAATACTTTAATAGAATGAGTGTAGAATTAGGAATATGAAACGAAATAATATTACTCACATACTACAAAGTATGGAAGAAAATATTATTTCTACGAATACTTAAAAATATAATATCCCTTACCTCAGAAGAAGACTGGATACTGGAATAGTGAGGTAGCAGACTTCTCTTCTTCTTTCTCTCTATAACTTCTCTCTCTATAATTGCTCTTGTGAGTCTTAGTGAATTGGTGAGAATCGAAGAAGAATGAGTTTCTATTTATAGGAAAATATAGTTTCGATAATTGCACATTTTGGGGCTCGAAATATTACAGTATAATACCTTCATCTTTTTCTTTATTTTTAATATAGTCCTGCAAGTATTATCAAACTTGCACCACCTCCCCTAATAGTACATCATGTGAATCAATAGTACATTCATATGAATTAATAGTTCTATACATGTGAAAAAAATAGTTACAGTATAGTACCCTCATCTATACCTCCATTTTTAATTTAGTCATGTAAGTATTATCAATCTTGCACCACCTTTCCTAATAGTACATGCATGTGAATCAATAGTACACACATATGAACAAATAGTTATAAACATGTGAATTAATAGCAATTAATTGCTCATTTATCCGATTAATTACCCGATTGGTCAATATAACCTCCAGAAATTAATTATTATCGAAATAAATGTTGATTTCTACTAACGCTAATAATCCCAACATAATGGAACTATCAAATTCATCTTTAATCAACACGAATTTATTCATCATTAATATTATAACTCACAATATTTAACAACCAGATCATTCCCAAGAAAGATGGGGCTTTCCGATAAGGATTTCTCACTATTGGCGCGCAATTAGGTGACCAAACCTCTCCTCGACAGAACTTTCTAGACATCGTCAATATTGCAAATAATAATATGAATAACTTTGTCGTCTCAATTATTAATTTAATAATATAGAATATTGATACTGTGACAATAATTGAATCAATAATATGAGAGATATTATGCAGCAATTACTGTAGCAATAATTGAGTATAACTGAGTGACTTCTCACGTAAGCATCAATAATTAATGCCGTGTGCTACTATGTAACCACACGTATTACTGTACTTTTACCACCGGGTAGTTCAACAGTTTAACGATAAAACTTTCGCCGTTATTTTTATAAAAAGATAATTCTGTCATTTTCTAACTACGATAATACTTCCGTTGTGTGGTCCACCAATGATTATTGTGCTGTCGTACGAATATTCCCTATTAAAATGAATATTCCCCGATCAATCGAATATTATATAACCACTTGCTTACTTTGCAAAATTTGTAAATATTACCCACAACTATAACATTATATCAAATCCACACCATAATATTCAAAAATATATTTCGAGAAAAATTATTCTTTATTCATAAAAGTTGGGGGTCTTACAATTTCTCCTTACTGGTGCACAATTAAATAACCAAACCCCTTTCATCGACATAACTTTCTAGACACTGTCAACAATACAAATAATAATATGAATAACTGTATCATCTCAATTATTGATTTAATAATATAAAATATTATGCAGATGATACTGTGGCAATAATTGAATCAATACTATGAGATACTATGCAGTAACTACTGTGGCAATTATTGAATGAAACTGAGTGAATTCTTACGTAAGCATCAATAATCAGAGATAATGTACAATACCATGTCCTACTGTGCAATCACTACAAGAAAAGCCTTACTTCCTATAGAATTATTTCCGAGGGAAGATATTTAGTCGTAAATAGAGTAAATTCGACGAAATTATCCGTCGAAAATAGTTCCCTCGAATATAAGTTATTTTTGACCGAATTTCGTCGAACATACACCCAAGAAAATGGTGCCAATGTTCTCGCCAGCGCCAACTCTAATTTCGAGGGAATGGTAATTAAGACCGGCGGAATATCCGTCGAAGATAACTTAATTTCGAGGGAATTAATTTCGAGGGAATGTTCCGTCGGAAATAGCCTTTAAAACCTAAAACAGTTCATTTCCCCCAGCCGCCTCCTGTTATCTCTCACTCTCTATCTCTCAATTCTCGCTCTCAATCTCTCTTTGTCCCTCGTCTCTCTCTGCTCCGACGATCACCTCTCGTCCCTCCTCCCTCTGGCGACCACCTCTCCTCCCTCCTCCCTCCGGCGACGACAACTCCTTCTCCTCCCGTTCGACAGCTCCTTCTCCTCCCCTCCGTCCGGCAACTCTTTTTCCTCCCCTCCGGCAGCTCCTTTTCCTCCCCTTCGGCAGTGGTTAGCAGTTTCTGCTACCCATTTGCTCCTCTATTTTTTTGCTAGCATATAATTGTTGGTATAATTTGATATGGGATTACTTTGTGAATATATATAATGTTGCTAAAAGTATAAAATTGGTCTGAATTTTGTTGTTGGTCTAGCATATAATTGTTCCCTCTCCGGCAGTGCTATAATTTTGTTGGCTGAATTTGTTAATTGTTGGCATATAATTGTTCCCCCTCCGGTAGTTCTATAATTTTGTTGGCTGAATTTGTTAATTGTTGGCATATAATTGCTCCCCCTCCAGCAATGCTATAATTTTGTTGGCATATAATTTTGTTGGTTGAATTTGGTCTAGCATATAACTGCCTGCCTTATGTTAATTGTTGGTATATTTGCTATTTTTAACGAAATTTCTGACGGAATTGTTGTCAGAATTATGCAATTGTAAAATTTATGGGCCCTACAAGTATATTTATTTATTATGTAATTAGTTTCCCAAAATTAAAATATAAACTAAGTAGTATTTACTTAGTTTCTTACTACTAAAATAAAATAAATTTTAAAAATTAAATAATATAATATAATACAAAATAAAGTAAAATAAAATAATAAATTATATTTAATTTAATAAAATAAAATAATTTGATTTAATTTAATAAATAAATTAAATTTAATAAAAAATATTTAAAATATATAATATAATACAAATAAAATAAAATTCAATAAAAAAAATAATAAAATAAAATAGAATAAAATAAATTTAATTTAATTTAATTAAATAATTTAAATTAAATTAAATTTAAAATAATTTAAATTAAATTAAATTTAAAATAAAATAAAATTAATGAATTTAATTTAATTTAATAAAAAATTAAAAATTATATAATATAATAAAAATAAAATAAAATAAAATAATAAATTAAATTAAATTAATTAAGAAATTAAATTAAATTAAATTAGAACTTAATAATATAATAAAAATAAAATAAAAAATTATATTAAATTTAATCCGATTTAGTCAAATAAATAAAATAAAATAAAATAATTTAATTTAATAAATAAATAAATAAACCAATTATATACTATACTATAATATAATACAAATAAAATAAAAGAAAATATAATAATAAACTAAGTAGCATTTGCTTAGTTGGGATGCAATTAAAAGAAACTGAATAAGAATGTTTTCGATTAAATAAAATAATATACTTTGGAAAACCCGTTTGACAAGTAGGAGTGAATGTCGAACAGTAGTCTCTATAGATTCCAAATAATAAACTTACTTAGTTTATCATTGGCAAAATAAACTAAGTAGCATTTGCTTAGTTTGCCACAATTTTCAATAAATGTAATAATACTCTCCCTACATATATGTACTCTTCCTTGTGTATGTAGGTTTGAGATAGCGATTCTTGACTAATAGTACTCAATACTGCCTCTCGGCGAGTAATTAAAAAAATTGGGTCAGTAGTTCTGTTTGTGTCTATACTCAATAATAAAGTTAATTGAATTATTATCATGACATTCCTCACTATTCCATCATAACAGATGACAACATCCGGAAGGAGTGCCATTAAGTTGTTGAACAAATTTCTAGGTTAAGCAACCCTCTAGATGAGAAAACGGACTTCTCTGCTAGGAATGAATCATCTCCCAATATGGGTCCTATCCATGACATAGACAGCTTCTCACCACTCCGAATTCCTCAGATGGATAGTTCTCACAGAATGTCACACCTCTTTTTCTATGAGAACTACCCATCTGAGGAATTCGGAGTGGTGAGAAGCTATCTATGTCATGAATTGGACCCATATGGGGAGATGATTCATTCCTAGCAGAGAAGTGATCGTTCGTTCATCTAGAGGGTTGCTTAACCTAGAACTTTGTTCAATAGCTTAATGGAACTCCTTCGGGATATTGTCATCTGTATGATGGAACAATGAGGAATGTCTGTAGTAATTGAATTAACTTTATTATTCAAGTATAGGACACAAACAGGAACTACGACCCTTTTTTTTCCGGTTGCTGAGGAACCAGTTGGAGTACTATTAGCTGCAACTGCTATGTCAAAACCCTAAATGTGACGCCCCCAAAATAGGTATACACAACCCATTCTTAGTCGCCAGATACATGGTACATAATACAATTACAACTTAATTATAAAACTATCGTGTAAAATATGACAAAACATAAACTGTGAGTTTTAATACAATATTGTCTCCTAGACAATATCCAAACTCAAATTCAATCTTATTACAATTATTATCACACTATTTAACAGAATAGTGATGACTACTATAGACACCATCTGGACCGTCAATCCATTCCCCGATTAGTCTAAGCTATATTCTCATTTCCTGAAGAGAATAATGAAAGAAAAGGGTGAGCTCAGCTAGCTCAGTAAGAAATATTATGACTAACATAATGAAGAATAAATTATCGTTAGCCTTCAACAGTATAACAACTGATAAAATACAATAGACAACAAGTTTTAGATCAACAACTACAGCGGAATAAATAATCTATTAGAAGAGTTAAGTAGAGCATAATATCTACTATCTTCTATGATTTAAAAGTTTATCATAAATTTTATCCCTGTAATACCCATTAATAGTTCTTTATTATACCCAAGACAAAGAGAACTTTCATCACCTGTCTTCACCTGAACCACCAAAGATTTTAGTTAAATCCACAATTCATGTTTATAATAATGTGAATCAACAGTTCCTCATTGCCACAAAGGCTTAATAGAACGTATACTCAATATCCTTACCCCAAAGGCTAAAGATATTCAAATGTAATAACAATGATCATACCAATCAATTGTCTATCTTTGCACTACGGGCCAAAGATATTCAACTATAAAACCAATGGTCATGATCATATCAATCAATTGCCTGTCAGTGCACTACGGCCAAAGACATTCAACTGTTAACTAATGGTCATGATCCTGCCAATCACATCATCGAATTATCCCTGCACTACGGCCAAGGATATTCTTTAGTATCACCAGTCGTCATGATCATGTCATACACCTGTCCATCTTTGCACTACGGGCCAAAGCTATCAATCAACAGTTCATTTTTGCACTACGGCCAAAGATATCAATCAATAGTTCTTCTTTGCACTACGGACCAAAGACATACAATTGTAAAACTAATAACCAACAGTCCATCTATGCACTACGGGCCAATGAGGATTTTTACCACATCATTTATAACATTATGGTCATGATTATACCGAATACTCTCCGGTCATAATTATATCAATCAACAGTTCATCTATGCACGTAAGCCACATATGACTTTCATCACAATATAAGCATGAGGATGATGACAATTATTTGAGCATTAATCAAACGAAATCAAGGATAAATATTAAATACTTTAAATTATCCAGAGTTTAAAAATATCTAAATTGTCAACATGATACTGCTTTGTGGAGTAAAATTCAAGAACAATATTCATGTATCAAAAATAATTTGGACAGAAAATAATTATATTTTTTTAGTGAATAGTACCCCGTGAATAGTACCCTGTGAATAGTACTTTAGGAATAGTACCTCGTGAATAGTACCCTGGCATAAAAAGTACCCCCAAATAAGTGAATAGTAATCAGGTGAATAGTAACCCATAATTAGTAACTCATGAATAGTACTCCGGCATAAAAAGTGCCCCGAATACCCGAGTGAATAGTAACTGAGTAAATAGTAACTGAGTGAATAGTAACCCATAAATAGTAACTCATGAATAGTATTTCGGCATAAAAAGATCAATAATTATCAAGAAAGCTCATAATAATATTTTCATGAAAAGATACTGGATGAAACATAAATATCAAGGATATTCTATAAATTTTACGGAGTATATAAGCAATACTTTAACAGAATGAGTGTAGAATTAAGAATACGAAATAAAATAATATTACTCACATACTACAGAGTATGAAAGAAAATATTATTTCTACGAATATTGAAAAAAATAATATCCCTTACGAATAAGAAATAAATAACATCCCTTACCTCAAAAGAAGACTGGATACTAGAATAGTGAAGTAGCAGACTTCTCTTCTTTTTTCTCACTATAGCTTCTTTCTCTATAATTGCTCTTGTGAGTCTTAGTGAATTGGTGAGAATGAAATAAGAATGAGCTTCTATATATAAGAAAATATAGTTTCAATAATTGCATGTTTTGGGGCTCAAAATATTACAGTATAATACCTTCATCTTTTCCTTCATTTTTAATTTAATCATGCAAGTATTATCAAACTTGCACCACCTCGCCTAATAGTACATCATGTGAATCAATAGTACATTCATGTGAATCAATAGTTCTATACATGTGAAAAAAATAGTTACAGTATAGTACCTTCATCTATACCTCTATTTTTAATTTTGTCATGCAAGTATTATCAATCTTGCACCACCTCCCCTAATAGTACATGCATGTGAATCAATAGTACATATATGTGAACAAACAGTTATAAGCATGTGAATTAATAGCAATTAATTTCTCATTTATCCGATTAATTACCCGATTGGTCAATATAACCTCCAAAAATCAATTATTATCGAAATAAATGTCGATTCCCACAAACACTAATAATCCCAACACAATGGAACTATCAATTTCATCTTTAATCAACATGAACTTATTCATCATTAATATTATAACTCACAATATTTAACAACCAGATCATTCTCAAGAAAGAGGGGGCTTTCCGATAAGGATTTTTGTGACGCCCCCAAAATAGGTATACATCACCCATCTTGGGTCGCCAAATACATGGTACATAATACAATTATAAACTTTTTTTATACAACTGTCGTGTAAAATATGACAAAATATAGCTGAGAGTTTAAACAAGAATATTGTCTTCTAGACAATATCCACACTCAATGGAGTCCTCATTACAATTATTATCACACTATTTCACAAAATAGTGAGGACTACTAAAGCCACTTATCCTGGACCATCACTCCATTTCCCAACTCGTCCTAGTTATATTCTCATTTCCTGAAGAGAATAATGAAAGAAAAGGGTGAGCTCAACTAGCCTAGTAAGAAATATTATGACTAAGATAATGCAGAATAAATTATCCTTAGCCTTCAACAGTATAACAACTGATAGAATATAATAGACAACAAGTTTTAGATCAACAACTGCAGCAGAACAAGCAATCCATTAGAAGAGTCAAGTAGAGCATAAAATCTACTATCTTCTATGATTTAAAAAGTTTTTCATCAACTTTATCGCTGAGACTCAGCTTAATAAATAAAATCGAATCATCCCTGCATCACGACCAAGGATATTCATGTAATCATCAATGGTCATGATTATACCGAATAATCCTTGGTCATAATCATACCAACAACTGTCCATCAATGAACTACATGCTAATGAGGACTTTCACAACATCATTCGTCACATTACAGTCATGATTATAACGAATAATCCCTAGTCATAATCATACCAAGTCCATCTATACACGTAAGCCAAAGATGACTTTTATCACAATATAAGCATGAGGGTGATGACAATGACATAATAATTCAATAAAACAAGTTCAAGGATAAATTTTAAAGATTTATAATCTAATTTATCCAGAAATCAAAAACGTCCAAATTGTCAACATGATACTGCTTTGTGGAGTAAAATTCAAGAATGCTCAGAATAATATTTCCATGAAAAGATACTGGATGAAGCGCAAATATCCAGGATAATCTACTAATTTCATGGAGTATAGAAGCCAAAACTTTAACCAAATGATTATACTAGGATATATGAAACTAGAAATGGATTTTCACCCGTCATGCGGTAATCCACGTAGACAAATCATTTCCACAATTTAATAAAGAATGAATACAAAGGATCATTCACCATGCATGCGGTAGTCCACACAGACAGGTAATTCCAATAGAATAATAAAGAATGGAATAACAGAAGAATTCATTAGGCATGCGATAGACCGCATGCATGTGTTATTCCAATGTAATAATAAAGAATGGAATAATGTAAGAATTCACGGGCATGCGATAGTCCGCATTACAAAGTTATTCCAATGTAAGAATTCACCGTGCATGCGATAGACCACACGCATAAAGTTATTCCAATGTAATAATAAAGAATAGAATAATAAAAGAATTCATCGTGCATGCGATAGTTCGCATGCATGTGTTATTCCAATGAATAATAAAGAATGGAATAATGTAAGAATTCACCGTGCATGTGATAGATCACATGCATGTGTTATTCCAATAATAATAAAAAGAATGGAATAATGTAAGAATTCACCGTGCATGCGATAGTCCGCAAAGACAAGTTATTCCAATGTAATAATAAAGAATGGAATAATGTAAGAATTCACCGTGCATGCGATACACTTCACATGCATATGTTATTCCAACAGAATAATAAAGAATGGAATAACAACCCTTACGAATATTGAAATAAAATAACTCTCTTCATGAATACGAAAGAAATAATACCCCTTACCTTAGAAGAAAACTAGATACTGGAATAGTGAGGTAGCAGACTTCTCTTCTTCTTTCTCTCTATAATTTCTCTATTATAATTGCTCTTGTGAGACTTAGTGAATTGGTGAGAAATGAAGGAAGAATGAGCTTCTATTTATAGTAAAATATAGTTTCAATAATTGCACATTTTGGGCTCGAAATATTACAGTACAATACCTTCCTCTTTTTCTTTATTTTTAATTTAGTCCTGCAAGTATTATTAAACTTGCACCACCTCCCCTAATAGTAAATCATGTGAATCAATAGTTCTAAACATTTGAAAAAATTAATTATAGTATAGTACCTTCATCTATACCTCCATTTTTAATTTAGTCATGCAAGTATTATCAATCTTGCACCAACTCCCCTAATAGTAAATCATGTGAATCAATAGTACACACATGTGAACACATAGTTATAAGCATGTGAATTAATAGCAATTAATTGCTCATTTATCCGGTGAATTATTCGATTGATCAATATAACTTTTAGACATCAATTATCATCAAAATAAATGTTAATTTCCACTAACGCTAATAATTTTCACATAACGGAATTATCAATTTCATCTTTAATCAACATAAACTTATTCATCATTAATATTATAACTCACAATATTTAACAACTAGGTCGTTCCCAGGAAAGAGGGGGCTTTCCGATAAGGATTTCTTCTTATTGGCCAACAATTAGGTGACCAAACCTCTCCTCGATGTAACTTCTAGACATTGTCAATATTGCAAATAATAATATGAATAACTTTGTCGCCTCAATTATTGATTTAATAATATAACATATTATGCGAGATATTATCGTGACAATAATTGAATCAATAATATAAGAGATATGATGCAACAATTATCGTAGCAATAATTGAGTATAATCGAGTGACTTCTTACGTAAGCATCAATAATCAATACCGTGTGCTACTATGCAACCACGTATTCATCGTATTTTTACTACCGGGTAGTTCAACAGCTTTTAATTGTAACACTTTCGCCAAGTATTTTATAAAATATAATTACATGCTTTTTCTTACTACGACAATACTTCCGTTGTGGGGTTGACCAATGATTGTGCCATCGTACGGATATTCTCCAACAAAAAGAATATTTCCCGACCAAACGAATATTTTATTACAACTTGCATACTTTGCAAAAATTCACATATCACCCTTAACTTAAACCTTTTATCAATTTAACCATTTACGAAATAAAATAATAATTATAAGAAAATTGAATACTTTCATTTCATAAAATTCGGGGTCTTACAACCTCCCCTCCTTATGAAATTTCGTCCTCAAAATTTATGTACGTACCTGGTATGCCAAAGAGGTGAGGATAGCTTGACTTCACTTCATATTCCAACTCTTGAGGTATAACCTTTGAGTGTCGAATATAATCCTTCTTATCCAAGATTTTAACACGTATCTCCTCATACGTTAAATCTTCTGCTATCTCGTCTAGTTCTAATTCAATAATGTGGCTCGGGTCGTCCACATATTTTCGTAACATCGATACATAAAAAAAATGTTATAAACACGCAACATACTTGGCGGTAAAAACGAGTCTATATGCCACAGTTCCTACTCAATCGAGGATCTCAAATGGGAAAATTAAATCGAGGGTTGAGATTTCCTCTCTTCGTCGATTCTTGCTTCTAGAATAACGCCCTTCTTCTTCACATTCATCAGCTTCGAGTGTGTAGTTTGAGCGGCTTTAACTTTATCGATTAAAGTCGATTCTACTCGTATATTCGTTATCTTCACGTGGGTCCCTAGAGTCTTTAACTCTATCTTCATCATTTGTAAGTTATACGAAATGGGTTTTTGTGGTAACAACATCGCACTCAGAAACGCATATGATCTTCTACTCAATGCGTCAGCTACCACGTTCGCTCTTCCACAATGATATTGAATGGTATAGTCGTAATCTTCAACAGCTCGAGCCAACGTCTTTGGTGCATTATACGTTCATTTTGGTTGAAGAAATATTTAAGGATTTTAGAAATGGGTTTTGTACTACGGTCAATACAAAATTCGATTTCACTCTCTGGGGTAGCCTAGGAAGTCTTCAAGAATACGTCAGGTAATTTATTAACGTTAGAAATTTTATTCAAAACTTTGACTCTCATCCAAGACTTGGATTGTACGTCACATTAATACCTATTAACTTGCTACCATCATTCACAACGTCACCTACAGAAAGTCTGGCTTCAATACATTCCACACAAGGAAGTCACCAGATAAAGGCTCGGGACTCTTTACCTATGGCTTGATATGATAATGATTGACTTTAGTATTTTGGTTGCTTGAATTCGCATAACAGGTTGGTTAGGAATATGAAAGCTAACAACCTTACAAAAAACATGATGAGTAGTTAACCAATCGATTCCTAAAATCACATCAAAGGCAAGTATTTTCAAAGAGATAAGATCGACAGGTAACGTGAAAATGTCGATTTGAATCAACAAGATTTATAAACAGTGGAGATAACGAAGGTTTCTACTAATGAAGTTTCAACCGATAAGTCAAAGTCTAACTTCTCAGGGGTCAAATTTAAACGTTGAACGCAAGCAAGAGAGATAAAAGAATGGGTAGAACTGCTATCGAATAAGGTATAGACTTCGTAAGAATTTATAATTAACTAACCCGTGCTAACTTTGTTCGGGTTACTCTCTTTTTGAGAAGTCACGAAAAACGCTCTTCCTGAAACCACCAACTTTGTTTTGTTCGTATCCACCTTTGGTGCCACCATCCCAGCTGGACTTGACTTTAGTGCACGATAAAATCGGGCTAGGTGACCTTTTTTTCTACAATTAAAACATACCTTGGAAGGCTGTGAACAGTTTGGACTTATGTGTCCCTCCTCTCCGTATCTATAGCATCTAACTGGCGGTCGTTCTCCTCCCCTAGAATTTGTTGTTGGTGTTGGTGCTGCTGCCGATGTCTTTCCATCATCGTTAAATATTCTCTTCTTGAATTTTCCACTTCTATTATCTTGGCCATGATTACCACCGAAGTAGTTACTATTCTTGGCATGATAATTTCCCCCACAACGGTTATCATTGTTCCGATGGTCGTTGCCACCGGTACAATTATTATCGTGTTGTTGGTCATTGCCTTTTGGTTGTCTTTGACTCATTATCGCTACTCCAATAATCGAGCCCTATTCACAACATCCGAATATAAACAAAGTTTGTGAGAAATGAGGTATTGACGTATATCGGGTTTCAAACCTCTTAGAAACATTCGTGTCATTCGCTCCTTATTATCGACCAAATGGGATGCAAACCGGGATAACTCCGCAAATTTAGCCTCGTATTGCGACACGGTCATATTGTTTTGCTCCAACTTGTTGAATTCCACCTCCTTCATGTGACGAATACTTTCAGGAAAGTACTTTTTGTTGAACAGCTCTTGGAACTTTTCCCAAGACATCTTGAGTGCATCAGGCTGGGTACGCTTTACAGATTCCCACCAGTAATCTGCCTCTTCACGCAATATAAAGGTGGAAAAGGGAACCTTTTGCTCCTCTGAGCATTCCAAGACATCAAATATCTTGGTGATCTACTTTAACCATGTCTCCGCCTTAAGTGGTTCTGGCTTTCCCAAAAACTCCGGTGGTCCCAGCTCCTTGAACTGTTTAATGGTGACCATCCAAGAGTTGCCAGTGTTTCCACCTATATTTTGAACATGAGTCTCTCTCGCCTGATGTTTCATGAATTGCATAAAGCCTCTAATTATCCCATCGTTCATCGTCGTTCATCATCGTTCATAATTCATGTTTATAATAATGTGAATCAACAGTTCCTCCTTGCCACAACGGATTAATAAAACGTTTACTCAATATCCTTACCCCAAAGGCTAAAGATATTCAAATGTAATAACAATGATCATACCAATCAGTTGTCTATCTTTGCACTACGGGCCAAAGATATTCAACTATAAAACCAATGGTCATGATCATACCAATCAATTGCCTGCCAGTGCACTACGGCCAAAGACATTCAGCTGTTAACTAATGGTCATGATCCTGTCAATCACATCATCGAATTATCCCTGCACTACGACCAAGGATATTCATTAGTATCACCAGTGGTCATGATCATGTCATACACCTGTCCATCTTTGCACTACGGGCCAAAGCTATCAATCAATAATTCATTTTTGCACTATGACAAAGATATCAATCAACAGTTCTTCTTTGCACTACGGACCAAAGACATACAACATTAAAACCAATAACCAACAGTCCATCTATGCACTACGGGCCAATGAGGACTTTTACCACATCATTTGTAACATTACGGTCATGATTATACTTTAACGACCGAGAAATTTGAATTTATTGTAAAATAATTTTATTTAATTAAATAGTGAATAAAATTATATTATATGTTATTATTATGTGTTAGCAAGATGAATGTCGTTCTATAACCTAGAGATATCGGAATATCGTAGTATTTTGAATACATGAAGGAATTAAAGTGTTTGAATTTCCAAGACGAATATAAAAGTTTTTTGAGAAATTTTCCGAAAAACACTATTCACTAATTTTTGCTCGGGAATTATTTTTGAACTTCCGAGAAATACGTACGATAGAATATCGAGGTGAGATAGATTATGTAATAATAATTCACGTATGGTAAACGTAATTTTTCACCTGCGGAATAAATTTGAGAACGTTAAGAAAAGTAAAGCGTTAATGAATTAAACGATGATATCGTATGATACGTAAGTATTGTACGAGGTAAAGAATACGAGTATAATACGAGGTATTATATGAGTATGTATGAATGATGGTATGTCATATATGATGAATAAATATACGAGTTGGAATACGAGAATAATACGTAGATTATACGTTCTAAGGCTTTAAGCCATATATAATGGACTTGTAGGATTTTGTAGGAAGTTGTAAGTCCAATTGGAATTATGATAAAGCCCAATGCTAATTAATGTTAAAGCCCAAATGTTTTTTAAATGCAAGCCCAAAACATAAGTTAAGTTAATTAAACTTAAAGCCCAACTTAAGAAACGGATCCGTGGATCAATCCAATGGATAAGAATGACCCATGGGGCAACCCATGTGGGCCCCATGGATCACATGGCACATCTTGGTGACCAAGTAAAGTGGTTTTACTTGGTGACCAAGAGATGAATAGTAAGGAGGTGGAAGGGATTAAAGACCATTAAGCCCTCACCTTGGATTTCCTATATAATAGAAGCTTGCTAGATTGTTATTCACTTGTTATTTCACCAACAAACATTTAAATGCTTATTTGTTAGAGAGAAAGAGCTAGAAAAGCTAGACTTTGATAATCCAAGTAGAAAAGAAGAAGAACCAAGTGATCTTCAAGGGTAAGAATCCTATATCATTAATCTTCGACCTCTTCAATTATAGTTTGATAGAGAAGTGTTGATTAGTGAACTATGTTTGATAAGAAGTGATAAGTATGGCTAATCAAAGGACTTAAGCCTTAATAAGTCATGAGCAAGTTTTTACTACTTATATAAGTTATGAACTTATGAAGAACATGTAAGAACTTGTCATATGTTTACATAATGAAATATGTTTGGTTAGGATGCTAGTATGATGGAATGAATCCATTTGAAATGATGAACAAATCTTAAGTAACGAAGTTATGTCGAAATTTACGAGATTAGACAATAATCGTCGAAATCGTAAAATTCTCGGAATGGAAGTCAAATTTTGACATTGAACTCAAAAACTTTGGTTTTCGATGGACATGAGTCTTATTTGGCATTATAGAGTTGCGGACTCAAAAATGACTGAATACCGACTTAGAACGAAGAAACGAGCGTTGAACGTTCACGAATGTTTATCATTTTCGTTAAAATAAACTAAAAGGTGAATTTCGATTTAACGGATTCAAAAATGTAAAATTTTTGCATGAACACTTAGAGTGTGTGATTTGTGAGCTAATGGCTTTTAAATGAGCCAATTCAGACTTAAAATGATCAAATTTGGAGTCCGGGAAGTTCGCAAAGTAAAAAATCTGTCAAGACTATCTGGTGCACAAAGTTGGCACCGCGGCGCTAGCTCAAGGCCAAATAGGTGGCATTGCAGCGCCGAGCCATGCCCAGAACCTGCTGTAGTTTCGCACCGCAGTGCGACCAAATGAACTAAGACTCGCTTCGTAGTGCCGAGTCTGGACCTCAGCCACTGAAGAGTGGTGTCGCAGCGCGACATAAAGAAGGGAAGCTGGCGCCGCAGCGCTAGCACTAGGTTATACATAGTAATGAAAGCTTATGAAGATAGAAGGAAGATGATTGTTTAGTAATGAACTAAAACCTAAAATAACATGGTTTAAGATGTTTAAACCTTAAGTAATATACTAAAGGTTGAAGATAACTTACTCGAACGTGAACGTAAGAACGATGTAAAACATAACGACAAGCCAGAACCAATGATACAAAATCTAAGGTATAATTAGATTAAGAAGAAGGGTAAGATATAGTAGTAAACATACTTGATTATATATGACCTAATGTGGTACGTTATGTGATCATGTGTTGTAGAATTCTTAAAGACTCAAAGGGAAAGAAATTATATTGTAGCAGACGCTAAAGGAAAGTGTTCTAACCCTTGTCTATGTTCAATCTAGACAAGCTTTGTGATTCATGTCTCTTAAGCATGAATTGATTTATGATGAAGTTGAAGCCAATTCCTTCGGCTAGACTTAAGATGTTTCTTTGGATTTCTTATAATCTATTGAACTGTTGTCAAGTTTTGCCAAACTATGTTGGTATGGTTTTCAAATGAAGACTGAGTATGCTAAACAAATGTTTTGTAGTTAAACGACAGGCACGTGAGGTTGCCACAACTTAAATGTACATACGTTTAAAGAAAGTAGTGTTGTACAACATAGCATACTATAGGTTGATCACCTAGACGTGCTCGTAAGTAATATCGGACTTACGGACTTAGTGTCAGGTTGTCCTTTTCAAAGAAAGTATGAAATGCTCAAGGTCTTGGACTGGAATTTATATTTTACTGAATGTTGTTCATTGTGAAACATTTTAAAGAAAGAGAAGTGCTATTTTGAATTATCGATAGTAATTCATAACTATTGTTCAGTTATAGAAGATATACAATTTGTATGTTTCAAGAATATTGTTTAAATGGAATTGTTGTACTTGCTGAGCTAGTTATGCTCACTCTTGCTTGAACTGTATGAATGCAGCTAAGACCGAACGGACCGAAGGATCCAGAAAAGATAAAGGGAAGGCTAAGGCTATAGATTGCTTTTATAATAGTATAGGTTGAATGTTGGTATTATTTGATATTATGACAAGAACGAATGTAATGGTTATTAAGAACCCGGGGAATGGTAATATTGTTTGGAATATATGTAAGACATATTCATTCTTTTGAGGCATTTCAATTAAATGTATGTGTGAACTGTAGCACCGTGTAGCACCATATGTTGGGTTGAAAGATACCCAGATTTAGGGGCGTCAAAGGTTGGTATCAAAGCATTAGGTTATAAAACTTAAGGGGGGAATTAAAACCTTAAGTCATAACCTTAAGAAGAGTTAAAGAAGTAAAAGATGAAATTAACCCTAAAATGCATTATTTATGATATGTGTTTTTATTATTCTACTGACGTGTACTAATCAAACTAAATTGTTTTGTTGTAGATGTCAGGAGAAAACAAAATGTATAGGGATATACATGTAGTGAGTGAGGAGTCGGTAAATCAAATAGAGATCCTACCGAACCCTATAGCAGAAGAGCCTGAAGTGGTGATAATTGAGTCTAGAGAGTTAGAGAACTTAGACCTCGTGTCTGTGTTCAATGGCATGTCTGAGGAAAAGGTGGAGGTAGTATCCTTTGACCCAGTAGCACCTGAGGAAGAGATGACTCCGAGGGAGTCAATGAGATCACCGTTCATGACAGAATTGGATATAAATATCCAGTATTGTAAGGAGGTTAAGGAGCTGAAGGAGGAGCTTCATGCTGTCTTGGAAGATAAGACAAGTATGGAGTTGATGTGGGAGGAGGAGCATGATGAACGAGTTTTGGCGAAGGACAAGATCCACGAGCTGAAACAATAGGTCTTTGAGCTCAGGTAGGAGCTAAAGACCAAGAAATAGAAGATTGGGAGGATGTCCTATATACCTAGGAGTTCTCATGTTGATTTTCAGCAGCAAGTAGCTGGGTATCCGATAGAAGCAGGGCAGACTCGACATACTATCAGCCGTGATGTTATAGCCGGTCTTGCCAATGCAGATTTTGAGAATGCCATTCGGCAGATGTAACTTAGTATTAGCTAGAGTAGAGTTAGATATATAAATATGATGTATCTAGTATTGATATAAAACCCTCTTTTGTATACAAAGGGTAGTCTTTTGTAAATCCCAATTTTTGGAAAGCTATTGCGGGATAGTAATGTAATCAGCTTAGGCTGTGTAATGTGAACGATGTAGTATTATACTACAAGAAATAAATCAATATAAGCCTTTTTATGGAACATATTGTGTAATGAGTTGAAGTTATTGTTTAGTCATGAATAATAACTAACTAATAAGAAGAAAGTAATAATGATGTGTTGTTTATCTTAACAGCAAAATGCCGCCAAGAAGAAGACAAAGAAATCAAGATACTAATGTTAATCAACCTTAGGGATGTCCGGTTAACCTGATGCAAGAGTTCGTTTACTTGTTAGCGGTTACATTTAATAGAAATGGGGCTAATATCCCTGTAAATCCTGCAGTAGTACAAGTTATTACTTTTAAGGATTTTAAGAGTGTTGGTCCGCCAGAGTTTAAAGGAACTACGAACCCCATAGAAGCCCAAACATAGGTTAAAAAGATAGAAAAGGCATTTGTTATTGCAAATGTCGACGAGGGCCAAATGGTTTCTTTTGCAACCTATATGATGAAGGGAGAGGCCAACTTTTGGTCAGACGCAAACCAGGCTAGGGATGGTATAGAGAACCTTACATGGGTACGGTTCAAGGAGATTTTCTTCGAGAACTACTTTCCCACAAATATGCAGGGGAGGATAGAAAGGCGGTTTCTGGAATTGAAACAACGAGAGATGATGGTTCCTGAATATACTACCAAGTTCAATGAACTGGCAAGCTTTTCTCCACATCAGGTGGACACTGAGGTGAGCAGGCTAGAAGGTTTGAGAAAGGCTTGAAACCTTGGCTCTATAGCCTAATATCGGTGTTCCAAAGTACTTCTTTTAGGACTATACTAAAAAAGGCGATAATTGCCGAAGGTGGGAATGAGGCTCTAAGCCAGTACCATAAGGAGAAGAAGAACAAAAATAAGGTGGATGGGGGAGTGAAGATCGAAGGAGCCAGCGGGAGTGGCGAAGGTCAGAAGAGGAAGGGGTTTAACTCTGGGAATACCGGAGTAAAGAAAAGAGATCCGAATAGGAGGATGGAGGCATGCAAGACCAGTGGGAAGACTCACTTAGAAGTCTGTCTTAAGGGGAAGGCGATATGTTATAACTGTGGACAGGAGGGGCACATTTCGCCTAACTGTCCAAGTTCAAAGAAGAACCACGGATTCTTTATATGTGGGTCAACTGACCACATAGCAAAGAATTGCCCAAAGAAGGGGTAGGACAGGACTAAGAGCGCTAATAACAGTAAGTTAGCAATTGGTGGTCCAGCGCAGCTGGGCAGGCCTATGGCCCGCACTTTTAATATGACGGTGTAAGATGCAGTTGCATCTGCAGATGTAGTTGCAGGTATTATCCCGATCAACGATATAAATGCTTACGTGTTGTTTGATTCGGGCGCTACTTGTTCGTTTATCGCATGTGATTTTGCTAGACGATTAAGATTACTTCCCGAAAAGTTGCCTATACCTTTGAATATCAAGGTAGCAAACGAAGAGATAATTCATGATGAAGATATTCATAGGAGTTGTTGAGTAGACATATGAGGTTGTAAATTATCGGTAGATTTGATACCGATAAAGTTGGGAGAATTCGATATAATTCTCGAGATGGATTGGTTGTTTAACCATGGGGCAGTTATAGATTGTCAGAAGAAATGTATAAATATTAGAACGTTGAGATAGCCTAATGTAGTATTTTACGGTAATACATCGCCGAGGCGTTCGTGTTGTCTTACTATGACACAAACTAGGAAATTATTGAGGAAGGGATGTGTAGGTTATTTGTGCCATGTTGTTGATACCTAGAGAGTGGGAACAACCATGGAACAAATACCTATAGTTAAAGAATTCACGGATGTATTTCCAAGTGAATTATCGGGTGTTCCACCGGATAGGGAGATCGAGTTCGTAATAGACATTGTGCCAGGAGCGACACCAGTTTCCAGGACACCGTATCGTATGACTCCAGAAGAGATGAAGGAGCTAATGGTTCAGTTACAAGAACTGTTGGACAGAAAGTACATTCAACTGAGTGTTTCACTGTGGGGAGCACCGATACTATTTGTAAAGAAGAAAGACGGATCGTTAAGACTTTTTATCGACTATCGAGAGTTGAACAAGTTAACGATAAAGAATAAATACCCATTGTCCAGGATCGATGATCTCTTTGATCAGTTGAAAGGGACAAAGTATTTTTCTAAAATAGATTTGAGGACGGGGTGTCATCAGTTAAAGGTTAGGAAGGAGGATGGACCAAAGACGGCATTCAAAACACTTTATGGTCATTACGAGTTTCTAGTGATGTCATTTGGGTTAACTAATGCACCCACTGCATTTATGGATATGATAAATAGAGTGTTCAAAAAATATTTGGATAAGTTCGTCGTGGTGTTTATCGATTATATTCTAGTTTATTCTAAGACGCTAGAAGATCATGTTGAACACTTAAGAATAGTGTTGGAAACACTAAGGAAGGAGAAGTTATATGCGAAGTTCACTAAGTGTGAATTTTAGCTAGAAAAGGTACAGTTTTCAGGTCATGTTATTAACCGTGAGGGGATTTCAGTAGATCCAGCGAAGGTGGAAGCCGTGATGAATTGGGAACAACCAAAAACGCCGACTGAGGTGCAGAGTTTCCTAGGGTTAGCGGGATATTATCGAAGATTCCTCTAGGATTTTTCTAAGATAGCTACTCCGTTGACTAATTTGACAAGGAAGATGGTGAAATACGTGTGGACTGAGAAATGTGAAGACTGCTTTCAAGAACTGAAGAAGAGGTTAAGTGAAACATCTGTATTGTCATTACCTGATGATACATGAAATTTTATAGTTTATAGTGATGCTTCGCATAGAGGACTTGGTTGCGTGCTGATGCATCATGGCAAGGTCATTGCGTATGCATCGCGGTAGTTGAAAGATTATGAGAAAGTTTACCCTACTCATGATCTGGAACTGGCCGCGGTAGTGTTTGCCTTAAAGATATAGAGACATTATCTTTACGGAGAGAAATGTGAGATATATATGGACCATAAGAGTCTAAAATATATCTTCACAGAAAAGGAGTTAAATATGAGACAAAGGAGATGGCTAGAGTTGATAAAGGATTATGACTGTGAAATCCTGTATCACCCTGGAAAAGCCAATGTAGTTACCGATGCCTTAAGTAGAAAGGGTCAGGGAAACTTGTCTATGTTAACGGCTCAAACTGAGTTAATAACAGAGATGACTAGGATGGAGATAGTGGTGAAGTTACCGAGTGAATCAGGACAAAGGCTATTTACGACGGAGATTCAATCTACTATTGTAGAGAGAGTCAAGGAGGTATAGCTCAGAAATGATGAGTGTGACCAGATGAAGAAGCGGCTAGCACATGAAAAAGATTAAAGTATAGTCTTGATAACGAGGGGTTATTAAGATTTGAAGGAAGAATTTGGGTTCCGAATGAGACATAATTAAAGGAGAAAGTGTTACAAGAAGCTCATAGTTCGAGGTACTCGATTCATCCTGGTAGTACTAAGATGTATCAAGACCTTCGACAGAGTTTTTGGTGGCCGAACATGAAGAGAGAGATAGCCGAGTATATGAGTAGGTGCTTGACTAGTCAAAAACTTAAGGTCGAACATCAACGACCAAGTGGCTTATTACTGTCATTTTCGATTTTGGAGTGGAAGTGGGAGCATATCACGATGGATTTGGTGGTGGGACTTCCGATTACACAGAAGGGGTATGATGCGATTTGGGTAATAGTGGACCGGTTGACGAAGTCAGCTCACTTTTTGCAAATAATGGTTAAGTATAACTTAGACCAGTTAGCTAAACTTTATGTTAAGGAAGTTATTTTCAGACATGGAGTACCAGTTTCGATTGTGTCAGATTGTGATCCACGATTCACATCGAACTTTTGGAGGAGTCTGCAAGAACAGATGGGGACGCAGTAGAAGTTGAGTATAGCTTATCATCCACAAACTGATGGACAGAGCGAGAGAATAATTTAGACGTTAGAAGATATACTGAGATCTTGCGTCATGGATTTTAAGGGTAGTTGGGATGATTATCTACCATTAGTGGAGTTTGCGTATAACAATAGTTATCATGAAAGCATAGGTATGCCGCCTTACGAAGCTTTATATGGAAGAAATTGGAGAACACCATTGTGTTGGGATGAAGTGGGAGAACGCCGAATACTAGGGCCAGAATTAGTGCAACAGACAGCGGATGTAGTAAAGTTGATACGGATGCATCTCGTAGCAGCACAAGACAGACAGAAAAAGTATGTGTACTCGCATCGAGTAAATAGAGAGTTTGAAGTAGGCTCCTATGTATTTTTAAAGGTATCTCCCTAGAAAGGAAAGATACGCTTTGGAAAGAAGGGAAAGTTAAGTCCAAGGTTTATAGGACCTTTTGAAGTGTTAAAACGGGTAGGCGAGGTAGCTTATATGATAGCATTACCTCCAGATTTAGAACAAATACATTATGTATTTCATGTCTCTGTGTTACGTCCTTATAAGCCAGATTATAAGCACGCAATAGAGTATGAGCCTATTCATATCAAGAAGAACTTAACGTATGAGGAGATACCGATTCAAATTATCGATAGAAAAGAGAAAGTTCTGCGGAACAAAGTTATACCTTCAGTAAAGGTGTTATGGAAGAACCACGATGCCAAAGAAGCAACATGGGAACTAGAATAAAGGATGAGGAAGGATTATCCTCAGTTATTTTTATAATGTAAGACGAGATTCAGGGGACATAATCTTTATAAGGGGGAAAAATGTAACAATCGAGAAATTCAGATTTATTGTAAAATAATTTTATTTAATTAAATAATGAATAAAATTATATTATATATTATTATTATTATGTGTTAGCAAGATGAATGTCGTTCTATAACCTAGAGATGTCGGAATGTCGTAGTATTTTGACTACGTGAAGGAATTAAAGTGTTTGAATTTTCAAGACAAAAATAAAAGTTTTTCGAGAAATTTTCTAAAAAATACTATTCACTGATTTCTTCTCGGGAATTATTTTTGAACTTCCGAGAAATACGTAATGATAGAATATCGAGGTGAGATGGATTATGTAATAATAATTCACGTATGGCAAACACAGTTTTTCGCCTGCAGACTAAATTTGAGAACGTTAAGAAAAGTAAAGCGTTAATAAATTAAACGATGATATCGTATGATACGTAAGTATTGTACGAAGTAATGAATACGAGTATAATACGAGGTATTATACGAGTATGTATGAATAATGGTATATCGTATATGATGAATAAATATACGAATTGGAATACGAGAATAATATATAGATTATACGTTCTAAGGCATTAAGCCATATATAATGGACTTGTAGGATTGTGTAGGAAGTTGTAAAGTCCAATTGGAATTATGATAAAGTCCAATGCTAATTAATGTTAAAGCCCAAATGTTTGTTAAATGAAAGCCCAAAGCATAAGTTAATTAAACTTAAACCCCAACTTAAGAAACGGATCCGTGGATCAATCCAATGGGTAAGAATGACCCATGGGGCAACCCATGTGGGCGCCATGGATCACATGGCACATATTGGTGACCAAGTAAAGTGGTTTTACTTGGTGACCAGGAGATGAATAGTAAGGAGGTGGTTTAAGGTGGTGGAAGGGATTAAATACCATTAAGCCATCACCTTGGATTTCCTATATAATAGAAGCTTGCTTGATTGTTATTCACTTGTTATTTCACCAACAAACATTTAAGTGCTTATTTGTTAGAGATAAAAAGCTAGAAAAGCTAGACTTTGATAATCCAAGTAGAAAAGAAGAAGAACCAAGTGATCTTCAAGGGTAAGAATCCTATATCATTAATCTTCCATCTCTTTAATTATATTTTGATAGAGAAGTGTTGATTAGTGAAGTATGTTTGATAAGAAGTGATAAGTATGGCTAATCAAAGGACTTAAGCCTTAATAAGTCATGAACAAGTAATTACTACTTATATAAGTTATGAACTTATGAAGAACATGTAAGAACATGTCATATGTTTACATAATGAAATGTGTTTGGTTAGGATGCTAGTATGATGGAATGAATCCATTTAAAATGATGAAAAAATCTTAAGTAATGAAGTTATGGCAAAATTTACGAGATTAGACAATAATCGTCAAAATCGTAAAATTCTCAGAATGGAAGTCAAATTGTGACATTGAACTCGAAAATGTTGGTTTTCAATGGAGATGAGTCTTATTTGGCATTATAGAGTTGCGGACTTGAAAATGACTGAATTCTGACTTAGAACGAAGAAACGAGCGTTGAATGTTCACGAACATTTATCATTTTCGTTAAAATGAACTAAAAGGTTAATTTTTCAAAAATGTAAAATTCTTGCATGAACACTTAGAGTATGTGATTTGTGAGCTAATGGCTTTTGAACGAGCCAATTCGGATAAAAAATGATTAAATTTGGAGTACGGGAAGTTCGCAAAGTAGAAAATCTGTCAAGACTATCTGGTGCACAGAGTTGGCGCCGCGGCGCCAGTCCAAGGCCAAATAAGTGGCAATACAACGCCGAGCCATGCCCGAAACTCATCATGTTTTCACAACAGTAGTCTTGCGGACAAAAAAGAACTAAGACTCTGCATCATAACGCCGAGAGTTCGTACCTCGACCATCGAAGAGTGTAGCCATGCATGACGACATAAAGAAGGGAAGTTGGTGCCGCAACGCCAACACTAGGTTATACACAGTAATGAAAGCTTATGAAGATAGAAGGAAGATGATTGTTTAGTAATGAACTAAAACCTAAAATAACATGGTTTAAGATGTTTAAACCTTAAGTAATATACTAAAGGTTGAAGATAACTTACTTGAACGTGAACGTAAGAATGATGTAAAACATAACGACAAGCCGGAACAAGTGATAAACAATCTAAGGCGTGATTAGATTGTGAAGAATGGTAAGATATAGTAGTAAACATACTTGATTATATATGACCTAATGTGGTACGTTATGTGATCATGTGTTGTAGAATTCTTAAAGACTCAAAGGGAAAGTAATTATACGGTAGCAGATGCTAAAGGCAAGTGTTCTAACCCTTGTCTATGTTTAATATAAACAAGCTTTGTGATTCATGTCTCTTACGCATGAATTGATGTATAATGAAGTCGAAGCCAATTCCTTTGGCCAGACTTAAGATGTTTATTTGGATTTCTTATAATCTATTGAACTGTTGTTAAGTTTTTCCAAACTATGTTGGTATGGTTTTTAAATGAAGACTGAGTATGCTAAACAAATGTTTTGTCATCAAATGACAGGCATGTGAGGTTGCCACAACTTAAACGCACATACATTTAAAGAAAGTAGTGTTGTACAACATAGAGTACTATAGGCTGATCACCTAGACGTGCTCGTAAGTAATGCCGGACTTACGGACTTAGTGTCGGGTTGTCCTTTTCAAAGAAAGTATGAAATGCTCAAGGTCTTGGACCAGAATTGATGTTTTACTGAATGTTGTTCATTATGAAACGTTTTAAAGAAAAAAGAAGTGTTATTTTGAATTATCGATTGTACTTCATAACTATTGTTCAGTTATTGAAGATATACAATTTGTATGTTTCAAGCATATTATTTAAATGGAATTGTTATACTTGCTGAGCTAGTTATGCTCACTCTTGCTTGAATCATATGAATGCAGCTAAGACCGAACGGACCAAAGGATCTGAAAAAGATAAAGGGAAGGGTAAGGCGAACCTATAGATTGCTTTTGTAATAGTATAAGTTGAATGTTGATATTATTTGATATTATGACAAGAACGAATGTAATGGTTATTAAGAACCAGGGGAATGGTAATATTGTTTGGAATATATGTAAGACATATTCGTTCTTTTTAGGCATTTCAATTAAATGTATGTGTGAACTGTAGCAACGTGTAGCACCATATGTCGGGTTAGAAGATACCCGGATTTGGGAGCGTCACATATATCGAATAATCCTTGGTCATAATCATACCAATCAACAGTCCATCTATGCATGTAAGCCATAGATGACTTTAATCACAATATAAACATGAGGATGATGACAATGATATAAGCATTAATTAAACGAAATCAAGTATAAATATTAAAGACTTTAAATTTATCCAGAGTTTAAAAATATCCAAATTATCAACATGAAACTGCTTTGTAGAGTAAAATTCAAGAATAATATTCATGTATCAAAAATAATTTGAACAGAAAAGAAATATATTTTTTGGGTGAATAGTACCCTATGAATAGTACTTCGGGAATAGTACCACGACATGAAAAGTGCCCTAAATACCCGAGTGAATAATTTTCGAGTGAATAGTAACTAGGTGAATAGTAACTTATGAATAGTAACTCATGAATAGTACTCTGACATGAAAAGTGCCCCGAATACCCGAGTGAATAATATTCGAGTGAATAGTAACTGGGTGAATAGTAACCCATAAATAGTAAATCATGAATAATAATCTGGCACGAAAAGATCAATAATTATCAAGAAAGCTCAGAATAATATTTTCATGAAAAGATACTGGATTAAACACAAATATCAAGGATATTCTACTAATTTCACAAAGTATAGAAGCAATACTTTAACAGAATGAGTGTAGAATTAAGAATATAAAATGAAATAATATTACTCACATATTAAAGAGTATGGAAGAAAGTATTATTTGTACGAATACTGAAAAAAATAATATCCCTTACGAATAAGAAATAAATAACATCCCTTACCTCAGAAGAAGACTGGATACTGGAATAGTGAAGTAGAAGACTTCTCTTCTTCTTTCTCACTATATCTTCTCTCTCTATAATTGCTCTTGTGAGTCTTAGTGAATTGGTGAGAATGAAAGAAGAATGAACTTCTATTTATAGGAAAATATAGTTTTAATAATTGCACATTTTGGGGCTCAAAATATTACAGTATAATACATTCATCTTTTCCTTTATTTTTAATTTAGTCATGCAAGTATTATCAAACTTGCACCACCTCTCCTAATAGTACATCATGTGAATTAATAATACATTCATGTGAATCAATAGTTCTATACATGTGAAAAAAATAGTTAGAGTATAGTACCTTCATCTATACACCATTTTTAATTTAGTCATGCAAGTATTATCAATCTTGCACCACCTCCCCTAATAGTACATGTATGTGAATCAATAGTATATACATGTGAACAAATAGTTATAAGCATGTGAATTAATAGCAATTAATTGCTCATTTATCCGATTAATTACTGTATTGGTCAATATAACCTCCAGAAATCACTTATTATCGAAATAAATGTCGATTACCCCAAACACTAATAATCCCAACACAATGGAACTATCAATTTCATCTTTAATGAACACGAACTTATTCATCATTAATATTATAACTCACAATATTTAACAACCAGACCATTCCCAGGAAAGAGTGGGCTTTCCGATAAGGATTTCTCCCTATAGGCGCGCAATTAGGTGACCAAACCCCTTTCCTCGACAGAACTTTCTAGACATCGTCAATATTGCAAGTAATAATATGAATAACTTTTTCGTCTCAATTATTGATTTAACAATATAAGATATTATGCAGATGATACTGTGATAATTATTGAATCAATAATATGAGAGATATTATGCAACAATTACTGTGGAAATAATTAAATAAAACTGAGTGACTTCTCACGTAAGCATCAATAATCAAAGATATTGTACAATACCGTGTGCTACTATGCAACCACGCGTATTACTGTATTTTTACCACCGTGTAGTTCAACGGTAAAACTTTTGCCGTTATTTTTATAAAAGATATTTCTGTCGTTTTCTAACTCCGAGAATACTTTCGTTGTGGGGTCCACCAATGATTGTGCCGTCGTACGAATATTCCTTGTTAAAACGAATATTCCTCGACCAATCGAATATTTATAACCACTTTCTTACTTTGCAAAAAATTTCACATATCACCCTTAACTTTAACCCTTTATCAATTTAATCATTTACTAAATAGAATAATAATTATAAGAAAATTGAATACTTTCATTTTATAAAATTTGGGGTCTTACACTGCATACAAGGAAGTCCTTGACACTTCTCCTAGTAGTTATTACAGTTGCAACTGCTATGAAACTTAGTAACCTGTTTGACAAGTAGGAGTGAATGTCGAACAATAGTCTCTATAGATTCCAAATAACAATTCTCATAAACTAAGTACCACTTAATTTATCATTTGCAAAATAAACTAAGTAGCATTTGCTTAGTTTGCCACAATTTTCAATAAACTCAATAATACTCTCCCTTTAATCTTCAATACACTCAATAATATATGTACTATACTTTGGAACTTAGAAACTTGCTTTGACATTCACTCAAGTAGGGAGTGAATGTCGAAATCGATCGATTTGGGACTATTATTGGATGTTATGTCTTTCACTTAGGCTGGTGCCAATACGAAATGGTATGTTTTTTGTTGTTTTGAGGATTTTTTGATTGTTATCTCTATATGTTCTCCGAGTGCATTCTTAGATTAAGTTATCTTAGTTTATTTCATGTGCTTCGAGACCATGGGGAGGAGCTGCTGAAATTTTCTTGAAACTCATAAAACATACTCAACGTGTTTTCACTATTGACAAGACACATCCAATAACGGGATATAAGCCTTACCCATGTCCTGTAGAGTGGAGATACTAGGTAAATCTAATTCATGCATGAATATCCAAATTAACTGAATACGTCTTCTGTGTAGTTAAACATTTCAGCCGACTAGAGTTGGATGTACCGTAGGATACCTAGTGTGGGAGGGGATTAGTCTCAGCTTATCGTGTTGGGGTGTCAGATTTCTTGAACAAAGCACTAGAACATACAGATGATCCGAACGGGAAGATGCGATGCCCGTATGTCAAGTCTAAAAACCTGATTTGGAAGATTAAATTTGGCTTATTTTCCCATGGATTTGTGGATGGGTACTTCATATGGACTCATCATGGGGAATCAAAAGTGATTGAAAATATTGTGGAACAACCAATTCTACGGGATTCATACGTCGAAAACTATGATCCAGTGGAGATGTTGGTCGATTCTTATGGCCCTACTAATATTTACTGGGCTGAAAATGAACCTTCTTCAAGCAGTGCGAAGCAAGTGCCAAATGATATAGTTGCTGCCTTTTACAAGTTTTTATCTGAATCTGGGGTCGCGTTGTATCCGGGAAATGATACGGACACCAAGCTTTCTATAGTGATGAAGCTCTTACACTTCAAGAATGAGCATTAGTGTAGTGAGAGAGGTTTCAATGATTTGCTTGCTATAATTGGACAGTTTTTACCCAAGGATCATACTCTTCCTGCGAATTATTACGAAGTAAAGAAGATGATCAAGGGGTTAAATATGGGGTATCATAAAATCGATGTTTATGAGCAGGATTATATGTTATACTATAGGGAGGACATAGATAAGGGACAATGTAATATATGCAGCTTACCGCGCTACACGGTTACAAAACGTGGGCCAAAGGAGAAACATGTTCCTAGGAAAATCTTATAATACTTTCCACTTGCACCGAGACTTCAGCGGCTATTTATGTCATCTCATACGGCTCAACATATGAGTTGGCATCGAACAAGGGATGTCGTGCCTGGTCAGCTGACTCACCCAGTAGATGAAGATGAATGGAAGAGATTTGATGCAAATTATCCTGAGTTTGCGGAAGAAGTTAGGAATGTTAGACTTAGCATGACTACTGATGGCTTTTGCCCTTTTAATAATTTTAGCCAGCCGTACTTAGTTTGGCCAGTCATTATGGCCACTTATAATCTTCCACTGGCAATGTCCATGAGGGATCCGAATTTTTTCTTGACTTTACTCATTCCGGGGGATAAAAGTCCTACAAAAGACATTAACGTGTACCTTCGACCGTTAGTGGATGAACTAAAGATGTTATGGGAGACAGGGTCCAAATGTATGATAAATCGATATATGAGAATTTTGTGATGAAGGCAGCCCTGCTATGGACTATCACTAACTTTCCAGCTCTTCGGATGGTTAGTGGTTGGTCAACTCACGGGAAGCTATCCTGTCCAGTGTGTATGGGGGATGTGCAGGGCAACCAGTTGCATGAAGATGTAGGCGAAATGTAGTTTCTTTGGAACTGCTTGTAGATTCTTGCCTCTTGATCACAATTACAGAAAGATGTCTACACAGTTCAACAAAAAGACAGAGAAGAAGGGGGTTGTTGGTCGACTGTCGGGCAGTGAGGTCTTGGGCTGGTTAAACCAACTTGTTTTTCCTTTATCGGGGAAGGAACATAGTAAATTGAGAGCAGCCGGGTACAAGTAGACTCATAATTGGACACACTTTCCTATATGGTTTGAGTTGCCGTATTGGGGCACACTTTCAGTTCGTCATTGTATAGATGTCATGTATACTGAAAAGAATATTTTCAAGAACTCGTTTTACACCGTGTTAGCTGAGAGTGGTAAAACCAAAGACCATGGCAATACTCAAAAAGATTTGGAGGCATTGAACATTAAGACAGAATTGTGGCTTCGCCCTAACACTACGAAACCTATAGCTCCATTTTGTCTTATTAAGCATTAAGTTAAAGACGTATGTAAGTGGGTTAGTGGGTTGAAGCTCCCAGATGGATATGCGTCGAACATAACACGTTGTTGTAAGGTTGAGCAACTGAAAATTTCTAGATTTAAGAGTCACAAGTTTTATGTATTCATGCAGAAGTTGATCCCAATTGCATTTCGTGAGATGTTACCCAGAAAAGTTGTGGATGCATTGACCAAACTTTCAAATTTCTTTCGAGATATTTTCTCAACTTTAATTAAGTACAGTGATTTCGAAATGATCTTCCCTCCAGGATACTTTAACTCGATGGAACATCTACCTATTCATCTACCGTAAGAACTCAAACTTGGAGGACCGGTGCAATATCAGTGGATGTATCCTTTTAAGAGGTAATATAAACTACTAATTGCTTTATGTTGCTCATATTAATAATACTCATATTTGTCAGAATATTAATGTGATGCCCCCAAAATAGGTATACATCACCCATCTTGGGTCACCAAATACGTGGTACAGAATATAACTATAACTTGATTATACAACTGTCGTGTAATATACAACAAAACATAGCTGAGAGTTTAACACGAATATTATCTTCTAGATAATATCCAAACTCAAATTCAATCTCATTACAATTATTATCACACTATTTCACAGAATAGTGAGGACTACTAAAACAACCATCTGGACCGTCAATCCATTCCCCGACTAGTCCCAGCTATATTCTCATTTCCTGAAGAGAATAATAAAAGAAAAAGGTGAGCTCAACTAGCCTAGTAAGAAATATTATGACTAAGATAATGCGAATAAATTATCCTTAGCCTTCAACAATATAACAACTAATAGAATACAATAGACAACAAGTTTTAGATCAACAAACTGCAGTGGAATAAGCAATCCATTAGAAGAGTCAAGTAGAACATGATATCTACTATCTTCTATGATTTAAAAGCTTACCATCAATTTTATTGCTGAGACTCAGCTTAATAAATAATCCACATCACTGAATTATCCATGCACTACGGGCCAAGGATATTCATTAGTATCACGACCACGAATTATCCATGCACTATGGGCCAAGGATATTCGTGTTTTCACCAATGGTCATGATCATGCCAAACAACAATTCATCTTTGCACCCTTGGCCGATGAGAACGCATGGTTACGATCATTCTAACATCTATCCATCAATGCACTACGGGCCAATGAGAACTTTTACCACATCATTTGTAACATTACGATCATGATTATACTAAATAATCTCTGGTCATAATCATACCAATCAATAGTCCATCTATGAATGTAAGCCATAGATGAATTTCATCACAATATAAGCACGAGGATGATGACAATGATATAAGAATTCAATTAAATGAAATCAAGGATAAATTTTAAAGATTTATAATTTAATTTATCCAGAATTCAATAATGATCAAATTGCCAACATGATATTGCTTTGTGGAGTAAAATTCAAGAATGATATTGTATCAAAAATGATTTGGACCGAAAAGAAATCAATTTTTTTGTCATGAATAGTACTCCGAATGAATAGTACCCTGTGAATAGTACTTCGAGAATAGTACTTTTTGAATAGTACCCCATGAATAGTACTTCGTGAGTAGTACCCCATGAATAGTACCGTATTTATGAATAGTACTATATTTATGAATAGTGCCTATGAATAGTACTCTGTGAATAGTACCGTACGTATAAATAGTGTCGTATAAATGAATAGTACTCCGGCATGGAAAGCTTAGAATTTAAAAAGAATGTTCAGAAAAATATCCTAATGAAGCGCAAATTTCAGGGATATTCTACTAATTTCACTGAGTATAAAATCAATACTTCAACAAAATGAGTGTAGAATTAGGGATACGAAATGAAATAATATTACTCACATACTACAGAGTATGGAAGCAAATATTATTTCATATAAATATTGAACAAAAATAATATCCCTTACGAATATGAAAGAAATAATACCCCTTACCTTATAAGAAGACTGGATACTGGAATAGTGAAGTAGCAAAATACTCTTCTTCTTTCTCACTATAGCTTCTCTCTTTATAGCTTCTTTATCTATAATTGCTCTTATGAGTCTTAGTGAATTGGTGAGAATGAAAGAAGAATGAGCTTCTAGTTATAGGAAAATATAGTTTCGATAATTACACATTTTGGGGCTTGAAATATTACAGTATAATACCTTCATCGTTTCCTTCATTTTTAATTTAGTCGTGTAAGTATTATCAAACTTGCACCACCTCCCCTAATAGTACATGCATGTGATGTGAGATCCCGAAATTTATGAAATAAAAGTATTCAATTTTCCTATAATTATTATTTTATTTAGTAAATGGTTAAATTGATAAAAGGTTAATGTTAAGGGTGATATGTGAAAATTTTCAAAGTAAGAAAGTTGTCATAAAATAATCAGTGATAAAAGTACAGTAATACGCGTGGTTGCATAGTAGCACACGATATTGATTATTGATGCTTACATGAGAAGTCAATCAATTTTATTCAACTATTGTCACAGTAATTGCTACATAGTATTTCACGTTATTGATTCAATTATTGTCATAATATTTTATATTATTAAATCAATAATTGAGACAACAAAGTTATTCCTATTATTATTTGCATTATTGACAATGTCTAGAAAGTTCTGTCGAGGAAAGGGGTTTGGTTACCTAATTGCACGCCAATAGGGAGAAATCCTTATCGGAAAACCCCCTCTTTCCTGGGAATGATCTGGTTGTTAATATTGTGAATTATAATATAAATGATGAATGTTATTAAAAATCAAATTTGAGTTCGGAGTTAAATTTGGAGTTGGAGACGAGATATTTGAGTTTGGAACGATGAAATTAGTAAAAATAGACTATAAACACAAAATTTATCGGGGTTGACTTTTTGGTCAAAAAGTTAATAGTTGACTTTTTCTAAAAAAGTCAAACTTTTAAAATTTCAAAGATGAAATTGTTGATAAAAATATTTTCATTGTGTTGGGATTATTAGTGTTAGTGGAAATCGACATTTATTTTGATAATAGTTGATTTTTGGGTGTTAAATTGACAAACGAGTAATTAATCGGATAAATGAGCAATTAATTGCTATTAATTCACATGCTTATAACTTTTGTTCACATGTATGTACTATTAATTCACATGCATATACTATTAGGGGAGGTGGTGCAAGATTGATAATACTTGCATGACTAAATTAAAAATAGAGGTATAGATGAAGGTACTATACTGTAACTATTTTTTTCACATGTATAGAACTATTGATTCACATGATATACTATTAGGGGAGGTGGTGCAAGTTTGATAATACTTGCAGGACTAAATTAAAAATGAAGGAAAAGATGAAGGTATTATACTGAAATATTTTGAGACCCAAAACGTGTAATTATCGAAATTATGTTTTCCTATAAATAGAAGCTCGTTCTTCTTTCATTCTCACCAATTCACTAAGAATCACAAGAGCAATTATAGAGAGAGAAGCTATAGTGAGAAAGAAGAAGAGTATTCTGCTACTTCACTATTCAAGTATCCAGTCTTCTTCTAAGGTAAGGGGCATTATTTATTTCATATTCTGAAGAGATATTATTTTTTGTATTCATATGAATATTATTTTTGTTAAATATTCGTAAGGAATATCATTTTCGTTCAATATTCATTGTCTTCGTTTAATATTCGTAAGTAATAATATTTTCGTTCAATATTCGTAAGGGATGTTATTTATTTCTTAATCGTAAGGGTTATTATTTCTTATTATTCGCTCAGATACTATTCACTCGGGGTACTATTCACTCGAGGTATTATTTATGGGGTACTATTTACTTGGGTACTATTCACTCAAGGTACTATTCACTCGGGTTCTATTCACTCGGAGTATTAATTATGGGGTACTATTCACTCGGGGTATTATTTACGGGGTACTATTCACTCGGAATATTATTTATGGGGTACTATGCACTTGAGTATTATTCACTCGAGGGTACTATTCATAAAGTACTATTCATAAAGTACTATTCACGGAGTACTATTCATGAAGTACTATTCACATGGTACTATTCATGACGAAAAATTGATTCTTTTCTGTCCAAATTAATTTTTAATACATGAATATGATTTTTGAATTTTACTCCACAATTGGTGATCATGTTGTCAATTTAGATATTCTTGAGCTCTAGATAAATTGAATTATAAATATTTAATATTTATCATTTATCTCAGTTGATTGATTCTTATATCATTGTCATGATCCTCATGCTTATATTGCGTTGAAAGTCATCTTTGGCCCGTAGTGCATAGATGGACTGTTGGTTATTAGTTTTACAGTTGTATGTCTTTAGTCCATAGTGAAAAGAAGAACTGTTGATTGATATTTTTGGTCGTAGTGCAAAGATGAACTATTGATTTATAGCTTTGGTCCGTAGTGCAAAGATGGACAGGTGTATGACATGATCATGACCACTGGTGATACTAACGAATATCCTTGGCCGTAGTGCATGGATAATTCGATGATGTGATTGGCAGGATCATGACCATTAGTTAACAATTGAATGTCTTTGGCCGTAGTGTACTGACAGGAAATTGATTGGTATGATCATGACCATTGGTTTTATAGTTGAATATCTTTGGCCCGTAGTACAAAGATAGATAATTGATTGGTATGATCATTGTTATTACACTTGAATGTCTTTAGCCTTTGGGGTAAGGATATTGAGTGAACGTTCTATTAAGCCTTTGTGGCAAGGAGAAACTGTTGATTCAAAATATTATAAACATGAATTGTTAATTTAACTAAAATCTTTGGTGGTTCAGGTGAAGACAGGTGATGAAAGTTCTCTTTGTCTTGGGTATAATAAAGAACTGTTAATGGGTATTACAGAGATAAAATTGATAATAAACTTTTAAATCATAGAAGATAGTAGATATCAAGCTCTACTTGACTCTTCTAATAGATTGCTTATTCCACTGCAGTTATTAATCTAAAACTTGTTGTCTATTGTATTCTATTAGTTGTTATACTGTTGAAGGCTAAGGATAATTTATTCTGCATTATCTTAGTTATAATATTTCTTAATGGGCTAGTTGAGCTCACCCTTTTCTTTTATTGTTCTCTTCAGGAAATGAGAATATAGCTGGGACGAGTCAGGAAATGGAGTGACGGTCCAGGATAAGTGGCTATAGTAGTCCTCACTATTCTATGAAATAGTGTGATAATATTTGTAATGAAGACTCCATTGAGTGTGGATATTGTCTATAAGACAAAATTCGTGTTAAAACTTTCAGCTATGTTTTGTCATATTTTACGCGACAGTTGTATAAAAGAAGTTCGTAGTTATATTGTGTACCATGTATTTGGCGACTCAGAATGGGTGATGTATACCTATTTTGGGGGTGCCACATGTGAATCAATAGTACATTCATGTGAATCAATAGTTCTATATATGTGAAAAAATAGTTACAGTATAATACCTTCATTTATACCTCTATTTTTAATTTGGTCATGGAAGTATTATCAATCTTGCACCACCTCCCCTAATAGTACATACATGTGAATCAATAGTACATACATGTGAATAAATAATTATAAGCATGTGAATTAATAACAATTAATTGTTCATTTATCCGATTAATTACCCGATTGCTCAATATAACTTCCAGAAATCAATTATTATCGAAATAAATGTCGATTTCCATTAACACTAATAATCCCAACACAATAAAAATATCAATTTCATCATTAATTAACACGAACTTATTCCTCATTAATATTATAACTCACAGTATTTAACAACCAGATCATTTTCAAGAAAGAGGGGGCTTTCCGATAAGGATTTCTCCATATTGGCGCGCAATTAGGTGACCAAACCCCTTTCCTCGACAGAACTTTCAAGACATTGTCAATAATGCAAATAATAATATGAATAACTTTGTTGTCTCAATTATTGATTTAATAATATAAAATATTGTGACAATAATTGAATCAATAACGTGAGATACTATGCAGCAATTACTGTGGCAATAATTGAATAAAATTAAGTGACTTCTCATGTAAACATCAATAATCAATACCATGTGCTACTATGCAACCACGCGTATTATTGTACTTTTATCAATGATTATTTTATGACAACTTTCTTACTTTGAAAAATTTTCACATATCACCCTTAACATTAACCTTTTATCAATTTAACCATTTAATAAATAAAATAATAATTATAGGAAAATTGAATACTTTCATTTCATATTTTGGGATCTCACATCACATGCATGTACTATTAGGGGAGGTGGTGCAAGTTTGATAATACTGGCAGGACTAAATTAAAAATGAAGGAAAAGATGAAGGTATTATACTGTAATATTTTGAGCCCCAAAACGTGTAATTATTGAAATTATATTTTCCTATAAATAGAAGCTCTTCTTCTTTCATTCTCATCAATTCACTAAGACTCATAAGAGCAATTATAGAGAGACAAGCTATAGTGAGAAAGAAGAAGAGTATTTTGCTACTTCACTATTCCAGTATCCAGTCTTCTTCTAAGGTAAGGGGTATTATTTCTTTCATATCCGTAAGGGATATTATTTTTGTTCAATATTCATATGAAATAATATTTGCTTCCATACTCTGTAGTATGTGAGTAATATTATTTCGTTTCGTATCCTTAATTCTACACTCATTTTATTGAAGTATTGCTTCTATACTCCGTGAAATTAGTAGAATATCCTTGAATTTTGCGCTTCATCAAGATATTTTTCTGAACATTTTTTTTAAATTCTAAGCTTTTCATTCCGGAGTACTATTCATGAGTACTATTCATTTATACGACACTATTCATACGTACGGTACTATTCACAGAGTACTATTCATGGACACTATTCATAAATATAGTACTATTCATAAATATGGTATTATTCACAAAGTACTATTCATAAAGTACTATTCACGAAGTATTATTCATGGGGTACTATTTACGGGGTACTATTCCCAAAGTACTATTCACTCAGGTACTATTCACCCAGAGTACTATTCATGACAAATAAATTGATTTCTTTTCGGTCCAAATCATTTTTGATACAATATCATTCTTGAATTTTACTCCACAAAGCAGTATCATGTTGGCAATTTGATCATTATTGAATCCTAGATAAATTAAATTATAAATCTTTAAAAATTTATCCTTTGCTTTCTTTTAATTGAATTCTTATATCATTGTCATCATCCTTATGCTTATATTGTTATGAAAGTCATTTTTGGCCCGTAGTGCATAGATGGACTGTTGATTGGTATGATTATGACCAGGGATTATTCGGTATAATCATGACCGTAATGTTATAAATGATGTGGTAAAAGTCCTCATTGGCCCATAGTGCATTGATGGACAGATGTTGGTATGATCATAACTATACGTTCTCTTTGGCTAAGGGTGCAAAGATGAATTGTTGTTTGGCATGATCATGACCATTGGTGAAAACACTAATATCCTTGGCCCATAGTACATGCATAATTTGTGGTTATGATACTAATGAATATCCTTGGCTCGTAGTGAATGGATAATTTAGTGATGTGGATTATTTATTAAGCTGAGTCTCAACAATAAAATTGATGGTAAACTTTTAAATCATAAATGATAGTAGATATCATGCTCTACTTGACTCTTCTAATGGATTGCTTATTCCGTTGTAGTTGTTGATCTAAAACTTGTTGTCTATTGTATTCTATCAGTTGTTATATTGTTGAAGGCTAAGGATAATTTATTCTCCATTATCTTAGTCATAATATTTCTTACTGGGCTATTTGAGCTCACCCTTTTCTTTCACTATTCTCTTCAGGAAATGAGAATATAGCTAGGACTAGTCGGGGAATGGATTGATGGTCCAGATGGTTGTTTTAGTAGTCCTCACTATTCTGTTAAATAGTGTGATAATAATTTTAATGAGATTGAATTTGAGTTTGGATATTTTCTAGAAGACAATATTCATGTTAAACTCTCAGCTATGTTTTGTCGTATATTACATGACAGTTGTATAATCAAGTTGTAGTTGTATTCTGTACCACGTATTTAGCGACCCAAAATAAATGATGTATACCTATATTAGGGGCATCACAATTATGTTCCTAATGTCGTAAATACTCGAAGCCCCTGGTACACAGTAGTCACAAATAAAACATGTTCATTTACTACTGATAACATGTTTGGTATGGATGAGGCATTGCAAGAAGATGTTAGCAACCCTTTGGCCGTAGTGTTCCATGCTGAAGATGTGATGAGTACTGATGTCATTGACGTACCTGACGATGAGGATGTCGAGACAAACGTACACATGAATGATTATTTAGTGGTGGAGGATGATAATGATGACGAAACTGATCTCAAAACCGAGGATGAAGAAGATACCGAATCCGAGAATGATATACATGTTGATTCTGATGGGTTTGATGACGTACATAATTGAAAATGAGCATTCATATTAGTACATACCATATATTATTAAACCTTACATATTCGTAATATACTAATTTGGTTATTGTAGTAGGATATTCATGGCTAGACATAGCGGTGGAGGTAGTCGAGGTGGTGGGCGATCCGATACTGGAGACGGTAGCCATGATGGAGGCTTTTCTTCAGGTGCTAGTAAGTTATCTTAACTAGAAATTAAATATATCTCAAGCTGCATTAGTTACAATGTTTATTGACTCAGTTAAATACAATTATTACAGATGCACCTCTTGCGGGAGATCCACGTAAGTTAAACATATTATATTAATTACTACATAGTTGTATTAGGATGAAAAAATTAATTATTCCTAATTTTAAAACTTTTGTTATAGGTTTATTATAGATTTGACCCGAGCATTTCTCAGTCAGCTGGCGACGATGTGATTGAGCATCATGTCACTGTAAATTTCTCTGGCTGGCTGTATGAGATGTGACAGAGGGCAGCCCGGGTAGTTGAGGACCAACCTAGGACCATCATCAGAGATCATCAGCCCCACATAGTCTCTGATTTAGCCTGGGAGCCTGATGACTTCAAGAAAAAGTCTGAGCAGGCGAAGAAGAACCGTGGTCAGCTCTGGATAATAAACACCACTGGTTGTTCGAGGAGGTAAAGACAGTAAGTGCGTTATATTTAGTTATTTAGTTATCAAGTTCTCACACAAATACTTAATACCTATTTTATGAATGTTTTTATTAGGCATTGGGGAGGACCTTGGGCCGAGATCCTACCATTTGAAAGTTTTGGGATCGAGCCCACACGCCTAAGGCCGAGCGTGCTTTGTCTCAGGCATCTTTAGCTATACAGGTAAAACTCATCTTACTATTTAGCTTTTAGTAATATTCAATCGTAAATAAAATGATATAATTAACATACGTATACAAAATACATTACAGGATCGATTTCAGAGACCTCGGGACGAGCTTATAGTTTAGCTGGAGGCTATTATGAGGGGTTCTAAGCCGTTAGATTCCACCACCCCTCTTCCTGATATTGTATTAGATCAGGATGAAGAGCTGAGACTATGGGTTGCGACTCAAGATCCCCCTAGTAGCAGTACCGGCAGATATCTAGTGTTGGGTCTGCCGAGGATACCTGCATATACACTTCCTGGAGGTAATATTTTTTATGTTTCACGAAATTATCCAAATTTATCATATTATATAAATTATTATTAGTAATCGAATTTGTATCTTTTTATAGGTTCCAAATGTAATACAAATATCAGAGCACATGTCGGACCATCTCATACGGGTACTGGCTTGGATGACAATATCTTCCGGCAGCTGATAGGGATCGTGTCTGATAGGTTCCGTACTGATCCGGTCTTTCGACATCAGCAGTTGCCCTCCAGTTCTCTTTTTCACCAGATTGCTCTGGAGATTATAGTAGGGGCCTCCACAGAGAGTGTGGGATTACCGCGGGAGCAGTTCGTCACTTGGAGCGGTGAGATGCTCCGGATGGTGATTACCCTCTTGGAGGAGGCTTTTCGTCCGCCCCCGCCTACTTAGGTATTCTTATTGTTTATGTTTTTTTCAATTAAGTGTTTTTTTCAATTAAGCCTAGCTTGTTAATTCTCTCTCTCTCTCTCTCTCACACACATATATATATATATATATATATATATATATATATATATATATATATATATATATATATACATTTCTTGATTTATATTTTGATTCTATCAATGTGGTGGCGATGAAGAGCAAGCGAATTTACGACAATCGATTTCCATACACACGAACAACGCTGTTCACCTCACTTGGAATATTATACTTTTACTAGTTTATAGTTCATTTGTATTCATGTTATTGTAGAACATTTGTATATATTGTAGTGTCTAATTGCGTCTGTATAAGTATTGCAAATTATATTATTTATCATTTATGGAGCATTAGCTTATATTTGTAATTGGTTAGCTCAGTAGTGTTGATTATAATGAGTTGAAGATTACATTTTGGTGGATATTTGAATGTGAATGTGAATGTGCGATACAGGTTTATATTACTGTGTATTTGGTTGTGACAGGTTACAGGTACATAAATGGGTTTAAACACCTAGAAACTGAACTTTTCAAATATGTATTTAAAAAAATAGTTAATTCTTATGAATAAGGTATTTACGACGAATTTCATCAATTTAATATTCAAACATTTTAAATAAATAACGGTATATTTTAATTTTCAGTAGGAAATAGGTTACTTCTGAGGGAATATGTCAGAATTAATAATGAGCTATTTTTAATAAATACCTGTTTAATTTAGTTTTGAGTCGGAAATAGGTTATTTTTGAGGGAATAATTTCGTCGAAAATTCGAAATATTATGTTCGACGAATTTTTTCGTCCTATTTAGTCAGTCGTAAATAGCTTATTTTTGACGAAATTCCATCGGAGATAAATTCGTCGAAAATAAGATAGTGCCGACGTAATTTGTGACGGATCTTATCTTCGACTCGTATATATACGACCGAAATCCTGACAAAATTTTCCGCCAGATTTAACCTATTTTCGATTGAATAGGCTCATTTTCGAGGAAAAATTCCGTCGGAAATAAGGCTTTTTCTTGTAGTGAATATCGCGTACCACTATAGAACAACGCGTATTACTGTACTTTTATCACCGGGTATTTGAATAGTTTAATGGTAAAAGTCTTGCCATTATATTTATGCAAAGGTTGTTTTTGCCTTTTTCTATATCCGACAATTATTCTGTTGTGGGATCCACCAATGATTGCACCGTCGTACGAATATTCCCTGACAAAAAGAATATTTTCCGACCAAACGAATATTTTATGACAACTTACTTACTTTATAAAATTTTCACATATCACCCATAACTATAGTATTTATTAAATTATCATCTTACTATTTAGAATAATATTTATAAGAAAAATTAAATTCTTTTATTTCATAAAATTCTGGGTCTTACATCCAGGATATATGTCAAGTTTATATATATTCACAGTGGTAACAATTCACTTATGAATCTCAAAAAATTGCTGCTTTGTAAAGGTTGATGAAAGTAAGAAGACAAAGGGCTGTTCACTATCAAAATTGATAAAAACTAAATTGTTAATAATGCATCAGTTTATAAAATAAATTATGTAATTATCATATCAATTTTTGACAATTTAGAATATTTTGTATTCACAGTGATTAAACACAAAACTGATTCGAGCTGTATCTAAAAAGATAGGCTCATGGCTCGAGCAAGGCTTCTAGCAACGATGCGTAAGTGCAAAGTGCGCCAATGCGACTTTGCAACCCGGATCCAGAGACGCGGGCAGGTGGTGCTTGGCATCGCGTCATTGTGACTAGATCCAAACCTTCTCTTTAGTTCCATAAGTAAATTAAATTATTCTGCTTATACTTATAAAGCATTAAATAGTTTAAATCTTTACCAATGTGAGACTTAAAAGAAATAATTTTTCAAAAATCAGTGCACCTTTTCATATGCCCAACTTTGAATACAATTAAAATACAATATAGAATTCCTACTTGAATCATATATTGTCCTATCGAAATCTCCTTATTATAGACTATCAATTGCACTTGTAATTTTATTTAAATTTAACCAATTAATGAGTTTAAATTAATTTCAAAAATTAATTAAAACTCATAAAAGAAAAGAAACATTTAACACAATTTCCACAGTCCTATTGGCCGACTTCCATGACAACATTATTAACATAACACCATGTCTCATATTTTATGTCTCAATCTCCAACTGAGATATCTCCAATATGATGTATTTTCTCCACCTTCACTCCTACATTTCTATATTTCATCCATGTACCTTGTTACTCTTGCAACTTACAATACATATGCTATATATCAAAATATATAACTCTCGTCTAATTATGGGATTTAATGGAAATGAAATTCCAATAATAACGGGATAATAAGTAATAAGAATAATTGCAAGGAGTGGTTACATTTGGTTTGATTCAATGAACCTTTGGTAACCTCTACACGCATGGGCGCCCCATGGGTTGACACGACCCATGTTCTAACATTATGATTAATATTAACTTTTTAAAAGTTAATTTCAAATATTTTTAAATTCAAAATTAACATATATTCATTTAATTTAAGTTAATACAATTATAAATATTATAAACTATTTAAAAAGTGCTATTGTTGGGTTAATTTGGTTTAAGTCAATACAATTATGAATATCATAAATTATTTGTGACAATCCGAAAAATTAGATAGTCATGTAAATTTTGATGTAAAGATTATTATTAAATAAAATAATATTTTATTAATAATATTTTGTGTTTTGTGTTTATTAGTCGTTCTATTACTTATTACTTAGGATGATTACTAAAGGTTAGGATTTTGGTTCCGTGCTAGAATAAATGAGCAAGAACTTTTACGACAAAAGTAAAAAAATTCAGATAATATTTGCGTAAAATCACTATTCACCCAAAGAACGATTTGAGTTAGAGATTGACCTTAAGTCTTTTCGAAAGATTGGTATGTCGTAATGACATTCCGTTTTAAGATTTTACGGTAATGTCATGAAAAGTCATGTTAGTCGATAAAAGTTTTTCTCGAAAAAAGTGTAGAAATCGGACGAAATAAAAATGACAAGAAATATTTTTATTTATTTTTCGATCTTTTAACCATATTATGGGAAAATGTCGCTGAAAACACTATTCACTGAAATATGTTTTTCAGTTTTTTGATTTTTCAAAGAACGCACAAATGATAGAATGAAGAGGAAAGACGGAATGTTCAATAAAATTTGAAAAACGAGAAACACAAATTTTCAAATGTGTAATTAATTTAAGAAGTTTAAAGAAAAAAATATTAGTATAATATTAATTATTATACAAGAATAATAATAATATGAATACTTATACAAGTTGTTTTGTAGTGTAATGTTGGTTTATAGGCTTTTGATTTTAATGATTACAAGCTGCTTTGCAGTGTTATTATATTTTTACAGGTTTAGATTTTAATTGCTTGAAATTTTGCAAGTTGAATGATTTATTGAAGTTTTAAGAGTTCAAGATATAACTCAAGTACAAAGATTATGAAGATCAAAGAGTAATTGAGTCTAGGAAATAAATGAAAGATTTCTAGTATTTTTCCTAGAATCAAGACATAAAATATAATTAATATTAATATTTACTTGGCAAAATCTGTTTTGATAAGATTACATATTATTCTAATAATAAGTTAGGAAAGTTGTTTTTAATATTTTGAATTCAAAAGAAATATGTTTTAAAAATAACTTCCTGGGAACTTTCAAAAGGAAACTGATTGGGTTTTAATTTTTTTATCCATCTACATTTTTGTTCCTTATTATAAGAATCCTATTTGGCAAGAAATATTAGATGAGTAGACTTTGTCTTCTAGTATTAAAAAGATTCTTATAAAAATTGTTACTAGCAGACTTGTTTTGTTATGTATAATTTGTTATTGATTTGGTCTATTGAAAACAAAAGTTTGTTATCTTTCAAAATCCTCATATTCTTTTAAACAAACTTTGTAAGTGTTTCAAAAAGTATATGTGAGATCCCGAATTTTAAGAAATAAAAGTATTCAATTTTTCTATTTTGGTAAATAGTTAAATTGATAAAAGTTTAAAGTTATGGGTCATATTTAAAAAATTTTCAAAGTAAGCAAGTTGTCATAAAATAACCTAGAGTAAAAGAACGATGTCTACGCTGTGGTTGCATAGTAGCACACGGTATTGATTATTGATGCTTATGTTAGAAGTCACTCAGTTATACTCAATTATTGCTACAAAAATTTCTGCATCATATCTCTCATATTATTGATTCAATTATTGTCACAGTATCATCTGCATAATATTTTATATATTATTAAATTAATAATTGAGGCGACAAAGTTATTCATATTATTATTTGCAATATTGACAATGTCTAGAAGTTCTGTCAAGGAGAGGTTTGGTCACCTAATTGCGCGCCAATAAGGAGAAATCCTTATCGGAGAGCCCCCTGGGAATAACTTGGTTGTTAAATATTGTGAGTTATAATATTAATGATGAAAGTTATTAAAAATCAAACTTTAGTTCAGAGTTGAATTTGGAGACGCGGACGTGATATTTGAGTCCAGAACGATGCAATTAGTAGAAATAGACTATAAACACAAAATTTGCTAGGGTTGACTTTTTGGTCAAAAAAGTCAACAGTTGACTTTTTTTGAAAAAGTCAAACTTTAAAATTTCAAAAATGAAATTTTAGAGAAAAATATTTCCATTGTGTTGGGATTGTTAGTGTTAGTGGAAATCGACATTTATTTCGATAATAATGGATGTCTGGAGGTTATATTGACCAATCTGATAATTAATCGAATAAATGAGTAATTAATTGCTATTAATTCACATGATTATAACTATTTGTTCACATGTGTGTACTATTGATTCACATTCATGTACTATTAGGGGAGTGGTGCAAGATTGATAATATTTGCATGACTAAGTTAAAAATAGAGGTATAGATGGAGGTACTATACTGTAATTCGTATTTTCACATGATTATAACTATTGATTCACATGATTGAACTATTGATTCACATTATTTACTATTAGGGGAGGTGGTGCAAGTTTGATAATACTTGCAGGACTAAATTAAAAATAAAATAAAAGTTTATGGTACTGTAGTATAATATTTCGAGCCCCAAAACGTGCAATTATCGAAATTATTTTTTTCTATAAATAGAAGCTCATTCTTCCTTCATTTCTCACCAATTCACTAAAGCTATAGTGCAATTATTACAGAGGGAAATTATAGAGAGAAAGAAAAAGAGAAGTCTGCTACCTCACTATTCCAGTATCCAGTTTTCTTCTAAGGTAAGGGGTATTATTTCTTTCGTATTCATGAAGAGAGATATTGTTATTCCATTCCTTATTATTATGTTGAATAACTTGCCTATGCTAAGTCGCGTATATATGGTGAAATTCTTCTATTATTCCATTCTTTATTATTTTGTTGAATATCCTCATCTGTAAGCGGATTACGCATTTGACTAGTTCCGTTCTTTATTATTCTATTGGAATATCTTTCTGCATGCGGATTACGCATGACCGTTGCATTCTTTATTATTCTGTTGGAATAACTTTGCTTGTGTGCGGTTTATCGCATGCCCGTAAATTCATTGTTATTCCATTCTTTATTATTCTCATTGGAATATCTCGCATGCATGCGAATTACGCGTGACGCATTCGTTACATCCTTTATTATTCTCGCTGGGAATAACTCCGTCTGCGGCCTATCGCATGCATGGTGAATTCTTCCATTATTCCATTCTTTATTATTCTCATTAGAATAACTCGCCTATGTGGATTACCGCATGCATGATGAATGATCCTTTGTATTCATTCCTTCTTAAATTGTAGAAATGATCTGTCTACGTGGATTACCGTATTTATGGCGGGTGAAAATCCATTTGCGTTTCGTAATTTTTCTCGACCCTCAAAAATTCTGGAAAAAATTGAAATGATAATTTGATGAGTTTTCTATATTGTGTCTAAAGATGGCGATTTTTGGATGTATAAATTAAGAGTTATGGATTTTATGGGAAAAGACTATTTTAAAAATAAACCCTTATAACTCCTTGTGGTTAACTCCAAAATTAGTAAAATTTTTATTGGGAGTACATGTATATAACAGGAGTATACCCTGTAAATTTCAGAATTTTTGGATAAAAGTACAATTTATGATAAATGTCTAAATATTCGGCAGTTTTGGCCATATGAAAAATAGTAAATGAATTTTAAAAATTCAGAGAAAAATATATGTTCAATATGGGACTATATTCTGCTAAATCCCAGAAAAGAAATATTTTTGGAACTAATTTGGTATTTTTCATGAAAATGAACTAGTTATGAGTAAATGAATTAAATATGTTATGTGAAGTAACAAAATTGAAAAATAGGATTTTATGGCTTGGGAATCCTATATAGGGTATATACAGATTTTTGATGAGGGATTTGATTATTGGTGATAAAATCTTATGAGTATGGCATTTTTGAATGATTAAATGAATTATTTGGTAAAGTGTAAACAATTGAAATAAATTATTTATAAGTTTAAGAAGTGATTAAAATATTGTTATAATATTAATAATATTAGATTATGAGTTTATTAAGTGATTGATAATATTTGGATAAATTTAAAGTCTTTAATATTTATCCTTGTTTTCGTTTGATTAATGCTTATATCATTGTCATCATCCTCATTCTTATATTATGATGAAAGTCATCTTTGGCTTACGTGCAAAGATGGACTGTTGATTATTGGTTTTACAGTTGTATATCTTTGGCTTACGTGCAAAGATGGACTGTTGATTATTAGTTTTACAGTTGTATATCTTTGGCTTACATGCAAAGATGAACTATTAATTGATGAGTATCTTTGGCTTATGTGCATAGATGAACTGTTTATTGGTATGATTATGACCAGGGGTCATTCGGTATAATCATGACCCGTAATGTTATAGATGATGTTGTAAAAGTCCTCATCGGCCGTAGTGGTATTGATGGACAATTATTGGTATGATTATAACCGTGGATTATTCAAAGATAATCATGACCATTGATGATTACATAATAATATCCTCGGCCATAGAGCGCGAGGATGATTCAATGATGTGGATTATTTATTAAGTTGAGTCTCAAAGAATAAAATATTGATTATACACTTTTAATTCATAAAAGATAGTAGATATCATGCTCTACTTGACTCTTCTAAAATACAACAGTTGTATGTCTTTGGCCCAGTAGTGCAAAGATGAATTGTTAATGAATATCTTTGGTCAGTAGTACAAAAATGAATTTATTAGTATGATTATGAGCGCAGAATTATGATTTGGTATAACCATGATTTTTGATGTTTCGTGAAGATAGGTAATGAAAATTATCTTCGCCTCGGGTGCGAAGAGGAATTTAGAATCACAATTATGATTATGAGTTATTCATATGATTGTGGATGAGAATTGTTGATTGATGTTACAGGATAAAACATTATTGGTGGACTTTTAACATGGAGAAGATAATAGATCCGATGGTCTATTTGACTCTTCTAATGGATTGCTCGTTCACCAGAACTATGGTTGAAAAGTTTTATCATCTACCATATGTTCTAAATCTCGATTTATTACCGATAAAGGCTATTGATGATGTAAATGATATTCTTTATTCGATCTGGTTAGTTGTGCTCACCCTTTTGCTTCACAATTCCTTTTTAGGTAATAAGAGTGTAAATTTGGGTCGAGCGAAATAACAGAGAATAGAATCTGGTCTATAGTCGCTGAGGTTCTCCCTAAATAGTATGAAAATAATTTTATTGAGAACTTTAGATAAGTGTGTCGTATTGTATACGCCATTTGATATTTAATTTTGGTGAACCGAATAGGTGAGGTGAACCCAACTTTGGAAAGGTGTTTTGCCACTATCATACAAGATGTCTAATGACATACAACCTCGTGTTATCATAAGAGGAGGGTTGTGCACATCTACTTCATGAGTATATCTACGAGCACTACCTATATAATCTTGAGTTTATTTGAAATATAATTCTCACTTGGAGACAACGGAGATAATTATATGTCAAGAGAAGACTCACCATTGGAAAGAAGATGATAACAATCTTCTTATTTTTCTTTGGGGACTATTGGGTCAACCAAGGATAATTCTGTGGGCATATGATATCTATCATAACCTAGACGCATGGCCTCCCATGTACGAAGGTTTTCTTGAGCACTTCCTAAAGATTTTAATTTCTAAAACAGTTATTGACTGTACTTTTATGTAAAGTACCATTGTAAGGTTGTGGTCGAGGCACCATGAGAGTTACATACATTTGTATTAAAACTCACACTTTTAATCGTGGTCGTATTACTGCATTTACGACGCTTCAACAAATGATAAAATGAAGTTTGTATTTGATTTTTATAGTGTGATATCTGGCGACTCAGAATGGGTCGTGTGGACCTATTTTGGGGGCGTCACAGTATATGTTGGCTTCTTGATATATATATATATATAGGGTGGATCAATGACACTAAGTTTTTTACACAATTTTTTGACTCTTGGATTTGAACACTCTTAATGGCTAAAATTAAAGCTGATTTTTAATTTATAACTAAATAAAAATAAAAACAAAGATTATAGTAACATACTAGAGATATGTGAGAGTTGGATGATACATCTTGGGCTTCCTCCATCTGACAGTTTGACAGCTCCAGGTTGAAGTTTTAGATGTGAAAAAGATGAAGATGAAAAGTTTCAGGTTTTGTTTTTATTTTTATTTAGTTATAAATTAAAAATCGGCTTTAATCTTAGCCATTAAGAGTGTTCAAATCCAAGAGTCAAAAAATTGTGTAAAAAACTTAGTGTCATTGATCCGCCCCCATATATATATATATATATATATATATATATATATCTCCACCTTATATTATAATTATCAACGGTGGAGATTTAAAAATATTAATTGTCTTCCGCTAGTTTAACTAGCGGACTGAAATTTTTTTTAGCAGGTTCTTTATGCCTATGCCCCATCAACGCCATTGATATTAAAAAGGTTAGATTGTTCGCTATTTAAACTAGCGAATGTAGAATTATAAGAATACACTAGAAATATAAGAATAGTCATTGTTGGGAATATGCATGTGAATGTTATTTCTTTTATATAATTTGATGATGAAAATGATGAAGTTAATGAATGAATATGCAAATATTTATGCATTGATAAAAGTTGTAAAGTCCTTAATAGATGATGGACAATATGGACAAGGACTTAGATTGAAATGATCAAATATGTTAGGTTGAGCTAATATGAATGAATAATTTTGTAAAAATCCTTCAAAAGATCATGATGTACAAGGACTATGAATAGAAAGATCAAACTTGTTAAGTTAATTGTGACACCCACAAAATAGGTATACATCACCCATTCTGAGTTGCCAAATACATGGTACAGAAACAACTACAACTTCATTAATACAATTGTCGCACAAAATACGACAACACATAAAATTTAAGTTTAAATACAAATATTATCTTCTAGATAATATCGACACTCAGATAAAGTCCTTATTACAATTATTGATGAACTATTTTACAAAATAGTGAGGACTGCTAAAACAACTATCTTGAACTATCTCTCCATACCCCGGCTAGTTCCTGCTAAGTTCTCACCTCCTGAGAAGAAAAATGGAACAAAAAGGAAAATGGTGAGCTCAATTAGCCTAGTAAAGAATATTATGACTAAGATAATGAACAATAAATTATCGTTAGCCTTCAACAAATCCGATAAAATATAATGAACAACTAGTTTTAGATCAATATTCGCAGCAGAAATAACAATTCATTAGAAGAGTTTAGTAGAGAATGAAATCTACTATCATCTATGAATTTAAAAGTCCATCATCAATATTTTAACATCAATCAATATACATCTTGAATCAAATATTCATCTTTGCACTACGGGCTAAAGATATTCATTTGTATCACTAGTTGGTCATGTTCATCTCAACACCTGTCCATCTTTGCACTACGGGCCAAAGATATTCATCAGGTAATCATTCATCTTTTCACTACAGGCCAAAGATATTCATCAAGTATCACCATTAAGGACTGAGGATGATGAAAAATATTTTAAAGAACGAATCCAGTGAGATAAAAGGACAAAGATTAGAGATTCATTCTTTAGATAATCCAAGTTTAACAATACTCCATAATAAACCATAGTGGAGTAAAATTCAAGAATGACGATCAAAACATGTATACAATAAAAGATAGTAACCATAATAGACATCTGGGACATAGAAGAGAAAATTTAATTTTTTTAGTGAATAGTTTTGTATTTGTGAATAGTATCGTATACGTAAATAGTAACCCTGACACAAAAAGGTAGAAATTCCACAAAAAAAATCATACTTCATGAACAGTACTCGTGAATAGTACCGTATTCATGATTAGTGACATATACGTGAATTGTACCCGTATACGTGAATAGTAACCTCGACATGAAAAGGTAAAAATTTCATAATAAAATTCTTACCAGTATTTCGTTATAATGATATTGAGAGAATAACATCATTTAAGAAGAAAATAACATCCCTTGCCTCAAAAGAACAGTACTTCTGACTGAAATATCGGATGTAATGCTGAAGAAAACTTGCACTGAATAATAACTCTCAAAGTATCTAAATACTCACAAGAATACGCTCGATAATATAGAGAGAAAATTTCAGATTCTAGTATGATTTTCAATTCTAACCTAAACACCTATTTATAGGAAAATGCTAGAACGCCAAAGGAGACTAAATTAATAAAATATTAATTTTTTTTCCTACGCACATTTGTTTAACCAAATTATCAGCCATCACAAGTGGGGCCCACTAAAATTCAGAATTTCCACACCAACCAAAAGGGGGGCCCACCCATATTTTTAATAAAAAACATTTATTTCTGAAACTTTAATAATTCATAATAAATAGCCCTTTTATCAGAAAATACAAATTTTATGTCTATTCCATAGGAAATTAAATTCTCTAAAACTTTGTAGAAGAAAGTTTTTCCAAATTCTAAACAGAAAATGTCTGAAATCCACATACGGATGGTTTTTAATACGTCTATTCCGACAAAATACTGATAAAACACCTCAGCATTAATTCCTTTATTTATATCCACACAAAATAAATATTTTCCTATCCATCATTTATATCCACATAAAATAAATATTTCCTTATCATATAAATCAATAATTACTTATTCACAAATAATATTACAAAATCACCATTATGACAACTAGGTCGTTCCCAGGAAAGAGGGGGCTTTCCGATAAGGATTTCTCCTTACTGGCGCGTAATTAGGTGACCAAACCCCTTTCCTAGACATAAATTCCTTAGACATTGCCAATAATGCTATCTAATAATATTATTCAAATAATATGAATTATTGATCTGATAATAGGAAATATTATGCACTGACAATTATTGAAATAACAATAATATAAAATATCAACGCAGAAATTATTGAATCAATAAAATAAAATATTGAATAGTAATTACTGTAATAATTATTTAGTAGTGCCTTCTTAAATAAGAATCAATAATTCAAAAATACTTGCTCAATCACTGCAAGTGCTATCAGGCAACCACGCCATTCGTATTTTAACCACCGTATATTCCAACAAAGTTAATTTGAATAATTACGTCGTTATTTAAAAAATCTCAAACTTGTTGTTTTCTTCATTCGACCGCTTTTCGTTATGGGGCCCACAAATGGTTGTGCCGTCGTACGAATATTCCCCGACAACAAGAATATTCCACGACCAAATGAATATTCCCCGACTACAATGAATATTTTATAACCACTTGCTTATTTTGTAAAATTTTCATATTTCACCCATAACCAAAGCATTATATAAAATTAACACCTTATTATTCAAAATAATAATTAGAGGAAATTTAATTTTATTAATAAAAAGTTGGAGTCTTACAACCTCCCCTCCTTATGAAATTTCGACCTCGAAATTAACGTACGTACCTGGTGTTTCGAAAAGGTGAGGGTACCTCGCTTTCATTTTCGATTCTAACTCCTAGGTCATTTCCTCATAACATGGTTCCTCCATAAAACATTGACTTGTGGTATAACCTTTGTGCGTAGGACATGCTCTTTCCTATCCAAGATCTTGACAGGTACCTCCTCGTACGTTAAATCTTCGGCTATCTCATCTGGTTCTAACTCAATAACATGGTTTGGGTCTTTCACATATTTACGAAGCATAGATATGTGAAAAACATTATGAACATGAGACATGCTTGGAGGTAATGCGAGTCTATAAGCCACATTTCTTATTCGGTCAAGAATCTCAAAAGGACCAACAAATCGTTGATTGAGTTTTCTTCTTTTCCCAAATCTTGTAACTCCCTTCCATGGAGCAATACGTAACAATACATGATCCCCAATATTAAATTCCACGTCCTTTCGATGAAAATCTGCATAAATCTTTTGTCGATCCTGTGCCATTTGTATACGTTGTCGAATCATTTGGATCTTTTCTGTACTCATGCGTGAAAATTTTGGTCCTAACAATGTTGCTTCACCCACCTCATCCTAGCATACTGGAGAATGACAATTTCATCCATACAACGCCTCGAATGGAGCCATGCCTATACTTGCTTGATAACTGTTGTTGTAGGAGAATTCCACCAATGGCAAGTACTTATCCCAACTTCCTTTGAAATCTAGGACACAAAGTCTTAATAGATCTTCAAGAGTTTGAATAGTCCTTTCTGATTGCCCATCTGTTTGAGGATGGTATGCCGAACTAAATCGTAAATCTGTGCCCATAGCTTTCTGCAAGCTAACCCAAAATTGTGAAGTGAATCTTGGGTCATGATTCAAAACTATGGATACTGGCATGCCATGCAATCTCACAATCTCATTCACGTATATACGAGCAAGACGTTCAAGGGAATAAGTCTCCCGTATCGGCAAGAAATAAGCAGACTTGGTTAATCTATCAATAATAACCCAAATCACATCTATGTCTTGAGAAACCTTGGGAAGACCCGTAACGAAATCCATGGTAATGTGTTCCCACTTCTATTTTAGAATCTCAAGTGGTTGCAATGGACCCTTTGGCACTTGATGCTCTGCCTTTACACGTTGACAAGTTAAACACCTCAAGATAAATTTTGCGATCTCTCTCTTCATATTGCTCCACCAAAACGTATGTTGAAGATCATGATACATTTTGTTACTCCCAAAGATGGATTGCAAACGCTCTCAAAATAGGTATACATCACCCATTCTGAGTCGCCAAATACATGGTACAGAAATAACTACAACTTCATTAATACAATTATCGCACAAAATACGACAATACTTAAATTGTAAGTTTAAATACAAATATTGTCTTCTAGACAATATCCACACTCAGAGAAAGTCCCCATTACAATTATTGATGCACTATTTTACAAAATAGTGAGGACTGCTAAAACAACTATCTTGAACCATCACTCCATACCCCGACTAGTTCCTGCTAAATTCTCACCTCTTGAGAAGAAAAATGGAACAAAAAGAAAAAGGGTGAGCTCAACTAGCCCAGTAAAGAATATTATGACTAAGATAATGAACAACAAATTATCGTTAGCCTTCAACAAATCAGATAAAATATAATGGACAACAAGTTTTAGATCAATATTCGCAGCGAAAATAACAATTCATTAGAAGAGTTTAGTAGAGAATGAAATGTACTATCATATATGAATTTAAAAGTCCATCATCAATATTTTTTCCCTGTAATATCAATTAATATACATCTTGAATCAAATATTCATCTTTGCACTACGGGCCAAAGATATTCATTTGTATCACCAGTTTGTCATGTTCATCTCTACACATGTCCATCTTTGCACTACGGGCCAAAGATATTAATAAGGTAATCATTCATCTTTGCACTATAGGCCAAAGATATTCATCAAGTATCACCATTGAGGACTGAGAATGATGAAAAATATTTTAAAGAGCGAATCCAGTGAGATAAAAGGACAAAGATTAGAGATTCGTACTTTAGATAATCCAAGTTTAATAATACTCCATAATAAATTATAGTGGAGTAAAATTCAAGAATGACTATCAACATATGGATACAATCAAAGATAGTAACCATAATAGACATCTGGAACAAAGAAGAGAAAATTTTATTTTTTGGTGAATACTGACGTATTTTTGAATAGTGTCATATACGTGAATAGTGCCATGTACGTGAATAGTAACCCCGATATAAAAAGGTAGAAATTCCATAAAAAAATCATACTTCGTGAACAGTACTCGTGAATAGTACTCGTATACGTGAATAGTAACCTCGACATGAAAAGGTAAAAATTTCATAATAAAATTCATACCAATATTTCGGTATAATGATATTGAGAGAATAACATCATTTACGAAGAAAATAACACCCCTTACCTCAAAAGAACAGTACTTCTGACTGGAATATCGGATGTAATGCTGAAGGAAACTTGTACTGAATAACAACTCTCAAAGTAACTAAATACTCACAAGAAAATGCTCGATAATATAGAGAGAGAAAACTTTAGATTCTTGTGTGATTTTTAATTCTAACCTAAGCACCTATTTATAGAAAAATGCTAGAACACCAAAGGAGGCTAAATTAATAAAATATTTTTTTCTACGCACATTTATTTGACCAAATTATCAGCCATCACAATTGGGGCCCACTAAAATTAAGAAGTTTCACACCAACCAAAAGTGGGGCCCACCCATATTTTTAATAAAAAATATTTATTTCAGAAACTTCAATAATTCATAATAAATAGCCCATTCCATAGGAAATTAAATTCTCTACAACTTTGTAGAATAAAGTTTTTCCAAATTCCAAACAGAAAATATCCAAAATCCATATACGAATGGTTTTTAATACCTCCATTCTGACAAAATACTGATAAAATACCTCAACATTAATTCCTTCATTTATATCCACACAAAATAAAAATTTCCTTATCCATCATTTATATCCACATAAAATAAATATTTTCTTATCATATAAATCAATAATTAATTATTCGTAAATAATATTACGAAATCACAATTATGACAACCAAAGTCGCTCCCCAAGAGCAGGGGCTTCCGATAAGGATTTCTCCTTACTGGCACGCACTTAGATGACCAAACCCCTTTTCTAGACAGAACTTCCTTAGACATTACCAATAATGCTATCTAATAATATTATTCAAATAATATGAATTATTTATCTGATAATGGGAAATACTATGCAGTGACAATTATTGAAACAACAATAATATAAAATATTGAACAGTTTTTACTTTAACAATTATTGAGTAGTGCCTTCTTACGTAAGAATCAATAATTCAAAAATAATGTGCAATACCATGTGCTATCGCGTCTGACCACGCCAGACATCGTATTTTAACCACTGTGTATTCCAACAAAGGTTAATGGTAACAATTACACTATTATTTATAAAAACTCAAACTTGTCATTTTCTTCATCTAACCATTTTCTATTATGGGTCCCACAAATGGCTGCGCCATCGTACAAATATTCCTCGACAGTAAGAATATTCCACGACCAAACGAATATTTCCCGACAATAATGAATATTTTATAACCACTTGCTTATTTTGCAAAATTTGCACATTTCACCCATAACCAAAGCATTATATCAAATTAACACCTTATTATTCAAAATAATAATTAGAGAAAATTCAATTTTATTAATAAAATGTTAGGGTCTTACATTGATCTTATAAAGTGTAATAGATAGGCATGTCTGACCGAAGGGCACTGGACAAATCACTATAGTCTTCCAAGAAAGTAAGGCAAAATCGCAATCCATCGAAGCAGAATCGTAGACTACTCGGAGTCGTAGAAGCAGACTACTGAGATCCTATCGAGCTAAAATAAGGATCTTAGGCCTCACTTGATATCGTGACGTCTACAAGTCATCACCAATTAGAATCGCATTCTGCAGAATTAGAGCCAAAGTCGTAGTCAGCCAGATGCTCACATAGCTAAGGAATAATCGTAGAGCACTTTATGATTCTCAACAGAAACAACCCTCAAATGTATGCATAGATCTCATTCTCTAGTAAGAGCAGTCAAGTTTCAAAATGTAGTCTACTTGAAGAATATTAGAAAGCATTCTCTGAATGATCTGCAAGCAAATGGAAGATTAAAGCACTAACTCTATTAGCAAGGTTGATTGAGAAGTGAAAAACCATTTATAAGGAGTCTCCTACAAGTGCTAATCAGAAGACAACTATCGTAGTGCTTACCAAACAGAAAAAGGGCCTGATAAAGGAAATACAAAATTGATGGTAAACCTATCACAAAATAAGAAGAGGAAAAGCAAGTAGGATGTCAATGCTCAACCTTACCATGGAGTATGATCAAGAGATCACAAGGCTAAGAGTTAAGGAAGCTGAGCATGACAAATGGAGTATGATCAAGAGATCACAAGGCTGAAAGTTAAAGAAGCTGAGCATGACAAATCAAAAGGGATATGCAAACCAAAGTGTGAAAGCAGTCAATCAACTTGTTAGTTCTTGAAGCAAGGCAAGACAAGCACGATCGTAGAACAGACTGTAAGAGCAAAGTAGAAGATGGTACAACGTTGAGCACTCTCGGAATCATAAAAGGTGTCAAGGTCAAGTCACCCTACGATTTCCATAGACAAGCTACGACCAAGTAATCGTAGAGTTCATAAACGTCAACATCAGAATTGTAGATGGCATTTATCTTATGAGTGAGAATGTCTATGAAAAGAAGACTGACATTCGAACATTGTAAATTGAGGATCCTGATATACTCTCCAAACATCCTTGATGTAAATCGAGGAAACAAGAGAAAAGGGTGACTACCTACTAGGTTGCTGAAAGTAACGTTTCAGAAGTGTTAGGTGATAAAGCAGATTGATGTGTCAGGTAAGTCAAAAAGGAGTTATCACATCAACTCAGCATGTTTATATCAAAGACCTCAGAATCCCTGTAGCATTAAATGCTTCAAAGAAAGCTCTTCAACGTAAGACTTCCAATGTTTATGTTCTAACAGGAAGATGACAAATGAATCTACAAAAGAGCCAAAGCTTCAAAGAAGAAAATGCTGTTGACTTGAGAAGAAGGAAGTCATATAGAGCTTAACAGATAAAAGGCGTCAGTAACAGTGAGACCACCACAGAAAAGTGAAACACAACTAATGAGAGTCTCACAACAAAAAAGCTTCACTCTATACAAATGAGTATGACAGTGTAGTGGCATCTATACTGAGAGCCGGAAGGCCAAGAAGACAATAACTAGAGTGGCAGATCAAAATGTTGAAATATCCCTTACCTTAGTAGGAGAGTAATTTCGACTGGTATAGTGGAGATATTCTTGAAGAAAACTTGCACTATTTGCTACACTCAAAGTATCCTTACGCTCAAAAGAAATACGCACAATATTATAAAAGAAGAATTCTCTGATTCTGGTGTGATTTTTATTTCTTAACTAAGAATCATATTTATATGAGAATGGCATGGAACTTTTTCATCACGGATGAACAGTAAAATTTCAAATGAAATCACGGGCAGAAATCTGATTTTTTACTATTCATCACTGTGCAATAAAATATTCTAATAAAACAAAAACTTTATATAAAATATAATATATTTTATTTATAATCTAATAAAACGAATAACTTTATATATAATATAAAAAGTATTCTGTTTTATATAAAAAGTTTTCTGTTTTATTACTATTATACTAATAATAAAACAAAAATTAAAATAACTTTCTATCGACGATTTTGAAAAATGAGTAAGTGGGGGTCCATATAATAAGCCAAACTTATAATAAATACTTCATGACAACCCCTCTATTTATATCAAAAATTGAATAAATATTTACCATAAATCACTTATCTTCAATAAACACATTTTTAATCTTTCAACAATTATTCATCATTAATATTATAACTCACAATATTGACAACTAGATCATTCTCAGGAAAGATGGGGTTTTCCGATAAGGACTTCTCCTTATTGGCACGCAATTAAATAACTTAACCCCTTTCTTCAACAAAACTTTCTAGATATTGTCAATAATATAAATAATAATATGAATAATGGTGTCGTCTCAATTATTGATTTAATAATATAAAATATTGTGCAGATGATACTGTGATAATAATTGAATCAATAATATAGGATACTATGCAGTAACTACTGTTGCAATAATTGAATAAAACTGAGTGACTTCTTACGTAAGCATCAATAATCAGAGATACTGTGCAATACCATGTGCTACTGTGCAACCACGCGTACTATTATCGTACTTTTATCATCGGGTATTTCAATAGTTAACGGTAAAAATTTTGTCGTTATTTTTATAAAGAGGTTATTTCTGTCGCTTTCTATATCCGACAGTAATTCCTTTGTGGGGTCAACCAATAATTGTGCCGTCATACGAATATTCCTCGACAAAAAGAATATTCCTCAATCAAACGAATATTTTATGACAACTTGTTTACTTTGCAAAATTTTGCACATATCACCCATAACTATAGCACTATATCAAATCCATACCTTATTATTCAAAATAACATTTAGAGAAAATTAAATCCTTATTCATAAAAAGTTGGGGTCTTACAACCTCCCCTCCTTATGAAATTTTATCCTCAAAATTGATGTACGTACTTTGTATGTCAAAGAGGTGAGGATACCTTGTTTTCATTTCAGATTCTAACACCCACATCATTTCCTCAATATCGTAGTTTCTCCATAAAACTTTAACTTGAGGTATAACCTTTGAGCGTAGAATATGTTCCTTCTTATCCAAGATTTTAACAGGTACCTCTTCATACGTAAAATCTTCTGCTATCTCATCTTGTTCTAATTCAATAATATGGTTCGGGTCTTCCACATATTTACGTAATATAGTTAAATGAAAAATGTTATGAACACGAGACATACTTGGCGGTAAGGCGAGTCTATAGGCTACAGTTCTTACTAGGTCGAGAATTTCAAATGGACTAATGTATTGAGCTTTCCTCTCTTTCCAAATCTCATAACTCCTTTCCATTGAGCAACACGTAATAATACATGATCTCCAACATTGAATTCCACGTCCCTTCGATGATGATCAGCATAACTCTTTTGTCGATCTTGTGAGGTTATTATACGTTGCCGAATTATTTAAATCTTTTTCATAGTCATGCGTACCAATTCTGGTCTCAAAAATGTTGCTTTACCCACCTCATCCCAGCATACTAGAGAACAACACTTTTGTCCATACAATGCCTCGAATGGAGCCATTCCTATACTTACTTGATAACTGTTGTTGTAGGAGAATTCCACTAATAGTAAGTACTTGTCCCAACTTCCTTTGAAGTCTAGGATACAGAGTCTTAATAGATCTTCAAGAGTTTGAATAGTCCTATCCGACTTCCTGTCTGTCTGAGGAAGATATGCAGAACTGAATCATAAATCCGTGCCCATAGCTTTCTGCAAACTGACCCAAAACCCTGAAGTGAATCTTGGGTCTCTATCAGAAACTATGGATACTGGTATACCACGCAGTCTTACAATCTCATTTATGTATATACGAGCAAGACGTTCAAGTGAATATTTTTCTCGTATAGGTAAGAAATGAACAGACTTGGTTAATCTATTGACAATGACCCAAATTACATCTATGCCTTGAGAAACCTTGGTAAGAGCAGTAAAGAAATCCATGTTAATGTGCTCCCACTTCCATTCTGGAATTTTAAGTGGTTGCAATGGACCTTTTGGTACTTGATGCTCCGCCTTCACACGTTGACAAGTTAAACACCTTAAGATAAACTCTGTTATATCTCTCTTCATATTACTCCACCAAAATGTATGTCGAAGATCACGATACATTTTGGTACTCCCAAGATGGATTATAAACTGTATGTTGTGTCCTCCATCATGATTTTATACTTCAAATCAGAGATGTTAGGAACACAAAGTCTGGAGTTGACTCAAAGTATTCCATCTTTGTCGATTCGTACTTCTGGAATAACACCTTCTTGTACTTTCTTCTTCATACGCATCAACTCCGGGTCTGTAGCTTGAGAAGCTTTAACTTTATAGATTAAAGTCGGTTCTACTCGTATATTTGACATCATCATGTGGGTCCCTAAAGTTTTAAATCTATCTCTATCCTTTGTAAGTCATACAAAATGAGCCTTTGAGTTGACAATATCGCACTTGTACCCGCGTATGATCTTTTACTTAACGCGTCAGCTACCACGTTCGTTTTTCTAGGATAGTATTGAATGGTATGATCATAATCTTTCAACAGCTCGGGCCAACGTCGTTGTCGCATGTTGAGTTCCTTTTGGGTGAAGAAATATTTGAGGCTTTTATAATCTGTATAGATCTCGATTTTCTCCCCATATAGGAAATGTCTCCAAATCTTTAGCGTGAAAACGACTACTGCCAAATCTAGATCATGAGTAGGATAATTCCACTAATATTCTTTGAGTTGTCGTGAGGTATAGGCTGTGACTTTTCCATGTTGAATGAGAACACATCCTAAACCTCTGCCTGAAGCATCGCTGTAGATGACAAATCCCTCCAAATTTGATGGTATTGTCAGAACATGTGCTGAAATGAGTCTCCTCTTGAGTTCTTGAAAACTCTTCTCACATTCCTCGCTCCATCCAAATTTTGTATCTTTTCGAGCCAGCTGAGTTAATGGAGTGGCGAGTCGAGAAAGCTAGCTAAGCCCAAAAAGCTACGTACTTCGGTTACTAACTTAGGTTTCTCCCAACTTTGTATTGCTTCAATCTTCATCGGATCAACTGATATTCCACATTTTGATATCACATGCCCAAGGAATGCTACTTCCTCAAGCCAGAACTCACATTTCTTCAACTTGGTATATAGCTTTTTTTCAAAAAGCTTTTGGAGTATCAGCCTTAAGTGTTGCTCATGATCTTCACGACTTTTGGAGTATATGAGGATGTCATTAATAAAAACAACCATAAATTGATCTAAATATTACTTGAATACTCGGTTCATCAAATCCATGAAGGCAGTAGGACCATTAGTCAATCCAAAAGACATGACTAGGAATTCGTAATGCCTGTAACAATTTCTGAAAGCAGTCTTTGGAATGTCATCAGTTTTACTCTTTAACTTATGATATCTGGAATGAAGATCGATCTTTGAAAAGAATTTAGCACCTTGTAACTGGTCAAACAGGTCATCAATGTAAGGTAACGGGTACCTATTTTTGATAGTGACATGATTCAACTCCTGATAGTTAATGCAAAGTCGCATACTCCCATCTTTATTCTTTACAAATAAAATAGGAGCACCCCAAGGAGATGTACTAGGATGAATGAAACTGATGTGTAACAGTTCCTGCAGTTGGGTTTTTTACTCCTGAAGTTCAATAGGAGCCATTCGATATGGGGTTTTGAAAATGGGTTTTGTACCAGGTTCAAGGTCAATGCAAAATTTGATATCATGCTTTGGGGGTAGGCCAGGAAGTTCTTCAGGGAATACGTTAAGGAATTTATTAACAATAGAAATATCATTCAAATCTGACGTATTTGTTTTTAAATCCGTAAAATGGGCTAAGAAAGCTTGACATTCATTTTTTAATAAACGAATGGCTTTATGGCTTAATATGACAGTGATTGAATTTAGTGGTTTGGTTGTTTGAATTCACATAATAGGTTGGTTAGAAATATAAAAGCTAACAACCATACGAAAATAATCAATTTTAGCATGATGAGTAGTTAACCAATCAATCCTTAAAATCATATCAAATGCAAGTATTTTCAAAGAGATGAGATCAACAAGTAATGTGAAAGTGTCGATTTTAATCAAATAAGATTTATAAATAGTGGATGTAATGAAGGTTTCTCCAAAAAGAGTCTCAACAGATAAGTCAAAGTCTAATTTTTCTGGAGTCAAAGTTAAACGTTGAGCACAAACAGGTGAAATAAAAGAATAAGTAGAATCGGTATCTAATAAGGTATAGACTTCGCAAGATTTTATGATTAGCTTACCCGTGATAACTTTGTTTGGGTTTCTCGCTTTTTGGGAGTTCGCAACAAACGCTCTCCCTTAAACTACCGGCTTTGACTTGCCTGGGACAGCCTTTGGTGTCACCATCCCAGCTGGACTTGACTTCGCTGCACGACAAAATCGAGCTAGGTGACCTTCTTTTTTGCAATTAAAAACACTTTGGGTTGCTGCGTATAGTTTGGACTGATGTGTCCCTCCTCTCTCAGATTCAGAGCATACGACCTAAGTGGTCGCTTCTCCTTCCTTAAAAATCTAAAAGCTAGTCTCGCTTATCTTTCCATCATTATTGAACCTTTTCTTTTTGAAATTTCCACTTGACTCATTTCTTCTATTATCTTGGCCAGGATTACCACTGAAGTGGTTGCCATTTTTGGCATGATAATTTCTTCAACGTTTGTTATCACCGCTTCGATGACTGTTTCCACTAGTATGACCATTATCATTTTACCGGCTGTTATCTTTTGGTTGGGCTGACTCATTATCGCGCTCCAATAACTGAGCCCTATTCACAACATCTGAATATAAACAATGTCTATGAGAAATGAGGTATTAACTAATTTCGGGCTTCAAATCTCGCTGAAACATTCGCGTCATACGCTCCTCATTATCTACCAAATGGGATGCAAATCGGGATAAATTCACAAACTTTGCCTCGTATTGTGATACGGTCATATTGTTTTGTTTCATCTTGATGAATTCCACCTCCTTTATGTGATGAATACTTTCTGGAAAGCACTTGTCATTGAACAATTCCTGGAACTTCTCCCAAGACTTCTTTAGTGCGGAAAGATGAGTACGTTTTATAGATTCCCACCAGTAATATGTCTCTTCTCGCAACATGAAGGTGGCGAAGGGAACCTTTTGCTCCTTTGACCATCCCAGGACATCAAATATATTGGTGATCTGGTTAATCCACGCCTTTGCCTTAAGTGGCTCTAGCTTTTCCAAAAACTCTGGCGGTCCCAGCTCCTCGAATTGCTTAGCAGTGACCATCCGAGAGTTACCATTGATTCCACCTACATTTTGAATTGGAATCTCTCTCATTTGGTGTTGCATGAATTGTAGAAAGATCCTAAACATCCCATCATTCATCATTTGGTCGGTGTTGTTGTTTACATGAGGATTATTGCTTTCCTGATGCACATTATCCTGGTTATTGATTGGCGGTGTCTCAACGGTCTCATGTGTTCCATTGCTTATCTCAAAAATTTTAGATGCCATTCTCAAACACTGCCACAAAACAAGGGTTAATTGACATACCATATATTATCCCTATATTCTGACCGACCAATTAAATAACAAATAAACTTAGGTAGGACACACTAGCGAATGATTACTCATCTCTCCCCTCCTAATTCTAGCCTCAGATCTCCGCCAGGGATTATATCCCTAAGCTTTGATACCAACTGTGACTCACATCCCTTTACTTTGATAGCACCTCATAATGATACCTATCAACTTGCCACCGTTATTCACGGTGTCCCTTACGGAAAGTTTGGCTTTGGTGTATTCCACACAAGGAAGTCACCAGCGAAAGGCTCGGAGCTCTTTACTTATAGCTTTGATACCAACTGTAACGCCCCCAAAATAGGTCTACACAATCCATTCTGAGTCGCCAAAAACATGGTACAAATTTAAATACAAATTTCATTTATACAACTATTGAACTACCGTGCAAAATACGACAAAACATAGACTGTGAGATTCAATACAAATAGTATCTCGTAGACAATATCCAAACTCAAATAAATTACTCATTACAATTATTATCACACTATTTTATAGAATAGTGAGGAATACTATAACCACCATCTTGGACCATCACTCCATTCCCTGACTAGTCACAGCTATATTCTTATTTCCTAAAGAGAACAATGAAAGAAAAGGGTGAGCTCAACTAGCCCAGTAAAGAATATTATGACTAAGATAATGTAGAATAAATTATCCTTAGTCATCAACAGTGTAAAATATGATAGAATACAATAGACAACAAGTTTAGATCAACAACTGCAGCGGAACAAGCAATCCATTAGAAGATTCAAGTAGAGCATGATGTCTACTATCTTCTATGATTTAAAAGTTCATCATCAATATTTTATCTCTGTAACACAACTCAATAAATTTTTTACATCCACGAATTATCCATGCACTACGGGCCAAGGATATTCGTTAGTATCACCAGTGGTCATGATCATGCCAAATAAATGTCCATCTATGCATTACGGACCAAAGAGAACAATCACCACATCATTTTTATGTAACATTACAGGTCATGATTATACCAATATAAAATTCCTAGTCATAATCATATCAATCAACAGTCCATCTATGCACCACGGGCCAAAGATGACTTTCACCATAATATAAGCATAAGGATGATGACAATGATATAAGAAATCAATCAAGTGAGATCAAGGATAAATATTAAAGATTTATAATTCAATTTATCCAGAGTTTAAGAATGTCCAAATTGTCAACATGATAATTAATTGTGGAGTAAAATTCAAGAATGATATTCATGTATTAAAAATAATTTGGACAGAAAAGAAACCAAGCATAATATCCCATGAATAGTACCCCAGGTGAATAGTACCCCGTGAATAGTACCCGAGTGAATAGTACCCTATAAATAGTACTTTGACATGAAAAGATTAAAATTTAATAAGAAAGTTCAGAAAAATATTTCAGTGAAACGATACTAGATGAAGCTCAAAATTCAAGGATATTCTACTAATTTCAGGGAGTATAGAAGCAATACTTATCAAAATAAGTGTAGATTTAGGAATATGAAACGAAATAATAGTACTCACATACTATAGAGTATGGAAGAAAATAATATTTCTTACGAATATTGAACGAAAATAACATCCCTTACCTTAGTAGGAGAGTAATTCCGACTGGTATAGCGGAGATATTCTTGAAGAAAACTTGCATTATTTGCTACACTCAAAGTATCCTTATGCTCAAAAGAAATACACACAATATTATAGAAGAAGAATTCTCTGATTCTGGTGTATTTTCATTTCTTAACTAAGCATCCTATTTATAAGAGAATGATAGGGAACTATTTCATCACGGATGAACAGTAAAATTTTGAACGAAATCACGAGTAGGAATCTGATTTTTTACTATTCATCACTGTTCAATAAAATATTCTAATAAAACAAAAACTTTATATAAAATATAATATATTCTATTTATAATCGAATAAAACGAATAACTTTATATATAATATAAAAAATATTCTGTTTTATATAAAAAAATTTCTATTTTATTATTATTATAATAATAATAAAATAAAAACTGATATAACTTTCTACTGACGATTTTGAAAAATGAGTAAGTGGGGGTCCATGTAATAAGCCAAACTTACAATAAATACTTCATGACAACCCCTCTATTTATATCAAAAAATGAATAAATATTTACCACAAATCACTTATCTTCAATAAACACATTTTTAATCTTTCAACAATTATTCATCATTAATATTATAACTCGAAATATTGACAACCAGATCATTCCCAGGAAAGAGGGGGCTTTACGATAAGGACTTCTCATTATTGGCGCACAATTAAATAACCTAACCCCTTTCCTTGACAGAACTTCTAGACATTCTCAATAATGCAAATAATAATATGAATAATTGTGTCGTCTCAATTATTGATTTAATAATATAAAATATTGTGCAGATGATATTGTGACAATAATTAAATCAATAATATGAGATACTATGCAGCAACTACTGTTGTAATAATTGAATACAACTGAGTGAATTATTACGTAAGCATCAATAATTAGAGATACTGTGCAATACCGTGTGCTACTGTGCAACCACGCGTATGACTGTACTTTTATCACCGGGTATTTCAACAGTTATCGATAAAAATTTTACCGTTATTTTTATAAAAAGGTTATTTTTGTCGTTTTCTACATCCGACAGTAATTCTGTTGTGGGGTCCACCAATGATTGTGCCGTCGTATGAATATTCCCTGACCAAACGAATATTTTATGATAACTTGCTTACTTTGCAAAATTTTGCACATATCACCCATAACTATAGCATTATATCAAATCCATACCTTATTATTCAAAATAACATTTAGAGAAAATTAAATCTTTATTCATAAAAAGTTGGGGTCTTACAACCTCCCCTCCTTATGAAATTTTATCTTCGAAATCGGTGTACGTACCTGGTCGAGGTGAGGATACCTTGTTTTTATTTCAGATTCTAACACCCACGTCATTTCCTCAATATCGTGTATTCTCTATAAAACTTTGACTTGAGGTATAACCTTTGGGTGTAGAATATGTTCCGTCTTATCCAAGATTTTAACAAGTACCTCTTCATACATTAAATCTTTTGCTATCTCATCTGGTTCTAATTCAATAATATGGTTTGGGTCTTCCACATATTTATGTAACATAGATATGTAAAAAACGTTATGAACACGAGACATACTTGGCGGTAAGGCGAGTCTATAGGCTACAGTTCCTACTCGATCGAGAATTTCAAATGGACCAATGTATTAAGCTTTCCTCTCTTTCCAAATCTCATAACTCCTTTCCATGGAACAACACATAATAATACATGATCTCCAACATTAAATTCCACGCCCCCTCGATGAAGATCAGCATAACTCTTTTGTCGATCTTGTGAGGTTATTATACGTTGCCGGATTATTTGAATCTTTTTCATAGTCATGCGTACCAATTCTGGTCTCAACAACGTTGCCTCACCCACCTCGTCCTGGCATACTGGAGAACGACACTTTCGTCCATACAACACCTCGAATGGAGTCATGCCTATACTTGCTTGATAACTGTTATTGTAAGGGAATTCCACTAATGGCAAGTACTTGTCCCAACTTTCTTTGAATTTTAGGACACAGAGTCTTAATAGATCTTCAAGAGTTTGAATAATCCTCTTCGACTGCCTGTTCGTCTGAGGATGATAGGCAGAAAATCCCTCCATAAATCTCCTATAGTACCCTACCAAACCTAAGAAACTCGTAATCTCTATCACCGTAGTAGGTCTTAACCATTTAGTGATAGCCTCAGCCTTCGCAGGATCCACCTTAATACCTTCAGCAGAAACAACATGGCCCAAAAATGCCACCTGCTCCAACCAAAACTTGCATTTTGAGAATTTAGCATACAACTTCTCTTTCTGTAAAATCCCCAATACTATGCGAAGATGCTCCTCATGCTCTTTCTTAGACTTAGAGTAAACCAAAATGTCATTAATAAAGACAATAACAAATTGGTCCAAATCTCCTTAAACACCCAATTCATCAAATCCATAAACACCACCAGAGCGTTTGTCAAACTGAATGACATCACCAGAAAGTCGTAATGCCCATATCAAGTACGAAAAGCGGTCTTAGGGATATCCTCATCCCTCACCCTCACCCTCAACTGATGACAACCCGACCTCAAGTCTATCTTCAAAAAATAATTTTCCCTCTGAAGTTGGTCAAACAAGTCATCAATCATCAGCAATGGATACCGATTCCTGATGGTAATCTTGTTTAACTCTCTTTAGTCTATGCACAACCTCATAGACCCATCTTTCTTCTTCACAAACAAGATCGGAGCACCCCGTGACAAAATACTCGGTCGAATCACACCGTGATCTAATAGTTCCTGCAACTCCAATGGTGCCATTATATTCGACGCCTTAGAGATAGGCTCTGCACCAGGAACAAGCTCAATAACAAACTTCTCTTCCCGCTACGGTGGCAACCCTAACAACTCCTCAGGAAATGCATCAAAAAAGTCACGAACAACTGAAACGTCCTTAATCTGAGACTCACCATTAGAGGTATCCTTCACAAACGCTAAATACCCCTCACAGCCCTTTGCGACTAACTTCCCAGCCTTCAAAGCTGAAATCAACTTCACCACCCTACTTGGTCGTGAACCCTGAAACACAAACTCTGGAGACTTTAAATCTCCAAATATAACCTTCTTCGCCTAACAATCGATAGTGGCATGGTTTTTATCCAACCAGTCCATCCTAAGAATGATATTAAAATAGTGCATGCACATCGAAAGAAGACTAGTGCTACGAATCTTAGCCCCAAAATTGATCGAACACCCTCGATACAAATTTGAGATAATAACACAAGTCCCCATCGGGGTAGCAATAGACATAACAGAATCTAAAGACTGTGATGGCACACCCAGGTGCCAAATAAAAGAATGAGCAACAACAAAATGAGTAGAACCCGTATCAAACAAAATAGACACCTCACGATTGTCAACTAAAAGAGTGCCGTAAATAGTACCTGGTGCACCTACCGCCTGGTTATACGTTAAAGAAAAAACTCAACCACCCTAATGCTGACCTCTATTGCCACCATTCTTGAAATAGAAACATTTATATTCATATTCCAAAAGTTGTTACATCGATTAGATCTTCCTATAGCATACTGCTATAAATGTTATCCCATATCCTCTAATATAACAAAAGGTGGGGAAAAACAAACATACTGCCCCTCTTACAAAACATGGGGTTAACGTAAACTATCCCACATCTTACATAAAAGATGGGATTTAACAATACAAACATAGATACAACTACTACTACTGGACTGGTATACATATATCCTAGCCCAACATTCCACGCTATACTGCGCTCTTATACTCAACCCTTCTCATGTGTGCCATCGTATCTGTGCTCATGGTGTAATGGGTCTATCCCTGCTCCGTTGGATAATGGTACACACCATCGATCCATCTCTCCATAGTTGTGCAAAAAGCATAACCCATTTGGTTCATCTTTCTCTTCTTAAATCTTTTGTCATCCTCTAGGTCATTAGCTCTACCGTTGGCTTCCTCCCACTTCTCTTCGTAGTGAATCCTCTCCATGACCTTCATCTCCAGCTATGTATGAAGAGCCTCCTTCTCGACTCTCTCACTTAACTCCCTTTGCTCGGACTCCTCTAGCTTAAACGCCAATTCAATATTCCTAGATATCGAACGGTGAAAAAGAGTTCCCATCTGTATTCTTACTTCTTTGCGATAGGCAATTTCCACCTCTAGCTTCCTCTTATGGTCTTCATCCCTCAGCTTTTGCATCTTGGTTTCTCTCTCTCGAGCTTGGGTCTCTAGCTCCTCAACTCGACATTCTAACTCCAAGATTTTCTCTTCATACTCTCTCAACATCCTATCCTCGATCGGGGTCCCATCGAAATCTCCCACGGGATCATCCTCCATGGGTTCCTCCTCAGGATCCGACTCCACCTCTATTTCCTCCTCCTCATCATCCTCATCTTCGACAGGGGCCACTACTGAAATGGGCTCAGCAACCAACGGTGACTCGAACACCATGTATATATCACATGGATCCTCCTCGGTAACCTTACTAGGTCCTCCTTATTCTGAAATCCTACATTCACAATCATAAGACAAACAAATAACAAACTCTATTAGAATGTCAGATAAATCATAAGTTCATTGTATGAAATGAAAATATATTTCATACTGTCACTAACTCTCTTAGAAAACTCTACAAGAGTTTTATCTCCTTATACTCTCTACATTATTCTAATCATAACAGATCAAGCTACTTCTTAGCCTTGCCCTTTCCTTTATCCTTGCCTGATGTTTCACCACATTCTGCCTTAACTAAAAGGTTTTAAGGAAAGCAAGAATGAGCAACAAATTTTCCCAGCAAGAAATATAGTAATAAGGGTGAACAATTATAAAGTTCAAAATTTCAAGGGTATAACAATAATTGATAGTTCAAGATTGACTGGAAGTATCAATTGTTTTGAATAAGAGTCACAATGGACTGAAAGAGATCATCAAGAATTCCAAGGTTTAATCATTTTAAAGTTTAAGAATAATAAAAACTGAGCAGTCGCTATGGACTAAGAACTCATGCTAGAATTAATAGTATTATACTGTAAATCCAATATAAACAAGCATAACAGGTGATCAGCCTAAAGTACCCTACGTTATGTATAACATTTAAATATAATTGTATGTGCGCACGTCGGTTCCCCGATAGTTATATAATTTCTCCTTCAATGAAGGTTGTTCATCTCAGTAGATTTATAAGAGTTAGCACCAAGAAAATTAGTTTGAATAGCTTTTTAACAAATGACAACAATCTAGCTGAGTTAAATTGCTTAGATAACTTTTATAATGCATTTAGGAACAATAAGTTCAATGTTTGCAACAAAATTAAGATACCAAATCGAATTCCGAATAGTAATAGATATTTGTTCAATGTAAATATGGTCGATATAATAACAATTCGGATTCATGCAATATGTAAAGAGAAAAGAGTTAGGGAAACTTGCACATAAATAATATCTGAGAAGGTTCAAGGAACTTGCCTGAAATGCAGCTTACCAAACTAAAGCTTATCAATACCTCAACGAACTAAGTTACCCTATTAATTTATATAAGTATACATATCCATTAGTTACGCAAGTTTAAAACATAACTTATCTCATGAACATACCCAATATGTATGTTAAGTATATACATAAGCCTATAAAATCAATCCATGTATATCAATCACAAACTCTCAATCAATATCATATAGAAATTTTATACGAGTCTAACATCTTCATGCTATACCATACCTATACATAAAACATCAATAAGTCTTTATTTATTAGCTTAGAACAATAATGTAGTCAAGCAATTATGATCACAAGTCAACAAAAAAAGTCTGACCAAACTGCAGGAGGGCACAACTGCACCCTAGTTAGGCTTAGGGACGGCGCAACTGTGCTGCCCCTTGGCCAAACCAGAATTGAGCTTCTGCTTTCCTGGTTTCAGTCCACTTTTAGCATACCAAATTGTGAACACATAACAATTATACAATTTCAGAGATCTTGGACTTTCTTATGGTCACTACAAGTCCACATTTACATAATATCTCTCTAGTTGGGATTTCCACGGTATTAAGGCCAAATGGACTCACAAGGCCTACTATGTTAACCATGTATTCACATGAAAAGGTCATACAATCTGTAATATACAAGCTTGTAAGTGTTCACATTATTTACGCATAGCTAACATCATTTATTGCTTTAAAATATATTTAAACTCATGTTTGACTAACTTTCATTGTGTCTAACCAAGTAAGTGTTCATATGAGTCAAAAAGAACATAAACATGCCTTCTTAAATATCAAAATATAACTTCACCATACTTATGCAACTTAGTTTGAAAAATGTCTGAGTTTGCTTTTGGAAACCATTTCAAACTTAAACAATACAATCTAACACAAACAAAACATGTTAAATCTTTTTTCATGTGTGGTTAAGTCATGTTTACATGCTCAGAAAGTCATAAAATACTCCAAGTGGTATTCAAGGATATTAGTTTCAAATAAGTCAAGTTTTCCTTGAAAAAGTCATTTAGCTCAAAGCCAAACAAGTTGGACATGAACAAAAAGACCTTGATTCACAACTCATACTCATTGATGATCATAAATCAATCATATATGTAAGACCCCAAATTTTATGAATAAAGATTTAATTTTCTTAAAAAAAATTTAATATTAAGGTGGGATTTGATATAATTTCATAGTTGTGGGTAATATTTACAAATTTTGCAAAGTATGAAAGTTGTCATAAAATATTCGATTGGTCGGGAAATATTCATTTTATCAGGGAATATTCGTACGACGACACAATCATTGGTGGACCCCACAACGAAATTATTGTCGAAGTTAGAAAATGACAGAAATATCTTTTTATAAAAATAACGGCGAAAGTTTTACTGTTAGACTGTTAAAATATCCGGTGGTAAAAGTACAGTAATATGCATGGTTGCATAGTAGCACACGATATTTATTATTGATGATTACGTGAGAAGTCACTCAGTTATACTCAATTATTGCTACAGTAATTGTTGCATAATATCTCTCATATTATTGATTTAATTATTGTCACAGTATCATCTGCATAATATTTTATATTTTTAAATCAATAATTGAGACGAAAAAGTTATTCATATTATTATTTGCAATATTGACGATGTCTAGAAAGTTCTGTCGAGGAAAGGGGTTTGGTCACCTAATTGCGCGCCAATAGGGAGAAATCCTTATCGGAAAGCCCCCCCTTTCTTGAGAATGATCTGGTTGGTAAATACTGTGAGTTATAATATTAATGGTGAATAAGTTCGTGTTAATTAATGATGAAATTGATATTTCTATTGTGTTAGGATTATTAGTGTTAATGGAAATCGACATTTATTTCGATAATAATTGATTTCTAGAGGTTTTATTGACCAATCGGGTAATTAATCGGATAAATGAGCAATTAATTGCTATTAATTCACATGCTTATAACTATTTGTTCACATGTATGTACTATTAGGGGATGTGGTGGAAGATTGATAATACTTGCATGACTAAATTAAAAATAGAGGTATATATGAAGGTACTATACTGTAACTATTTTTTCACATGTATAGAACTATTGATTCACATGAATATACTATTGATTCACATGCACGTACTATTAGGGGAGGTGGTGCAAGTTTAATAATACTTGCAGGACTAAATTAAAAATGTAAGAAAAGATGAAGGTATTATACTGTAATATTTCGAGCCCCAAAATGTGCAATTATCGAAACTATATTTTCCTATAAATAGAAGCTCATTCTTTTTTGATTCTCACCAATTCACTAAGTGTAATATCCGAGATTTTCTATGTAATTTAAGAATTATAAATAAATGAATTTATATGAAACTTTTGGGTGATTTCATTTATTAGATGTATATGTGTTGTACATATATGTGTTATTTCAAGATATGTGATGAGATGTATTTAAATAGTTGGTTTAGTTTTATTTAACTATTTAAATTGATTAAGTGGTGAATTATTTTATTTAGTATGTGGGATGGTATTAAATCATGAAAGCGGGAGTTTGGAGCGAATTTAGAGACGTGGACTACTTATTCGAGTCCTGAGAGCATCTTAATTAGTCAAGATAGATCGTAATCATGAAAAGTGTCATGATTGACTTTTTGGTCAAAAGTCAACTAATTGACTTTTTTGAGGAAAAAAGTCAACTATGAATTTCAGAGGTGAATTTGACTAAACAGATAGTCCCATGACGTCCTGAACGTCGACTTTAGTAAGAATCGATATAAGTTTCGCAATGTTCGGCTACAAAGGGCAAAATGTTCAAAGTCATTTATTAATTAATTATTATAATGTTTTATTTAAACAAGTGAGCAATTGGTGGAACCCTTGTGACTCACTTAATTGGGACAAGGAGGAGTATATGTATATTTCATAATAGCTAAGGTGGAAATACTTTATTTTATTCCTTAAAACCAAAATCCTTTCATTTTCTCTAACTCCCACATTTTTCCTATTGATTAACTAAATTATTGTATTATTAAGTATTGTGAGTAACTAATAATTAGAGTTTGGGGTTATGGGAGTTGGGGGTTATGGGAATCAAAAGACTCTATCAAGCTATACATATATACACATCACTCAAACATCCTTTTCTTTTAAGAAAATTCCACCAAGTGAGTAAACATGGAGAGAAATTGAGAGTGATAGATAGTGTGGTAGTATTCTGGAGTTTTGGGGAGTCTAAACAAGCAAGTGAGGAGGATTTTCAGAAGCTAAACAAGAAGAAATTCACATCAAGTAAGCAATTCATGAACCTTTATATGTTTTCAAGGGAAATAGCTAGAAAATGCCTCTTAGTTGCTAATTTATTCAAATCATGGTCATTTAGTGAGTTTGTTTGTTGTAATATGTTCATATATATTAGTAGATGGGATCCGGACAAGAGGGAATCGAATACATGCATGCTAGAATCAAAATAATGATTTTTGTCAAAGTTGGTTAAAAATGTAATCTGTGATTTTTGGGTTTTTCTTGAGCCTTGATTCGTGGTTTATATGACTTTCGATTAAGCGTATGTAATAATTTTATAAAATAGTATGTAGTATGAAGTCTAATCTGCCCAAATTTTGTTAGAATCTGAGTTATAATGAGCAAGTTATGAAAATCGTAAACAAGCATGTGCATAACAAAATCTGCAAAAAATCTGGAATTTCCAGATTTTTTCCAAGTATAGAACCGAAAGGTTTGTACGTTTTTCTATGCAGTTGGTTTGTGGTCTTAGCATGCTAGTTTCATGAATGTTATATTTTTTGTAAAATACCTTGTTGTATGAACTTTATTGTTTCCAAGTATAATGGTCATATCAATTGTGGATTAGTGGGAAATTGAGAAATTGATAGTGTGGGATCGAATCCATGCATGATAGAATCAAAATAATGATTTTTGTCAAAGTTGGTTAAAAAGTTTAATCTGTGATTTTTGGGTTTTTCGGAGCCTTGGATTCGTGGTTTATATGACTCGATTAGCGTATGTAATAATTTTTATAAAATTGTATGTAGTATGAAGTCTAATCTAGCCTAAATTTTGTTAGAACCGGAGTTATAATGAGCAAGTTATGAAAATCGTAAGAAAGCATGTTCATAACAAAATCTGCAGAAAATCTAGAATTTCCAGATTTTTTCTAAGTATAGAACCAGTGCTGGCACGTTTTTCTATGCAGTTGGTTTGTGGTCTTAGCATGCTAGTTTCATGAATGTTATATTCTTATAAAATACCTTGTTGTATGAACTTTATTGTGTCCAAGTATCATGGTCATATCATCTATGGATTAGTGGAAAAAAATCGTAAAAGTGGCTGCAAGAAAAAAAAATTTGATGTCTTTCTTGGGACTGTTTGGATCAGTCTGTCTCGGGGGCATTTTTGTCCACTGTTTTGTACTTTAAAAATTCTAGAAAAATTTGGAGTATTAATATAAGAAGATATGAATTTCTTGTAAAACAATTGAGAATTTTTGGCCAAACGGCTTAAGAGTTATGGATTTTACGGCTAAGGACACTATTTGAAAAGTGACTCGAATAACTCTCTGTGTATAAGTCCAAAAATTACGAAATGTTTACTGGAAGTACATGTTTATAACATGAGTTAACCCTGAAAATTTCAAAATTGTTGGGGATAATCTCGATTTATGAAAAATCTGAGAATATTTGGCTATTATGGACTATTTAAAAATAGTAGATGGATTTTAAAAATTCTGAGAAAAATATGTTCATTGTGGGACTATATTCTACAAAATCCCAGAAAAGAAATATTTTTGAGACTTATTTGGTATTTTTCATATAAATGATGTTATATGGATAAATGAGTTTAATTAAATATCTGATGTCATAATTATGGAAAATGAGGTTTTTCGACTTGAGACCCTTAAGCATATTTTATGCAGATTTTTGATGGAGGTTTTGATCTGAGAAATGTCAAAAACTTATGTTTCCCAGATTCTTTAATTTAACCATGTGGCCTATACGTAGCAACATGTTATGTAATTGAATTGTATTTGAATACGTGCGAGTTTAATCATCTTATTAAAATAAAAGGGAACCATTACACTTCGAAGTTGTGTTTGAGAACCAAATTGCTTAACGTGACACATGTGAATAGGTTACGTGAAGGGCTAGTAGATAGCGATAAATTGTAGAAGACGTATCAGGCAAGTTTCCTAACTTTATTTACTTTATTGCAGTGAATGTAAGTTCCCTTAACTTTTACAATTTTTCTTTGTGTACAATTCTCTTATATTGCAAGTTATAACTTATACAAACTTATATATAGTACAAGTTCTATTAATGATTACTCAATTATTAATTCAGTTGTTTATGCCTTAAAGTTCTTAATTATTTATGAACTGCTTTGAAGAATACGATCTGGCCATTTGTTTCGGTTAAATATTATAGATGTGAAATGTTGTATTATTTGAACTATTTCAAATTCATTGTAGCTATTTAAGTCTACCAATCCAAATTGCTTTGGTGCGGTCTCGCATGAAACTAAGATGAACAACCCGGATAACGGGGAAACTGATGTCGGGCATATATGCCCATTTACGCTTATGCGTTTAAACTTTATACTTGTGCACAACGTAGGGTGCGATAGGCTGATCACCTGGAGTACTTGCAAAGACTGTTTACAATCTATTTGATTGTTAAATCGTCTGATGGTTTTCTATAAAACAAAGTAATGTTCAGGGTATCTAACACCCCTTAGTATGCTATTAAGAATTCCAGAACTCTTATCTTGATATTCTAGTTTATCTCTTGATATTTATTTCAACTGTTGAGAAATAGTCATACTAATAGTTTTACTTCTGAGGTATGTTCTCAAACTACTTTATATACTTCCTAGGAAATTTGTGCTCATTCTTGCTTAAACCTTCCAGTTAAGGCTGATAACACTGAGGGCTCGGGCAAGGACAAGGGAAAGTCTAAGATGAAATGATGAGAGTTATTTATGTAATAAGCATATTTCCGCATATGACGTAATGTATCGATAAACGCTAAGTTTAAGTTTCAGTTTATTAAAGGTTGTAAAGACTTGGGACTTTATTTTGAATAAGTATGTAATAGTTAATATTATTATTATTATTATTATTAGAGTTACTTTGATAGATGATGATGTATATTGTATCTTGAGCACCATATCCTGTAATCGATGTTACACGGATTTAGGGGAGTCACAGGTTGGTATCAAAGCCATAGGTTATAAATCTTAGGTGGGGAACCTTAGACTCTAACCTTTGGGAAGTTAGAGGAGAAAATAATGAGATGAACTTACGTAGAGTTCTAGGGGTTGTGTCAAATCTATTTTTCTAAAAACAAAAACATCTATTTTAAAATACTAATCGAGTTATTTTGTTTTGTTTGATGGATGTCAGGAGAAGAGGAGGTTAGAGATATTCACGTTGTGAGTGAGTAGTTGGTGACAGCTGTACCTTAGACTATAGTGAGGCGGCAAAGAAATGACTCGCACCTGCAGGAGTATCCATGATGGGAGAGGAGCAGGAGAGGACTTCGAAGAAGCACCTGAGGATACTTTATTGGATGAGTTGATGGATAGGATTACGGAGTTGGATGACAAGGTCCATGAGTTGAAGGAGTTGTATCAGGGGGAGCAGCAAGCTGCAGCATTGCTTGAGGCATTGGTGCACCAACTGATAATTAGGAATGGGGATATAGCTGACAAGTTGCGGGCATCAGACCAGAAGGCGGATAGGCTGGAGGATGAGAAAGAAGCTATTAGGACCCACTTGGGGCATACCATTAATGGGTTAGAGTCGAGGATTCAGAGTCTCCAAACTGGCAAGCAGATTATTACTACATTCTGGGGAGATGAGAGGAGAGACCGTGTTCGGGCCGAGAAGCTATCAGGTGAAGTGAGAGATAAGAAGGTTAGGATGGACAGGATGAAGTACGCATTTAAGTCAACACATGGGAGGTTCCAGCATATGGAGTTTCACTTTCCACGTGAGGAGTACCGGTCTAGACATACCATAAGCCATGGGCTGGTACTGGAGATGGCGGATGAAGAACACAAAGAAGCCATTAGGCGGGGTCTTTAGTGTATTCGTGAGGAACTTTTAATATTAGTGTTTAGAACGCTTAGCTATGAAATAAAACTTGGTTTTGGTTTTTACCAAGTACTTTGGTTTAAGTGATGTAAATGGCTTAATGTCATAAGACGATGAAATACCTTGGGTGTTATGTTTATAAATAAATATGCTTTTATTTAAGTATGTGATGTGATGATTAAGTTCTCTTCTTATGAATGATATATTCTGTAGAGTAAGTTATAAGATAATAACATTAAGTTTATTTTAAATAGATAGATGGCTAAAGGAAGACGTCGTCAAACAACCGAGGGGTCAGGCGATAATGCTGGGGATCCACCGAACCCTATGCAGCAATTTGTAGACATGTAAGTGGGAGCACTTCAGAATCGAACCCCGAATGCCAATAACCCTCCAGTGCCCCAAGTGGCACACTTTAAGGACTTAAAGAGCGCGGGACCCCCTGAGTTCAAAGGAACCACTGAACCTATCGAAGCTTAAACTTGGGTCAAGGAAATCGAAAAGGCGTTTGCTATCGCCCGAGTAGGTGATGATCAGAAAACAATCTTCGCCACTTAAATGTTGAAGGATGAAGCCAACTTCTAGTGGGAGGCAAACCAGACCAGAGCTGGAGAAGGTGTGATACCTTGGGAAGGGTTTAAAAAAATCTTTTTTGAGAACTATTTTCCGATTAGTATGCAGAGTCGCATGGAGATGCGATTCCTGGAGCTGAAGCAAGAAGACATGATGGTACCTCAATATGCCACAAAATTCAACGAGCTGGCGAGGTTCGCGCCTCACCAGGTCGACACTGAGGAGAGAAAAATGAGGAAGTTTGAGCAGGGTCTCAAACCATGGTTAAATAGCAGACTCTCGATGTTACAGACGAATAGCTTCGCGACTCTCTTGGAGAAAGCTATAATCGCTGAGGGTAGAAGTGAGACCCTGATGAAATTTAACAAGGAGAAAAAGAAGAAGAATAAAGGAGGGAATCGTGGGGAAGGTAGCAGCGGTAGTGGTACAAATAAGAGGAAGTGGAACAATAACAACAGTAGCAGCAACAATTTCAATTCGGGAAACTCTGGGGGAAAATCAGGGGAAGCAAAGAAGAGAACTGAGGCATGCAAAGAGTGTGGGAGGAATCACTCGGGGGCATGTCTAAAAGGGAAGAATGTCTGTTTCAACTGCGGGCAGGAGGGGCACATCTCTCCCAATTGCTCTGCACCAAAGAGAAATGGATGTTCCAACTGTGGAGCATTGGATCATCAGGCAAGGAATTACCCAAAGAAGAACTCAGCAAGAGGAAATGGAGGAAGGGGACCAAGCGGTGGAATTCTCACGATTAGTGGACCACCAACTCAGAATCGACCCACAACTAGGACTTTCAACATAACGGTTCAGGATGCGATCGCATCCAAGGACATGGTTTCATGTATCATTTTGATCAATGATATAATTGCTTACATATTATTTGATTCGGGAGCTACTTGTTCCTTCGTATTGCATGAATTCTCCCAACGGTTAAACTTACCCCAGGAAGAATTAGAATATCCTATGAACATAGAAGTTGCTAATAAGGAAATAATTCCCGTTAGCCATGTCTATAGGAATTGTGTTATAGACATCAGGGGATATAAGTTACCTATGGATTTAATTCCAATTCAATTAGGAGAATTTGATGTAATTCTAGGACTGGATTGGTTATTTAACCATGGAGCGATGATAGATTTCCAGAAGAAGTGTATAAACCTTAGGACTCTAGATTAGTCTAAGGTAGCGTTCTATAGAAGTAGGTCGCCGAGACACTCAAGTTGTCTGATGATGATGCAAGCAAAGAAGTTACTAAGAAAGGGATGTGTAGGATATTTGACCCATATCGTCGATACATAGAAATTAGGGATAGAGATGGGACAGATACCAGTAGTGAACGAATTTCCGGATGTATTTCTGAAGGAATTATCAGGACTTCTGCCAGATCGGGAGGTCAAATTCGTTATAGATTTAGTACCGAGAACGATACCAATTTCAAAATCCCCTTACAGAAAGGCACCAGAAGAAATGAAGGAGTTAATGGTACAGTTGCAGGAGTTATTGGATAGGAAGTATATTCAACCGAGTGTGTCTCCTTGGGGAGCACCAGTTTTATTTGTGAAAAAGAAGGACGGATCGATGAGACTATGTATCGACTATCGAGAGTTGAACAAGGTGACGATTAAGAACAAGTACCCGTTACCTAGGATAGATGATCTATTTGATCAGTTGAAGAGAGTGAAATATTTTTCCAAAATCAACTTGAGGACGGGATATCACCAGTTAAAGCTGAGGAAGGAGGATGTACCTAAGACAGCGTTCAGGACTCGTTACGGTCACTATGAGTTCCTGGTGATGTCGTTCAATTTAACAAATACGCCAGCAGCGTTTATGGACATGATGAATCGGGTATTCAAGCAATACTTAGATAAATTCGTAGTTGTGTTCATAGATGATATCCTAATCTATTCCAAGCCTCAGGAAGATCATGCTGAACATTTAAGGTTAGTATTGGGGGAGTTGAGGAAGGATAAGTTATATGCAAAATTCTCAAAGTGTGAGTTCTGGTTGGAAAAAGTTCAATTTCTGGGTCACGTGATCGACAAGGACGGAATTTCCATGATCCAGCGAAGGTGGAAGTTGTTCAGAATTGGGAACAACCAAAGTCACTTACCGAAGTAAGAAGTTTCTTAGGACTGACAGGCTATTACTGACGGTTTATCCAAGATTTTTCAAAGATAGCGGGAACATTGACAAATTTAACGAAGAAGTCGGTAAAATTTGTCTAGACGGAGAAGTGTGAAGAAAGTTTTAAGGAACTCAAGAAAAGACTGAGTGAAGCACCAGTGTTGTCTTTACCTGACGATACAGGTGACTTCGTGATTTTCAGTGATGCATCACACAAAGGACTTGGCTGTGTGCTTATGCAACATGGTAAAGTTATTACGTACACGTCGCATCAATTAAAGGATTACAAGAAAGGATATCCTACCCATGACCTGGAATTGGCGGCGGTAGTATTTTCCCTAAAGATATGGATGCACTATTTATATGGTGTAAGGTGTGAAATATACACGGACCATAAAAGTCTGAAGTATATCTTCACACATAAGGAGTTGAATATGAGACAAAGAAGATGGTTGGAGCTTATAAAGGATTATGATTGCGACATCTTATATCATCTGAGAAAAGCTAACGTGGTAACGGATGCGCTAAGCAAAAAAGGCAGTGGTAGGTTGGCAATGCTAACAGTTTAAGAGGAGTTAATTAAGGAGATGGCTAGATTGGAACTCGAGATAAAAAGTCTGAGGGAGCCAGAGGGGAAATTATTCGTAATGGAGGCTCATCCGACTCTATTAGACAAAATCAAGGAAGCACAAGGCAGCGATGAGGAATGCGGGAAGGTAAGAAAAGGAATTTCAAATGGTGCAGAGCTTAAATTCAGTATGCCCCCTCCGAGCTTTGCTCGTCTCCCCTTGGGGGAGGTTGGGCTCAAGAGCGGTCGACCCTTATTCTATTTCTCTCGCGGAAATAGCCTGCCTGGACACGCATAAGCACTGCGTCAATCAAGTTTTGGCGTCCGTGTCCAAGGCAAGAAGAGCCGAACGCTTCCCTCCGAAGCAAGCTCTTCCTCCCTCGGGGAGGTGAGCTCATTAGCTCCTTAGCTCCTTAGCTCTAAACTCGTAGCTCAGTAGCTCCTTAGCTCAGTAGCTCTAAGAAAGAAAGGTAGCTCTAGTCTATCACTCCGTTCGCTCCACTCACTCTCTACAGTCTCTCCCTCACTTACGAGAGGGAGAGACGACGCCTTTGGCAGGTTTTACCACGCTCATTGCTCTCCTGAACACACTCAGGAGTTCACCCCCTTCCGCCGGGGGTTCAATCCTTCCGGACGTCCCTACGGAGTTCCGGAAAGGACTCCAGGAGGTCGAGCCGGTCCCCCGGCTCTCAATCCTTGCGCTTTTCCTCCCATGCTCGGATGCCCCTCGAGGGATTGCCCCGGTCCCCCGGTCTGCTTCTGCTGCATTCATCAAGTCCTCCGCAACTTCCCTTGTGGTAAAGGCGTCGTCTCTCCCTCTCTTCGTTCGTCCAAGACTATTAAGATTTGACAAGAGAATTTGGGTGCCAGCGGTGTCTGAATTAAAGGAAGAAATCTTGCAAGAAGCTCATAGCTCAAGTTACTCAATCCACCTGGGAAGTACAAAGATGTATCAGGATCTTCGCCAACATTATTGGTGGCACAATATGAAGAGAGAAGTCGTAGGGTGCGTCAGCAAGTGTTTAACATGCCAGCGAGTTAAGGCGAAACATCAGAAACCGAGCGGGTTACTTCAAACTTTAGAAATTCCAGAATAAAAGTGGGAGCATATCACGATAGACTTCGTTGTAGGACTTCCAAATATGCATAAGGGTTACGATGTAGTATGGGTGATCATTGATCGATTGACCAAGTCAGCGCATTTTTTTCCAATCAAGATCAGATATACCTTGGATTAGTTGGCAAAGCTTTACATCAAAGAGATTGTTTCCAGGCACGGGGTACTTGTATTAATTGTGTCAGATCGCGATCCGCAGTTCACAACAAATTTCTAGAGAAGTTTTCAAGAACGCATGGGAACGCAACTAAGGTTGAGCACGGCGTATCATCCTCAAACAGATGGGTAGAGCGAGAGAACTATTCAAACGTTAGAGGACATGCTGAGAGCATGTGTTATGGATTTCAAAGGGAGTTGGGATGACCACCTACCGTTGGTGGAATTTATGTACAACAAAAGTCATCATGCGAGCATCGGTATGCGACCTTATGAAGCTTTATATGGAAGGAAATGCAGAACGCCATTGTGTTGGGATGAAGTGGGAGAACGACAATTGCTAGGGCCAGAATTGGTGCAATAAACTGCAGATGTGATCAAAACAATACGAGCGAGGCTAGTAACGGCTCAGGATTGACAGAAGAAATATACAGATCAACAACGGCAACAACTTCGACTTCGACATCGGCACTTATATGAGATTTGGGAAGAAGGGAAAACTTAGTCCCAGATTCATAGGACCCTTCGAAGTGTTGAGGTGAGTGGGTGAGGTAGCTTATGAAATAGCTTTACCTCTGGAGTTAGAACATATACACAACGTGTTCCACTTTTCGGTCCTACGACCCTATAAGCAAGACTACAAGCATGTCATTTAGTATGAACCTATTCAATTTGAGAAGGACTTAACCTATGAAGAGGTTCCAGTATAAATAATTAATAGAAAAGAACAAGTGTTAAGAAATAAGATTATACCTTCTGTTAAGGTAGTTTGGAGGAACCACAACGTCGATGAGGCTATGTGGAAACTCGAGGAGAAAATGATGAAAAATTACCCTAATCTTTTTGTTTGATGTGTAATGATTCTGGGGACGGAATCCTTATAAGGGATGCTGAATGTAATATCCGAGATTTTCTATGTAATTTAAGAATTATCAATAAACGAATTTATATTAAACTTTTGGGTGATTTCATTTATTAGATGTATATGTGTTGTACATATATGTGTTATTTCAAGATATGTGATGAGATGTATTTAAATAGTTGGTTTAGTTTTATTTAACTATTTAAATTGATTAAGTGGTGAATTATTTTATTTAGTATGTGGGATGGTATTAAATCATGAGCAGGAGTTTGGAGCGGAATTTAGAGACGTGGACTACTTATTCGAGTCCGGAGCATCTTAATTAGTCAAGATAGACTGTAATCATGAAAAAGTGTCATGATTGACTTTTTGGTCAAAGTCAACTAATTGACTTTTTTGAGGAAAAAAGTCAACTATGAATTTCAGAGGTGAATTTGACTAAACAGATAGTCCCATGACGTCCGGAACGTCGACTTTAGTAAGAATCGATATAAGTTTCGCAATGTTCGGCTACAAAGGGCAAAATGTTCAAAGTCATTTATTAATTAATTATTATAATGTTTTATTTAAACAAGTGAGCAGCTGGTGGAACCCTTGTGACTCACGAATTGGGACAAGGGAGGGAGTATATGTATATTTCATAATAGCTAAGGTGGAAATACTTTATTTTATTCCTTAAAACCAAAATCCTTTCATTTTCTCTAACTCCCACATTTTTCCTATTGATTAACTAAATTATTGTATTATTAAGTATTGTGAGTAACTAATAATTAGAGTTTGGGGTTATGGGAGTTGGGGGTTATGGGAATCAAAAGACTCTATCAAGCTATACATATATACACATCACTCAAACATCCTTTTCTTTTAAGAAAATTCCACCAAGTGAGTAAACATGGAGAGAAATTGAGAGTGATAGATAGTGTGGTAGTATTCTGGAGTTTTGGGGAGTCTAAACAAGCAAGTGAGGAGGATTTTCAGAAGCTAAACAAGAAGAAATTCACATCAAGTAAGCAATTCATGAACCTTTATATGTTTTCAAGGGAAATAGCTAGAAAATGCCTCTTAGTTGCTAATTTATTCAAATCATGGTCATTTAGTGAGTTTGTTTGTTGTAATATGTTCATATATATTAGTAGATGGGATCTGGACAGTAGGAATCGAATACATGCATGCTAGAATCAAAATAATGATTTTTGTCAAAGTTGGTTAAAAAATGTAATCTGTGATTTTTGGGTTTTTCGGAGCCTTGGATTCGTGGTTTATATGACTCGATTAGCGTATGTAATAATTTTATAAAATAGTATGTAGTATGAAGTCTAATCTGGCCCAAATTTTGTTAGAATCTGAGTTATAATGAGCAAGTTATGAAAATCGTAAACAAGCATGTGCATAACAAAATCTGCAAAAAATCTGGAATTTCCAGATTTTTTCCAAGTATAGAACCAGTGCTGGCACGTTTTTCTATGCAGTTGGTTTGTGGTCTTAGCATGCTAGTTTCATGAATGTTATATTTTTTGTAAAATACCTTGTTGTATGAACTTTATTGTTTCCAAGTATAATGGTCATATCAATTGTGGATTAGTGGGAATAAAATCGCAAAAGTGGCTGCAAGAAACAAAAAATTGATGTCTTTCTTGGGACTGTTTGGATCAGTCTGTCTCGGGGGCATTTTCGTCCACTGTTTTGTACTTTAAAAATTCTAGAAAAATTTGGAGTATTAATATAAGAAAATATGAAGGTCCTGTAAAACAAATGAGAATTTTTGGCCATACGGTTTGAGAGTTATGGATTTTACGGCTAAGGACACTATTTGAAAAGATACTCGATAACTCTCTGTGTATAAGTCCAAAAATTACAAACGTTTTACTGGAAGTACATGTATATAACAGGAGTTAACCCTGAAAATTTCAAAATTTTTGGAGCTAATCTCGATTTATGAAAAATCTGAGAATATTTGGCTATTATGTACTATTTAAAAATAGTAGATGGATTTTAAAAATTTTGGGAAAAATATATGTTCAGTCTGGGACTATATTCTACCAAATTCTAGAAAAGATATATTTTTGAGACTGATTTGGTATTTTTCATATAAATGATGTTATATGGATAAATGAGTTTAATTAAATATCTGATGTCATAATTATGGAAAATGAGGTTTTTTGACTTGAGACCCTTAAGCATATTTTATGCAGATTTTTGATGGAGGTTTTGATCCGAAAAATATCAAAAAATTTATGTTTCCCAGATTCTTTAATTTAACCATGTGGCCTATACGTATCAACATGTTATGTAATTGAATTGTATTTGAATATGTGTGAGTTTAATAATCTTATTAAAATAAAAGGGAACCATTACACTTCGAAGTGGTGTTTCAGAACCAAATTGCTTAATGTGACACATGTGAATAGGTTACGTGAAGGGCTAGTAGATAGCGGTAAATTGTAGAAGACATATCAGGCAAGTTTCCTAACTTTATTCACTTTATTACAGTGAATGTAAGTTCCCTTAACTTTTACAATTTATCATTGTGTACAATTCTATTATATTGCAAGTTATAACTTGTACAAACTTATATATAGTGCATGTTCTATTGATGATTACTTAATTATTAATTCAGTTGTTTATGCCTTAAAGTTCTTAATTATTTATGAACTGCTTTCAAGAATGCGATCTGGCCATTAGTTTCGGTTAGATATTATAGATGCAAAATGTTGTATTATTTGAACTATTTCAAATTCATTGTAGCTATTTAAGTCTACCAATCCAAATTGCTTTGGTGCGGTCTCGCATGAAACTAAGATGAACAACCCAGATAATGGGGTAACTGATGTCGGGCATACAGTCTCATTTACGCTTATGCGTTTAAACTTTATACTTGTGCACAATGTAGGGTACGATAGGCTGATCACCTGGAGTACTTGCAGAGACTGTTTACAATCTATTTGATTGTTAAATCGTCTGATGGTTTTCGATAAAACAAAGTAATGTTCAGGGTATCTAACACCCCTTAGTATGCTATTGAGAATTCCAGAACTCTTATCTTGATATTCCATTTTATCTCTTGATATTTATTTCAACTGTTGAGAAATATTCATACTAATGCTTTTACTTCTGAGGTATATTCTCAAACTACTTTATATACTTGCTGGGCAATTTGTGCTCATTTTTGCTTAAACCTTCCAGTTAAGGCTGATAACGCTGAGGGCTCGGGCAAGGACGAGGAAAAGTATAAGTTGAAATGATGAGAGTTATTTATGTAATAAGTATATTTCCGCATATGATGTAATGTAGCGATAAACGCTAAGTTTAAGTTTTAGTTTATTAAAGGTTGTAAAGACTTGGGACTTTATTTTGAATAAGTATGTAATAGTTAATATTATTATTATTATTGTTAGAGTTACTTAGATAGATGATGATGTATGTTATATCGTGAGCACCATATCATGTAATCGATGTTACACGGATTTGGGGGCGTCACACTAAGACTCACAAGAGCAATTATAGAGAGAGAAGCTATAGAGAGAGAAGCTATAGTGAGAAAGAAAAAGAGTATTTTGCTACTTCACTATTCTAGTATCCAGTCTTCTTCTAAGGTAAGGGGTATTATTTCTTTCGTATTCGTAAGGGATATTATTTTTGTTCAATATTCATATAAAATAATATTTACTTCCATACTTTGTAGTATGTGAGTAATATTATTTCATTTCGTATCCCTAATTCTACACTAATTTTGTTGAAGTATTGCTTCTATACTCCGTGAAATTAGTAGAATATCCTTGAAATTTGCGCTTCATCTAGTATCGTTTCACAAGGATATTTTTCTAAACATTCTTGTTAAATTCTAAGCTTTTCATGCCAGAGTACTATTCATGGGTACTATTTATTTCTACGGCACTATTCATACGTACGGTACTATTCATAGAGTACTATTCATAGGCACTATTCATAAATACAGTACTATTCATAAATACGGTACTATTCATAAAGTACAATTCACGGGGTACTATTCAAAAAGTACTATTCCAGAAGTACTATTCACAGGATACTATTCACCCGGGTACTAATCACCAAGAGTACTATTCATGATAAAAAAAATGATTTCTTTTCGGTCCAAATCATTTTTGATATAATATCACTCTTGAATTTTACTCCACAAAGCAGTATCATGTTGGCAATTTAATCATTATTGAATTCTTGATAAATTAAATTATAAATCTTTAAAAATTGATCCTTTGCTTTCTTTTAATTGAATTCTTATATCATTGTCATCATCCTCATGCTTATATTTTGATGAAAGTCATCTGTGGCTTACGTGCATAGATGGACTGTTAATTGGTATGATTATAACCAGGGATTATTCGGTATAATCATAACCGTAATGTTGCAAATAATGTGGTAAAAGTCATCATTGGGCCGTAGTGCATTGATGGACAGATGTTGATATAATCATAACCATGCGTTCTCTCCGTTCAAGGGTGAAAAGATGAATTGTTGTTTGGCATGATCATGACCATTGGTGAAAACACGAATATCTGTGGCCCGTAGTGCATGGATAATTCATGGTCGTGATACTAATGAATATCTTTTGGCCCGTAGTGAATGGATAATTCAGTGATGTGGATTATTTATTAAGCTGAGTCTCAGCAATAAAATTGATGGTAAAATTTTAAATCATAGAAGATAGTAGATATCATGCTCTACTTGACTCTTCTAATGGATTGCTTATTCCGCTACAGTTGTTGATCTAAATCTCGTTGTCTATTGTATTCTATTAGTTGTTATATTGTTGAAGGCTAAGGAAAATTTATTCTGCATTATCTTAGTCATAATATTTCTTACTGGGCTAGTTGAGCTCACCCTTTTCTTTCACTATTCTGTTCAGGAAATGAGAATATAGTTGGGACTAGTCGGGGAATGGATTGACGGTCCAGATGGTTGTTTTAGTAGTCCTCACTATTCTGTGAAATAGTGTGATAATAATTGTAATGAGATTGAATTTGAGTTTGGATATTTTCTAGAAGACAATATTCGTGTTAAACTCTCATCTATGTTTTGTAGTATATTACACGACAGTTGTATAATCAAGTTGTAGTTGTATTCTGTACCACGTATTTGGCGACCCAAGATCGGTGATGTATATCTATTTTGGGGGCGTCACAGTTGGTATCAAAGCTTAGGGATATGATCCCTGGCTGAGATGTGAGACTAGAACTAGGAGGGGGGAGACGTGTTAATCCTTCGCTAATATGACCCACCTAAGCTTATTTGTTATTTAATTGGTCGGTCAGAGTATAGGGATAATATGTGGCATGTTAATTAACCCTTGTTTTGTGACAATGTTTGAGAATAGCATCTAAAAATGTTGAGTTAAGCAATGAAGCACATGAGACTGTTGAGTCACCAACGATCAATAACCAGGATAATGTGCATCAGGAAGGTAATAATCCTCATGTAAACAATAACACTGACCAAATGACGAACGATGGTATGTTTAAGAACTTTGTAGAATTTATACAAAACCAAAAGAGAGAGACTTCTATTCAAAATACAGGTGCACACACTGGAAACTCACGACTGGTCACCGCTAAGCAGTTCAAGGAGCTGGGACCACCGGAGTTTTTAGGAAAGCCAGAACCACTTAAGTCAAAGACGTGGATAAAGCAAATCACCAAGATATTTGATGTCTTGGAATACTCAGAGGAGAAAAAGGTTCCCTTTGCCACCTTTATGTTGCATAAAGAAGCAGATTACTTGTGGGAATCTGTAAAACATACTCATCTTTCTCCACTAAAGATGTCTTGGGAGAAGTTCCAAGAACTGTTCAATGACAAGTACTTTTTTGAAAGTATCTGTCACATGAAGGAGGTGGAATTCATTAAGCTGGAGCAAAATAATATGACTGTATCGCAGTATGAGGCAAAGTTTGCAGAGTTATCCCGGTTTGCATCCCAGTTGGTTGATAATGAGGAGCAAATGACACGAATGTTTCTGTGAGGTTTGAAACCCAAAATACGTCAATACCTCATTTCTCACAAACTTTGTTTATATTCAGATGTTATGAATAGGGCTCAGTTATTAGAACGCGATTATGAGTCAGCTCAACCAAAAGGCAACGACCAACAACACGATAATAATCGTACCGGTGGCAACGGCCATCGGAACAACGATAACCATTGTGGAGGAAATTATCAGGCAAGAAATGGTAACCACTTCGGTGGTAATCATGGAAAGATAATAGGAAAGGTGAATTAAGTGAGAACAACTTTAAGAAGAGGATATTCAACAATGATGGAAAGACAGCAGCACCAGCACCCATTTTCAAGATAGGACAACGACCACCAGTCGTATGTTTCAAATGCGGACAGGAGGGACACATCTGTCCAAACAGTACACAGCAACCCAAAGCGTGTTTCAATTACGGAAAAGAAGGTCACCTGGCTCGATTTTTTCATGTAGTGAAGTCAAGCCCAACTGGGATGATGACGCCAAAGGATGTCCCAAATAAGTCAAAGCCGATAGTTTAAGTGAGAGCGTTTGTTGAGGAACGAGATGAAGTTATCACGGGTAAGTTAATCATAAACTCTTACGAAGTCTATACCTTATTCGATGCCGATTCTACCCATTCTTTTATTTCTCCTACTTACGCTCAACGTTTAAATTTAACTCCGGAGAAATTAGGCTTTGACTTATCTGTTGAAACTCCGTGAGGAGAAACCTTCATTACATCCACTGTTTATAAATCTTGTTTGACTCAAATCCGCACCCTCACGTTACCTATCGATCATATCTCTATGAAAATACTTGCCTTTGATCTGGTTTTAGGAATCGACTTGTTAACTACTCACCATGCTAAAATTGATTGTTTTCGTAAGGTTGTTAGTTTTTATATTCCTAACCAACCTGTTATGCGAATTCAAGTAACCAAACCACTAAAGTCAATCACTATCATATCAAGCCATAAATAAAGATCTCTGATCCTTTCGCTGGTGACTTCCTTGTGTGGGAATACACCGAAGCCAAACTTTCCATAGGGGACGTTGTGAACAATGGTGGCAAGTTGATAGGTATCAATGTGACGTGTTATCCAAGTCTTGGATGAGAGTCACAGTTTTGAATGATATTTCTATCGTTAATAAATTTCCTGACATATTCTTGAAGACTTCTTGGTTTACCCCTAGAGCGTGAAATCTAATTTTGTATTGACCCCAGTACAAAACCCATTTAAAAAACCCTCAAATATTTTTTCAACTAAAATGAACGTAACATGTGCCAAAGACGTTAGCTCAAGCTGTTGAAGATTACGACCATACCATTCAATACCATCCTAGAGAGCGAACGTGGTAGCTGACGAGTTGAGTAGAAGATCGTATGTGGTTACGAGTGTGATGTTATTAACACAAAGAACCATTTTGTACGACTTAAAAAAGATGGAGATAGAGTTAAAGACTCCAAGAACCTACGTGAAGATAGCGAATATATGAGTAGAATCGACTTTAATCGATAAAGTTAAAGTCATTCAAGCTACAGACTCAGAGATGATGAATGTGAAGAAGAGGGTGCAAGAAGAAGTTATTCTAGAAGTAAGAATCGACGAAAAGAAAAAATCGCAACCCTCAATTTTATTAGTCTATTTGGAATCCTCGATCGAATTGGAACGGTGGCCTATAGACTCGCCTTACCGCTAAGTATGTCACGTGTTCATAACATTTTTCACATATCGATGTTACGTAAATATGTGGATGACCCGAACCACATTATTGAATTAGAACTAGACGAGATAGCAGAAGATTTAACGTATGAGGAGATACCTGTTAAAATCTTGAATAAGAAGGATCATATTCTACGCTCAAAGGTTATACCTCAAGAGTTAGAATCTGACGAGGTATCCTCACCTCTTCGACATACCAGGTACGTACGTTAATTTCGAGGACGAAATTTTATAAGAAGAGGAGGTTGTAAGACCCCAAATTTTATTATGAATAAAGATTTAATTTTCTTGAAATATTTTTTTTAATATTAAAGTGGGGATTTGATATAATTTCATAGTTATGGGTAATATTTACAAATTTTGCAAAGTATGCAAGTTGTCATAAAATATTCGATTGATCGGGGAATATTCATTTTATTACGGAATATTCGTACGACGACACAATCATTGGTGGACCTCACAATGAAATATCTTTTTATAAAAATAACGGCGAAAGTTTTACCGTTGGACTGTTGAAATACCCGGTGGTAAAAGTATAGTAATACACGTGATTGAATAGTAGCACACGGTATTGATTATTGATGCTTACGTGAGAAGTTACTCAGTTATACTCAATTATTGCTACAGTAATTGATGCATAATATCTCTCATATTATTGATTCAATTATTGTCATAGTATCATCTGCATAATATTTTATATTTTTAAATCAATAATTGAGATGACAAATATATTCATATTATTATTTGCAAATTGACGATGTCTAGAAAGTTCTATTAAGGAGAAGGGTTTGGTCACCTAATTGTGCGCCAATAGGGAGAAATCCTTATCGGAAAACCTCCTCTTTCCTGGAATGATCTGGTTGTTAAATACTATGAGTTATAATATTAATGATGAATAAGTTCGTGTTAATTAATGATGAAATTGATATTTTCATTGTGTTGGGATTATTAGTGTTAATGGAAATCGACATTTATTTCGATAATAATTGATTTCTGGAGGTTATATTGACCAATCAGGTAATTAATCAGATAAATGAGCAATTAATTGCTTTTAATTCACATGTTTATAATTATTTGTTCACATATATGTACTATTGATTCACATACATGTACTATGAGGGGAGGTGGTGCAAGATTGATAATAATTTTATAACTAAATTAAAAATAGAGGTATAGATGAAGGTACTATACTGTAACTATTTTTTTCACATGTATAGAACTATTGATTCACATGAATGTACTATTGATTCACATGCATGTACTATTAGGGGAGGTGGTGAAAGTTTGATAATACTTGCAGGACTAAATTAAAAATGAAGGAAAAGATTAAGGTATTATACTGTAATATTTCAAGCCCCAAAATGTGCAATTATCGAAACTATATTTTCCTATAAATAGAAGCTCATTCTTTTTTCATTCTCACCAATTCACTAAGACTCACAAGAGCAATTATAGAGAGAGAAGCTATAGTGAGAAAGAAGAAGAGTATCTTGCTACTTCACTATTCCAGTATCCAGTCTTCTTCTAAGGTAAGGGGTATTATTTCTTTCGTATTCGTAAGGGATATTATTTTTGTTCAATATTCATATGAAATAATATTTACTTCCATACTCTGTAGTATGTGAGTAATATTATTTTGTTTCGTATCCCTAATTCTACACTCATTTTGTTGAAGTATTGCTTCTATACTCCGTGAAATTAGTAGAATATCCTTGAAATTTGCGCTTTATCTAGTATCGTGTCACAAGGATATTTTTTGAATATTCTTGTTAAATTCTAAGCTTTTTCATCCGGGAGTAATATTCATGGGTACTATTCATTTATACGGCACTATTCATACGTACGGTACTATTCATAGAGTACTATTCATAAATATAGTACTATTCACAAAGTACTATTTATAAAGTACTATTCACGAAGTACTATTCACAAAGTACTACTCACGGGGTACTATTCACGAGGTACTATTCACGGGGTACTATTCAAAAAGTACTATTCCTGAAGTACTATTCACCCGGAATACTATTCATGACAAAAAAATTAATTTCTTTTCGGTCCAAATCATTTTTGATACAATATCATTCTTGAATTTTACTCCAAAAAGCAGTATCATGTTGGCATTTTGATCATTATTGAATTCTGGACAAACTAAATTATAAATCTTTAAAAATTTATCTTTTGCTTTCTTTTAATTGAATTCTTATATCATTGTCATCATCTTCATGCTTATATTATGGTGAAAGTCATATGTGGCTTACGTGCATAGATGGACTGTTGATTGGTATGATTATGACCAGTGATTATTTGATATAATCATGATCGTAATGTTACAAATGATGTGGTAAAAGTCCTCATTGGCCCGTAGTGCATTGATGGACAGATGTTGGTATGATCATAACCATGTGTTCTCTTCGGCCAAGGGTGCAAAGATGAATTGTTGTTTGGCATGATCGTGACCATTAGTGAAAACACGAATATCCTTGGCCCGTAGTGCATGGATAATTCGTGGTCGTGATACTAATGAATATCCTTGGCACGTAGTGCATGGATAATTCAATGATGTGGATTATTTATTAAGCTGAGTCTCAGCAATAAAATTAATGGTAAACTTTTAAATCATAGAAAATAGTAGATATCATTCTCTACTTGACTCTTCTAATGGATTGCTTATTCCGCTGCAGTTGTTGATCTAAAATTTGTTGTCTATTGTATTCTTTCAGTTGTTATATTGTTGAAGGCTAAGGATAATTTATTCTGCAATATCTTAGTCATAATATTTCTTACTGGGATAGTTGAGCTCACCCTTTTCTTTCACTATTCTGTTCAGGAAATGAGAATATAGCTGGGACTAGTCGGGGAATGGATTGACGGTCCAGATGGTTGTTTTAGTAGTCCTCACTATTCTGTGAAATAGTGTGATAATAATTGTAATAAGATTGAATTTGAGTTTGGATATTGTCTAGAAGATAATATTCGTATTAAACTCTCAATTATGTTTTGTCGTATATTACACGATAATTGTATAATAAAGTTGTAGTTGTATTATGTACCACGTATTTTACGACCCAAGATGCGTGATGTATTCCTATTTTTGGGGCGTCACAATATGCATATGCTATCATGCTTAGAATCTGAAAAATACAAGTTTCATCAAAGTTTATTTTTGAAACATTAAATTTTTGGTATAAAACTCATATTAAATTATGCGTAGGCAACACATATCACATAAGAAAGTTGTATACTACTTGTTACACTTATTTTCATGCATATCTAAACCAAACTTTCATGCTAAAAACACCTCATTAAAATAAGAATCGAGCACGGTTTCGAATCTGGCATTGCAGCTGGCTTCACCCCTAGTTCAAATCAAGGCACAATCAAGTCCCTTCCTGGATAGAACCAAGAAAGAGCTCTGTTATACAGAATTTTAACCCAATTTCAATTTTTCTCCATTCTAAACATGCTTAAACTTATTCCTAGAGGTTCCATACATGAATATAAACTTCATAAACACATTGATATCAATTCGCAATCAAGTTCACAAGAATTCATGAGAATTTCTATAAGTTTACCAAATTTGGAACTAAGAGCATATAACAAGAAATTTACCTTCTAAGAAGCTTAATTCCTACTCTCTGAAATCCCATACTCCTTTTTACTCAACAAAGTAACTCACACTCTCAACTTAGAATTTATCAGACAAATCACAGCAACAAGAAAATAAAGAATAGGGCTGCTATTTATAGAGGATTTATTGTCTAGTTAATGGCTTAGCTCAAAGGTTAGAATTCATGAGGTAGAAGAAGAAACCAATGGTTATTAGAGTGTTGATCAACCACTTCTTCCTCAGCCATCTCCATAGCCATCATCACCTAACTTTGTAGCCACTGTTCTAGCTTTGCATTTTTGTAAAGGAGAATGTAGGCACTTTTGAGCCACTGAATTTGGAACGATGTTTTATAAAACTTAAAATTTAGTTCCAATGTGCTTAGTTTAGTTCCCTTTTGGTTCACAAATTTAATTTTAATGTGTTAATGCTATTACATAATGAAAAGTTATGGATATAATCCATGTACATTGGGTTTACATAAAATAATATTTAATTTAGACAAAATAATGCAGTTGGGTATTATTAACCTAGTATTCTTCATAAATTTTATATTAAACTTACATTTCAATATTATAATGATATTCAATATTAAATGTTTATTTTCTAAAATTTAGCTTTCTTCCGAATTTCTAAGATGCACAGTTAATTAACCCTTTCTGTATTACAATGCCACACAAGATTTTATTTTTCTACTTAGTAAATTATACCATTAAATTTACTTTTTACCACATAATTTTAATAATGTCACATTAAAATAATGTCCCATATTGTATCCAAAGTAATAAACTATCTTTTTCAAGTCTGGCTACTAGTGCAGCTGCGCCAGTTTGTACTGTAGGAAGGGCAGTGTCAAACTAGTTTAGCTACTTGCCAGTTCTAGTTTCCACAACCAATTTAGTTTCACCTAGCACATATTAAATCTCAAATTGATTATACTACTAGTTAAACATCTTATTAAATCATTCCTTTGTAAATTTTAATTAGACGATCATTACGTTCATTCTCATGCCGCGGGAATATATATATTCACATAAATATTCAAAATCTTAGTTATTAAATTGTTATATTTTTCATGAAATTTACGGATATTACAAGTTTTCTTAGAATTTACATTGGTAAATTCTTTGTGTTTTCGTTCTTTGTCAATAAGTGGCCTATTAATACTGTGACGCCCCCAAAATAGGTATACAACACCTATTCTGAGTCGCCAAATACATGGTACAGAAACAACTACAACTTTATTAATACAATTGTTGTGCAAAATATGACAACACATAAACTGTGAGTTTAAAAACAAATATTGTCTTCTAGACAACACTCAAATAAGTCCTCATTACAATTATTGATACACTGTTTTACCAAATAGTGAGGACTACTAAAATGACTTTCTAGAACCTTCATTCCATACCCCGACTAGTACTCGCTACATTCTCGCCTCCTGAGAAGAAAAATGGAACAAAAAGGAAAAGGGTGAGCTCAACTAGCCCAATAAAGAATATTATGACTAAGATAACATAGAATAAATTATCGTTAGTCCTCAACAGGGAAAAAAATCTGATAGAATACAATAGACAACAAGTTTTAAATCAATATTCGCAGCGAAAATAATAATTCATTAGAAGAGTTACGTAGAGAATGAAATCTACTTTCTTCTATGAATTTAAAAGTTTTTCATTAATATTTTATCCTTGTAACATCAATCAATAAACATCTTGAATCAAATATTCATCTTTGCACTACAGGCCAAAGATATTCATCAGTTGGTCATGTTCGTCTCAACACCTGTACATCTTTGCACTACGGACTAAAGATATTTAACAGAAAATCATTAATCTTTGCACTACAGGCCAAAGATATTCAGTAATATCATCATTTAAGACCGAGGATGATGAAATATTTTAAAGAAAATGAATCCAGTGAAACAAAAGAACAAATATTAAGGATTCGTTCTTTAAACAATCCAAGTTCAAAAATACTTCGTAAATAATCACAGTGAAGTAAAATTCAAGAATGATCAAAACATAGATACAATCAAAGCTAGTATCCATAATAAATATCTTGGACAAAAAAACGAAAATTTAATTTTTTTGTGAATAGTGCCGTATTTGTGAATAGTGGCGTATACGTGAATAGTGCCGTATACATGAATAGTAACCACGACACTAAAAGACAAGAATTTCACAAGAAAAATCTTACCAATATTTCGGCATAATGATATTAGAAGAAATAATATCATTTTAAAAAAATAACATCCCTTACCTCGAAAAGACAATTTACGATTTGGAATCTCGGATATATTCTCAAGAGAACTTGTACCGTATAGCAACACTCAAAGTATTAAAATACTCACAAGAATACACTCGATAATATAGACAGAGAAAGAGAGAGAAAACTTGTTTCTGGTGTGATTTTCAACTCTAACCTAAGCACCCTATTTATAGGAAAATGCTTAGAACATCAAAGTAGAAAATTTAATAAAATATTAATATATTTTATTAAATTTCCTACGCACACAAACTTGGTCCAAAATCAGCCACACACCTCACCAAAAGTCACAAAAACGTTTTTCATGTAAAAATCACTTAAAACTCCATAAAAAAATAATAATCAATTAATCCAGAACTTCAATAATTCATAATAAATAGCCCTTTTATCAGAAAAATTTGAATCCTATGTCCATTCCATAGGAAATTCAATTCTCTACAACTTTGTAGTTTTAAGTTTTCCAAATTCCAAACAGAAATTGACCGAAACCCACATACGGACGATTTTGCAGGCTATAATCAAATTTCAATCAAGAAATATGGCCCACGAACATGTTTAACATGTTTAAACCATTTTTTACAAAAATACTCTTCCTCCTCATTTATTCATATATCACACATTCATTGTAAAAATATCACCATTATTATATTATTATAATATAATAATGTATTTAAATGAATTATTTTATTAGAAAAGATAAAATATCAATTTTTCAACAATTGTCACTTTAAAATTTTCTCCATCTATATCCACATAAAATAAATATTTTCCTTATCATATAAATCAATAATTAATTATTCATAAATAATATTACAGAATCACAATACTGGCAACCAGGCTGTTCCCAGGAAAGAGGGGGCTTTCCAATAAGGATTTCTCCTTATTGACGCGCAATTAGGTGACCAAACCTTTCCTTAGAAAGAACTTTCTAGACATTGCCAATAATGTTATCTAATAATATTATTCAAATAATATGAATTATTGCTCCGATAATGGAAAATACTGTATAGTGACAATTATTGAAACAATAATAATATAAAATATCAACGTAGCAATTATTGAATCAATAAAATAAAATATTGAACAGTAATTACTGTAACAATTATTGAGTAGTGCCTTCTTACGTAAGAATCAATAATTGGTGCAATACCGTGTCCTATTGTGTTTTAACCACCGAGTATTTCAACAGTATTAACGGTAACAACTATGCCGTTATTTATAAACAACTTATACTTGTAGTTTTCTTCATCCAATCGCTTTCCGTTATGGGGCCCACACAAGGCTGCGCCGTCGTACGAATATTCCTCGATAGTAAGAATATTCCACGACCAAACAAATATTCTTCGATAAAAATGAATATTTTATAACTACTTGCATATTTGAAATATTTGCGCATTTTACCCATAACTAACCACATTAATCAAATCAACCCTAACTATTTCAAAATAATAAATAGAGGAAATTTAATTTCATTTATAATAAACAGGGGTCTTACAACCTCTCCCCTCCTTATGAAATTTTGTCCTCGAAATTGACGTACGTACCTGGTGTTTCGAAAAGGTGAGGATACCTCGCTTTCATTTCCGTTTTCAACTCCCAAGTCATTTCCTCAATAGCATGGTTCCTCCACAAAACTTTGACTTGTGGTATTACCTTTGTACGTAAGACATGTTCCTTCCTATCCAAGATCTTAACAGGTTCCTCCTCGTACGTTAAGTCTTCAGCTATCTCATCCGGTTCTAACTCAATAACGTGGTTCGGGTCATTTACATATTTACGAAGCACATATATATGAAAAACATTATGAACACGAGACATACTTGGAGGTAACGCGAGTCTATAGGCTACATTTTCTACTCGGTCAAGAATCTGAAATGGACCAATAAATCGTGGATTGAGCTTTTCTCTCTTCCCAAATCTTGTAACTCCCTTCCATGGAGCAACTCGCAACAATACATGATCCTCAATACTAAATTCCACGTCCTTTCGATGAAGATCCGCATAACTCTTTTGTCGATCCTGTGCCATTTGTATACGTTGTCGAATCATTTAGATCTTTTCTGTAGTAATACGTACCAACTCTGGTCCCAACAATGTTGTTTCACCCACCTCATCCCAACATACTAGAGAGCGACACTTTCGTCCATATAATGCTTTAAATGGAGCCACACCTATACTTGCCTGATAACTGTTGTTGTAGGAGAATTCCACCAATAGTAAATACTTATCCCAACTCCCTTTAAAGTCTAGGACACAGAGTATTAATAGATCTTCAAGAGTTTGAATAGTCCTCTCTAATTGTCCGTCCGTTTGAGGATGGTATGCCGAACTGAATCGTAAATCCGTGCCCATAGCTTTTTACAAGTTAACCTAAAATTGTGAAGTAAATCTTGGGTCACGATCCGAAACTATGGATACTGTCATGCCATGAAATCTCACAATCTCATTTACGCACATACGAGCAAGACGTTCAAGGGAATAAGTCTCCCGTATTGGCAAGAAATGAGCAAACTTGGTTAATCTATCAACAATAACCCAAATAGCATTTATGCCTTGAGAAACCGAGGGAAGACCCGTAACGAAATCCATGGTAATGTGTTCCCACTTCCATTTTGGAATCTCAAGTGGTTGCAATGGACCCTTAGGCACTTGATGCTTCGCCTTTACCCGTTAACAAGTTAAACACCTCGAGATAAACTTCGCGATCTCTCTCTTCATATTATTCCACCAAAATGTATGTTGAAGATCATGATACATTTTAGTACTTCCAGGATGGATTGCAAACGGTGTATTGTGTGCCTCCATCCTGATCTTGTACTTCAAATCAGAGTCTTTAAGAACACAAAGTCTGGAGTTGACTCGAAGTATTCCTTCTTCATCGATTCTTGCCTTTGGGATAACACCTTCTTGTACTTTCTTCTTCATACGCATTAGCTCCGGGTCTGTGGCTTGAGCAACTTTAACTTTTTCGATTAAAGTCGGTTCTATGCGTATACTTGAGATCATCGCATGAGTTCCCAAAATCTTGAATTCTATCTTCATCTTTTGTAAATCACACAAAATGGGTCTTTGTGTTGACAACATCGCACTCGTTCCCGCATATGATCTTCTACTCAACGCGTCAGCTACCACGTTCCCTTTTCCAGGATGGTATTGAATGGTGTGGTCGTAATCTTTCAATAGCTCAAACCAACGTCTTTGTCACATGTTGAGTTCTTTTTGGGTGAAGAAATATTTGAGGCTTTTATGGTCTGAATATATCTCCACTTTCTCCCCATATAGATAGTGCCTCCAGGATCTTTAAGCGCCAAAAACATTCACCGCTAACTATAGATCATGAGTAGGATAATTCCTCTCATATTCTCTAAGTTATCGCGAGGCATAAGCTATGACTTTCCCATGTTGCATGAGAATACATCCTAACCCTTTGCCCGAAGCATCGCTGTAGATAAAAAATCCATCTGAACCAGATGGTATTGTCAGAATAGGTGCCGAAATGAGTCTCCTCTTAAGCTCTTGAAAACTCTTCTTGCATTCCTCGCTCCATACGAATTTTGTATCTTTCCGAGTCAGCTGAGTTAACGGAGTAGAAATTTGAGAAAATCCTTCCACGAATCTCCGATAATAACCGCTAAGCCCGACTACGTTTCTTGATCCGCCTCTTGGTTGCTCCCAACTTTGTATTGCTTCAATCTTTGCCGGGTCAACAGATACTCCATGTTTTGACACCACGTGCCCAAGGAATTCTACTTCCTCAAGCCATAACTCGCATTTCTTCAACTTGGCATATAGCTTGTTTACACGAAGCCTTTGGAGTACCAGCTTCAAATGGTGCTCATAATCTTCATGACTTTTGGTATATATAAGGATGTCATCAATAAAGACAACAACGAACTAATCTAAATATTCCTTGAATACTCGGTTCATCATATCCATGAAAGTCGCAAGAGCATTAGTCAATCCAAAAGACATGTCTAAGAATTCATAATGCCCGTACCGAGTTCTGAAGGCAGTCTTTGCAATATCCTCAGTTCTAATCTTCAACTGATGATATCCAGAAAAAAGATCGATCTTTGAAAAGAATTGTGCTCCTTGTAACTGGTCAAATAGGTCATCAATGCGAGGTAGCGGATACCTATTCTTGATGGTGACATGGTTCAATTCCCGGTAATCAATACAAAGTCGCATACTCCTGTCTTTCTTCTTTACAAATAAAATAAGAGCACCCCAAGGAGATGTACTAGAACGAATGAAACCGATGTCCAATAACTCTTGTAGTTGGACCTTTAACTCCTGAAGTTCAATAGGAGCCATTCGATATGGGGTTTTAGAAATGGGCTTTGTATCAGGTTCAAGGTCAATAAAGAATTCAACTTCACGTTTTGGGGGTAGACCGGGAAGTTCTTCAGGAAATACGTCAGGAAATTTATTAACAACAGGAATATTATTCAAATCTGACATGTCTTTATTCAAATCCATAACATGGGCTAAAAAAACTTGACATTCGTTTTTTAATAAACGAATAGCTTTATGACTTGATATGACAGTGATTGATTTTAGTGGTTTAGTTGCTTAAATTCGTACAACAGGTTGGTTAGGAATATGAAAACTAACAACCTTACGAAAACAATCAATTTTGGCATAATGAGTAGTTAACCAATCAATCCCTAAAATCACATCAAAAGCAAGTATCTTTAAAGAGATAAGGTCAACAGGTAATGTGATGGTGCCAACTTGGATCAAACAAGATTTATAAACAGTGGATGTAATAAAAGTTTCTCCTAACGGAGTCTCCATAGATAAGTCAAAGTCTAATTTCTCTGGAGTCAAGTTTAAACGTTGAGCACAAGTAGGAGAGATAAATGAATGGGTAGCACCGGTATCTAGTAAGGTATAAACTTCACAAGAATTTATGATTAGCTTACCCGTGATCACCTGGTTTGGGTTCCTCGCATTTTGACCAGTCACGACAAACGCTCTTCCAGGAACCGTTGACTTTGACTTTTCTGTGATAGCCTTTTGAGTCACCATCCCCGCTGGACTTGGTTTCTCTATCGTACAATCTCGAGCGATATATCCTTCCTTTCCATAATTATAACATACCTTGAACTGTTGTGGACAGTTTGGGCTGATATGTCCCTCTTTTTCGCATTTATAGCATACGACAGGTGGTCGTTTCTCCTCCATAGAACCGATTCTTTCACTTTGGTCTTTGATGTCTTCACATTGTCATTGTTGAATCTCCTCTTTTTAAAATCTCCCCCGACTCACTTCTTCTATTTTTATGGCCATGATTACCACCAGAGTGGTTACCGCTTTTGTCCGTATTTTTCTTTCCCCGCTGGTTATCGTTATTTCGATGACTGCTGTCACCGGTATGACCCTAGTTGTGGTCCCTCGGTTGAACGTACTCGTTATCTCGCTCTAATAATTGAGCCATGTTGATAATATCTTAATATAGAGAAAATTTATGAGAAATGAGATACTGACGTATGTCGGGTTTCAAACCTCTCAGAAACATCCGCGTCATACGTTCCTCATTCTCCACCAAATGAGGTGCAAACCTGGATAACTCTGCAAACTTCGCCTCGTACTTGGACACCGTCATGTTGTTCTGCTCTAGTCTAATAAACTCTACCTCCTTCATATCATGAATACTTTCAGGAAAGTACTTGTCATTGAACAGTTTCTGAAACATTTCCCAAGATATGCTGAGTGCGGATGGGTACGCTTCATAGATTTCCACCAGTAATCTGCCTCGTTACGGAACATAAAGGTGGTGAATGGAACCTTCTGTTCCTCTGTGCATCCTAAGACGTCGAATATCTTGGTAATTTGCTTGAACCACGTCTCCGCCTTAATCGAATCCGATTTTCCCCAGAATTCTGGTGGTCCCAACTCTTTGAACTGCTTGGCTGTGACAAACCGTGCGTTGCTATCATTTCCACCTGTATTTTGTACACGAGTCTCCTTCGTCTGATTTTGCATGAACTATAAAAAGCTTCTAAACATTCCATCGTTCATCGTCTGATCAGTGGTGTTGTTTACAGGAGAAACATTGCCGGTCTGTTGCACGTTTTCCTCATTGGTGGGTAAAGGTGTCTCCACGATCTCATTTACTCCACTGTTAACATTCTCGGTTGCCATTCTCAAATATTTCCATAAAACAAGGGTTAATTAAAGAAATTAACATATCACATAATATTCCTATATTCTGACCAACCAACAAAAAAGCTTAGGTAGGACACACTAGCGAAGGATTTACTCGTCTCTCCCCTCTTAGTTCTATTCCTCGATCTCCGCGAGAGATCATATCCCTAAGCTCTGATACCAACTGTGACGCCCCCAAAATAGGTATACAATACCCATTCTGAGTCGCCAAATACATGGTACAGAAATAACTACAACTTTATTAATACAATTGTTGTGCAAAATATGACAACACATAAACTGTGAGTTTAAAAACAAATATTGTCTTCTAGACAATATCAACACTCAAATAAGTCCTCATTACAATTATTAATACACTATTTTACAAAATAGTGAGGACTACTAAAACGACTTTCTAGAACCTTCATTCCATACCCCGACTAGTACTCGCTACATTCTCGCCTCCTGAGAAGAAAAATGGAACAAAAAGGAAAAGGGTGAGCTCAACTAGCCCAGTAAAGAATATTATGACTAAGATAACATAGAACAAATTATCGTTAGTCCTCAACAGGGAAAAAATCTGATAGAATACAATAGACAATAAGTTTTAAATCAATATTCGCAGCGGAAATAATAATTCATTAGAAGAGTTACGTAGAGAATGAAATCTACTTTCTTCTATGAATTTAAAAGTTTTTCATCTATATTTCATCCCTGTAACATCAATCAATAAACATCTTGAATTAAATATTCATCTTTGCACTACAGGCCAAAGATATTCATCAGTTGGTCATGTTCATCTCAACACCTGTACATCTTTGCACTATGGGCCAAAGATATTTAACAAAAAATCATTAATCTTTGCACTATAGGCCAAAGATATTCAGTAATATCATCATTTAAGACTGAGGATGATGAAAAATATTTTAAAGAAAACGAATTTAGTGAAATAAAAGAACAAATATTAAGGATTCGTTCTTTAAACAATCCAAGTTCAAAAATACTTCGTAAATAATCATAGTGAAGTAAAATTCAAGAATGATCAAAACACGGATACAATCAAAGCTAATATCCATAATAAATATCTTGGACAAAAAAATGAAAATTTAATACTATTATTTTATAATTGTTATCACCTTATATATTTGTTGGTCATATATGCTTATTTTTTAGTGATTGCATTGAATGTCACAAATAGTTTATAGTGATGGCAAAATTAGCCATTACTAGGAGCCATCATTTATATTATTATTTTTTGATTGTTGAAAAAGTCAATCATTTAATATCGTTTTTTGAGATTGCTTTAAATGTCGTCATAAAGGTTTATCACATTTGGTTTTCTTTTCGTCGTGGTCTTGCCCGTCACCAAATATTTTCTTAAACCTTTTCCTTGTGATGACTTAAATGCAATCACATTAAGGAGAAATATATAGGTGATGGTTGTGACGACCCCAAATCCAGGTACTTGAAACCCGAACTCGGTTCCCCACGATACCATTTCTTTAAGCTGAATAATACTAAATAATAATACATTCGAACTTAATTTACATACATCAAAGTTTACTTCCCCAGGTACGTGACCTTCAAATACATTCCTTACAATACTTGAATAGATACCAATACAACTATAACCATTAACTTATAATACACACTTATTCAATCAGCTTTCCTTTTCCTTTGTTCGTGCTCGAGCCTTGAGTTGCTCATACATAATCGAAAACATTTAATTTAAGCAAGGATGAGCATTTAAGTGTCCAAAGAAGTAATAGTAATTATATATAAAATTCGAAAGAATATAAGTATTCTCTTTACATAACACTTCTACAACGAATTGAAAGTTGTGAAGTAATCTGTACTGATAAAAAATTCACATAACAACTCTCTTTCAAATTCTTTAAATTTGGCTCTGGCTCTACCCTTGAATAGGGTTTAAGAAACATACTATGAACATTCTTTTCATTTTCAAAAAGGTTTAGCGGAATTCTATCCTCAAACCGTCATAACTTACGGGCACGGAGGGTGATCAGCCTCGTTTTACCCTGTATTGATCAATACTACATAACTTGAACGAAATTCATCGCTCACTCTATCCGCCTTGCGCAAAAATCTTCCCATATAGGGATGTTCATACATGCACAGTTCCAAAACCCAAGGTTTTAACCTTGCTCAACAATAATATGTAATTCAACATATATATACGGGTAATTGACAAAGGTGTATCAACATGTGAACAAATGCCATGATTATCCAAGTTGGGACACTTGTATAACCATTTATAGAAATCAATGAATGAATATCTATCCGAGCTAACATGTCGATAATCAAAGAGTACATAATGCATGCGTGGATAGAATAATTACAAACTTCTTACTCATGTCCATTGCATAAATGAAGTGCAAAGGTAGGATACTTGCACGATTCAACGATTACAAATCTCAACTTAGGTTTTATCTCTTTATCACAACCTATCAATAATCAAATCATTCGCTCGATTAGAACAATATATCTTAACACATAAGTCTTCATCTATTACGATTAAAGACATAGTCCAATCACATAATCACGGTGATCATACTTTTAGTTCCTATTCTATACTTGAAATATTTTTATACATTTTTCAAATATCTCATCCATGCTCTTCGAGTAGTCTTTTCTTTCTTTTTATAAGGTCCTACATTTGTTTGGTGATCGACGCCTTTTATCGGGTAAATACCGAGTCTAAGACTCTTATTCTATACCTCAACATCTCAGAATATCGGACATCTTATTTTTAATCATTTTCGCAATTTCGAAATTGAAAAATTTAAAATAATTCAAATCATGTCACTAAAGGGCCTATAGTGATATAATCATTACTATAGGTGTTCTTCTTCAAATTCGAACTTCATAATCGGTTCTCAAGTCGACTAGTTTGGTAAATTATAACTTTTAAATATAAGAATCATAATTAAATGATTTAAACATTAAACAATTCCATTATCATTAATAGTTTAATTAATACTAAACTATTAATGAAACCATTACTAAAATATAAAAAGTTATTTATAATAACTCAAACTATTTTTAAAATATTTATATTACCCAAATAATTACCATTAATATTTAAATATTAATGTACTATTTATCCAAATATTAAAAGTCATTAATTATAACTTAAAATATTTTTAAATCCTTAATATCCTCTTTAAATAGTTTTTAAATAAGTAAAACCATTTTTAAACTATTTATTTAATATTAATCATTAAATAAACTAAATATCATTAATATTATCTTAATATCATTAATATTTAATTATTAATGAAATTATCATTTAAATATTAAAAGTTATATTTTATAACTTCAAATATTTTAAATACCTTATTTTCATTTAAAATGATTTTTATAATATTAAAATCATTTTTAAACTAAATTATTTAATATAATCATTAAATAACTTTAATATCATTAATAATTATTAATTAATGAAATTCATCACAAAATATTAAAAGTCATCACAAATAACTCATTTACATAATCAATTCCAAGCCAAAATAAACATAGTAAACTAACTAGTTTATTAACAACATTAACTAAACTTCAAAATTCAAACTTTAACTAACAATTAAAAAATAATAACATTTCAAAAATTAAATAAGAAACATACCCTAAATACTGAATTCCACAAATTTGAATACGCACTTCCACGCAAAATTTAACTAAGGAGATCTTTATAAAAAGTTCTCCCACAACAAAGCCTTTCTCAAAAATTGGAGGCCTTATTGTTGGTGAATGAAACAAAGGCCAAGCCCTTCTATTTATAGGTTTAGAAAATGGTGAAGTTCTCAATTTAGTCGATGTGGGACTTGGTTTATACTAATTTTCAATAGCTCACTTTACGATTTTTTTAACGCATTGCTCATAACTCAGATTAATCTGATTTTTGGATATGTTATACATGGTATGTAAGACTATTTTTAAAAATATGAATTACCCAATTCGGGTTCATTAGGTAGCCCAAAAGGCGCCAAAAGTGGGCGTTCATAATAGATTTTCAATCTCGTTTCAAATTTTACCCTCTTCCGCTAAAAACAGTCATAACTCTTTCATTTTAAAACATTTTGAGTGATTCTTGAGCCCACGAAGCTAACTTCAGGGCTACAACTTTTATTCTTTGACCATTTCCAAATTCCGAACACATCGGCCCGTAAATTCCGTTCAAATGGGTACACCGCACTTGTTGGGAAGTTTTGATACTACTACTTTGAAATGTCATAACTCTCTCCTCCGATGTCGGATTTAGTCCGTTTTGAGTCTATGGAAAGCTTATTTGGTGTACTATAACATACCAAAAGCCCGAAAGGTTTTGGAAACATTAACTGATCAAAACAATTGTCCCGAATAGCACATCCTGCTGCTGACTTTCGATTTTGAGAAATTTGACACATTTCCTTCCGATCACCGTAATTCCCTCATCTGAGGTCGGAATGAAGTCATTCCAAAGCCTATGGCTTCCTAACTCAGTGAAATACAACATATCAAAAGCCCAGACCTTTTAAAGCACAAATAGTGGACGAGAATGCCCCCATTACGGCATCGCCCAAAAGCAGGTTTATCATGATCGATTGACCATGTTTGACCATCTATAACTTCTAATCTATACATGATATGGACTTGATTCTTTTTTTGCAGATTAAAGACCACATATCAGGCTACACATAACAACTTTTGAAGAACAAAACTCATGATTGAGCAAAGAGTTATGGCCTCGACATTTGGTGAAAAAATAATGTAATTCGGTTTTTTCCAACTTGCTTAAATCTTCAAATTCGTGCACTTTGATGTTATGGGTCTTTGATTTATCAACCCATATCATCAATTAACATTCTATTACACAACTTTAAATAATCAATTGCATCAAATAACATCGAATCAAAGGATTTCTAGGTTTAGTGTTCTTATACCCTTTTTGCCAAAAATTCTTGATTCTTGCTTCTGATTTGTTATGGGTGATGGTTGGGCTTTGTTTAAGAGTATATGGGCAATCTTGTACAAGGCAATTAAATGTAATATTTAATCACTAGATTTAATTCTTAAAATTTACCAATTAACTTCTATCCTTTGGTAAATTAAAACACTTATACAATAACATCGAAATTAAACCCGGTAATTAAAATTAGGGTTTCTCAACGTCATCAATTAGGGTTTCTAATTGACCATTAGTGGTTCTTTAATTATCTGTGTATGTTACTAACACGATCGTTACGCAGTTCTAATTTCAACCAGATTAGGGTTATAATAATTAGGGTTTGTCCTAATTATCGACGTACAACATAATTAGGGTTTCTTCTAATTACCGATATTCTTATTCACGATAACTTCATATACACACGATCACTACTCGTAAATACCCCATAACCGAAGTTTAATAATTAGGGTTTCACAAAGACGGTAATATGCTATGACCTAATTGGCCGTCATTGCTCAATATTATCTGTCACTTTATACCCCAAAGCATAATTATGGTACTATAAAATCATTATATAAATAATATAATATTATTATTCTCATCTCTTGATCACAATCCCAATCCGAGGTTTGGATCTCATGTCCGACTTATTCTTCGTACACAAGCATCAATAATCAAGTTAAAATAGTTAACTTAAATATTCGAACAATTCATATAATAAAATATTTATTATATAAATCTAATTATCACTTCATATATTATTTCCAATCATGTTTTTATGGAAAATAATTAATAAAAACATTTTAGAACTTACGTAATTTATTACCATATAATTTATGGTAATTAATAATTCAAAATTATTTCTAATTTTTCAAGTAATAAATGTATTCGCATTTATCGTTCACTTTACTTGACACTTAGTCTCGTCATTAAATAAAAAAAAATTATACGCAAAATTTCTTATTTATTTTATATAGAAATTCTCGGGTTATTACAATGGTTGCATGCCATCTCAAAAACTAAAAATAATTTTTGGACAAGATTTGATGATTGAAATGACTATCACACACACACACACACACACACACATATATATATATATATATGTGTGTGTGTGTGTGTGTGTGTGTGTATGTGAGTGTGTTTATCCACGATGGAAAAATTAACCATCACTAGAACCATCATATATATACTATTTTTTGTGATGACTCAAATAATCCATCACGAAATATTATATATTGTGATTGCTTTTGGAAATCATTACCAGGATCTGTCACGCATGCTTGGTTTTCTAGTAGTGTATAAGTACACGGATTTGGGATGTCACATGTTGGTATCAAAGTAAGAGGTAGAGAGCATGTTGCGATCTAGGGATGAAGGTAAAAAATTTGATGTAATATTTGTAATAGACTAGTTAAACCAATAGAATTATTGGTAGATTTTATGGATGATGTGTACAAGTGAGTTCCAGATCCGCTATAAAAATACACGGATTTTGGGATGTCACATCAACCACCTGGCAGACGAGTAAATCTTGGTCGGGTAATTGATCTCCAAGACGTTCCCAACAATCAGCCAAACCTCCTTGAACATCAACTACACGGCAGACGAGTACCATAGTAATGGATTTTAAAATTAATTATTCTTCCATATTGAAGAAATCAATGAGATAGGCTTCAAAGCTTTGGTTGAATCTGAATTTCAATTTGCCATGACTGAAGCCATAAATAAGTTGACCAAAGTGACTTATATTTTTAAATGATAGATGATAATAGTGGTGTGGGATTAGGAATGTGAAGTCATGGGAAGAACTGTTGAAGTTGGTGTACGAAGCCTTATAATAGAAATTACTCAAGTGGAGCTGCTAAAGAGGAGATAATGTGTTCATGTGAGTGGAAACCAAAATCCAAATTTGAGTGGATGGCAGCATCAGTAGATTTTGTTGTCCGAAGGTGAAGTTCTATGCTTGGTGAAATTAAATTGTGAAGGCGATAATTTGGACTAGTCGAAGGCATAATGAAAAATGTCAATGTGATATAGTCTGAAGTGAGCTATTATTCTCCAAAGTGGGATGTTGTTGCTCGAGGTGTCATGGGTGAAAATCTTGGACTGTCGAAGTGTATAAACGAAGACGATGGTACACTGCCGATGTGTTTGGACTAATTCAGTTGGCTTCAGGAAGCTTAGAGAAAATGCATTAGTGATGTTGCTAGCTTGTGGCGATGAGGCGTTGGTGCTTGTGGAGGGAGCGCGACAGGCGTTGGGCGTGCGGGGGTACACGAAGGCGAGTGGGTATGCACAAAAGGCAAGTGTTGGGCGCGCGCGGGCGTGTTGGGGCATGCGAAGGTGTGAAAGAAGGCACTAGGCTGGGCGCACGAGAAATATCTTTCCTTTACCCGCTATCCATTTTACTTGAAGGTAAATTGGTAATTTTAATTCAACACGAAAACAATACCCTCCTAGTGTCACTGTTAACGTCAAAATTTTTCCACTCGCCGAATTACAAAACAATGAGCTTAAACCTGCACAGTGAACAAACAATGACACTAAGAAGCTTGACGGTCCGGACCGCCAGGGGATAACTCCGGTGTGAGAATAAGTACATGCTAAAAATATCAATAATTAAGATATGTAATTGTTCTAGTGCATAAGAGTAATAAAGTTTGTGTGTACCTTGAACTTGGATCATGACTATATTTATAGCTTGACCATACCGTCTCAATTTACTATTCTTGTCCCCGAGTAGGAATAGGGTTCCTATGTTTATAACTGCAAGTTCCATAACTAAATATGATTTAATTTCCTCAAAGATTCCTAAGTCAAATCAGACAAGGGAATCATAAGTCAACTTGATTATGGGCTTCTAGAATATCTAAATCCTTATTGGCAATGTAAATACCCAACCACTTGGTATGCGTCCTTCTGAACCCATCAAATCACACTTTAACTGTGACGACCCGGAAAATTGGATTTTCCAAAATTTAAGTTTAAAGAATTATTAATTAATAAAATGAATTTTTATTAATTATATTCGGTGCTATGTGTTTATTATTCGTTCTATAACCTAGGATGACTATAAAATGTAAGGATTCTGGCTACGAGCTAAAATGAATGAGTAAGAATTTTCAAGACAAAAATAAAAGTTTTTCGGGAATAAAAATATTTTCGAAAAAAGATAAAATATGCACAATTCTCCCAATGAACCATAAGGGTTAGGGTTTGAATAACCTAAGTCTTTTTGAGAGTTCGTTATGTCAAAATGACATTCTATCGAAAGACTTGACGATAATATATCTTAAAAAGTTATGTTAGCCGATAAAAGTTTTTCTCAAAAAAAGTGCAAAAATAGAGCGAAATTAAAATGACGAAAAGTATTGTCATGTACTTTTTCATTCGTTTAACTACGTTTTGGGAAAACGTGACAAAAAATACTATTCATCAAAATTTGTTTTTTAGTTTTGTTTTTATTTTCTGAAGAATGTGTACAAGTTACTTGGTAGCGGAAAGACGGAATATCTAAAAATATTTGGATTCCGAGAATTGCGGTTTTTTGAACTGTTGGACGAATCCAGAAAGATAGGACAACAAAGCTTCCGAGAGAAGCTTTGTGAATAGTAAGGCTGTGACGCCCCCAAAATAGGTATACATCACCCATCTTGGGTCGCCAAATACATGGTATTGAATACAAATATAAATATAATTATACAACATGAGCTGAGAGTTTTTACACGAATATTGTCTCATAGACAATATCCAAACTCAAATTCAATCCTCATTATATTTATTATCACACTAAATAGTGAGGACTACTAAAACAACCATCTCGGACCATCACTCCGTTTCCCGACTAGTCCCAGCTACATTCTCATTTCCTGAAGAGAATAATGAAAGCAAATTGGTGAGCTCGGCTAGCCCAGTAAGAAATATTATGACTAAGATAATGCAGAATAAATTAGTGTTAGCCTTCAACATTGTTAAACTAATAAAATACAATAGACATCAAGTTTAACTGCAGTGGAACAAGCAATCCATTAGAAGAGTCAAGTAGAGCATGATATCTACTATCTTCTATGATTTAAAAAGTTTATCATTAACTTTATCGCTGGGACTCAGCTTAATAAATTAATCACATCATTGAATCATCCATGCACTACAGGCCAAGGATATTCATTAGTATCATGTCCACAAATTATTCCTGCACCACGGGCCAAGAATATTCGTGTAATCATCAATGGTCATGATCATACCGAATGATTCCTAGTCATAATCATACCAATCAATAGTCCATCTATGCACTACGGGCCAAAGATGACTTTCATCATAATATAAGCATGAGGACGATGACAATGATATAAGAATTTAATTAAATGAAAGCAAATGATAATTTTAAAGATTTATAATTTAATTTATCCAGAATTCAATAATGTCCAAATTATCAACATGATACTGCTTTGTGGAGTAAAATTCAAGAATAATATCCATGTATCAAAAATAATTTGGACAGAAAAGAAATAAATTTTTTTCAGTGAATAGTACCCCGTGAATAGTATACTATGAATAGTACTTTGGAAATAGTACCCCGTAAATAGTACCCCGGCATGAAAAGTCCCACAAATACCCGAGTGAATAATATTTGAGTGAATAGTAATCGGGTGAATAGTAACCTGTGAATAGTAACTAGTGAATAGTACCCCGGCATGAAAAGTGTCGCGAATGATTGTGTCGTCGTACGAATATTCCTTGTTAAAATGAATATTCCTCGACCAATCAAATATTTTATAACAACTTGCTTACTTTGCAAAATTTATAAATATTACCCACAACTATAACATTATATCATATCCATACCATAATATTCAAAAATATATTTCGAGAAAAAAATATTCTTTATTCATAAAAGTTGGGGTCTTACAACCTCCCCTTTTTATGAAATTTCGTCCTCGAAATTAGGGTACGTACCTGATATGTCGAAGAGGTGAGGATACCTTGATTTCATTTTAGATTCTAACTCCCAGGTCATTTTCTCCACATTATGGTTTCTCCACAAAACTTTGACTTGAGGTATAACCTTGGAACGTAGAATATGATCCTTCTTATCCAAGATTTTAATAGGTACCACTTCATACGTTAAATATTCCACTATCCCGTCCGGTTCTAATTCAATAATTTAGTTCGAGTCTTTCACATATTTACGTAACATAGATATATGAAAAACGTTATGAACACGAGACATACTTGGCGTTAAGGCGAGTCTATAGGCCACAGTTCATACTCAATCGAGGATTATAAATGGGCCAATGAATCGAGTATTGAGCTTTCCTCTCTTTTCAAATCTCGTAACTCCTTTCCATGGAGCAACACGTAACAACACATGATCTCCAATATTGAATTCCACGTCCTTTTGATGAAGATCAGCATAACTCTTTTGTCGATCTTGTGAGGTTTTTATACGTTGTCGAATCGTTTGAATCTTTTTTGTAGTCATACGTACCAACTCCGGTCCCAACAATGTTTCTTCACCCACCTTATCCCGGCATACTAGAGAATGACACTTTCTTCCATACAACGCCTCAAATGGAGCCATGCCAATACTTGTTTGATAACTGTTGTTGTAAGAAAACTCCGCCAATGGTAATAACGTGTCCCAACTTCCTTTGAATTCAAGGACATAAAGTCTTAATAAATCCTCAAGATTTTGAATAGTCCTCTTGACTGCCCATCCGTTTAAGGATGATACGCTGAACTAAATCGTAAATCTATGCAAATAGCTTTTTATAAACTAACCCAAAATCATGAAGTGAATCTTAGATCTCGATCAGAAACTATGGATACTGGCATACCATGCAATCTTAAAATCTCATTTATGTACATACGAGCAAGACGTTCAAGTGTATACATTTCTCGTATCGGTAAGAAATGAGCAGACTTGGTCAATCTATCAATAATGACCCAAATCGCATATATTCCTTGAGAAACCTTGGGAAGACCAGTAACGAAATCCATGGTAATGTGCTCCCACTTCCATTCTAGAATTTCAAGTGGTTGCAATGGACCTTTTGGCATTTGATGCTCTGCCTTGACTCGTTGACAAGTTAGACACCTTGAGATAAACCCCACTATCTCTCTCTTCATATTGCTCCACCAAAATGTATGTCAAAGATAACGATACATTTTGGTACTCCCAGGATGGATTGCAAATGGTGTGTTGTGCGCTTCCATCATGATTTTATACTTCAAGTCAAAATCATTAGGAACACAAAGTCTGGAGTTGACTCGAAGTATTCCTTCATCATCAATTCTTTCTTCCGGACTAGCACCTTCTTGCACTTTCTTCCTCATACGCATCAGCTCCAGGTCTGTAGCTTGAGCAGCTTTAACTTTATTGATTAAAGTCGGTTCTACTCGTATATTCGCCATCATCACATGAGTCCCTGGAGTCTTTAACTCTATCTCCATCCTTTGTACGTCATACAAAATAGGCCTTTGCGTTGACAATATCGCACTCGTACCAGCATATGATCTTCCACTCAATGCGTCAACTACTACGTTCGCTTTTTCAGGATGGTATTGAATGGTATAATCGTAACCTTTCAACAGCTTAAGCCATCGTTGTTGCCGCATGTTGAGTTCTTTTTGAGTGAAGAAATATTTGAGGCTTTTATGATCCGTACAGATCTCCACCTTCTCTCCATACAGGTAATGCCTCTAAATCTTAAGCGCAAAAATGACAGTTACCAACTCTAAATCATGAGTAGGATAATTCTTCTCATATTCTTTGAGTTGTCGTGACACATAGGCTATGACTTTCCCATATTGCATGAGAACTGTGACACCCCCAAAATAGGTATACATCACCCATTCTGAGTTGTCAATACATGGTACAGAAACAACTATAACTTTATTATTACAACAGTAAAACTGTGAGTTTGAATACAAATATTATCTTCTAGACAATATCTATACCCAAATAAATCCTCATCACATTTATTGATACATTATTTTACAAAATGGTGAGGACTACTAAACAACTTTCTCTATAACCATCATTCCATACCCCAGGCTAAATACTTTCGCTTACATTCTCGCCTCCTCGAGAAGAAAAATGGAACAAAAAGGAAAAGGGTGAGCTCGACTAGCCCGGAAAAGAATATTATGACTAAGATAATACACAACAAAATTATCGTTAGCCTTCAACAGGAAAAATATAATAAAATACAATAGACAACAAGTTTTAAATCAATATTCATGCAGCCGAAAAAATATTAATTCATAGAAGAGTTACGTAGAGGATGAAATCTACTAATATCTATGAATTTAACGATCCATCATCAATATTTTTATCCTGTAACATCAATCAATATATATCTGAATCATATATTCATCCTTGCACTCTGAGCCAAGGGCGTCCACCATTAGTCATGTTCATCTAAACACTGTTCATCTTTTACACTACGGGCAAAAGATATTCATCGAAATCATTCATCTTTTGCACTACGGGCCAAAGATATTCATTAACATCATCATTTAAGACCAAGATGATGAAAATATTTATTTTTTTAAAAGCGAATCCTTTGAAACAAAATGACAAGGATTAAGGATTAAGGATTAAGTACTTTGTTTTATCCACGTCCAAAAATACCTCAAAAATAATCATAGTGGTGTAAAATTCAAGAATGATCAAAACATGGATACAACCAAAGCTAGTATCCACAATAGATATTTTGACGAAAAGAAAAATTTTCATTTTTCGATGAATAGTCTTCAGTGATTCGTGAATAATCTGTATCGTGAATAATACTGAGTATCGTGAATAGTAACTCTGACGACAAAAGTTCCAAATTTGATAAAACTTGGATCAATATTTGACATAATGATATTGAAAAAATAATATCATTACGAAAAAAAAATAATATCCCTTACCTCGGAAAGCAAAGATTTTTAGCTGGAATCTTGGATATAGGCTATAACTTGAACTTGCAAAGTATAACAATACTCAAAGTATACTCAAAATACTCACAAGAATACGCTCAATAATATAGAGAGAAAAACTTGAGCTTACGTGTGATTTTCAATTCTAACCTAAGCACCTAGTTATAGAAATTGCTTAGAACACCAAAGAGAAAATTTAATATAATAATAATATATATAATCAAAATTCTCTCGCACATAAATCTGGTCCAAACTTCAGCCACACATGTTAAATGACTTTCAAAAATGAAAAAACGTTTTTGTAATTAAAAATATTTTAAACTTCCAAAAATCAATTATTTCGGAGCTTCGGAACTTCAATAATTCATAATAAATAGCCCTTTTGCCAAAAAATTCGAATCTCACTTTTTTTTTATAGGAAATTCAATTCTCTACAACTTTGCAGAAGAAAGTTTTTCCAAATTCCAAACAGAAATTGGCCGAAATCCACAAACGGGTGATTTTACAGGCTATAATCAAATTTCAGTCAAGAAATGGGGTCCACCGACATGTTTAACATGTTTTAAACATTTATTGCAACAAAAATACTCTTCCTCCTCGTATACTCATATATCCCACATTCGTTGTAAAAATATCACCATTATTATATTATTAAAATATAATAATATATATATTTAAATGAATTATTTTATCAAAAAAAGATAAAATTTCAATTTTCAACAATTGTCACATTAAAATTTTCTCCATCTATATCCACATAAAATCAATATTTTCCTCATCATATGAATCAATAATTAATTATGCACAAATAATATTATAGAATCACAATATTGACAACCAGTGCGCCTCCTGTGAAAGAGGGCTTTCCAATAAGAATTTCTCCTTCTTGGCGCAATTAGGTGACCAAACCTCTCCTTAGATAGAACTTTCTAAACATTGCCAATAATGTTATCTAATAATATTATTTAGATAATATGAATTATTGCTTCGATAATGGAAAATCTTTGTGTAATGACAATTATTGAAACAACAGTAATATAAAATATCAATGCAACAATTATTGAATCAATAAAATAAAATACTTTGAATAATAATTACTATAACAATTATTGAGTAGTGCCTTCTTACGTAAGAGTCAATAATTGGTGCAATACTGCAAAATTCTTCTTGTGCAACAACGCGTATTCATCGTGTTTTAACCATAAAGGGTATTCCAACGATTAAGCGGTAACAACTACGTCGTTATTTTTAAACAACTTATATTTGTCGTTTTATTCCTCCAATCGCTTTCAGATTATGGGGCCCACACATGGTCAAGGCTGCGTAAATATTTAATATTCCCAGATAGTACGAATATTCCACGACCAAACGAATATTCTCCGACAACAATGAATATTTTATAACCACTTGCTTATTTTGAAATATTTGCGTATTTTACCCATAACTATCCACATTAATCACATCAACCCTTACTATTTCAAAATAATAATTAGAGGAAATTAAATTTCATTTATTAATTTTTTGGGGTCTTATAACCTCCCCTCCTTATGAAATTTCGTCCTCGAAATTGACATACGTACCTGGTGTTTCGAAAAGATGAGAATACCTCGCTTTCATTTCCGTTTCCAACTCCCAGGTCATTTCCTCAATAGCATGGTTTCTCCACAAAACTTTAACTTGTGGTATAACCTCGGTACATAGGACATGTTCTTTCCTATCCAAGATCTTGACAGGTACCTCCTCGTGCGTTAAGTCTTCTACTATCTCTTCTCGGTTCTAACTTCAATAGCGTGGTTGAATTAGTCCACATATTTACGTAACATCGATACGTAAAAAATGTTATGAACACGCGTCATACTTGGCGGTAAAACGAGTCTATAGGCCACAGTTCCTATTCGATCAAGAATTTCAAATGGATTAATAAATCAAAGGTTTGAGCTTTCCTCACCTCACCGATTCTCGCTTTTGAAATAACAACTTCTTGCACCTCCTTCTTCAAATTTATTAGCTCCGGTGTGTAGCTTGAACAGCTTTAACTTTATCGATTAAAGTCGATCATCACGTGGGTACCTAGAGTCTTTAACTCTATTTCTATCATTTGTAAGTTATACGAAATGAGTCTTTGACAATATCATACTCGTACTTGTATACGATCTTCTACTCAACACGTCAGCTACCACGTTCGTTTTTCCAGGATGGCATGGTCAGAACATGTGCTGAAATGAGTCTCCTCTTGAGTTCTTCGAAGCTCTTCCCACATTCCTTGCTCCATTCGAATTTTGTATCTCTACAAGTCAGCTGCGTTAATGGAATAGCGATTCGAGAATATCCTTCAACGAATCTCCGATAATAACCAACTAAGCCTAGAAAGCTACGTATTTTGATTACCGAGCTTAGGTTGTTCTCAAGCTGTGACTCATATCCCAACCTTGGATAAAGCGTTACAATGACACTTATCGGTTTACTATCGCATTTAATATGGTGTCCCCTACGAGAGTCGGCTTGGTGCATTCCACAAAGGAAGTCACCGATAAAAGCTCATGTACCAAATTCTATAGTTGAATTTTTAACTCACGGAGTTCAATAGGAGCCATTCGATATGAGATTTTAGAAATGAGTTTTGTCTGCGGGTTCAAAGTCGATACAAATTCAATATCACACTTTGGGAGTAAGTCAAGAAATTCTTGAAATACGTCGGGAAAATCAATAACAACAGAAATATTATTCAAATCGGCGTGTCTTTATTCAAATCCATAACATGAACTAAAAAACTTGACATCCGTAATAAAAAAAAATGACTTCATGGCTTGATATGAAAATGTTTGACTACAATGGTTTGATTGCTTGAATTGAATAACGGGTTTGCTTAGAATATGAAAACTAACAACCTTACGAAAGTAATCAATTTCGGCATGATGAGTAGTTAACCTTAAAATCACATCAAAAATAAATATCTCTATAGAAATAAGGTTAACAACTAATGTGATAGTGCCAACTTGAATCAAGTAAGATTTCTAAACAACGGATGTAATGAAAGTTTCTCTTAACGGAGTCTCCAATAATAGGTCAAAGTCTAATTTCTCTATAGTCAAGTTCAAATGTTGAGCGCAAGCAAGAGAGATAAAAGAATGGGTAGAACCGGTATCTAGTAAGGTATAAACTTCGCAAGAATTATAATTAACTAACCAGTGATAAACTCGTTCGGGTTCCTCGCATTTTGACCGGTCACGACAAACGCTCTTCCAGGAACCGTTGACTTTGACTTTTCTGGGACAGTCTTTTGAGTCACCATCCCCGCTGAACTAGGTTTCGCTACCGTGCAATCTCGAGCGATATGTCCTTCCTTTCCATAATTATAGCATACCTGGAACTGTTGTGGGCAGTTTGGACTGATATGTCCTTCTTTCCCGCATTTGTAGCATATGACCGGTGGTCGTTCCCTCCCTTGGAACCAGATTCTTTCTTTGGCCCGACGTCTTCACATGGTCGTTGTTGAATCTCCTCTTTTTAAAATCTCCTCCTAACTCGCTTCTTCTATTTTCATGGCCATGATTACCACCAGAGTGGTTACCATCTTTGTCCGTCTTTTTCTTTCTCCACTGGTTATTGTTGTTTTGTTGACTGCTATCTCCGGTATGATCCTGATTGTGGTACCTCGGTTGGTAGTACTCGTTATCTCGCTTTCTAACAATTGAACCCTATTAACAACATCTCGAATAAAGAGAAAATTTATGAGAGATGAGATACTAACGTATCTTAGGGTTTCAAACCTCTCGAAACATCCGCGTCATCGTTCCTCATTCTCCACCAAATGAGGTGCAAACCTGGATAACTCTTTAAACTTCGCCTCGTACTGAGACACCGTCATGTTGTTCTGCTCTAGTCTAATAAACTCCACTTCCTTCATATGACGAACACTTTCAGGAAAGTATTTGTCATTAAATAGTTTCTGAACGTCTCCCAAGACATGCCTTAGAGTCTTGGTTTGATGGGTACGCTTCACAGACTCCCACCAGTAGTCTGCCTCACCACGGAACATAAAGGTGGTGAATGGAACCTTCTGTTCCTCCGTGCATCCCAAGACATCGAATATCTTGGTAATTTGCTTGACCCATGTTTCCGCCATGATCGGATCAGGCTTTCCCTTAAATTCTGGTGGTCCCAACTCTTTGAACTGCTTGGCTGTGATAACCCGTGAATTGCTATCATTTCCTCCTATGTTTTGAACACGAGTCTCCCTCGTCTGATTTTGCATGAACTACAAAAAGCTTCAAAACATCCCCTCGTTCATCATCTGCTCCGTGGTGTTGTTCACAGGAGGTATATTGCCAGCCTGTTACACGTTCTCCTCGTTGGTAAGTACATGCATCTCCACGGTCTCATTTACTCTACTGTTATTATTCTCAGTGAACATTCTCAAATACTGTCATAAAACAAGGGTTAATTAAGCAAATCAATATATCACATAATATCCTTATATACTGACCAACTAACAAATAAGCTTAGGTAGGACACACTAGCAAAGGATTTACTCGTCTCTCCCATCCTAGTTCTATTCCCCATCTCCGCCATAGATCATATCCTAAGCTCGATACCAACCTGACACCCCCAAAATAGGTATACATAACCCATTACGAGTTGTCAATACATGATGCATGAAACAACTACAACTTTATTATTACAACAAGAAAAAAGCGTGAGTTTGAATACAAATATTATCTTCTAGACAATATCTATACCCAAATAAATCCTCATCGCATTTATTGATACATTATTTTACAAAATGGTGAGGACTACTAAACAACTTTCTCTATAACCATCATTCCATACCCAGGCTTCGTACTCGCTTACATTCTCGCCTCCCGAGAAGAAAAATGGAACAAAAAGGAAAAGGGTGAACTTCACTTAGCCCAATAAAAGAATATTATGACTAAGATAATATACAACAAAATTATCGTTAGTCTTCAACAGGAAAAAATATAATAGAATACAATAGACAACAAGTTTTAAATCAATATTACATGATGGAAAATATTAATTCATAGAAGAGTTACGTAGAGGATGAAATCTACTAATATCTATGAATTTAACAGATCCATCATCAATATTTTTATCCTGTAACATCAATCAATATATATCCGGAATCATATATTCATCCTTGCACTTTCTGAGCCAAGGACATCCACCAATTAGTCATGTTAATCTAAACACTGCTCATCTTTTTACACTACTTGGGCCAAAGATATTCATCGAAATCATTCATCTTTTGCTTTACAGAGGCCAAAGATATTCATTAACATCATCATTTAAGGCGAGGATGATGAAAAATATTTATTTTTAAAAAACGAATCCACTTTGAAACAAAATGACAAGGATTAAGGATTAAGGATTAGTACTTTGTTTTATCCACGTCCAAAATACCTCAAAAATAATCATAGTGGTGTAAAATTCAAGAATGATCAAAACATGGATACAATCAAAGCTAGTATCCACAATAGATATTTTGAGACGAAAAGAAAAATTTTCATTTTTCGATGAATAGTCTGCCAGATTCGTGAATAATAGTCTCAGTATCGTGAATAGTCTTGATATCGTGAATAGTAACTCTGACAAAAAAAGTTCTAAATTTGATAAAAACTTGAGATCAATATTTCAACATAATGATATTGAAGAAATAATATCATTACGAAAAAAAATTATATCCCTTACCTCGGAAAGACAGTACTTCTAACTGGAATACTGGATATAGGCTATAACTTGAATTTGCACCGTATAGCAATACTCAAAGTATACTCAAAATACTCACAAGAATACGCTCAATAATATAGAGAGAAAACTTGAGTTTAAATGTGATTTTCAATTCTAACCTAAGCACCTATTTATAGGAAATTGCTTAGAACACCAAAGCGAAAAATTTAATATAATAATAATATATATAATCAAAATTCTCTCGCACACAAATCTGGTCCAAACTTCAGCCACACATGTTAAATGACTTTCAAAAATGAAAAACGCGTTTTTGTAATTAAAATATTTTAAACTTCCAAAATCAATTATTTGAACTTGAAACTTCAATAATTCATAATAAATATCCCTTTTGCCAAAAATTGAATCTCACGAATTTTATAGGAAATTCAATTCTTTACAACTTTGCGGAAGAAAGTTTTCCAAATTCCAAATGAGAAATTGGTAGAAATCCACAAGCGGGTGATTTTACAAAAGCTATAATCAAATTTCGATCGAGAAATGGGGTCCACCGACATGTTTAACATGTTTTAAACATTTATTGAAACAAAATACTTTTCCTCCTCGTATACTCATATATCCCACATTCGTTGTAAAAATATCACCATTATTATATTATTAAAATATAATAATATATATATTTAAATGAATTATTTTATCGAAAAAAGATAAAATTTCAATTTTCAACAATTGTCACATTAAAATTTTCTCCATCTATATCCATATAAAATCAATATTTTCCTCATCATATGAATCAATAATTAATTATTCACAAATAATATTACGAGAATCAATATCGACAACCGTGCGGTTCCCGGAAAGAGGGGCTTTCAATAAGAATTTCTCCTTACTGGCGCGTAATTAGGTGACCAAACCTCTCCTTAGACAGAACTTTCTAAACATTGCCAATAATGTTATCTAATAATATTATTTAGATAATATGAATTATTGCTTCGATAATGGAAAATACTGTGTAATGACAATTATTGAAACAACAGTAATATAAAATATCAATGCAACAATTATTGAATCAATAAAATAAAATCTTGAGCGATGAATTACTATAACAATTATTGAGTAGTGCCTTCTTACGTAAGAGTCAATAATTGGTGCAATCAAGTGTCTTCTTGTGCAACAACGCCATTCTTGTGTTTTAACCACTTGCGGGTATTCCAACGGTAAAATAGTGAAACAACTACGTCGTTATTTTTAAACAACTTATATTTGTCGTTTTATTCCTCCAATCGCTTTCAGTTATGGGGCCCACATGCATTTTCGCTACTGTCGTACGAATATTCCCACAAAGATCTAATATTCCACGACTAAACGAATATTCCCAAACAACAATGAATATTTTATAACCACTTGCTTATTTTGAAATATTTGCGTATTTTACCCATAACTATCCACATTAATCACATCAACCCTTACTATTTCAAAATAATAATTTGAGGAAATTAAATTTCATTTATTAATTATTTGGGGTCTTACAAGAACACATCCTAAACCTTTGCCTGAGACATCACTGTAGATGACAAATCCCTCCGAACTAGATGGTATTGTCATAACAGGTGCTGAAATGAGTCTCCTATTGAGTTCTTGAAAACTCTTCTCACATTCCTCGCTCCAACCAAATTTTATATCTTTCTGAGTAAGCTGAGTTAATGGAATAGCGATTCAAGAAAACCCTTCTATAAATCTCCGATAATAACCAGCTAAGCCGAGAAAGCTACATACTTCGGTCACTGACTTAAGTTGCTCCCAGCTTTGAATTGCTTCAATCTTTGCTGGGTTAACAGATATTCCATGATTTAATATCACGTGCCCAAGGAATGCTACTTCCACAAGCCAGAACTCGTATTTCTTCAACTTGGCATATAGCTTGTTTTCATGAAGCTTTTTGAGTATCAGCCTCAAGTGTTACTCGTGATCTTCACGGCTTTTGGAATATATGAGGATGTCATCAATAAAGATGACTACAAAATAATCCAAATATTCATTGAATACTCGGTTCATCATATCCATGAAGGCAGCAGGAGCATTAGTCAATCCAAAAGACATGACTAGGAATTCGTAATGCTCGTACCGAATTCTGAAAGCAGTCTTTGGGATGTCATCAGTTTTAATCTTTAACTGATGATATTCGGAACGAAGATCAATCTTTGAAAAGAATTTGGTTCATTATAATCGGTCAAAACAGTCATCAATGCGTAATCTGTGGTACTATTTTTGATGGTGACATGATTCAACTCCCAATAATCAATAAAAAGTCGCATACTTCCATCTTTCTTCTTTACGAAGAGAATAGGAGCACCCCAAGGAGATGTACTAGGATGAATGAAATCGATGTCTAACAATTCCTGCAGTTGGGTCTTTAACTCCTGAAGTTCAATAGGAGCCATTCGATATGGGACTTTGGAAATGGGTTTTGTACCAAGTTCAAGGTCGATAAAAAATTCAATTTCACGCTCTGGGGTAGGACAGGAAGTTTGTAAGACCCCAACTTTTATGAATAAAGATGAATTTTCTATAATTATCATTTTTGACTATTATGGAATGAATTTGATATAATGTTATAGTTGTGGGTAATATTTATAAATTTTTTATAAGTACGCAAGTTGTTATATAATATTCGATTGGTCAAGGAATATTCATTTTAATAGGGAATATTCGTACGACGGCACAATTATTGGTGGACCGCACAACGGAATTATTGTCGGATTGAGAAAACGACAAAAATATTTTATGAAAATAACGGCGGAAGTTTTATCGTTAACTGTTAAAACACTCGGTGTTAAAAGTACAGGAATACGGCGTGGTTGCATAGTAGCACACGGTATTGATTATTGATGCTTACGTGAGAAGTCACTCAGTTTTGTTCAATTATTGCTTCAATAATTGTTGCATAGTATCTCACGTTATTTGATTCAATTATTATCGATATGCTATATATTATTAAATCAATAATTGAGATGACAGAGTTATTAATATTATTATTTGTAATATTAACGATGTCTAGAAGTTCTGCCAAGGAGAGGTTTGGTCACCTAATTGCGGCGCCATGATAGGAGAAATCCTTATTGGAAAGCCCCTCTTTCACAGGAACGACACAGTCGATTAATATTGTGAATTATAATAATGATGATAAATATTGTTAAAATTATTAAGGTGATTTTTATGGAGTTTTTCTTATTTTATGGACCCCCATTTACCCATTTTTAAAAATAATCGGTAGAAAATTTTTCATATAATAAAGGTGGGGCCACATGTGGAAGAAAATTTGAATGTGGGAAGAAGTAATCTGATAAGGTTCACAGGTGGATGGTGGAATAATGGAATGGTGGGTTTTGGTGGAAAAGTGGAATTAAGTGTGTGTATATATATATATATATATATATATATATATATATATATATAAAATGTACATGTGTTTTAATAATTGTGTGTGTGTGACGATGGTGATGGAAAGTTGTCAAATGGGGGGGTGGTTTACGGGAAAGTAAAGAGAAGAGAAAAAGGTGGTTTGAGATGGAAGGAGTTTATATATATGATATTAGTGTGTGTGTGTGTGTGTGTATTACCTATATATATATAATGTGACTTTAGTGGAAGAAATCAAAGGAAACTAATGAAAGGTAATGCACGGGAAGAATTACTATGGTATATATAAATATATATTTTTGAAAAGTTTGACAGAAGAGAATAAAATGGGTTCACGGAGGAGTACTGTGTTGTTATTATTATATATAAGTTTTGTTTTATTTGATTTTTTAAATAGAATATATTATATTTTATTTAAAGTTTTTATTTTATTAGAATATTTTATTAAATCAATATAGACCGTCTGATTAAAAGTAAATCAATCTGGACCGTTCTTGAGTTAGTTACTATGCAGTCCATTCTTCTATAAATAGAAGCTCATTCCTTCATTATTTCTTACGATTTCACTGAAACTCTAGAGAGAGAAATTATAGAGAGAAAGAAGAAAAGTATTCTGCTACTTCACTACTCCTACATCCAGTACTCTTAAGGTAAGGGGTATTATTCCTTTTGTATTCATGAAGAGAACTTCTATTATTCCATTATTTATTGTTACATTAGAATATCACATGCATGCGTTTCGCTGACACTGATTCCGCCTTTATTATTCTATTGGAATATCCTCATGCATGCGCGTTTATCTTTAGGACTGGTTCCGCCTCTTTATTATTACATTGGAATATCATATACATGCGTTTCTGGCGGGACTGGTTCCGCTTTTATTATTCTATTGGAATATCATATACATGCGTTTTATCTTGGGACTGGTTAAAATCTTTATTATTACATTGGAATATCATATATACTGCATTTACGCCGACTGGTTCCGTCTTTATTATTACATTGGAATAACTTTGCTGTCTGTCGATCTATCGCATGCACGTGAATTCTTTTGGTTATTTCATTCTTTATTATACTCAGTTGGTTAAAGTTTTGACTTCTATACTCCATGAAATTAGTGGAATATCCTTAATATTTGCGCTTCATCCAGTATCTTTTCATGGAAATATTCTTCTGAGCATTCTTGAATTTTACTCTACAAAGAAGTATCGTGTTGACAATTTGGACGTTATTAATTCTTAGTGAAATTAATTCTTGAACTTGTTTTATTGAATTCTTATATCATTGTCATCATCCTCATGTTTATATTATGTTGAAAGTCATCTGTGGCCTGTAGTGCCTAGATGGACTTGATATGATTATGACCAGGGATTATTCGGTGTAATCATGACCGTAATGTTACAAATAATGTGGTAAAAGTCCTCATTGGCCCGTAGTGCATTGATGGACAGTTGTTGGCATGATCATGACTATTGATGAATACACGAATATGTGCATCGGGAAGGCGACATTCCTCAGGTAAACAACAACACTGACCAAATGATGAACGATGGAATGTTTAGAGGCTTTTGCAATTCATGCAACATCAGGCAAGAGAGGCTCCTGTCCAAAATACAGGTGGAAATACTGGCAACTCTCGGATGGTCACCGCTAAGCAGTTTAAGGAACTGGGACCATCGAAGTTTTTTGGAGAGCCAAAACCACTTAAGGCAGAAATGTGGATAAAGCAGATCTGCAAGATATTTGATGTCTTGGGATGTTCCGAGGAGTAAAAGGTTCCCTTTGCCACCTTCATGTTGCGTGCAGAAGCAGATTACTAGTGGGAATCTATAAAACGTACTCAACCTGCCGCACTGAAGATAACTTGAGAGAAGTTCCAAGAATTGTTCAACGACAAGTAATTTCCCGAAAGTATTCGTCACATGAAAGAGGTAGAGTTTATCAATCAGGAACAAAACAACATGACCGTGTTGCAGTACGAAGCCAAGTTTGCCGAGTTGTCCCGGTTTGCGTTCCATTTGGTTGATAATGAGGAGAGAATGACGCGAATGATTTTAAGAGGTTTGAAACCTGAGATACGTCAATATCTTATCTCTCATAAACTGTGTTTGTATTCAGATGTTGTTAATAGGGCTCAGTTATTGGAGCGGGATAATGAGTCAACCCAACCAAAAGATAGCAGCCGACAAAATGATAATACCAGTGAGAGCAGTCATCGAAGCGGTGACAACAAGCGTGGAGGGAATCAACAGGCCAGAAATGGTAACCACTTCGGTGGTAATCAGGGCCAAAACAATAAGAATGGACATTTCAAGAATAGGAGATTCAACAATGATGGAAAGATGTCAGCACCAGCACGCGTTGTTAAGGAAGGAGAACGACCACCTATCATATGTTTTAAATGCGGAGGGGAGGGACACATCAGTCCAAACTGCGCGATGCCGTCCAAAACATGTTATAATTATGGAAGAGAAGGTCACCTAGCCCGATTTTATCATTCACCAAAGACAAGTTCAGCTAGGATGGAGGCAGCAAAGGTCGTCCCAGAAAAGTCAAAACCGGTAGTACAAAGGAGAGCGTTTGTCGTGACCTCCCAGAAAGAAAGGAATCCGAACGAGGTCATCACGGGTAAGCTTATCATAAACTCTAGCGAAGTATATACCTTATTTGATATCGGTTTTGCCCATTCTTTTATTTTTCCTACTTGCGCTCAACGTTTAAATTTAACTCCGGAGAAATTGGACTTTGACTTATCTGTTGAAACTCCATTGGGAGAAACCTTCATTACATCCACTATTTATAAGTCTTGTTTGGTTCAAATCGGAACCCTCACGTTACCTGTCAATCTTATTTCTTTGAAAATACTTGCATTTAATGTGATTCTAGGGATTGATTGGTTAACTACTCATCATGAAAAAATTGATTATTTTTGTAAGGTTGTTAGCTTTCATATTCCTAACCAACCTATTATGCGAATTCAAGCAACCAAACCATTTCAGTGTCATCTCAAGCCATAAAGCTCTTCGTTTATTGAAAAACGGATGTCTAGATTTATTAGCTCATGTCACGGATCTAAACAAAAATACGTCAGTTTTGAATGATATTTCTATTGTTAATGAATTTCCTGACGTATTCCCTGAAGAACTTCCTGGCCTACCCCAAGAGCGTGAAATTGAATTTTGTATTGACCTTGAACCCGGTACAAAACTCATTTCCAAAGCCCCATATCGAATGGCTCCTATTGAACTTTAGGAGTTAAAGACCCAACTGCAGGAATTGTTAGACATCGGTTTCATACATCCTAAGTCGTCTCCTTGGGGTGCTCTGCTCTATTCGTGAAAAAGAAAGATGGGAGTATCTCGACTTTGTATTGATTATTGGGAGTTGAATCATGTCACCATCAAAAATAGGTACCCATTGCCACGTATTGATGACCTATTTGACCATTACCAAGGCGCCAAATTCTTTTCAAAGATTGATCTTCGTTTTGGATATCACCAATTGAAGATTAGAACGATGACATTCAAAAGCGGCTTTGAACTCTAAGATGCGGGCATTATGAATTCTAGTCATGTCTTTTGGATTGACTAATGCTCCTAACGCCCTTCATGGATATGATGAACCCGAGTATTCAAGGAATATTTGGATTACTTTGTGGTCGTCTTTATTGATGACATCCTTATTTATTCAAAAAGCCATGAAGATCATGAGCAACACTTGAGGCTGATACTCCAAAAGCTTCGTGAATATAAGCTTTATGCCAAGTTGAAGAAATGCGAGTTCTAGCTTAAGGAAGTAGCATTCCTTGGGCACGTGGTATCAAGTCATGGAATATCTGTTGACCCAGCAAAGATTGAAGTTATTCAAAGCTGGAAGCAACCTAAATCAGTGACTGAAGTACGTAGCTTTCTCGGCTTAGCTGGTTATTATCGGAGATTCGTAGAAGGGTTTTATCGAATCGCTACTCCCTTAAGTCAGCTGACTCGAAAAGATACAAAATTCAGATGGAACGAGGAATGTGAAAAGAGTTTTCAAGAACTCAAGAGAAGACTCATTTCAGCACCTGTTCTGACAATACCATCTGGCTCGAAGGGATTTGTCATATATAGTGATGCTTCAGGCAAAGTGTTAGGATGTGTTCTTATGCAACATGGGAAAGTCATAGCCTATGCCTCTCGACAACTCAAAGAATATGAGAGGAATTATCCTACTCATGATCTAGAGTTGGCAGTTGTTGTATTCGCACTTAAAATTTGGAGGCATTACTTGTATGGGGAGAAAGTGGAGATCTTTACGGATCATAAAAGCCTCAAATATTTCTTCACTCAAAAGGAACTCAACATGCGACAACGACGTTGGCTTGAACTATTAAAAGATTATGATCATACCATCCAATACCATCCTGGAAAAGCGAACATGGTAGCTGACGCATTGAGTAGAAGATCATATGCAGGTACGAGTGCGATATTGTCAACGTAAAGGCCCATTTTGTGTGACTTGCAAAGGATGGAGATAGAGTTAAAGACTCCAAGGACCCATGTGATGATGGCGAATATACGAGTAGAACCGACTTTAATCGATAAAGTTAAAGCTGCTCAAACTACAGACCTGGAGCTGATGCCTATAAGGAAGAAAGTGCAAGAAGGTGCTATACCAGAAGCAAGAATCGATGAAGAAGGAATACTTCGAGTCAACTCCGAAATTTGTGTTCCTAACGACCCTGATTTGAAGTACAAAATCATGATGGAGGCGTACAACACACCGTTTACAATCCATCCTGGGAGTACCAAAATGAATCGTGATCTTCGTCATACATTTTGGTGGAGCAATATGAAGAGAGAGATAGTGTTGTTTATTTCAAGGTGTCTAACTTGTCAATGAGGTAAGGCGGAGCATCAAGTACCAAAAGGTCCACTGCAACCACTTGAAATTCCAAAATGGAAGTGGGAGCACATTATCATGGATTTCGTAACTGGTCTTCCCAAGGTTTCTCAAGGTATAGATGCAATTTGGGTCATTGTTGATAGATTGACCAAGTTTGCTCATTTCTTACCTATACGAGAAACTTATACACTTGAACTTCTTGCTCGTATGTACATAAACGAGGTTTTAAGATTGCATGGTATGCTAGTATCCATAGTTTCTAATCGAGACCCAAGATTCACTTCACAATTTTGGGTTAGTTTGCAAAAAGCTATGGGCACGGACTTACGATTTAGTTCGGCATATCATCCTCAGACGGACGGACAATCAGAGAGGACTATTCAAACTCTTGAAGATTTATTAAGACTCTGTATCCATGACTTCAAGGGAAGTTGGAACAAGTTCTTACCGTTGGTGGAGTTTTCATACAACAACAACTATCAAGCAAGTATTGACATGGCTCCATTTGAAGCGTTGAATGGAAGAAAGTGTCGTTCTCCAGTATGCTGGGATGAGGTGGGTGAAGCAACGTTCTTGGGACCGGAGTTCGTACGTATGACTACGAAAAAGATTCAAATAATTCGACAACGTATAAAAACCTCACAAGACCGACAAAAGAGTTATGCTGATCTTCATTGAAAGGACGTGGAATTCGATATTGGAGATCATGTGTTGTTACGTGTTGCTCCATGGAAAGGAGTTACGAGATTTGGAAAGAGAGGAAAGCTCAATCCTCGATTCATTGGCCCATTTTTAATCCTTGATCGAGTAGGGACTGTAGCCTATAGACTCGCTTTACTACCAAGTATGTCTCGTGTTCATAACATTTTTCATATATCCATGTTACGTAAATATGTGAAAGACCCGAACCACATTATTGAGTTAGAACCGGACGAAATAGCAGAAGATTTAATGTATGAAGAGGTTCCTGTTCAAATCTTGGATAAGAAGGAACATATTCTACACACCAAGGTGATACCTCAAGTTAAAGTTTTATGGAGGAACCACGATGTTGGGGAAATTACCTGGGAGTTAGAATCTAAAATGAAATCAAGGTATCCTTACCTCTTCGATATACCAGGTACGTACCCTAATTTCGAGGGCGAAATTTCATAAAAGGGGAGATTATAAGACCCCAACTTTTATGAATAAAGATGAATTTTCTATAATTATCATTTTTGAATATTATGGAATGAATTTGATATAATGTTATAGTTGTGGGTAATATTTATAAATTTTTCAAAGTACGCAAGTTGTCATATAAAATTCGATTGGTCGGGAAATATTCGTTTTAACAGGGAATATTCGTACGACGGCACAATTATTGGTGGACCCCACAACGGAATTATTGTCGGATTGAGAAAATGACAAAAATATTTTATGAAAATAACGGCGGAAGTTTTACCGTTAACTGTTGAAACACTCGATGTTAAAAGTACAGGAATACGTGTGGTTTCATAGTAGCACACGGTATTGATTATTGATGCTTATGTGAGAAGTCACTCAGTTTTGTTCAATTATTGCTTCAGTAATTGTTGCATAGTATCTCACGTTATTTGATTCAATTATTGTCGATATGCTATATATTATTAAATCAATAATTGAGATGACAGAGTTATTAATATTATTATTTGCAATATTAACGATGTCTAGAAGTTCTGCCAAGGAGAGGTTTGGTCACCTAATTGCGCGCCAATAGGGAGAAATCCTTATTGGAAAGCCCCCTCTTTCCTGGGAACGACCTGGTCGATTAATATTTTGAATTATAATAATAATGATAAATGTTGTTAAAATTATTAAGGTGATTTTTATGGAGTTTTTCTTATTTAATGGACCCCCATTTACCCATTTTCAAAATAATCGGTAGAAAATTTTTTTATATAATAAAGGTGGGGCCACATGCGGAAGAAAATTTGAAAGTGGGAAGAAGTAATCTGATAAGGTTCACGGGTGGATTGTGGAATAATGGAATGGTGGGTTTTGGTGGAATATATATATAATGTACATGTGTTTGAATAATTGTGTGTGTGTGATGATGGTGATGGAAAGTTGTCAAATGGGGGGGGGGGGTGGTTTACGGGAAAGTAAAGAGAAGAGAAAAAGGTGGTTTGAAATGGAAGGAGTTTATATATATGATATTAGTGTGTGTGTGTGTGTGTGTGTATTACCTATATATATATATATATATATATATATATATATATAATGTGACTTTAGTGAAAGAAATCAAAGGAAACTGATGAAAGGTAATGCACGGGAAGAATTACTATGGTATATATAAATATATATGTTTGAAAAGTTTGACAGAAGAGAATAAAATGGGTTCACAGTGGAGTACTGTGTTATTATTATTATATATAAGTTTTGTTTTATTTGATTTTTTAAATAGAATATATTATATTTTATTTAAAGTTTTTATTTATTAGAATATTTTATTAAATCAATATAGGCAAATACGATTAAAAGTAAATCAATACTGGACCGTTCTTGAGTTAGTTACTATGGACCCATTCTTCTATAAATAGAAGCTCATTCCTTCATTATTTCTTACGATTTCAATTGAAACTCTAGAGAGAGAAATTATAGAGAGAAAGAAGAAAAGTATTCTGCTACTTCATTACTCCTACATCTAGTACTCTTAAGGTAAAGGGTATTATTCCTTTTGTATTCATGAAGAGAACTTCTATTAATCCATTATTTATTGTTCTGTTGGAATATCCTGTCTGTGCATTTTATGCTTCATTCTGGTTCCGCCTTTATTATTCATTAGAATATCCACATCTGCATGCGTTTTCTGTGGGACACAGTTCCATCTTTATTATTCTGTTGGAATAACCTGCATGTGCGGTCTATCGCATGCTTGGTGAATTCTTTTGGTTATTCCATTCTTTATTATACTCAGTTGGTTAAAGTTTTGACTTCTATACTCCATGAAATTAGTGGAATACCCTTGATATTTGCGCTTCATCCAGTATCTTTTCATGAAAATATTCTTCTGAGCATTCTTGAATTTTACTCTACAAAGAAGTATCGTGTTGACAATTTGGACGTTATTAGTTCTTGGTTAAATTAATTCTTGAACTTGTTTTATTGAATTCTTATATCATTATCATCATCCTCATGTTTATATTATGTTGACAGTCATCTGTGGCCTGTAGTGCATAGATGGACTTGTTATGATTATGACCAGGGATTATTCGGTGTAATCATGACCGTAATGTTACAAATGATGTGGTAAAAGTCCTCATTGGCCCGTAGTGCATTGATGGACAGTTGTTGGCATGATCATGACCATTGATGAATACACGAATATCCTTGGCCCGTAGTGCATGGATAATTTATGGTCGTGATATAATAATGAATATCCTTGGTAGTAGTCGGGGGATGATGTGGATTATTTATTAAGTCGAGTCCCGATGATAAAAGTGATGAAAAACCTTTTAAATCATAAAAGATAGTAGACTTTATTCTCTACTTGACTCTTTTAATGGATTGCTTATTCATTGCAGCTTAAACTTGATGTCTATTGTATTTTATCGGTTTAACATTGTTGAAGACTAATGATAATTTATTCGCATTATCTTAGTCATAATATTTCTTCTTTAGGCTAGTTGAGCTCACCCTTTCTTTCACCGTTCTCTTCGAGAAATGAGAACGTGGCCGGTTAGTCGAGGAGAACGGGTGTGATTATTCCGGATGATAGTATTAGTAGTCCTCACTATTCATTAAATAAGGTGAAAATAAATGTAATGAGGACTCTTTTGAGTGTGGATATTGTCTAGATGACAATATTTGTATTAAAACTCACAGCTTATGTTTTGTCGTATTTTACACGACTGTTGTATAATTAGTTTGTATTTGTATTCAGTATCATGTATCTGGCGACCCAAGATGGGTGATGTATACCTATTTTGGGGACGTCACAAAGTTCTTCAGGGAATACGTCAGGAAATTTATTAACAATAGAAAAATCATTCAAGATTGACGTATTTTTGTTTAAATCCGTGACATGAGCTTAGAAAGCTTGAAATCCATTTTTCAATAAACGAATAGTTTTATGGCTGAGATGACAGTGATTGACTTTAATGGTTTGGTTGCTTGAATTCGCATAATATGTTGGTTAGGAATATGAAAGCTAACAACCTTACAAAAATAATCAATTTTTTCATGATGAGTAGTTAACCATTCAATCCCTAAAATCACATCGAATGCAAGTATTTTTAAAGAGATAAGATCGACAGGTAATGTGCGGTTTTCGATTTGAATCAAATAAGACTTATAAACAGTGGATGTAATAAAGGTTTCCCCCAACGGAGTTTCAACAGATAAGTCAAAGTCTAATTTCTCCGGAGTCAAATTTAAACGTTGAGCGCAAGTAGGAGAAATAAAAGAACGGGTAGAACCGGTATCAAATAAGGTATAGACTTCATTAGAGTTTATGATTAGCTTACCCGTGATCACCTCGTTCGGATTCCTTGCTTTTTGGGAGGCTACAACAAACGCTCTCCCTTAAACTACCGGTTTTGTCTTATCTTGGATGGCCTTTGATGCCTCCATCCCAGTTGGACTTGACTTTGGTGCACGACAAAATCGGGCTAGGTGACCTTCTCTTCCATAATTGTAGCATGATTTGGACTGCTGCATACAGTTTGGACTGATGTGTCCCTCCCCTCCGCATTTGTAACATACAATCGGCAGTCGTTCTCCTTCCTTAACAACAGGTGCTGGTGCTGACGTCTTTCCATCATTGTTGAATCTCTTCTTCTTGAAATTTCCACTTCTATTATCTTGGCCATGATTACCACCGAATGAGGTTACCATTTCTGGCATGTTGATTCCCTCCACGTTTGTTGTCACCGCTTCGATGACTACTACCACTGGTATTATCGACTTGCCAGCTGCTCTCTCTTGGTTGGGTTGACTCATTATCGTACTCCAATAACTGAGCCCTATTTACAACATCTGAATACGAACACAGTTTGTGAGAAATGAGGTATTGACGTATTTCTGGTCTCAAACCTCGTAGAAACATTCGTGTCATTCTCTCCTCATTATCAACCAAATGGGATGCGAACCGGGACAACTCAGCAAACTTAGCCTCGTACTGCGACACGGTCATATTGTTTTGCTCTAACTTGATAAACTCCACCTCTTCATGTGACAAATACTTTCAGGAAAGTACTTGTCATTGAACAGTTCTTGGAACTTTTCCCAAGACATTTTGAGTGCGGCAGACTGAGTACGTTTTACTGATTCCCACCAATAATCTGTCTCTCCTCTCAACATGAAGGTAGCAAAGGGAACCTTTTGCTTCTCGGAGCATCCCAAGACATCAAATATCTTGGTGATCTGCTTTATCCACATCTCCGCCTTAAGTCGTTTTGGCTCTCCAAAAAACTCCAGTGGTCCCAGCTCCTTAAACTACATAGCAGTGACCATCCGAGAGTTGCCAGTGTTTCCACCTGCATTTTGAACATGAACCGCTCTCTCCTGATGTTGCATGAATTGCATAAAGCCTCTGAACATCCCAAGATCAGTGTTGTTGTTTTCTTGAGAATTATTGTCTTCCTATTGCATATTATCCTGGGTATTGATCGTTGGTGACTCAATAATATTATAGTGAATAGTAACCAGGTGAATAGTAACCCGTGAATAGTACCCAAGGTGAAAATATTGATATTTAATAAGAAATTTTAGATCAATATTCCAATAAAACGATACTGGATGAAGCACAAAACTCAAGGATATTCCACTAATTTCAAGGATTATCGAAGCAATACTTACCATAGTAAGTTTAGATTTAAGAATATAAAAGGAAATAACATACGAAACTGCAAATGAATTTTCACCTGTCATACGGTACGTAATCCGCTTAGACAGGTTATTATGATATATTAAAGGATGAATACGAAAAATAGTATTCCTTATGAATATGAAAGAAATAATACCCCTTACCTTAGTAAAAGACTGGATACTACAATAGTGAAGTAGCAGAATACTCTTCTTCTTGCTCTCTATAGTTTCTCTCTCTATAGTGTTTCTTGTGAATCTCAGTGAATTGGTGAGAATGAAAGAAGAATTAAGCTTCTATTTATTGGAGAATGGACTAAATAGTAACTGATTCATGAACGGTCCAAATTGATTTACTATTAGAACAGACGGTTCTTATTGATTACTATTAAAACCACAACCGATGGTCCAGATTGATTTACTTTTAAAACCACCATCGATTGTCTAGATTGATTTACTTTTAAAACCACCACCGACGGTCCAGATTGATTTACTATTAAAACCACCATCAACGGTCTGGATTGATTTACTATTACAACCACCATTAATGGTCCAGATTGATTAACTATTAAAACTACCATCGACGGTCCATAGAATTAGCAAATCTTCCCTTGGAATACTAAGTCAAACTTATAACAAACGCCTCATAACAATCCCTATATTTATATCAAAATTTGAATAAATATTTACCACAAATTATTTATCTTTAATAAACACATTATTAATTTATTAACAATTATTCATCATTAATATTATAACTCACAATATTTAACAACCAGATCATTCCCAAAAAAGGGGGCTTTTCGATAAATATTTCTCCCTATTGGCGCGCAATTAGGTGACCAAACCTCTCCTCGACAGAACTTTCTAGACATTGTCAATATTGCAAATAATAATATGAATAACTTTGTCGTCTCAATTATTGATTTAATAATATAAAATATTGATACTGTGACAATAATTGAATCAAGAATATGAGAGATATTATGCATCAATTACTGTAGCAATAATTGAGTATAACTGAGTGACTTCTTACGTAAGCATCAATAATCAATACCGTGTGCTATTATGCAACTACGCGTATTACTGTACTTTTACCACCGAGTAGTTCAACAGTTTAACGGTAAAACTTTCGCCGTTATTTTTATAAAAAAATAATTATGTCATTTTCTAACTATAAAAATACTTTCATTGTGGGGTCCACCAATGATTGTGCCGTCGTACGAATATTCCCCGACCAATTGAATATTTTATAACAACTTGCTTACTTTGAAAAATTTATAAATATTACTCACAACTATAACATTATATCATATCCACACCATAATATTCAAAAATATATTCTGAGAAAAAATATTCTTTACTTATAAAAGTTGGGGTCTTACAAAGGCAGTTTGGCCACCAAAATGCCCCTCGCCCTGGTTTCTATATAAACAAGTCTTAAGCTCATTTGTTTGGTTAGAAAATTTCAACCAAAACTTGAGGGAGAGAGAGAGAAGTAAGATGGTGAAGATGAAGAAAAGGAAGAGGAAAAGGAAGCCCGAGAGCAAGATTTGTCAAACGAAAAAAGATTAAAGAAGAAAGGTAATCCAAAACTTAACTCTAATCTAAATTTCCTTTAAGTTTTTATACGGAATCATATAACTTAATGAATATAGAAGTAAAATATGTTAATAATGATTTTCATATGGTTGAAATCATAAGAAAATGAAGAAATAAAAATTTGAAGTTTAGTTATAAAAATTTCTTAAAAGCTTTCCTAGGAACTATGATTTGCTTGATGAATTTAAACGATCCGAATGAATAATATGAATGACTCAGTGAAAAAAGTAAGAAGTGGTGTTTTATAACACTAAATTCCAAGAAAAAGTGAAATCATATTCAAAATATCGATTAAAAACGAAGAACGGACGAATAACACGAAGAACACACGAAGAATGTTGTTGATGGACAAATTGAAAACCATTGTAATTAGAGCTTGTTATTGATGGACAAGTTTAATACCATCGCGTATCAGTTAGTTGCTTATCGCTTGGTTAAGATTTAGAGAAATGTTCATGAAGAATGGATTGAACTTAGATATAACGAAGTTATGGAAAAATTTCGTAAAAGACGAACGGAAAGTAAAATGTAAGTTAATGAACCCTAATTAATGAGGATTCATAAGAATGTTGGAAAAATTAGAAAATGTGAGTCTTGGAATCAAGAAAGAACGAATTCTGAGTTCAGATGAACAAATTTCGGACGAACAAAAATATAATACTAAGTTGAAAAATTACGCGAGGGAGGACTTTCGGGCTAAGATTAAGGCTCGTTAGTGGACACAAAATAAAATTATGTCTAGAAGAAATTTTAGAGGGTTTTGCAAGCTTTCCAATGCCTTAAGAATGGATTAATTCTGAGTTATAATGAATAAGTTACGAGATTTTAAAATAGGCGATTCGTACGAGGAAGAACACTTTGAAAATTTTCAAGAAAAATCTGGGAAACAGAAGCGGCGCCGTAGTGAAAAAATAAAATAGGAATGGGGCATTGTAGCGCCTGGTTGGGAAGCCAGGTACTATTAACTCACGTTGCAGCGCCAACAAAAACAAAGGGAACTGGCGTTGCAGCGCCGGTACAAGGCAAAGCCTGGAAATGAGATTTTTAACTGCTCAATTTTTGGGGAACGTGTACGAAGTAATAATGAACGTAAAGTTCACATAATGTAACACTTAAACAAGTGATTTGAACCTTTAGTAAAGGTTGAACAGAAGGATTTAATGAAAGTGTATGAGATAAATAATACGAATGCAAAATATATAACTGATATCCGGGGACCTTATTCGCGTTAAACGAATGTTCGGGATTACAATGGTTGTAATTCCTTAGAAGTTGAATGAAGATAGGGACTTATAACATCTCGATGTTATAAAGTCATAATGAGAGTTAAGTATAAAGCGTTTAAACATTATAAATATAAAGTTGTTGTAATGAACGATCGGTCTTAGCATATAACAAACAGTATGGCTTAGACATCATGAGAGGACGATGAACCTGATGTTCATGTAATGGATCATGAAGGATAGTGATTAAAAACTTAATTAAAAGTTAAATGGAGGTTTAAACGACGAACAACGTGAACGTAGAATACGTAAATAATCCTCGTGAATCGTATTCCCGTCGAGCGAACATTCTGAGTATACATTGGTTGTATAACTTAGACGTTGACGAAGGTAGTAAGTAATATATGAAATTATCAAGAAAAATGTAACGAACGATAATAAGATTAATGAAAGTCTGAGTGTGATTTGGATAATGACTGTTAAAATGAAACGTAAGCGTTAAACACTTTTATCGACGTGAGGGTCTTGAGTGTACGTAAACGGGCATAACTTACACACCGTGTATGGTTTGAACATAAGAGAATGAAGAGTACTGAATAATGTAAACGTTGAACAAGCCAAGTTAGCGATAATAACTAAATAACGTTCTGAGTCAAATGGACCAAATGTTGTAAGATATAAAGATAAGGTAATGTAAACTGCTTAACGCTATGAACGAATAGTATTAATAATTGAATGATCGTTTTGAGTATACAAAAGATTATATGACTTAGACATTAATGAATAAATCCTAAGGTATGGCATTTAGTTGCCAAAAAGCCATACGGAAAGGAAAATTAACTTAACGAACATTATAGTTTTAATGGTTCAGATAAGTTAAGTTTAAGCTCGCTGTGAAAGATAATGTAGATCATGAGACAAGAAACTAATTTGTTGGTTGTTTGTGGGAAACCACTCAGCATACTATATGGAACACTGTTAGAGACTCGATGTGTGCTAAGTATACAATTATGAATACGTATGATGAAAAGGTGATTCTTTTCACATATATAGATGTATAGGATGAGTTAAGTCCTATAAATGTGATGAATAGGTTTTTAACCTACGAATTGATCTCAATTAGCTTGGTATATTGTGAGTTTTTGGGTATATTCATGTTACTTGTGATGGGTCTTGTTTCATCTTGTAGGAGAATGGCTTAGAGAGGTTAAAGAACAAAATTTGGAGAAACATAACAAGTTGATGTACTTTACTCATCTACTACGGCCATGGAGCACGCCATTAATAACCTACACCCTTGGATGGGCGATTGAGCTAAAGATCTCTCTCGCTTTATCTGGCGTGAGGGCCACGCTTATTAGACAAAGGAACCTTGACGCTTGGGCATGCATGCCGATCTAACGACTTAGATGGTGATTTTGTTTCCTTATGCACAGAAGTTTACTCAATTAAGGATTGGAGTTTCCCTTGTGTAATAGGGTTTTGTTAGGAATGTAAAAGGGAAGTTCTTTCTTAGTTTTAGGGATTCTTTTGACTGACAACAATTGGGGGGCTACACACTTGGAGCTTTTGGATATTGAATTGGAGACTTTGCAAGACAGATTTTGGAGGGCAAGATTGAAGATCATCGATAGAGTTTTTCTTCTTCCTCTTAATTTAATTTCTATACTTAAGATATTTTCCAATAATTATTTGTTAGTTTCAATTCTAATGATGAACTAAATTCTCAATTAGGAGTACAATGGAACCTTTTGTGATGTAATAATTAAATTATATTTATTCTCACTTATTGATTCTATTGAGTTGTTTATTATATTTTGCGCTTGATTAAATAATTGTTTGGCCAACAATTAACCTGATATCTTTGATGGAATTGAAAGAGGAAATCTTGGATTAGATTTAAATATAATAACACATGAACTTGTTGATTCTTTTAGATAACATAATAGTGTATGAGACGAAAGTACTTATATGTCATGTGTAACTATGTTAGGAGTTTATACTTAATGAATCTATTTTAAGTGTCTTTCACGAAAGTAGCAAAATAACTGAAATAGATCTTTTTTATTAATTGTTGAAAGATGTTAGTAAATTGGTAAGCAATCCTAGTTAACAACTCATTGGATTAATTAAATGGGAATAAGATAAAGCAATTGGGGAAATTGTATTCAAGTCCTAATCATCTGGTAATCAATATTTGTTAGTTTAATTAGTTTTTAATTATTTTATTTTAATCAACTTTTTCAAAACAATTAGAGTGACTATTTAAGTGAATTTGAATTGATAAAATTTTATTAATTAGAATAATTGTCAGTAACTGTTCTCTGTGGGTTCGACAACCTTTCTTATCACTTTATTACTTGATTGGTCGTGTGCACTTGCACGTATTTGTCATTATATAAATCGGACAACAAGTTTTTGGCGCTGTTGTCGGGGAACGGTCTAATAATTATTTTGTTAATAGTTTTTATTAGTTTAATTTATTCAAACATAATTTTCTTATTTTATTTATTTTTGTTTACTTTTAAAGGCTTCCGATTGTTTAAGTCTGTTCAAGCAGTGATCCAGGAATTGTGTGTGCACCAGGGTAATTACAGTGTTATTTGCAAACACGATAAAAGAGTCCAGAGTTAGTTCCGTGCGACAGTGAGATTGAATGCACTTTTTGAAGGAAATTAAACTTCAATCAAGCTACCATGGACAATCAGATTGGTATGGTAGAAGAAAAACACAAATCACTTCGAGAATATGGCATGCTGAAAGTTACAAACATCTAGTCAAGCATGGCACGGCTTGTTATTATAGCTAATAGTTTTAAGATCAAATCAGACATGATATATATGATCCAGAACTCTATACAATTTGGTGGAGCACCAAACGATGACCCTAACTATCATATCATCAGCTTCTTGGAGATTTGCAATACATTAAGATTTAATGGAGTGTCGAAAGATGCAGTAAGACTAAGACTATTCCCGTTCACCTTTAAAGATAAATCTAAGAGTTGGCTGCATTCATTACCACCAGGTTCAATAATAACATGGAATGACTTAGTGCAAAAGTTTCTCGCTAAGTTATTTCCCCCAGCAAAAATGGCAAGAATACGAGACGAAATCTTATCATGCAGGAAATCTGATTCTGAATCCTTATATGAGGCTTGGGAGAGATACAAGGATCTGTTACGAAAATGTCCACATCATGGTCTACCACTGTGGTTGTTAGTGCAAACCTTCTACAATAGTCTTAACAGTCAAATAAGGATAAGTATCGAAGTCGCCGCAGGTGGAGCTTTGAACGCAAAAAGTTATGAAGAAGGTTATCAGTTGTTGGAAAACATGGCGGCCAATAACTGTCAGTGGCCTACTAGCATATTAACTTAACCAAAAGTGGCAGGAGTATTTGAATTGGATGCCGTCACAGCTTTATCACCTCAGGTAACAGCATAGATTTCAACGTTAACGAAGAAAATTGATGATCTAGGGGTGCAGAATGGTCCAAAAACATAAGTAATATACGAATTATGTGCAGGGGCTCATCCCCCAGAGCAATGTGCTATTAATACAAAGTCAGTGCAGTTTATCAAAAATCCAAGCAGGCATCCATATGGGGTGAACTCAAATAGTTACAATCTGGGGTGGAGAAATCATCCAAATTTTTTGTGAAGCAATAATCAAACTCAGCACTAGGCTCATCCACAAGTTCCACGACAACTAGCACCACCGGGATTTCAACCAAAGCAACAGTAGCAACTTCCACTGCAAGAAATGAAAACAGAACTTGAGGAATTATTTGTAAAGTACATCAAGGATAACGAGGCATGTGATGAGTGGGATTTATACCCGCGAATTGGATACTTTGGGACTTAAATAATTGCCTAAAGTCGTATCTATTTATGTAGTTTTAAATAAATATAGTGTTATTGCGCTTAACTGATGTATTGCAGAGCTTTATAGTGCTTTTTTAGCATTCAGGGGCCAAATGGTCATTTTATAGGTACCCGTGCCAAAGCCAAGCTTTGTACTCATGCCGCGGCGCCACCTTCCTGTCCCTTGCTGACGTCACCCTCGCGCCGCGGAGCCATTGAAGCTTCTATGGCTCGTGCTGCAGCGCGAGCTCCGTGTCCCTCACACTAATGTGGCTGCAAATGGCTAATTCACGATTGGAGGCTCATGCCATGCCACCACCTCCAAAGGCCCAGCAAAGAGTGCTTGGCTTGACCTAGCAAAAGGGGGAATGATATAAAAGAAATGAGGCTCTGCATAGATAGAGATAGAGTAGATCTGAGATTTTAGATTTTAGAATTAGCATATATTAGTTGTGTTTTGTAATTTCTCTTGCTTTTTCTTAGATAAATATTTGTAAATATAAATTAGCTAGATTAGGGAGAAGTATGGGTTTCTTTGGAGCATCAAGAACAGTGAGCTACACGGACTGGAGAGCTTGATTCTAGCAGAATGCTTAGAGATTGAAGGACTTTGATAGAGTTTCTTCTTATCTATTTATTGTCTCTAATTTTGTAATTCATAAATGTTGTCTTTATTGCTACTTGTATTTTGTTCAATAGCTATGAACTGAATATTTGCTCTAAGGTTATAATGGAACCATTTGTTATTTAAATTGATTGTCTTATCTATTTGGTTGGCACCATACGATTTGGTTCAATATATTTATGCTTAATGACTCTCGCTAAGACATTAGTGATGATTTTGGTAATTTACATGATATCGACAGAAGGATTGTAGATTTACACCTGAATATATTGGCATGTGATTGTGGGTTTCGACTGCATAAGTTGTGCGTAGAATAGACATATATTTGTGCACCACGTGTGACCTAATTGAGAGCTTATGCTTAAATCCTTGTTCTGATCAATACGCATAGACATATGTAGGATTATATCTAGCTTGGGCGTTCTTTTTTGTTCTATTCCCTATCGGATGGATCTGGAAGGGATATGTTTGTACATGCCTCGATAGAGGTGTATAATCACTTGTGTGTTCTCGGTCGACAAATTGTCGTGACCATTAAGACCAGAGAGAGAAGGGTAGCTAGTTTGATGAAACATAGCATGTCAGGTGTTCGACAGAATGCCTAAGTGGGGTGAAGTTGTAACCTTCGTTTGTAATTCCTTAGATTACCATTCGTTATCCATTTACTTGCTTTGATAATTAGTATGCTTAGATTAATCACACTTTCATTTATTGTTATTCGAATAAGACTTTAGCGATACAAAGTCGGTATAGTGATAGTTCCTCGTGGGTACGACATTCTACTTATCATTGTATTACTTGTTAGACCGCGTATACTTGCGTGTGTTTATTAATCGGTTTTCTAACCAACAAGTTTTTGGCGCCGTTTCCAGGGAGCTGTTATTCTAATATTGTCCAATATTGACTTCAATCAATTTAGTCTTGCTTTGAACTTATATTATATATTTCCTTTATTTGTTTGATCTTCCTTTCTTTTTATTTTTAAGTTTACAGATTATGGACGATCAAAGTTATCAATGGCCTTATGAGGGGACGACGCAACCAAGCTCGGAAGACGTACTCGAGAAATTTCAAGTTCAAATTGCAAATGCCTTGAGGTTTTCTGACAATCTTGAGTGTCAGTCCACTCAGAATGCCTACTATCAGGAACGAGTTGACTTTGAACTGATCTCCTATCATCCAAACTGCCAGGGTTATCCAAACTCTTGGGACTACAGTCAAGAGCAATATCATGATTCGAATCATGCCTCTCAGTTTGAATATCAGTCTCCGTCGCACTATGAGTGGAATCTCAGCCTAATGAGAACTTTTCTGAGTCCTCAACACGTGAAGAAGAGAACAGGCTTGAGGAATTTCTAACCATCTTTATCGAAAGAAATGAGGTTCGGATGGCAAGCCAAGAAGCCGCATTGCATAGCCTTGAGAATCAATTGGGGCAACTCGTCAATGCCATCACAAATCCACCGCGAGTCAATGCACCGGTCTTAATTGATCAAGAAGATGAAGCAATAGAGTATTACACGGTGGATACGCAAGGAAAATGCGATGAGTCTCGCATAGATGTTGAGAGAGATGTCATATTGCAAACTGACCAACCGGTGGAGTCTGAAGTTGGAGACAAATGGAGGAATAGTGGTTGTATAGTCATTACGGATCTACAATTAGAAACCACACTCCCAACTGTGAAAACCCTGGAGGGCCCGAATGAGCATGAAGAACGCTTTCAATTTAATGAAACAGGCGAATTAGTGGATAATTCCAGTGGCAAACGATTCTTTGTGCCAAAGGATGAGTGGATGGACGAAGGAATGGAGAATGGACAATCATCCATGTCGGCCATTACTTTAAAGGAATTGACGAATAGGCGGCATGAAATGGTCATTTTTGCTTATGAGTCGGATTGAGCGGCATCGGTATAGTCAAGCCGACGACTTTAAAACAAGCGCTTGGTGGGGAGGCACCCCCATCTCGGTATAAATTTTATCTGTTTTCTTTACTTATTTCTAGTTTACTTGTGTTTGTTCGTTTTAGTTGTAACATAGCTGTCTGATTGTGCATTAATGGTTTTTTGTCTATCATCTGCAGGCAGCATGTTTATTATGATGTATCGTATATTACAATATTATTTTTGAGGTTTTTATTAATGTATGTTTACCTTTGTAGTATAGTTTTTATTCTTGTCTTGGCATGTGCAGTTAACAGGCAAGTAAAATACAGAAAATATCCCTCGTACCGCGATGCCAACAGATGTACTAGAACCCGCGCCGTAGCGCCAAGTCCAAAATCTTGGTTTTCCACTTGGCTACCGCAGCTCAAGAGACACAGGTATATGTCACATGCAGTTGCCGGTCATGAGCCTTGCCATCATACTACATTTCAATACAAATACCAACCAACAAAGGGCGAGCCCATGCCATGCGCCACCAACAAGTCTAGCATACTGCTAAATTACGCCATGAGCAATTCAATAAAAAAAGAAACCTCATTTACTGCAAATACGAGAAGCGAGAATTTGATTTTTAAGTGCAGTTTTTAGCAAGCAGTTACGCCACGGCTCTCCATTTCTCCCCAATCTTCTCGACGTCTCCCAGCACCATAGCACAAAATAGCTCCTACTTTCCCATCAACGTTTCAGTCTCAGAAGTGTGAGCATTGATTTCTCATCAAACTCCCAACAACAACCAAAAGCCTCCATCAATTTTCTTGTCAGAGTGAACACCCACACGAATTCTCACCTAGGGTTTTCTCACTCAAGGTATTGTTAGATTTCGTTCAATTGATAAAGTGATCTGATCGAATTATTGGATTTGTGCAATTATTGTTGTGCTCTTCTTCTTGCTTGATTGGGTGATTTCCACTGACGAAAATCAGGTTAGAGCACTTTCAAACAAAGGCTGCCGAAGTTAAGTTTTTAGAATGCACGCAAGGTGTTTGTTAATTTTCCTAAGAGAGAAGTTGGACTGTTTTGGCTTATATTCACTGGGATTTCATTCGGGGATTTGTTGTGCATTATTTCTACAAGAGTTTGGCACTACAAAGGGACTGTTTTCAAACCTCGTCAACTGAAATTCTGACATGGCACCCAAAAGGCAACGACTTAGCGTCGGCGGTTCTTCATCTTCCGCCATGTCAGCACCATAGGCCTGGGACAGAGCCAAGTTTGTGAGCGAAGAAACCTAAAAATGGTACAAAGATTCTTTTGGCACGCGGAACTTGATTCCTGAATGGGGGTTGAGGCCTGATAAAAAGGATGGTGAACTCACAAGCATGATACTTGAACGTCAGTGGATAAACTTCACAAAACCACTCGTATCAGCTATTGTATCTATAGTTTGGGGGTTCTATACAAATGTCAGTTGAGATGGTCCTGATGTGGTTCAAGTCAGGGGGCGGTCCGTGGCATTTGACAGTCAAGCCATCAATGCACTGTTTGCGGCACCCAACTATACGGGAAATGATTATATACAGTCGGGACTCCGAAGTTATGACCTGGAGGATATCATCAGAAGGCTCTGCAAGCCCGGAAAGACATGGAAGAAAAATGACTATACGGGTGAAAAGACCAGTTTCCCGTCTTTGGTACTCAGTCGCTATGGGAAGGCTTGGTTCAGCTTCATTTGTGCCAGCATGATCCCGACCCGTCACTTGAGCGACGTGACTAAAGATAGGGCTATTTTGTTATTCGCCATTGTCACGGGTCTGAACGTGGATATTAGAGTTCTCATCCATGACTCGATAATTAAGGCGGTCAAGAATACCGTTTCTTCGGGACTTCCCCATCCATCAGTGATCACGCAATTGTGCAAGCAGACAGGTATACAGTGGGGACCAGAAGAGATAGCTTCGCCACCCATGACTGTCATCAACCATCAGATGATCAAACAGTTTAATGTGTGGGACAGGGCAGAGTCTCATGTCAGAGGCGAAGGGTACGGGCTGCCTACAACACCACCTCCTACAGTAGACCCAGAGCCTTCTCAAGCGCCTGACGCAGGCCCAACTAGCCAGGGACTACTAGCCAACATCATGGCATCCCTCACCCTGCTGCATCAGAAACATGACGCCGAGGCGTAGAGCAGTAGAGGCACATCGCAGCAGTGGCTCAGAGGTGGGAAATAGCGATGCAGTACCAGGCTGAGCTGGTGAACACTATGCAGAGCATCTACACTGACTATTGTGGTGAGAGCACTGAGTTCACGCCATACCAATTTTCAGAGCCTCCTATTTTCCCACCATACCCTCCACCATCACCGCCCACCGAAGCCAAGTAGGATGCAGCTGATGAGGATGAAGCCGATGCCACTACGGAGTGAGCGATCTTCAGAGAAGCCCTCTTGTATCAATTGTGTTATGTTAAGCAATGAGGGCATTGTTCACTTTAAGTTTGGGGGTGTTTTTGGCTTTTATCTGTTTATTTCCGTACTGCCATGTTAGGTTGCCAGACTTTAGTACTTTATTATGTTTTTGTTATCAGTTTTGTGGTGCAGCCGTTTTTGAACTTCGGGATTATGTTTGAATTTTTTTTATCATTATGGATGCCATGAACTGATTTTTGGTTGTATTTATTAATGCTTTGATTATTATTAGCATGATTATGGTCTATAGCCGTCTTTTTGGGGCTTATACAAATTTAGATGCCTGTGCCATATGAATGGCCTTTTTCACCCTATTTTGAGCTGCTATTTAGCGAGGGTGTTATAGTTATCATTAATATTTTGATTATGGCTGATGACAAGCACCAAGTTTTATGGTCTATCTCTTAGAGTCGTGTCAAGCATGTATGAGCTAAGGGTTTTTCAATTGATAAGTTTAGACTGTTATTGATCCATCCTTCTAGCAAGCACCGACCAACTGTGTTAACTAGTAATTTTTTTCAAATTTTAGTTCGCGTGTTTATTGCTTTGAGCATTTGTTCACTCTTATAAATTTTTATTTTTACAAGGTAATAAAAGGCTTAGACGTTTATACAGTTTTGGATCTTAGATTCGTGCATGTTTAGATATTTTAAAACAAAAAAAGAAAAAAAGAAAAAATGGTTATTGAAGATTGAATGTCGAAAGTCTTGCGCTGGGTTGAGATGGAGCGTAAAATGCACTCGCCCATAAACGCAGGACCGATATTAAGATGGAGCATAAAATGCACTCGCCTAATAATCTTTGGTTCTCGTAAAGTCTACTTTGGCTAATGTTGATTACGTGGCCTTTGTTGCTCGAGTTACTATATTCTTAGGGGTGTTCTACACCTAGTGCCCTAAAGCCATCTGGCTTGGGAGTCACTGATCAAAAGCTTATTAATGGGTAGTTCTGATTGGCCTAAGGTAATTAAGGACTGTCCGAGTCAGGTTTTACTGTCTTCATGCTAGAGTCTTTTGATCCATTACTGCACTTGTGTCTTATTCTTAATGCTTGTTGAATGTTTAAGTTGTGGAGTGTGCATATTAGTATTAACAATCGACTGTGCGAACTTATTTGAACTATGATTAGTCAGGATGGTTGGTCTCCACACACACACATAAAATGGATCGAATACAGTCTTATGCTTGAAATTGAATGAACCCTTATTCATATCTGTGTTTGCCTTGTTCTCGGGGAGTAACTTTGAGCTTTGAAGCCATGATACTACTTTACAGCTTTATTTTTTCTTTCACGTGTGTTTTACTTTTGTTATTATGTAGATAGTTTGCTCGAGGGCAACCAAAGACTTAAGTTTAGGGGTATTTGATGAGTGGGATTTATACCCGCGAATCAGATACTTTAGGACTTAAATAATTGCCTGAATTCGTATGTTTTTATTTAGTTTTATATAAATATAGTGTTATTGCGCTTAACTCATGTATTGCAGAGCTTTACAGTGCTTTTCTAGCATTCAGGGGCAAAATGGTCATTTTATAGTACCGCACTTACATGACGCCGCAAAGCCAAACTTTGTGCTCACTTGCAGTATACCACCTTTCTATCCCTTGTTGATGTCACCCTCACGCCGCGGCGCCATTGAAGCTTCTATGGCTCGCGCTGCTGCGCGAGCTCCGTGTCCCTCATACTAATGTGGCTCTGCAGTGCCAACTACATTTTGGTGGCTCGCGCCGCGGCTCCACCTCCGGTGCCCAGGCAGAGAGTGCTTGGCTTGACCTAGATATAAGAGAAAAGAGGCTCTACATAGATAGAGAGAGTAGATCTGAGATTTTAGATTTTAGAATTAACATAGATTAGTTGTGTTTTGTAATTTCTCTTGCTTTCTCTTAGATAAATGTTTGTAATTATAAATTAGCTAGATTAGGGAGAAGTATGAGTTTATTTGGAGCATCAAGAGCAATGAGCTTCATGGACTGGAGAGCTTGATTCGAGAAGAATGCTTAGAGATTGAAGGGCTTTGACAGAGTTTCTTCTTATCTATTTATTGTCTCTAATTTTGTAATTCATAAATGTTGTCTTTATTGCTACTTGTATTTTGTTCAATAGCTATGAACTGAAAATTTGCTCTAAGGTTATAATGGAACCATTTGTTATTTAAATTGACTGTCTTATCTCTTTGGTTGGCACCATACGATTTGGTTCGATATATTTATGCTTAATGATTCTCGCTAAGACATTAGTTATGCTTTTGGTAATTTACATGATATCAACAGAAGGATTGTAGATTTACACCTGAATATATTGGCATGTGATTGTGGGTTTCGACTGCATAAGTTGTGCGTAGAATAGACATATATCTATGCACCACGTGCGACCTAATTGAGAGCTTATGCTTAAATCCTTGTTCTGATCAATACACATAGACATATGTAGGATTGTATCTAGCTTGGGCGCTCTTTTCTGTTCTATTCCCTATCGGGTGGATCTGGAAGGGATATGTTTGTACATACCTCGATAGAGGTGTATAATCACTTGTGTGTTCTCGGTCGACAAATTGTCGTGACCATTAAGACCACAGAGAGAAGGGTAGCTAGTTTGATGAAACATAGCATGCCAGGTGTTCGACAGAATGCCTGAGTGGGGTGAAGTTGTAACCTTAGCTTGTAATTCCTTAGATTACCACTCGTTATCCATTTACTTGCTTTGATAATTAGTATACTTAGATTAATCACACTTTCATTTATTTCTGTTAGAATAAGACTTTAGCGATACAAAGTCGGTACTTGGTAAATATTAGTGATAGTTCCTCGTGGGTACGACATTCTACTTGTCATTGTATTACTTGTTAGACCGCGTATACTTGCGCGTGTTTATTGATCGGTTTTCCGACCAAAAGCATGGAAGAACAAGCATGATGTGAATTTAAGGGATATGGAGAACCAGATTGGGCAATTAGCTACAGCTATAAATACTCACCCTCAAGGATCATTGCTAAGTGACATAGAAGCAAATTCGAGAGATGGAAAAGAACACTGTAAGAAAATTTCTTTAAGAAGTGGGAATGATCTAGAGGATTCAGCTAAACACAGTGCAACTAAGCATTGACTTAACAATGAAATCATCAGTGAGCAGCCAGAACAAGAGACAGAGGCTTTGAATAAAGCAGCTAAAGAGAATAAGTTGGTTGAGAAAGCATCAGTTAATAAACCTGAACCCTATGTACCACCGATTCCATACCCAAGTAGACTCCACAAGGCTAAGAAGGCCAAGCAGTTTTCAAAATTTTTGGAGGTATTCAAGAAATTACAAATTAATATTCCCTTTGCCCAAGCGATAGAATAAATGCCAAGTTACGCAAAGTTCATGAAGGAGATAATATCAAAGAAAAAAAGGTTGGAAGATTTTGAAATAGTTGCACTCACAGAGGAGTACAGTGCAATTCTACAGAAAAAGTTACCACAAAAGCTCAAGGATCCAGGCAGCTTCACCTTACCTTGTACCATCGAAACTAAGTTTTTCGGTAAAGCACTGTGCGACTTGGGGGCTAGTATTAATTTAATGTCATTATCCATCTACTCTCAGTTGGGTCTGCCAGAAGTGAAGCCGACCAATGTAACTCTCCAACCTAGCAGATCGGTCTTTAACACACCCACGGGGGATAGTGGAGGACATATTGGTTAAAGTTGACAAATTCATCTTTCCCGCTGACTTTATAGTACTTGACTTCGAGAAGGACAAGGAAATCCCACTTATACTTGGGCATCCATTTCTAGCTACAGGAAGAACACTGATTAATGTGCAAAAAGGGGAACTCACGATGAGGGTACAGGATCAAGAAGTGACCTTTAATGTATTCAAAGCAATGTAGTTTCCGAAAGAGGCTGAAGAATGTTTTAAAGTCGATGGGGTTGAATCCGCATTAATGGACTTTTCAAAATTCGATGTACATGGTGATCCACTTGAGACAGTCTAAACACATCCACGTGAAGCAGATTTCCCATCTTCGCTAGAATACTTGAACCTATTGAATGCATCGCAGCTGTTTATGCCATATGGAAAGCAATTCGAGAAATTGGGTAGGTCTGAGAAATCAAATTCATGACTGAAGTCATCCATTGAGGAACCTTCAGCATTAGAATTGAAGCAACTACCGAGTCACCTCAGGTATGCCTATTTAATGGAATCGTCGACTCTACGAGTTATCATCTCGACTTTACTTACGGTAGACCAAGAGGAGAAATTATTGAGAGAGTTTCGAGAGCTTAAAACTGCGATTAGGTGGACAATAGCTGACATAAAGGGAATCAGTCCCTCCTTCTGTATGCACAAAATTTTGTTGGAGGATGAAGCCAAACCAGTCGTGGAACAGCAGCGCAGATTGAATCCAATTATGAAGGAGGTGGTCAAAAAGGAAATTATTAAATGGTTAGACACTGGAATTATCTATCCTATATCAGATGGTTCATGGGTTAGCCCGGTGTAGTGTGTTCCCAGAAAGGAGGGATAACAGTCGTGCCAAACGAGAACAATGAACTGATTCCAACAAGGATATTGACTAGATATCGGGTGTGCATGGACTGCAAAAAATTAAACAAAGCAACTCGCAAAGACCACTTCATTTTACCATTCATCAATAAAATGCTTGACAGATTAGCCGAACATTAGTTCTACTGCTTACTAAATGGATATTCCGACTATAATCAAATTGTTATATCACCGAAAGATCTGGAGAAGACTAATTTTCCATGCCCTTATGGAACGTTCGCGTTACGAAGGATGTCATTCAGGTTATGCAATGCACCAGCAATGTGACGCCCCCAAAATAGGTATACATCACCCATCTTCAGTCACCAAATACATGGTACAAAATTCAAATACAACTTAATTATACAACAGTCGTGTAAAATATGACTAAACATAATCAAAGAGTTTTAATAAGAATATTGTCATCTAGACAATATCCACACTCAATGGAGTCCTCATTACATTTATTGTCACCCTATTTAACAGAATAGTGAGGACTACTAATGATATCATCTGGACCGTCACTCCATTCCCCGACTAGTCCCGGCTACGTTCTCATTTCCTGAAGAGAATAGTGAAACAAAGGGTGAGCTCAACTAGCCTAGTAAGAAATATTATGACTAAGATAATGCAGAATAAATTATCATTAGTTTTCAACAATGTTAAACCGATAAAATACAATAGACATCAAGTTTAATCTGCAATGAATAAGCAATCCATTAGAAGAGTCAAGTAGAGCATGATATCTACTATCTTCTATGATTTAAAATGTTTTCATTAATTTTTATCATTGAAACTCGACTTTAATAAATAAACCACATCATCGAGTCATCCACACTCTACGGGCCAAGGATATTCATTAAATCATCAATGGTCATGACTATACCGAATAATCCCTGGTCATAATCATACCAAAAACTATCCATCAATGCACTACAAGCTAACGGAGGACTTTTACAACATCATTTATAATATTACAGTCATGATTATACAAAATAATCCCTGGTCATAATCATACCAAGTCCATCTATGCACGTAAGCCAAAGATGACTTTCATCACAATATAAGCATGGGGATGATGACAATGACATAATAATTCAATAAAACAAGTTCAAGAATAAATTTTAAAGATTAATAAGTTAATTTATCTTGAAATCAATTACGTCCAAATTCTCAACATGATACTGCTTTGTGGAGTAAAATTTAAGAATTCTCAGAATAATATTTCCATGAAAAGATACCAAATGAAGCGCAAATATCCTGGATATTCTACTAATTTCATGGAGTATAGAAGCCAAAACTTAAACTAAATGAGTATCATAGAATATATGAAATTGTAAATGGATTTTCACCCGCCATACGATAATCCACGTAGACAGATCATTTCCACAATTTAATAAGGAATGAATACGAAGGATCATTCACCATGCATGTGATAATCCACATAGACAGGTTATTCCAACAGAATAATAAAGAATGGAACCAGGTCATGCGTAATCCGCAAAGATAGGATATTCCAACAGAATAATAAAGAATGGAATAACAGAAGAATTCACCAAGTATGCGATAGACCGCACACACAGGTTATTCTAACAGAATAATAAAGAATGGAACCAGGTCTAGCGTAATCCGCACAGACAGGATATTCCAACAGAATAATAAAGAATGGAATAACAAAGAATTCACCATGTATGCGGTACTTCGCATAGACAGGTTATACTAACATAATAATAAAGAATGGAATAACAGAAGCTCTCTTCATGAATACGAAAGAAATAATACCCCTTACCTTAGAAAGAAACTGGATACTGTAGTAGAGAGGTAGCAGACTTCTCTTCTTCTTTCTCCCTCTCTATAATAATTGCTCTAAAGCTTTAGTTAATTGGTGAGAAATAAAGGAAGAATGAGCTTCTATTTATAGGAAAATATAGTTTCGATAATTGCACGTTTTGGGGCTCGAAATATTACAGTACAATACCTTCAACTTCTTTCATTTTTAATTTAGTCCTGCAAGTATTATCAAACTTGCACCACCTCTCCTAATAGTAAATAATGTGAATCAATAGTTCAATCATGTGAATCAATAGTTATAATCATGTGAAAATACGAATTACAGTATAGTACCTCCATCTATACCTCCATTTTTAACGTAGTCATGCAAGTATTATCAATCTTGCACCAACTCCCCTAATAGTACAAGAATGTGAATCAATAGTACACACATGTGAACAAATAGTTATAATCATGTGAATTAATAGCAATTAATTGCTCATTTATCCGATTAATTACCCGACTGGTTAGTAAAACTTCCAGACATCAATTAATATCGAAATAAATATAGATTTTCACTAACACTAATAATTCCAACACAATGGAATTATCAATTTCATCTTTAATCAACATGAACATATTCATCATTAATATTATAACTCATAATATTTAACAACCAGGTTGTTCCCAGGAAAGAGGGGGCTTTCCGATAAGGATTTCTCCTTATTGACGCGCAATTAGATGACCAAACCTCTCCTTGACAGAACTTCTAGACATTGTAAATATTACAATTTAATAATATGAATAACTTTGTCGTCTCAATTATTGATTTAATGATATATCATATTATGCGATGATAATCTTGTGACAATAATCGAATCAATAATATGAGAGATATGATGCAAGAATTATTCAGAGCAATAATTGAGTGTAATCGAGTGACTTCTCACGTAAGCATCAATAATCAATACTGTGTGCTACTATGCAACCACGCCAGACATATTCAGACTTTTACTACTACCGGTAGTTCAACCGCTTAATGGTAAAACTTCCGCCGTTATTTTAAAAAGATAATTATGTCATTTTCTAACTACGACAATACTTCCGTTGTGGGGTCCACTAATGATTGTGCCGTCATTTAACATTCCCTCGTTAAAACGAATATTCCCAACCAATCGAATATTATATAACCACTTGCTTACTTTGCAAAATTTGTAAATATTACTCACAACTATAACATTATATCAAATCCACACCATAATATTTAAAAATATATTTCGAGAAAATTATTCTTTATTCATAAAAGTTGGGGTCTTACAACCTCCCCTTCTTATGAAATTTCATCCTCGAAATTAGGGTACATACCTAGTATCTCGAAGAGGTGAGGATACCTTGATTTCATCTCAGATTCTAACTCCCGGGTCATTTCCTCCACATCGTGGTTTCTCCACAAAACTTTGACTTGAGGTATAACTTTAGAGCGTAGAATATGATCCTTTTTATCCAAGATTTTAACAGGTAACTCTTCATACGTTAAATCTTCCTCTATCTCGTTTGGTTCTAATTCAATAATATGGTTCGGGTCTTTCACATATTTACGTAACATAGATATGTGAAAAACGTTATGAACACGAGACATACTTGGCGGTAAAGTGAGTCTATAGGCCACAGTTCCTACTCGATCGAGGATTAAAAATAGGCCAATGAATTGAGGATTGAGCTTTCCTCTCTTTCTAAATCTTGTAACTCCTTTCCATGGAGCAACACGTAACAACACATACTCTCCAATATTGAATTCCACGTCCTTTTGATGAAGATCAGAATAACTCTTTTGTCGATCTTGTGAGGTTTTTATACATTATCAGATCGTTTGAATCTTTTCCGTAGTCATACGTACCAAATCTGGTCCCAACAACGTTGCTTCACCCACCTCATGCCAGCATACTGGAGATTAACACTTTCTTCCATACAACGCCTCAAATGGAGTCATGCCAATACTTGCTTGATAACTATTATTGTAGGAAAACTCCACCAATGGTAAGAACTTGTCCCAACTTCCTTTGAAGTCAAGGACACAGAGTTTTAATAAATCTTCAAGAGTTTGAATAGTCCTTTCTGACTACCCATCCGTTTGAGGATGATATGCCGAACTAAATCGTAAATCCGTGCCCATAGCTTTTTGCAAACTAACCCAAAATCTTGAAGTGAATCTTGGGTCTCGATCAGAAACTATGGATACTGGCATACCATACAATCTTACGATCTCATTTATGTACATACTAGCAAGATGTTCAAGTGTAAAAGTTTCTCGTATTAGTAAGAAATGAGCAGACTTGGTCAATCTATCAACAATGACCCAAATCGCATTTATGCCTTGAGAAACCTTGGGAAGACTAGTAACAAAATCCATGGTAATGTGCTCCCACTTCCATTCTGGAATTTCAAGTGGTTGCAATGGACCTTTTGGCACTTGATGCTCCGCTTTGACTCGTTGACAAGTTAGACACCTTGAGATAAACCCCGTTATCTCTCTCTTCATATTACTCCACCAAAATGTATGTCAAAGATCACGATACATTTTGGTACTCCCAGATGGATTTCAAACGATTAGTTGTGTGCGCCCATCATGATTTTATACTTCAAGTCGAAATCGTTAGGAACACAAAGTCTGGAGTTGACTCGAAGTATTCCTTCTTCATCGATTCTTGCTTTCGGAATAGCACCTTCTTGCACTTTCTTCTTCATACGCATCAGCTCTAGGTCTGTAGCTTGAGCAGCTTTAACTTTATCGATTAAAGTCGATTCCACTCGTATATTCGCCATCATCACATGGGTCCCTGGAGTCTTTAACTCTATTTCCATCCTTTCCAAGTCATACAAAATGGGTCTTTGCATTGACAATATTGCATTCGTACTCGCATATGATCTTCTACTCAATGCGTCAGCTACTACGTTTGCTTTTCCAAGATGGTATTGGATGGTATGATCATAATCTTTCAACAACTCAAGCCATCATCGTTGTCGCATGTTGAATTCCTTTTGAGTGAAGAAATATTTGAGGCTTTTATGATCCGTATAGATCTTCACCTTCTCTCCATATAGGTAATGCCTCCAAATCTTAAGCGCAAAAATGACTGCTGCCAACTCTAGATCATGAGTAGGATAATTCCTCTCATATTCTTTGAGTTGTCAAGAGGCATAGGCTATGACTTTCCCATGTTGCATGAGAACACATCCTAACCCTTTGCCTGAAGCATCACTGTAGATGACAAATCCCTCCGAGCCAGATGGTATTGTCAGAACAGGTGCTAAAATGAGTCTCCTCTTGAGTTCTTGAAAACTCTTTTCACATTCCTCGCTCCAACTGATTTTGTATCTTTTCGAGTCAGTTGAGTTAATGGAGTAGCGATTCGAGAAAACCCTTCTACGAATCTCCGATAATAACCAGCTAAGCCAAGAAGCTACGTACTTCGGTCACTGACTTAGGTTGCTCCCAGCTTTGAATTGCTTCAATCTTTACCAGGTCAACAGATATTCCATGATTTGATATCACGTGCCCAAGGAATGCAACTTTCTCAAGCCAGAACTCGCATTTCTTCAACTTGGCATAAAGCTTGTTTTCACGAAGCTTTTGGAGTATCGACCTCAAGTGTTCTCATGGTCTTCATGAGAGTTTTGGAGTATATGAGGATGTCATCAATAAAGATGACCACAAAGTGATCCAAATATTCCTTGAATACTCGGTTCATCATATCAATGAAGGCAGCAGGAGCATTAGTCAATCCAAAAGACATGACTAGGAATTCATAATGCCCGTCTGGGAGTTCTCGAAAGTAGTCTTTGGAATGTCATCGGTTTTAATCTTCAATCGATGATATCCTAACGAAGATCAATCTTTGAAAAGAATTTGGCTCCTTGCAACTGGTCAAACAGGTCAACAATATGAGGCAACGGGTACCTATTTTTGATGGTGACATGATTCAACTCCCGATAATCAATACAAACTCGCATACTTCCATCTTTATTCTTTACGAATAGAACAGGAGCACCCCAAGGAGACGTACTAGGATGAATGAAACTGATGTCTAACAATTCCTATAGTTGAGTTTTTAACTCCTGAAGTTCAATAAGATCCATTCGATATGGGGCTTTGGAAATGGGTTTTGTACCAGATTCAAGGTCGATACAAAATTCAATTTCACGCTCTCGGGGGAGGCCAGGAAGTTCTTCAGGGAATACGTCAGGAAATTTATTAACAATAGAAATATCATTCAAATCTGACGTATTTTTATTTAAATCCGTGACATGGGCTAAGAAAGCTTGACATCCGTTTTTCAATAAACAAATAGCTTTATGACTTGATATGACAGTAATTGATTTTAGTGGTTTGGTTGCTTGAATTCAAATAATAGGTTGGTTAGGAATATTAAAGCTAACAACCTTACAAAAATAATCGATTTTAGCATGATGAGTAATTAACCAATCAATCCCTAAAATCACATCAAATGCAAGTATTTTCAAGGAAATAAGATCGACGGAGTAACGTGTGCGATTCTGATTTGAATCAAACAAGACTTATAAACCGTGGATGTAATGAAGGTTTCTCCCAACGGAGTTTCAACAGATAAGTCAAAGTCTAATTTCTCCAGAGTAAAATTTAAACATTGAGCGCAAGTAGGAGAAATAAAGGAATGGGTAGAACCGGTATCAAATAAAGTATAAACTTCGCGAGAGTTTATGATTAGCTTACCCGTGATCACCTCGTTCGGATTCCTCGCTTTTTGGGAGATTACGACAAAAGCTCTCCCTTGAACTACCAGTTTTGTCTTGTCTGGGACACCCTTTGATGCCTCCATCCCAGCTGGACTTAACTTAGGTGCACGACAAAATCAGGCTAGGTGACCTTCTTTTCCATAATTATAACATGCTTTGGACTGCATCGTGCAGTTTGGACTTATGTGTCCTTCCCCTCCACATTTGTAATATATGACCGGTGGTCGTTCTCCTTCCTTAACAACAGGTGTTGGTGCTGACATATTTCCATCCTTGTTGAATCTCCTCTTCTTGAAATGTCCACTCTTATTTTCATGGCCATGATTACCACCGAAGTGATTATCATTCCTGGCATATTGATTCCCTCCACGTTTGTTGTCACCGCTCGATGATCAAGTACCACCGGTATTATCGACTTCCATACCGCTTCTCTTGGTTGTGTTGACTCATTATCAAGCTCCAATAACTGAGCCCTATTCACAATATCTGAATACTGACACAGTTTATAAGAGATAAGGTATTGACGTATCTCGAGTTTCAAACCTCTTAGAAACACCCGCGTCATTCTCTCCTCATTATCAACCAAGTGGGATATAAACTAAGACAACTCGGCAAACTTAGCTTCGTACTGCACCACGGTCATATTATTTTGCTCAAGCTTGATGAACTCTACCTCCTTCATGTGACGAATACTTTCAGGAAAGCACTTATCATTGAACAGCTCTTGGAACTTCTCCCAAGACATTTTGAGTGCGGCAAGTTGTGTACGCTATACAGATTCTCACTAGTAATCTGCCTCTACTCGCAACATGAACATGGCAAAGGGAACCTTTTGCTCCTTGGAGCATCCCAAGACATCAAATATCTTATTGATCTGCTTTATCCACGTCTCTGCCTTAAGTGCTTTTGGCTCTCCAAAAAACTCCAGTGGTCCCAGCTCCTTGAATCGCTTAAGGTGACCGTCAAGAAGTTGCCAAGTGTTTCCACCTGCATTTTGGACAAGAGCCGCTTTCGCCTGATGTTGCATGAATTGCATAAAGCCTCTGAACATCCCATCGTTCACCATTTCATCGGTGTTATTGTTTATATGAGGATTATTGTCTTCCTGTTGCACATTATCCTGGGCATTAATCTGTGGTGACTCAACGGTCTCATGTGCTTCATTGTTTATCTCAACATTTTCGGATGCCAATTTCAAATACTACCACAAAACAAGGGTTAATTAGCATATCACATATTATCCCTATTCTCAGACCAACCAATTAAATACCAAATAAGCTTAGGTAGGTCATACTAGCGAAGGAATTCCCCGTCTCTCCCCTCCCAGTTCTTGTCTTACATCTCAACCAGGGATCATATCCCTAATCTTTGATACCAACTGTGACTCCCCCAAAATAGGTATACATCACCCATCTTGAGTCGCCAAATACATGGTACAAAATTCAAATACAACTTAATTATACAATAGTCGTGTAAAATACGACAAAACATAATCTAAGAGTTTTAATAAGAATATTGTCATCTAGACAATATCCACACTCAATGGAGTCCTCATTACATTTATTGTCACCCTATTTAACAGAATAGTGAGGACTACTAATGCTATCATCTGGACCGTCACTCGCTCCCCGACTAGTCCCGCTACATTCTCATTTCAAGAGAATAAAGGAAAGAAAAAGGGTTAGCTCAACTAGCCCAATAAGAAATATTATGACTAAGATAATGCAGAATAAATTATCATTAGTCTTCAACAATGTTAAACTGATAAAATATAATAGACATCAATTTTAACTACAGCGGAATAAGCAATCCATTAGAAGAGTCAAGTAAAGCATGATATCTACTATCTTCTATGATTTAAAATGTTTTCATCAATTTTTATCGCTGAGACTCAGCTTAATAAATAAACCACATCATCGAGTCATCCCTGCACTACGGGCCAAGGATATTCATTAAATCATCAATGGTCATGACTATAGCGAATAATCCCTGGTCATAATCATACCAAAAACTATCCATCAATGCACTACAAGCTACTAAGGACTTTTACAACATCATTTACAACATTACAGGTCATGATTATACCGAATAATCCCTGGTCATAATCATACCAAGTCTATCTATGCACGTAAGTCAAAGATGACTTTCATCACAATATAAGCATGAGGATGATGACAATGACATAATAATTCAATAAAAAAAGTTTAAGAATAAATTTTAAAGATTTATAAGTTAATTTATCTTGAAATCAATTACGTCCAAATTGTCAACATGATACTGCTTTGTGGAGTAAAATTCAAGAATGCTCAGAAGAATATTTCCATGAAAAGATACCGGATGAAGAGCAAATATCCTGGATATTCTACTAATTTTATTGAGTATAGAAGCCAAAACTTTAATCAAATGAGTATAATAGAATATATGAAACTGCAAATGGATTTTCACCAGCCATGCGGTAATCCACGTAGACATATCATTTCCACAATTTAATAAGGAATGAATACGAAGGATCATTCACCATGCATGTGATAATCCACATGCGCAAAGTTATTCCAATGTAATAATAAAGAATGGAACCGTGTCATGCGTAATCCGTGCATGCATGTGATATTCCAAATGAATAATAAAGAATGGAATAACAAAAGAATTCACCAAGCATGCGATAGACCTTTGCACGGTGTTATTCCAATGAATAATAAAGAATGGAACCCGTGTCTAAGCGTAATCCGCATGCATGACGGATATTCCAATGTAATAATAAAGAATGGAATAACAAAGAATTCACCATGTATGCGATACTTTGCATAGACAGGTTATTCCAACATAATAATAAAGAATGGAATAACAGAAGCTCTCTTCATGAATACGAAAGAAATAATACCCATTACCTTAGAAAGAAACTAGATACTGGAGTAGAGAGGTGGCAGACTTCTCTTCTTTTTTCTCTCTATAATTTCTCTCTATAATAATTGCTCTAAATCTTTAGTGAATTGGTGAGAAATGAAAGAAGAATGAGCTTCTATTTATAGGAAAATATAGTTTAGATAATTGCATGTTTTAGGGCTCGAAATATTACAGTACAATACCTTCAACTTTTTTTTCATTTTTAATTTAGTCCTGCAAGTATTATCAAACTTGCACCACCTCCTCTAATAGTAAATAATGTGAATCAATAGTTCAATCATGTGAATCAATAGTTATAATCATGTGAAAATACGAATTACAGTATAGTACCTCCATCTATACCTCCATTTTTAACTTAGTTATGCAAGTATTATCAATCTTGCACCAACTCCCCTAATAGTACAAGAATGTGAATCAATAGTACATACATGTGAACAAATAGTTATAATCATGTGAATTAATAGCAATTAATTGCTCATTTATCCGATTAATTACCTGACTGGTTAGTAAAACTTCCAGACATCAATTAATATCGAAATAAATGTAGATTTTCACTAACACTAATAATTCCAACATAATGGAACTATCAATTTCATCTTTAATCAACATGAACTTATTCATCATTAATATTATAACTCACAATATTTAACAACCAGGTCATTCCCAGAAAAGAGGGGGCTTTCCGATAAAGATTTCTCCTTATTGGCACGCAATTAGATGACCAAACCTCTCCTTGACAGAACTTCTAGACATTGTAAATATTATAATTTAATAATATGAATAACTTTGTCGTTTCAATTATTGATTTAATAATATATCATATTATGCAGATGATACTGTGACAATAATCGAATCAATAATATGAGAGATATGATGCAGCAATTATTGTAGCAATGATCGAGTATAACTGAGTGACTTCTCACGTAAGCATCAATAATCAATAAAAGCGTGCTACTACTATGCAACCACGCCAGACATCGTATATTTTTACTACCGGGTAGTTCAACAGTTTAACGGTAAAACTTTCGACATTATTTTTAAAAAGATAATTATGTCATTTTCTAACTACGACAATACTTCCGTTGTGGGGTCCACCAATGATTGTGCTTGTCGTATTTAATATTCCTGTTAAAATGAATATTCCCCGGGCAATCGAATATTATATAACCACTTACTTACTTTGCAAAATTTATAATATTACCCACAACTATAACATTATATCAAATCCACACCATAATATTCAAAAATATATTTCGAGAAAATTATTCTTTATTCATAAAAGTTAGGGTCTTACAAGCAATGTTCCAACGCTACATGATGGTTATATTCTCCGATTTGGTGGAGAAAAACATAGAGGTATTCATGGACAATTTTTCTGTATTCGGGGACACATTTGATCTGTGCCTGGCCAATCTAATGTTAGTATTTCAAAGGTGTGTGGACACTAATCTGATCCTTAATTATGGAAAATGCCATTTTATGGTACAAGAAGGGATCATATTAGGCCATCAGGTTTCAGCTGAAAGATTAGAAGTTGATCGAGAAAAAATTGTGACAATTGAGCATTTACCTTCTCCAACTTCTATAAAAGGGATTCGCAGTTTCTTAGGCCATGCAGGGTTCTACTGACACTTTATCAAGGACTTATCCAAAATCACTAAACTATTATGTCCTTACTTAAGAAAGATGTGCCATACAAATTTAACTCTAACTGTCTCAAGGCATTCGAGTTGTTGAAACAGAAACTGATCACTGCACCGGTTATTGTTGCACCAGACTGGACTCTCCCCTTTGAACTAATGTGTGACACTAGCGACTACGGTGTGGGAGCAGTTTTGGGCCTACGAAAGGACAAGGTGTTCCATGCAATTTACTATGCAAGCAAAACTTTGAATGACGTGCAAGTAAATTACACAATAACAGATAAAGAAGTTCTTATAGTATTATTTGCATTTGACAAGTTCCGTGCTTATTTAATCGGTACAAAGGTCGTTGTATTCACATATCACTCAGCCATTAAATATCTCATCTCTAAAAAGGATTCCAAACCACGGCTAATTCGATGGGTCCTCCTCTTACAAGAATTTAACCTAGAGATTCGAGATAGAAAGGGAACTGAAAACCAAATTGTCGATCACTTTTCTCGATTGGAAAATGAGTAACAACTAAAAATTGATAAGAACACAATCAACGAATCCTTTCCTAATGAGCAATTATTTTTAGTGGAAACAAAAACCCCTTGGTAAGCGGATCATGTGAATTATATTGTAAGCAGGGTGATACCCTATGGCCTCAATTTTCAGCAAAGGAAGCGCTTCTTGTTTAAAGGTGAAACACTACATGTGGGATGAACCTTTCTTATTCAAACAATGCTCTGATCAAATGATACGAAGATATGTGGTTGAATCAGAAATTGAAGGAATTCTATAATATTGCCACTCGTCCTTGTATGGCAGACATTATGAGGGAAACAGGACAGCCGCAAAGGTACTCCAATCAGGCTTCTTTTGGGCAATGTTGTTCAAGGATTCTCATGAATTCATTAAAAGATGCGACAGATTCCAAAGAGTGGGGAATATAACAAGTCACCGTGAGATGCCACTAAATACACTGTTAGAAGTCGAATTATTTGATATATGGGGTATCGACTTCATGGGGCCATTTCCATCATCATTCAATAACAAATATATTTTAATAGCGGTGGATTACGTTTCCAAGTGGGTTGAGGTAGTATCTTTACCCACCAATGATGCCAAGGTGGTTCTAAAATTCCTTTAGAAAAATATTTTTACTTGATTCAGGACTCCAAGAGCCATCATTAGCGACGAGGTTACACACTTCTTCAATAAATCTTTTTTGGCTCTGTTGGCTAAGTATGGGGTTAGACACAAAGTTGCCACGGCATACCACCCTCAAATGAATGGGCAAGTGGAAGTATCTAATCGGAAAGTGAAGAAGATTCTCGAAAAGATTGTTAATCCAACATGGAAGGATTGGGCGAGCAAACTAGATGAAGAATTATAGGCATATCGCACAGCGTACAAAACCCCAATTGGAATGTCTCCCTATCGACTGGTGTTTGGTAAAGCTTGTCACGTACCGGTCGAACTGGAGCACAAGGTTTATTGGGTGATTAAAAAGCTAAATTTGGATCTTGACGCCGCCGGTGAAAAATAACTTTTTCAACTAAACGAACTGGACGAATTCTGAATGCAAGCATATGAGAACGCCAAGATCTACAAGGAAAAGACCAAACAATAGCACGATAAACACATTGTCCAACGATCCTTCGAGGCTGGTCAATCAGTTTTACTTTTTAATTCAAGGATTAAATTATTTTCAGGTAAGCTAAAGTCATGGTGGTCTGGACCATTCACAATCACCAAGATCTTCTTGTATGGAACAATTGAAGTTCAAGACCCCAATAGCCTTCAATCATTCAAAGTTAATGGATAGAGACTAAAGCACTATTGGGGCGGAGAAATAGATCGAAAAAATATCTTAATTCCACTTCAGGAGCAAGACTGATAAACCACACAGCAAATTCGGGCTGACGACATTAAACCAAGCGTTTCTTGGGAGGCAACCGAATTTCTAAAACTTTTTCTCTTTCCTATGTTCAGTAATTTTTATTTCATATTAAAGCCTAGGTAGTTATTTTTCAATGCATTATAGGAGTAATTAATTAGTTTTTATCTTAATGTAGGTATAGGAGAAAATAAGAAAGCATAGACAAATCCTCAGATTGGTGTAGGGCGCGCCAAGATACAAAGTAAAAGGGCGCGGGGTGCACTACCCAAGGTCTTAGTCACTGTCTACATGGCACAGGGCGCACCAAGACCCCAAGCAAAAGGGCGTGAGGCGCGCTTCTCTACGCACAGTTCTGCCTCCACAGCGCGGGGCGCGCCAGGGTCACACAGATAAGGGCGCGGACCGCGCCGTTCGGCTACCTCAGTTTTTAAAATAAAGGTTTCCTGTCTTTACACTTCCACTCCTACCCAAATACTTTCTCTCCTCACCGATTCCCCTTCCATACAAATTTCCTTCTCTCCCCACAAACGCAATATCCACCCAACTTCTCACACTACCAAACCCTTTCCACTTCTAATTCCTTCATCCATTCCAAACTCTTCTTGCTACTATCTCTCCAATCCATCTTCATCTTCTCAACTTCCCCACCACGATCAATTTGTATTCTCAACAATTGGTGTTTAACAAAACTATAAGCATCAAGGGGGTTATTGTTGGATTGTGGTTAACATATATGAGGTAACTCTGTTGCAATATTGTGCGAGCTGTATGTTATTTCTTCTATTTTATTTAATTAGGACTCCTTGGGATACTGCTACCCGAGGATTGCTTTGAAGTGTTATCTTTGGGGAAAATTGCCTAGATATTTAGAGTAAGTTTGGGGGAAATCTCAGCAACACCCACCAACTGCTTGATAAATTGCCTGAACCAAACTCTGACCCTCTGTAGTCACAACATACAATGTCTTCTCATAAACAGCAATGAGCCTCCACTTCTAGTGCTCAGGCACAATTCGATGGCTCTAAATTTATGAGTAAAGCGGCAGAGACAAGGTTCAAAACAATAATCAACAAAAAGACTCTGGTGTTGGAGAGGGGGTTAAAGCCAGATGCCAATTTGGATGGAGATATGGCCCTCATGATTGTGGAGCTCAATTGGTTCCCAACTGGTTGAGCATCCGTAACCTGTTGTGATCAATATTGTCAAGGAATTTTATGCAAATGCTATTAAGCATGTTGGTCATGTGGTCATGGTGCGGGGTAGGCCGGTTTCCTTTCACGCCACTGCAATAAATGAATATTTTGGGTTGGAGACACCTTCTGATGCACGATACGAGGATCATTTGGCGGAATTAGATGAGCTTATTACCGGTTGTGCAAGCCAGGAATGCAGTGGGTCACATGAACGGACATAGATGAGAAGATTAGCTTTCCCCATTCTTCCTTAAGTCGTTATGTCAAGGCCTGGTACGCATTCATATGTGCCCAGTTGATACCCACACGCCATCAGAATGATGTGACTAAAGAGAGGGTTAGGCTTTTATATGGTATTGTCCACCATCACTTTTGGGCTAACAATGAGATTGTGTTTTATAAAGAAGATGTGGGTATGTGCATTCAGGAGTCTATCAAACAATTGCTACGAGGTATTACCACGGGTGGCCTTCTCCATAGATTTCTTATCACTGATCTGTGTCACAAATCCGGAGTGCAATGGCATTTATCTGAACAAATTCAGAAACTAATGGCACTCATCGACCATGCAACCATTGACAAAATATAGAGCATGGGAAGGGGCACAATCACACCCAAGATGAGAAGGGTACATCATGAAACGACCCCTATCCCCTCTAGTCGCCGATGATCTGATGGAAGAAAGAACTGGGCCTGCTACATCTTCGCAATTTTAAAGATAACATCTCTTGTGGTTGGCTCAATGCCAAGATATGATGCATCAGTATAATGATAGTGCTTTCATTGCTCTCGCGGATGCTTTTTCTCGGTGTAATCCAAATTTCGATCCAGTTTATATGCATGTTCCTCCTATTCTTCCAGCTTACCCTTCTTTAGATGAAGATGGTCCACCTGACGAGCTTTGACTCGTCTCTCAGGGAAGTCCTCGCACTTATCTTCTATTTTTATTGATGTAATGAGGACATTACTTGTGTTAAGTTTGGGGGGGTTTAAGTGGTTAGTTTTTGATTTGGTTGATTTCTTTTTGTTAGTTTTTGATTTCTAATAAGTTTATAATTGCTTTGTTCATTCATTGGTTTCGTTCATTCCTTGGTATATATAAAAAAATGCATTCATTTAGGATTTGTGTTAATAGATGCATGCATATAGCATTTTGCATTAAGATTGAGTATTTATGCTTTGGTACTTTAGATATCGGCCTATGATGATATTGGGTTACCCTGTTTTATGCATTAAACTGATTATCATGTGTTGATTAATTTTGGACATAGTTACTTTCATAATATACTCTTAGTCGTTTTCTGATTTCAAGCACACTAACTGAATATCAGTAGCAATTAGGAAATTTATACGGAACAAATCATGGACACTCACTTGAGCACCATTTTTTTATGAAGCATTAGCTTTTACATAAGTTTGGGGGAAATATGAAAAAAAAAGAAAAAAAGTAGCACAATAATTGTAGATGAAAAGAAAACACTGACTTAGTTCTACTTCGTGGCCTTTGTTACTCGAATAAGTAAGCCCTAGGGGATGTCTCTACACCTAGCGCCCTAATTAGTGGGAATGAGCATTAAAATTCACTCGTTGTGAATAGCATGATTTCCCCTGTATTTATGTGGATGCCAGGTTTGGTTGATAATTGGCGAAAAGGGTGATTGCGTGAGTTTGATCCCATAGATGAATTTGCAGCTGCTGATATGATGTTGGGCACACAGAGGAAAATTGGCCAAGGTTGTGTTATAAGGGTGATGGTGTGCACGGTTATGAATATATATGATGTCATAGTGGATGCAAGTTCTTGGGTTATCACTGAGGTGTATGTGTTTTCCAGTTGCCAGGGTTGCTCAATTTGTGTATTCATTTGTGTCTAGTGTGTTTACCATAGTTGTGTTTGCTTGAGGACACACAATATTTCAAGTTTGGGGGAATTTGATGAGTAGGCTTTTAACCTATGAATTAATCTCAATTAGCTTGGTATATTGTGAGGTTTTGGGTATATTCATGTTACCTGTGATGGGTATTGTTTAATCTTGCAGGAGAATGGCTTAGAGAGGTTTAAAAACAAAATTTGGAGAAAAATAACAAGTTGTTGTACTTTCTGTTTGTACGGTGCAGGGCGCGCCATTAATGACCTACACCCAAAGCGGGGCGCGCTGAGATGAGGATCTTTACTGCCTATCTGGCGCGGGTCGCGCTATTATACAAAGGAACCCGGCGTGGGTGCGTTAGTCTGACGACTTAGATGCTAATTTTGTATCCTTATGCACAAAAGTTGACTCAATTAAGGATTGGTGTTTCCCTTATGTAATAGGGGTTGGTTAGGAATATAAAAGGGAAGTTCTTTCTTAGTTTTAGGGATTATTCTGACTGACAACAATTGGGGGCTACACACTTGGAGCTTTTGGATATTGAATTGGAGACTTTGCGAGACAGATTTTGGAGGGATAGATTGAAGATCATCGATAGAGTTTTTTTTCTTCCTCTTAATTTAATTTATGTACTTCAGATATTTTCCAATAATTATTTGTTAGTTTCAATTCTGATGATGAACTAAATTCTCAATTAGGAGTACAATGGAACCTTTTATGATGCAATAATTAAATTATATTTATTCCCACTTATTGATTCTACTGAGTTGTTTATTATATTTTGCGCTTGATTAAATAATTATTTGGCCAACAATTAACCTGATATCTTTGATGGAATTGAAAGAGGAAATCTTGGATTAGATCTAAATATAATAACACATAAACTTGTTGATTCTTTTGGATAACATAATAGTGTATGAGACGAAAGTACTTATATATCATGTATAACTGTGTTAGGAGTTTATACTTAATGAATCTGTTTTAAGTGTCTTGCACGAAAGTAGCAAAATAACTAAAATAGATCTTTTTTTTAATTGTTGAAAGACGTTAGTAAATTGGTAAGCAATCCTAGTTAACAACTCATTGGATTAATTAAATGGGAATAAGATAAAGCGATTATTGCAAAGCAATTAGGGAAATTGTATTCCTATGTCTTAATCATCTGGTAATCAATTTTTGTAAGTTTAATTAGTTTTTAATTATTTTATTTTAATTAATCAACTTTTTCAAAACAATTGGAGTGACTGTTTAAGTGAATTTGAATTGATAAAATTTTATTAATTAGAATAATTATCAGTAATTGTTCTCTGTGGGTTTGACAACCTTTCTTATATCTTTATTACTTGATTAACCATGTGCACTTGCGCGTATTTTTTATTATATAAATTGGTCAATAAAATATTATAAAAAGAAGATGAGAATGTAAATATATCTTAAAAGATGGTTATAAGGTTTATGCCATCTCTGTATGTCATAATAATACTGAAGAAATGAAAATAAAGTTGGTCGTGTAAACTTTGATTACAATAACGCGAGCCATAGGAAGTAAAGTTAGTTAAACCAATATGTGCGTCGAATATACGACTAATTGGTATGTGTTATTCCTTGTGTGATATATAGGAATATCAATGAGCAATTCAGCATAAACTGTAAGTTGTAGTTGTGCGTAAGGTAAGTTTCCTAACTTCATTCAGTTTTAATATGAATGTTAGTTTCTTAAACTTTCTCAAATGTTGAACTTAAGAAGTTTTATCTATGTGGAAATGTGTGATATTTGTGCAAGATGGTAGAATGTATGAGGCATTGTGCCACAATTTTAACACTTTGGTGTTTCTGTGAGATGAACTGTTCTGTGATTAAACTATTCAATATGAAAGAATTCTGTTTATTCATGAACCGTTATTGTTAAGTTTGTGCTAATGATTCTAGCCAGACAAAATGTGTTTGAAAAATGTAGAAGAATGAAAGTATTTCAAAGTGAATGTGACTAATATTTTTAAATGATAAAAATCAGATTTATTCCTATTATTCGAGCTGCTTCTTAACCATTGTTCGGATATGAAAGATTTTTAAAGGAATGTTTAAATTCTTAATGTTGTTTATTCAACTGTTATGACTTGCTGAGCAATTGAATGCTCACACTTGTTTTAAATAAAAACATTTTCAGCGAACGATGTTAGAACGAACTAAGGATCCCGTAAAGATCAAGCTGACCGGCATTCTGACGAAGTGTCATTCATGATATGAATGAGCATGAAGAGTAAGCCAAGACTTGTAATGTAGAATAGTTTAATTAAGTTATAGATTAGTTTAATGAACTATTATGTATCTTTGGTGGCAGATTACAATCACTCTTGTAAAATGTAAAGAATAATGTAATTATCATTATTTATAATAAACGAGATTTTAAGGTAATAAAACCTGGGATTTGAAGAGAGATGTCGTTATTCTTAATGATATAATGATGTATCATGTTTGGAAGGAAATGTAATCGTGACGTATGGAATCCGGATGTAAAAATAGACCAGATTTCGGAACGTTACTCCAACATATAAGTAAAAATATGTTTCATAAATTGAACAGTAACCAATTTTAGTGGAACATATTATATACAACTTTTTGTTATGCCAACTACATATAAAAAATACTCACTCTTTTTCATTTTATATGACATTTTAAAAGATTTTTTTTCTCATAATATAAAACGTTTTACACACATCTCAAAAAAAATCTAATCATGTCATACTTTGCCCTAAGAAAATCTCATCAAGATGTAGTAATTGAGAGTAGGGGTGCTCATCGGTAAAAAAATCGAATCCTAAGATCAAAATATCGAACCCAAGTCTTGATCCGAAATTACCGAAAAAATAAGAATCAAAACCAAGTGCAAATTATTTGCTTTTGATTATCATTTTGATCTTGGGTTAAATTTACAAAATAAATCTCTGCTTTTTTTTTGGTCTAGGTTATACCAAGATGGTAATATATATAATTATTAATAATAATTAAATAATTTTTAAAAAAACTAAGAAATCATTAACTATTAATAATAATTAATTTATAAAATAAAACTACAAAACATTATTAATATATATATATATATATAAATTAATAAAACTACTATATTATATAGAAATTATTAATATATAAAAAAAATTATTTAATATAAATTACAAAACATTAACTATTAATTATTAAATTATTAAATTTCAAATTTTTCAGATTTTTAGCTTTTTCTAGAATTCAAAAAGTCATTACCGCTACTGCAGATCGAAAAGTGTTAAAATATCGAAAAAATTGGTACCAAAAAAAATCGGTACCGTCGGTACCGATAAAAAACCAAAAAAATAAAAAAATTTGAGCACCCCTAATTGAGAGAGAGAGAGAGGGAGAGAGAGTGAAGGATGAGTACTTAATTAGTGCATAAATAGTAATGAAATTTCAAACGTAACATTAATTACTTAACATTAGTATTAATGAAATTTCATAATATGTGTAATTATGTATTGAACGTCATAAACTCCCTTTGTTTCGAATTACAACGAGATTAATATTGACTTTTGAAAAGTAATTTGAAATATTTTTAAACACAAAATTGACATGATTTATTTATATTTTGAAAACAATAAATTTTATAGTAAATAATATTTTTAAGTAATTTATGATATATATTATAAATTGTATTGATGTAAACTAAATAAATCTACATCAATTTTAAGTTTAAAAATATTTAAAATTAATTTTTAAAAATTAATATTAATTTTATAATTTAGATAGAATGTAATCTCTCCGTTCTTAAAAAAATTATCGTTTTAGAATAAAAAATTTGTTCTAAAATGTTTTGTCGTTTACAACTTTCTAGGAGAATAAATTATTTACTTTCCTATATTACCCCTACCTTCTCTTATTATCCCAAGAAATTTTCTCTCTTGTATTAATAGTTTTCAACTTCCCATAAAGGGGTAGTGATGGAATTTTAAATAAATTTTAATTATTAAATGGTAGTATTAAATGACTTTCTTAATTTATGTGTAAAAATTTTAAACGACAATCTTTTAAAAATTGATGGAATAATATAATACTTTTACTTTTCGAACTTTTACGGTGCCACTAGCTTTTTGGGCCAACATATGAAAACCATATTGTTAAAATAAAATCCTCCATTGTTAATGAATGATGCAGATATCGAAGTTGAATTTGACTCTAGATAGTTCAAATGAACAATCTATTTGAACAGTTTATAAAAATAAATTATACTTTATATATCAGAATTAAAGTTAAATTTAAATTCACAATGTAGTAATCCCTTTTACAAGGAAACGGAATAAGAGTATTTCGATCTTGGGATGGGTAATTAAGTAAATTAATCAAAGAATTGATTAATTATATTTAAGCCCGTGCAAGTGCAGGTGCACATGCCTTCCTGATTAACCTATTATCTCATTCCCCATGCATGCCCTGATTTTGATGTTGACCTCCGCGATGTCCGTGCCATGCACGTTGCTTAAAACGTCGCAGCATTCACTTCTTCCGGTCTGATATGTAGAAAAAGAGAGAATCAATTTTAATTTTTTATTTTTATTAATTTTCTCGAGAATCAAATATTGATTTGGCTAGCATAATACAATTAATGTCATATACTAATTTTATAATGAGATAAAAATATATTTATAAGAATTTACGTGTGTTTGAAGTCATGTGAGTTTCATGTGTCAGTCCTAATATATATTATTTTGGTTGTTTTTTAAAATTTTCTAGAGCGAGATATATATATATATATATATATATATATATATATATATATATATATATATATATAATTTTCCACAAAATGAAAAATTTTAGATAGAAATTAAAAGGGAAAGTAAAAGAAAAACACTGAATCACCTCAATTGGTTTTGCTGCTTTTGAGAAGAGCTTAATACTGGAGATATGATCTGCAGAATAATTCCCACTCATTGAACATGCCGGCAAACCCCTTGGTGCAGCTCGAACATAACGCGTGACAATTTCATTTTGTATCAACTTTTTGTCTACTTTGTCAAGAAAAAACACATGAGGAGCTTCACAAGGATCTGCAGACACGAATCGCGTCGAAAAAATATAATGTGGCGGCCTAGGGTTCTTTATCCATGGCCTAAATGTCTCAAGGGGTTTCTTTAAAATGCTTCTAGGGATAATATTCTCATAAATATGTGTAGAATAACCCCAAGAGACTGAGAAAGACCAATTGGTTTGCCTGTCGTAGCATATTGTTTGTTGAAGTAAACGAGACTGATCAGAGTTTGCGGCGTTCATGAGGTGTTTTGCGGATTCAAAACGGTCCATGGAGGGGAAGATTGGATCTACAACGTCAAAGTGGTGGAGAGACAACACTGGAGCTTGTGGATGGGAGGATAAAAAACCAGATATATCCTTGATTAGATCAGTCTGAAATCAAAAATATATATTAACACAGTTATATATTAGCAATTAACTCTTATTATTGGTATGATATATATGTTTCATTAATAAATTAGGCAACGATATTGCTAGAGAATAAATGATTTTGTCGATATAATATATAAGTATTGCTTAAAATGCCAAGTATCACTAATTTTTTTTATTTTTTATAAGTATCTCTAAATGTATATTAACTATATATGACTGCATCATTTTTGCTTGGTCAAAAATTTAAACTTACCAAGCCTTGTCCTTCTAAGGAATAGAATATAGAGATAGATAAAACTAATCTTGTATTATGTTTTTTTGTATATATTTATCGCAGAGATGTCCTCTTTATATATGCATATATATGATAACAACTAAAGCTAAAATCAAGGAGTCAGATATTCTAAGATGGCTAAAATCAAGAAGTCAAATATTCTAAGGAGATAGATTGTGAAAATTCAAAAATAATATATATCTAATCTAATTGCTAATTATTAGCTAGTGCTAATATATATAACCAAGCTTTTTGTAGAAAATGTGTTTCTCTCAATACACATGGAGCCTATATTTCTACTAGAGAAACCTTTAATTCGGGATAAATTAATGCAGCCTTAATTAATTAATACTATATGCACATAAAATCACTTTTCTAACACTATCTAAATAACATTTGATCAATTTTTTTAAAAAAAATAGAGAATTGATATTTTTACATAATCCCTCTCGCATGAATATAGCTCCAGAATGTCACTTCCATGCATGTGAGAGAAATATCAATTTTGTAAAATATTAGGGCTAGCTAGCATATATAAAAAACTTCATGTTTTGTACATATTTTTGAATTAAGTTGAACAAACTATAAAAACAACATCAATCAATCAAGAGGAAGACATAAATATATATACCTGATGAATACCCTTCTCAACACTAAGGGAAACCCCAAGATCAGCTACACAAGCCATTGTTATAAAATCCGCACTATTCGTCAAGCTCGGATGTCTCCGTAAACAATCTTCTAAAGTTTCAACAAATGCTTTGGCTAAAGGAAAACTTAACGCCAATCCACCACCACCAAAACCCATATCAAACGAGAAAATGTAATTAGACACAAGAGTCTCCGAATGGCCACCAACATAAACGTATTTGGTATGATCATATTTCCCAAGTACATCTACCAAATTATCCACAAAAAACATCGTATCGTCGTCTCCCATAATAATCCACCTCACCCCTTCATGGTCCTCTCTAAATATTTCCAGGATTGCATGGTTCATGCGTACCATAAGTGGCACAACATCTTTACTTTTTAGTATTATGGTAGATGTGTTTTCGCAGATTCTAAATGGTGGAGAAGATGGTGACCAAGGGAGGGACTCGGACGAGGGGGTTGTGTCGAGGTAGACGTAGCCTCGGGTGACATTAGGGCGCCACCATGATTCAATGTAAGTCTTTCTATGCTTCCATGTTTTTGCAGAACCAAGGAGTCCAAACATGAGATGGTTAATATTAGTGGGGGAATTTGGAGGGGAGTATGGCCTTTTTAGATTCGAGGGGGACAAATTTTGGCGATTATTCATAAGGAATATGGATATCAAGTATACGGATATACCTGAAATTGCTAGGATTTGGCATAGCCTTCGGAAATGTTTATTCGATGATAATTCATGTTTTTGTGGGATTATTGTGGAAGACATTGTAGAGGTGCAGCCAAAGTCTCAAATTGCAGCCTAAAGTGTTATATAGGAAATTAAAGGAGACGTACACTTTTACCAAGCTCCATAGGGGAATACTTCATTGTTCAATATGTTATTATAATAGTGATATTATATTGTTGGAATTATTTCATAAAATAGGTTATTTTAATTGAAACAATCCGGGTCAAATTCGAGTCCGGAACAAATCTTGGGTCAAATTCCAAGTTCCAAGTCCGAATCGAATCAAATTCATCAAAATAAAGACTTCAAACTCTTTGGCAATAAGTATCTTCTTTAGTCACTTAATGCCAACCATAGGCTCACCAAAAGGTCATGACTTGAAGGTACTATTGGTAGTAACTTATTTCTTTATATGCAGACAAATTTTTCTCCTATCTTTCAACGTGGGACTGGGGTGTTACATTAATAGTATTATATTATTATGCATGAGTTATAATTTTCATGAGAGTTACAAAAGAATTAATTAAGAGATTTTTATTTGATTAAATATAATGAGTAGTTATTACCATTGATAATGTCAGTTATGTCTTATTTCATTATCCATATATATGCTTTTAATGACTCGGGCATGTACCGGGTGTATAATATGGTGCAGACTTGCAATGTATATAGGAAGAAAATGGTATCAAGTCCTATACACAAATTTGCAAAGACAAGGGTACATATATGATAGATGCCTAGCTTGCATGATTAAAGTTTAAGAGGTCAAAGAGTTAGATAGATAAAACATATACACTATTTAGGTATTGCGTATATTTATGAATTTGGCAAAGATAAAACAGTATGGAGCTTATGGAGTTTTGAACTCTTCGAGTTGTGTAAATTTTGTTAAGGGTAACAGTGTATAGGTTAGCTTGTTGTATTCTGGATGTGATGTCAGTGACTCGTTATACCAGATCAAATATTGATGTATTTACGATAGCGTGAATCACTTTTTTTTTTTAAAAAGTGTTAACTCGTACCTTAGTTCAATGCAGTGTATGCTAATTTAGTTGTAACATTCTAAAGTACAGAATTTAAATTTAAAATGTTAAATAAAATTATTTTACCCACAAAATGTATTTAATTAGGGTTCACTATTTTACAAAAAAATAACGAATTTTAAGAAAATTTATGTGGGTCTATTATAGATAAAATTGGAACTTATTTACACCCTTCTATCCTTTTTTTTCTTTTTAATTTGTGTAAAAATATACTCAAGACATCTTTAGTGGGACGGATGAATTAATCAACACTTATGTCTTACCTTACCGTGGATATATTTTTATGTGGAATATCAGCTTGTGAATTATCCCGGTTTTAAGGAAATCTAATTGAGGAACTTGTGAATTATGCCCATTTTATGGTAATCTATCTATTAAATATACTAAAATGCAATACATGATATCATAGCTTGACATTTGTTATCCTTAAAATTCAATATATGTCCTGTCTAATTAATGCTTTTTAAAACCCTTAACAAAACACCTATCCTACCTAATTAATGTGCTCATCCATTACTTCAATTTTTATATTATCGCTACTTAATTATTATCTCCTAAAATCACTACTTTTAAATCCCACATTAATATTTTGACTTTATAATCCCATAAATCACTACAAATCTAAACTCCTATGACAATGTTAACTGTTCTAATATTATCATTATTAATTTAATTATTATCTCTTAAAATCACTACTTTTTTAATCCCAAATTAATATTTTGAATTTATAATCCCCTAAATCACTACAAATCTAAATTATTTTGGTAATGTCAACTGTTATGATATTATGCTTTCTAATTTAATTATTATCTCCTAAAATCACTACTTTGTTATATTATCATTACTGAGTTATTATCATTATTCTCTCATTATTTAACCTAATTTTATTTCTATAAATACAACAAAATATTATACCATTTATAATTATATTACAACATAATATTATACAGTTTAAAACATTTAAAATAAAATTAAAAGAATAAATAATATCAATCATAACTTACTATGTTAATTTTATAATCCCCAAAATTCACTACTTTTCTAAACATAATTATTATATCCTAAAATCACTATTTTTCTAATATTATACCATTCATAATTATATCATACACTCAGGGGTATGCATCAAGTACCTGTGTCAGATATTTGAGGCTTGGTGAGATTTGTATAATGTGTAACAGACTTCAAATATGCCACTAACAATCATATCAACGTAACAACTCGATGACATTGTGCATTACAATTTCTAAACATTTATTAGTGCTTTAGAATGAAAAAGGTACCTATTTTTAACTCTATTGGTTACATTATAAATATTTTTATCAAAAAATTAATATATATATATATATACACACACACACACACACACAACTGTTATATAATGTCCTGGGGTTTAGTGATCAGATTAATTTTATATATTTGAATATGTATTTGTGCACAAAACTTTTATCCAACTCTATATAACATATACTATCAAAATTAATCGCACAACAATCTACCATCTTCTTATTATATTTTAATTTATTAATTGCACGTATAAATTTATTATTAATAAAATGAATAATCTCAACACAATGCGCGAGTTTATATCTAGTATAATTGACTAATTGAAGAACCTGTGAACTATGCATATTTTAACGTATATTTAATTCCTCATGACATACTTATACATGTTTTTCCAATAACTTTCACCTAATAATAACTTAACTATTAAAATTTATACACCTAAAAAGATAATTAGAAAAATATGCAAAATAATGTTTTCAAGCCAAACTTTAATATTGAATAAAAAAAATCAAAAAGTTAAATAAACTAATTTTTTGGGTAAGGAATTTGAATTAATTCCAGTGATACATTTCAACTTCCGAAACGAAATTGTGACCTTGCATAGTAAAGAAAATGATTTTATGACTCGACTATTATGTTTAGTCTATATTAGAATTTGTATTAATTTCAATAATACATCTCAAATTTTATAATAAAATTTGTGACCTTACATAGTAAATAAAAAAGTTTTATCATTAAACTATTACGTTTAGTATGTATTTGTATTATACCTTGTATAACAAACTAAAATGTTTTGCCACTAGACGTTTACGTTTAGTATATATTAACTAATATTTTTACATAAAAATTGTTATTATAGATCTTATAACGACGATTTTTATCGTCGTTATATATCTATAGCGGCACTTTTCATATGAAAATATTAAAAAGCCATGTATAAATATTAATTTTCTATTAATATTACGAAAATAATATATTACGAATATTTACATTGATTTTTTATTATCAATTACATAATTAATGATAATTTTTTTTTAAATATATATAATAATTAAAATATTTTTATAAATTTTATCAATATCATATATTAATAAACTACATACAACGATACATAATAAAACTCTTAATATTATACTTAAGCTGCACCATGTATGATTCTTCTGTATCTAGCATATTATATATAAACTTGACCTTATCCTATTTTGCTAGATCCAAAAAGACAATTAAAGTACCACACTACCACTAAGAAGCAACCATATTAGAGTAATTTTAAAAGGTAGACAACCATGTAAATCTAACGTAATCACAAAGTATTACATTGCTCTTATACAACGCAATCATAAAATATATGTAAATGTCTCTCTAATTCTGCCTTACTTCACAAGAACACGCACTTTTTTTTGGACAAAATTCTAAAATAAAAACATGAAATAATTTTTATTAATAAATAAATTGAATTATAAAAAGACTAAAATCAAGGTGATATTTCTTACCATTTCAAATTGAAACTCGAAACTCTAGTAATATAATTTTTTTAAAAAAAAATTAGATAAAAATAAATAGACTTAAAACAGTTTTTCAACACCACCAATAAAAAAAACAAGAAGGCTATATATAACACTTATTTAAATACGTAAAAATAATGTGATCTTGGTTGTCAAGTGGGTGTATGGAGAATCTATATCTTGACTGAGATCTAAGTTAAGAGAATATGGCCGTATGGTTATTGGTCGTGTGAGTGTGGTGTGTGGAAATTAATAAAAAAGAATAAAATATGTTTTAACTAATAATTGTTGACCCTTCAATTGGAAAGTTGAATTAACTTTTTTGACAACCCCTATATCACACTCTTTTGGTTCTTGGTACTACTGTAGTATTTATTAAGATATATAGGTTATGTTTGTTTATAAAATAACGTCTGAGATAGTTTTATTTATATTAATTTATTATTATTTAGGACTATTTTATCGGATAACTTATTCGTTATTTATTTTTATAGATAATTTTATTTATTTATTATTTGTAATGTTATTTTATATCTCAAAAAGGAATTACATAATATCACTTTTCTATTTTAAATTATAATCCACCATTAAATAGTCTTAAAAAATAAAATATATTCGATATGATTAAATAACAAATTAATTATGGGATACAATAGTTCATAATAGTAATAAATTGATTCAAATAGTCATATATTAACTGGTCTTCACTCTGTTGGTACCCCAAGCTGACTTAAAAAGAAGAAGAAGAGGCATCTCTTTTTAAGCTCTTATACAAAGTGGGGAAGGAGTGAAAAATAAAATGAAGAAACTAATTTGTACTGTGAAAGTATAATAAAATTACTGCGTTTTCTTTCTTAAATTTCTCTAATTCTATAACAATTAGATCTTGAAGCATGGATATATAATTATTGTATTATTTATATTTTTTGAATTACATTATACTAATATGCACACCTTCAACTCCAACAGTTGACGTAGTAATTCAAATAATACCCCGAACGAGTTGTAGATTCGGAGGTCCTTGATCAAATATCACCAACGATAATTTGTTAAGGTCAGAAAATAGTTCATGGTCTGATTGCAGTTGAAAAAAACTCCCAATTATAAAAATATATATGCACACCTTCAAAGACGTAATATTTCTTTTTTGCCTATTAGCTTTCACTAAAGCCCTGGTTTCAAGGTCGTTTTTACTAGTGCTATAAAGTGCCTTAATAAATAGTCCATCCATTCCTTTTAATTGAAGTTTTAGGTGAAAACACATAGAATACATTGATTAATTAAATTAGATATAAAATTTTAATATTATCCTTTTTAAAAATTATTGAAAAAATAAAAGAGAAATAAATTAGTACTTAATATAAGAATAATGTGAAAAATGAAGTCATTAATACTTTTTAAAAATCTATAAATGATTGATAAAAATAAATAAAATTATCTCTTTAAAAAAACAAATAAAAAGGAATGGAGGAGGGAGTATTACAAGCTGATCTTATTTCACTTAAGCTATGTTTGTTTACAAAGATTATACTAGGAATATTAATCTCAAGTGTCTTGTTTGTTTTCAAATTTAGACTTGAGAATATTGGTCTAGGGATTATAAAATAACTTAATAGTCTTGAGATTATAGTTATACTACCATAATCTTAGGATTAATAGTCTTGAGATTATAATCTCATATATTATAATCCCGAGATTATAATCATTGTAAACAAACTTAACCTTGCAGTTTTGGGCGCAAACATGGTTTACTATGAATTGCACATGATATGTAAATGTTATTGGTATTGTATTTATTTAATACTGTGAGACCCCGAATTTTATGAAATAAAAGTATTCAATTTTCTTATAATTATTCTATTTAGTAAATGGTTAAATTGATAAAAGGTTAAAGTTAAGGGTGATATGTGAAATTTTTCAAAGTATACAAGTAGTCATAAAATAATCGGTGATAAAAGTACAGCAATACGCGTGGTTGCACAGTAGCACACGGTATTGATTATTGATGCTTACGTGAGAAGTCAATCAGTTATACTCAATTATTGCTACAGTAATTGCTGCATCATGTCTCTTATGTTATTGATTCAATTATTGTCACAGTATCATCTGCATAATATGTTATATTATTAAATCAATAATTGAGACGACAAAGTTATTTATATTATTATTTGCAATATTGACAATGTCTAGAAGTTACATCGAGGAGAGGTTTGGTCACCTAATTGCGCCATAATAAGGAGAAATCCTTATCGGAAAGCCCCCTCTTTTCTGAGAACGACCTGGTTGTTAAATATTGTGAGTTATAATATTAATGATGAATAAGTTTGTGTTGATTAAAGATGAAATTGATAGTTCCATTGTGTTAGAATTATTAGTGTTAGTGAAAATCGACATTTATTTCGATAATAATTGATGTCTGGAGGTTATATTGACCAATCAGGTAATTAACCGGATAAATGAGTAATTAATTGCTATTGATTCACATGATTATAACTATTTGTTCACATGTGTGTACTATTGATTCACATTCATTTACTATTAGGGGAGTTGGTGCAAAATTGATAATACTTGCATGACTAAGTTAAAAATGGAGGTATAGATGGAGGTATTATACTGTAATTCGTATTTTCACATGTCTAGAACTATTGATTCACATGATTTACTATTGATTCACATGATTTACTATTAGGGGAGGTGGTGCAAGTTTGATAATACTTGCAGGACTAAATTAAAAATGAAGGAAAAGAGGAAGGTATTATCTTATAATATTTTTGAGCCCCAAAACGCGTGCAATTATCGAAACTATATTTTCCTATAAATAGAAGCTCATTCCTTCATTATTTTTCACCAATTCACTAAAGCTATAGAGCAATTATTATAGAGAGAAATTATAGAGAGAAAGAAGAAGAGAAGTATGCTACCCCACTATTCCAGTATCCAGTCTTCTTTTGAGGTAAAGGGTATTATTCTTTCGTATTCATAAAGAGAGCTATTGTTATTCCATTCTTTATTATTATGTTGGAATAACTTTTATCTATCTGATACCGCATACATGGTGAAATTCTTACATTATTCTATTCTTTATTATTTTGTTAGAATAACTTTTGCGTGCGATGTCTATCGCATGCACAGTGAATTCTGTTGTTATTCCGCTCTTTATTATTCATTGGAATATCCATGCATGCGGATTACGCATGACACAGTTCCATTCTTTATTATTACATTAGAATATCCTGTCTACATCGCGGATTACGCATGACTTCGTTCCATTCTTTATTATTACATTAGAATAACACATGCATGCTTGATCTATCGCATGCATGGTGAATTCTTCTTTTATTCCATTCTTTATTATTACGTTAGAATAACTTTTACCTATGTGGATTACCGCATGCATGGTGAATGATCCTTTGTATTCATTCCTTATTAAATTATGGAAATGATCTCATCTCACGTGGATTACCGTATTGACGGGTGAAAATCCATTTGCGCTTTGTATATTCTATTATACTAAATCGAGAGATACCATTTCTTTTGTACTCGTCATGAAATATCATTTTCTTTGGTATTTTTTTTACGAGTTACTATTCACGAGTTACTATTCACCCAATTACTATTCACTCGAGTATTCGGGGTACTTTTTGTGCCGGAGTACTATTCATGAGTTACAATTCACCCGATTACTATTCATTCTAGTATCATTCACTCGGATATTCGGGACACTTTTCGTGTCGGGGTACTATTCACGGGGTACTATTCCTGAAGTACTATTCACGGGGTACTATTCACCCGAAAAATATATTTCTTTTCTGTCCAAATTATTTTTGGTACGTGAATATTATTCTTGAATTTTACCTTACAAAGCAGTATCATGTTAACAATTTGGGCGTTATTGATTTCTGGATAAATTAAATTATAAATCTTTAAAATTTATCCTTGAACTTGTTTTATTGAATTATTATGTCTTTGTCATCATCCTCATGCTTATATTGTGATGAAAGTCATCTTTGGCTTACGTGCATAGATGGACTTGGTATAATTATGACCCGAGATTATTCGATATAATCATGACCGTAAAGTGACGAATGATGTGGTAAAAGTCCTCATTGGCCTGTAGTTCATTGATGGACAGTTGTTGGTATGATTATGACCAGGGATTATTCAATATAATCATGACCATTGATGATTACATGAATATCCTTGGTCGTAGTGCGAGATGATTCAATTTTATTTATTAAGTTTGAGTCTCAAATGATAAAGTTGATGAAAAACTTTTAAATCATAGAAGATAGTAGATTTTATGCTCTACTTGACTCTTCTAATGGATTGCTTATTTCATTGCAGCTTGTTGATCTAAAACTTGTTGTCTATTGTATTATATCGGTTGTTATACTGTTGAAGGCTAAGGATAATTTATTTTGCATTATCTTAGTCATAATATTTTTTACTGGGCTAGTTGAGCTCACCCTTTCTTTCATTGTTCTCTTCAGGAAATGAGAATATAGCTGGGACGAGTCGGGGGATGGAGTGATGGTCCAAGATAAATGGCTTTAGTAGTCCTCACTATTCTATAAAATAGTGTGACAATAAATGTACTGAGGACTCTATTGAGTGTGGATATTGTCTAGATGACAACATTCTTATTAAAACTCTTAGATTATGTTTTGTCATATTTTACACGACTGTTGTATAATTAAGTTGTATTTGAATTTTGTACCATATATTTGGCGACTCAAGATGGGTGATGTATACCTGTTTTGGGGGCGTCACATTTGGTATCAAAGCTTAGGGATATGATCCCTAGCTAAGATGTGAGGCTAGAACTAGGAGGGGAGAGACGGGTAATTTCTTCGTTAGTATGACCTACCTAAGTTAATTTGTTATTTAATTGATCGGTCAGAATATAGAGATAATATGTGGCATGTCAATTAACCCTTATTTTGAAACTATATTCTAGAATGATATCTGAAATACAGGAGATGAGAAATGAGAAAATCATGATAAAGAGGAAATAACCAGGAAGGTACAATCCGAAAAGAAAGCAAAGTATTCTCATCTCTTTGAACAACCAGGTACGTAAATTTCGAGGGCGAAATTTCATAAGAAGGGGAGATTGTGAGACCCCGAATTTTATGAAATAAAAGTATTCAATTTTCTTATAATTATTCTATTTAGTAAATGGTTAAATTGATAAAAGGTTAAACTTAAGGGTGATATGTGAAATTTTTCAAAGTAAACAAATTGTCATAAAATAATCGGTGATAAAAGTACAGTAATACGCGTGGTTGCATAGTAGCACACAGTATTGATTATTGATGCTTACGTGAGAAGTCACTCGATTATACACAATTATTACTTACAATTCTTGTCGCATCATATCTCTTATGTTATTGATTCAATTATTATCACAATTATCATCTGCGTAATATGTTATATTATTAAATCAATAATTGAGACGACAAAAGTTATTCATATTATTATTTGCAATATTGACAATGTCTAGAAGTTACATCGAGGAGAGGTTTGGTCACCTAATTGCGCGCCATAAGGAGAAATCCTTATCGAAAGCCCCTCTTTTCTAGAACGACACAGTTTGTTAAATATTGTGAGTTATAATATTAATGATGAATAAGTTCGTGTTGATTAAAGATGAAATTGATAGTTCCATTGTGTTAGAATTATTAGTGTTAGTGAAAATTGACATTTATTTCGATAATAATTTATGTCTGGAGGTTATATTGACCAATCAGGTAATTAACCGGATAAATGAGTAATTAATTGCTATTGATTCACATGATTATAACTATTTATTCACATGTGTGTACTATTGATTCACATTCATTTACTATTAGGGGAGTTGGTGCAAGATTGATAATACTTGCATGACTAAGTTAAAAATGGAGGTATAGATGGAGGTATTATACTGTAATTCGTATTTTCACATGTCTAGAACTATTGATTCACATGATTTACTATTGATTCACATGATTTACTATTAGGGGAGGTTGTGTATGTTTGATAATACTTGCAAGACTAAATTAAAAATGAAGGAAAAGAGGAAGGTATTATACTATAATATTTCGAGCCCCAAAACGTGCAATTATCGAAACTATATTTTCCTATAAATAGAAGCTCATTCCTTCATTATTTTTCACCAATTCACTAAAGCTATAGAGCAATTATTATAGAGAGAAATTATAAAGAGAAAGAAGAAGAGAAGTATGCTACCTCACTATTCTAGTATCCAGTCTTCTTTTGAGGTAAAGGGTATTATTCTTTCGTATTCATGAAGAGAGATATTGTTATTCCATTCTTTATTATTATGTTGAATAACTTTTGTCTATCTGATACCGCATACATGGTGAAATTCTTACATTATTCCATTCTTTATTATTACTGTTAGAATAACCTGTCTATGTGGATTACCGCATGCATGGTGAATAATCCTTTGTATTCATTCCTTATTAAATTATGGAAATGATCTGTCTACGTGGCTTACCGCATGGCGGGTAAAAATCCATTTGCAGTTTCGTATATTCTATTATACTCGTCTGAGATATCATTTCTTTTGTACTCGTTATGAAATATTATTTTCTTTGGTATTTTTTTTACGAGTTACTATTCACGGGTTACTATTCACCCGATTACTATTCACTCTGGTATTATTCACTAAAGTATTCGGGGTACTTTTTGTGCCGGAGTACTATTCATGAGTTACTATTCACCCAATTACTATTCATTCTAGTATCATTCACTTTCAGGTATTATTGGGACACTTTTCGCGGTATTCGGGTACTATTCACGGTACTATTCTGAAGTACTATTCACGGGATACTATTCACCCGAAAAATATATTTCTTTTCTGTCCAAATTATTTTTGGTACGTGAATATTATTCTTGAATTTTACTCTACAAAGCAGTATCATGTTGACAATTTGGGCGTTATTGATTTCTGGATAAATTAAATTATAAATCTTTAAAATTTATCCTTGAACTTGTTTTATTGAATTATTATGTCGTTGTCATCATCCTCATGCTTATATTGTGATGAAAGTCATCTTTGGCTTACGTGCATAGATGGACTTGGTATAATTATGACCCGAGATTATTCGGTATAATCATGACCGTAAAGTGACGAATGATGTGGTAAAAGTCCTCATTGGCCTGTAGTTCATTGATGGACAGTTGTTGGTATGATTATGACCAGGGATTATTCAACATAATCATGACCATTGATGATTACATGAATATCCTTGGTCGTGGTGCAGAGATGATTCAATTTTATTTATTAAGCTGAGTCTCAGCGATAAAGTTGATGAAAAACTTTTTAAATCATAGAAGATAGTAGATTTTATGCTCTACTTGACTCTTCTAATGGATTGCTTATTTCATTGCAGTTGTTGATCTAAAACTTGTTGTCTATTGTATTATATCGGTTGTTATCTTTCGTGAAGGCTAAGGATAATTTATTACGCATTATCTTAGTCATAATATTTTTTCTTTGGGCTAGTTGAGCTCACCCTTTCTTTCATTGTTCTCTTGAAAATGAGAATATAAATTTGAGACGAGTGGGGGAATGGAGTGATGGTCCGAGGATAAATGGCTTTAGTAGTCCTCACTATTCTATAAAATAGTGTGACAATAAATGTAATGAGGACTCTATTGAGTGTGGATATTGTCTAGATGACAACATTCTTATTAAAACTCTTAGATTATGTTATGTCGTATTTTACACGACTGTTGTATATTTAAGTTGTATTTGAATTTTGTACCATGTATTTGGCGACTCAAGATGGGTGATATATACCTGTTTTGGGGGCGTCACAGTTAGTATCAAAGCTTAGGGATATGATCCCTAGCTAAGATGTGAGGCTAGAACTAGGAGGGGAGAGACGGGTAATTTTTTCGCTAGTATGACCTACCTAAGTTAATTTGTTATTTAATTGGTCGGTCAGAATATAGAGATAATATGTGGCATGTCAATTAACCCTTATTTTGAAACTATATTCTAGAATGATATCTGAAATACAGGAGATGAGAAATGAGAAAATCATGATAAAGAGGAAATAACCGGGAAGGTACAATCCGAAAAGAAAGCAAGGTATTCTCATGTCTTCGAACAACCAGGTATGTAAATTTCGAGGGCGAAATTTCATAAAAAGGGGAGATTGTGAGACCCCGAATTTTATGAAATAAAAGTATTCAATTTTCTTATAATTATTCTATTTAGTAAATGGTTAAATTGATAAAAGGTTAAAGTTAAGGGTGATATGTTAAATTTTTTAAAGTAAACAAGTTGTCATAAAATAATCGGTGATAAAAGTACAGTAATACGCGTGGTTGCATAGTAGCACACAGTATTGATTATTGATTCTTACGTGAGAAGTCACTCAGTTATACACAATTATTGCTACAGTAATTGCTGCATCATATCTCTTATGTTATTGATTCAATTATTGTCACAGTATCATCTGTATAATATGTTATATTATTAAATCAATAATTGAGACGACAAAGTTATTCATATTATTATTTACAATATTGACAATGTCTAGAAGTTATGTCAAGGAGAGGTTTGGTCACCTAATTGCACGCCAATAAGGAGAAATCCTTATCGGAAAGCCCCCTCTTTCCTGGGAACGACCTATTTGTTAAATATTGTGACTTATAATATTAATGATGAATAAGTTCGTGTTGATTAAAGATAAAATTGATAGTTCCATTGTGTTAGAATTATTAGTGTTAGTGAAAATCGACATTTATTTCGATAATAATTAATGTCTGGAGGTTATATTGACCAATCGGGTAATTAACTGGATAAATGAGCAATTAATTGCTATTGATTCACATGATTATAACTATTTGTTCACATGTGTGTACTATTGATTCACATTCATTTACTATTAGGGGAGTTGGTGCAATATTGATAATACTTGCATGACTAAGTTAAAAATAGAATCTGTAATTATTAATTAAGCGAAAAAGAAACAATGAAAGCAAAAAGAATCATACCCTTTGAAGATTCATGAGCTTCCATAAAATAAGTACAAAAATAAGTTTTACCTCCAATCCTTTTAGCGTTCCTTTATGCACTTGAATCCAAAAAGGAACAAGAATTGGTTCCTTCCTTTGATCAATCGTTAGCCACCCAAGTGTTTGGCCTCTGATCAACGGTGATCCACCTCTGGAGGAACCAAGAAGAACAAAAATTCAAGAAGATGGGTGTTTGGCTAAACCCTAGTTTTCTATCTCTATAGAAAAGGCATGCTCTCCCAACTATTGGAATTACGTATTCACGTGTTGTGAAAAAATCAACTCCTCACACCCCATAATAAGACTCCTCTTATTTATAGATGTAGGCAACCCTCCTTAACAATTAAGGAATTGAGTTTTATTTAATTAATTAAATTCCTTTTAATTAATTAAGCTCCCTAATCTTATTAGAGATAATTAATTAAACTCTTTTAATTAATTTGCCTCTAATCTTATTAGGAATAAATGAGAGTACTTTATTAATTTAATTTCCAAACTCTTTTAGAAATTAAAATAATAATAATAATAATAATAATAATAATACTCTCTCTTATTAATTTATATATTTAATATTTCCAAAATATTAAATAATAAATATTAAGCTATTTAATTTATTCTATCACCATAGATTAAATTAAATATACTTAACATATTATTACGATTATGCCATTAACTTCTTAAATAATTATTCTTCCTTTTATGGTGTGACCCTTTAGGTTCTCCATATTAAGCTAGGTTGTGAATAAATCAATTAGAACAATTCTAATCTTATTTAAATAAATAAATTAAACTATTAATTTATTTAAATAAATAATATTTATTCTACATATGGGATAAGCCTCCCTAGCGATCAACGACTTTCGAGATAATATAGATTTCAACATTAATCATAAAAGAACCTTTGAGTAAATAGTTAAAAAACAATTCAATCCTTCCACCATACAATGTCCCAATTAAATATAAGACATGGAATTACTATCAAGTCTTATTTTATTTAATTATATGTATTTCGACTCTTAAATGCACACTCCAAATAATACAAATTAGAAACTCCTTTCTAATTTCATTACGCCTTAACCAAGGACTCTTTGGTTGTCATTTATCGAATCACATAGGACATTTCTCTTCTTTTTTACTAGAAGTGGTAGATTCTTTATTGATCATACATTATCTCCATGTACAACTTATTATACCCAAGCATACCCTTTGATATACCTAAGGGTCTTAAGGAATAAGTCAAAGTATAACTCATCATACACAAGATCTTATGATGATCTCAAGTCCAAGGATCACTTGTACTACTATCACTACATGAATTCCTATTGACGAGGCAAGTAAAACTCCATTAGGTATTCCTTAGCGAGCCACGTTCGATGAACTTATTCTCTAATAAGCACCTACATACTTGCTTTAGTGTCTCCACACAAATGATCATGAGATCAATCATCCTCATCCATGAGCAAGCAGCGTATGTACCAATCTATCAGGATTCACTAATCCCCAATTTAGTAATCCAACGATTGGGAACTATTTTAGTTTTAAGCTTTCTAAAATTTAGATCTCATTAGAATGATCATCATCATTATTCTAAAAGCATTGCTTAAAACTATGGGTTTATCACATATTATAAAATAGCATCATGTAGATAATTAAAAGCCTTTAATAAATTAATACTTTTTATTAATAAATGAATAAGATTGTTTTAAAAGTATATATGCTTTATCATCAAACATGATTGGCTTGTGTGCATACTACTTTTTCAATCTCCCACTTGCACTAAAAGTCGATCGCCATGGTATCTCATACCCTTCTTCTCTAAGTGACGATTATCCTGTTTGTTGGATAAGCTTTAGTTAATGGATATGTAATGTTGTTCTTGAGAGTCCACTATCTCTATAGTGATTTCCCATCTTTCAATGATTCTTTAATCAAATAAAAGTGCTTTGCAACACATGTTTAGATCCAAGATGAGACTTAGAACTATTCTAGTTACGTAATGAACTTTTCATCCAAATAATCAACTTGCGACTTCATTTATAGCTATATACTTTGTCTTTATCACTAAACCAACAACTCTTTTGCTTTTTTGAAACCTTTCAATTCAACTTTGCACAATGATCTTCTCGAATATGACCGATCATCATCGGTCTCGTATATTTCATTGCATACATGATTGTCACTCATGCGATCTCTCTTTTCAGGAGTCTGTGGGGACTATTAAGAGAGATACACTCCATGGCTCATCAACATGAGACATCTCTTGGAGTTTGCCATGCTAAACAACTTTAGCATCAAATGAATATACGTTCCTTGGGTTAAGTCGAGCATCCTCTTAAATCTATCTATATAGATTTTATCCCCAATTAAGATACTCTTCCCAAATCATTCATGGAGGAATGTTTAGACAACTTTATCTTTATTGATTATAGCATTGGTATGTCATTCCTTATCCGTAGTATATCAACATATAATACTAGGAATGTCACGGCGCTCCCACTGACCCTTTTGTACACACTAGGTTCATTCTTGTTTTTGATAAAATCAAACTCTTTTGATTGTCTCATCAAAATGAATGTTCCATATTTGAGAAGCTTGCTTCAATCCATTTCTCTGAGTGTCTACAACTCTTACCTCATCGTATGTAACTGGATCATCATCTTCTATGATGTGTACCTCATCATCATCATCTATGATGAATCCATACCTCCTAGGTATCTTCGGTACTATTCCAGATTTATGATTCGGTTGTGGTACAATAGGTCTATCTACAGGTTCCTCTTATTTGACTTATAGTGTTTTGTGGTTCTTGAACTCTTCAAGATTCTATTATCCTCCCACTAGCCCTTTCAATGATAAACACCTTTATCTTAGAAGGTAGCGTGTTTATAACAAACACCTTTTGCTAAGTAGGATTATAGAACATATACCTAAACTTACTTTAGGATGTCCCACAAATCTGCACTTGTCAAATCTTGTCCCAAACTTATCCTTTGAAACCTTTTCACATAAGTTGGACAACCTTTATCTTAACATACTTAAAATTAGGAATCCTCCACATCCATAACTTTTATGGAGTCTTGGGGCGGATTTTGAGGTTACCTTTTTAAATAGATATCTGACCATTTCTAGGGCATTATCCCGAAAGGATACTGGAATATCGGTAAACTCATTATGGACTGCATCATGTCCAATAAGGTACGATTTTTCCTTTTAGATACATCAATCAATTATTGTGTATCGGGAGGCGTCCATTATGAGGAAACCATTTGAGATGATCTAGAAACTTATTGCACAAGTATTTATTCCTTGATATAATCAAAAATCTTAATACTTTGTCAATTTGTTTCACTTCTGAATTCTTTGAACTTTTCAAATAATTCACACTTGTATTTTAGCAAATACACACATTCAACTTTTTGAATGATCATCTCCTTTTCTTATACTAGTTTGTTCAATTTGCAAAATTATTTTCACGTAAGTCAAGTATACAAAATCCATTAAGTAATATTTGGTTCTATACAAAACATTATTATTATAAATAGAACAACAATTGTTCTTAATTATAATACCAAAGATTTCATTGTCCAACAATAAAATGGAAATAATGTTTCTAACGAGAATTGGAATACAATAACAACTTATTGACTTAATAGATTTGCCGTAGCGATGCTAAACTATAAGTTCCTATGGCTAATGTAGCAACCTTTGCTTCATTTCCCACACATAAGATTACTTATCTTTGTTTAGCTTTCTACTTACTTTGGTCCTTCATAAATCTATATTTATGATAACCAAAGTCGGTATCCAATACCCAAGTAGAACCTTGACTTAAAGAAAAATTTATTTTAATCATGAACAAAATTATATTTATGCTTCAAAACTTCACTAAGCTTCTTTGGTTAGCCTCTGCAAGATGCTTCTCATGATTTCTTTCCGATGTCGGGCTTATTGTAGTGGAAGCAAACTCCTTTTCTTTATCCATATCGATTTTGTTCTTATTATCCTTTGTTTTTGCCTTTCTATTTACCTTCTTTGAATCGTTCTTCTTTTTTGAAGATCCTTTGGCCCCTACCGTAAGACTTGGTCTTTCTTGGTTGGAAAGTGACTCTCAACATTTTTCAACATGTTAAGCAAATCGGTGAGGTGATATCTAGCTTGTTCATATGAAAAATTCACAACAATTGTGAAAGGAGTTAGGGGGGTGAGTGCAAGATCAAATCTTGGCTCAACTCTCCATCCGTGACAAAACATGTTGTCTAATTGATCAATCAAATTGATAATGTTTAGGACTTTTATACATCTTTATAGTGTCATCGGTCATTCTAGATCGGAAGAGCTCCTTAGATATCGATATCTATCGGTCCTACTTTCCTCACCATCAACTACTTGATGTGCGGGAATATAGTAAAGCATCCATAGTTTTCATCTTGTGGCTTGAAGCTCGTTACTCATGGATGCGAGCATGATGCGTTGAGCCAATTGTGCATCATCTTGTCACTTTCTAAAAGTAGCAATCTCTTCCTCGGAGGCATTATGCGCAACCATTGCGAGGATAGGCGTATTAAGGACATAAGATAGCTTTTCATGTAGTGAGAACTATTCTCGATTTCCTTAACCAATCCATTTTAATTCGATTAGGTTAAATAACATCTAATATGCTTCGTGATGATAGTAATTTAGACATTGTAAAATTACGTAAAATGAATTTGTAATTAACAACATTTTAGCATACATTCTTTTATTAATTACCAAAATAAATTAGGTCTTGTTTTAAATTGGTATCTCCCACTATTTTCTTCAAACTATATTACCCTCAATATATACAGTTCAACAATATCTAATTAAAGATATGCTAGTGAGAATAAGGATCCCATTTTAAATGTATATAGCCTTGTGTGAGCACAACAAACTATATATAAATAAATAGGTAGACAACTCTTATCAATTACATCAACTATGTAACTCCTTGTATTTTGCCTCTTAAATCATAATGGTCAAGTGTGTGCACATCCAGAACTAAAATGATTTAAGTTAAGTCGAACCAACATTTCCATATAAGTGAAGAAAACTACACCCTTGTGTGTGCACAACAAAGCGATAATGTTCAATTCCTTATAAACATCATATGTAATAAAAAAAACATCTTAAATATTTAATACTTGCCTTGTGTGTGCACAAACAAACTCATATTAAATATTCAATACTCTATTGTTTCTATCATGCTTTGAAAGCGACGTTCGATATTCCAAATATCTTTGAGCGTTACAACTTAATATAAAATATTTGAGGGTTTTGTTATTAATTTGTCTCATCTTGTTTAGCGTAGCATGCACATATATATATATATATATATATATATATATATATAATATATATATATATATATATATATATATATATATATATATATATATATATATATATATATATATATATATATAAGCATGCACATATAGAATACTATATTCTACACGGATTGATTATGGACTTTTATTCTAGTTTGGTTCACTAGAGCCACCAAGTGAACCAAAAGGTCAAACCCTAGGGTGCAAAATTAATATTTAAATATAACTATTACATTTAAACACGGGCTCCATTACAAACGGGTCTTCAAGCGCTTCTTGGCCCTTGATCTCTAATTCTTCAAAATTAATTCTAACTAGTCCTATTACAAAACTATTTATAATAAATAGAAACCTTGATCGTGATCGAGGGAAATACATAGGAGGGAGATAGAATTTACATTAAGAAAAAATTAGAGAAGCGAGTATGCTGAGAGACCCCATTTAATAAAACTCATACATTCATGCATCCAACTAAAATAAAATCCAATCACATTGGTCAATAGTCCATAATCAATCCCATTTATTATCATACACATCACCATATGCATCAATAAATAACATTCATCTCATGAATAATAAACATTCAATATATATATTGATATCATTTAATGGGCAAATTTAGTTAGTATAAAATCTAATTTTGAATCAAAATAAACTCCTTTATTTTAATCCAAATTTAAATCAAAATAAACCTCTTTTATTTTAATTTATCCAATTTTGAATAAAATAAACTATTTTATTTTAATCAAAATCTTTAATCAAAATAAACTCTTTTATTTTAATTAATTATGGAATCCAATTCCAAGTAAAAAAAACTCTTTTATTAAAGGAAACACGAATTCTCTTTCCTATTCACAAATAAACTCCTTTATTTTGAATAATATGAAATCTTATTCCATATCTAAATAAACTCCTTTATTTAAGAAATTAGGATTCTCTTTCTATTCACAAATAAACTCCTTTATTTTGAATAATATGAAATCTTATTTCATATCTAAATAAACTCCTTTATTTAAGGAAACATGGAATCAATTTCAACTCCAATTAGTTATCATGGAATCCAATTCCAACTCTAATTAGTTAGCATGAAATTCAATTTTAAAATTAAAATAAACTTTTTTATTTTAATATTAAAATAAACTTTTATTTTAAAATTAAAATAAACTTTTTATTTATAATATATAAAATATATTATATATATATATATATATATATATATATATATATATATATATATATATATATATATATATATACTAATATTATATATATATATATGTACTCACGAATCCAAAAGATTTAGAGTATTTCCTTTCATGTTGCTTACTTGCTTAGCATTCACGTGGTCCCTTAATTAAAAAAAAATTGAATATGATCCTGATCCCTATTGGTGAATAACTCACGTGGGAAGAACTTGTTACCCTTAAAAAAAACGCTTGTAACCTTTTTTATTTTATTTTAAAAACACCTGAAGCATGTAATCAAGTAACAATTCGTGGGAATGGGAAAGTGGAGACCATAACCGGATCAAGCTATGGAAAATTAAATGAACCACGTGGATATCAGCAAACAAAAATCCAAAAAACAATTTTTCGGAAATTTATTACGTTTTTTTATATATTAAATTTTATACAATAAATTATGCCCAATTAAATTATTCTAAACACATATCAATATACATATCAAATCTGAAACAATTAATAATTTAGCATAAAGGTTTGGCTCTGATGCCCTTTATTAGGTTTGTAATATTCATGAAACAATGATCAAATTGCACAAAATAAAGCGAAAGCGTGAAAAATTAGAGTTTTAAAATTTTACAAACCATATACGGATCACCCTTTATGCACAATTATTAATTAAATGAAAAAGAAAAGAACAAGAATCATACCCTTGAAGATTCGAGCTTCCTCGAATCTACAAGTTCACCTCCAATCCTTTTAGCGTTCAACTTGAATCCACCGGGTTTGGTTCCTTCCTTTGATCAACGTTAGCCACCCAAGTGTTTGGCCTCTGAGGTGATCCACCAGGAAAGAACAAAAATTCAAGAAGATGGGTGTTTGACTAAACCCTAGTTTTCTATCTCTATAGAAAAGGGCATACTCTCCCAACTATTGGAATTACGTGTTCATGTGTTGTGAAAGTGTCAACCCCCTCACCCATAATAAGACTCCTCTTATTTATAGATGTAGGCAACCCTCCTTAACAATTAAGGAATTGGGTTTTATTTAATTAATTAAATTCCTTTTAATTAATTAAGCTCCCTAATCTTATTAGGATAAATTAATTAAACTCTTTTAATTAATTTGCCTCTAATCTTATTAGGAATAAATGAGAGTACTTATTATTAATTAATTTCCAACTCCTTTAGAAATTAAATAATAATAATAATAATAATAATAATAAGACTCCTCTTATTAATTTATATTTAATATTTCCAAAATATTAAATAATAAATATTAAGCTATTTAATTTATTCTATCACCATAGATTAAATTAAATATACTTAACATATTATTACGATTATGCCATTAACTTCTTAAATAATTATTCTTCCTTTTATGGTGTGACCCTTTAGGTTCTCCATATTAAACCGGTTGTGAATAAATCAATTAGAACAATTCTAATCTTATTTAAATAAATAAATTAAACTATTAATTTATTTAAATAAATAATATTTATTCTACAATGAGATAAGCCTCCTAGCGATCAACGACTTTCCGATAATATAGATTTCAACATTAATCATAAAAGAACCTTTGAGTAAATAGTTACCATACAATTCAATCCTTCCACCATACAATGTCCCAATTAAATATAAGACATGGAATTTCTGTCAAGTCTTATTTTATTTAATTATATGTATTTAAACTCTTAAATGCACAACTCCAAATAATACAAATTAGAAACTCCTTTCTAATTTCATTACGCCTAACCCAGGACTATTGGGTTGTCATTTATCGAATCACATAGGACATTTCTCTTCTTTTACTAGAAGTGGTAGATTCTTTATTGATCATACATTATCTCCATGTACAACTTATTATACCCAAGCATACCCTTTGATATACCCTAAGGGTCTTAAGGAATAAGTCAAAGTATAACTCATCATACACAAGATACTATGATGATCTCAAGTCCAAGGATCACTTGTACTACTATCACTACATGAATTCCTATTGACAAAGAAGTAAAACTCCATTAGGTATTCCTTAGCGAGCCACGTTCAGTGAACTTATTCTCTAATAAGCACCTACATACTTGCTTTAGTGTCTCCACACAAATGATCATGAGATCAATCATCCTCATCCAATGAGCAAGCAACGTATGTACCAATCTATCCGGATTCACTAATCCCCAGTAATCTAGTAATCAAGCGATTGATCTCATTAACTATTTTAGTTTTAAAACTATTTTATCTAAAATTTAGATCTCATTAGAATGATCATCATCATTATTAATAAAAATAAGCATTGCTTAAAACTATGGGTTTATCACTTTCGTATATCCAAAAAAATAATATGACATCATGTATAAATTATTTAAAGTTAAACCTTTAAAATACAATTAATAAATTAATACTTTTTAATAAATGAATAAGATTTCTATTACAAAGTATATGCTTTATCATCAAACATGAACAATTTAATAAGGAATGAATACGAAGGATCATTCACCATGCATGCGATAATCCACATAGACGGAGTTATTCCAATAGAATAATAAAGAATGGAATAACGAAGAATTCACCGAGCATGCGATAGACCGCATGCAGACGAGTTATTCCCAATGAGAATAATAAAGAATGGAACCGGGTCATGCGTAATCCGCATGCATACCGCATTCAAATGAATAATAAAGAATGGAATAACAACAGAATTCACCAGGCATGCGATAGACCGCACAGACAGGTTATTCCAACATAATAATAAAGAATGAAATAACAGAAGAATTTCATCATGTATGTAGTACTTCGCATAGACAGGTTATTCCAACATAATAATAAGGAATGGAATAACAACTCTTACGAGTATTGAAAGAAAATAAATCTCTTCATGAATACGAACGAATAATACCCATTACCTCAAAAGAAACTGGATACTGGAATTGTGAGGTAGCAGACTTCTCTTCTTCTTTCTCTCTATAATTTCTCTCTATAATAATTGCTCTATAGTTTTAGTGAATTGGTGAGAAATGAAGGAAGAATGAGCTTCTATTTATAGGAAAATATAGTTTCGATAATTGCACGCTTGGGGCTCAAAATATTATAGTATAATACCTTCCTCTTTTCTTCATTTTAATTTAGTCCTGCAAGTATTATCAAACTTGCACCACCTCCCCTAATAGTAAATAATGTGAATCAATAGTTCAATCATGTGAATCAATAGTTATAATCATGTAAAAATACGAATTACAGTATAGTACCTCCATCTATACCTCCATTTTTAACTTAGTCATGCAAGTATTATCAATCTTGCACCAACTCCCCTAATAGTACAAGAATGTGAATCAATAGTACACACATATGAACAAATAGTTATAATCATGTGAATTAATAGCAATTAATTGCTTATTTATCCGATTAATTACCCGACTGGTCAGTATAACTTCCAGACATCAATTAATATCGAAATAAATATCGATTTCCACTAACACTAATAATTCCAACACAATGGAACTATCAATTTCATTTTTAATCAATACGAACTTATTCATCATTAATATTATAACTCACAATATTTAACAACCAGGTCGTTCCCAGGAAAGAGGGGGCTTTCCGATAAGGATTTCTCCTTATTGGCGCGCAATTAGATGACCAAACCTCTCCTTGACAGAACTTATAGACATTGTAAATATTGCAATTTAATAATATGAATAATTTTTTCATCTAAATTATTGATTTAATAATATAACATATTATGCACGATGATAATCTTTGTGACAATAATTGAATCAATAATATGAGAGATATGATGCAACAATTCTTGTAGTGATAATTGAGTATAATCGAGTGACTTCTCATGTAAGCATAAATAACCAATACTGGTGTACTACTATGCAACCAATGCCAGACATTTGTACTTTACTACTTTGGGTAGTTCAACAATTTTAACAGTAACACTTAGTCGTTATTTTTATAAAAAGATAATTACATCGTTTTCTTACTACGACAATACTTCCGTTAGGGGTCCACTAATGATTATCTTGGTCATCTGAATATTCCTGTTAAAACGAATATTCCCAGACCAATCGAATATTATGTGACCACTTGCTTACTTTGCAAAATTTGAAAATATTACCCACAACTATAACATTATATCAAATCCACACCATAATATTCAAAAATATATTTCGAGAAAATTATTCTTTATTCATAAAAGTTGGGGTCTTACAACCTCCCTTTCTTATGAAATTTCGTCCTCCTCGAAATTAGAATGCGATACACAGTATATCGAAGAGGTGAGGATATCTTGACTTCATCTCAGATTCTAACTCCCAGGTCATTTCTTCTACATCGTGGTTTCTCCACAAAACTTTGACTTGAGGTATAACCTTGGAGCGTAGAATATGATCCTTCTTATCTAAGATTTTAACAGGTAACTCTTCATATGTTAAATCTTCCTCTATCTCGTCTGGTTCTAGTTCAATAATATGGTTCGGGTTTTTCTCATATTTACGTAACATAGATATGTGAAAAATGTTATAAACACGAGACATACTTGGTGGTAAGGCGAGTCTATAGGCCACAGTTCCTACTCGATCAAGGATTAAAAATAGGCCAATGAATCGAGGATTGAGCTTTCCTCTCTTTCCAAATCTCGTAACTCCTTTCCATGGAGCAACACATAACAACACATGATCTCCAATATTGAATTCCACGTTTTTTCAATGAAGATCAGCATAACTCTTTTGTCGATCTTGTGAGGTTTTTATACGTTATTGGATCGTTTGAATCTTTTTCGTAGTCATACGTACCAAATTCGGTCCCAACAATATTGCTTCACCCACCTCATCTCAGCATACTGAAGAACGACACTTTCTTTCATACAACGCCTCAAATGGAGCCATGCCAATACTTGTTTGATAACTATTGTCGTAGGAAAATTCCACCAATGATAAGAACTTGTCCCAACGATCTCGCTTATGTACATACTAGCAAGACGTTCAAGTGTATAAGTTTCTCGTATCGATAAGAAATGAGCAGACTTGGTCAATCTATCAACAATGACCCAAATCGCATCTATGCCTTGAGAAACCTTGGGAAGACCAGTAACGAAATCCATGCTAATGTGCTCCCACTTCCATTCTGGAATTTCAAGTGGTTGCAATGGACCTTTTGGTACTTGATGCACCGCCTTGACTCATTGACAAGTTAGACACCTTGAGATAAACCCCGCTATCTCTCTCTTCATATTGCTCCACCAAAATGTATATCGAAGATCACGATACATTTTGGTACTCCTAGGATGGATTGCAAATGGTGTGTTGTGCACCTCCATCATGATTTTATACTTCAAGTCAGAATTGTTAGGAACACAAAGTCTGGAGTTGACTCGAAGTATTCCTTCTTCATCGATTCTTGCTTCCGGAATAGCACCTTCTTGCACTTTCTTCTTCATATGCATCAGCTCCAGGTCCGTTAGTTGAGCAGCTTTAACTTTATCAATTAAAGTCGGTTCTACCCGTATATTCGCTATCCTCACATGGGTCCCTGGAGTCTTTAACTCTATTTCCATCCTTTCCAAGTCATACAAAATGGGCCTTTTCATTGATAATATTGCACTCGTACCCGCATATGATCTTCTACTCAATGCGTCAGCTACTACGTTCATTTTTCCAGGATGGTATTGGATGGTATGATCATAATCTTTCAACAACTCAAGCCATCGTCGTTGCCGCATGTTGAGTTTCTTTTGAGTGAAGAAATATTTGAGGCTTTTATGATCCGTATAGATTTCCACCTTCTCTCCATACAGGTAATGCCTCCAAATCTTAAGCGCAAAAATGACTGCTGCCAACTTTAGATCATGAGTAGGATAATTCCTCTCATATTCTTTGAGTTGTCGCGAGGCATAGGCTATGACTTTCCCATGTTACATGAGAACACATCCTAACCCTTTGCCTGAAGCATACTGTAGGTGACATATCCCTCCGAGCCAGATGGTATTGTCAGAACAGGTGCTGAAATGAGTCTCTTCTTGAGTTCTTGAAAACTCTTTTCACATTCCTCGCTCCAACCAAATTTTGTATCTTTTTGAGTCAGTTGAGTTAATGGAGTAGGGATTCAAGAAAACCTTTCTACGAATCTCCGATAATAACCAGCTAAGCCGAGAAAGCTACGTACTTCGGTCACTGACTTAGGTTGCTCCTAGCTTTGAATTGCTTCAATCTTTGCCGGGTCAACAGATATTCCATGATTTGATATCACGTACCCAAGGAATGTAACTTCCTCAAGCCAGAACTCATATTTCTTCAACTTGGTATATAGCTTGTTTTCACGAAGCTTTTGGAGTATCAGCCTCAAGTGTTTCTCATGGTCTTCACGGGTTTTGGAGTATATGAGGATGTCATCAATAAAGACGACCACAAAGTGATCCAAATATTCCTTGAATACTCGGTTCATCATGTCCATGAAGGCAGCAGGAGCATTAGTCAATCTAAAAGACATGACTAGGAATTCATAATGCCCGTCTCAGGATTACGAAAGTAGTCTTTGGAATGTCATCGGTTTTAATCTTCAATGATGATATCCTGAACGAAGATTAATCTTTGAAAAGAATTTGGCTCCTTGTAACTGGTCAAACAGGTCATCAATGCAAGGCAACGAGTACCTATTTTTGATGGTGATATGATTTAACTCCCGATAATCAATACAAAGTCGCATACTTCCATCTTTCTTCTTCACGAATAGAACAGGAGCAACCCAAGGAGACGTACTAGGACGAATGAAACCGATGTCTAATAATTCCTGTAGTTGGGTTTTTAACTCTTGAAGTTCAATAGGAGCCATTCGATATGGGGCTTTTGAAATGGGTTTTGTACCGGATTTAAGGTCGATACAAAATTCAATTTCACGCTCTTGGGGTAGGCCAGGAAGTTCTTCAGGGAATACGACAGGAAATTTATTAACAATAGAAATATCATTCAAATCTGACGTATTTTTATTTAAATCCGTGACATGGGCTAAGAAAACTTGACATCCGTTTTTCAATAAACAAATAGCTTTATGACTTGATATGACAATAATTGATTTTAGTGGTTTGGTTGCTTGAATTCGCATAATAGGTTGGTTAGGAATATTAAAGCTAACAACCTTACGAAAACAATCGATTTTAGCATGATGAGTAGTTAACCAATCAATCCCTAAAATCACATCAAATGCAAGTATTTTCAAGGAAATAAGATCGACAGGTAACGTGCGGTTACCGATTTGAATCAAACAAGACTTATAAACCGTGGATGTAATGAAGGTTTCTCCCAACGGAATTTTAATAGATAAGTTAAAGTCTAATTTCTCCGGAGTCAAATTTAAATGTTGAGCGCAAGTAGGAGAAATAAAGCAATGGGTAGAACCGGTATCAAATAAAGTATAAACTTCGCTAGAGTTAATGATTAGCTTACCCGTGATCGCCTCATTCGGATTCCTCGCTTTTTGGGAGGTTATGACAAAAGCTCTCCCTTGAGCCACAGGTTTTGTCTTGTCTAGGACACCCTTTGATGCCTCCATCCCAGCTGGACTTGACTTTGGTGCACGATAAAATTGGTCTAGGTGACCTTCTTTTCAACAATTATAACACGTTTTGGACTGCATCGTGTAGTTTGGACTTATGTGTTCTTCCCCTCCACATTTGTAACATACGACCGGTGGTCGCTCGCTTCAGCTTCAACAACAACGGTCTTTGGTCTTTGACGTCTTTCCATCATTATTGAATCTCCTCTTCTTGAAATGTCCACTCTTATTGTCATGGCCATGATTACCACCAAGTGATTACCATTTACGCATGTTGATTCCTCTCACGTTTATTGTCACCACTTGATGATGTTGCTACCACCGGTATTATCGACTTGCCGTTTGCTCTCTCTCTTGGTTGGGTTGACTAATTATCGCCCTCCAATAACTGAGCCCTATTCACAACATATGAATAAAAACACAGTTTATGAGAGATAAGGTATTGACGTATCTCGGGTTTCAAACCTCATAAAAACATACGCGTCATTCTCTCCTCGTTATCAACCAAGTGGGACGCAAACTGAGACAACTCGGAAAACTTAGCTTCGTACTGTGCCACGGTCATATTGTTTTGCTCAAGCTTGATGAACTCTACCTCCTTAATGTGACGAATACTTTCGGGAAAAGTACTTGTCGTTGAAACGATTCTTGGAACTTCTCCCAAGACATCTTCGATCGCCCAGTTGACTACGCTTTCTGATTTCCACCAATGTCGCCTCTGCTCACCATAACATGAAGGTGGCAAAGGGAACCTTTTGCTCCTCGGAACATCCCAAGACATCAAATATCTTGTTGATCTGCTTTATCCACGTCTCTACCTTAAGTGGTTTTGGCTCTCCAAAAAACTTCGGTGGTCCCAGCTCCTTGAACTGCTTAGCGATGACCGTCCAAGAGTTATCAGTGTTTTCACCTGCACTTTGGACAGGAGCCGCCTTCGCCTAATGTTGCATGAATTGCATAAGACCTCTGAACATCCCATCGTTCATCATTTGATAGTTGTTTTTTACCTAAGGATTATTGTCTTCCTGTTGCACATTATCCTGGGTATTAATATGTGGTGACTCAACGGTCTCATATGCTTCATTGCTTATCTCAACATTTTCGGATGCCATTTTCAAATACTACCACAAAACAAGGGTTAATTATCATATCACATATTATCCCTATACTCTGACCGACCAATTAAATACCAAATAAACTTAGGTAGGTCATACTAGCAAAGGAATTCACCGTCTCTCCCCTCCTAGTTCTTGTCTCACATCTCAGCCAGGGATCATATCCCTAAGCTTTGATACCAACTGTGACGCCCCCAACATAGGTATACATCACCCATCTTGAGTCGCTAAATACATGGTACAAAATTCAAATATAACTTAATTATACAACAGTCATGTAAAATACGACAAAACATAATCTAAGAGTTTTAATAAGAATATTGTCATCTAGACAATATCCACACTCAATGGAGTCCTCATTACATTTATTGTCACACTATTTAACAGAATAGTGAAGACTACTAATGCTATCATCTGGACCGTCACTCCATTCCCCGACTAGTCCCGGCTATGTTCTCATTTCCTGAGAGAGAACAATGAAAGCAAAAGGGTGAGCTCAACTAGCTCGAGAAGAAATATTATGACTAAGATAATGCGGGATAAATTATCATTAGCCTTCAACAATGTTAAACTGATAAAATACAATTGACATCAAGTTTAACTGCAGCAGAATAAGCAATCCATTAGAAGAGTCAAGTAGAGCATGATATCTACTATCTTCTATGATTTAAAATGTTTTCATCAATTTTTATCGTTGAGACTTAGCTTAATAAATAAACCACATCATCGAGTCATCCCTGCACTACGGGCTAAGGATATTCATTAAATCATCAATGGTCATGACTATACTGAATAATCCCTAGTCATAATTGTGATGCCCCCAAAATAGGTATACATCACTCATCTTGAGTCACCAAATACATGGTACAGAATACAAATACAAACTTAATTATACAACCGTTGTGTAATATACGACAAAACATAGCTGAGAGTTTAAACAGGAATGTTGCCTTCTAGACAATATACACTCTCAAATAGAGTCCTCATGTAAAATTCCAAATTTTACGAATAAAGATTTAAATTTCTCGATTTTTTTTTGAATATTATGGTGTGGATTTAATATAATGTTATAGTTGTGGGTAATATTTATAAATTTTGCAAAGTATGCAAGTTGTTATATTATATTCGATTGGTCGGGGAATAATCTTTGTGTCGGAGAATATTAAATGCGACGACACAATCATTAGTGGACCCCATTAACGGAATTATTGTCGGATTGAGAAAAGCGACAAAAATATTTTTATGAAAATAACTTGTAAGAAGTTTACCGTTAATCTTTGTTGAACTACTCATTAGTAAAAGTACGATGTCGTGTAGTTGCATAGTAGCACTTGCGGTATTGATTATTGATACTTACGTGAGAAGCCACTCAGTTTTGTTCAATTATTGCTATAGTAGTTTCTGCATAGTATCTCACGTTATTGGATTCAATTATTGTCGATTGTTATATATATATATATATATATATATATATATATATATTATATATATATATAAGTCTTGTTTTATTAGTATTATTAATGTAATAAAAAACAGAAAAGCTTTTATATAAAATGTAATACTTTTATAAAGTTATTCTATAAATAGAATATATTATATTCTATTATGCATAGTGTTTTGCATAGTAAAATCTTTTTATATAAAATAGAATACTTTTATAAAGTTATTCTATAAATAGAATATATTATATATTATTATGCATAGTGTTGCATAGTGCCTGCATAGTATTTTACATAGTAAAATCTTTTTATATAAAACAAAATACTTTTATAAAGTTATTCGTTTTATTAGATTATAAATAGAATATATTATATTTTCTTATAAACCAATCTGGACCGTCCGTTTAAAGTAAATCGATCTGGACCGTTCATGGATTGATTACTATTCAGTCCATTCTTCTATAAATAGAAGCTCATTCCTTCATTATTTCTTACGAATTCACTGAAACTCTAGAGAGAGAAACTGTAGAGAGAACTCTTCTTCTATAATCTTGAGCGTCTTTCTTTAGCGTTTAAGAAAGCTTTGAGCGTAGTGCAAGTTTCTTCAAGTATATCCCTGCTCTACCATCAGAGTACTCTTCTTTATTAGGTAAGGGGTATTTTTTTTTTCATATTCATGAAGAGAACTTCTGTTATTCCATTCTTTATTATTCTGTTGGAATAACCTGTATACACGGTCTACCCTATACTTGGTGAAATTCTTCTGTTATTCCATTGTTTATTATTCTGTTGGAATAACATGTCTATGCCAAGTACCGCATACATGGTCAAATTCTTCTGTTATTCCATTCTTTATTAATCTATTGGAATATCCTGTCTGTGCGTTTTACGCCGGACCTGGTTCCGTCTTTATTATTCTGTTGGAATATCCTATCTGTGCGTTTTACGTCGGACCTAGTTTCGTCTTTATTATTCTGTTGGAATATCCTGTCTGTGCATTTTACGCCGGACCTAGTTCCGTTATTTATTATTCTGTTGGAATAACCTATCTATGCGAAGTACCACATGCATGGTAATTTTTGTTGTTATTCCATTCTTTATTATTCTGTTGGAATATCCCGTCGGTGCGTGTAGTGCATAGATGGACTTGGTATGATTATGACCAGGGATTATTCGGTATAATCATGGCCGTAATGTTACAAATGATGTGGAAAAAGTCCTCATTGGCCGTAGTGCATTGATGGGCGAGTTTTGGTATGATTATGGCTATGGATTCTCTTGGCCAAAGGTGCAAAGATGAATTGTTTTATGGCATGATCGGGAATGATTGATGAAAACACAATTATCTTTGGCGCGTAGTGCATGAATAATTTGTGGTCGTGATACTAATGAATATCCTTGGCCGTAGTGGTGGGGATGATGTAGATTATTTATTAAAATTTGAGTCCCAAAATGAAAAGTGATGAAAAACCTTTTAACTCATAAAAGATAGTAGATTTTATTCTCTACTTGACTCTTTTAATGAATTGCATATTCATTGCAGCTTAAACTTGATGTCTATTGTATTTTATCGGTTTAACATCGTTTGAAGACTAATGATAATTTATTACGCATTATCTTAGTCATAATATTTCTTCTTGGGCTAGTTGAGCTCACCCTTTCTTTCACCGTTCTCTTGAAATAAGAACGTGGCCGGGACTAGTCGGGGAGCGGAGTGACGGTCCGAGATGATAGTATTAGTAGTCCTCACTATTCTGTTAATAGTGTGACAATAAATGTAATGAGGACTTATTCTAAGAGTGGATATTGTCTAGAAGACAATATTTGTATTAAAACTCGCAGCTCTCTTATTGTATATTAAAGATTGTATTTGTATTCTATACCTTGTATCTGGCGACCCAGAATAGGTGATGTATATCTATTTTGGGGGCGTCACACCTCATTATATTTATTGTCACACTATGTTATAGAATAGTGAGGACTACTAATACACCATCTCGGACCATCACTCCGTTCCCCGACTAGTCCCGGCTACGTTCTCATTTCCTGAAGAGAACAATGAAAGTAAAAGGGTGAGCTCAACTAGCCCAGTAAGAAATATTATGACTAAGATAATGCAGAATAAATTATCATTAGTCTTCAACAATGTTAAACTTTCATCACAATATAAGCATGAGAATGATGACAATGACATAATAATTCAATAAAACAAGTTCAAGGATAAATTTTAAAGATTTAAAATTTTAGTTTATCCAAAAATCAATAACGTCTAAATTGTTAACATGATACTTCTTTGTGGAGTAAAATTCAAGAATGCTCAGAAGAATATTTCAATGAAAAGATACTGGATGAAGCGCAAATATCCAGGATATTCTACTAATTTCATGAAGTATAGAAGCCAAAACTTTAACCAACTGAGTATAATAGAATATATGAAACTACAAATGGATTTTCGCCAGCCATGCGATAATCCACGTAGACAGAGCATTTCCACAATTTAATAAGGAATGAATACGAAGGATCATTCACCATTCATGCAAGAATCCACATGTAGCAGTTATTCCAATGAATAATAAAGAATGGAATAACGAAGAATTCACCAGGCGTCGCGTAATCACATGCAGACGAGTTATTCCAACAGAATAATAAAGAATGGAACCGGGTCATGCATAAATAAGCCGTATAGACAAGATATTCCAATGAAATAATAAAAAATGGAACCAGTCATCGTAATCCGCATGCATGAGATATATTCAACAAAATAATAAAGAATGGAACCGAGGTCGTCATGCGAATCCGCAGAGAGACGAGGATATTCAATGATTAATAAAGAACGGAATAACAACAGAATATAGTGAGTTAATTGATGCATAGTAGTTTAAATTTGACAACTTTCTCTATGGGATCGATACTCTACTTACTATGTATTACTTGTTGACACATGTATGATTGCATGAGTTAGAGCTCTTTTATCAGAACTGAAAAAGAGGCAACAAGTTTTTGGCGCCGTTGCCGGGGAAAGGCGTTGAATTTAAATAATTATCATTAGTTTAAATCTATATTGCATGACTTAGACAATTCTGATCGTTTCTCATTTCTATTTTTGTTTTATTTATAATTTTAGGTACTTGTAGATTTTTATGCACACAAGATCTTCCAATTCTGAATTAACACCAGCGCATGATAACATTAACGGGAGAGGTTGGAAAGCTAGTGTGCGAAGAAATCTACAAGCTTAGTTAGAAGGAACTATCTGGGATATGATGTAAGAGAGAATTGAGCACGAGAGAAGAGCATCCGGGCTCTAAGGGACTATTCCATGCCAAACATAAATGGACTCTGATCGAGCATAATCGGACCAAATGATAGCGACCAACACTTTTGAGATTAAACCGGGCACTATTCAGATGGTACAAAACTCAGTTCAGTTTAGGGGTGCTGCTACAGATGATCCGAATGAACACTTATTGAGCTTCATAGAGATTTGTGATACATTCCGATATAACGGTGTGACGGAGGATGCCATTAGGCTACGGCTATTCCCATTTTCATTGAGGGATAAGGCGAGAAGTTGGTTACATTCTTTGCCATCGGGGTCAATCACTACATGGGAGGACCTAGCACAGAAATTCTTAGCCAAGTTCTTTCCAATGGCTAAAACTGCAAAGATGAGGACAACTATCTCTCAGTTTAAGCAACAACAAAGCGAGTCCTTATATGAGGCATGGGAGCAATATAAAGAGATGCTAAGGAAGTGTCCGCATTATGGTATGCCAGATTGGATGGTGATCAACTCATTTTATAACGGATTGGGTTGGCAGTCGAGACCGATTGTGGATGCAGCTGCAGGAGGAGCATTATGGGAAAAAAGCTATGACGAAGCCTATGCACTTATTGAAACTATGGTTGCAAATGATTACCAAAATCCTAAACTCGGATGCCACAGCCCAAGGTTGCAGGTGTGTTGGAGGTTGATGCCATTACGCAGTTGTCGGCACAGATGGTAGCTATGGCTAAGAAAATAGATACTTTGGCAGAAAGCAAAGTGAAAATAGTTGCCTTCGTTTGTGAGATCTGTGCGGGGTCACACTCCACAGATCAATGTGCCATCAGCTCAAAGTCGGTGCAGTTTGTGAGAAACTACAGGAAAGACCAAGGTCAATTTCAGAACACATACCACCCCAACAACCGAAATCATCCAATCTTTAGCTGGTCGAATAACCAAGGAAATCAACAAAGTTAATTTCAGCCGAATCATCAATTCTAGTCACAGCCAGCTCAGCCACAGTATACATCGAAACCACAGTTTCCACCGGGATTCTCTTAGCAACAACATCATGCACCAGCTGCACCACAGCCAGAAAAGAAATCGGAAATGGAGGAGATGATGTTGAAGTACATGGCAAATACGGAGGTTATGATCAAGAGCCAAGCAGTGGCTATTAAGAATTTAGAAACTCAGATGGGGCAGATGGCAAGCATGCTAAAAAAAAGGCCCCAAGGTTCCTTGCCAAGAACCACAGAGGCAAATCCAAGAAGAGACGAGAAGGAACAGTGTCAAGCGATCACATTGAGATCTGGGAAAGATTTGATAGGCATTGTAAGTCGCGCTGCCTTTGACAACACAAAAAAGGAAGCCCATGGCAAGCATGGCAGAGCGGCGGTGATTGTTGATGAAGAAAATGGAATAATCTGAGTCATGACGGAAGAAAAAGATAAAACAGGTTCAGCGGAGAAGCTCAAGAGTTCAGTGCCACCAATTCACCCTCAAGTACCGTATCCACAAAGATTAAACAAGCAGAGGGAGGATAAACAGTTCAACAAGTTCTTGGAGGTATTCAAAAAACTGTAGATCAACATACCGTTTGCCGAGGCATTGGAACAAATTCCAAGCTACGCAAAGTTTATGAAGGGTATAATATCAAGGAAGAAAAGACTAGATAAGTTTGAGACGGTAGCCTTGACAGAGGAATGAAGTGCAGTGCTTCAGCAGAAATTACCTCCAAAGCTGAAGGATTCGGGCAGCTTCACAATTCCATGCACAATTGGAAAGATAAACTTCAGTAAGTATTTATGTGATCTTGGGGCAAGCATAAATCTGATGCCCTTGTCAGTGTTTAACCAGTTGGGATTGCCAGCTCCAAGGCCGACAAACATATCTTTGCAGCTAGCTGACAGATCCATCATGTATCCACGAGGAATTGTTAAAGATGTGTTGCTAAAGGTGGACAAGTTTATATTTCCAGATGACTTCATCATTTTAGACTACGAGGAAGACAAAAGCATACCAATAATACTGGGGAGACCGTTCTTAGCCACAGGCAAGACTTCGATAGATGTGCAAAAAGGTGAACTCACTATGCATGTTCAGGATCAGGAGATCACCTTCAACGTCTTTAAAGCAATAAAGTTACCAATGGATGAAGAAGAATGCTTCCTGGTTGACTTGGTGGATTGGGGCCTACAAGATGAGGTACAAAAACCGGGGAATTATGGACCGTTGAGTGGTATACTTGGTGAAAATTCAGAGTTGAAGGTAGAACCATTGACAAAAGCTGAAGTCGTTAAATTTTGGGGTGCGGTGGACAATAAGGCAGGCACCTCAATTCTCGATGTGACGTGAGATTCAGAGACAGTCAAGCTAATTGACTATAACTTAGCGCTCGATGGGAGGCAACCCATTATTTCTACCTCCATTGACTTTTTAGCTATTTATTTTGAATTATTTTAGTAGTTATATCTAATTCAGTTTAATAGGATATTAGATTTTCATGCTTAAGTGTGTAGCAAGAATTGCTTTGCTAATATTTGTAAGATGTTAGCATTATGTGGCCACTAATTCATGCCCTAACAATGTGCATTAATGTCTATGCAGGAACCATCATTGGACAACATCACTGATAGGCAAAGTGGGATTGAACTGTAACATTACAGATATCGAAGCTTCATGGTACATGAGACCTATATGGTACAACTCTTGCGCTCACAAGATCAAGTCAATCAGGACAACATACATTCTCAGAACTCTCGCTACAAGGCTACCAAATTTCAAGATAAACTAAGCGCGCCCACGCGACAACCACCATTGTAGACAGATCTAAACATTTTAAAAAAAGTTATGGACCATTTAGACTCTCATTTGGAATAATAACAGACGCAAAATTCTCTCCCTCTCCATAACTCACGTCTCTATCTCTCTATCAGTTACAAATTGAAGCCGTGCGTTTCTCAATCACATCTCCACGATTCTCTCACATGTTCAAAGCTCAACCCACGCTCTCATCCACTCTATAAAGCTAGGGTTCCTGATTGGGTTGGCAGAGACAAGTTTGGAGATTATCACATCACAAATTCTCATTCACTCTCAGTAAGTTCATCTGCATTCTCGCTCAAATATCTGCAAATGGGTCCGAAGAGAGAACAACCATCTTCATCTTCCTCATCTTCCTCCGGCAGTCACGAGGAGGACATTGTCGACCACACCAAGTTCTTGTGTCTGGAAGCTCAGTAGGAGTACTACCGAATCGTAGCAAAAACATTTATCATGGAAAGAGGATTCAAACCAGAAGGCCAGGATGGAAAGCTCTGTGCCATGATCCAGGAACGAGGCTGGGGTGGACTAACTGCCTCTCCCACGCCCATTCCGATGAGCATAGTCCGAGAGTTTTATGCCAATGCCAAAGTCACCATGAACGATACCTCTATGATTTGAGGTGTCGAGATAGACTACAGACCCTCCGCCATTAGAACCATTTTGAGAATCACCGAGAGACCACCACGAGGGGTTGTCAATTGGATCACAGGGGCACATCAGGAAACAAACTTGGAGCATGTTATTGCGGAATTGTGCATACCGAGCCTGAAGTGGACTTACAAAGCTCGGCACGACCCAAATTTAATATTCCCAACAAATTACTCAATCGATATGTCAAGGCGTGGAATTTGTTCATTTGTGCCAAGTTATTGCCTTCATCGTATCAGCATGAGATCACGGCGGAAAGGGCCATAATTTTGTGGGGCATCATTACTGGCGAGTATATTGACGTGGGGTATTTGATTCATCAAAACATTGTGAAGTATCTGAAGGGAAGTACCACTGGGAGCATTCCACATGCATCAGTGGTAGCCATGCTATGTACTCATCAGGGGTACAATTGGGGTAATGAACAAATGCAATATCCAAGCCAGGACATCACTCATGACACCATTGTGAAATTTGAGGACTGGGCAGGAGGCGAAGCACACCCGCGTGAACGAGGATTTATTCTCAGGCCCACATTCCCCGAGCCATCCCAGCAGTCCACTCAGACAGATGAGGCAGGCCCATCCACCCGAGCACACACTGTTCCTAGCGATCGGCATACTCAAAGGTTGGAGCCAAAAGTCGACGCCATGTATGATAATTTTGGAATGTTTGCTACGGGACTCACAAGGGCCTTAGCCAAAGCCTTCACGCGGCAAGGAACAATGCTAAAGTGGCCTCAGTTTGGGACCGTAGTGCCGTATCCACCACCAGATTCACCACCCGAGGAGGGTGGTCAAGCCCATCATTAGGGGAGTTTTCTGTACCCTTTACCTTCATTCAATAGGGCATTGAATATTATAAGTTTGGGGGTATTGGGGGTAGTAGTATAGTTTCATTTAGTTCATTTCGTTTTTGCATGTTTAGTTGAATTGTGCATGTTTATAAAATTTTTACAAAATTTTGCTGAAATTTTTTAATTTTTAGTCATGATTGCTTGTGTTAGTATGTTTTAGTTTCACGTCTCACACAAATTCTTGCTTTATAGAAATTCTTGCCTAGCCAATGATGATAGTGAATTGTGAAGGATTCTAGAGTATATTGGATAACATGAACGTAGTTATAAGGTTTTACACGATGAAATTCATGTTACTGTTTAAATGCTTTCGGTTTGCACGGATGTGTTCATAATCACTTGCAGGTATAAGAATTATGGGTTGCATTGCTTGTCAGAAAATGTAGTTTTAAAAAGAGAAAAATGTGGAACATGGATGTAGACTTGACAAACATTGACATTCAAACTTTAGGAAAACATGGGTATGCTATGTATAAAAAAATGAATAGCAATAACGTGGCTAATCTTATTTTGGGGCCCTGGCTACTTGAGTAAGTACGCCCGAGGGGATTGTCTCTACACCTAGCGCCCTAAGGTCTTTCATGGTCTAGGAGTCATTGGTTGAAAGCTCGCTAAGGGGTAGCAGTGTGCCTAATGGATTAAGACATTGCACAGTCATGTGAAAAAAAGGGAAAAAGAGAAAAGAAAAGAAAAATAGCAATAAACACCGCGAGAAAGTGCGTAAATCGCCCTTGTGAGTAGCAATAAAGCAATAAGCCCATTGTTGAACCTTAGTTTGTGTTGATATATTGAAACAGTCTATGTGGCATGAGTATACATGAGTCTTGATTTAGACTATAATTTTCTGATTGGAGCAATGTAGAATATGTATTCTTTGCTTAGATCAAGTTTTGGTGAACACCATACACACACACACATAGAACATCTCTATAGCATATATGAATTATTTGAGTGTCTGACAGTATACCTATAGTTTGATTTAAAATTATATTCTTGGATCTGAATAATTCACTGAGGCAAATTGGACTGGAATTCTGTTATGGCTGGAACTATGTGAGACTATGGTACATCATAGATTAGTTGCATAGTATCGTAGTAGCATATTCATTGTTCATTAGTATGCATTGCTTGAGGGCAAGCAATAGTTCAAGTTTGTGGGTATTTGATAAGTGGTATTTATACCTACTTATTGGATACCAATTCACGCAAACTATGTTCATCTCAAGTACATTTTATTGTGTTTTAGTTGCATTTCATGATAGTTTGCATTGAATTTACTTAAAACTCCTTTTTATGAATAAGTGCAGGAATTGGCCCAATTTGGTGGTATTAGAGGGCACGAGGCAAATGGATGCGTGAAGGTAAGGCACAAGCGGGGATATGCATGGCATGAAGGTACAATTGAACAAGGAGATCAAGCATGGAAGAGGATTAAGCATGAATGAACAAGTAGCAGCAGCAGCATGACAGAATCAGAACCAAAACCAGAATCTGCAGATAGCAAGCCGCGCGGCAGAATAGCCTTGAGAGCGCGCGCCCGCGCGAGTACTCGGTTGGAGAGCATTACATTCTGCAAGTCTCGCGCCCGCGCAAGGAACATACTAGAGGGCACGCGTGACGCTATGATCTTTGAAGTCATGTATTAGTTTTATTTTAATTTTTAATTAAATGAGTTGTAATTGGATTAAAAACGATCCTGACTGGTGTCAGACAGGAGATTGATACTTTTTGTCGTATTTTCATCATAAAAACTAGGGTTTACACTGTGAGGGAGATTCCAACATAGAACGAAGCCAAAATGTCTACTTCTCCAATTCTTCTTGGGATTATCTATCACGGTGGATTAGTATTTTATTTTGTTGGAATATTATGAGGATTTGAATGTTATCATTGGTTTATATTAAGAAATTGGGTTTGATCGTTCTATCTCTCATCTTTCAATTATTTGTTTTGTAATCATGTTTAGCATTGATCCCATAATGGCTTTTGGTTCAGCTATGAACAAAACTCCATTATGGGATTCTAACGGATTTTAATATGTAGTTTGGTTGCATGCTTGAATGCTAGGGCTGTTTTGCATATCATATGGGAATTCTATCGTGATTGTTTTACATGTATGAATGCATGATCACCATTCATTTCAGTACTTGTATGGAATTGACAATGAACATGCGAGTATGGATTGTAATCATGATAGCATGCGAATATGGGGTTGATTTATATGGCTTGCGTATTTTGTGAACCAGATAGACATATAATGTTTCACTGTATGAGTTAGAGTAAGGTCTTGTGCTTAAATTCAATATAATTGCAATTTCACATAGACATATAGTGATTTTGGTTGTATTGATGATTACATGGAGTCTATCATCTGTGGATGTTGTGTAAGTAGGTTATAGTGCATTGAAAAATGGCTATAACTCTGTTAGTGCTCTTGACTATTTTCCTGTGATATGTGAACACTTCTTGCATGATAGTGGCGATTGGATGAAATATTAAATGAAGTTAGGATCCCATTATTTCCAGATTTGATTTATTCCATTAATATTCTTATTGAATTCACCACTTCTAGTCGTTAGTTTAAGCATATGAACATAGTGAGTTAATTGATGCATAGTAGTTTAAATTTGACAACTTTCTCTGTGGGATCGATACTCTACTTACTCAGACATTACTTGTTGACACATGTATGCTTGCATGAGTTAGAGCTCTTTTATCGTAATCCTAAAAAGAGGCAACAAGTTTTTTAAGCGCCGTTCTTAGGGAAAGGCGTTAATTTAAATAATTATCATTAGTTTAAAGCTATATTGTATGACTTAGACAATTCTGATCGTTTCTCATTTCTATTTTTGTTTTATTTGTAATTTCAGGTACTTGTAGATTTTTATGCACACAAGATCTTCCAATTCCGAATTAACACTAGCACAGGATAACATTAACGGGAGAGGTTGGAAAGCTAGTGTACGAAGAAATCTACAAGCTCAGTTAGAAAGAACTATACCGGATATGGCAGAAGTACAGAGAATTGAGCAAAGAGAAGAGCATCGAGCTCTAAGGGACTATTCCATGCCAAACATAAATGGACTACAGTCGAGCATAGTCAGACCGGCGATAGCAGCCAACACTTTTGAGATTAAACTGGGCACTATTCAGATGGTGGAAAACTCGGTTCAGTTTGGGGGTGCTGCTACAGATGATCCGAATGAACACTTATTGAGCTTCATAGAGATTTGTGATACATTTCGATATAACGGTGTGACGGAGGATGCCATTAAGCTACGGCTATTCCCATTTTCATTGAGGGATAAGGCGAGAAGCTGGTTACATTCTTTGCCGTCGGGTTCAATCACTACATGGGAGGACCTAGCACAGAAATTCTTAGCCAAATTCTTTCCAATGGCTAAAACTGCAAAAATAAGGACATCTATCTCTCAGTTTGAGCAACAACAAAGCGAGTCCTTATATGAGGCATGGGAGCGATACAAAGAGATGCTAAGGAAGTGTCCGCATTACGGTATTCCAGATTGGATGGTGATCAACTCATTTTACAACGGATTGGGTTGGCAGTCGAGACCGATTGTGGATGCAGCTGCAGGAGGAGCATTATGGGAAAAAAGCTATGACGAAGCCTATGTACTTATTGAAACTATGGTTGCAAATGATTACCAAAATCCTACAGCTGGGATGCCACAGCCCAAGGTTGCAGGTGTGTTGGAGGTTGATGCCATTACGTAGTTGTCGGCACAGATGGTAGCTATGGCTAAGAAAATAGATACTTTTGCAGAAAGCAAAGTGAAAATAGTTGCCTTCGTTTATGAGATCTGTGCGGGGTCACACTCCACAGATCAATGTGCCATCAGCTCAGAGTCGGTGCAGTATGTGAGCAACTACAGGAAAGACCAAGGTCAATTTCAGAACACATACCACCCCAACAACCGAAATCATCCAAACTTTAGCTGGTCGAATAACCAAGGAAATCAACAAAGTTAGTTTCAGCCGAATCATCAATTCCAGTCACAGCCAGCTCAGCCACAGTATACACCAAAACCACCATTTCCATTAGGATTCTCTCAGCAACAACATCATGCACCAGCTGCACCACAGCCAGAAAAGAAATCAAAAATAGAGGAGATGATGTTGAAGTACATGGAAAATACGGAGGTTATGATCAAGAGCCAAGCAGTGTCTATTAAGAATTTAGAAACTCAGATGGGGCACATGGCAAGCATGCTAAACAACAGGCCCCAAGGTTCCTTGCCAAGTAACACAGAGGCAAATCCAAGAAGAGACGGGAAGGAACAGTGTCAAGCGATCACATTGAGATCTGGGAAAGATTTGATAGGCACAGTAAGTCGCGCGCCCGCACCTGAAAACACTAAGGAGGCCGCGCGACCGCGCGAGGCAAAGCAGGTGATTGTTGATGAAGAAAATCGGGAAAAATCTGAGTCGCAACAGGAAGAAAAAGATAAAACAGGTTCAGCGGAGAATCTCAAGAGTTCAGTGCCACCAATTCACCCTCAAGTACCGTATTCGCAGAGATTAAACAAGCAGAGGGAGGATAAACAGTTTAGCAAGTTCTTGTATGTATTCAAAAAGCTGCAGATCAACATACCATTCGCCGAGGCATTGGAACAAATATCAAGCTACGCAAAGTTTATGAAGGGTATATTGTTAAGGAAGTGAAGACTAGATGAGTTTGAGATGGTAGCCTTGACAGAGGAATGCAGTGCAGTGCTTCAGCAGAAATTACCTCCAAAGCTGAAGGATCCGGGCAGCTTCACAATTCCATGCACAATTAGAAAGATAAACTTCAGTAAGTGTTTATATGATCTTGGGGAAAGCATAAATCTGATGCCCTTGTCAGTGTTTAACCAGTTGGGATTGCCGTCTCCAAGGCCAACAAACATATCTTTGCAGCTAGCTGACATATCTATCACGTATCCACGGGGAATTGTTGAAGATGTGTTGGTAAAGGTGGACAAGTTTATATTTTCGGATGACTTCATCATTTTAGACTACGAAGAAGACAAAAGCATACCAATAATACTGGGGAGACCGTTCTTAGCCACAGGCAGGACTTCAATAGATGTGCAAAAAAGTGAACTCACTATGCGTGTTCAGGATCAGGAGATCACCTTCAACGTCTTTAAAGCAATAAAGTTACCAACGGATGAAGAAGAATGCTTCCTGGTTGACTTGGTGGATTGGGGCCTACAAGATGAGGTACAAAAACCGGGGAATTATGGACCGTTGAGTGGTATACTTGGTGAAAATTCAAAGTTGAAGGTAGAACCATTGACAAAAGCTGAAGTCGTTAAATTTCGGGGTGCGGTGGACAATAAGGCAGGCACCTCAATTCTCGATGTGACGTGAGATTCAGAGATAGTCAAGCTAATTGACTATAACTTAGCGCTCGATGGGAGGCAACCCATTATTTCTACCTCCATTGACTTTTTAGCTATTTATTTTGAATTATTTTAGTAGTTATATCTAATTCAGTTTAATAGGATATTAGATTTTCATGCTTAAGTGTGTAGCAAGAATTTCTTTGCTAATATTTGTAAGATGTTAGCATTATGTGGCCACTAATTCATGCCTTAACAATGTGCATTAATGTCTATGCAGGAACCATCATTGGACAACATCACTGATAGGCAGAGTGGGATTGAACTGTAGTATTGCAGATATCAGGCTCGCGCTGCCACGCGACCTATGTGGTACAAACTCGCGCGCCCGCGCATCAAGTCAATCAGGATAACATACATTCTTCAAGTCTCGCGCCTGACTGATCAAAACTTCAAGACAACTCGCACGCCACACATGCCATAATCAATTAAGGCAGATCTAAACATTTTAAAAAGAGTTGTGGACCATTTAGACTCTCATTTGGAATAATAATAGATGCAAAATTCTCTCCCTCTCCATAACTCACGTCTCTATCTCTCTATCAGTTACAAATTGAAGCCGTGCGTTTCTCAATCACATCTCCACGATTCTCTCACACGTTCAAAGCTCAACCCACGCTCTCATCCACTCTATAAAGCTAGGTTCCCTGATTGGGTTGGCAGACAAGTTTGGAGATTATCACATCACAAATTCTCATTCACTCTCGGTAAGTTCATCTGCATTCTCGCTCAAATATCTGCAAATGGGTCCGAAGAGAGCACAACCATCTTCATCTTCCTCATCTTCCTCCGGCAGTCACGAGGAGGACATTGTCGACCACACCAAGTTCTTGTGTCTCGAAGCTCAGTGAGAGTACTACCAATCGTGCAAAAACATTTATCATGGAAAGAGGATTCAAACCAAGGCCGGGATGGAAAGCTCATGCCATGATCCGAGAACGAGGTCAGGTGGACTAACTGCCTCTCCCACGCCCATTCCGATGAGCATAGTCCGAGAGTTTTATGCCAATGCCAAAGTCACCATGAACGATACCTCTATGATTTGAGGTGTCGAGATAGACTACAGACCCTCCGCCATTAGAACCATTTTGAGAATCACCGAGAGACCACCACGAGGGGTTGTCAATTGGATCACAGGGGCACATCAGGAAACAAACTTGGAGCATGTTATTGCAGAATTGTGCATACCAGGCACGAAGTGGACTTACAAAGTCGGCACGACCCAGCCTCGAATATTCCCAACAGCCGCCCTGAATCGATATGCTAAGGCGTGGAATTTGTTCATTTGTGCCAAGTTATTGCCTTCATCGCATTAGCATGAGATCACGGCGGAAAGGGCCATAATTCTGTGGGGCATCATTACTGGCGAGTATATTGACGTGGGGTATTTGATTCATCAAAACATTGTGAAGTAATTGAAGGGAAGTACCACTGGGAGCATTCCACATGCAACAGTGGTAGCCATGTTATGTGCTCATCAGGGGTGCAATTGGGGCAATGAACAAATGCAATATCCAAGCCAGGACATCACTCATGCCACCATTGTGAAATTTGAGGATCAAGCAGAGGCGGCGAAAGCACACCACCTTGAACGAGGATTTATTCTCAGGCCCACATTCCCCGAGCCATCCCAGCAGTCCCCTCAGACAGATGAGGCAGGCCCATCCACCCGAGCACACACTGTTCCTAGCGATCGACAGCTCCGAAGGTTGGAGCCAAAAGTCGACGCCATGTATGATAATTTTGGAACGTTTGCTACGGGACTCACAAGGGCCTTAGCCAAAGCCTTCACGCGGCAAGGAACAATGCTAGAGTGGCCTCAGTTTGGGACCGTAGTGCCGTATCCAACACCAGATTCACCACCCGAGGAGTGTGGTCAAGCCGATCATTAGGGGAGTTTTTTGAACCCTTTACCTTCATTGAATGGGGCATTGAATATTATAAGTTTGGGGGTATTGGGGGTAGTAGTATAGTTTCATTTAGTTCATTTCATTTTTGCATGTTTAGTTGAATTGTGCATGTTTATAAAATTTTTACAAAATTTTGCTGAAATTTTTTAATTTTTAGTCATGATTGCTTGTGTTAGTATGTTTTAGTTGCATGTCTCACACAAATTCTTGCTTTATAGAAATTCTTGCCTAGCCAATGATGATAGTGAATTGTGAAGGATTCTAGAGTATATTGGATAACATGAACGTAGTTATAAGGTTTTACATGATGAAATTCATGTTGTTGTTTAAATGCTTTCGGTTTGCACAGATGTGTTCACAATCACTTGCAGGTATAAGAATTATGGGTTGCATTGCTTGTTAGAAAATGTAGTTTTAAAAAGAGAAAAATGTGGAACATGCATGTAGACTTGACAAACATTGACATTCAAACTTTAGGAAAACATGGGTATGCTATGTATAAAAAAATGAATAGCAATAACGTGGCTAGTCTTATTTCGGGGCCTTGGCTACTTGAGTAAGTACGCCCTAGGGGATTGTCTCTACACCTAGCGCCCTAAGGTCTTTCATGGTCTGGGAGTCGTTGGTTGAAAGCTCGCTAAGGGGTAGCAGTGTGCCTAATGGATTAAGACATTGCACAGTCATGTGAAAAAAAGGGAAAAAGAGAAAAGAAAAGAAATATAGCAATACACACCACGGGAAAGTGCGTAAATCGCCCTCATGAGTAGCAATAAAGCAATAAGCCCATTGTTGAACCTTAGTTTGTGTTGATATGTTGAAACTGTCTGTGTGGCATAAGTATACATGAGTCTTGATTTAGACTATAATTTTCTGTTTGGAGCAATGTAGAATATGTATTCTTTGCTTAGATCAAGTTTTGGTGAATACCACACACACACACACAACATCTCTATAGCATATATGAATTATTTGAGTGTGTGACATTATACCTATAGTTTGATTTGAAATTGTATTCTTGGATCTGAATAATTCACTGAGGCAAATTGGACTGGAATTCTATTATGGCTGGAACTATGTGAGACTAGGTTGCATCATAGATTAGTTGCATAGTATCGTAACAGCATATTCATTGTTCATTAGTATGCATTGCTTGAAGGCAAGCAACAGTTCAAGTTTGTGGGTATTTGATAAGTGGTATTTATACCTACTTATTGGATTCCAATTCACGCAAACTATGCTCATCTCAAGTACATTTTATTGTGTTTTAGTTGCATTTCATGATAGTTTGCATTGCATTTACTTAAAACTCCTTTTTATGAATAAGTGCAAGAATTGGCCTAATTTGGTGGTATTAGAGGGCACGAGGCAAATGGATGCGTGAAGGTAAGGCACAAGCGGGGATATGCATAGCATGAAGGTACAATGGAACAAGGAGATCAAGCATGGAAGAGGATTAAGCGTGAATGAACAAGTAGCAATGAGCAGCATTTACGTAATCGTAACTGAGAACTGTAATCTGCAGATAAGAAGCCGCCAATTGAATAGCCTTGAGAGCGCATGCCAGCATGAGTAGTACTCATACCGAGAGCATTACATTCTGCAAGTCTCGCACCCGCGCAAGGAACATACTGGAGGGGCGCGCGGCCGCGCGCGATGCTGAAGCTGTGTATTAGTTTTATTTTTATTTTTAATTAAATGAGTTGTAATTGGATTAAAAATGATCTTGACTGGTGTCAGATAGGAGATTGATACTTTTTGTCGTATTTTCATCATAGAAACTAGGGTTTACACTGTGAGGGAGATTCCAACGTAGAACGAAGCCAAAACGTCTACTTCTCCAATTCTTCTTGGGATTATCTATCACGGTGGATTAGTATTTTATTTTCTTTGGAATATTATGAGGATTTGAATGTTATCATTGGTTTATATTCAAAGAATTGGGTTTGATCGTTCTATCTCTCATCTTTCAATTGTTTGTTTTAATAATCATGTTTAGCATTGATCCCATAATGGCTTTTGGTTCAATGGCGAACTAAACTCCATTATGGGATTCTAACGGATTTTAATATGTAGTTTGGTTGCATGCTTGAATGCTAGGGCTGTTTTGCATATCATATGGGAATTCTATCGTGATTGTTTTACATGTATGAATGCCTGATCACCATTCGTTTCAGTACTTGTATAGAATTGACAATAAAAATGCGAGTATGGATTGTAATCATGATAGCATGCGAATATGGGGCTGTTTTATATGGCTTGCATATTTTGTGAACTAGATAGACATATATTGTTTCACCGTATGAGTTAGAGTAAGGTCTTGTGCTTAAATTCAATATAATTGCAATTTCACATAGACATATAGTGATTTTGGTTGTATTGATGATTACATGGAGTCTATCATCTGTGGATACTATTTAAGTAGGTTATAGTGCATTGAAAAATGGTTATAACTCTGTTAGTGCTCTTGACTATTTTCCTGTGATATGTGAACACTTCTTGCATGATAGTGGCGATTGGATGAAATATTAAATGAAGTTAGGATCCCATTATTTCCAGATTTGATTTATTCCATTAATATTCTTATTGTAGTTGTTGTTTACAATTAGTTTAATTCACCACTTTTAGTCGTTAGTTTAAGCATATGAACATAGTGAGTTAATTGATGCATAGTAGTTTAAATTTGACAACTTTCTCTGTGGGATCGATACTCTACTTACTCTGTATTACTTGTTGACACATGTATGCTTGCATGAGTTAGAGCTCTTTTATCAAAACTGAAAAAGAGGCAACAATACTGGAGAACGACACTTTCTTCCATACAACTTCTCAAATGGAGCCATGCCAATACTTGCTTGATAACTGTTGTTGTAGGAAAACTCCACCAATGGTAAGAACTTGTCCCAACTTCCCTTGAAGTCAAGGACACAGAGTCTTAATAAATCTTCAAGAGTTTGAATAGTCCTTTTTGACTGCCCATCCGTTTGAGGATGATATGCCGAACTAAATTGTAAATCCGTGCCCATAGATTTTTACAAACTAACCCAAAATCTTGAAGTGAATCTTGGGTCTCGATCAGAAACTATGGATACTGGCATACCATGCAATCTTACAATCTCGTTTATATACATACTAGAAAGACGTTCAAGTGTATAAGTTTCTCGTATTGGTAAAAAATGAACAGACTTGGTTAATCTATCAACAATGACCCAAATCGCATCTATGCCTTGAGAAACCTTGGGAAAACCAGTAACGAAATCCATGGTAATATGCTCCCACTTCCATTCTAGAATTTTAAGTGGTTGCAATGGACCTTTTGGAACTTGATGCTCTGCCTTGACTCGTTGACAAGTTAGACACCTTGAGATAAATCCCGCTATCTCTCTCTTCATATTACTCCACCAAAATGTATGTCGAAGATCACGATACATTTTGGTACTCCCAAGATGGATTGCAAACGGTGTATTGTGCTCCTCCATCATGATTTTATACTTCAATTCAGAATCGTTAGGAACACAAATTCTGGAGTTGAATCGAAGTATTCCTTCTTCATCGATTCTTGCTTTCGGAATAGCACCTTCTTGCACTTTCTTCTTCATACGCATCAGCTCCAGGTTTCTAGTTTGAGCAACTTTAACTTTATCGATTAAAGTCGGTTCTACTCATATATTCGCCATCATCACATGGGTCCCTAGAGTCTTTAACTCAATTTTCATCCTTTGTAAGTCATACAAAATGGGTCTTTGCGTTGACAATATTGCACTCGTACCCGCATATGATCTTCTACTCAATACGTCAACTACTACGTTCGCTTTTCCATGATGGTATTGGGTGGTATGATCATAATCTTTCAACAACTCAAGCCATCGTCATTGCCACATGTTGATTTCCTTTTAAGTGAAGAAATATTTGAGACTTTTATGATTCATATAGATCTCCACCTTCTCTCTATACAGGTAATGCCTCCAAATCTTAAGCGCAAAAACGACTGCTGCCAACTCTAGATCATGAGTAGGATAATTTCTCTCATATTCTTTGAGTTGTCGAGAGGCATAGGCTATGACTTTCCCATGTTGCATGAGAACACGTCCTAACCCTTTGCCTGAAGCATCACTATAGATGACAAATCCCTCCGAGCCAGATGGTATTGTCAGAACAGGTGCTGAAATGAGTCTCCTCTTGAGTTCTTGAAAACTCTTCTCACATTCCTCGCTCCAACCGAATTTTGTATCTTTTTGAGTCAGCTGAGTTAATGGAGTAGCGATTCGAGAAAACCCTTCTACGAATCTCCGATAATAACCAGCTAAGCCGAGAAAGCTACGTACTTCGGTCACTGACTTAGGTTGCTCCCACCTTTGAATTGTTTCAATCTTTGCCGGGTCAACAGATATTCCATGATTTGATATCACGTGCCCAAGTTATGCAACTTCCTCAAGCTAGAAGTCACATTTCTTCAACTTGGCATATAACTTGTTTTCACGAAGCTTTTAGAGTATCAGACTCAAGTGTTGTTCATGGTCTTCACGGGTTTTGGAGTATATGAGGATGTCATCAATAAACACAACCACAAAGTGATCCAAATATTCCTTGAATACTCGGTTCATCATGTCTATGAAGGCAGCAGGAGCATTAGTCAATCCAAAAGACATGACTAGGAATTCATAATGCCCGTCATCGGTTCCGAAAGCGATCTTTGGAATGTCATCAGTTTTAATCTTCAACTGATGATATTCGAAACGAAGATCAATCTTTGGAAAGAATTTGGCTCCTTGCAACTGGTCAAACAGGTCATCAATGCGAGGCAATGGGTACCTATTTTTGATGGTGACATGATTCAACTCTCGATAATCAATACAAAGTCGCATACTTCCATCTTTCTTCTTCATGAATAGAACAGGAGCACCCCAAGGAGACGTACTAGAACGAATGAAACCAATGTCTAACAATTCCTGTAGTTGGGTTTTTAACTCCTGAAGTTCAATATGAGCCATTCGATATGGGGCTTTGGAAATGGGTTTTATCTTTGGATTCAAGGTCGATACAAAATTCAATTTCACGCTTGGGGTAGGCCAGAAGTTCTTCTTGAAATACATCGTAAAATTTATTAACAATAGAAATATCATTCAAATCTGACGTATTTTAATTTAAATCCGTGGCATGGGCTAAGAAAGCTTGACATCCGTTTTTCAATAAACGAATAGCTTTATGACTTGATATGATAGTGATTGATTTTAGTGGTTTGGTTGCTTGAATTCGTATAATAGGTTGGTTAGGAATATGAAAGTTAACAACCTTACGAAAACAATCGATTTTAGCATGATGAATAGTTAACCAATCAATCCCTAAAATCACATCAAATTCAAGTATTTCCAAGTAAATAAGATCGACAGGTAGCGTGCGGTTACCGATTTTAATTAAACAAGACTTATAAACCGTGGATGTAATGAAGGTTTCTCCCAACGGAGTTTCAACAGATAAGTCAAAGTCTAATTTCTCCGAAGTCAAATTTAAACGTTGAGCGCAAGTAGGAGAAATAAAGGAATGGGTAGAACCGGTATCAAATAAAGTATAAACTTCGCTAGAGTTTATGATTAGCTTACCCGTGATCACCTCGTTTGGATTCCTCGCTTTTTGGGAGGTTACGACAAACGCTCTCCCTTGAACTACCGGTTTTGTCTTGTCTGAGACACCCTTTGATGCCTCCATCCCAGCTGGACTTGACTTTGGTGCACGACAAAATCAGGTTAAGTGACTTTCTTTTCCACAATTGTACCATGCTTTGGACTGCATCGTGCAGTTTGGACATATGTGTCCTTCCCCTCCACATTTGTAACATACGACCGGCGATCGTTCTCCTTCCTTAACAACAGGTGTTGGTGCTGACGTCTTTCCATCATTATTTAATCTCCTCTTCTTGAAATGTCCACTCTTATTGTCATGGCCATGATTACCACCAAAGTGATTACCATTTCTGGCATGTTGATTCCCTCCACGTTTGTTGTCACCGCTTCGATGACTGCTACCACTAGTATTATCGACTTGCCAGTTGCTCTCTCTTGGTTGGGTTAACTCATTATCGCACTCCAATAACTGAGCCCTATTCACAACACCTGAATACAAACACAGTTTATGAGAGATAAGGTATTAACGTATCTCGGGTTTCAAACCTCTTAGAAACATCTGCGTCATTCTATCCTTATTATCAACCAAGTGGGATGCAAACCGAGACAACTCGGCAAACTTAGCTTCGTACTGCGCCACGGTCATATTATTTTGCTCAAGCTTGATGAACTCTACCTCCTTCATGTGACGAATACTTTCAGGAAAGTACTTGTCGTTGAACAGCTCTTGGAACTTCTCCCAAGACATTTTGAGTGTGGCAGGTTGAGTACGCTTTTAAGATTCCCACCAGTAATCTGCCTCTGCTCGCAACATAAAGGTGGCAAAGTGAACCTTTTGCTCCTCGGAGCATTCCAAGACATTAAATATCTTGTTGATCTGCTTTATCCACGTCTCCGCCTTAAGTGGTTTTGGCTCTCCAAAAAACTCTGGTGGTCCCAACTCCTTGAACTACTTAGCGGTGACTGCCCGAGAGTTGTCAGTGTTTCCACCTGCATTTTGGACAGGAGCCGCTTTCACCTGATGTTGCATGAATTGCAGAAAGCCTCTGAACATCCCATCGTTCACCATTTCATCAGTGTTATTGTTTATATGAGGATTATTGTCCTACTGTTGCACATTACCCTGGGTATTGATCGTTGGTGAGTCAATGGTCTCATGTGCTTCATTGCTTATCTCATCATTTTTGGATGCCATTTTCAAATACTGCCACAAAACAAGGGTAAATTAACATATCATATATTATCCCTATACTCTGACCGACCAATTAAATACCAAATAAACTTAGGTAGGTCATACTAGCGAAAAGAATTCCCGCCTCTCCCTCCTAGTTCTTATCTCACATCTCGCATGGGATCATATCCCTAAGCTTTGATACCAACTGTGACGCCCCCAAAATAGGTATACATCACCCATCATGAGTCGCCAAATACATGGTACATAATACAAATACAATCTTAATTATACAACCGTCGTGTAATATACGACAAAACATAGCTGAGAGTTTAAACAGGAATGTTGCCTTCTAGACAATATCCACTCTCAAATAGAGTTCTCATTACATTTATTGTCACACTATTTTATAGAATAGTGAGGACTACTAATACACCATCTCGGACCATCACTCCGCTCCCCGACTAGTCCCGCCACGCTCTCATTTCAAAGAGAACAATGAAAGCAAAAGGGTGAGCTCAACTAGCCCAAGAAGAAATATTATGACTAAGATAATGCATAATAAATTATCATTAGTCTTCAACAATGTTAAACTGATAAAATACAATAGACATCAAGTTTAATTGCAGCGGAATAAGCAATCCATTAGAAGAGTCAAGTAGAGCATGATATCTACTATCTTCTATGATTTAAAATGTTTTCATCAATTTTTATCTCTGAGACTCAGCTTAATAAATAAACCACATCATTGAGTCATCCCTGCACTACGGGCCAATGATATTCATTAAATCATCAATGGTTATGACTATACCAAATATTCCCTGGTCATAATCATACCAAAAACTGTCCATCAATGCACTACAGGCCACTGAGGACTTTTACCACATCATTTATAACATTACAGGTCATGATTATACCGAATAATCCCTGGTCATAATCATACCAAGTCCATCTATGCACGTAAGCCAAAGATGACTTTCATCACAATATAAGCATGAGGATGATGACAATGACATAATAATTCAATAAAACAAGTTCAAGGATAAATTTTAAAGATTTAAAATTTTAGTTTATCCAAAAATCAATAACGTCCAAATTGTCAACATGATACTTCTTTGTGGAGTAAAATTCAAGACTGCTCAGAAGAATATTTCCATAAAAAGATACTGGATGAAGCGCAAATATCCATGATATTCTACTAATTTCATGGAGTATAGAAGCCAAAACTTTAACCAACTGAGTATAATAGAATATATGAAACGGCAAATGGATTTTCGTCCGCCATGCGGTAATCCACGTAGATAGATCATTTCCACAATTTAATAAAGAATGAATATGAAAGATCATTCACCATGTATGCGGTAATCCACATAGACAGGTTAATCCAACAGAATAATAAAGAATGTAATAACAGAAGAATTCACCAGGCATGCGTAATCCGCATGACATGTTATTCCAATGTAATAATAAAGAATGAAACCAATTAATACGTAAATCGCATGCATGTGATATTCCAATGTAATAATAAAGAATAGAACCAAGTCATGCGTAATCCGTATGCATGTGATATATTCAAATGTAATAATAAAGAATGGAATAACAACAAAATTCACTAGGCATACGATATGAAACGCATGCATGTGAGTTATTCCAAATGTAATAATAAAAATGGAATAATGTAAGAATTTCACCATATATGCGGTATTGACATGATATAAAGTTATTCCAACATAATAATAAAGAATGGAATAACAAATTTTTACGAGTATTGAAAGAAAATAATTCTCTTCATGAATACGAAAGAATAATACCCCTTACCTTAGAAGAAACTGGATATTAGAATAGTGAGGTAGTAGACTTCTCTTATTCTTTTTCTCTATAATTTCTCTCTATAATAATTGCTCTAAAGCTTTAGTGAATTAGTGAGAAATGAAGGAAGAATGAGCTTCTATTTATAAGAAAATATAGTTTCGATAATTGCACGTTTTGGGGTTCAAAATATTATAGTACAATACCTTCAACTTTTCTTTCATTTTTAATTTAGTCCTGCAAGTATTATCAAACTTGCACCACCTCCCCTAATAGTAAATAATGTGAATCAATAGTTCAATCATGTGAATTAATAGTTATAATCATGTGAATTAATAGCAATTAATTGCTCATTTATCCAATTAATTACCCGACTGGTCAGTAAAACTTCCAGACATCAATTAATATTAAAATAAATATCGATTTCCACTAACACTAATAATTCCAACACAATGGAACTATCAATTTCATCTTTAATCAATACGAACTTATTCATCATTAATATTATAACTGACAATATTTAACAATAAGGTCATTCTCAGGAAAGAGGGGGCTTTGCGATAAGGATTTCTCCTTATTGGCACGCAATTAGATGACCAAACCTCTCCTTAACAGAACTTCTAGACATTGTAAATATTGCAATTTAATAATATGAATAACTTTGTCGCCTCAATTATTGATTTAATAATATAACATATTATGCAGATGATACTGTGACAATAATTGAATCAATAATATGAGAGATATGATGCAAAGAATTAATGTAGCAATAATTGAGTATAATCGAGTGACTTCATATAAGCATCAATACTCAATACCGCAAAGCTACTACGCAACCACGCCAGATTATTGTACTTTTACTACCGGGTAGTTCAACAGTTTTAACGGTAACACTTCTGCCGTTATTTTTGTAAAAAGATAATTCTATCATTTTCTAACTACGACAATACTTTTGTTGTGGGGTCCACCAATGATTATACCGTCGTACGAATATTCCCTGACCAATCGAATATTATATAACCACTTGCTTACTTTGCAAAATTTTTAAATATTACCCACAACTATAACATTATATTATATCCACACTATAATATTCAAAAATATATTTCGAGAGAAATTAATCTTTATTCATAAAAGTTGGGGTCTTACAATAATTATACCAAAAAGCATCCCATCAATGCACTACAAAATACCGAGGACTTTTACCACATCATTTATAACATTACATGTCATGATTATACCGAATGATCCTCGTCATAATCATATTTAAGTCCATCTATGCACGTAAGCCAAAGATGACTTTCAAAGACAATATAAGCATGAGGATGATGACAATGACATAATAATTCAATAAAAACAAGTTCAAGAATAAATTTTAAAGATTTATAAGTTAGTTTATCCTGAAATCAATTACGTCCAAATTGTCAACATGATACTGCTTTGTGGAGTAAAATTCAAGAATGCTAAGAAGAATATTTCCATGAAAAGATATGGATGAAGCGCAAATATCCGGGATATTCTACTAATTTCATGGAGTATAGAAGCCAAAACTTTAACCAACCGAGTATAATAGAATATATGAAATCGCAAATGGATTTTCGCTTCGCCATGCAGAATCCACGTAGATGCATCATTTCCACAATTTAATAAGGAATGAATACGAATGATCATTCAAAGATGCATGCGGTAATCCACATAGGCGTAAGTTATTCCAATGTAATAATAAAGAATGGAATAACAGTAAGAATTCACCGTGCATGCGATAGACCACACGATAAAAGTTATTCCCAATGAATAATAAAGAATGGAACCAAAGTCATGCGTAAATCGCATGCATGTGATGTTCCAATAGAATAATAAAGAATGGAACCAGTCATGCGTAATCGCATGCATGTGATGTTTCAATGTAATAATAAAGAATGGAATAACAACAGAATTCACCGTGCATGCGATAGATCAAATGCATATATGTTATTCCAATAGAATAATAAAGAATGGAATAACAGAAGAATTTCACCATGTATGCGGTACTTACAAGATAAAGTTATTCCAACATAATAATAAAGAATGGAATAACAACTCTTACGAGTATTGAAAGAAAATAATTCTCTTCATGAATACGAAAGAATAATATCCCTTACCTCAAAAGAAACTAGATACTAGAATAGTGAGGTAGCAGACTTCTCTTCTTCTTTCTCTCTATAATTTCTCTCTATAATAATTGCTCTATAGCTTTAGTGAATTGGTGAGAAATGAAGGAAGAATGAGCTTCTATTTATAGGAAAGTATAGTTTTGATAATTGCACGTTTTGGGGCTCAAAATATTACAGTATAATACCTTCCTCTTTTTCTTCATTTTTAATTTAGTCCTGCAAGTATTATCAAACTTGCACCACCTCCCCTAATAGTAAATAATGTGAATCAATACTTCAATCATGTGAATCAATAGTTATAATCATGTAAAAATATGAATTACAGTATAGTACCTCCATTTTTAACTTAGTCATACAAGTATTATCAATCTTGCACCAACTCCCCTAATAGTACAAGAATGTGAATCAATAGTACACACATGTGAACAAATAGTTATAATCATGTGAATTACTAGCAATTAATTGCTCATTTATCCGATTAATTACCCGACTGGTTAGTATAACTTCCAGACATCAATTAATATCGAAATAAATATCGATTTCCACTAACACTAATAATTCCAACACAATGAACTATCAACTTTATCTTTAATCAATACGAACTTATTCATCATTAATATTATAACTCACAATATTTAACAACCAGGTCGTTCCCAGGAAAGAGGGGGCTTTCCGATAAGGATTTCTCTTTATTGGCGCGTAATTAGATGACCAAACCTCTCCTTGACAGAACTTCTAGACATTGTAAATATTGCAATTTAATAATATGAATAACTTTGTCGTCTCAATTATTGATTTAATAATATAACATATTATGCAGATGATACTGTGACAATAATTGAATCAATAATATAAGAGATATGATGCAGCAATTACTATAACAATAATTGAGTATAACTGAGTGACTTCTCACGTAAGCATCAATAACCAATACCGTGTTCTACTATACAACCACGCGTATTACTGTACTTTTACTACCGGGTAGTTCAACAGTTTTAACGATAATATTTCTGCCGTTATTTTTATAAAAAGATAATTTATTCGTTTTCTTACTATGACACTACTTCCGTTGTGGGGTCCACCAATGATTGTGTCATCATATGAATATTCCCTGTTAAAACAAATATTCCCCGACCAATCGAATATTATATAACCACTTGCTTACTTTACAAAATTTTTAAATATTACCCACAACTATAACATTATATCAAATCCACACCATAATATTCAAAAATATATTTCGAGAGAATTATTCTTTATTCATAAAAATTGGGGTCTTACAATTTCAGTATTCAGTCTTCTTTTGAGGTAAGGGGTATTATTCTTTCGTATTCATGAAGAGAGATATTGTTATTCCATTCTTTATTATTATGTTGGAATAACCTGTCTATGCGAAGTACCGCATACATGGTGAAATTCTTCTGTTATTCCATTCTTTATTATTTTGTTGGAATAACCTGTCTGTGCAGTCTATCGCATGCCTGATGAATTTTGTTGTTATTCCGTTCTTTATTATTCTGTTGGAATATTCTGTCTGTGCGGATGACGCATAACCTGGTTCCATTCTTTATTATTCTATTGGAATATCCTATTTGTGCGGATTACGCATGACCTGGTTCCATTCTTTATTATTCTGTTTGGAATAACCTGTCTGTGCGGTCTATTGCATGCATGGTGAATTCTTCTGTTATTCCATTCTTTATTATTCTATTGGAATAACCTGTCTATGCGGATTACCGCATGCATGGTGAATGATCCTTTATATTCATTCCTTATTAAATTATGGAAATGATCTGTCTACGTGGATTATCGCATGACGGGTGAAAATCCATTTGCAGTTTCGTATATTCTATTATACTCGTCTGAGATATCATTTCTTTTGTACTCGTCATGGAATATCATTTTTTTTGGTATTTTTTTTATGAGTTATTATTCACGGGTTACTATTCACCTGGTTACTATTTACTCTGGTATTATTCACTCGGGTATTCGGGGTACTTTTCGTGCTGGAGTACTATTCACGAGTTACTATTCACGGGTTACTATTCACCCGATTACTATTCACTCTAGTATCATTCACTCGGGTATTCGGGACACTTTTCATGTTGGGGTACTATTTCCGAAGTACTATTCACGGGGTACTATTCACCCAAAAAATATATTTCTTTTATGTCCAAATTATTTTTGGTACATGAATATTATTCTTGAATTTTACTCTACAAAGCAGTATCATGTTGACAATTTGGGCGTTATTGATTTCTGGATAAATTAAATTATAAATCTTTAAAATTTATCCTTGAACTTATTTTGTTGAATTATTATGTCATTGTCATCATCCTCATGCTTATATTGTAATGAAAGTGATCTTTGGCTTACGTGCATAGATGGACTTGGTATGATGATGACCCGGGATTATTCGGTATAATCATGACCGTAATGTGACGAATGATGTGGTAAAAGTCTGCATTGGCCTGTAGTTCATTGATGGACAGTTGTTGGTATGATTATGATCGATGATTATTCAGTATAATCATGACCATTGATGATTACATAAATATCATTGGCTGTGGTGCAGGGATGATTTGATTTTATTTATTAAGCTGAGTCTCAGCGATAAAGTTGATGAAAAACTTTTTAAATCATAGAAGATAGTAGATTTTATGCTCTACTTGACTCTTCTAATGAATTGCTTATTTCCGCTGTAGTTGTTAATCTAAAACTTGTTGTCTATTGTATTATATCAGTTGTTATACTGTTGAAAGCTAAGGATAATTTATTCTGCATTATCTTAGTCATAATATTTCTTACTGGGCTAGTTGAGCTCACTCTTTCTTTCATTGTTCTCTCCAGGAAATGAGAATATAGCTGGGACGAGTCGGGGAATGGAGTGATGGTCCAGGATAAATGGCTTTAGTAGTTCTCACTATTCTATAAAATAGTGTGACAATAAATGTAATGAGGACTCCATTGAGTGTGGATATTGTCGATGACAACATTCTTATTAAAACTCTTAGATTATGTTATGTCGTATTTTACACGACTGTTATATAATTAAGTTTTATTTGAATTTTGTACCATGTATTTGACGACTCAAGATGGGTGATGTATACCTGTTTTGGGGGCATCACAAATACTGCACAACTATAATAATCTTTTAATTAATTAGAACTCACATATACTATATTTGTTTACAAAAATTATATTTGAGATATGACTATTAATCTCAAGTGTGTTGTTTATTTTTAAATTTAGACTTAAGACTTTTAGTTTAGGGATTATAATTAAAATGATTTAATAATCTTGTAATTATAATTATAATCCCGAAATTATAATCCTATAATTAATAATTAAAAAGCATTTATCGGATTTATTTATTATTGAATTTTGCTTTGATTTTGTCGATCACTATTGTCACAATAAAGAAAATATTTTTAGTGATAAATATTGTTAAATCTACTCTTCGTGATCAAATATGATAGATAAATAGTTGAGTGATTATTTAACTCTTTACATTACAAATATTGTATTTAGAGCTATTGATACTGAAACTATCTTCAAACATTTTCAAGTTATGGGTAAGAAGATAACATTATAATTTTTAAATATTATTATAGTTCGTTAATATCTAAACCTATTGTAATTTTTAGATTTATCATATTTGAGTTTATCTATTTTATCACAAAAATTAATTAAAATATGTCACTGCTAGCTGGTTGCGCCCTTGATTTAATTATTTATAAACATATACACACATGCATACTGCGGGCTCCATATAGATCGTAGAAGACTATGAATAAAAAAATAATGCTACTATCACATAAAAAAAAAAATAGTTATATAATACTCACATATAGGTGGGGTGGCGTGGAGTGGGGTGGGGTGGGGTGGGGTGGGGTGGAGGGTAAGGGGTATATATATAATCACATAATATTATTTTTTTTAGTGGTGGTGGGGTGGGGTGGGATGGGGGTAAGGGGTATATACATAATCACATAATATTAGTGTCAAATCAGGCTTTCATGGAACACATAACCCATAACAATATTAAAATGGTTAATATGATTTTTAACTATAACCATATAGTTCCAACCCACATTATCCATATAAAATGGTTAATATGGTTTTAGTTCTTAAATGGAACTATAACCATATTTTGAAAACTAAAACCAACTCATAACCATATTTTGCCAGGCCTATATACACACATGCATACTGCAGGCCCCACATGTCAAGCGGAGGCCCACAATATACATGTGTGTGTATGAGCATTATGTGACCCTTTTTTTTTATGTGAGAGTAGCATTGTTGTGAATTAAAACATATTAAGATGTACTCTTTCCATTAAACGTTAATTTGAAACAATTTCTAACTTAAACTTGACATGAATTTTTTTAGTTTATGTAAATATATTATGAATATTATCGGCTACTTAAAAAGTATTACTAGTTATACGATTTATTATCTTCAAAATTTAAATGAATCGTGTCAATTTTAAATTTAAGAATATCTCAAATTAATTTTTTTTAAATTAATATTATTTTTATAATTTGAAACAGATGAGGTTTTTGTCAGAAAGTGCAAAATTACGTGTCCACTACGAAGTGTTGCAGACCACGACTGTACTAGAGAGTTGAAAATATAACGTATTTATTAGAAAGTGTATCAAAAATATGTTTAAATTATGGTCATCCGCGATATACATAGATGAGATTGCCGATGAATTAATTGAAAATAAATTCATAAATAACGTTAATTATGATCTAATTTTCTACATTGATGTGTGAATTCATGTGTTACTAGATAGAAACTCCCGCGTTGCGGCGGGATTATTCAATATTTTAATAATAAATGTGTACATATAATTAATAAATTAAAATATAATAAGAACATAGTAGATTGTTGTGCGATGATCAAATTTTATCCAGATAAAACAGATAAATATACATTGTAAAGGGTAGTGTTGAGATAAAATAGTGATTTTATTAAATAATAATTAAATTACAAAGGATAATATTAAAACAGTTGATATTATCAAAACAGTTTAGATTTTTAATGATTTAAGAGATTATAAATCTAAAAAATTAAGAGAATGACATTATGCTATTAACTGTTTAGATTTGTAGTGATTTAGAATATTATAAATTCAAAAAATTAATTAATAGCATAAAGTAGTGGTTTTATTAAATAATAATTAAATTACAAAGGATAATATCAAAACAGTTGATATTATCAAAACAATTTAGATTTATAGTGTTTTAGGAGATTATAAATTTAAATTTTAGGGGAATGAATTAGGATTTGTTTTCATCCTTATTTGTTAGGTTAGTTGGACAGTTTTGTTAAGAGTCTTAAGAAACATTAATTAGACATGACACGTGTTGAATTGTGAGAATGACATGTGTCAAGTTATATAGATAGATAATAGATTTAGTATATATAATAGATAATAGATAATAGATAAATAATAGATAATAAATTTGATTCCAGTTTTAGGGAAAAGAATTTAGATTTGTTTTAATCTCATTTGTTATGTTTGTTGGGCATTTTTGTCAATAGAAATAAGGACCATTTATTAGGCATGGCAGGTGTTAATTTTTTAAGATGACAGATGTCAATCTATTGTGCTATGTACTGTGATTTAGTATATATAATAGATAAATGTGTACATACATTTAATAAATTAAAATATAATAAGAACATAGTAGATTGTTGTGCGATGATCAAATTTTATCCAGATAAAATAGATGAATATACATTGTAAAGGGTAGTGTTGAGATAAAGTAGTGATTTTATTAAATAATAATTAAATTACAAAGGATAATATCAAAACAGTTGATATTATCAAAACAGTTTAGATTTTTAATGATTTAAGAGATTATAAATCTAAAAAATTAAGAGAATGACATTATGCTATTAACTGTTTAGATTTGTAGTGATTTAGAATATTATAAATCCAAAAAATTAATTAATAGCATAAAGTAGTGATTTTTTTAAATAATAATTAAATTACAAAGGATAGTATCAAAACAGTTGATATTATCAAAACAGTTTAGATTTGTAGTGTTTTAAGAGATTATAAATTTAAATTTTAGGGGAATGAATTAGGATTTGTTTTCATCCTTATTTGTTAGGTTAGTTGGACAGTTTTGTTAAGAATCTTAAGAAACATTAATTAGACAGGACACGTGTTGAATTGTGAGAATGACATGTGTCAAGTTATATAGATAGATAATAGATTTAGTATATATAATAGATAATAGATAATATAATAGATAATAGATAAATAATAGATAATAAATTTGAATAGTTGATTCCAGTTTTAGGGGAAAGAATTTAGATTTGTTTCAATCTTATTTGTTATGTTTGTTGGATATTTTTGTCAATAGAAATAAGGACCATTTATTAGGTATGACAGGTATTAATTTTTTAAGATGATAGATATCAATTTATTATGCTATATACTGTGATTTAATATATATAATAGATTCCTGTATTTCCGCTAATTAAATTACTATAATTTAATACAGCTAAAGTCAAAGTTGGCGTATTATTATATGTATCTTGAATGAAATCTAAGTTAAGAGAGTATACAAAATATATTTAAAATAATATTCAGTTGGAAGGTGAAGCAACTTTTTGACAACCCCTATGCGCAGTCTTTTGGTTGTTGGGTGCAATTCTTAGACACTTAACATCGGATTCTCTTCAAATTAATATTTTATGATAAATTAGTTAATTAATTAATATTGGATTAACACGTAGAGAAATTACCCTATTTATGTGTTGATATTATATTAGTCAATTAATTAAAATTAATTTCATACTAACCACTCTCTTTATCATAGAAGTAGAATTATCGATTTAACACTCCATACACATTTAACGACATAAATATATTATTTTTAATGACGATCAATGTTATAATTTGAATTTTATCTAGGCACACTTAGAAGGGGGAGTTGAATAACTGTGGGAGCAATCTATGACTAAATTTTAAACTTTAAATTAAATTATTAACTTCAGGCTACTATAATGATTGAAATCAGTTTATTGAATTAATATAGCCTATTAAAAAAAATATCCTACTGAATTTATATCTTAAGTAAAACACTTGATGTTAAAGAATTATCTTAATATAATATAAGTATTCAAATTTTAATTATTAAGATAATTAAAATAGCTTATGCGATTTTAAAGTAAAGCAAATAATAAAATCAACACCAAGATTTTTTACGTGGTTCAGCTATTACCCTCTATAATAATAGCCTAGTCCACGTCCAATACCAACTAGTATTGGAGACTCACTTTATTTATTTCTTTATAAATAAATACAGATTACAAAACAGATTTTAAAAAATTAATTAACAATTAATTTCTCTTGAGCTCTCTTGCTCTTTGTGCACCTATGCACTCTTCAAGCACCTTTGCTTCCTTGAATCTGTTTGCAACCTTTCTCTAATCCATTAGGATTAACACCTTTAGACTACACTTAGTCTAAACAGAAAATTCAATACAAATATAGAGGTCTATAATCAATGCAAGAATAATCAATTTAACAATTAAAGGCTCAACTATATGCAATGATCAATTAGCACAAAATAAATAAACAATTAATATCTTACCCAATACCAGCTCAAATAATATCAGAAATTTAATTGCTTAGCTTCTCAAAGATTACACTGACAAAATCAGATTGCTCGAAAATAACAGTAATAAGTGCAAGTAGTAATTTCGTGAGTTGTGTATCTTTCTGAATGAGAAAACATCATTTATATAGCCTTTACACAAGTTACCGTTAATAATAGATATGTTCTAATTAATCAAACGGCATAGACATCCTCAAAAAGTGAACGTTTAATTTGATATTTATCCAAGTAACAAAATCAAACTTCTTTAGTGTTACGCACTCTTGAGATAGTTTAAGAGATAAAACTTTGACTTCTTCTCTCCGTATAAAGGTGGCAGTAGCTTACTAAAGTAAAGCAACTCATATGACATCAAACTCTTTTCAAAACAATCTTTAGAGTTCCAATATACATTTACTCCTTAAAAACCGCAAACCCAACAAATCACACTAAAGTCACTGCCGTCCTTTAGATTTTCTAGAAAATCATGATTACATGCATACCCACGTGTAGCAACAGTTCAAGAGATATCAATTAACTACTAGCCATACGGTGTGAGACCCCAAATTTTATGAATAAAGATTTAAATTTCTCAAAATATTTTTTTGAATATTATGGAGTGAACTTGATATAATGTTATAGTTGTGGGTAATATTTATAAATTTTGTAAACTACACAAGTTGTTATATAATATTCGATTGGTCAGGGAATATTCGTTTTAACAGGAATATTCAGATGATGCAAGACAATCATTAGTGGACCTCATTAATGGAATTATTATTTGGATTGAGAAAACGACAAAAATATTTTATAAAAATAACGGCGGAAGTTTACCGTTAACTGTTGAAACACCCGGTGTTAAAAGTATAGTAATACGCGTGGTTGCATAGTAGCACACGATATTGATTATTGATGCTTATGTGAGAAGTCACTCAATTTTGTTCAATTATTGCTACAGTAATTGCTGCATAATATCTCACGTTATTTGATTCAATTATTGTCAATATTTTATATATTATTAAATCAATAATTGAGACGACAAAGTTATTAATATTATTATTTGCAATATTAATGATGTCTAGAAGTTCTGCCAAGGAAACTTTTGGTCACCTAATTGCGCGCTAATAGGGAGAAATCCTTATTGGGAAGCCCCCTTTTTCCTGGGAACGATCTGGTCGATTAATATTGTGAATTATAATAATGATGATAAATGTTGTTAAATGTATTGAGGTGTCTTTTATGAAGTCACTAAGTTTATATATATATATATATATAAAATTTTGTTTTATTAGTATTATTAATTTAATAAAATGCAGAAAAAGCTTTTATATAAAATGTAATACTTTTTTATAAAGTTATTTATTTTATTAGACTATAAATAAAATATATTATATTCTATTATGCATAATGTTTTGTATAGTAAAATCTTTTTATATAAAATGTAATACTTTTATAAAGTTATTTATTTTATTAGACTATAAATAGAATATAATATATTTTATTATGCATATAGTGTTTGCAGTAGTAAAATCTTTTTTATATAAAATGTAATACTTTTATAAAGTTATTCGTTTTATTAGATTATAAATAGAATATATTATATTTTATTTAAAAGATTTTATTTTATTAGAATATTTTATTAATAATGCATAGTAAATCAATATGGACCGTCTGCTTAAAAGTAAATCAATCTGACCGTTCATGAATTAGTTACTTATTCAAATCCATTCTCCTATAAATAGAAGCTCATTCCTTCATTATTTTTTACGAATTCACTGAAATTCTAGAGAGAGAAACTATAGAGAGAAAGAAGAAAAGTATTCTGCTACTTCACTACTCCTATATCCAGATTCTTCTAAGGTAAGGGATATTATTTGTTGTACTTGTAAGGGGTATTATTTCTTTCGTATTCATGAAGATAATTATTTTCTTTCAATACTTGTAAGGGGTATTATTTCTTTCGTATTCATGAAGAGAATTATTTTCTTTCAATACTTGTAAGGGGTATTATTTCTTTTGTATTCATAAAGAGAATTATTTTCTTTCAATACTTGTAAGGGGTATTATTTCTTTCGTATTCATGAAGAGAACTTCTATTATTCCATTCTTTATTATTCTGTTGGAATAACCTATATACGCGGGCTACCCTATACTTGGTGAAATTCTTCTATTATTCTATTCTTTATTATTATGTTGGAATAACCTGTCTATGCGAAGTACTGCATACATGGTGAAATTCTTCTATTATTCCATTCTTTATTATTATGTTGGAATAACCCGCTCATCTAAGTCTTGCATAATTGGTGAAATTAAATCATTATTCTATTCTTTATTATTATGTTGGAATAACCTGTCTATGCGAAGTACCGCATACATGGCGAAATTTTTCTGTTATTCCATTCTTTATTATTATGTTGGAATAACCTGTCTATGTGAAGTACCGCATAAATGGTGAAATTCTTCTGTTATTCCATTCTTTATTATTCTGTTGGAATAACCTGTCTATACGTATTACGCATGACCTGGTTCCATTATTTATTATTCTGTTGGAATAACCTATCTATGCGAAGTACCGCATACATGGTGAATTCTGTTGTTATTCCATTCTTTATTATTCTGTTGAAATTTCCTGTTGGTGCAAATTATGCATGACCTGGTTCCATTATTTATTATTCTGTTGGGAATAACCTGTCTGTACGATCTATCGCATGCATGGTGAATTCTTTTGTTATTTAATTCTTAATTATTCTGTTGGAATAACCTGTCTATGTGGATTACCACATGCATGGTGAATGATCCTTTGTATTCATTCCTTGTTAAATTGTGGAAATGATCTGTATACGTGGATTACTGCATGACGGGTGAAAATCCATTTGCAGTTTCATTTATTCTATTATACTTAGTTGGTTAAAGTTTTAGCTTTTATACTCCATGAAATTAGTGGAATATCCTTGATATTTGCGCTTCATCCAGTATCTTTTCATGGAAATATTCTTCTGAGCATTCTTGAGTTTTACCCCACAAAGCAGTATCATGTTGACAATTTGGACGTTATTGGTTCCTGGATAAATTAATTCTTGAACTTGTTTTATTGAATTCTTATATCATTGTCATCATTCTCATATTTATATTATGTTGAAAGTTATTTGTGGCTTATAGTGCATAGATGGACTTGGTATGATTATGAACTGGGATTATTCGGTATAATCATGACCGTAATGTTACAAATGATGTGGTAAAAGTCCTCATTGGCCCGTAATGCATTGATGGACAGTTATTGGCATGATCATGACCATTGATGAATACACGAATATCCTTGGCCCGTAGTGCATGGATAATTTGTGGTCGTGATACTAATGATTATCCTTGGCCGTAGTGCATGGATGATGTGGATTATTTATTAAAAGTCGAGTCTCAATGATAAAAGTGATGAAAAACCTTTTAAATCATAAAAGATAGTAGATTTTATTCTCTACTTGACTCTTTTAATGGATTGCTTGTTCATTTATTGCAGCTAAACTTGATGTTTGTTATATTGTATCGGTTAAACATCATTAAAATAACGATAATTTATTCTGCATTATCGTAGTCATAATATTTCTTCTTGGGCTAGTTGAGCTCACCCTTTTGCTTTCATTGTTCTCTTACGGAAATGAGAACGTGGCGAGGACTAGTCGGGGAACAGTGTGACGGTCCGATGATAGCATTAGTAGTCCTCACTATTCTATGAAATAGTGTGATAATAAATGTATTGAGGACTTATTTTGAGTTTGAATACTGTGTAGAAGACAATATTTGTATTAAAACTCACAGCATATGTTGTATATTTAAGATTGTATTTGTATTCTGTACCATATATTTGGCGACTCAAAATAGGTGTTGTATACCTATTTTGGGGGCGTCACAGTTGGTATCAAAGCTTAGGGATATGATCCCTAGCTGAGATGTGAGGCAAGAACTAGGAGGGGAGAGACGGGGAATTCCTTCGCTAGTATGACCTACCTAAGTTATTTGGTATTTAATTGGTCGGTCAAAGTATAGGGATAATATGTGATAAGTTAATTAACCCTTGTTTTGTTACAGTATTTGAAAATGGCATCCGAAAATGTTGAGATAAGCAATGAAGCACGTGAGACCGGTGAGACACCTTTAATCACTAACCAAGTTAATGTGATGTCAGACGAAGAAGAAATTAGAGATATCTACGTGGTGCGTAAAGAACTAATAGTTGCACCTGAGCTAGTTGCAGAGGTAATAGCTGAGAGTGAGGAAGAAGAGGAACCTGAGGAGAAGTTATTAGAAGAATTTTATGATCAAAATTTAGAATTACAAAATCGTATTCATGAGTTAGAAGAGCAGGTTGAAGAACGACATGCGGTTGTGGAGCAAAGAGATGCAACAATTCAAAATTGTGTTACCCGATGTGCGATGCTTGAACAGAAGCACTCTTTGGCAGAGTATAAGATATTAGAGTTGGAATCTGAAAATGCTATGATCAAAGTTCTAATGAAAGAAGAAACAACTGAACGAAGGAGAATAGATGATACGTGGGTAAAAGCCGCACGATGCGTTGATATTGTAGAAAAAGACGTCCGATCCAATAAAGTCAAAATAGATGAAATGGATTTCGCTTTTTAGACAACAATTGGGAGAATCCAACATCAAATTTGGAATTACCCTGTGCAGAGTAGTCACCCCCAATTCGATATGGATCAGAGAGTAATGATTCAAATCATGGATCAGGAATGTGACGAAGTAATTAAGGGTGGAATGTACTCTATAGCAAAGTCAAATCTGGTAGTTTAAATGAGAGCGTTTGTTGAGAAACCCGAACAAAGTTATTACGGGTAAGTTAATCATAAACTCTTGCGAAGTCTATACCTTATTCGATACCGGTTCTACCCACTCTTTTATTTCACCTAGTGGTGTTCAATGTTTGAACTTGGCTCTTTTATCTGTTGAAACTCTGTTAGGAGAAACATTTGTTACCTCCATTATTCATAAATCTTGTTTAATTCAAATCAACACTTTCGCGTTACCTGTCGATCTTATTTCTTTGAAATTACTTGCATTTGATGTGATTTTAGGGATTGATTGGTTAACTACTCATCATGCTAAAATCGATTATTTTTGTAAGGTTGTTAGCTTTCATATTCTTAACCAACCTGTTATGTGAATTCAAGAAACCAAACCACTAAAGTCAATCATTGTCACATCAAACCATAAGTAAAGAGCCCTGAGCCTTTCGCTGGTGACTTCCAAGTCTTGGAATATACCAAAGCTAGAATATCCGTAGGGGACGTCGTGAATAACGATGGCAAGTTGATAGGTATCAATGTGACGTGCTATCCAAGTCTTGGATGAGAGTCACAGTTTTGAATGACATTTCTATTGTTAATAAATTTCCTGACGTATTCTTGAAGACTTCTTAGCCTACCCCTAGAGCGTGAAATCGAATTTTGTATTGACCCCAGTACAAAACCCATTTCTTAAACCCTCAAATATTTTCTTCACCTAAAATGAACGTATAATGCGCCAAAGACGTTGGCTTGAGCTGTTGAAGATTACGATCGTACCATGTAATACCATCGTGGGAAAGCGAATGTGGTAGCTGACGTGTTGAGTAGAAGATCGTATGCGTTTATGAGTGCGATGTTGTTAACACAAAGACTCATTTCGTATAACTTACAGATGATGAAGATAGAGTTAAAGACTCTAGGGACCCACGTGAAGATAACGAATATATGAGTAGAATCGACTTTAATTGATAAAGTTAAAGGTCGCTCAAGCTACACACCCGGAACTGATGAATGTGAAGAAAAAGGTTCAAGAAGGCGTTATCTCAACCCTCGATTTTATTGGTCTATTTGAAATCCTCGATGGAGTAGGAACTGTGGCCTATAAACTCGTTTTACCGTCAAGTATGTCGCGTGTTCATAACATTTTCACGTATCGATGTTACATAAATATGTGGATGACCCGAACCACATTATTGAATTAAAACTAGACGAGATAGCAGAAGATTTAACGTATGAGGAGATACGTGTTAAAATCTTGGATAAGAAGGATCGTATTCAATACTAAAAGGTTATACCTGAAGAGTTAGAATCTGAAATGAAGTTAAGGTATCCTCATCATACCAGGTACGTACGTATATTTCGAGGGCAAAATTCCATAAGGAGGGGAGATTGTGAGACCCCAAATTTTATGAATAAAGATTTAAATTTCTCGAAATATTTTTTTGAATATTATGGAGTGAACTTGATATAATGTTATAGTTGTGGGTAATATTTATAAATATTGCAAAGTACGCAAGTTGTTATATAATATTCGATTGGTCGGAGAATATTCATTTTAACAGGGAATATTCGTACGACGGCACAATCATTGGTGGACCCCACAATGGAATTATTGTCGAATTGAGAAAATGACAAAAATATTTTATGAAAATAACGGCGGAAGTTACCGCTAATCTGCTGAAAACACCCAATGTTAAAGTATGCGATGTCTGCTGTGGTTGCATAGTCGCATTACCTGTATTGATTATTGATGCTTACGTGATAAGTCACTCGGTTTTGTTCAATTATTGCTACGATAATTCTTTGCATAGTATCTCACGTTATTTGATTCAATTATTTTCAATATTTTATATATTATTAAATCAATAATTGAGACGACAAAGTTATTAATATTATTATTTTTAATATTAATGATGTCTAGAAGTTCTGCCAAGGATAGGTTTGATCACCTAATTGCGCGCCAATCGGGAGAAATCCTTATTGGGAAGCCCTCTCTTTCTTGAGAACGATCTGGTCGATAAATATTGTGAATTATAATAATGATGATAAATGTTGTTAAATATATTGAGATGTCTTTTTATGAAGTCACGGAAGTTTATATATATATCTATATATATATTATATATATATATATAAATTTTGTTTTATTAGTATTATTAATGTAATAAAACAGAAAAGCTTTTATATAAAATGTAATACTTTTATAAATTTATTTATTTTATTAGACTATAAATAGAATATATTATATTCTATTATGCATAGTGTTTTGTATAGTAAAATCTTTTTATATAAAACAAAATACTTTTATAAAGTTATTTATTTTATTAGACTATAAAGAGAATATAATATATTTTATTATGCATAGTGTTTACATAAGTGCTGCGCATAGTGTTTGCATAGTAAAATCTTTTTATATAAAAGCTAATACTTTTATAAAGTTATTCGTTTTATTAGATTATAAATAGAATATATTATATTTTATTTAAAAGATTTTGTTTTATTAGAATATTTTATTAATAATGCATAGTAAATCAATATGGACCGTCTGTTTAAAAGTAAATCAATCTGACCGTTCATGAATTAGTTACTATTCAGGTCCATTCCCTATAAATAGAAGCTCATTCCTTCATTATTTCTTACGAATTCACCGAAACTCTAGAGAGAAAACTATAGAGAAAAAGAAGAAAATATTCTCGCTACGTCACTACTCCTATATCCAGATTCTTCTAAGGTAAGGGATATTATTTGTTGTACTCGTAAGGGGTATTATTTCTTTCGTATTCATGAAGAGAATTATTTTCATTCAATACTTGTAAGGGGTATTATTTCTTTCGTATTCATGGTATTATTTCTTTCATATTCATGAAGAGAATTATTTTCTTTCAATACTTGTAAGGGGTATTATTTCTTTCGTATTCATGAAGAGAACTTCTGTTATTCCATTCTTTATTATTTTGTTGGAATAACTCAGATATCGCTGAGCTACCCTATACTTGGTAAAATTCTTCCATTATTCCATTCTTTATTATTATGTTGAATAACCTGTCTATGCGAAGTACCGCATACATGGTGAAATTCTTCTGTTATTCCATTCTTTATTATTGTGTTGGAATAACCTGTCTATGCGAAGTAACGTATACATGGTGAAAATTTTCTATTATTCCATTCTTTATTCTTATGTTGGAATAACCTGTCTATGCGAAGTACCGTATACATGGTGAAATTCTTCATTATTCCATTCTTTATTATTCATTGGAATAACTCGCCATAATGTATTACGCATGACTGGTTCCATTATTTATTATTCTGTTGAATAACTCGCCTATCTGGTACCGCATATATGATGAATTCGTTGTTATTCCATTCTTTATTATTCTTTGGAATATCCCGGGTTGGCAATTAATTACGCATGACCGTTCCATTATTTATTATTCGCATTGGGAATAACTCGTCTGTGCGATCTATCGCATGCATGGTGAATTCTTCATTATTTCATTCTTTATTATTCTCGTTGAATAACTCTGCTACATGTGGATTACCACATGCATGGTGAATGATCCTTTGTATTCATTCCTTGTTAAATTATGGAAATGATCTCATGATCGTGGATTATCGCATGGCGGTGAAAATCCATTTGCGCTTCATATATTCTATTATACTCAGTTGGTTAAAGTTTTGGCTTTTATACTCCATGAAATTAGTGGAATATCCTTGATATTTGTGCTTCATCTAGTATCTTTTCATGGAAATATTCTTCTGAGCATTCTTGAGTTTTACCCCACAAAGCAGTATCATGTTGACAATTTGGACGTTATTGGTTCCTGGATAAATTAATTCTTGAACTTGTTTTATTGAATTCTTATATCATTGTCATCATTCTCATGTTTATATTATGTTGAAAGTCATCTGTGGCCTGTAGTGCATAGATGGACTTGGTATGATTATGACCTAGGATTATTCTCGTATAATCATGGTAGTAATGTTACAAATGATGTGGTAAAAGTCCTCATTGGCCCGTAGTGCATTGATGAACAGTTGTTGGCATGATCATGACCATTGATGAATACACGAATATCCTTGGCCCGTAGTGCATAGATAATAAGGATAATTTGTGATCTTGATACTAATGATTATCCTTGGCCGTAGTGCATGGATGATGTGAATTATTTATTAAGCTGAGTCTCAGCGATAAAAGTGATAAAAAACCTTTTTAAATCATAAAAGATAGTAGATTTTATTCTCTACTTAACTCTTTTAATGGATTGCTTGTTCCGCTGCAGTTAAACTTGATGTTTGTTATATTGTATCAGTTTAACACTGTTAAAGGCTAACGATAATTTATTCTGCATTATCTTAGTCATAATATTTCTTACTAGGCTAGTTGAGCTCACCCTTTTGCTTTCATTGTTCTCTTCAGGAAATGAGAACGTGACAGGGCCTAGTCAAGGAACAGAGTGACGGTCCAGATGATAGCATTAGTAGTCCTCACTATTCTATGAAATAGTGTGATAATAAATGTATTGAGGACTTATTTTGAGTTTGAATACTGTCCAGAAGATAATATTTGTATTAAAACTCACAGCTTATGTTGTATATTTAAGATTGTATTTGTATTCTATACCATGTATTTGGCGACTCAGAATAGGTGATGTATACCTATTTTGGGGGCGTCACATATGGATTAATGCATGAAATACACATGTGATATATATCAAATCACTTTTTGTATTTGATTAATCTGATCTCATTTTATTTTTAGAAAACCCTTTTTCATAGGATTTTAAAAAAAAATTCATTTAAGACATATAACAAAAATGCAAATAATATGTCCTAGAGCCTTTAAATGAAAAATCAATTATTATGCAATTGACCTTACATATATCTGCCTAGAGAGAAAATTCTTCGTCCAACTGAAAAACCCGCCAATGATCTTTTATCAACAAATGCCTGAAGCATCATAAAACAATTTAGTATATATTCATTTCTTCATCAAAACTCAAGGATGAAATATGACAAAGTCAACATTCTCCCCTTTTTTGATGATGACAACCCAAAATTGTTTAACTCTCATTAACTCCCCCTGAATATATGCATAACAAAAGTAACTCCCCTTAAATTCATGCAATAAAATTATTTCAGGATACTAAAATTCGATTTTACAAAACCCTGATTTTTGTAAACAACCTGTAGTAATTGTTAGTTCATCAAATATCAAAATATTTACTGCTAAATATATCAAATATTAAAATTTAAAATCCCAAATTAAACATAAGTCTTTTGGTGATGCACACCAAATAAAAAATTTCAAAATCCGTCCATAATCATCATAAATATTCATAAAAACTCTCCCCCTTTGTCATCAAACAAAAAGGAGAGCAGGTCATTCTTCGAGATCTACCACAGCTGCGCACTGAGCGGCTCTTTATGTGAAATAAGGTCGGTGATTGGCACGATGAACCTTCTCAGCAATGCTCAGGTCAGCAGCAAATTAGGGAGGCCTAGGAATGACAGTTGCAGGTGGTAGAGGGACGTCAAGAAATTCACCTTGATACTTTTACCAACGGTTGCAATGTACCCACCTGCATTATAGTGGAGTGTTTATGCTGCATATGAAGTTTAGAACCAACATCATTAAATCTCAGAGCCATCAATTCAGCTAACTCCCCAACCTAATTACTAGCAAACTTAATTTCCTGACTCAACTGACATGAATTTCGATTAAGTCGTCTTTGCATCAACTCAGCCAAGGCAGTTGTTTGCACCTCAAAACCGGCTTGCAAATCGATAAACTCATCTTCAATGTTATTATAGAGTTTATTGATTTTAGGTGCACCCAATGGCAACTTACCTTTTTCCAACAAAGTCATGCGATTATGAAGGGCAGACATTTCAAGTTGCATCTTTTCTTGATTACTAAGAATAACTTTTAACATGTCTACAATTTCAGGAGAGGATTGAGTGGGGGGCTGAACAGGAGAGGATGGAATTGAGATTGGAGGAGCAGGATTTTCAGAAGTGACACGAACAAACATACCATCAAGTAAACTGATACGTGACATTTTCAGGGAACCAACACTGATGGAATTAGTAACCGAAACAGAGTTTTCATTTTCAAAAGAAATTTTAAAATGAGTAAACAGGGTAGTAAGAGTAGCACTGTAAGGCAACCATGTCTTGGTTTTTCGCAAACATGTGGTCATGTGATGAAGCATCATTTGAGACAAGTTAAAAGAAACACCTCTTAAAATCATGGCAACAATTATCAAGTCTTGATAGGTAAAATCTGCTCCTCCACCTAAACGAGGCAACAGATTGTATCTAACAAGATGATGGAGGACACAAGAAATAGGAGAGACATCCACTGTTTTAGGAGTAAAAATATCACTCAACAAATTGTTGTTTATGACGATTTGTAACTGTTCTAGAGGAGTGAATGGAAAATGAACAACACCTTTCTTTCTAAAAGGACACACACCAGAAGATGGAATTTTCAAAATACTACCAAAATCCACGACCGAAAAATATAACGATTTTCCTTTGACAAAAGTGGTATAAAAATCACCATGACATTCTAGATTTGTGTAAAATTGTTGAAAAAGTCTAGGGTATGCCACAGATGGAGGAAAAAGCATGGACGAAATACCACAAGACTCAAACAATAGTTTTAAAGGAGATTGTTGAAAACAGATTTGATCAACAGATTTTTCATAGACAAATTGTTTTGGAAAAATAACTGTTTTAAAATGCACCTCATACGCATTGCTTCGAAAATAGTTGTCAGGAAGATCAGAGGAAAAGTTAGGGTTTACCAAAATCGATGGAGGTGTAACCTCCGGCTTAAAAGATGGAGTCGTTGGCTGATGTCGCCGAGAGGGTCCAGATGATTGGGCAGTTGATTGGGCAGGAGCCGTCGTCTGATCGTCATCAGAATCGATCAACGATCTCTTGTGCGTACGAGTTCTCATCGTGTGTTGAAGTTTTCAGATGAAGAACAAGATGAGAGAAATACACAAGGAAATATGAAATGTATCTACTAAAGAGAATAGAGAGAGATAGATAAATAGACTGACCAAATGCATGTATTCCTACATGCTTACGGCTCCCGAGAAACCCTTCTGTCGTCCAGTTTTTTTAGTTTTCAAAAATCATTATGATAGACTCCTTGATTATCGTGTGCATGAATTAAGGAGTTAAGTAGGCGGCCGAAACAAAAACAGATTATTAATTATCCTAAATTTTATCAGTTAATACGATATACATGCAGACTAGGATAACATTAATACAAATTTTAAAATCAGGCCATACACATCCCAAGTTCTCTTCGCAGCATGCAAAATCTATCTTCACATAAAGGTTTAGTAAAAATATCTGCAATTTGATTTTCAGTTGGAATAAAAATCAATTTAATTAAACCTTTTGACACATTATCTCTTAAAAAATTATGTCTAACTTCTATGTGCTTTGTTCGTGAATGTAACATAGGATTTTTAGATATATCTATAGCACTAGAATTATCGCAATAAATAGGCACACAATCACATAATATATCAAAATGACATAGAGTTTATCGCATCCATAATATCTGAGAACAGCGACTTCCTGCAGCTAGGTATTCACCCTCAGTAGTTGAAAGAGCCATTGAGGTTTGCTTTTTACTATGCCATGATATAAGACTTTGTCCCAAGAAAGTACAGGCACCACTCGTACTTTTTCTATTGATTTGACATCCTGTATAGTCAACATCTGAGTAACCTATTCGTTCAAAGTGATTGGAAATTGGATAAAATAACCCTAAATTAATAGTACCACTTAAATATTTCAAGATTCTTTTAACAACATTTAAGTGTGATTATTTTGGTTTTGCCTGAAATCTTGCACATAGATAAACACTATACATTATATCAGGTCTAGAAGCAGTTAAGTATAACAAGCATCCAATCATACCTCGATATTTTGTTATATCAACATCAATACCTTTGTCATCAGTGGTGAGCTTTATTGATGTGCTTATGGGTGTACCTTTTGAGTTAGATCCTTCAAAACCAAATCTCTTGAGTAATTCTTTTGTGTATTTGGTTTGATGGATGTAAATTCCTTCCTTCGTTTGCTTGATTTGAAGTCCCAAAAAGTAGTTGAGTTCTCCCATTAAGCTCATATCAAATTCTTTATGCATGCACTTTGAGAACCACTCACAAAGATGATCATTAGTAGCACCAAAAATTATATCATCTACATATATCTGAACAATAATGATATCTATATTTTTATGCTTAATAAATAATGTAAAATCTATTTTACCTCTAATAATTCCATTTGATAAGAGATACTTACTTAATCTGTCATACCATGCTCTTGGAGCTTGTTTCAAACCATAAAGAGCTTTCTTTAATTTGTAGACATGACTAGGATACTTTTCATGCTCGAATCCAGGAGGTTGTTTTACATACACCTCTTTATTGATGTATCCGTTGAGGAAAGTAATTTTTACGTCCATTTGATACAGTTTAAACTTTTTGTAGCATGCAAATGCCAACAAAATTCGGATTAATTCTAACCTAGCCACTGGTGCATAGGTTTCTTCATAGTTGATTCCCTCTTGTTGGTTATACCCTTGGGCTACTAGCCTTGCTTTGTTACGGGTGATTGTACCGTACTCATCAAGCTTGTTTTTGAATACCCATTTCGTACCAATGATAGACGCATCTTTTGAAGGAGGCATAAGTTCCCATACTTGGCATCTTTCAAATTGTTGAAGTTCTTCTTGCATTGCCAATAACCAATTTTCGTCAAGTACTGCATCTTTTGCATTCTTTGGCTCAACCTGTGACAAAAATACAGAGAATGCCCAATATTTTTGTAAACCTCTTCGTGTGGTTACACCTTTGTTGATATCTCCAATGATATACTCTGGTGGATGATTCTTGACATATCTAGCTGTTTTTGGCATTTGGATATCATGTAATACTTCTCCTTGATCATGAGACTCATCTTCAACATCCTGCAAATTTTCAGGTTCACGTTCCCGCTGGTTGTTCATTTCAGTTTCCTGAAACTGCTCATTTGGTCTCCCATTTTGTTCTTTTCGGTTTGTTGGAATTCTGACTGTCTCTAAATTTCCTGCATCATCTTCACTTTCTTTTGGAGGATCATTGTTAGTCTCATTGAAAGTGATATGAACAGATTCTTCTACACATGACTTTCTAATATTAAAGATACGATAAGCCTTACTATTTTGAGAATAACCAATGAAAATTCCTTCGTATGACTTAGCATCAAATTTTCCCAAATTATCACTTGTATTTAAGATGAAACATTTCGAACCAAAAACTTTGAAATAACTTATATTTGGAATTTTATTATCTAGAAGCTCATAAGGTATTTTCAAAATAATAGGACGAATGAGTACCCTATTTAAAATATAACATGATGTACTTACAGCTTCGGCCCAAAATTTCTTTGGAAGCTTACTTTCTTGCAGTAGAGTTCTCTCCATCTCTTGTAGAGTCCTATTCTTTCTTTCAACCACCCCGTTTTGTTGAGGAGTCCTTGGGGCTGAAAATTCATGGCTAATACCCCTTTGATCACAAAAGGTTATAAAATCTTTTTGAAACTCAGTACCATGATCACTTCTAATTCTAATAAGTTTATACCTATACTTTGTTTCAAGATTTCTTATTAATTTTTCAAATTCTTTAAATGCTTCATCCTTAGTTCTCAAAAATAATACCTATGCGTATCTTGAAAAATCATCAACTATTACAAAAGCATAGAATTTACCATTAATGCTTGAATGCCTTTCCGGACCAAATAAATCAAGATGAAGTAGTTGCAACGGAGAAGAAGTTAATACCATATTCTTTTCTGTAAAAGAAGTTCTTACTTGTTTTCCCAGTTGGCAAGGAATACATATTCCTTTCTTTTCAAACCTGATTCTTGGCAATCCTTTGACGAGATTCTTTGAGGATAATTTCTTGATTAAGTCCATGTGAACATGTCCCATCCTTTTATGCCACAGATAAGCTTCATCTTGTACTGAAGTAAGACATAGTTCATCCTGTTGCTCAAAATCAAGAGTATATATATTTCTTTCTCTTTGTGCAACTAGAGTAGTATTGTTAGTACCATGAAATATTGTGCATTTATCTTTTTGAAAGTTAACTTGATGACCATTATCCATTAATTGGCTAATACTAATTAAATTGAATTCAAGGCCATTAATAAGATGCACATTATTTATACTTACCTTGCCATTACCAATTTTACCTTTTTCCAATTATCTCGCAGCTTTTGTTGTCTCCAAACGTGACCGTTCCATTCTTCTTCTTGATATTTAGTTCTACAAATTTTGATTTATCACCTGTCATGTGCCGAGAATATCCGTTATCAAGAATCCATTTTTGAGATGGAACTCTTGCCTTTAAGCATACCTGTCAAGAAAGAACAATTTATCCTGTTGGTACCCATATCTTTTTGGGTCCACTTATGTTAGTAGCAAGTAAATCATTCTTTTTAATCCATACCTTTTTAACCTTGTTTCATTTCTTAAAACAATATATATCTAAATGACCTTTACTACCACAATGTTTACAGGTTGTGAAAGAAGAGCAATAATTTAAACTAAATCGTGATTTTGATTTTAGCATTTTTATATTACTCTTTTTATGCATAGGATCATAACCAATTCCTTGTCTTTCAAAACTAGGTCTTTGTTTACCTAATATGACATTCAAATTTTCTTCACCTTGGACAAATTTAGCAAGAGATAATTTTAATGAAGTAATTCTTTTTGAAGTTCATTATTAGGAAGGATCTTAACAGGAGATTTATCACTAAATGCATCAATACACACATCTCTCATTTTTAGCTCATTAGTCAATTTTTGGACTTCACTATTCAAGAAATTTACATTGTTGAAAAGTATTTTGTTATAATTATCTAAATAATCAATCTTAGCAATCAAAACCTTTTCTTCTTTACAAGTTGATTCCTTCTCAATTTCTTTCTTTTCATCTATTAGTGAATCCACTTCATTCATTAAAGTATTAACTAAATCTCTTAAGCATGCATTCTTTTCTTTTAACTTCTTATTTTCTTGTTCTAATGAGTTCAATTCCCACGAAGCATACTTGTGCTATCTCATCTTTAGCATCGATCTCTACTTCGGATTCCTCATCACTCCAATTCACAAGGGCTTTGTTCTTCTTGTTGTCTTTGTAGTTTGTCTTTCCTTTGTTCTTCAATTGAAAACAATCTTTCTTGAAGTGACCAGGACGTCCACATTCAAAGCATGTCTCTTCAGTTTGCTTTCCTTTGGATTTATTTGAATCGAAAGTATTTCTTCTTTTATTCTTCCTTTGTAGTAGCCCCTTGAGTCTTCTTGTCATCATTGCTATTTCTTCATCTGAGTCATTATCTAGCTCCTCTTCATTATCTGCAGTAAAAGCTAAGACCTTTTTTCGAGGAGTTTTCTCCTCATCATCATATCTCTTTAACTGATGTTCATATTCTTTTAATTCACCAAACAAAGTTAAAGTATCCATGGAAGAAATAGTTGCAGAATCTTGAAGAGTAGTGATTTTGGAAGCAAACCTTTTGGGCATAGCCCGAAGCAACTTACGGTTGATCTCATTTTGAGGAATAGTCTTGTCCAGTAATTTCAAGGAGTTTATGAGGACTAGGAATCTTGCTTGAGCTAGCTTGATGGTTTCATCTTTTTTGAGCTTGAACATTTCATAATCATGCATGAGCATACTTAGTTTGACTTCTCGTACTTTAGAGGTACCTTCATGACTTAACCACTAAAGTATCCCAAATTTCCTTAGCTGTGTTGCATGAGGAAACTTTGTCTATCTCGGATTGTACCATGCCACTGCGAAGCGTGTTCATTGCCTTTGAATCATATGAAACCATGTAGATTTTGGTTGAATCCATTTCTAGCAAAATCTTTGGTATCCCATCATCTCTTCGTGGAATAACTGGTCCGTTCTTCATAACCCACCATTCCCAAGGATCTCTTTTCAGATAGATCCTCATTCGGAACTTTCGGAAGTTGTAATTTTCCGTTCCGAACAACAAAGGAGGTCTATTGGTTGATTGTCCTTCTTGATTGTTGTTCCCGAACTGTGCCATGTCAGAATCTTTCCCTACAAGTCACCTTTAAGACCAAGATAAGTAGAGCTAAGCTCTGATACCAAATAAAATTTATCTAGGCACACTTAGAAGGGGGGTTGAATAAGTGTGGGAGCAATCTATGACCAACTTTTAAACTTTAAATTAAATTATTAACTTCAGGCTACTATAATGATTGAAATCAGTTTACTGAATTAATATAGCATATTAAAGAAAATATCTTGTTGAATTTATATCTTAAGTAAAATACTTGATGTTAAAGAATTATCTTAATATAATATAAGTATTCAAATTTTAATTATTAAGATAATTAAAATAGCTTATGTGATTTTAAAGTAAAGCAAATAATAAAATCAACACCAAGATTTTTTACGTGGTTCAAATATTATTACCTCTATAATAATAGCCTAGTCCACGTCCAATACCAACTAGTATTGAGACTCACTTTATTTATTTCTTTATAAATAAATACAGATTACAAAATAGATTCTAAAAAATTAATTAACAATTAATTCCTCTTGAGCTCTCTTGCTCCTTGTGCACCTATGCACTCTTCAAGCACCTTTGCTTCCTTGAACCTATTTGCAACCTTTCTCTAATCCACTAGGATTAACACATTTAGACTACACTTAGTCTAAATAGAAAATTCAATACAAATATAGAGGTCTATAATCAATGCAAGAATAATCAATTTAACAATTAAAGGCTCAACTATATGCAATGATCAATTAGCACAAAATAAATAAACAATTAATATCTTACCCAATACCAACTCAAATAATATCAGAAATTTAATTGCTTAGCTTCTCAAAGATTGTACTGACAAAATCAGATTGCTCGAAAATAACAGTAATAAGTGCAAGTAGTAATTTCGTGAGTTGTGTATCTTTCTGAATGAGAAAACATCATTTATATAGCCTTTACACAAGTTACCGTTAATAATAGATATGTTCTAATTAATCAAACAGCATAGACATCCTCAAAAAGTGAACATTTAATTTGATATTTATCCAAGTAACAAAATCAAACTTTTTTAGTGTTATGCACTCTTGAGATAGTTTAAGAGATAAAACTTTGACTTCTTCTCTCCGTATAAAAGTGGCAGTAGCTTACTAAAGTAAAGCAACTCATATGACATCAAACTCTTTTCAAAACAATCTTTAGAGTTCCAATATACATTTACTCCTTGAAAATTGCAAACCCAACAAATCACACTAAAGTTACTGTCGCCCTTTAGATTTTCTTGAAAATCATGATTACATGCATACCCACGTGTAGCAACAGTTCAAGAGATATCAATTAACTACTAGGCATATGGACTAATGCATGAAATACACATATGATATATATCAAATCACTTTTTGTATTTGATTAATCTGATCTCATTTTATTTTTAGAAAACCATTTTTCATAATATTTTAAAAACATTTTTCATTTAAGACATATAACAAAAATGCAAATAATATGTCCTAGAGCCTTTAAATGAAAAATCAATTATTATGCAATTGACCTTACATTTATCTTCCTAGAGAGAAAATTCTCCGTCCAACTGAAAAACCTGCCAATGATCTTTTATCAACAAATACCTGAAACATCATAAAACAATTTAGTATATATTCATTTCATCATCAAAACTCAAGGATGAAATATGACAAAGTCAACATAATTTTTGTAAAAGATCACTTTAATTTTATGTGTTTCAAAAATTCGTTGTAAGAGTGTGAGATTTTTGAAAAATGACTTTTTACTCAACTTTATATAAATTCTAATGCTAATTTTAGTTTGGACCAATGAAATAGAGTTGTCAGTTCGTATAATTTTTTTTTAATTTTTGCTAGTTTTAAATTGAAATCTTAACATGCCTACCTTAGGCAAGAATGGATCTTAAGACTTCTTAGAGATTTCAGTTTAAAACTAGCAAAAAAAAAAAAAACAATTTAGGCAACCTGACTTCTGTGAATCACGGTTACCGTTTTCCAAATATTTGCTCAAGTTTTGAATAAGTTGTCTTGTATGTTCTCCAAGTGTTCTATGCCTAAAGCTATGTTTGTTTGCAAGTATTATACTTGGGATATGACTATTAATCTCAAGTGTCTTGTTTGTTTTCGAATTTTAACTTAGAACTGTTAGTCTAGAGATTATAAAATGACTTAATAGTTTTTAGATTATAATTATAATCTCAGAATTATAATCTTATGATTAATAGTCTTGAAATTATAATTACGTGAATTATAATCCCGAAATTATAATTCTTCCAAACAAACACAACTTAAGTGATTTGTGTCATTTCATTGTGAGTGTGTGTTTGGTGTTATGCATTGTGAGCAAGTCTATTTTCATCATAGTGAGATTTAATTGGGTTAGAAAGGACTTTTGAATTTAATGAACAGTTATTCGAAATTTCTTTATTCAAAATTTGTTTTCAAAAATTAATTTTCAAATGTGCGTTTGCAAAAGTCATTTTAAAAATTGTGCTTTGTTTTAGGTTCTATCCAAGAAATCCTTCCAAATAATTTGTTTTTACCCTTGCTTCATTTTAGAAAGCATTTAGTTTTTGAAGATTCTAATTCCTTCAAATATAGATTTGAAGGCCTTAAGTTTCCTTATAGGCTTACAATTATGTAATTCAACCCAATAAGAAAAAATACAGTTTTAATTTGATTCAGATCCCAAAACTGACCCGAGTTATTTCAATGAACCCCTTGTATGTTTTTTTTAACCTTTTATTTTTATCATCTGGCCAACTAATGTAATTGTCACTTAATTGTAGTGACTTATTTGCATTTGAAATTTTGCGCATGCTCTATAGACAAATTCTAAAACAACAATATAGGTCACATCCACCATTCATAAAATATGATCATATATATATATATATATATATATATATATATATATAATGTACAAAGTAATTAAGTCTTATGAAGATAAAATCATACATGAGATGAAAATTGAGTTTACTACATATTTTTTTCTCCCATCCAAACAAACTTATTTAATAATAATATCTTATGGGGCTAAAGTCAACTTGTTAAATCTTGGATCATGACCTACAACATTAGAAATGGCTCAATATGAGTATATATAAATATATATATATACGTGAATTAATTGATGATAGTGTTTTGAATAGGAACGAAAGAAGGAAAACTTACAACAAGTTCTAACACATGCATCAACGCAAATTGGGTTTACCCCAGGAAGAACGATACAAGTTCTAGTACACTCGCGAAGACATTTTGCATTACATTTCGGTGCCGCTTCTACTAAGGAAGTGTTAGGTTTATTCAACCATGAAAATATAGCAAAAGATGAAGAGAAGAAATGAAGCTCTGTATCATTATAAGCCAAAGTTCTGTATTACAGTATCTCAAATACAATATTACTTCACTTGTATATATACATACTAGTACAACTATATCAAACCATGTCACTCCTTATTTCTAGGAAAGTAGGTACACTAAAATACACTAAGGTAATATAGTTAAGTCCATACATCTTTTTTATTAGCTGTCACTAATAAGGCATCAATTACTTTGTTCCTGAGCACCAGTGAAGCTGTGGTAGTTGCTGCTACTGTAGTTGCTGTTGTTGTTGTTGTTGTTGTTATTGTTGTTGTTGTTGTTGTTGTTGTATTTGCTTGAATTGTAGTATGTGTATTACTCCCCCCACAAGTTGAAGGCATACATGAGTTATGTAAGCCCAACTTGGAACTTAAAAACCAATGACTGGTACGACCTAAAGCTTTAGTCAACAAATCAGCAACTTGATCTATAGAAAAAACCTTAAGAGGTTGAATAATACCTGCTTGCACCTTTTTTCTGACAAAATGATAATCAATTTCTATATATTTGGTGCGAGCATGATAAATAGGATTAGCTGCAATGTCTATGGCTGCCTTATTATCACAGAATATAGGAGTAGGGCCATGAGTTGGGACTTGTAAGTCTTGTAACAAGCTATGCAACCATAAAACCTCACAAGTAGTAGTAGCTAGTGCACAATATTCAGCTTCAGCTGAACTTTTAGAAGTAACAGATTGCTTCTTAGATTGCCAAGAAATGAGAGAAGGACTTAACATAAGGCAAAACCCAGTAACAGATCTGCGACTGATGGGACAAACTCCCCAATCACTGTCACAAAATCCCTTTAAAACCAGATCATTATCTGCAGAAAAGAAAAGGCCTTGTCTAGCTGTACATTTTAGATACCTTAGGACTCTATAAACAGCTTCAAGATGTTTTTGTCTAGGTGTTTGCATGAACTAGCTGAGTAACTGAATTGAATAGCTTATATTTGGTCTGGTAAATGTGAGATACAAGAGTTTACCCACATAACATTTATATAATCAGATGGATTAGAAATAAGCTCTCCAGAAAAAATATTATCATGAAGTTTGATGTGTTGATCAAGTGGAATAGTAAGTGGCTTGGCATCCAACAAATTTGAAGATTGTAAAAGATCTAAAATAAACTTCCTTTGACTAATAAAGATTCCAGCCATTGATCTGCTGACTTCTAATCCCAAGTAATACTTTGTTTCTCCAAGATCCTTAATACTAAATTTAGTGTCCATCATGACTTTAAGATGAGTAACCATAAAAGTATTATTTCTAGTAATGAGAATATCATCAATATAAACCACAACTACTGTAAACAATCCATCTTTGTGATGTGTAAATAAAGAATAATCTGCTTTGGATTGAGAAAACCCAGCTTGAAGGAGAGAAGTAGTTAGCTTTGCAAACCATTGTCTAGAAGCTTATTTCAATCCATATAAAGACTTCTTTAATGTGCATACAACTCTGTTGGAGTTTGATGGAATAATATACCCTTGGGGTAAATCCATATACACTTTCTCCAGCAAATCTCCATGTAAAAAAGCATTGTTGACATCTAATTGATAAACAACCCATTGTTTAGCTGCTGTAATTGCAAAAGTGTCATGGTAATCCACCCCTTCCTCTTGTGTATAACCTTTAGCCACCAAACGAGCCTTATATCTCTCAATGTGTCCATTAGCATGATATTTGACCTTGTAAACCCATTTAAACCCAACTGGTTGCTTGTCAACAGGTAATTCTACCAACTCCCAGGTATGATTAGATTCAAGAGCATCATGCTCTTTATTCATAGCTGTGATCTATTGTGGATCCTTAATAGCTTGGGAAAAATAAACAGGTTCCTTAACAGATGCTAGATTAGCAATAAAATGTTGATATGAAGGTGCAAAATTGGAATATGATAAGTAATGGGCAAGATGATGTTTGGAATGAACAATTGATACATTAGAAGTAGAGACACCAGAAGTATGTGTAGTAGGAATATGTGTAGTAGGAATATCATAATCATGCCACCAAGATGGTCTCTGTTTAGTTCTAAAAGATTGTCTAAGCATTGGTTGATGAGAAACAGTTGGCAAAGGCTCAACAAATGAATGAACTTCACTGTTATTATTATCACTTTCGTCATGATTAGAAACTGAAACAGGATCAGATTGGTCCGGAGAAGAACAATTTGGTTCATAATGACTAGAATGAAGCCAAGGTAAAAAATGATGAGGATCCTGAGAATTATGAGATGGTTGTTCTAGAAATGGAAATATAGTTTCATGGAAAACTACACTTCGGGAGACAAGAATTTGTTTAGTTTGAAGGTTTAAAACCTTATAACCCTTTTGACCATGTGGATACCCAAGGAAAACACACCTAATAGCTCTGGGTGCAAACTTGTTTCCAGAATGAATTGAGGCATAACATAAGCATCCAAAAACCTTTAAATGATCATAATTGGGTGATTGAAGAAATAAGATTTCATGAGGAGTTTTATACTTTAACATAGGTGTGGGCAATCTGTTTAAGATATAAGTGGCAGTGAGTAAACATTCCCCCCAATACTGAATAGGTAGACCAACATGAAACCTCAAAGCTTTAGCTATCTCTAAAAGTTGTCTATGTTTTCTTTCCACTCTTCCATTTTGTTGAGGATTATCTACACAAGTACTTTGATGAATAACACCATGAAATGCCAGAAAAGGAGAAAGATGCTTATTAAAAAACTCACTTCCATTATCAGTTCTGAAGATTTTAACTGTGGTATGAAATTGATTTTTAACATACGAAAAAAAATCAAGAAGAATCTGAAACACATGTTGTTTTGTGGACATTAGAAAAGTCCATGTGGCTCTAGAATGATCATCTACTATAGTGAGGAAATATTTGCAACCTCTTGTTGTCTCAAAAGCATATGGTCCCCAAACATCAATATGTAACAATGGAAAAACTGAAGTAGCATAACTTGTACTAGATTTAGGAAATGAAAGTTTACATTGTTTGGAAATAGGACATATAGGACATGTCTTATTATAAGTTGCAGAAACAGAAGATGTGATACATGGAATTTTATGAAGAACTGTAGTTGAGACATGCCCAAGCCTCATGTGCCATAAAGCACTGAAAGTAACAGAATTAACTACTTTATTTATGGTACTAAAGGTAACAGAAGGCTGACCAAAAGTAGGAATATCAACTGCATCAGTGGTCACAGTAGATTGAGGAATATGCAGATGATATAAACCACCATGCTCCTTACCAATGGCCAGAATTGTCATCTGGTTCTGGGCCTGAAAAAGGCATTGATGTGAATGAAATTGAATTGAACAATTTGAGTCTTTTGTTAACTTGGTTACAGATAACAAGTTATAGTTGAAATTTGGAACAAAAAGGACATTGTGTAAGGTTAATCTAGGTGTCAAAATAATAGTACCAATCTTGTTCATAGGAATAGTATTACCATTTGGCAAGCAATATGAATTGATTGTAACAAGGTTTTAACATCATGCATAAGTTCTAAATGTGCACACATATGATCTGTTGCCTCTGTATCGATAATCTAAGAAAATCTGTTGTAGTTGCTGTAAGAAAGCATAGAATAAACCATACCTGCAACATGATCTTCTGGTGATTTAACACCATTATTAAGCATGAACATATTCATCATGCGATTCATTTGAGCCAACTGATTCTGCATCTGCTCCATTGATACATGAGTATCTATAGATTGATGACCAGGCATCACATGAGCTCCTGGTATAGTGCCTATGTTAGCTTGAAAAGGAAATCCAGAATGAGAACCCATGTTAGGCTGAAAAGTGTGAAAGTTTGGTTGAAAATTGGATGTGGATGTCATGTTTGCATTGCTTGTGTATTGTTTTCCTTTGGGAAAAGGCCTAAAATTCTGGCCATTATTACCATTAAAGTTCCCTTTCTTCTTCTTTGGATATCCATTCAATTTGAAACAAGTTTCTTTGATATGATTGTCTCCATTAAAATAAGTACATTTAAGAGGTTGCTTAGCAAAAGTGCCTTGATTTCCATGACTCACATGTTGTACAGGAAACTGAGTAGTACTAGAAAACTTCTTTGCATTATGAGCAACTAGAACTGTAGGATTATCATGAATTGTACTGGTAAACAGGCCAATACTTTCAGTAGGAGTCACATATCCTTGTCTAGCCTTTTCATCCTGTTTAATAAAGGCATAAGCCTGAGATATAATAGGTAAGGGAGACATTATCAGAATTTGTCCTCTAATAGTAGAGTAACTTTCATGCAATCCCATTAGAAACTGTAGCAATTTCCTTCTCTGTTCCCTTTCTTCTTGCACCTTATGTTCTCCACAAACACTATCAACAGTAGGCTCTAAAGCTGTATACTCATCCCACAAGTTCTTAAGTTTGTGATAATAGATTTCAATTTCCAAGGGTAAAGAAGTTTGCAACCATGATGATAAATGACAAGCCCCACTATAAAGTCTATCGACATGCTGAAAATCATTATATTCCTTATGTTCGTAGAGTGGACTCTGATGGAAAAAGGAATATAGCCAAGACACTGATCGTAGAGTCTGTTCACTCCACTACTGATGATGATCAAGTCCAGAATACGATGTCTCCATCTGCCTTAGCAAAGCTATCTAACATTACTTTATCCTCCCACAGCGATTGGTATTCAACAATTTCTCAGATTCTCAATACTTTCAAAAATCTGTCTAAGGATAAGAATTGTAGAGTTCAATCTAATGATCAACAAGAGGCTGCCCAACCAGATGATCAAATTTACATGGAGAAGGAATTGTTGAAGAATTCTGATGACTTGATTGAGAAGATATCTCAAATCAATAAAAAGTTAAAGATGTAGACTTCAACAGAAGACAACTCAGTTCATGATAGAATCCAAACTATTATGGCTGACGTTTCTCTAAAAATCAAATAAAGAGATCACATCTATCTGAAGGCCATAAATGATCAAAAAGAAGAAGCTCTACGAACACAGAAGGCAAATGAAGAACAACTCCAAGCCCTCTCTGATAAGATTGACAACTTGAATCAGTCCTTCACTATGCAACTTGAGTTAAGCCAACAAGAACTCAAGATTGAAGTCGGTAACTCCTCTTACCTGATGGAGCAACTAATGTCCAACATAGAGAAGATCTCCCAAATGATTAATGACAAAAAGGGGGAGAAAAAGAAGAATAGAAAGAGGCACTCAAGGAAGAGCAAGAAGAGCAAAAGGAAAGAAGAGAAGAAGACAACAGCACAAGAAGTAGCTGAGTCATCATCTGAGGGGGAGCCAAAAGATGATGAGCCTGTATTTGCAAAGGTTGAGGGGGAGCCAGAAGAAGAAAAAGGAAGCAGACAAAAGAAATGAAGCCAACATCCCAGGGGGAGCAGGAGCAAATAGACCAAACAGATGAGTAGGCGATTAATGTACATCCCGAAAACATACACATGGAGCCAAAGAGGTATATCTCTAACTAGTTAGGTATGTTCTAGATCCGTGGATGTAAAATGTCGATGTATTAAATTCCATATTATTATAAATGACATTCATGATTATCTGCTTTAGAAATAGAACAGCTCACTATAAATAAGATTCATTCATAACATGCATATGCACTTATTGTTTTTGTCATAATCAAATAGGGGAGATTGTAAGGAATAAACATGTGAATGATATTCCTATTTATATATGATTTGATTATGATATATATACGAATGAATATGCAAGTATGCTTACATTAAAAAAAGCTGTAAAGTCCTTTGATAGAGTATAGAAATATATGTACAAGGACTTAGAATGAATTGATCAAATATGTTAGGTTGATCCTGTATAAAGAGTAATGACTTTATAAAGTCCTTAAAAAGAAATGATGTATAAGGACTATAAATATAGAAAGATCAAACATGTTAGGTTGATCTTATGATGTAATAGATAGGCTTTTCTGATCGTCGAAGCACCGCACTGTAAATTGTAGTCTTCCAAGAGAGTCAAGGATAACTAGAGAGCTATCGAGGCAGAATTGTAGTCTGCAAGATAGTAGATCTCGAGTTCGTGAGACTTCGGAGAGAGAGAAAGAAGGATCGTAGTGTGTCGAGTAAAGCTTCCTCGGAGCCGTAGACTGCTAAGGAAGTCATGTTCAGAATCCTAGAGACAGCCTGCCTACGAGCCGACCAAGCATGTGTCAAAGTCAAGTCAAGAATCGTAGACTACTCTCGGAGTCGTAGAGTCTACTAACGGCCAAGTCAAGGATCGTAGACTACACTCATAATCGTAGAGTCTACTGATTATATCAAAGGCAAAAATCGTAGTCGAGCAAGATCAAATGAAGGCAACAAGCACAACGACAGAAATTGTAGTGTCAAGATCTGATCTCTGAGTCGTAGTGTCTGCATAGCCGAAGCTGAATCATAGAGTGAAGAACTAAGATCTCAATAGATGTTCTCACAAAGCCAAAGAAGAATTGTAGAGCAAACACGATTCTCAAAAATTGAGCACTCCCAGAATATCCAAAGGAATGAAGCCTCTGGTTGGTACTATAAGGATACATCTCACCTAAAGGAAGCCAGAGAGCACTCAACGAATGGCATGCAAGCTATTAAAAGATCTAAGCATCAACTTAATCAGCATCCAGATTGAGTTGTGAAGCCATTCATGATAAAGTCTTCCACAAGATGATCATAAGAAGACTTCAGTAGCTGACTAAGGAAAGTCAGCTTGTGTAGTAGCTGTCAAGTAGAAAGATGACAATGATCTTGGAAGTAACCAGGATCGTAGTGTTTGCCAAACGAAGGAGGAACTAATGGAGTATATACAAAGATACTGGTCTGCCTCTAAAGAACAAGGCTAAAGTGATTAAGCATTGGGTCAGTCCATTGATGATAAGTGAATGGGAGATCACAAGGAGAAAGCGAGCTGGACACGCCACAAATCTGAAGTGTCTTGTTATTCAGAAGGGGCCAGAGCAAGGAGTCAAGCCATCAGTATCTTAGAACAGTTGAGGCAAACAGAAGTGTTGAAGCACTGCACGAAAGAAGAAAGAGTTATTTTTCACTATAGATCAAGTGAATGCTCTTCAAGATCGTAGTGTTGACTCTACATGTCAATAAACATCAGTCAATAAGACATTACGATCATGTCCGAGAAGAAGTGTATCAGAATCGTTGAGTTCGAACAACTGAGGATTGAAGCATTGGCAACGGTTCAATCTGAAGGTTGACATTCAAACAAATGCTTATTGAGAGCATCGATGCAAGGACAACCTCTGATCAAGAAATCAGAAGGGAGAAATAAAGTCGACGACCTGCCCGAGACATCAAAGTAACATATCTGATGGGGTATGTGAAACAGTAGACTATAGTGTTAGAAAGTCAGAAAAAGATGTCATGTCACATCTGCAGTCAGCACTAATTAACTCGAGATCTGCAAAGTAATTTGAATAGCTTTCAACGGCCACTTTCCAATGGGAAGATTGGGAAGCAGTATAAATCAACAGAGCTTCAAAGATCAAGAGTTGCTGATAATTGTTATGTTGCAAAAATCGTTGAGTTGGTAAATGCTATTGTTGACTCTACGAGTTCCACCAAAGATCGATAGAACAAGTCTCAGTGACAGTGAGACTACCAAGGTGGAAGTGAAGCAGCTTTGAAGAAGAACTCAAATAGATCAGAGCTTCACTCAACAAAGATGAGAATGCCACTAAAGATGGCAGCCAAGCTGAGAGCCGAGAAGGCCAAGATGATAGCATTCAGGAAAGTGGCTGAGTACAAAGAAGATCAAGACAGCCACTCTACGAATCACCATGAACCAAAAGCTAAAACTGAACAAGTGTAGAATCATGTCTGCAAAACATTCATGAAGGGTTCAGGGATTGCTAAGTGTCAGACGAAGTCTTCCAAAAGCACAAAAACTTAGTCAATCCAGATGGTGATGGTGCACAGCTGATACCAGCCGAAGATGAGCAGAAAAGAATAAAGATCATCTACACCAAAGAAGATGTGGTCCAGACATGAAGCAGAAAACAAAGAGGACCACACCAAGCTGCTAAAAACAAAGGATGTTCTGAGCTTAATGACATCTTAGCAGCTCAACACCACCACCAACAACAACTATAATAACAAGAAGCCAGGACCTGAGGGGTCCTTGTCCGGAGGGACTAAATGAAGTTCCAAGCCTGCTGGGCTTGAAGAGTTCTTAGTGAACTGAAGTCCCAAGGTTGTTGGCCTTGAAGGAATCTTAGTAATTCAGGGTGCTGCCCTTCCTTAGTGGAAATCCTGCTGGTTGAAAGCAGAAGAGTAGATTAGGAGCTTGAGTCTCTAAACTACTTAAAAAAACCCCTATGTCTTTTACTTTATGTCATTTACCTTATGTACATTAACTGTTATAACTACTATGTATGTGTTAACTGCTTACTACTAAATTAACTCTACGAACAATGTATGATTGATTATGAATATATCAATGAAGGGGATCTTTTACTTACTCCACTGTGCTTGAAAAGATTCTTATGTTTGTCATATGCTACTTAATGAGCAATACAAAATAAACGAGAAAAAGTATTTGAAATTCAAAGGATCTATTCAACCCCCCCCCTTCTAGATCTATATTATGCCTACTGGGAACTAATAATTGGTATCAAAGAAGGTTCTCATGCTATATTCAAAAGCTAATCACTTTGAGTCTGATCCTAGGCACAAACATTGTTCTAAACTTAGTTTAGTAGTAAGTCACTTGTTATATGCAGATGAGCTCACACATTGGAAATATTGTGTACAGGTAAATGTGCATATACACCTGAAGCTGCTCAGATTAGTCCATGTTCTTGACTTCCATATCAATAAGACCAATCCTTGCTCATAGTCAATCTTGTAGTCTAGAGACTAGGCTAGAAAGCTCAAGAGACATCAACAGAAAAGAATCAAACATTCACCAGCCTGAAAAGATGAAAAGGTCATACATGCTAAGTAATGCTTATCCAGAGAAGAAAGAAGAACTTCTCAAACATGTGTCTGGCCAACCTACAGCTGGATGTAAACCTTGTGAACTCAAGGATGTCAAAGAACTAAAGATGCTGATATTCTCTTAGCTTACATCTTCAGGACCACGACTGATTGATTGAAGGTCAACTGGAGCAACTAGCTGTCAGGAGAAATTAAGAAACTATGCACATCAATGCCTAAACTCAGTATATCTAAGATAAATGACTGTTATGAAACTGACAGCAAAAAGGTACGATTCCTCACTGATATAAATATGTTCATCATACTTGCACCTCCCTTATGAACTATAACAGTATTCCTTCAAGGAATCATAATCTACCTAAAAAGGTGAAGAGAGAAAGTACACTGATGGTGGAAACTTAAATGTCTATAAATTTTCTCTCCATCCAAGTTTTAGGTTGAAGATAACAACTTGAAAGAAACCTGAAGTGGGTTTTAAGAGAATCACAGGTCGAATAAATGTGAAGTAATCTTTACTGATGGATTAATGTGTATGTACACCCTATTGTCTAAGTGTTTAATGACACACAAAGTATGATTAACTCTACAAGAGAATCTTGGAGATTCATAGAAACTGATCACCTCCATGAATCAACCAGATACTAATAAATCACAGAGTTGATTCTCACTCTGTGAACATTTAAACCCTGTGAACATAACCTAGCAAATGATGAAACCATCAAAGAAAAAGAGTGTTTTGCTAAAATGACAGATTTCACACACACTCATCACCATGCATCTCAAAATGTATTAGCTAAATAAATTATATGCATGAATACGAATGGTGGTGGTCAATATGATGATTATCCAAATATATGAGGAACATGGGTTTAGAAAATTAACCTAGCAGGACCCATTTAACCATGGGTACCAAAAATAGAAATTTATAACCTGCAGGTACTTGATCTATCTGACCACACTAAGGAATGCTAAAGAAAAGGACTTCAGTCAAGAAGATTCAAACAGCAGAAGGCCATTCAACCAAAGATGAAAAAGGGTCTTAGATGCTCAAGCATGCAAATCTTGTCCTCAAGGAAGCCCACATCAGAGGACCATCGAGCATCAAACATGAGGAACTCATTACGGGAGCTGAACTCCACAAGTACAAGCTGACAAGGGAAAAATACATTTGTAGTACTGTCAAGGGATCGTTAAATGATCAACCCTGAAGATGCCCATTTCTAAGATATAAGAAGATTTAATGATTTTAGTCAAAAGGAGATATGCAAGGATGCTTCCTAATGAACATGAAGAAAAAGAAATCACACCTCACTGAAAAGACAACATCAACCATGGGGGAGCAGTGACCTGTTAAGGAACAACATCACTGAAATATTCTATGAATCAATGTACCAGCTACAGAGTTCCAAAACTTTGTGGCTGATAAATCAAATGACGATCCATAATCAGTGGGAACGTCTCAAAATGTACTACTGATAACCTATCAGCCACCCAACTCAAAATCATGGAGTACCTAAAATCAAACATCTGATCGTTGTGTAAGAGCAGGAGGACACCACGATTATTGCAAATGCAATTGACTAAAGATTGGGAGAGGACCTCCTCAACAGAAAAGGTCAAAAGAGATATCAGTGCAAATTACTCATAAAGTACTTCATCTAGAAAGTGCCTCAGGGACAAACCTGACCCTTAGCTCACTCTAAGAGGTTGGTCCTTCCTGAGCCACCTTAACCCAGAAGAATTGCTTAATCAAGTTTATCTCAAGTACCAAGATAGTCAACGATCGCAGAGTAGAGTTTAAGAGAACTCAACGATTGTAATGTAACTTCAACAATCATAGTGCAACCTTAGCAATCGTATAAATAGACTCGACGATCGCAGTCTTACAAGAGGATACCCTTAACTCATAAGGAGCTAGAAGAATAGGATAATTGCCCAATCATTCAAATTATGAGGAGATAAGTTCGAATGCTGGTTGGAAAGATGTCTTGCTAAAGAGAAGTAGCTAAGGCTTCATGAAGCAAATCAGTGGCTGAATCATGAAAATTCAAAATGAGAGGAATTGCCAAAACCATCCACTGCAACATCTCTCAAAAGTTGATCATTGAGTTAACTAAGGAAAACGTAGAGTCCATAGCTGTCTTATCATGCTACTCTACGAACCCAAGAAGTCAATGGTAAATTCACGTCAATCAAACGTCAACTCTTCTAAAAGAAACATCTAACTAAAAATTTAATGGGGAGTTACAGCTTGTTACTGGGCATCATGCAACCAATATCTAGTTGACATGTCATAGCGTATGCAGTGTAAGAAGAAACTTTCATAAAGATAAATTCAAAATCTGCAAACAGTTACCAGAACCCATTGAACCTCTCTCCCTCCCTTTTTCAAACCCTAGAATCCTCTTCGAAGCCAAACCAATCAAACTTCCAGAGCCCAAATCACATTCAGTTAAATCTCTCCAAACCACATACTATATACCTTGAACTCCTCAAATGGCAGAATGGAAAGTTATAACGGGTATTCAACTCGACTTTACAAAGTTTAAAGAATCAGAGACAAAGTTCAAGGACATACTTGAACTCGTAAAGGAAGCTGGGTTCTCTGAGTGCCTGGAGGCCAACACTCCAGTTTATACAGAGCTAGTGAAGTAGTTCTACTCAAATGCTTCAACGAACTCTGGGCTTCTGACTACTAAGGTGAAAGGATCTAGTCTGAAGATAAGAGCATTAGACATCAATCAATGTCTAGGGTTTCCCAATCAAGGTCTGATAAACCTGGATGAAGTCGACATTGAAGAAAGCAAGAGGCTAATGCAGTACCAAAAAAACCCTAGTCTGAAGGATATGAAGAAGAAGAAATTTCCTGAGGAATTCGAGTTCCTTGCTGAAATAGTGGGAAAATGTATATTATGCAAAGACACTACACACGACAATGTACTCGACCAGCAGTTGAAAATTATGTCTGCCATAGTTCTGAAGAAGCAAATCAACTTTGGAGTTATCCTGTTCGATCAAATCTCCAAATGGATAGAAAAAGCTAAGTTGAAGAAATCTACAGATAAACCACTTACAAAAGTATTCATGGAAGACTGCTAAGCATTGTGATGAAGAAGAAGCTAGGAAGCAAGATCAAGGATAATGAGGGAGAACCTCTGAATGTGCACAAAGTAATGTCTCCAGAACTGTTTGTGAATTGAAAGAAAAACCCAAAGGAAAATAGGAGACTAACACAAACTGGAAGCAGCAGAAAAGTCTCTGCAAAGAAGAGAAAAGAAAACGAGGTGGAAAGCTCTGAGTCTGATGACTCTGCATCAGTTGCTGCCACACCGACGAAGAAAAAGCTTAGGAATATGAAGAATGTAGAGGCTTCGTCAAGACATGTCTCCACTGACAAGAAGAAACAAGGAGCAGGAGAAAAACCAGCATCACCTGCTGAAAACCCAAAAAGAAGGAGTAACAGACTACTCCAAGAACCACCCAAGAAGAAAGAAAAAGGGATGAAGAAATTAGTTCCAGTTCCCCAAGGAAGCACATCTGACAAAGAAGAGGACGTAGAGTCAAAAGAAGAAAAGGAAACTGATGATCTCAAGACTGAATCCCCGGAGATCAGATCCAATAATGAAGGTGGAGCTGGATCCATGAAAGAAGATGTAAACTCTGCTGATGAAGAAGAATATTTAAGTCCTATGGCAAATTCTCAGAGTACTCACTTTAAAGTTGAAGAGAAGCTGCAAAATGATCCATCTGAATCTCCAAATGTAAATGTTCAAATAAGCTCTCATTATGGATCAAAAGATGATGAGATCGAAAAAGAAATACATGCCCCTTCCAATGATGAACATCAAGAAAGCTTGCCTTATGACTCAAAGGCCTCAGAGTCTGAAGAAGAAGAAGAGTCTGATTCTCCTATAGCTAAACCTCCAAGGAGAAGGAAGAGCTACAGATTGATTGCTCAAGTTGCCTCCAAAAAGAAAACTGACAACTCTACTGAAGTCATTGAATTAAGTGATGAGGAATATGAGTCACGGGAAGAAAGTGCTAAAGATGAGACTAGCATTGGAGAAGATGATTCCAAGAAAGATATTGCTGAAGAAGGCTCTGAAAATGAAAACAAACAAGAAGAATTCACAGATAAATCTGATGAAGGGAATCAACAAGATTCAGGCTCAACAAGGGAAGAGATAGAGAAAGATTCAATTCTGCACATCAGGAATCAGAGGAACTAGAATACTATCATGTTCTCTCTCCAGCCAGAATTAGCAGAAGAATTGTAGTGGAAATCTTTGATGAACCACCAGCCGAACCAGCAACAAGATGGATAAATATGGAAATGAACAACTTCGAGTTGTAAGAATGACCACAGATGAAGTGCTTCACAACTGGTAAAACATGGAATTAGACTGCACAACAATACTGTACAACTCTGAAGACCTTCTGATGAGAAGGTTCTTCCCGTGGATGCCATGGTTGAAGGCACATACTAATACTGATGAGAGCTACTTCAGCTGGTGCTATTCTCAGTTTCCAAATCTAGAGTTGGTGTCATAAAACTTTCCAAGGGTAAAGAAGTTTGCAACCATGATGATAAATGACAAGCCCCACTATAAAGTCTATCGACATGCTGAAAATCATTATATTCCTTATGATCGTAGAGTGGACTCTGATGGAAAAAGGAATATAGCCAAGACACTGATCGTAGAGTCTGTTCACTCCACTACTGATGATGATCAAGTCCAGAATACGATGTCTCCATCTGCCTTAGCACAGCTATCTAACATTACTTCATCCTCCCACAGCGATTGGTATTCAACAATTTCTCAGATTCTCAATACTTTCAAAAATCATCTAAGGATAAGAATTGTAGAGTTCAATCTAATGATCAACAAGAGGTCGCCCAACCAGATGATCAAATTTCCATGGAGCGAGAATTGTTGAAGAATTACGATGACTTGATTGAGAAGATATCTCAAATCAATAAAAGTTAAAGATGTAGACTTCAACGGTAAGACAACTCGCCCATGATAGAATCCAAACTATTATGGTGGACGTTTCTCTAAAATCAAATAAAGAGATCACATCTATCCGAAGGCCATAAATGATCAAAAAGAAGAAGCTCTCACGAACACGAAGGCAAATGAAGAACAACTCCAAGCCCTCTCGACAAGATTGACAACTTGAATCAGGTCCTTCACTATGCAACTTGAGTTAAGCCAACAAGAACTCAAGATTGAAGTCGGTAACTCCTCTTACCTGATGGAACAACTAATGTCCAACATAGAGAAGATCTCCCAAATGATTAATGACAAAAAGGGGGAGAAAAAGAAGAATAGAAAGAGGCACTCAAGGAAGAGCAAAAGGAAAGAAGAGAAGAAGACAACAACACAAGAAGTAGCTGAGTCATCATCTGAGGGGGAGCCAAAAGATGACGAGCCTGTATTTGCAAAGGCTGAGGGGGAGCCAGAAGAAGAAAAAGGAAGCAGACAAAAGAAATGAAGCCAACATCCCAGGGGGAGCAGGAGCAAATAGACCAAACAGATGAGTAGCTGATTAACAGACATCCTGAAAACATACATGGAGCCAAAGAGGTATATCTCTAACTAGTTAGGTATGTTCTAGATCCAGGATGTAAAATGTCAGTGTATTAAATTCCATATTATTATAAATGACATTCATGATTATCTGTTTTAGAAATACAACAGCTCACTATAAATAAGATTCATTCATAACATGCATATGCACTTATTATTTTTGTCATAATCAAATAGGGGAGATTGTAAGGAATAAACATGTGAATGATATTCCTATTTATATATGATTTAATTATGATATATATACGAATGAATATGCAAGTATGCTTACATTAAAAAAAGCTGTAAAGTCCTTTGATAGAGTATAGAAATATATGTACAAGGACTTAGAATGAATTGATCAAATATGTTAGGTTGATCCTGTATAAGTAGAACAGCTTTATAAAGTCCTTCAAAAGAAATGATGTATAAGGACTATAAATATAGAAAGATCAAACATGTTAGGTTGATCTTATGATGTAATAGATAGGCTTTTCTGATCGTCGAGCACTGCACCAGAAATTGTAGTCTTCCAAGAGAGTCAAGGATAACTAGAGAGCTATCGAGGCAGAATTGTAGTCTGCAAGATAGTAGATCTCGGAGTTCGTAGACTTCCAGGAGAGAGAAAGAAGGATTGTAGTGTGTCGAGTAAAGCTTCCTCGGAGCCGTAGACTGCTGAGGAAGTCATGTTCAGAATCGTAGAGACAGCCTGCCTACGAGCCGACCAAGCATGTGTCAAAGTCAAGTCAAGAATCGTAGACTACACTCGGAGTCGTAGAGTCTACTAACGGCCAAGTCAAGGATCGTAGACTACACTCATAATCGTAGAGTCTACTGATTATATCAAAGGCAAAAATCGTAGTCGAGCAAGATCAAATGAAGGCAACAAGCACAACGACAGAAATCGTAGTGTCAAGATCTGATCTCTGAGTCGTAGTGTCTGCATAGCCGAAGCTGAATCATAGAGTGAAGAACTAAGACCTCAATAGATGTTCTCACAAAGCCAAAGAAGAATTGTAGAGCAAACATGATTCTCAAAAATTGAGCACTCCCAGAATATCCAAAGGAATGAAGCCTCTGGTTGGTACTATAAGGATACATCTCACCTAAAGGAAGCCAGAGAGCACTCAACGAATGGCATGCAAGCTATTAAAAGATCTAAGCATCAACTTAATCAGCATCCAGATTGAGTTGTGAAGCCATTCATGATAAAGTCTTCCACAAGATGATCATAAGAAGACTTGATGACTCGACTAAGGAAAGTCACCATGTAGTAGCTGTCAAGTAGAAAGATGACAATGATCTTGGAAGTAACCAAGATTATAGTGTTTGCCAAATGAAGGAGGAACTAATGGAGTATATACAAAGATACTGGTCTTCCTCTGAAGAATAAGGCTAAAGTGATTAAACATTGGGTTAGTCCATTGATGATAAATGAACGGGAGATCACAAGGAGAAAGCGAGCTGGACACACCATAAATCTGAAGTGTCTTGTTATTCAGAAGGGGCCAAAACAAGGAGTCAAGCCATCAGTATTTGAGAATAGTTGAGGCAAACAGAAGTGTTGAAGCACTGCACGAAAGAAGGAAGAGTTGTTTTTCATTATAGATCAAGTGAATGCTCTTCAAGATCGTAGTGTTGACTCTACATGTCAATAAGCATCAGTCAATAAGACACTACGATCAGGTCCGAGAAGAAGTACCTCAGAATCGTTGAGTTCGAACAACTGAGGATTGAAGCATTGGCAACGGTTCAATCTTAAGGTTGACATTCAGATAAAATCTTATTGAGAGCATCGATGCAAGGACAACCTCTGATCATGAAATCAGAAGGGAGAAATAAAGTCGACGACCTGCCCGAGACATCAAAGTAACATATTTGACGGGGTAGGTGAAACAGTAGACTACAGTGTTAGAAAGTTAAAAAAAGATGTCATGTCACATCTGCAGTCTGCACCAATTAACTCGAGATCTGTAAAGTAATTTGAATAGCTTTCAACGACCACTTTCCAATGGGAAGATTGGGAAGTAGTATAAATTAACAGAGCTTCAAAGATCAAGAGTTGCTGATAATTTTTATGTTGCAAAAATCGTTGAGTTGGTGAATGCTATTGTTGACTCTACGAGTTCCACCAAAGATCGACAGAACAAGTCTCAGTGACAGTGAGACTACCAAGGTGGAAGTGAAGCAGCTTTGAAGAAGAACACAAACAGATCAGAGCTTCACTCAATAAAGATGAGAATGCCACTAGAGATGGCAGCCAAGCTGAGAGCCGAGAAGGCCAAGAAAATAGCATTCAGGAACGTGGCTGAGTACAAAGAAGATCAAGAGAGCCACTCTACAAATCACTATGAACCAAAAGCTAAAACTGAACAAGTACATAATCATGTCTGCAAAACATTCATGAAGGGTTCAGGGATTACTAAGTGCCAAACGAAGTCTACCAAAAGCACAAAAACTTAGCCAATCCAGATGGTGATGGTGCACAACTGATACCAGACAAAGATGAGCAGAAAAAAATAAAGATCAGCTGCACAAAAGAAGATGTGGTCCAGACATGAAGCAGAAAGTAAAGAGGACCACACCAAGCTGCTAAGAACAAAGGATGTTCTGAGCTTAATGACATCTTAGCAGCTCAACACCAACAACAACAACAACTACAACAACAAAAAGCCGTGGCTGAGGGTCCTTGTCCCAGGGACTAAATGAAGTTCTAAGCTTCTTTGGGATTGAAGAGTTCCTAGGGAACTAGAGAAGTTCCAAGGTCATTGGCCTTGAAGAGTTCTTAGTGAATCAAGTCCCAAGGTCACTTTGGCCTTGAAGGTATCTTAGTGATTCAGGGTGCTGCCATTCCTTAGTGGAAATCCTGCTAGTTGAAAGCAGAAGAGTGGATTAGGAGCTTGAGTCTCTGAACCACTTAAAAACCCCTCTGTGTCTTTTACTTTATGTCTTTTACCTTATGTACATTAACTGCTATAACTGCTATGTATGTGTTAACTGCTTACTACTAAATTAACTCTACGAATAATGTATGATTGATTATGAATATATCAATGAAGGAAATCTTTTACTTACTCCGCTGTGCTTGAAAAGATTCTTATTTTTGTCATATGCTACTTAATGAGCAATACAAAATAAATGAGAAAAAGTATTTAAAATTCAAAGGATCTATTCAACCCCCCCTTCTAGATCTATATTGTGCCTACTGGGAACTAACACATTATGTAAGACCCCAACTTTTATGAATAAAGATAAATTTTTATAAATATCATTTTTGAATATTATGGAGTGAATTTGATATAATGTTATAGTTGTGAGTAATATTTATAAATTTTGCAAAGTACGCAAGTTGTTATATAATATTCGATTGGTCAGGGAATATTCGTTTTAACAGGGAATATTCGTACGATGGCACAATCATTGGTGGACCCCACAACTGAATTATTGTCGGATTGAGAAAATGACAAAAATATCTTTTTATGAAAATAACGACGAAATTTTTATCGTTAACTGTTGAAACACCCAGTGTTAAAAGTACAGTAATACGCGTGGTTCCGTAGTAGCACACGATATTGATTATTGATGCTTACGTGAGAAGTCACTCAGTTTTGTTCAATTATTGTTACAGTAATTGCTGCATACTATCTCACGTTATTTGATTCAATTATTGTCGATATTTTATATATTATTAAATCAATAATTGAGATGACAAAGTTATTAGTATTATTATTTGCAATATTGACAATGTTTAGAAGTTCTGTCAAGGAGAGGTTTGGTCACCTAATTGGGCGCCAATAGGGAGAAATTCTTATTGGAAAGCCCCCTCTTTCTTGGGAACGACCTGGTTGTTAAATATTAAAAATTATAATAATGATGATAAATGTTGTTAAAAATATTGAAGGGATTTTTATGAAGTATTTGATGTAAATTTTTCTTATTATATGGACCCTCATTTACCCATTTTTCAAAATAGTTAGGAGAAAGTTATCTCAATTTTCGTTATATATATATATATATATATATATATATATATATATATATATATATATATATATATATGTGTGTGTGTGTGTGTGTGTGTGTGTGTGTGTGTGTGTGTGTGTGTGTGTGTGTGTGTGTGTGTGTTGGTTTGCAAGTTGGCAGGGAGGGAGTACACTCATTATTATTATTATAGTTATATATATGTAACAGTTTGATTGTTTGGCAGGCAAAGTTCACGGGGTTCATAACCCGTGACTAATGTTATATATATATATAATATATATATATATATATATAATATTTTATTTAAAAGTTTTTAGTTTTATTAGAATATTTTATTGCATAAATGCTTCATAGTAAATCGGAAAATCAAACGTTCGGTTTGAATTTTTCTCGTGCCAGCACCTCGTCCGTGAATAAATTCTAAATAGTATCCTTTCCATTCTCCTATAAATAGGATGCTTATTTAGAATTGAAAATCACACCAGAATCAAAGAATTCTTCTTCTATAATCTTGAGCGTATTTCTTTAGAGTTTTAGAAAGTTTTGAGCGTAGAAAACAGTATAAGTTTTCTTCAAGAATATCCCTGCCCTACCAGTCAGAATACTCTTCTTTTAAGGTAAGGGGTATTATTTCTTTCGTATTCATGAAGATAATTATTTTCTTTCAATACTCGTAAGGGGTATTATTTATTTTACTTTCTGAAGAGATATTATTTTTCGTATTCATAAGAAATTTTATTTTGTTCAATATTCTTAATGAATATTTATTTCGTTCAATGTTCGTAATGAATATTTATTTTTGTTTAATATTCATAATGAATATTATTTTCGTTTAATATTTATACGGAATATTATTTTCATTTGATATTCGTAAGGGATGTTATTTTGTTCAATATTCGCTTGAAATAATATTTTTTTCCATACTCTGTAGTATGTAAGTAATATTATTTCGTTTCAGATTTCGAATTCTATACTCGTTTTGTTAGAGTTTTGGTTTCTATACTCCATGAAATTAGTAGAATATCCTTCATATTTGCGCTTCATCCAGTATCTTTTCATGGAAATATTATTCTGAGCATTCTTGAATTTTAATCTACAAAGCAGTATCATGTTGACAATTTGAACTTTATTGATTTCTGAATAAATTTAATTATAAATTCTTAAAATTTATCGTTGAACTTGTTTTATTGAATTCTTATATCATTGTCATCATCCTCATGTTTATATTATGTTGAAAGTCATCTGTGGCTTGTAGTGCATCGATGGACTTGGTATGATTATGACCAGGGATTATTCGGTATAATCATGACCGTAATGTTACAAATGATGTGATAAAAGTCCTCATTGGTCCGTAGTGCATTGATGGACAGTTGTTAGCATGATCATGACCATTGATGAAAACACGAATATCCTTGGCCCATAGTACATGGATAATTTGTGGTCGTGATACTAATGAATATCCTTGGCCGTAGTGCAGGGATGATGTGAATTATTTATTAAACTGAGTCTCAGCGATAAAAGTGATAAAAAAACCTTTTTAAATCATAGAAGATAGTAGATTTTATTCTCTACTTGACTCTTCTAATGGATTGCTTGTTCATTGCAGCTTAAACTTGATGTTTGTTATATTTTATCAGTTTAACACTGTTGAAGGCTAACGATAATTTATTCTGCATTATCTTAGTTATAATATTTCTTACTGGGCTAGTTGAGCTCACCCTTTTTGCTTTCATTGTTCTCTTCAGGAAATGAGAACGTAGCAGGGGCTAGTCGGGGAACGGAGTGACGGTCCAGATGATAGTATTAGTAGTCCTCACTAGTCTATGAAATAGTGTGATAATAAATGTATTGAGGGCTTATTTTGAGTTTGAATACTGTCTAGAAGACAATATTTGTATTAAAACTCACAACTCATGTTGTATATTTAAGGTTGTATTTTTATTCTGTACCATGTATTTGGCGACTCAAGATGGGTGATGTATACCTAATTTTGGGGGCATCACAATTGGTATCAGAGCTTAGGGATATGATCCCTGGCTGAGGTGTGAGACAAGAACTAGGAAGGGAGAGACAGGGAATTCCTTCGCTAGTATGACCTACCTAAGTTTATTTGGTATTTAATTGGTCAGTCAGAGTATAGGGATAATATGTGACATGTCAATTAACCCTTGTTTTGTGGCAGTATTTGAAAATGACATCTGAGAATGTTGAGAATAGCAATGGAGCACAGGAGACCGTTGAGTCTCCACAGATCAATAATCACGATAATGTGCATCAAGAAGGTGACAATCCTCATGCAAATAACAACACTAACAAAATGATGAACGATGGAATGTTCAGAGGCTTTATGCAATTCATGCAACATCAGGCGAGAGCGGCTCCTGTCCAAAATGCAGGTGGAAACACTGGCAACTCTCGGACGGTCACCGCCAAACAGTTCAAGGAGCTGGGACCATCGGAGTTTTTTGGAGAGCCAAAACCACTTAAGGCGGAGACATGGATAAAGCAGATCAACAAGATATTTGATGTCTTGGGATGCTCTGAAGAGCAAAAGGTTCCCTTTTCCACCTTCATGTTATGCGGCGGTGAGGCAGACATCGTGGGAATCTATAAAGCGTACTCAACCTGCCGCACTGAAGATGTCTTGGGAGAAGTTCCAAGAACTGTTCAATGACAAGTACTTTCCTGAAAGTATTCGTCATATAAAAGAGGTAGAGTTCATTAAACTGGAGCAAAACAACATGACCGTGTCACAGTACGAAGCCAAGTTTGCTAAGTTGTCCCGGTTTGCGTCCCACTTAGTTGATAATGAGGAGAAAATGACGCGGATGTTTCTAAGAGGTTTGAAACCCGAGATACGTCAATACCTTATCTCTCACAAACTGTGTTTGTATTCAGATGTTGTTAATAGGGCTCAGTTATTGGAGCGCGATAATGAGTTAACCCAACCAAAATAGAAGCGTAAATTTTAAAAAATGATAATACCGGTGGTAGCGATCATCAAAGCGGTGACAATAAGCATGGAGGAATCAATGTGCCGAAAATGGTAACCACTTGGTGGTAATCATGGCCAAGGCAATAAGAGTGGACATTTCAAGAAGAGGAGATTCAATAATGATGGAAAGACGCGGCAAAGACCAAAGACTGTTGTTAAGGAAGAAGAACGACCACCTATCATATGCTTCAAATGCGGAGGGGAGGGACACATCAGTCCAAACTGCGCGATGCAGTCCAAAGCGTGTTATAATTATGGAAGAGAAGGTCACCTAGCTCGATTTTGTCGTTCAGGGAAGGCAAGTCCAGCTGGGATGGAGGCACCAAAGGCCGTTCCAGAAAAGTCAAAACCAATAGTTCAAGGGAGAGCGTTTGTCGTAACCTCCCAGAAAGCAAGGAACCCGAACGAGGTCATCACAGGTAAGATTATCATAAACTCTAGGAAAGTTTATACCTTATTTGATACCGGTTCTACCCATTCTTTTATTTCTCCTACTTGCGCTCAATGTTTAAATTTGACTCCGGAGAAATTAGACTTTGACTTATCTGTTGAAACTCCATTGGGAGAAACCTTCATTACATCCACTGTTTTTAAGTCTTGTTTAGTTCAAATCGGCACCCGCACGTTACCTATCTATCTTATTTCTTTGAAAATACTTGCATTTGATGTGATTCTAGGGATTGATTGGTTAACTACTTATCATGCAAAAATTGATTGTTTTCGTAAGGTTGTTAGCTTTCATATTCCTAACCAACCTATTTGGCGAATTCAAGCAACTAAACCATTAAAATCAATCACTGTCATCTCAAGCCATAAAGCTATTCGTTTATTGAAAAACGGATGTCAAGCTTTCTTAGCTCATGTCACGGATCTAAACAAAAATACGTCGGGTTTTGAATGATATTTCTATTGTTAATATAAATTTCTTGACGTATTCCTCAAGAACTTCCCTGCCTACCCCGAGCATGAAATTAAATTTTATCGATCTTGAACCCTACCCGGTACAAAACCCATTTCCAAAGCCCCATATCGAATGGCTCCTATTAAACTTCAGTAGTTAAAGACCCAACTATAGGAATTATTAGACATCGGTTTCATTTGTCCTAGACGTCTCCTTGGGGTGCTCCTGTTCTATTCGTGAAGAAGAAAGATGGGAGTATGCTACTTTGTATTGATTATCGGGAGTTGAATCATGTCACCATCAAGAATAGGTACCCATTGCCACGTATTGATGACCTGTTTGACCAGTTGCAAGGCGCCAAATTCTTTTCAAAGATCGATCTTCGTTCCGGATATCATCAGTTAAAGATTAGAACTGATGACTTTCCAAAGACGGCTTTCAAAACTCGGTACAGGCATTATGAATTCCTAGTCATGTCTTTTGGATTGACTAATGCTCCTGTTGCCTTCATGGATATGATGAACCGAGTATTCAAGGAATATTTGGATCACTTTGTGGTCATTTTTATTGATGACATCCTTATATATTCTAAAAGCCGTGAAGATCATGAGCAACACTTGAGGCTGATACTCCAAAAGTTTCATGAAAACAAGCTTTATGCCAAGTTGAAGAAATGCGAGTTCTGGCTAGAGGAAGTAGCATTCCTTGGGCACGTAGTATCAAGTCATGGAATATCTGTTGACCCGGCAAAGATTGAAGCTATTTAAAGTTGGGAGCAACCTAAATCAGTAACCGAAGTACGTAGCTTTCTCAGTTTAGCTGGTTATTATCGGAGATTCGAACGTTTTTCTCGAATCGCTACTCCACTAACTCAGCTGACTCGGAAAGATAAAAAATTCAGTTGGAGCGAGGAATGTGAGAAGAGTTTTCAAGAACTCAAGAGGAGACTCATTTCAGCACCTGTTCTGACAATACCATCTGGCTCGAAGGGATTTGTCATCTATAGTGATGCTTCAGGCAAAGGGTTAGGATGTGTTCTCATGCAACATGGGAAAGTCATAGCCTATGCCTCTCGACAACTCAAAGAATATGAGAGGAATTATCTTACTCATGATCTAGAGTTGGCAGCTGTCATTTTTGCACTTAAGATTTGGAGGCATTACCTGTATAGAGAGAAGGTGGAGATCTTTACGGATCATAAAAGCCTCAAATATTTCTTCACTCAAAAGGAACTCACTATGCGGCAACGACATTGGCTTGAGCTGTTGAAAGATTATGATCATACCATCCAATACCATCCTGGAAAAGCTAACGTGGTAGCTGACGCATTGAGTAGAAGATCATATAAGGGTACGAGTGTGATATTGTCAACACAAAGGCCCATTTTGTATGACTTGCAAAGGATGGAGATAGAGTTAAAGACTCCAGGGACCCATGTGATGATGGCAAATATACGAGTAGAACCGACTTTAATCGATAAAGTTAAAGCTGCTCAAGCTACAGACCTGGAGCTGATGCGTATGAGGAAGAAAATGTAAGAAGGTACTATGCCAGAAGCAAGAATCGATGAAGAAGGAATACTTCGAGTCAACTCCAGACTTTGTGTTCCTAACGACCCTAATTTAAAGTATAAAATCATGATGGAGGCGCACAACACACCGTTTGCAATCCATCCTGGGAGTACCAAAATGTATCGTGATCTTTGTCATACATTTTGATGGAGCAATATGAAGAGAGAGATAGCGCTGTTTATCTCAAGGTGTCTAACTTGTCAACAAGTCAAGGCGAAGCATCAAGTACCAAAAGGTCCATTGCAACCACTTGAAATTCCAGAATGGAAGTGGGAGCACATTACCATGGATTTCGTTACTGGTCTTCCCAAGGTTTCTCAAGGCATAGATGCAATTTGGGTCATTGTTGATAGATTGACCAAGTCTGCTCATTTCTTACCTATACGAGAAACTTATACACTTGAACGTCTTGCTCGTATGTACATAAACGAGATTGTAAGATTGCATGGTATGCCAGTATCTATAGTTTCTAATCGAGACCCAAGATTCACTTCTCGATTTTGGGTTATTTTGCAAAAAGCTATGGGCACGGATTTACGATTTTGTTTGGCATATCATCCTCAGACGAACGGACAATCAGAGAGGACTATTCAAACTCTGGAAGATTTATTAAGACTCTATGTCCTTGACTTCAAGGGAAGTTGGGATAAGTTCTTACCATTGGTTGAGTTTTCCTACAACAATAGTTATCAAGCAAGTATTGGTATGGCTCCATTTGAGGCGTTGTATAGAAGAAAGTGTCATTCTCCAATATGTTGGGATGAGGTGGGTGAAGCAACGTTGTTGGGATCGGAGTTGGTACGTATGACTACAGAAAAGATTCAAACGATCCGACAACGTATAAAAACCTCACAAAATCGACAAAAGAGTTATGCTAATCTTTATCAAAAGGACGTGGAATTCGATATTGGAGATCATGTGTTGTTACGTGTTGCTCCATGGAAAGGAGTTACGAGATTTGGAAAGAGAGGAAAGCTCAATCCTCGATTCATTGGCCCATTTTTAATCCCCGATCGAGTAGGAACTGTGGCCTATAGACTCGCTTTACCGCCAAGTATGTCTCGTGTTCATAACGTTTTTCACATATCCATGTTAATGTGGAAGACCCGAACCATATTATTGAGTTAGAACCGGACGAAATAGCGGAAGATTTAACGTATGAAGAGGTTCTTGTTCAAATCTTGGATAAGAAGGAACATATTCTATGCTCCAAGGTTATACCTCAAGTCAAAGTTTTGTGGAGAAACCACGATGTTGAGGAAATGACATGGGAGTTAGAATCTAAAATGAAATCAAGGTATCCTTACCTCTTCGACATACCAGGTACGTACCCTAATTTCGAGAGCGAAATTTCATAAGAAGGGGAGATTGTAAGACCCCAACTTTTATGAATAAAGATGAATTTTCTATAAATATCATTTTTGAATATTATGGAGTGAATTTGATATAATGTTATAGTTGTGGGTAATATTTATAAATTTTGTAAAGTACGCAAGTTGTTATATAATATTTGATTGGTCGGGGAATATTCATTTTAACAGGAAATATTTGTACGACGGCACAATCATTGGTGGACCCCACAACTGAATTATTATCGGATTGAGAAAACGACAAAAATATCTTTTTATAAAAATAATGACGAAAATTTTACCGTTAACTGTTGAAACACCCGGTGTTAAAAGTACAGTAATACGCGTGGTTGCATAGTAGCACACGATATTGATTATTGATGCTTACGTGAGAAGTCACTCAGTTTTTGTGAGACCCCAAATTTTATGAATAATTTTTTAAATTTTTCAAAAATTTTTTTTGAATATTATGGAATGAATTTGATATAATGTTATAGTTGTGGGTAATATTTATAAATTTTACAAAGTATGCAAGTTGTTGTATTATATTCGATTGGTCGGGGAATATTATTTTTGTCAGGGAATATTCTTACGACGGCACAATCATTGGTGGACCCCACAACGGAATTATTATCAGATTGAGAAAACGACAAAACTATTTTATGAAAATAATGGCGGAAGTTTTACCGTTAAAACTGTTGAACTACTTGGTTGTAAAAGTACAGTAATACGCGTGGTTGCATAGTAGCACACGGTATTGATTATTGATGCTTACGTGAGAAGTCACTCAGTTTTGTTCAATTATTGCTACAGTAATTGTTGCATAGTATCTCACGTTATTTGATTCAATTATTGTCGATATTTTATATATTATTAAATCAATAATTGAGATGACAGGGTTATTAATATTATTATCTCCAATATTAACGATGTTTAGAAGTTCTGCCAAGGAGAGGTTTGGTCACCTAATTGTTTGCCAATAGGGAGAAATCCTTATTAGAAAGCCCCTCTTTCTCCAGGAGCGACACAGTCGATTAATATTATGAATTATAATAATGATGATAAATATTGTTAAATATATTGAGGTGTCTTTTTATGAAGTCATGAAAGTTTATATATATATATATATATATATATATATATATATATATATTATATATAAATTTTGTTTTATTAGTATTATTAATGTAATAAAATGCAAAAAGTTTTTATATAAAAGCAGAATACTTTTATAAAGTTATTTGTTTTATTAGACTATAAATAGAATATATTATATTCTATTATGCATAGTATTTTGCATAGTTAAATCTTTTTATATAAAAATGAATACTTTTATAAAGTTATTTATTTTATTAGACAATAATTAGAATATATTATATTTTATTATGCATAGTGTTTGCATAGTGCACAGATAGTAAAATCTTTTTATATAAAATGCGAGAATACTTTTATAAAGTTATTTATTTTATTAGACAATAATTAGAATATATTATATTTTATTATGCATAGTGTTTGCATAGTGCCTCCATAGTGTTTGCATAGTAAAATCTTTTTATATAAAATAGAATATTTTTATAAAGTTATTTGTTTTATTAGACTATAAATAGAATATATTATATTTTATTTAAAAGATTTTATTTTATTAGAATATTTTATTAATACTGCATAGTAAATCAATATGGACCGTCCGCATTTAAAAGTAAATCAATCTGGACCGTTCATGAATTAGTTACTATTCACCCATCTTATAAATAGAAGCTCATTCCTTCATTATTTCGCATTTAAATTCATTTGAAACTCTAGAGAGAAAACTATAGAGAGAAAGAAGAAAAGTATTCTGCTACTTCACTACTCCTATATCCAGTTTCTTCTAAGGTAAGGATATTATTTGTTGTACCTGTAAGGGGTATTATTTCTTTCGTATTCATGAAGAGAACTTCTGTTATTCCATTTTTTATTATTCTATTGGAATAACCTGTATACGCAGACTACCCTATACTTGATGAAATTCTTCTATATTCCATTCTTTATTATTATGTTGGAATAACCTGTATATGCGAAGTACCGCATACATGATGAAATTCTTCTGTTATTCCATTCTTTATTATTATGTTGGAATAACCTGTCAATGCGAAGTACCGCATACATGGTGAAATTCTTATGTTATTCCATTCTTTATTATTATGTTGGAATAACCTGTATATGCGAAGTACCGCATACATGGTGAAATTCTTCTGTTGGAATATCCTGTCTGTGCGTTTACGCATAACCTGGTTCCATTATTTATTATTCTGTTGGAATAACCTGTCTGTGCGGTCAATCTATGCCTGATGAAGTCTTTTGTTATTTCATTCTTTATTATTCTGTTGAAATATCTTGTCTGTGCGTTTACATATGACCTGGTTCCATTATTTATTATTCTGTTAGAATAACCTGTCTGTGCGATCTATCGCATGCATGGTGATTTCTGTTGTTATTCCATTCTTTATTATTTTGTTGGAATATCCTCATCGGGGTGCAATTTCTTTGACCGGTTCCGTTTTTTTATTATTCGTCGAATATCCCGCCATGTAATGCGTTTACACATGACCTGGTTCCATTCTTTATTATTCTGTTGGGAATAACCTATCTGTGCAGTTTATCTCACGCATGGTGAATCCTTCTGTTATTCCATTCTTTATTATTCTATTGAAATAACCTGTCTCTGTGGATTACCACATGCTTGGTGAATGATCCTTTGTATTCATTCCTTATTAAATTGTGAAAATGATCTGTATACGTGGATTACCGCATGGCGGGCAAAAATCCATTTATAGTTTCATATATTATATTATACTCAGTTGGTTAAAGTTTTGACTTCTATACTCCATGAAATTAGTGGAATATCCTTATTTTCGTAAGGTTGTTAGCTTTCATATTCCTAACCAACCTGTTATGCAAATTTAATCAACCAAACCACTAAAGTCAATCACTGTCATATCAAGCCATAAGTAAAGAGCCCCGAACCTTTCGTTGGTGACTTCCTTGTGTGGAATGCGCCTAAGCCAGACTTTCCGTAGGGGACGTCGTGAATAACGGTGGCAGATTGATAGGTATCAATGTGACGTGCTATCCAAGTCTTGGATGAGGGTCACAGTTTTGAATGATATTTCTATCGTTAATAAATTTCTTGACGTATTCTCAAGACTTTTCTACTACCTACCGAAGCGTGAAATCGAATTTTGTATTGACCCCAAAGACAAAACCCATTTCTAAAACCCTTAAATATTTCTTCAACCAAAACGAACGTATAATGTGCCAAAGACGTTGGCTCGAGCTGTTGAAGATTACGACTATACCATTCAATATCATTGTGGAAGAGCGAACGTGGTAGCTGACGCGTTGAGTAGAAGATCGTATGCATTTACGAGTGCGACGTTGTTAACACAAAAACCCATTTCTTATAACTTACAAAGGATGAAGATAGAGTTAAAGACTCTAGAGACCCACGTGAAGATAACGAATATACGAGTAGAATCGACTTTAATCGATAAAGTTAAAGCCGCTAAAGCTACACACCCGGAGCTGATGAATGCGAAGAAGAAGGTTCAAGAGGGCGTTATTTTAAAAGCAAGAGTTGCTAAAGAGAGGAAATCTCAACCCTCGATTTTATTGGCCCATTTGAAATCCTCGATCGAGTAAGAACTGTGGCTTATAGACTCATTTTACCGCCAAGTATGTCGCGTGTTCATAACGTTTTTCACGTATTGATGTTACGTAATTATGTGGATGACCCGAACCACGCTATTAAATTAGAACTAGACGAGATAGCAGAAGATTTAACGTATGAGGAGATACGTGTTAAAATCTTGGATAAGAAGGATCGTATTCAACACTCAAAGGTTATACCTCAAGGGTTAGAATCTGAAATGAAGTCAAGGTATCCTCACCTCTTCGGCATACCAGGTATGTACGTAAATTTCGAGGGCAAAATTTCATAAGGATGGGAGATTGTGAGACCCCAGATTTTATGAATAAAGATTTAAATTTCTCAAAATTTTTTTTTGAATATTATGGAATGAATTTGATATAATGTTATAGTTGTGGGTAATATTTATAAATTTTACAAAGTATGCAAGTTGTTGTATTATATTCGATTGGTCGGGGAATATTATTTTTGTCAGGGAATATTCGTACGATAGCACAATCATTGGTGGACCCCACAACGAAATTATTGTCGGATTGAGAAAACGATAAAAATATTTTATGAAAATAACGGCGGAAGTTTTACCGTTAAAACTGTTAAACTACTCGGTAGTAAAAGTACAGTAATACGTGTGATTGCATAGTAGCACACGGTATTGGTTATTGATGCTTACATGAGAAGTCACTCAGTTTTGTTCAATTATTGCTACAGTAATTGTTGCATAGTATCTCACGTTATTTGATTCAATTATTGTCGATATTTTATATATTATTAAATCAATAATTGAGATGATAGAGTTATTAATATTATTATTTGTAATATTAACGATGTCTAAAATTTCTGTCAAGGAGAGGTTTGGTCACCTAATTGCACGCCAATAGGGAGAAATCCTTATTGGAAAGCCCCCTCTTTCCTGGGAACGACCTGGTCGATTAATATTGTGAATTATAATAATGATGATAATTATTGTTAAATATATTGAGGTGTCTTTTTATGAAGTCACTAAGTTTATATATATATATAGTATATATATAAATTTTATTTTATTAGTATTATTAATGTAATAAAATGCAAAAAGTTTTTATATAAAATGTAATACTTTTATAAAGTTATTTGTTTTATTAGATTATAAATAGAATATATTATATTCTATTATGCATAGTGTTTTGCATAGTAAAATCTTTTTATATAAAATGTAATACTTTTATAAAGTTATTTATTTTATTAGACAATAATTAGAATATATTATATTTTATTATGCACAGTGTTTGCATAGTGTTTTGTATAGTAAAATCTTTTTATATAAAACAGAATACTTTTATAAAGTTATTTGTTTTATTAGACAATAATTAGAATATATTATATTTTATTATGCATAGTGTTTGCATATTTTATTATGCATAGTGTTATTCCATTCTTTATTATTCTGTTAGAATATCCTGTCTGTGCGTTTACGCATGACCTGGTTCTATTATTTATTATTATGTTGGAATAACCTGTTTATGCGAAGTCTATCGCATGCCTGGTGAAGTCTTTTGTTATTTTATTCTTTATTATTCATTAGATATATCTTGTGCGTAACGCTTACGCATGACACAGTTTCCATTATTTATTATTCTATTGGAATAACTCATCGCGCGGTCTATCACATGCATGGTGATTTACATTGTTATTTCATTCTTTATTATTCTATTGGAATATCACAGCCTTGCTTTGCTTTTGACACGGTTCCGCTTCTTTATTATTCTCGCTGATATCACATGCGTGCGCTTACGCATGACACAGTTCCATTCTTTATTATTCTGCTGGGAATAACACATGCATGCGATCTATCGCACGCATGGTGAATCCTTTTGTTATTCCATTCTTTATTATTCTGTTGGAATAACATGTCTATGTAGATTACCACATGCATGGTGAATGATCCTTTGTATTCATTCCTTATTAAATTGTGGAAATGATCTTATACGTGGATTACCGCATGACAGGCGAAAATCCATTTGCAGTTTCATATATTTTATTATACTCAGTTGGTTAAAGTTTTGACTTCTATACTCCATGAAATTAGTGAAATATCCTTGATATTTGCGCTTCATCTAGTATCTTTTCATGGAAATATTCTTCTGAGCATTCTTGAATTTTACTCTACAAAGCAGTTTCATGTTGACAATTTGGACGCTATTGAATTCTGGATAAGTTAATTCTTGAACTTGTTTTATTGGATTCTTTTATCATTGTCATCATCATCATGCTTATATTATGTTGAAAGTCATCTGTGGCCTGTAGTGCATAGATGGAGTTGGTATGATTATGACCAGGGATTATTCGATATAATCATGACCGTAATGTTACAAATGATGTGGTAAAAGTCCTCATTGGCTCGTAGTGCATTGATGGACAGTTGTTGGCATGATCATGACCATTGATGAATACAAGAATATCCTTGGCCCGTAGTGCATGGATAATTTGGGGTCGTGATACTAAAGAATATCCTTGGCCGTAGGGCAGGGGTGATGTGGATTATTTATTAAGCTGAGTCTCAGCGATAAAAATGATGAAAAACCTTTTAAAACATAGAAGATAATAGATTTTACTCTCTACCTGACTCTTTTAATGGATTGCTTGTTCCGCTGCAGTTAAACTTGATGTTTGTTATATTGTATCAGTTTAACACTATTGAAGGCTAAGGATAATTTATTCTGCATTATTTTAGTCATAATATTTCTTACTAGGCTAGTTGAGCTCACCTTTTCTTTCATTGTTCTCTTCAGGAAATGAGAACGTAGCCGGGTCTAGTCGGGAAATGGAATAACGGTCCAGATGATAGCATTAGTAGTCCTCACTATTCTGTTAAATAGTGTGACAATAAATGTAATGAGGACTCCAGTGAGTGTGGATATTGTCTAGATGACAATATTCTTATTAAAACTCTTAGATTATGTTATGTCGTATTTTATATGACTGTTGTATAATTAAGTTGTATTTGTATTTAGTACCTTGTATCTGACGACCCAAGATGGGTGATGTATACCTATTTTTTGGGGGCGTCACAGTTTTGTTCAATTATTGCTACAGTAATTGTTGCAAAGTATCTCACGTTATTTGATTCAATTATTGTCGATATTTTATATATTATTAAATCAATAATTGAGATGACAGAGTTATTAATATTATTATTTGTAATATTGACAATGTCTAGAAGTTCTGTCAAGGAGAGGTTTGGTCACCTAATTGCGCGCCAATAGGGAGAAATCCTTATTGGAAAGCCCCCTCTTTCCTGGGAACGACCTGGTTGTTAATTATTGCAAATTATAATAATGATGATAAATGTTGTTAAAAATATTGAAGGAATTTTTATGAAGTATTTGATGTAAATTTTGCTTATTATATGGACCCCCATATACCCATTTTTCAAAATAGTTAGGAGAAAGTTATCTCAGTTTTCGTTTTATATATATATATATGTGAAAAATGGGGGAAAGTGGAGTGGGAAGGAGGAAAGTACTTTGATTTTATATATATATTTATATGTGATGATAATGGATTTTAGTGGGGGAATTATGGTGGTGCACGGGAAGGAGTACTATTATGTAATATATATATATATATATATATATATATATATATATATATATATATATATATATATATATATAGATCAAGTCATACTCCTTATATTACTCACTCAGTGCTTACCCCCTTTAATGACGGGACCCAATGACGGTTTCGATTATACAAACAAGTCGTCTACATACTTTTAGCGACGGACAACATATAAGCGTCATTAAAAGTATAGGCGACGGTTGTATGATCGATCGAATCCGTCGTCTTCCGTCTAAAAAGGGGGTCAACACGGTGAGTAAGATAAGGGTATGCACTTGATCTCGAACTGTATATATATATATATATATATATATATATATATATATATATATATATATATATATATGTGTGTGTGTGTGTGTGTGTGTGTGTGTGTGTGTGTGTGTGTTTGCAAGTTGGCAGGAAGGGAGTACAATCATTATTATTATTATAGTTATATATATGTAATTGTTTGATTGTTTGGCAGGCAAAGTTCATGGGGTTCATAACCCGTGACTAATGTTATATATATATATATATATATAATATTTTATTTAAAAGTTTTCGTTTTATTAGAATATTTTATTATATAGTGCTGCATAGTAAAATTAGAAAATCAAATGTTTCGGCTGAATTTTTCTACGTGCACTGTGCGTCCGTGAATAAATTCTAAATAGTATCCTTTCCATTCTCCTATAAATAGGATGCTTATTTAGAATTGAAAATCACACCAGAATCAGAGAATTCTTCTTCTATAATCTTGAGCGTATTTCTTTAGAGTTTTAGAAAGCTTTGAGCGTAGAAAATAATATAAGTTTTCTTCAAGAATATCCCCGCCCTACTAGTCGGAATACTCTTCTTTTAAGGTAAGGGGTATTATTTCTTTCGTATTCATGAAGAGAATTATTTTCTTTCAATTCTCGTAAGGGGTATTATTTATTTAATATTCTGAAGAAATATTATTTTTCGTATTCATAAAAAATTTTATTTTGTTCAATATTCATAATGAATATTTATTTCGTTCAATGTTCGTAATGAATATTTATTTTCGTTTAATATTCATAATGAATATTATTTTCGTTTAATATTCATAAGGGATGTTATTTTGTTCAATATTCGCTTGAAATAATATTTTTTTTCTATACTCTGTAGTATGTAAGTAATATTATTTCGTTTCAGATTTCGAATTCTAAACTCGTTTTGTTAGAGTTTTGGTTTCTATACTCCATGAAATTAGTAGAATATCCTTAATATTTGCGCTTCATCTAGTATCATTTCATGGAAATATTATTCTGAGCATTCTTGAATTTTACTCTACAAAGAAGTATCATGTTGACAATTTGAACGTTATTGATTTCTGAATTAATTTAATTATAAATTCTAAAAATTTATCCTTGAACTTGTTTTATTGAATTCTTATATCATTGTCATCATCCTCATGTTTATATTATGTTGAAAGTCATCTGTGGCCTGTAGTGCATAGATGGACTTGGTATGATTATGACCATGGATTATTCGGTATAATCAAGACCGTAATGTTACAAATGATGTGGTAAAAGTCCTCATTGGCCCGTAGTGCATTGATGGACAGTTGTTGGCATGATCATGACCATTGATGAAAACAAGAATATCCTTAGCCCGTAGTGCATGGATAATTTGTGGTCGTGATACTAATGAATATCATTGGCCGTAGTGCAGGGATGAATTATTTATTAAGCTGAGTCTCAGCGATAAAAGTGACGAAAAACCTTTTTAAATCATAGAAGAAAGTAGATTTTATTCTCTACTTGACTCTTCTAATGGATTGCTTGTTCATTGCAGCTTAAACTTGATGTTTGTTATATTTTATCGCTTTAACATCTTTGTTGAAGGCTAACGATAATTTATTCTGCATTATCTTAGTCATAATATTTCTTACTGGGCTAGTTAAGCTCACCCTTTTTGTTTTCATTGTTCTCTTCAGGAAATGAGAACGTAGCATGGACTAGTCGGGAACGGAGTGACGGTCCAAATGATAGTATTAGTAGTCCTCACTATTCTATGAAATAATGTGATAATAAATGTATTGAGGACTTATTTTGAGTTTGAATACTGTCTAGAAGATAATATTTGTAATAAAACTCACAGCTCATGTTGTATATTTAAGGTTGTATTTGTATTCTGTACCATGTATTTGGCGACTCAAGATGGGTGATGTATACCTAATTTTGGGGGCGTCACACAGTAGATTTATCTCCTTGTTCTAAACTATGAGTATCCTTTAAAATTTGATAAATTCTGTGGCCATTAATGCTTGAAAACCTTTCATTCAGTTCATTCCAAACCTCATAAGCAGAGTTCACAAAATTCATGCCATCACTAATATCATCATTCACAGTATTCAAAATCCAGGTTATTACCATATCATTTACTCTTTCCCATTGAGCAAACAAAGGAGAATCCACAACATGTTTTGGATAACTTCCATTAACTAGAACAAATTTATTCCTAGCACTTAATGCTATTTGCATAGACCATTTTTAAGGAGCAAAATTATCTGCTCCTGTGAGCCTTTTAGATATCAAAACTAGTGCCGGATGATCATTATTGTGTAAGAACAAAGGATGAGTATTCGAATCTATTGAAACAGAATTAACATCATGACCTGCTTCTGTTTGAGTGTTGTTGCTTGAGCCTTGTCCATGATGCTGATTAGTTTGAATGTTTGACTGAACCACATTCGCATAGCTCAAATTCACCATAGCTATAGGAAATGGAACTAGATCTAGAATCAGATCTGAATAAGAGAGAAAAGAAAACAGAAATTTCGATACAGAAAGAATTTGAATAAAGAAATTTGAATGTTATGTACTAATCTTGCAGAAAATCGTGAATAAATCATGATCTGCTTTGATACCATGTTAGGTTTATTTAACCATGAAAATATAGCAAACGATGAAGAGAAGAAATGAAGCTCTGTATCATTATAGACCAAAGTTCTGTATTACAGTAATACAATATTACTTCACTTGTATATATACATACTAGTACAACTATATCAAACCGTGTCACTCCTTATTTCTAGGAAAGTAGGTACACTAAAATACATTAAGGTAATATGGTCAAGTCTATACATCTTTGTTATTAACTGTCACTGATAAGGCATCAATTATTTTGTTCTTGAGCACCAGTGAAGCTGTGGTAGTTGCTGCTGCTGTAGTTGCTGTTGTTGCTGTATTTGCTTGAACAGTAGTATGTGTATTAGGAAGTTCCTCCAAACATAAGCAATATCACTCCCAATAACACAAAAACAGCTTTGACACCTTTCCTTTCCATATTATTTTTTCTAATGCAAAAATTATGGTATTGGATTTGATTGAATAACCCAACACCCAAATCATGCAGCTTATATATTGCATCTCTTTCAGGTCAAATGTTATAAATGTTCATTTTGTTATAAATGAATGTTATAAATGTTCATTTTGTTATAAATGTTATAAATGTTCATATTAATTAATAATTAATATGATTTACGTGCATAATTTATTAGGAAACTAATTAATACTATAGCATTATTCCTAGAGGAATTTAATCACATAAGTAAAAGCATTTTTTATAGTGTACTGACGTATAAAATCACATTTAGATTAAGACAATAATGTTGTATTGTATTGCTTGTTGTGAGTTTTTATTTTCATGTGTTGTTATGGGTTTAAAAATTGAAAGACTACCACCTCATTCATTTACTACCAGTTAGAAGCATTGTGAAGTTTATAAAATTATTTTATGTCCATAAAAATAATACAATTTTAACTCAAGTCTATCATGGAAAGATTGTCCTAATTTTTAAATATGGATTTGAAGGCCCTATGCTTCATTTTAGGCTTGTAATCAAGCAAACTGAACTTAACAATAATTTTTTTTAATCCCAAATTCATCATGGGTTAACTTTAATTTTTATGGATATAAAATTAAATAGACAATTTGATTGTCGTTTTTTTTTATTATTTAGTTCGACCTTTAACTTAAAATTTGTATCGTAGTTTCATAAGGAAACAAGTGTACGTAATATAGTTTTATAAGAAATAATTAAAATAAAAAGATCATCTTATCTAATAATAATAATTTTTAATTTAAATATATATATATAATAATACAAGTTTAAGTAAAATTATATTATCACTTAGATAATATAATTTGAGAAAAAAATTATGATAAAATCATCTAACCTAACTTAAATTTATTAATATTGATTAAAATAAAAAATATAACTATAGCTTTGAGTATAAGAAAGATTTAATCATTTTTAGGTAATATAATTGTTGTTATTATTAAAATACAAATTTAATATACCAATCAACCATATCATTATAAAAATAAAAATTAATTACTCTATCCAACAAAAATTTATAAAAATAAAATTCAAAACATTAATAATATTATTATAATTGTACAACAAGACCTTTCATACAGCTCAACCGAATCAAATAAAAAAACAAGCACAAGGGTGTAGGCAAACGTCCCGGGCGGGCCGGGCTGGGTCAGGCTTGAAGTAGGCCGGACCAATGACGGGCTGGATTAAAATGGCTTGGGTTTTGATGGGCCACTAGTGTGCGGCCCGTGGCCAAGATCGGGTCGGCCCGTGGATTTTTACTTCTTTTTTTTGCAATAATAATAATAATAATAATAATAAAAATAAATATGTGTGTTCAAAAACAACGTCCTGTTCAAATAGAGGAGAGGGTTCTATATTTTTGGGTAGGAAAACATATCAGTCACGGTAAAAGCAAGATGCTATTAGGGCAAAGGCAGGAGATAGGTGAGTTGGATGAGATTAATTGAAATCAAGTTACTGAGTTGCAATCTACAGTGTCCTATATAACACTGTAGAACTTTTGGCTAACAATATTTTTTTTACGTAATGAACAATGTCAGCATTGTGTGTGTATTTATACATGAATATATAATATCATGCATGGTTAGAGACATTGTAATTAAGATGATACTATTAAAGTGTCTAGCTATTTTTGGAACAAAAACTCCGGTCTATATTTTAAACTGATATAAATTAATTCAAACAATACAATTGTAAAATCTTAAATTATTTAAATAGTAATACTAATTACCCGAACACTGTATAATTTTTGTAATTTAATTTTCTTATTGGTGTATGATTTTGGGAGAACGAAACTGGTATTGCACTTGTCATGATAAATTCCGTTCATATGAATTTTTGTACAATATTTTATAATGTTAACATTATAAAGTAAAGAAACAATATATTGAAAATTATATTAAAAACAAAAAGTTGTTTTTGCTTAGTTGGTTTGAGCTCTTATTTATTTATTTATAAGTCTTGTGTTCAAGCCTCATAACTCACAAGTAGCAGCAATTTTTTAATAAAAAAATAATTCACGGGCCTTTTTGGCCAAAATGGCCCGTATTTTTTTGGACTAAAATATTGCGGCCCATGGCCCATATTTCTACGAGCGGGCGTGGACCTAAATTGCCATGTCTACAAGGTTGTCTCACCTAATATTAATTTGCTAAATAAGATTTTATTACAGCTATCTATAGTTTACGAAGGAAAAAATAATTCAAATAGGTCATTTTACCTAACATGAATTAGTTACTCGTGATTAAACGAGTGTAGTTATAAAATAGTACAAGTAAAATCTTATTATAAGTTAAATATTATAATTTTAGAAGGAATATATTTTCTTCTTAGAACCATTTTACCTATAAATATTCCAATAATATTTTTATTAAATAATTTAATAAAATATTTACAATATCATAACTTTATAATAAGGGTTAATTGCTTATCGTAGCCCGAAATATAAACCCTTTTGCATTTGGTACCCCCATGCTCAAAATCTCTTATCTCGCTATCCCAACTTTGTTTAAGCAAGCACGATAGATAGGGGTGTTAGCCGAGCAGAGTAGCTCGATACTCGACTCGAGATCGGTTCGAAAATATGATCCAAAACTCGAATTCGAAGTTGATTCGAGTCGAATATGATCCATACTCGTTTTCTGTTTAATGATACACGAGTCGAATTTGAGTATACCAAGATTTGCTTTCGATTAGGTTTCATTATTTCATTTTTCTCGAACCATACTCGATACCTGCTCGATGGATCATATTCGAATACTGGTCTGATTCATACTAACAAACTAAATATGTGATATTTGTATCAATCTTTATAATTTATAAAGTGTAGTATTAAATTGTGTAAGCTTGTACTTGAATAAATAAGTGAATTGATTGCCAATTCGTATTACATTCTTTGTAATTTCTTTACATAAATAAAAGTAAAAGACTTTTATATATAAACATTATTTCAATAATCAATTTAGTATGTAGTGGTTCAGTATTAAGTGAAATGGTTCATATTCGAAACTCGATTTGAAGGCTCGTGAGTAACTCGTTTTCTAAACGAGTCGAGTACTTACGAGCTGAGTAGGTCCGAGTAATGATCCGAGTCGAATCTGGCGCAAAATTAGAAATTCCTTATCGAATTCGAGCTCAATTTTTTTGAATAGAGCCGAATCTGTGCATTAGAGTGTTCGCTGAGATTCGACTCGTTTTCACCCCTAACGATAGACCCTAGAGTAAAATTCCGGTAAAATTTTCATCGAAAAGCTAATATGTGCGAGTGAAATGGTAGAAATATACGAATTAACCATATTTGACTCATTTTGAAGTACCGAATTCGTATAAACATTAATTATACACATGCGAATGTATAAATATATTAAATTAGCCTAAATAAAATAATTAAATCACACTAATTAAACCAATATTATGAAACCCATTTATTTCTAAATCTTCATCTTCCTTTTCTCTCTTCACACCCTCAAAGTTCTCCCTCACAACAACACTATCCAAAAAACTTCAGATATGCTAAATAGATTTATGTTTTGAATCACTAGCTAAGATGAGCTCAAATACGGCTGGATAAAAATATATTATCTTAAATTTGGGATTGATTTGAGCCATCTAGTTTGATTTGAGTTTTGAGTTTCATATATAGTTTAGTTTGATTTATGAGTTTTGAGATTTTGGGATAACAATTGAAGATGATGAATGGGTTGCAATTTTTGATTTGAGATTTTTGAGTTCATGAATGTGACGCCACCAAATCCGTGTACTCGTTTCAATAGATTTGGTGCTCACTATTCATTCACATTCATGATAACTAGATATTAATATAAGCTAAGTTACACAAATACATTTATTAATTACATTATTTAACTTTACAAGCCTAGGTCTCACTTACATAAGAAGAACTGTTACATTAGTTCTAAAAATATTACATTATTAATTAACTAATACATTATTATTTATTTATCTTCTTCGCTTATCTTGTCTTTTCCCTTATCCTTTATATCGGACCCCTCAGGTTCCTACGTCTTAGATGTAAATAAGAAATTTATGCAAGAGTAAAAACAAATTTGCTTAGAAAGTATCTCAATTTAAAACAAAACACAAATGAATGAGTCAATATTCAAAGATTTTGAAAGAATTAATATTAATTATAAATCAAGGAAATTAATGAAAATTTCTTTACAGGTTATTGAACTTCAAATTTTCGAATAGAATTGAATTTTAGAATCTCAAAGTTGAAAGTCACTGAGTGGTCGTAGGGACCATGAACTATCTTACTTGTTCATTGGTCTAGACTAAAAACTCTTTCAAGTATTTTCAACGTTACAAAGACTGCGAACTCTTTCCAATATTGTTCAACAGTCACAAAAATCGCAAACTCTATTCACAGAGTATCATCAAGTGATCAACCTAATAGTACTGCATGTAACACGTAACATCATCTTCACGATGTATTTCTACCACGTATGTTGGTTACCCAACCATAATATAATAACCCCTAGAAATGGGAAGTCAAAGTCAACTTGGACTCCTTATAGCTGCAGATACCATATTTAGATAGGATTCAATCTCCCTAAGAATAGTAAGTCAAAGTTAACTCGGACTGTCTAACCTCTATAATGTCAAGTATCCTATTCAAACATATTGCAACATGGCATGGGCCCCATCTAATTATCCCGACCCATAAAATCATAGACCAACATTGCCCCCACTCTCTTACTATAAGAAACAGAAAATAAGAGAGTAAAAAAATGCCTAATAATCATTACATTATGGAAAGTAAAACTAATTCATCACCCCTTTGCAAAGTAATCATGAAGTGAAAAACCCTTGACGATCATAATGTTAACATACACATCCATATTACGCCCAATTTGACTCCGGAACACGTAGTTCATCATTCGCTGATAGGTTGCCCCTACATTGATCAGCCTGAATGTCACCTCTAGGCGTATATCGCGCGATGAGTAATGAAGGTCGTCTTTGGGATGTCCTCTTTACATGTCAAAATCTGATTATAAACCGAAAAGGCATCCAAAAAGCTCAACAAAGCATATTTAGAAGTGGCATCGATAAGCTAGTCTGCATATGGCAAAGGACAGAAGTCGTAGACTCGGTCATATTAATGAAACAATACTAAACAAGTTTCATAAAGATGGGCTTTTAGAGTCATTTGATTTTGAATCATATCCAACTTATGAATCTTGTCTCATGGGAAAGATAACTAAATGTCTATTGAGCAAACATGGAGAGAGAGTTACAGGATTGTTAGAGGTTGTACACACAGATGTGTGTGGACCTATGACACACATATGTGTGTGTATTTAATGAAATATAATTCTGAATCATTTGAAAGGTTCAAATAATTCAGAAGTGAAGTAGAGAAATAAACTGACAAAAGTATTAAGATTCTTCGATCGGATCGAGTAGGGGATTACTTGACCAATGGGTTTTTTGATCATCTCAAAGATAATGGTATTCTATCACAATGGAAGCATCCTAGTACACCACAACTAAACGATATATCTGAAAGGAGAAATCGTACTTTGTTGGACATGGTGCGGTTCATGATGAGCTTTACTGATTTTCCAATATCCTTCTGGGGTTAAGCCCTATAAACGAATCTGCATCTACTAAATAAGGTCCCATCGAAATCCGTCCCTAAGACTCCATATGAGTTATGGACAGGGTGAAAATTTAGTCTTAATCATGTTAATATTTGGGGTTGTCCAGCTTATGTGAAAAAAATTTCAAAATGATAAGCTTGGGACAAGATCTGATAAGTGTATATTTGTAAGATATCCTATAGAAAGTTTAGGATATTATATCTATAATCCTACTTAGCAAAGGGAGTTTTTTGCGAAACACGCTACCTTCTTTGAAAAGGAGTTTATTTTTGAAAGGGCTAGTGAAAGAAAAATAGATCTTGAAGAAGTTCAAGAACCACAAACCACTACAGGTCAAGTGGATGAAACTGTCTAAGTAGAGATACCTTCTTTACCTCAACTGATTCATAAATCTGAAAGAGTACCGAAGATACTTGAAAGGTATGAATTCATTGTGAAGCCCCCAAAAAGGTCCACACAACCCATTTTGAGTCGCCAAATACAAACTAAAAAAATCCAAATACAACTTTTCTATTACAATTATTAAAATGTCGTACAAAATACGACAACACACATACTGTGAGTTTCAATACAAATATCGTACAAAATATAGTACGACTATATTCAAACTCAAATTATTAAAATACCATATGGCAACACATGTTTTAAGTCCTCAATACAATTATTGTTATACTATTTTAGAACATGGTGAAGACTATTATAGCAATTAACTCGGACCATCACTCTATTCCTCAGCTAGTCCTAGCTACACTCTCATTTCTTGAGAAGAACAATGGAGCAAAAAGAAAAAGGGTGACCTCAAATAGTCCAGTAAAAGAATATTATGACTAAAATAATGAAGAATAAATTATCCATAGCCTTTAACAATGATAAATAAGAGATTTAAAGATAATATAAGTTTTCAACGATAACTGTAGTGCGCGAAACAAGCAATCCATTAGAAGAGTCAAGTAGATCATGATGTCTATTATCTTCTACGAATTAAAATTTATCATCAATATTTTATCCTTGTAACACCAATCAACAGTTCCTCTTTATAATTATGTAAATCAACCGTTTATCTTTGCACTACGGGCCAAAGATATTTATTTGTACCACAAGTGGTCATGATCATGCCAAACATCAGTCCATCTTTGAACTACGAGCCAAAGAGAACTTTCACCACAAACATTTTTCTATAACACCAAAGGTCATGATTATACCAAGACATAGTTCTTGGTCATAATCATACCCAATCAACAGTCCATCTTTGCACTATGAGCCTAACAAAATTTTTTACCACAATTTAAGTCTAAGGATTATAACAATAATATACAGAATGAATAGAAACAATAAGAACAAGAAAAAGTATTAGCGATTTGTAATTTAATTTATCCAGAGTCCAAGTGTAGACACTCAAAATTTTTTGCACACCTGTTACTAACATTGCAAGAGGGCAGATTCGTCTTTCGAAGATAACCCTAGAAGACAACTCACATCTATTCCAGATACTACCGGAAGTTTAGTCTCAATCCCAGAACACAAACGGGAGTATCATTTCCAACCTCGGAGATAACCTCGAGTTTCGTCCTTGGCGATAACCCCAAGGAATGCTGTTGCAGTTCCGGCGATAACTCCAAAAATGCTTGTTTCAAATGCATGCTATTAGCTTCAATCTCAAACCTCCTGCCGAGGCACTCATACCTCAGACCCAGAGCTTACACCAGACAGACAGACACATTTACAGATGACCTTACGGCAATCAAACACTTGCAGCAGTCCAATCTCAGATGTAACCCTGAGCAACGTCTTCTTTCAACTCAAACCAGAGATAACCCCGGTGAGGAGTCAAACATCATCTTGCCACCTCAACACCTGCACGTCGTCTCAACGCTTCATACATACATACATACAAAAATGTCCTAAAGAACCAAGGAGTTCCAATCCCGAGTGACTATTATGCGTGGTAGAACACCGGATAGAATTTGAAGCTTGAAGACCATGGGCATGGTCCCTTCTTCCTGACTTCGTACAACCTCTAATCCCATGTCATTGCGTAACTCTCGACACAAGCGGTCCGAAGAAGGTCTTATATACCTCGTTCGAATGCTCGGATTGAAGTTCTCGCAAGTTCGAAAGCAGACATTACAAGGCACGAGTGCACGTCTTGAGATTTATTGAACTCATGGAGCCGGGGCACCACGGGAAGCCGCGGTGTGCATCTGCAATGCCGCAGTACCTACACTGCATGCCCCCTCTATAAATAGAGGGCTTGGGGTGGCCATTTGAAAAAAAAGAAAAAGGTGAGGAAGCCCTGTCCAATTTGCTCTGTACATACCCCATATTAAGTGTTTCCTGATTTTAAACATCTGTTAGCTCACATATAGCTATATTTTTATCCGGCGGGAGCTGAGTGTTTATCCATATAGAGTCATAGAAGCCTGCATTGGCAGCCCACTGTAAGCCTTCTCACAATCTATAAATCTTTTCTCTTCATCTTTGCACACACTATTCTATACATTGAGAGTCGTGTTGTGTGCGTATGCCCAGACTTCGGTGCGTGGTTTTCATTTTTGTCTGTATATATATACTTATATATATATGTATATATTTATATATGGACTAACATTATCGAGTTATGCCTCGATAGAGCCTAGACTTATGTTTGGAGCGTTTACTTACTTATATATATATATATATATATATATATATAATAGTTGTCAGACATATCTGATGAGCCTGAATTTTACATCTGGAGCGTTTACCTGACAGAGTTCGGGTTTTAATGGTGAATCATCCCAGACCATCAAAGATGGTGTTGACAGATGGGATTACACAAAGTTCTAATTTACTATGGAACGAAAGATGAAAGCTTTTTGCAAGCAAATTGAGCAATTGGCAGAACTGGTGACCCACCAACATCAAGTCACACGCCAATTAATCAGCCAAGAGCATGCTTATCTCCTTCCTTTTGTTATGAATGCTCCATCATCACCTCCAGAAAGCGAAGCTATGGAGGATAAGGTTGCAAAGAGAGCAAATGCTAAAGCTCGTCGGGATTTTGCCAATCAGAGGGAATTTACCTATCTAGGCCAATCTATGGAGGAGATATTTTAAATGCTGATCAATGAAGGAAGAATTACCTCCCTTCTGCCTCAAATCAATCCCCGCTCAAGATTGTTCAACTCCGATGGAGTATGTCAATATCATTCACATTCTCGCGGTCACAACACAGAAGAATGCTGGGCACTCCGCCATCTCATTCAAAATCTTATTGATAGCGCTGTCCTACAGCTGGCAGATGATGGCACTGTGCAACTCGAGAGTGGGAATACCTATCCTACCAAATGGAAGGGATCAATAAAAATTATATCCGAAGTGGATGATGAGACTGTCAAAGCATTTCCCATACAAGAAATTCCACTCAAAGGAGCTTATAATCCTTTGAAAGTGGTCGCACTAGAGCCAATTTCTCTACCCTTCAGACTATAATATCCTGTTGGCAGCTTACACAAAGTTCCATGGAATTATGGAGAAGCTGAAGGATCCACATCTCATACTACTGCTACAGTATCGAAGGAAAATCCACTATATCTTCCTCAACGGGTTATGCAGCCTACTTGCAAAGCAAAGGGGAAGATTCCCATGGAGAAGATTGAATAATTCCTCCGCACTATGGGTCATAATGAAGCCAAGGTGGTTCTAAGCTTAAGAGAAGATCCAAACCAGATATCAATACTGGACTTGGTTTTATCTTTCGAGGATCACCGGAAGATCTTATTGAAGGTTTTGGAAGAAGCATACTTGCCAAAAAGTGGATGTGGAAAATTTTCAACATTTGGTTGATCACATTTTCAACAACAATGTGATATCCTTCACTGATGATGACATACCGCCCGAAGGGACTGGTCATTGTAAGCCATTGCACATTGCAGTTTTGTCCTCCGGGTATATGCTAGCTGGAGTTTTGATAGATGGAGGTTCGTCTCTAAATATCTGTCATTATGCCACCTTGGTGAAGATGAATGTCAATCTTAAACGGATCCAAAGCAGCCATACGGTTATCAAAGCTTTTGATGGATCCCGACGAAATTTCGTTGGAAAGATTGAGCTGCCAATTGAGATTGGTCCAAATACATTCAATGTATCCTTCCACGTCCTCAGGATAGATTAAAGATACAACCTGTTATTGGGGAGACCTTGGATACACATGGCTGGAGCCGTTCCCTCCACACTACATCAACAACTCAAATACATTGTCAATAATAGTCTAGTCACCATCAACGCTGAGCCGAAATGTCCTAAACAAGGAAATCTACCAATCATTAGCTTCATTTCAGAAGTTGAGCCGGCCAGTTTTCATGCTCTGGAAGTGAGTAACACACAATACCATCCTGTTAGAGCACCACTTCCCACACCCAAGATTTTCGACGAGGTTATGTCGACCACTCAAGAAATGATGTCATTGGGTCATCAGCCTGGACAAGGGCTTGGTAAAAATCAGCAGGGTATTAAGCACCTTATTCAAGTGTCCAGTCAAATTGGAACAGTCGGACTAGGCTATTCTGCCAGTTCCAGTCACAAGAATCCTCACAAGCATAAGCAGGTTCCTCAAGCTTCCACCACACGGTGATTTTCTCTACCTTTACCTCATGAGTTGATACAATCTCCAGTAAAGGTGCCAGCCCATGTTGTGGCCATGCTGTTTCCTAAACCAGTGCCAATCAAAGCAAAAGAGGTGCTGATTCCTGATCTCGAAGTGGAAGAAAAGGAACTGAAATGTAAACATGACATCGCCTTGATGATGCCAGGCATACACATCATTGTCCATGATGAACATACAAACAGATATACCCCAGACGATGATTGCTCAGATGTCATGGTTATCATTTGGGAGAAGGAGGACAATGACAATCCCTCCATCACTACAGTCCATCAGGACTTTGCTCTCGACAATTGGAGTAACACTCTATGCATTGGTCGATGAGGGTAAAACGGGCAAAAATCCCTCTGCCCTGAGATAACTTTAATTGCTTACTTTTATATACAGTATTAGCAGTTATTTTATCAAGTACATGCTAACACTTTTGTATGATCAAACAGTTGCATATATTAAGTGAAAGCATATTTTGTTTCAGGACTCTGAATTTAGATGTGCCTATACTTGTTGATGAGGTGCCTTCTCTCCACAAAGACTGTAACTTTGATGAAAAGTTGGACTCAGACTTGATGGAAATACAAGAGGACATTGAGACACCTCAGGAGATTAAGGAATGGGTCGTAGATAAACCTAAACCCAACCTTGACCAAACCACTTCTTTCAATCTTGGAACCTTAAAAAGCCCTAAGCTAATCCAGACTAGTTCAGACCTCACCCCAAACCAGCGGAATGACATGGTTGCACTATTAACCCAGTTCCAAGATGTGTTTGCATGGTCTCATGAAGACATGGTGGGTTTATCCACTGACATTGTTCTTCATCGCCTTCCCATTAAAGAAGGATTCAAGCTAGTTAAGCAAAAACTCAGGCGATTGAAACCTAAGTGGAGTTTAAAGGTTAAAGAAGAAATTGTGAAACAATTTCAAGCTGGCATTATCATGGTGTCTACATATCCGGAGTGGATATCCAATATTGTTCCCGTGCCTAAACCCGGAGGAAAGGTGCGAGTTTGCGTGGATTACCGGGATTTGAACAAAGCTTGCCTTAAAGATAGCTTTCCCGTGCCCGTTATCCACATTCTTATTAACAATACTGCTCAATACAGTATGTACTCCTTTGCGGATTGCTTTGCGGGGTACCATCAGATTATGGTCACTGAGGAAGACCGTGAGAAAACTGCTTTCATCACGCCTTGGGGAACCTTTTGCTACAGACGGTTGTCATTCAGCCTCATCAATGCCGAGGCAACCTATCAGCGAGCTATGATGGCTCTTTTCCACGATTTAATGCATAAGGAGATAGAGATCTACGTGGATGACATCATTGTCAAATCTCGAAAGGAGGAAGACCACTTAGAAAATCTCAAAAAGCTTTTCAATAGGTTGCATAAGTACAACTTGAAGTTGAATCCAGCCAAGTGCGCCTTTGGCGTCAAATCAGGCAAGTTGCTTGGTTTCTTAGTCAGCTACAAAGGGATTGAACTGGATCCTACCAAAATCCAGGCCATCAAGGAAATGCCCATTCCTCAGACAGAGAAGGAAATATGGGGATTCTTGGGAAGAATCAACTTTATTAGCAGGTTCATTTCTCAACTCACAGAAACCTGTGAGCCCATCTTCAAGCTGTTAAGGAAGAACTCCTCCATGAAATGGAACGATGAGTGTCAAAAAGCCTTCCTTACCATTAAAGAACAGCTGGTTAACGCTCCTATTTTGGTACGTCCCAGGGATGATGTTCCCCTATTCATGTACCTGTCCATTAATGACAATGCCATGGGCTGTATGCTAGGGCAAAAAAACGATAGAGGCCAAGAACGAGCTATCTATTACCTCAACAAAAGATTCAGCATCAGTGAACACAAGCACACTCTGATTGAGAAGACTTGTTGTGCTTTAGCATGGGCTTCCATGAGGTTACAGCATTACCTCCATGGTCACACAACCCATCTCATATCCCACGTGGATCCTCTCAAGTATGTGTTCAGTAAGCCCATACTGAATTTTCGACTGTCTAGATGGCAGTTGATCCTACAACAATTTGACATCGTCTACATGACGCAAAAGTTTGTCAAAGGTCAAGGAATTGCGGATCAACTGGCCACCGCACCTGCAGGGGATTACAAACCCTTAAAAACATACTTTCCCGATGAAGGGGTAATGGCAATTCAGCAATACCATCAGTACGATGCATGCCATACATGGAAGATGTATTTTGATGGAGCTGTTAACATAGAAGGTTTTGGAGCTGGAGTAGTTCTAGTGTGTCGTACAGGGGAGCAGTATCCTGTCGCCGTTAAATTGCAGTTTGTCAGCACCAACAACACAGCTGAGTATGAAGGCTGTATCATGGGGCTAAAACTTGCTCGTTCAATGGGCATCAGACGATTAACTGTCTTTGGGGATTCAGAGTTGGTAATTAAACAATCCACATGAATCTATCAAACCAAAGAATTACATTTGCTGCCTTACCATCGGCAAGTTTTACAGATGGCTTTGGAGTTCGAAGAAATCTCCTTTCTACACATTCCTCGTAATAGGAATGATTTTGCGGATGCATTAGCAACGTTGGCCTCCTTGATTCACATATATGACAAGGAAAACATGTCAAGCATCACAGTTGCCCTGCAAAAGGCCCCAGCTTATGGGAACTATGTTGGAGAAGTATCGGATGAGCTACCTCCCATCCACAACCCTTGGTATTAGCACCTCAAGGAGTATCTACGAGATGGATCTACACCCGCTGAGGCGAGCCTAACTGAGAAGAGGCAGATCCATCGACTTTCTATGAAATTTTACCTGAGTGGAGATACACTCTACAAAAGAGATGCAGGATTAGGCCTCCTCAGATGTCTAGATAAAGACCAAGCTCAGAGGCTCATGGATGAGATCCATGGTGGAGTATGTGTCCCTCACATGAGCGGACCCTTACTTGTCAAGAAGATCCTCAGAACATGGCATTATTGGCTCACGCTCAAAGCTGACTGTGATGATCACGTCAAGAGGTGCTATCAATGCCAGATTCATGGGAATGCTATCCATGCCCCTCCAAGGGAACTCCACAATATGAGTTCGCCATGGACCTTCTCAATGTGGGGAATGGACGTGATCGGGCCCATCGAGCCTAAAGCCAGTAATGGACATCGATTCATATTCACCATGATCGACTACTTCACCAAATGGGTAGAAGCAGCCTCCTTCCCCAGGGTTACTAAAGAAGTCATCATTACTTTCATCAGAAACAATGTTGTCTGTCAATATGGACAACCAGAGGCTATTGTGTCAGATAATGCTAAAAACCTCAACAACAAAATGATGGAGGAGTTATGCAGCAAATTCCACATCAAACACCTTAACTCCATCATCTACCGTCCAAAGATGAATGGTGCTGTTGAAGCGGCTAATAAAAACATCAAAAATATTATGCAGAAAATGTCCGCCAATCACAAAGGATGGCCTGACCTCTTGCCTCTGACTTTATTAGCCTACAGAACTTCCATGCGTACTTCCACTGGGGAAATCCCCTACTCATTAGCCTATGGGATGGAAGTAGTGCTCCCCATAGAGGTGGAAATGGAATCCCTCTGAGTGTTGATGGATGCTCAGTTGGATGAAGACCAATGGGTACAAGACAGGTATCACCAATTGTCCCTAATAAATGAAAGGTGTATCGGGGCTATCTTTCATGGTCGATTATATCGTGAGAAAGGATCGCATTTATCCTACAATGAAAAAAGTCTGCTCTGACGCTTTAAACAACATGACTTGGTTTTAAAGAAGATCATTGACAACCAAGATCAATCTAAGGGAAAATTCGCTCCTAACTGGGAAGGCCCATTTATTGTCAAGGAGGTATTGACACGAGGTGCTCTCAGACTTCAGGAAGTGGATGACGATGAATTTCCACAACTTATCAACTCGGACGTCGTGAAACGGTACTGTCTGATGATATCATCAAGCAAACATCCTGGTATGGGATTGAACCTTTCTGATGATATCATCAAGCAACTTGAACCTTTCTCAATTTTGGTTATCCTAAAGACGGGATTGAACCTTTCCCAATTTTGGTTATCCTGAAGACGGGATTAAACCTTTCAAACCTGTAGTTTATCCTGAAAATGGGATTAAACTTTTCTACGCTTGCAGTTTGTCCTGAAGACGGGATCAAACTTTTTCCACACCTGCAGTTTATCCCCATCATGGGATTAAACTTTCCTTTCCCTGCAGTATAGCCTGCACATGGGATTCACATTTCTCTTTGGCTACAATTCATCCTAAGGGGCGAACTACGTCGACCTAATCTCCTTGATACACGGGAGTACGTAGGCAACCATATTCTATATGGCCCGGTCGCAATAAACAAAAAACATAAAAACATTTATGCCCTTTTTCTACAAAAACAAAAGCAACAAAAATCCTTCTACACCCTTCTTCATCAATAAATCTTCTACACCCATCTGCCTTTCACATTCAGCGTTGAACCTCTTACACCAGGTTCGAACTACGCAGACTTAATCTCCTTTTCAATAGGAGTACATAGGCAGCCATTTATGGTTCAGTCTAACCCCTACCAGAAAAAAAATACTTGTCATACGGTACTGGGATCAAACTTTAATCCACCATATTTCATCGGTTTCAGACCAAAGGGATGGAATTACCCAACTTCTTCTAACAAATAGGAGATTCAGTGACCATCTAAGCTGCGGTCGTGCCTCAAAGAGCAATTCCAATCCATAAGAGATGGAATTAACTAGGCTTCTCACAAATAGAAGTACTAGCGACCATCTGTGGTGCGGTCAATCTCAGAGAGGAAAAACCACCCTCCTCTCCACTTTTCCATACAGATACCAGTCCTAAGAAACCAAAGATGGTAGGGATATACAGAGATCAATGATCCATTCTGAGAGATCCTGCGACGTCTCAATGTCCACCTATCAAGGATAAGTTCAGAATGCATCAAGATCACAAGTCCTGAAGAAATAGGCAAATATCAAGCAAGTATCACGGCACAACTGAAAGGGAAATGAATCAAAATATATTTCCCTACCATACATAATACTGTTTGATATATACATATGTGATGTACATGACAAAATGGCTAAGCTAGTCTGTACAGGAAAATACAAAGCTATCTACGGATCTATGTGTATACGAACTATCAGATCTAACATGGAATCCCTCTCTAAAGAAGGAGGTAAAGCTGCAAGCTCCTGCCTAATGGTATCTACACGAGCTAGCAGGTCTGAGGCTAACTGCATGGTGTCATGATGCTCATCGATGTATGCAATCATATCGGTAAGGATGCTAGTCGTATGGGATCTCACTAAAGTACTGTCTATAATGGCCACATCCCTAGCATATAGGGCGGCATCCCGCTCCATAATCAATGCATCCCTGGCTGATCTAGCCTCATCCCTCTCTAACAGAGCAACGTCTCTCCCATCAAGAGCTGTCAACATCGAGGCCCTAACCTGATGTCTCTCATAGGCTCTGTTCCAAATGTTGTGCTGAATACTGAATAACAGTGGCACTCGGGGTGGGAGAATCCATCACAAATGCTGGCAACCCAGCAGTCAAATCCTCCTCGATGGGAATATCAGCCTCCTCCATAAGCTCCTCATCGTCGAAATCAATGTCCTACACTGTGGATACTACCATAGTCGATGCAGTCTCTGTCTCCATCCATGCTGAATACTCTACAGAATAACCCGGGATGATGACGACAAAAACTCAACCAAACTCTCTCATCGATCCCGACATGCATACAACTGGATCTCATCTCTCTGCGATAAATCGGTTGTGAAGCGAAGCTACCTCCTCACCGCCTCAAATGGATGAAAAACCTAAAACTGGTTAAACTGTCACATTACGTCCAGTGGGTGGTAGGTGATCATCCCTCTCAAACCAGCCAGAGGAAGATAATCCATGCCCGGAGCATGAGTAATGAAGCTGTAGGGTGAACTAAGCCCTGAACACGGCAATATAGGAAATGGATCTCCAATCCCTGCCAGGAAAGCTAACCAAGATGCTGCATCTGTACACTCCGCAGGCTGAAAGGAGTATGACATGGCTATATCATGGGTGAAGCAATACCCATGCCGTCTGAATGTGCCCATCGGTCTCAAGTGTGACATAAACCACACGTACAGCATGGCCGAGCTACCTATAAACACTCCTGCCGGATAAGTACAGCAGTATGTAGCTGACTTCAGAGTCTCTGCAATGATCATCGGTATGATGGTATGACCCTCCCTGAGAGCTCTCACTGTTATAATGACGCCGATATCCAACTCATCCATGTATCGTGGCATGTAGACATACGACAGTATGCACAATAGCAATACATCCACTCTGGATGAACGCCAATGATCCTCCGGTGTGGTGAAATCCCCGGAATACCGTGCATAATTATCCTCAGAGCCAAATCTGTCAAACAGAAAACGCTGGGATATCACGTGGCCAGATGTAATCTCATCCTGTACCACCCTGCGCCTCAATCCGGTAAGGGTCATGAACTATCTAATCATGTCTGCGATCGCCATATGCACGCAAGGTCTGTCCAGCGGCAACATCTTCAATCATGCATACTCCTCCAGAGTAGGAGTCAACTCTTGGGTCCCGAATTGAAAAACCTGTCTCTCCGGTACCCAATGCTCTAGCATACCCTCCACGAATCCTGTGGGAACCTGAAACATCAAAAGGGTCATAGTATGCTGCAATAAATGATCTACAGTCACCCTGTCTGATGGAGACATGCTATCATACCACGAACGCATACCAGATGTCACAAAAAATGGTGGGGTATGATCAATACGGCTAACTGTCGAAGAAGACATCTGTACGGGCCGTGTCATAAGACCATCCAGGGGTCAATGCTGAATATCTCTGGACATACATACATATGCATAACATAATAACATGCATGATACAATAGATGACAATATGATATAGGGAATGAAAAATTGTACATACATTCCTAAGTATATCATCATCTAATACATCTCTGTACAGCTAAAATACAGGAAAATGGAGCGAAGCTACCCAACAACTGACAAAGACCAATCAAAAGATATAGCGAGAATGGGGCGAAGCTACCCAATGTCTAACAGAGGCCTATCAAAAGAGATAACAAGAAATATACATTAGAAGAAGTCAATGGTATCGATGTCTACATCGTCAATCTTATCCACCTGATGTAACTCCTCCTGAGTCACTGGATCTCTATCTCTGCTGGGGATATCGAGGCCTATACTGAGGAGGATCTGCCGTCAAAGCCATATGGGTCACTGAGGGGCAACGCCGAGCTGGAAGGATCAAAAGTGTGCGCCTCTGAAGGATCTCTACCCCCAAATGCTTGGATAAAGAAATGTGCCCGATCCAATTCTTGGGGTTAAACTATCAATCATGTCATCACATGAGTGGGATCTACGACACGTGCTAGCCAATCCATTATCATCACAGATCCTGGAACCATATCCCCCATAAACTGTGTGGCGCGGGTCTGAGCTCCAATGGTACGAGGGAACCACCAATGCTGGAACATGTCCTGAGTGCAAGGACCCTTTGACAATGTAAAACCGTCAACCCCCAACAATGGGATATCAATGATAGGTGATCGCAAAATGTGCCAATAACGCTGGCGGGAGAGGCAAGATCGACATCTTAATCTCTCTCAGTAGTGCTCCTGATACCACACTCTCCTAAATAGAGCTCCCATCCTCCATCTGTGAAAAGAGAAATTGTTTAGGTGGAAATAACGTGCTCAACTCCAGTCGGGTGCCCATCCTCAAATCCAACACTCAAGTGCTCCCCAGAGTAGAGAACCCATGTGATGACATCCGTTGTCAACAACTCCTACTGTAGGCGGCAATGAGTGAAACCCTCAACAATAGGGACCTCCGCCAGTATGGAATGATGCCATCTCCATCCTCATGGATAGGTGTCTAAACCTTACACGCTCACAGGACGTAAACATGGAAGCCTCTCATAGGCCCAAAACTGCCAACACAAAGGCAAACATCTGCTGTCAGCCAACACTCTTAACCTATACATGGGAAAAGACAAGAGAAATACTCACCAGCAGAAACGGGTAGGATCCTAACCAAGCCTCGGTCAAGCCTTGTGAACGCATGCACATTACCCTGAGGAAGTAGGCGAAGGTGTAGGAACCCCAATCATAGTCTCCTATACGGTCCACGTGTTGAGTGGCGCTGATCAAAGCGAAGGACACCGTAGAAGAGTTATCTGCTATGAAGCAGCCCCTAATGATCATTAGGAACAATTGCCGAAGATTGCGATCCTTAACTCTCATATCATTGGATATAGGCTCACTCAAAAGCCCACTCATAACATCTGCGCTTAAAGGACACATCACGAAGCAGGTCCTTCACTTGGCGCCTCGTCCGGAACTCCCAACAAGGATCGATGGCGATGTAGGGTAATATCCGCCGTGCGAGGCAATCGGATCCCTCCAAACTCCATACACGTGATAAGCCGCCAATCCATCGGCGTCATCATCACCTCACGATCCAAAGAATGGAGTGACGAGTGCAGTGAAACCAAAGGCGAGATAATGCCCTGAGGTAACCCTAGGGACAATGGCGGGGAAGAATGGAAAAGAACATCCCAAATCCCCAGCCATGTACAATCGCTCTATAGTCATCGTGCAAAGCCTGATACATAGAGTGGATGTTGAACCAATTCCCTCGAGGCTGTGTAAAGCCGGGAACCTACATCAAATGCAGATTAACATCAGAACCCTTTGCTCCTCATCAATAGGAAATAAGGAAGATTAAAGATCTAACTTCATACCTCGTTTGCATGCAGGTAGACTGAAGGATGCCAACTCAAGTCACCTAGAAGATCTGGGTTCAACACTTGAATACCTAGAAAATCCCTACGGGGAACACATGCAGCAGGAGCAGGAACCTCAATCGGTACATTCTCCTCTTTGTCCTCGACATCCGGCACTTCAACCTGGATAGGACGTATCACCGCCTCCACCAAACGACGAGGCTGTCTAACAGAACGAGGTCGAGGCACTTCGGAAGCCCTCCTCCATACACCAGAAGTGGTCCTGTGGGAACTACTCGGCTGATTCGGATCCATAATATCTGGACAAAAAGTCTCCAAATCACCTCAGAAAGGGTGTAGTAAATTCTTACGTGGAGCTTTTCAAAATGCATTTTATGATTACATGCATGCATGCATTATTTTAACATACATCTACAATAGAGTTAAAAATGCATGACTACCCAATGCCTATGTTTTGGAAAATTTTACCATAGCCCCCTTTGTAAATGGGACTATCCACATGCACATAGGCATGACTAGGTGGACATTCAGTAGCACACCTATCCACAGTCATATACACCCTACATGCATTAATACATCACAATAAAAAATCCGTAAGTGTAGTCTAATTACCAGGATTATTTTGCTTTTCTACCTTTACTCATTTGTCCTCAAATAGGATAAGAAATGACAGTAAAAGGTGCCAATTTGACTGTGTTAAAAGTTAAATTTTTTTACATCATTATGTTCAGCATGGTTTAATACTAACATTTGCTATGTTGAATATTTTTATCAAGTCATATCAGCATGCATATTCACTACTATGTGTTTAAATGCATTTCATGTGATAAGTCATTTTCCAACGGATAGAAACTGGAAAAGAATACATACATATGTTACCAGGACAGTGAAGAACGCTTGTATGGTGGCCGAATATGCAGAAAGTTGCCTGAACTCAGTAGGTCTGAAGAAGAGCTCTCAGATTTCCTTTGCAGTGCAGCTTGAAAATAACTTATGAAGACAACCTGCAGGCTTTACATAGCCACGGTTGGCCATTGAGTCCACTGCATGACTCTCGTTGTGTGTATACTGTGGCACTCCTACGTGGGTCCCACACCTCTGGATCGCTCCAGTTAGAGTTGCAAAGGAGGTCTCACAAGCTGAAAAGGCCAAATCAGGAATAAAAACGCTACGCAATTGAGCGGAATAGCCTGGAATCCTGGTTTTCACGAGTCAGAATTGGACTCCCTTCGTCTCATTGGTATTCGCCTGAATGCAGGGTAAACTATACCGATGAGCTCAGCTTTTACAGATCATGCTCGACAATACCTCACAAAGGTCCGATGCCATCATTGCAGGATCACAACCCTAACCAGCATCCCCGGCGGGGGTTACAACGCCGAAGTTCTTAATTAACAAGTATCCCCGACGGGGGTTACAACGCCGAATTTTCAAGCATCCATGTATCCCCAGCGGGGGTTACAGTGCATTCTCGACCATTGATACACACATCAATGAAGGCCAAGCAACCTTTACGTTATATCAGCTGGTGGCAAGTAAACCCATCGAAGCAACTTATCAAGTATCCCCGGCGGGGGTTACAACGCGATACAATCATTGACACACACATCAATGAAGGTCAAACAGCCTTGACAAATGCACCAAGCAGGGATCTATTCGGTGATACACACATCAGTAGAGGTCAGGCAGCCCTGATAATACAGACTATAGGCAATAACTCTGACAGGATGATGGGATATGTTATACACATCCTCAAATAGAAAAAGCTTTATCCCCACAGATCTCTTGTACACAAGAGGCACCTCTATGGAATAGAAGTCTGTGTCTAGGATTCAAGACTTTGGTGATATCCCCAACGTCAACATCCTTGAAGACTTGGATCGTATGTCCAAGATATTACTGATTGTAATCCCAGCAAGATTAACCCATGAACCGACAATCATTTTCATCTTGCATCATACATTTGCATCATGTTGCTGCACATAACATCATGTTTATCTTATTTCATTTCAAGTGTCTAGGATTCATTATCCTATCCATGCCTTGCATTGCATGAATATGATAAAGAGGGGCATCTGTAGACACTCAAAATTTTTTGCACACCTGTTACTAACATTGCAGGAGGGCAGATTTTTCTTTCGGAGATAACCCTAGAAGACAGCTCACATCCATTCCGGATACTACCAGAAGTTCAGTCTCAACCCTGAAACACACACCGGGAGTATCATTTCCAAACTCAGAGATAACCCTGAGTTTCTTCCTTGGTGATAACCCCAAGGAATGTTGTTGCAGTTCCGGCGATAAATCTGGAAATGCTTGTTTCAAATGCATGCTATCAGCTTCAATCTCAAACCTCCTATTGAGGCACTTATACCTCAGACCCGGAGCTAACACCGGGTAGACAGGAACATTTACAGATGATCTTGTGGCATTCAAACACTTACAGCAGTCCAATCTCATATGTAACCCTGAGCAACGTCTGCTTTCAACTCCAATCGGAGATAACCCCGGTGAGGAGTCAAACATCATCTTGCCAGCTCAACACCTGCGCGTCGTCTCAACACTTCATACATACATACATACATACAACAATGTCCTACAAGAACCAAGGAGTTCTAATCTCGAGTGACTATTACGCGTGGCAGCACACCGAATAGAATTTGAAGCTTGAATACCATGGGCATGGTCCCCTCTTCCTGACTTCGTACAACCTCTAATCCCATGTTATTGCGTAACTCTCAACATAAGCGGTCCAAAGAAGGTCTTATATACCTCGTTCGGATGCTCGGATTGAAGTTATGCAAGTTCGAGCGGACATTACAGTGCACGAGTGCACGTACTTCGAGACGATGGAACCCGGAGCCTGGGCACCCCGGCGGTAGCAAAGTGCATCTGTAGCTACCGCAGTACACTGCACTCCCTCTCTATAAATAGAGGGCTTGGGGTGGCCATTTAAAAAAAAAAGAAAAAGGCGAGGAAGCCTTGTCCAATTTGCTTTATACACACCCCATATTGAATGTTTCCTCATTTTAAACATCTGTTAGCTCACATATAGCTATATTTTTTCCGGCCGGGGAGTCGAGTGTTTTATCCATATAGAGTCATAGAAGCTGCATTGGCGTTACTTTCGTAAGCCTTCTCACACTCTATAAAGCCTTTCTCTTCATCTTTGCACACACAATTATACACATTGAGAGTCATGTTGTGTGCGTATGCCCAGATTTCGGTCCGTGGTTTTCATTTCTGTCTGTATATATATATATATACTTATATATATGTATATATTTATATATGGACTAACATTATCGAGTTATGCCTCGATTGAGCCTGAGACTTATATGCTGAGTTTACACACATATATATATATATATATATATATATATATATATATATATATATATATATATATACTTATATATATAATTGTTGTCAGAGACATATTTGATGAGCCTAAATTTTACATCCTAGACATTTACCTTTTATATATATATATAATTGTTGTCAGACATATCTGATGAGCCTGGATTTTACATCCGAAGCGTTTACCTGCTTATTTGACAACAATTATACATACATATATATATATATATATATATATATATATATAACTATTGTCGGACATATCCGATGAACCTAGATTTTATATCCGGTGCGTTTACTACTTATATATATATATTTATATTTCTGTCAGGCCTGGAGTTTACTTTGAGGCTTTTTACTGCTTTATTTATATTTAGTCTCGCCTGGAGTTTACTTCGTAGCGGTTGATCGCATTTACTGCTTTATTTACTTTTCTGATCCCCCATGGAGTTGCTTCGTGGTGGTTGATCATGTCCATATATATATATATATATATATATATATATATATATATATATATATATATACCACTTTTATATATTTACATTTTCATCCCCATGGAGTTGATTCATGGTGGTTGATTATGTACAGATATATATATTTACGACTTATATATATATATAATCGCCTTCACTTTTTCATATAAATTGCGGCATCATGTGAGCCTAGGAATTATGTGATCACAGATTCAAGGGATCCTGAATCTAGATTCGATTCCCGTGATGGACATTTTTCAAATTGTGGCGACTTGTACATTATTCTGATGTTTGAATTTCCTTGGATGGCTATCATGCCCATGAGGAGTTCGGCACTGCCAAATATTAATTTCTCGAGGATGCTTCGCATCTCGAAAATAAAAGCAAACAAGCCGAACATTTTAATAATAAAATGGAGGTATGAAAAGGTCTCAATTACTATTGAGCACAGGGTTTGAAAACCTCTTTTTACAAAACTTCACTGCTATATCCTGTTTAAAATTGAATTTTTCTATAAATTCAAACCCTGTATATATAGGTGCGAACGAGGCCTCGCACTACTTCCAAATAATTGCACATTGATCAACATACACACACATTCATATAATAGTTTCTTGAAAAGTGGCAGTGACCGTGGCAACACGGATGTCGGGGGGTGCTTAACACCTTCCCTCTGCATAATCAAGCCCCCGAACCTAAATGAATCTCGGTTTCCATTGACGGTTAGCGATGTCACATCACTTTGGGTCAATGTGCAAACCTTTTCAATTATAAGCAGTGCAACCATTAAAAACACCAATGGCGACTCTTAAAGTCAAATCGTCGACATTACACATGTAGGACCTTTTTCACTTGTTTTTTTAAACAAATCTCACATAACATGAGAACACCAAAGAACAAGCAACGAAAAGGGATAATAAAAAATCCCGACGTCGACACCAAGAATGTCCAAATTGTCAACATGATATCTAGAAATTCGATTAAAGTTCAAGAATAGGACAAATATGGTTTAAAATTCAACTATAACGTATAAAACACAATAGAAAGATGTAGGTGAAAAGATATTAGATGAAGCGCAAACTATTATGGAAGTTCTAAATAATTTAGGCATTTTCACCATTTAACGAAAAAGTTATAGAAACGAATAACAATTTCTTACCATAATATGGAGTATGAAAGAAAATGATATCCCTTATGAGTATTGAAAGAAAATAATATCATCTATCTTAGTAGGAGACTAAATTTGACTGGTATAAAGGTGATTATCTTGAAAAAATCTTGCACTATTAGCTACACTCAAAGTATCCTTATACTCAAAAAAATACGCACAATATTATAGAAGAAGAATTTTGTGATTCTCGTGTGAATTTCATACCTCAACTAAGCATCCTATTTATAAGAGAAGGGAAACTAACTTGCTTAACGAATTTGCAAGCTCAGCACCCCCGAGAGAAAATTTGTTAGGTTCGTGGTGGGTCCTACGGAGAAAATTCACTCAGGAACAAATTTTTTTAGGTTAGTGGTGGTTCGCACGGAAAAAATTCATTCAGAAACAAATTTTGTTAGGTTGGTGGTGGGTCTTATAGAGAAATTCATTCAGGAACAAATTTTGTTAGGTGGGTGGTGGGTCCCACAGAGAAAATATATAAAGTTTTGGGTCCTACGTAAATACGCCAAACTTAAAAAATCTTCTCATGCTGAACCCCTCTGTTTATAGCAATATTAAACAAACACGTTACTTATTGTATTTTTCTTTAATTAACACATTTTATTCAACAATTATTTTCCCATCTCCAATCTTTCAACAAATATTCTCAATTAATATTATAGACTCACAATATTAATAACCAGATCGTTCCTTGGAAAGAAGAGGACCTTTCGTATAAATGACGCACAATTAAATAACCCATTTTCTCAACAGAACTTCTATACATTGTTAATAATGCTAACTAGTTTAATAATATCATATCAAATAATATGTGTTACTGTGTCATATCAATTATTGATCAAATAATATAAAATACTATGTAGATATTACTGTAACAATTATTGAATCAATAATATGAGATACTATACAGTAACTACTATGATAATTATTGAATGAAATACTAAGTGGCTTCTACTGTAACAATTATCAAATCAATAAATAGAAATTTTGTGTAATATTGTGTACTACTGTGGATTATCGCGTGCTACTATGGAATAACGCATATTACTGTACTATTATCATAGGGTATTTCAACAGTTAACGATAAAAGTTCTGCCGCCAATTTTTAAAAAAGTTACTTTGGCAACGACGTAAGAAAATTCATTGATAGAAAGAATATTCCCCGACAAAACTGTTTACTTCGTATAATCTGCACATATCACCCATAACTATAATATTTATTAAATCAAAACCTTACTATTTAGAGTAATATTAAAAAAAAAGTTGGGGTCTTACATTAATCATAGATGATGATGATGATGAGGTACGCATCATAGAGGATGATGATCCAGTTACATACGATGATGCAATGAGTAGTAAATACTTGGAGAAATGAAAAATAGCCATGAAATCCGAAATGGACTCCATGTATGAGAACCAAGTATGGACTTTTGTTACTCCAACGGAAGGCATAGTACCTATAGAGTGTAAATGGGTCTTTAAGAGAAAGAATTAAGCAGATGGCAAAGTGAAAACCTATAAGGTCAGACTGGTGGAAAAAGGTTTCAAACAAAGGCAATGAGTTAACTATGATGAAACTATAAGACCCTAACTTTTATGAATAAAAATTTAATTTTCTCTTAATAGTATTCTAAATAGTAAGGTGATAATTTAATAAATACTATAGTTATGGGTGATATGTGCAAATTTTACAAAGTGAGCAAGTTGTCATAAAATATTCGTTTGGTCGAGGAATATTTTTTTTGTTGGGGAGTATTCGTACGACGACACAATCATTGGTGGACCCCACAAAGGAATAACTGTCGGATATAGAAAGCGACAAAAATAATCCTTTTTATAAAAATAACGACAAAACTTTTACCGTTAAACTGTTGAAATACCTGGTGATAAAATTACAGTAATACGCGTTATTATATAGTAGCACACGGTATTGCACAATATCTCTGATTATTGATTTTTACGTAAGAAGTCACTCAATATTCAATAATTATCACAGTAGTTGCTGCATAGTATCTCATATTATTGATTCAATAATTGTTACTATAACATCTGCGCAATATTTTATATTATTAAATCAATAATTGTCTCGGCACAGTAACTCATATTATTTGATAAGGTATTATTATAAGTTAGCATTATTGACGATGTTTAGAAAGTTCTGTCGAGGAAAGGGGTTAGGTTATCTAATTGCGCGCCAGTAAGGAGAAATCCTTATCGAAAAGTCCCCTCTTTCCTGGGAATAATCTGGTTGTCAATATTGTGAGTAGATAATAATATTAATAAATGTTGCACAATTGAAAAGATATGAATAATTGATGAATAAATTGGTATTGTTTTATTTGATTTTGAAAAATATGGATTTCTTTTACAAGGAGTAGCCCCTCATTTGCCAAAACTTCCAAGAGGTGTGACTTCCTTTCTTTTTAAACTTTGGCATATGGAGTTTCCTTCACAAAGGAGTAGTTTTTGATTGACTAAACATTTTTTTTATTTTAATATTGGTATTCCCTTCACAAAGGGGTAGCCTCTTATTGGCTAATGCTTTCTTTTATTTTAATATTGGTAGTTACCTTCACAAGGGGTATTCCCTGATTGGTCAAATTTTTTTAATGGAAACATTTTTATTCTGGCAACGTGTGAATTTTTTTAAATGGCACTCCTTCATTGGTTGAAGGTTTCAAATTGTATACTGATGAGTTGCAAACCCGTAATAAAAATTCCGTAAGTAACAGATGCATGTCAACTAAACTTCGCCTATAAAAGGATACATCTTCAGACGATGAAAAATACACCATCACAATATTAGAAATTCTTCTTCTATAATATTGTGCGTATTTCTTTTGAGTATAAGGATACTTTGAGTGTAGTTAATAGTGTAAGATTTCTCTGTTATACCAGTCAAAGTTAGTCTCCTATTAAGGTAAAGGATACTATTTTCTTTCAATACTCGTAAGGGATATCATTTTCTTTCATAATTCATATTATGTAAGTGATGTTATTTCATTTCATATTCCGAAATTTAAACTTACTATGGTAAGTATTACTTTTATAATTCTTGAAATGATTAGAAATTCCTTGAGGTTTGCGCTTCATCTAATATCATTTCACTGGAATATTGGTCTATGTAACGATCGACAAATTTGTAATTTAATTTAAATATTTATGAAATTAAATAAATATTTAAAATAATTCATTTATTGAGGAAAATAAATATTTGATGAATTGTCATGAATTAATTTAGTAGCTAAATTAATTAATGTTAATTGAATCGAGTAATGCTAATTTTATTTGTTGGATTTAATTTAAGGAGATAATTAAATTAAATCAATTATTTAATATGTAAGAAAATAATTAAATTAAATGAATTGTTTAATTTAATAGAAATAAATAAATTAAATAATGTGATGTGTCTAATTTATTAATTAAATTAGATATATAATTATTTATTATTTGTAACTGTAATTATAATATAAATTATTTTAATTACCATTACAAGTTATTTAAATTAACTAAACTAAAATTATATAAATTGACTAAATTAAGGCGTGATAAGGGAAAAATCATATGATATAAATATTATTTAAATAATCTAGTTTGGGGAATTAGTGTGGAACCAAATATAGCCTTATGGCTTTTGGTTATTTTAACTGACGTGAGTCTTTCTATATTTTTACCTGTCATTAGTGGATTTCAGTTTATGTTTACGCATATTATACCTAAGGCTAGCGTTCAGTTTTGTTCTATTCTCATATTTGGCTAAGGAGTAGGAGCACAGTTGAGAGAAAAGAGAGAGCGTAGGAATTGAGAGATTGTTCTGAGATTTCAAGAAGAAGGAGAGGATTGCTAAATCTTGTTGTCATCTTTTGCTAGCCAATAATCAAAGATTAAGGTATAACTAATTCTAATTTTTAGTCCTATGATTTTTTATTCTCTGGAAATTGGTTTTTGTGGATTTATTGTTCTAACGTTGTATATATGGTGTGGTTTAGGTTGTAGAATCTGTTGTCATCTTGTATGCGTGTTGTATCAGTTATCAAATTCGTTAGAAATTGAATTGTAAGAAGAAATGATATAGCAGTGTTTATGTTCATGTGATATAGCCTTAGAAAGTACCAAATTTCTTGTCCAATGTTTGTAGTAATCTATAAATTAACGCTTGTATATGGTAGTTCACTGAAATACGAACATAACATAATTTCAATGGAATGATTTGGTCAAGTAATGAGTTCACAAAGGATGATTTGGACGATTATCAAAATGGAGTTTTATGTGAAAAACATGAAAATTGAGAATTTAAAATAGTTCTAGTTGTTGTTAAATTGTGCTAGGTGGTTGAATATGTTAGCAATCATGTTATGATAGTTGTATAATTATATTACATGTTGTTATCACCGTTTGATGGGTGAATTTCGTGTTAGTTGGGCTAAAAACGACTATTTTTCACTGCCGTCTCTGCGTCAATCGAACAAGCGCATCTGCCAAGTGCCAGAGAAAAAAATGGCGCAATTTTACGCTAGTTCCAAGTTTATGTGTGGCGGCAATTGCGCCATACCCTAACTGACGTGACGATGAGGTCCGCTTGTTTACGTTCGAGGCATAATGGATTTATATTAGTTTAGTAAGCATGTTATTGATGTTGAGGCATAATATAAACTATAATAGCAGATTGTCATGCGTTATAATACAAAGTATAAAAGATTTTGAAGTGATTGTTAATTGAGTTACATAATGAAACTAAAAGTGGTGTTTTTAAAGTTAAAGATGAATGATTAAGTTATAATGGCTTGTAACGAGATTTCAGATTCGTTAAGTATATTTAACCTACGTGGTTAAGTGCTAAGTTAGGGTTGTGACTAAAATGATGGTTTAAACCCTAAAGTTAATATTCATGCGATTAATTGTTGTTGCGATTTCAATGATATATGTAGGATAATTGGAGATTATTTTCATTTGTGTAGCTTACAATCAAGGCAAGTTTCTAACTCTACCTTGTTATTATTGAGCAAGTTCCTAAAACTTAACTCTTTACATTGAGCAAAACTTTCTAACTTCATTCTTTTCATATTTCACGCAAGTTTCCATTCCTATATTATTATTCTGCAAGTTCCTAACATTCTTTATGAAGTTGAGAAAGCTTAACCTATCTTGTGTATGTTTGTACAAGCTTATGTAACCTAATTTGTTACATTGAGCGAGATTTAGTTTCCTAATTATTATTCAAAGCATATATTGTTCTAACACATTGATTTAAGGGAGATTATTTTAACTCTTCTATAGCGCTTTGCATGTATATCATGTTTACTCAATTATATATTATTTTTATTCAATCTTTGACTTTGATAACCTTGTCCAAAGCTTTATCGTTGTATTAAACCTTCAAGTAGTAAGCAAACCTTTATTGATTGAATTAATCTATATTCGAATAGTGTTCTAAAATTCTAGAAACACTGATATGCTAGTTCCAAACTAAACTTTCTTTAGTGCGGAGATTCTAAATCCAAACTGAGACGAACAACCCTAACATAGGGGATTTTTATACGTGTAACGTTTAGATATTTGTGCACAATACATGGTACAAAGGGCTGATCCTCCTAAGTACGTTAAGAATGGTCTGTATAGTCTAAATGTCTGTTAAGGTTGGGTAATAATACCTAAGTACCGGGGGCATAGTTCGTGGTCTTAAGACCCTCAGATAATTAAAGTTCGAACTTGTTTTCTAGTTTGATTTGTAGAACAAGTTCCTTATTTTTCAGTTTTCGTTGTTCACTCTCATGTTACCATCATTGCTACTTTTTATATCAGTGAGCATTTGTTTGCTCAGTCTTGCAATTAACACTGCAGCTAAAGTGGAGAAAGTTGATGAGCTGTCGACTAGCAAAGGCAAGGGCAAGATGTCCAAATGATGAAGACTTATGAGAATTTTATTTTATCATGTATTCCGCAAACTGATGTAATAAATGTTAAGGTTAGATTACCTGGGATTTGATTCGAGATGATGATGTAACCCTTTAATGGGAGAGATTATTGTTTAAGTTATTTTAATTATGTCTTTATCCTTTATTATGGGTAGTTAGATGTAATAGTTTTTGATAAGTAAGCACCAAATCCTGTGGGAATGAAGTACTTGGATTTGGGGGTGTCACAGTCTAAACATTTCTCTATACTAAGGAGAAACATCCTATGTTTTGGGGATAAAAATCTATAGAGATAAATCCAAAAGGATGTTCGGCTTAACCCAAGGAACACACATTGAATCTATGCTAAATCATTTTAGCACGGGCAAATCCAAGGACTCATATCGATGAGCCATGGAGTGTATCTCTCCAAGAAAAAGTCCCCAAAGACACCGAAAGAGAGAGATCACATGAGTAAGATACCTTATGCTTCGACAATAGGATCTATCATGTATAGGATGATATGTACGAGACCTGATATTGCTTATGCACTTGGAGTGAGAAGAAGATATCAGTCAAATCCTAGATAAGAGCACTAAAAAGCGGTGAAAAACATCTTAAATTATTTAAGAAGGACTAAGGATGTGTTTCTAATGTATGATGGGTCTGATTTGAAACTAGAGGGCTATACAAACTCAAGTTTTTAGACTGACCCACACGAAAAAAAAATCACTTCTAGTTATGTGTTTACCTTGAATGGTGTTATAGTGAGTTGAAAAATTTATAAGCAATAATCTGTTGTTGATTCAGTGACAGAAGCAGAGTATATAGCTGCATGTGAAGCTGCAAAAGAAGCTGTTTGGATGAAGAAATTCATTAAAAAACTTATAATGGTTTCTAGAATACGAGGATCAATGTCTGTATATTGTGACAACATTGGGGTTGTTGCACAAGCCATGGAACCTATGTCTCATCAGAAATTCAAACATGTGTTGAGGCGCTTTCATTTAATTAGAGAAATCATTGAAAGATGAGATGTCACCTTAGGGAGAGTGGACTCGCATGCAACATTGTAGATCCATTCACTAAAGCGTTAACTTTGCAGTTGTTTGATCGTCACATAGAGAAGATCAGTATTAGATACTATAGCGATTGACTTTAATGCAAGTGGGAGATTGAAATTAGTATATCCTCAAGCCAATCACATTAAATGTGAAATGTGATGAACATTTACTTTGTAATCTTGTTCATTTACTGCTAAAAAAAATTATTTAATATAAAGACATTATTTATCCATGTTTAATTGGTTGAATTAAATAAATGAGATAAACTCATAGTTTTGAAGCAATTCTTTTAAGATCATGATGTTGATCATGCTAATGAGATATAAATTCTAGATAACTCAAAACTAAAATGTTTCTAATTATTGGATCACCAATGTGGGGTTATTGACTCTGGATAGATTAGTAAATACTATACTTCCTCTGTTGAATAAGATGATAGATGTGACGTCCCCAAAATAGGTATACATCACCCATCTTGAGTCGCCAAATACATGGTACAAAATTCAAAAATACAGCAGTCGTGTAAAATACGACAAAATGTAAACTAAGAGTTTAATAAGAATATTGTCATCTAGACAATATCCACACTCAAAAGAGTCCTCTTTACATTTATTTTCACACTATTTAACAGAATAGTGAGGACTACTAACACTATCATCTGGACCGTCACTCCGTTTCTCGACTAGTCCTGGCTACGTTCTCATTTCCTGAAGAGAACAGTGAAAGAAAGGGTGAGCTCAACTAGCCCAGTAAGAAATATTATGACTAAGATAATGCAGAATAAATTATCATTAGCCTTCAACAATGTTAAACTAATAAAATATAACAAACATCAAGTTTAACTGCAGCGGAACAAACAATCTATTAAAAGAGTCAAGTAGAGAATAAAATCTACTATCTTTCATGATTTAAAAGGTTTTTCATTACTTTTATCATTGAGACTCGACAATAAATAATCCACATCATCCACCACTACTGACAATGATATTCATTAGTATCACAACCACAAATTATCCATGCACTACGGCCAAGGATATTCGTGTATTCATCAATGGTCATGATCATGCCAACAACTGTCCATCAATGCACTACGGGCCAATGAAGACTTTTTCCACATCATTTGTAATATTACGGTCATGATTACGCCGAGTAATCCCTGGTCATAATCATACCAAGTCCATCTATGTACTTCAGGCCACAGATGACTTTCAACATAATATAAACATGAGGATGATGACAATGATATAAGAATTCAATAAAAGAAGTTCGAGAATTAATTTATCCAGGAACTAATAACGTCCAAATTGTCAACATGATACTTCTTTATAGAGTAAAACTCAAGAATGCTCAGAAGAATATTTCCATGAAAAGATACTAGATGAAGCGCAAATATCAAGGATATTCCACTAATTTCATGGAGTATAAAAGTCAAAACTTTAACCAACTGAGTATAATAAAGAATGAGATAACAAAAGAAATCACCAGGCATGCGATAGACCGCACAAACAGGTTATTCCAACAGAATAATAAATAACGGAACTAGGTCATGAGCAAACGCACAAACATGATATTCCAACAGAATAATAAATAATAGAACCAGGTCATGCTAACGCACCGACAGGATGTTCCAACAGAATAATAAAAATGGAATAACAAAAGAATTTCACCATGTATGTGGTACTTCGCATAGACAAGTTATTCCAACATAATGATAAAGAATGGAATAACAGAAGAATTTCACCAAGTATATGGTAGCCCGCGTATATAGGTTATTCCAACAGAATAATAAAGAATGGAATAACAGAAGTTCTCTTCATGAATAAGAAAGAAATAATACCCCTTATCGTAGTAGTAAATTGGATACCGCAATATTGTAGTAACAGAAGATTCTTCTTCTTTCTCTCTTAGTCTCTCTATTCTTTCTCGCTCTATAGCTTTAGCGAATTCGTGAAAAATAATGAAGGAATGAGCTTCTATTTATAAGCTTGGTAGAGTAAGGGTAAAATAGTCTTTTCGCCATAATTTATGACATCATCGCTTACATCATCGATCATATGACATCATTTCTTACATCATCGATCAAATGACATCATTGCTTACATCATCCTTCCGATGACATCATTGCTTACCTCATTATTTCGATGACATCATCGCTTACATCGTCAGATTTCAAATTCAAATTGTTCTCTTCCACTTCATTTTACTTTTATACCATGAATTTACTATAATAATGCTACCATTCAAATTATAAAAAAAACATACTATCATATAATCACATCATACTACTATAATATTATATTATAATAATATACTTAAATGAATTATTGATTTAATAATTTGAAATACTGTGTAATGACAATTATTGAATCAAAAATATCAACGTAGCAATTATTGAATCAATAAAATATTAAACAGTAATTACTGTAACAATTATTGAGTAGTGCCTTCTTACGTAAGAATTAATAATTCAAAAAAATACTATGCAATTCAGATATCTTCTTTGTGCGAACAACGCGTTATTCTTGTATTTTAACCACTAGGTATTCCAACAATTGTTAATTCGTAACACTTCCGCCGTTATTTTCATAATAATATTTTTGTCGTTTTCTAACTCCGACAATAATTCCGTTGTGGGGTCCACCAATGATTGTGTCGTCCTACGAATATTCCCCGACAAAAAGAATATTCCCCGACCAAACGAATATTTTATAACAACTTGCGTACTTTGCAAAATTTATAAATATTACCCACAACTATAACATTATATCAAATTCATTCCATAATATTTAAAAATAATATTTATAGAAAAATCATCTTTATTAAAAAGTTGGGGTCTTACAACCTCCCCTTCTTATGAAATTTTGCCCTCGAAATTAGGGTACGTACCTGGTATGTCGAAAAGGTAAGGATATCTTGATTTCATTTCAGATTCTAACTCCCAAGTCATTTCCTCAACATCGTGGTTTCTCTACAAAACTTTGACTTGAGGTATAACCTTGGAGCGTAGAATATGTTCCTTCTTATCCAAGATTTGAATAGGAACCTCTTCATACGTCAAATCTTCTACTATTTTATTCGGTTCTAACTCAATAATGTGGTTCGGGTCTTCCACATATTTACGTAACATGGATATGTAAAAAATGTTATGAACACGAGACATACTTGGTGGTAAAGCGAGTCTATACGCCACAGTTCCTACTCGATCGAGGATTAAAAATGGGCCAATGAATCGAGGATTGAGCTTCCCTCTCTTTCCAAATCTCGTAACTCCTTTCCATGGAGCAACACGTAACAACACATGATCTCCAATATCAAATTCCACGTCCTTTCGATGAAGATCAGCATAACTCTTTTGTCGATCTTGTGAGGTTTTTATACGTTGTCGGATCGTTTGAATCTTTTTCGTAGTCATACATACCAACTCTGGTCCCAACAATGTTGCTTCACCCACCTCATCCCAGCATACTGGAGAACAACACTTTCTTCCATACAACGCTTCGAATGGAGCCATGCCAATACTTGCTTGATAACTGTTGTTGTATGAAAACTCCACTAACGGTAAGAACTTGTCCCAACTTTCCTTGAAGTCAAGGACACAGAGTTTTAATAAATCTTTAAGAGTTTGAATAGTCCTCTCTGATTGTCCGTCCGTCTAAGGATGATATACCAAACTAAATCGTAAGTCTGTGCCCATAGATTTTTGTAAACTAACCCAAAATTATAAAGTGAATCTTGGGTCTCGATCAGAAACTATGGATATTGGCATACCATGCAGTCTTACAATCTCGTTTATGTGCACACGAGTAAGACGTTCAAGTGTATAAGTTTCTCGTATTGGTAAGAAATGAGCAGACTTGGTCAATCTATCAACAATGACCCAAATTGCATTTATGCCTTGAGAAACCTTGGGAAGACCAGTAACGAAATCCATGGTAATGTGCTCCCACTTCCATTCTAGAATTTCAAGTGGTTGCAATGGACCTTTTGGTACTTGATGCTCTGCCTTGACTCGTTAACAAGTTAGACACCTTGAGATAAACAATGTTATCTCTCTCTTCATATTGCTCCACCAAAATGTATGACGAAGATCACAATACATTTTGGTACTCCCAAGATGGATTGCAAATGGTGTGTTGTGCGCCTCCATCATGATTTTATACTTTAAATCAGGGTCGTTAGGAACATAAAGTCTGGAGTTGATTCGAAGTATTCCTTCTTCATCGATTCTTGCTTCCAGTATAGCACCTTCTTGCACTTTCTTCCTCATACGCATTAGCTCCAGATCTGTAACTTGAGCAGCTTTAACTTTAACAATTAAAGTCGGTTCTACTCGTATATTCACCATCATCACATGGGTCCCTGGAGTTTTTAACTCTATCTCCTTCCTTTGCAAGTCACACAAAATGGGTCTTTGCGTTGTCAATATCGCACTCGTACTCGCTTATGATCTTCTACTCAATGCGTCAGCTACCACGTTTGCTTTTCTAGGATGGTATTGGATGGTATGATCATAATCTTTCAACAGTTCAAGCCAATGTCGTTGTCGCATGTTGAGTTCCTTTTGAGTGAAGAAATATTTGAGGCTTTTATGATCCGTAAAGATCTCCACTTTCTCCCCATACAAGTAATGCCTCCAAATTTTAAGTGCGAAAACAACAGCTGCCAACTCTAGATCATAAGTAAGATAATTCCTCTCATATTCTTTGAGTTGTCGAGAGGCATAGGCTATGACTTTCCCATGTTGCATGAGAACACATCCTAACCCTTTTGCCTCAAGCATCATCAGTAGATGACAAATCCTCCGAGCCGGATGGTATTATCGAATAGTCTTTGAAATGAGTCTCCTCTTGAGTTCTTGAAAACTCTTCTCACATTCCTCGTTCTAATCAATTTTGTATCTTTCCGAGTCACCGAGAGTTAATGGAGTAGCAATTAGAAAACCTTCTACGAATCTCCGATAATAACCAACTTAAGCCGAAAAGCTAAAGCTATTTTACCATCGATGATTTAAGTTGCTCCCGACTTTGAATATCTTCAATCTTTCTTTGGGTCAATAGATATTCCATGGCTTGATACTACGTGCCCAAGGAATGCTACTTCCTCAAGCCAGAACTCACATTTCTTTAACTTGGCATAAAGCTTATATTCACGAAGCTTTTGGAGTATCATCCTCAAGTGTTGCTCATAATCTTCACGACTTTTGGAATAAATAAGGATGTCATCAATAAAGACGACCACAAATTGTTCCAAATATTCCTTGAATACTCGGTTCATCATATCCATGAAAGCAGCAGGAGTATTAGTCAATCCAAACGACATGACTAGGAATTCATAATGCCCATACCGATTTCTGAAAGCCGTCTTTGGAATGTCATCGGTTCTAATCTTCAATTGGTGATATCCAGAACGAAGATCAATCTTTGAAAAGAATTTAGCTCCTTGTAACTGGTCAAACAAGTCATCAATACGTGGCAATGGATACCTATTTTTGATGGTGACATGATTCAACTCCTAATAATCAATACAAAGTCGCATACTCACATATTTCTTTTTCACGAATAGAACAGGAGCACCCCAAGGAGAAGTACTAGGACGAATAAAGCCAATGTCTAACAATTCCTGCAGTTGGGTCTTTAACTCCTGAAGTTCAATAGGAGCCATTCGATATGGGGATTTGGAAATGGGTTTTGTACCAGGTTCAAGGTCGATACAAAATTCAATTTCACGCTCTGGGGGTAGGCCAGGAAGTTCTTCAGGGAATAAGTCAGGAAATTTATTAACAACAGAAATATCATTCAAAACTGACGCATTTTTGTTTAGATCCGTGACATGAGCTAAGAAAGCTTGACATCCAGTTTTTAATAAACGAATAGCTTTATGGCTTGAGATGACAGTGATTGATTTTAATGGTTTGGTTGCTTGAATTCGCATAATAGGTTGGTTAGGAATATGAAAGCTAACAACCTTACGAAAACAATCAATTTTTGCATGATGAGTAGTTAACCAATCAATCCCTAGAATTACGTTAAATGCAAGTATTTTCAATGAAATAAGATCGACAGGTAATGTGTGGGTACTGATTTGAACCAAACAAGACTTATAAACACTTGATGTAATGAAGGTTTCTCCTAATGGAGATTCAACAGATAAGTCAATGTCCAATTTCTCTGGAGTCAAATTTAAACGTTGAGCGCAGGTAGGAGAAATAAAAGAATGGGTAGAACCGGTATCAAATAAGGTATATACTTCGCTAGAGTTTATGATAAGTTTACCTGTGATGACCTCGTTCAGGTTCCTTACTTTGTGGGAGATCACGACAAACGCTCTCCCTTGAACTACCAGTTTTGTCTTGTCTGGGACGGCCTTTGATGCCTCCATCCCAGCTGGACTTGTCTTCGGTGCACGACAAAATCGGGCCAGGTGACCTTCTCTTCCACAATTGTAACATGCTTTGGATGGCATCGCACAGTTTGGACTGATGTGTCCCTCTCCTCCACATTTGAAGTATATGATAGGTGGTCGTTCTCCTTCCTTAACGACAAGTGCTGATGCTGACGTCTTTCCATCATTGTTGAATCTCTTCTTCTTGAAATGTCCATTCTTATTGTTTTGGCCATGATTACCACCGAAGTGGTTACCATTTTTGGCATGTTGATTCCCTCCAAGCTTATTGTCAACGCTTTGATGACTGTTATCACTGGTATTATCATTTTACCAGCTGCTCTCTTTTGGTTGGGTTTACTCATTATCGCACTCCAATAACTGGGCCCTATTAACAACATCTGAATACAAACACAGTTTATGAGAGATAAGATATTGACGTATCTCGAGTTTCAAACCTCTTAGAAACATTCGCGTCATTCTCTCCTCATTATCAACCAAATGAGACGCAAACCGGGATAACTCGGCAAACTTGGCTTCGTACTGTGACACGGTCATGTTGTTTTGCTCCAGCTTGATGAACTCTACCTCTTTTATGTGACGAATACTTTCGGGAAAGTACTTGTCGTTGAACAGTTCTTGGAACTTCTCCCAAGACATCTTCATCAAGGCGGTTGAGTACGCTTTTGATTCCCACCAAGAATCTGCCTCTACCCATGAACATGATGGTGGCAAAGGGAACCTTTTCTCCTCGGAGCATCCCAATACATTAAATATCTTGTTGATCTGCTTTATCCACGTCTCCGCCTTAAGTGGTTTTGGCTCTCCAAAAAACTCCGGTGGTCCAAGTTCCTTGAACTACTTAGCGGTGACCGTCCGAGAGTTGCCAGTGGTTTCACCTGCATTTTGGATAGGAGCCGCTCTTGCCTGATGTTGCATGAATTGCATAAAGCCTCTAAAAATTCCATCGTTCATCATCTGGTCCGTGTTGTTGTTTGCCTGAGGATTGACGCCTTCGATGCACATTATCCTCGATTATTGATCTGCATGGCGACTCAGCGGTCTCCTCATGCTCCATTGATGTTCTCAACATTCTCGGATGTCATTTTCAAATCATCGCCACAAAACAAGGGTTAATTAGCATATCACATATTATCCTTATACTCGATGAGCCAATTAAATACCAATTAAACTTAGGTAGGTCATACTAGCGAAGGAATTCCCCGTCTCTCCCCTCCTAGTTCTTGTCTCACATCTTAGCTAGGGATCATATCCCTAAGCTTTGATAACAACTGTGATGCCCCCAAAATAGGTATACATCACCCATCTTGAGTCCTCTTTACAAAATTCAAAAATATAGCTGTCGTGTAAAATACGACAAAACGTAAACTGAGCGTTTAATAAGAATATTGTCATCTAGACAATATCCACACTCAAAAGAGTCCTCTTTACATTTATTTTCACACTATTTAACATAATAGTGAGGACTACTAATACTATCATCTGGATCGTCACTCCGTTCCCCGACTAGTCCCGGCTACGTTCTCATTTCCTGAAGAGAATAGTGAAAGAAAGGGTGAGCTCAACTAGCCCAGTAAAAAATATTATGACTAAGATAATGCAGAATAAATTATCATTAGCCTTCAACAATGTTAAACTAATAAAATATAACAAACATCAAGTTTAACTGCAACGGAACAAACAATCCATTAAAAGAGTCAAGTAGAGAATAAAATCTACTATCTTTCATGATTTAAAAGGTTTTTCATCACTTTTATCGCTGAGACTCAGCTTAATAAATAATCCACATCATCCCCCACTTACTGACCAAGGACATTCATTAGTATCACAACCACAAATTATCCATGCACTACTGTCAAGGATATTCGTGTATTCATCAATGGTCATGATCATGCCAACAACTGTCCATCAATGCACTACGGGCCAATGAGGACTTTTTCCACATCATTTATAATATTACGGTCATGATTACCCCGAGTAATCCCTGGTCATAATCATACCAAGTCTACCTATGCACTACAGGCCACAGATGACTTTCAACATAATATAAACATGAGGATGATGACAATGATATAAGAATTCAATAAAACAAGTTCGAGAATTAATTTATCCAGGAACTAATAACGTCCAAATTGTCAACATGATACTTCTTTGTAGAGTAAAACTCAAGAATGCTCAGAAGAATATTTCCATGAAAAGATACTGGATGAAGTGCAAATATCAAGGATTTCCACTAATTTCATGGAGTATAGAAGTCAAAACTTTAACCAACTGAGTATAATAAAGAATGAGATAACAAAAGAAATCACCAGGCATGCGATAGACCGCACAAATAGGTTATTGCAACAGAATAATAAATAACGGAACCAGGTCATGCGCAAATGCACAAACATGATATTCCAACAGAATAATAAATAATGGAACCAGGTCATGCTAACGCACCGACATGATGTTCCAATAGAATAATAAAAATGGAATAACAGAAGAATTTCACCAAGTATAGGGTAGCCCGCGTATACAAGTTATTCCAACAGAATAATAAAGAATGGAATAACAGAAGTTCTCTTCATGAATAAGAAAGAAATAATACCCCTTGTCTTAGTAGGAAATTGGATACCGCAATATTGTAGTAACAGAAGATTCTTCTTCTTTCTCTCTTAGTCTCTCTATTCTTTCTCGCTCTATAGCTTTAGTGAATTCGTGAAAAATAATGAAGGAATTCATTGCTTACATCATCGATCAAATGACATCATTGCTTACATCATCCTTCCGATGACATCATTGCTTACCTCATTGTTTCGATGACATCATCGCTTACATCATCAGAATTCAAATTCAAATTGTTCTCTTCCACCTCATTTTACTTTTATACCATGAATTTACTATAATAATGTTACCATTCAAATTATAAAAAAAATATACTATCATATAATCACATCATACTACTATAATATAATATTATAATAATATATTTAAATGAACTATTAATTTGATAATTTGAAATACTATGTAATGACAATTATTGAATCAAAAATATCAACGTAGCAATTATTGAATTAATAAAATATTAAACAGTAATTATTGTAACAATTATTGAGTAGTGTCTTCTTACGTAAGAATCAATAATTCAAAAAATATCTTGTAAATAATCTTGTATTATACTTGCAACAACAACGCGTATTCTTGTATTTTAATCACCGAGTATTCCAACGATTGTTAATTGGTAACACTTCCAAGTTATTTTCATAAAAATATTTTTGTCATTTTCTAACTCCAACAATAATTCCGTTGTGGAGTCCACCAATGATTGTGTCGTCGTACGAATATTCCCTGACAAAAAGAATATTCCCCGACCAAACGAATATTTTATAACAACTTGCGTACTTTGCAAAATTTATAGATATTATTCACAACTATAACATTATATCAAATTCATTCCATAATATTTAAAAATAATATTTATAGAAAAATCATCTTTATTAAAAAGTTGGGGTCTTACAATAGATCTCATAATTATTTGTGTGGAGACATTAAGAAATATATTTAGGTGCTTATTGGAGAATAAGTTCACTGAACGTAACTCGTTTAAAAAAAATTCTAATGGAGTTTTACTTGTCTATCAATAGAAGTTCCTAGAGTGATAGTAATATAAGTGATCTTTTAACTTGAGATCGTCATATTACCTTATGCATTCTAAGTTATACTTTGTTATATTCCATAATTCTGTACAACATGTTATAGGGTATGTTCTACTATAATAAAATATGGATGGAGGTAGGTGAATGATCAACAAAGGAGCTACCACTTCTGGAAAAGTAAGAGAATGTCTTATGTGATTCGATAAGTGACAACTTGAATATCTCTGGCTAAGGTTGAATGGAAATTAGAAAGTAGTTTCTAATTTATATTAATTAGAGTTGTGCATTTTAGAATCGAAATACATATAATCAAATAAATAAAACTTGGTAAAAGGATTGAATTGTGTAACTCGAAATAGGTTTTTTTGTGATTAAACATTTAATTCATATTATTCAGATAGTCACGATACATTATTGTAAGGTGTCACTAATGATGTAGAATAAATATTATTTATATATTTGAATTAAAAAAGTTTAATTCATTATAAATAATATTAGAAAAGTTCTAATTTATTTTACTGTCGGCTTAATATTGAACCTAAATGGTCACACAGAAAAAAATATAATTTTAGAAGTAATTGACTTAATTATTAAGTATATTTAATTTTAAATATGATTTTGTCATACTTCTGCTCTTATTACAATATGAATGTATGTTTGATCTTACATAAAGAACATTGTAACTTTGCAATAATCAAATCCCCAATAAGAATCAATTAACTAAAACACTTATCCGTTAGAGTCCTTCCTTATAAAACGTATATATGTAAAACAACGAATTATAAGAGAAAAATTTATATAAATTATATTAAAAATTAATTATCTTTTTTTAAAAAATTATATGTGAGTGAATATGATTATTATAAACTACATCTAATTTACTACAAACTCTTATTTTTGTAAATTAGAAAATATATCTATATATTCAATTTTAATTTCAAAATTTATAACTGACAAAAATATACAGGATATTTATTTTGAGACAGAGGGAGTGAAACATTGGAATGTATGAAATTGCGTCTAAATAAATAAAAATTTTAAAATGCAAAATGATGTGGTTTGGGAAAAAAAAAAAAGAGGGGTCGAAATGTGCTTATTAAGTTTATCTTAATTTCAGGCAACAATTTACTAGTCGTTGCAAAAAAGTGCACAAAATACGCAACGAAAAAAAATTGTTGACAATGAATGTGGCCCATATTAGACAACAAAATACAAGAACAAAAAACTTTTCATTACCCACGACGTGGAGAACTCACATCGGCAAAAAAAGTAAATAGGTGGGGCGGAGGGGTTTCTCGCTAACTAATTGGCAAATAAATTTGGGGTCGACATATGAATGTTGTTACAAAATGAAATCCTTTCACAAATTAAAACGAATGCCAAATTTTGTTACTAAATATGCATTTTTGGCAACGACTTTATAAGTCTTTGCTCGAAAAATCGTTGTCAAATGTCTATTTTTTGTAGAGAGGAGTAAGCAATCGATCCTTATTTATTTGTTTAAGGCTGTTTACATGAGGATATGTAAAAGCTAAGTGTGGGGGAATTTGATATGTGTAAAATGTTCTATGATTTTGATTCCTTTATGTTTAGTTTTGTTGTATGTTTTCTGTTTATATGAGCTTGTTAAGGTGTTTATTTATTTTAGGAAGATTTTGATATGCTTTTGCAGATATGAGTTATAATGTTTAGTTTTTAGTTGTTTTGCAGAAGTGTTATATGATCGTTGGGTAAAGCATTATATGATGTGTACAAATAACTCTACATTCATAGTGTTGGAGGACAATAGAGAGGATTTTGTAGTCTGTCACTCTACGATCGCTTGGTGTTATGCTTTACAATCGTAGGAAGGCTTGGGCAGATACACGTACACTCGACAATTGCCAGTTACACTCTATGATTTGTCAACCTTTTGTTCGACGATTTGCTAGCTTAGCGTCCAGTCACTTTACGTTTGCCTACAGAGATGTTACTCTACGATTGTACTAGGTCAAATTTTGATTTGAAATGGGTCGGATCAGAGGTGATGGAGCGTAAGAATTCTATTCATATCATGATTTGGAGATGGAATTACAATCTAAGAAAGAAGCTATAGATGACTAAGGGAAGTAGAATCTGATATGAATACCAAGTTAGAGGTTGTTATGGAAACTAAAGTACGAGCTTAATCCGAATTGTAAAAGGAGAATGAATTAGACTCTGCTATGGAAATTAAATTCTAATTTGATAAGGAATCTATTTATGGCTGGATTGCAGAAGTCGACAAGGAGATAGAAGATACCATATCTATTGAATTTCAGAAGTCGAATATGATTAGAATTCTTCTAGGGTTTCAGATAATTGTATATATAAATGCTTTCACTTGTGATCAAATTAAACACACGGCATTACACATATAAATCTATATACTTCTACAGATTCAGAGTCTTATTATTGAAGCATGTCAAGCTAAGTTTTTTTATTCAGTTCTCAAGGATGTTGAACTTTATTTATAGTAAATTTTTTAATTGAGTTAATAGTATTTATTCCTTCTTATATGAAATTCATTTTTGATAATCTGTTTTAATTGTCTGAATGCTATTTGATCTAATTAATTTAATGTGGCCAGTTATGTGACGCCCCCAAAATAAGTATATATCACCCATCTTGAGTCATCAAATACATGGTACATAATACAAATACAAACTTAATTATACAACCGTCGTGTAATATACGATAATACATAAACTGAGAGTTTTAATAGGAATATTGTCATCTAGATAATATCCACACTCAAAGGAGTCCTCATTACATTTATTGTCACACTATTTACAGAATAGTGAGGACTACTAATGCTATCATCTGGACCGTCACTCCTTTCCCCCGACTAGTCCCAACTATATTCTCATTTCACAAGAGAATGAAAGAAAGAAAGGGTGAGCTCAACTAGCCCAGTAAGAAATGTTATGACTAAGATAATGAAGAATAAATTATCAATAGTCTTCAACAATGTTAAACTGATAAAATATAATAGACATCAAGTTTAACTGCAGCGGAACAAGCAATCCACTAGGAGAGTTAAGTAGAGAATAAAATCTACTATCTTTTATGCTATAAAATGTTTTCATCAATTTTTATCGCTGAGACTCAGCTTAATAAATAAAACACATCATCTAATCATCCCTGTACTACGGGCCAAGGATATTCATTAAATCATCAATGGTCATGACTATACGTAACAATCACTGGTCATAATCATACCAAAAACTGTCCATCAATGCATTACAGGCAACTGAGGACTTTTACCATATCATTTATAACATTACAGGTCATGATTATACCAAATGATCCCTGGTCATAATCATACTAAGTCCATCTATGCACGTAAGCCAAAGTTGACTTTCATTACAATATAAGCATGAGGATGATGACAATGACATAATAATTCAATAAAACAAGTTCAAGAATTAATTTATCCAGAACTCAATAACATCCAAATTGTCAACATGATATTGCTTTGTGGAGTAAAATTCAAGAATGCTCAGAAGAATATTTCCATGAAAATATACTTGATGAAGCGCAAATATCCAGGATATTCTACTAATTTCATGGAGTATAGAAGCCAAAAATTTATCCAACTGAGTATAACAGAATATATGAAACTGCAAATGGATTTTCACCCGCCATGCAGTAATCCACGTATACAGATCATTTCCACAATTTAATAAGGAATGAATATAAAGGATTATTCACCATGCATGTGGTTATCCACATAGATAGGTTATTCCAACAGAATAATAAAGAATAGAATAAAAGAAGGATTTACCATGCGTGCGATAGATCGCATGTATAGGTTATTCCCAATGAATAATAAATAATGGAACCGGTCCTGCGTAAACGCACGCATATACATATATATTACGAAGAATAAATAATGGAACCCGTCCCAAGTAAACGCACGCAGACGTGATATTCGACAAAATAATAAATAATGGAACCAAGTCCCATAAACGTATGAGACAAGATATTAGATAAAATAATAAATAATGGAACCGGTCCCAACAGAACGCGAGCACGTGATATTATTTCACGAGAATAATAATGAATCGAAATAATAGAAGAATTTCACCATGTATGCAGATTTAGCATAAACAGGTTATTCCAACATAATAATAAAGAATGGAATAACAGAAGAATTTCACCATGTATGCGGTACTTCGCATAAAAGTTATTCCAACATAATAATAAAGAATGGAATAACAGAAGAATTTCACCATGTATGCGGATTGCCATAAAAAGCAGTTATTCAACATAATAATGAAGAATGGAATAACAACTCTTACAAGTATTGAAAGAAAATAATTCTCTTCATGAATACGAAAGAATAATACCCCTTGCCTTTAGAAAAAATGGATATTGGAAAAGTGAAGTAGCATAATACTTTTCTTCTTTCTCTCTATAGTTTCTCTCTCTAGAGTTTCAGTGAATTCGTAAGAAATAATGAAAGAATGAGCTTCTATTTATAGAAGAACTGAAAGTGGCTCTTGTACTTAACGAAGGGTCAAAATGATTCTTGGTAATATTGAAGAGACAACTACTATTTGCGAAGGGATAAATAACTCTTGGAAAACTGAAGGGACAAATAACTCTTGAAAAACTAAAGGGACAAGTTACTTTTAAAACTTTAAATCAACGATCCATATTGATTTACTATTATAATTTCAACCAACGGTCTGAAAAATTAGCACATCTCCTTATGGAATAATATTGTACCCAAAAATGATTTGGACCGAAAAGAAATATATTTTTCGGGTGAATAGTACCCCGTGAATAGTAACTCATGAATAGTAACTCGTGAATAGTAACTTGACATGAAAAGTACCCCGAATACTTGATTGAACAATATAACCTCCAGACATCAATTATTATAGAAATAAATGTTGATTTCCACTAACACAAATACTTTCAACACAATAGAACTATCAAATTAATCTTTAATCAACACAAACTTATTCATCATTGGTATTATAACTCACAATATTGAACAACCAGGTCGTTCCCAGAAAAGAGGGGGCTTTCCAATAAGGATTTCTACCTATTGGCGCGCAATTAGGTGACCAAACCTCTCCTTGACAGAACTTCTAGACATTGTAAATATTGCAATTTAATAATATGAACAACTTTGTCGTCTCAATTATTGATTTAATAATATATCATATTATGCAGATGATACTGTGATAATAATCGAATCAATATTATGATAGATATGATGCAGCAATTACTGTAGCAATAATTGAGTGACTTCTCACGTAAGCATCAATAACCAATACCGGGTGCTACTATGCAACCACGCCAGACATCGTATTTCTTTTACTTTGGGTAGTTCAACGCTTTTAACGGTAACACTTCCGCCGTTATTTTTCATAAAAGATAATTACATGCTTTCTTTACTACGACAATACTTCCGTTAGGAGTCCACGGTGATTGTGCCATCGCATTTAATATTCCCTGTTAAAATGAATATTCCCCGACCAATCGAATATTATATAACTACTTGCTTACTTTGCAAATTTTATAAATATTACCCACAACTATAACATTATATCATATCCACACCATAATATTCAAAAATATATTTTGAGAGAAATTAATCTTTATTCATAAAAGTTGGGGTCTTAAATCCTCCCATTCTTATGAAATTTCGTCCTCAAAATTAGGGTACGTACCTGGTATATCGAAGATGTGAGGATATCTTGACTTCATCTCAGATTCTAACTCCCATGTCATTTCTTCCACATTGTGGTTTCTCCACAAAACTTTGATATGTTGATTCCCTCCACGTTTGTTGTCACCGCTTCGATGACTACTACCACTGGTATTATCGACTTGTCAGTTGCTCTCTCTTGGTTGGGTAGACTCATTATCGCGCTCCAATAACTGAGCCCTATTCACAACATCTGAATACAAACACAGTTTATGAGAGATAAGGTATTGATGTATCTCGAGTTTCAAACCTCTTAGAAACATCCGCGTCTTCTCTCCTCATTATCAACCAAGTGGGACGTAAACCGAGACAACTCGAGAAACTTAGCTTCGTAATGCGCCACGGTCATATTGTTTTGCTCAAGCTTAATGAACTCTACCTCCTTCATATGACGAATACTTTCAGGAAAGTACTTGTTATTGAACAGCTCTTGGAACTTCTCCCAAGACATCTTCAGTGTGGCAGGTTGAGCACGCTTTACAGATTCCCACCAGTAATATGCCTCTGCACGCAACATGAAGGTGGCAAAGGGAACCTTTTGCTCCTCGGAGCATCCCAAGACATCAAATATCTTGTTGATCTGCTTTATCCACGTCTCCGCCTTAAGTGGTTTTGGCTCTCCAAAAAACTCCGGTGGTCCCAGCTCCTTGAACTGCTTAGCGGTGACCGTCCTAGAGTTGTTAGTGTTTCCACCTGCATTTTGGACAGGAGCCGCTTTCGCCTGATGTTGCATAAATTGCATAAAGCCTCTAACCATCCCATCGTTCACCATTTCATCGGTGTTATTATTTTTATGAGGATTATTGTCTTCCTGTTGTACATTACCCTGAGCATTGATCGTTGGTGACTCAACAGTCTCACGTGCTTCATTTCTTATCTCAACATTTTTGGATGCCATTTTCAAATCATCGCAACAAAACAAGGGTTAATTAACATATCACATATTATCCCCATACTACGTGACCAACCAATTAAATACCAAATAAACTTAGGTAGGTCATACTAGCGAAGGAATTCCCCGTCTCTCCCCTCCTAGTTCTTGCCTCACATCTCAGCCAGGGATCATATCCCTAAGCTTTTATACCAACTGTGATGCCCCCAAAATAGGTATACTTCACCCATCTTGAGTCACCAAATACATGGTACAAAATACAAATACAAACTTAATTATACAACCGTCGTGTAATATACGACAATACATAAACTGAGAGTTTTAATAGGAATATTGTCATCTAGATAATATCCACACTCAAAGGAGTCCTCATTACATTTATTGTCACACTATTTACGTAATAGTGAGGACTACTAATGCTATCATCCTGACCGATCACTCCTTTCCCAGACTCATTCCCAACTATATTCTCATTTCACGAGAGAATAGTGAAAGAAAGGTGAGAGCTCAACTAGCCCAAGAAGAAATGTTATGACTAAGATAATGCAGAATAAATTATCAATAGTCTTCAACAATGTTAAACTGATAAAATACAATAGACATCAAGTTTAACTGCAGCGGAACAAACAATCCATTAGAAGAGTCAAGTAGAGAATAAAATCTACTATCTTCTATGCTATAAAATGTTTTCATCAATTTTATCATTGAGACTCGACAATAAATAAAACACATCATCTAATCATCCCACGTACTACTGGGCCAAGGATATTCATTAAATCATCAATGGTCATGACTATACTGAATAATCTCTGGTCATAATCATACCAAAAACTGTCCATCAATGCATTACAAGCCACTGAAGACTTTTACCATATCATTTATAACAATATTACAGGTCAAGATTATACCGAATGATCCCTGGTCATAATCATACTAAATCCATCTATGCACGTAAGCCAAAGATGACTTTCATTATAATATAAGCATGAGGATGATGACAATGACATAATAATTCAATAAAACAAGTTCAAGAATTAATTTATCCAGAAATTAATAACGTCCAAATTGTCAACATGATACTTCTTTGTGGAGTAAAATTCAAGAATGCTCAGAAGAATATTTCCATGAAAAGATACTGGTTGAAGCGCAAATATCAAGGATATTCCATTAATTTCATGGAGTATAGAAGCCAAAACTTTAACCAATTGAGTATAATAGAATATATGAAACTGCAAATGGATTTTCACCGCCATGCAGAATCCACGATATCTGAGATCATTTCCATAATTTAATAAGGAATGAATACAAAGGATCATTCACCATGCATGTGGTAATCCACATGTAGAGCGAGTTATTCCAACGAGAATAATAAATAATAGAATAACGGAAGGATTCACCATGCGTCGCGCGATAGATCGCACAAACAAAGTTATTCCCAATGAATAATAAATAATGAAACCAGTCCCACGTGAACGCATGCATGTGTGATATTTTGACGAGTAAGAATAAATAATGGAACCAGTCCGTCAGAAATAGCGTAAAGATGTGGATATTACGACGAATAATAAATAATGGAACCAGTGCGCATAAACGCACGTGACGTGATATTCCAACAGTAATAATAAATAATGGAACCCGTGTTACGTAACGCACGCATGAATATTCCGACAGAATAATAATAGATGGAATAATAGAAGAATTTCACCATGTATGCGGTACTTCGTATAAACAAGTTATTCCAACATAATAATAAAGAATGGAATAATAGAAGAATTTCACCATGTATGCGGTACTTTGCATAACAAAGTTATTCCAACATAATAATAAAGAATGGAATAATGTAAGAATTTCACCATGTATATACGATTGCCGATAAACAAAGTTATTCCAACATAATAATGAAGAATGAAATAACAACTCTTACAAGTATTGAAAGAAAATAATTCTCTTCATGAATACGAAAGAATAATACCCCTTACCTTTAGAAAAACTGGATATTGGAAAAGTGAAGTAGCATAATATTTTTCTTCTTTCTCTCTATAGTTTCTCTCTCTAGAGTTTCAGTGAATTCGTAATAAATAATGAAGGAATGAGCTTCTATTTATAGAAGAACTGAAAGTGGCTCTTGGTCTTAACGAAGGGTCAAAATGACTCTTGGTAATATTGAAGAGACAACTACTATTTGCGAAGGGGCAATTAACTCTTGAAACATCAAAGAGGCAAATAACTCTTGAAAAACTGAAGGGACAAATAACTCTTGGAAAACTGAAGGGACAAGTTACTATTAAAACTTTAAATCAACGATCCATATTGATTTACTATTATAATTTCAACCAACGGTCTGAAAAATTAGCACATCTCCTCATGGAATAATATTGTACCCAAAAATGATTTGGACCGAAAAGAAATATATTTTTTGGGTGAATAGTACCCCATGAATAGTAACTCGTGAATAGTAACTCGACACGAAAAGTGCCCCAAAAACCCGATTAAACAATATAGCCTCCAGACATCAATTATTATCGAAATAAATGTCGATTTCCACTAACACAAATTATTTTAACACAATAGAATTATCAAATTCATCTTTAATCAACACGAACTTATTCATCATTGATATTATAACTCATAATATTTAACAACCAGATCGTTCCCAGGAAAGAGGGGGCTTTCCAATAAAGATTTCTCCCTATTGGCGCACAATTAGGTGACCAAACCTCTCATTGACAGAACTTCTAGACATTGTAAATATTGCAATTTAATAATATGAACAACTTTGTCGTCTCAATTATTGATTTAATAATATATCATATTATGCAGATGATACTGTGACAATAATCGAATCAATAATATGAGAGATATGATGCATCAATTACTCTAGCAATAATTGAGTATAACTGAGTGACTTCTCACGTAAGCATCAATAACCAATACCGTGTGCTACTATGCAACCACACGTATTACTATACTTTTACTACTGGGTAGTTCAACAGTTTTAACGGTAACACTTCCGCCGTTATTTTTAATAAAAGATAATTACGTGCTTTCTTACTACGACGATAATACTTCCGTTAGAGGTCCACCAATGATTGTGCCATCGCATTTAATATTCCCCGACCAATCGAATATTATATAACCACTTGCTTACTTTTGCAAATTTTGTAAATATTACCCACAACTATAACATTATATCATATCCACACCATAATATTCAAAAATATATTTCGAGAGAAATTAATCTTTATTCATAAAAGTTGGGGTCTTACAAGTTAGATTAATCTGATTCATATCATCTGCTAGATTAAGAAGTGGTATTACGTGTAATAGATATTGTTCTTAATCACATGTATCTGTTAGTAATATTGATTGTGGTCAAGCTTTTATGTATTACTATGATTATCAGAAGGCAAGTTAAACAATTCGTGCCTATATGATTATTGCTTGGAATAGTCTAATTACCTAGTTCTTAATGTTGATATTATGTTAAATCTAGAGAGTTTGTTCTAGGTTATATAATAGGTAGAATCTGGTGAAGAGCTTCGTTCATAAAGTGATAATCTAAGGGCAATTTCAAGTAACAGAGCTTGTTGTTACCTATGAATATTAATTTCATTCAATGATTAATACTGTCAAACTTGATTAGCTTATTAACTGTTAAAAGGTGAAACTGAACTGCAGAACTAAAACTTTTATTTCTTGATTTCTTTTATTATTAATTCTAATTTTCTTAATTAGGTAATTCAAACTAAAAACTCGCCATCTTTTTACTTAATTGTTAGGAACAATATAATATATTTAAACACTATTACTCTTTGTAGGATCGACCTTTACTTGCTGCTGTACCAAATTATAAGTTCGTAGAGTAAAGTAAGGATTAATTTTGGGAGTGAAATGACAGCTTCCCAATTACTTTAAAAAAAGTCGAATGACATAAGAATTTATTATTTGAGATACCATTTTGCCCAAGACAATGACAACCCTCTCAATATATTGTGATAATGAGGCGCAGAATTATCACGATCATATAATAAGGTTTATAACGGGAAGTCTAGACATATAAGTTTAAGGCATAGTTATGTAAGAGAGCAAATCAATAAAGGGGTTGTTACCTTTAACTATGTCAAGTCAAAAGAAAATTTGGTAGATTCTTTTAGAAAAGGTCTAGGCAATGATGTAATATGTAAGATTTCTAGGGAGATGTGTTTAAAACTTTTGAATGAGAGGTAACCTATAAGTGGAATCCAACTAAATACTAGAGTAACATCTAGTATATTAGTTCAATGGAAAAATACTTATAGTAATAACCAGTTATACACTAGACAAGTATGAAAAAAAAAATCTTTGAAACCATCTCAAAGTAATTAGTGTATACTTGTATGGAGAATAAATAGTCAAATCCTGGACTGCAAAATTTCTCTCTTACTTAGGACGACTGCAACTAATCAAATCAGTTCTGTTTGCCATTCATTCTTTCTGGTCAGCTCATTCCATTCAGCCCAAATCTGTGATGAGATCAATTCAGTCGATTCTTTATAGTTTTCTTTGGAAAGGCGCATCTCTTCTCAAGTTTGGAGTTAAAGTCTATTGGAAGGATCTATCCATGCCATAATCTGAGGGGGTTCTAGCTATTAAGAGTCTTATTGACTGGAATATGGCTCTTATCCTCCAGCACCTTATCAAGGTTATCTCTCACTCCCCTTCCTCTCTTTGGGCTTCATGGATTCAAGTACTATTCTTAAGCACAAAAATTTCTGGCATATTGATATTCCCTCTAATTGCTCTTGGATTTGGTGTAAAATCCTTAACCTTAGGCCCACTGCTTTAAAATTCCTTACTTATAGAGTTTGTAATGGTAACATCTTCAGTTTGTGGTTTGACTCGTGGCTGAATGGTCAGGCCTTATCTCCTTCTGATTCTCTTGTCTCTAACTATAGGATCCCTATCGCTACTAGTCTCTTACATCATTTCTCAGGGTTCTTGGTCTCTGCCTCTTAGAAACCATCGTAACCATCATGAGGTGTTGCAATTTCAAAATTTATTAAATGAAGTTCATGTTCCTTCTGCTGCTGAGGACCTCATATTTTGGAACGGTATTATCATTAGTTCTCTGAAGGCAAATAAAATCTGGGAATCTATTCGTCTGAGAGGTCAACAAGTACCTTGGTCTAAGTTACTATGGCACAAGCTTCATGTGCCTCGGTTCTCTTTTACATCGTGGCTTTCCTTTCGTAGGAGACTGCCTACAAATGATTTATTCTACTCCTTTTCTCTTCTTTTTTTTCAGCGCTTGGCCTGCCCCCTTTGTAAATTGTCTGCGAAAACGTTCCCTCATCTTTTTTTCAACTGCCCGTACTCTAAAACTGTTTTATCTTCTGTTATGGATGTTGGGAATTGGCCTCATGTCCCATTTATCTGGGATAATTTGGTGGAGTATATCTTCAGTTTAAGGGGAGATATATGCAATCTGAGATCCTGAAGTTGGTTTTTGCTACTTCGGTGTACAAAATTTAGGGAGCTAGGAACTCAATGGTGCATGATAAAATCAAATTTCCCCCCTCGTTCTAGCAAATGAAATTGTGAAGTTGATCAAGGCTCGACTTTCCACTTCTCTGCAATTCCACAAGGCAGCTCATAATTGTACTAGTTATTTTAATTGGATGTAATTGGGTATAATGGGATGTCGTCCCTTTGTTTTGTTTCCTTGTTGTGTTATGGTTGCTCTTGCTTTGGTTGTTTAACCGCCCTGCTGTTGCTTTGGTTATTCCGTAGTGTTTTTCAGCTTTTGTTCGATCCTTATGGGGCTTGTCCCATGATGATAGCTCAATAGTTCTGGGGTTTACCCTCTTTGCCATTGTAATTATGTTTCCTTTTATGCACAATCAAATTTAGCGAAAAAAAGAAGAATAAATAGGGTAGGTTAAACCTTTAATGAATTTATGTCCGGTTTGGAGGATGTAGGTCGTACAAGTGCATCTAGTTAGATTCACCTACGTAATTGAGGAAAATGGGGTCGTTTTGCGGGACTCAAGACTTATCGCTAAGTCACTTACGAAACTCAAGAGGTAAACACAATGTCATAAATGTTTTGAATTTCCTTAAACTATAATGGGTATAATATATGTCTATTGAGCAAAATATCACTTTAAGATTTCTTAGTTCAAAGCTAACACTTCTAAGAATTATGATATTTTGTTATATAGACTATGTAAAAGTTCAAGTCGAAAGGCATTTCTTATTTATGTATACTATATCTATGAAGAGATAAAAGAAGGTGAGTAATAAATGGATTACAAGATTGTAAAAATAGGGAAGAATTGTTGAATATTTTCAAATTTATATTTTATTTTATTTTTAAATTCAAGATTGAACTATTGCATTAAATTGACGTTGGATCATTGCATGAAATTGTCGTTGCATGAAATATTGTTGCATGAAATTGTTGTTGCATGAATTTTATTATACCAATCAAATTGGACAATTGCAGTTTATTGTGCTGATTGAATTGGATAGTTGCAATGGAAATCAAATACCTTTTCAAAACAGTTTAAAAGATGTGCTCTAACATGAAATCAAATACCTTTTCAAATTGTGTTTGATGCTTCTTTAAAAGGATATTTCAAAACCTATAAATAGGTTGTAAATGCATCCAAGTGTATCACTTCAATTTATTCTAAATGCTTTTCAAGTTCTTAAAAAAAAATATCATTCAATATTTTTTTTTGTTATAATTTTCTTCTCTCATTTATAGTTTTGCTCTACATTTGTTTCTACACAACAAATTCTAATATAGAGTAAAATTTGAGTTCGTCTTATCATGGGAGATTAATTCGTAGTAACCTTGCGTAGTAAAAGTTAGGAGCGAATGTAGTCTTAAGAAAAGAGTGGCCAACCATTCGATTCAGGTGATATATTATTGACGTTCTACATCAAACTACAAAGCGAGTAACAATACTAATTAGTGCTATAAATGAAGTGGATGATTTGATTTTCATGAGAAGGTGATGGTACACCTCAATATGGTGTGTGTGTGTGTATATATATATATATATATATATATATATATATAGAGAGAGAGAGAGAGAGAGAGAGAGGCTCTAAAACGAACCTTAAAGAGCTGAACCAAAGACGAACAACGCCATAAAAACACCAAAGATGACGGTTCGTCTTTGGTTCGCTCTTTAAGGTTCGTTTTAGAGCCTCTCCGTATATATATATATATACGGTCCGGATCAAGTGCATACCCCTTATCTTACTCACCATGTACTTACCCCCCATTTAGGCGGCGATTTATTTGATTCATACAACCGTCGTCTAAATACATACTTTTAGCGACAGACAAACATATAGCGTCGTTAAAAGTATGAGCGACGATTGTATAACCAAACCATCGCCTAAAAGAAGGTAAACACGTGAGTAAGATAAGAGATATGACTTGATCCTTCTTATATATATATATATATATATATATATATATATATATATATATAAAAAGAAGGATCAAGAGTACTTCTCTTATCTAGCACTTCTTCTTAAATAACACTCTCTTATTAAAATTAAATGGTTTTGGAGATTCTTAAAAGATAGTGACTTGCTTTCCTTTTATTTATAAAAATGTCACCCGCGACCTTATTTATTTTTTAAAAGAATCTCCGAAACGACGTAATTTTAAAAAAGGAGGGCTAGATAAGGAAAATACTCTTAATCCGTCCTCTCTCTCTCTCTCTCTCTCTCTCTATATATATATATATATATATATATATATATATATAGCAAGGATCTTAGGCTCACCCTTATTGAGCTCACCCCGAGCTCACCCTGCCTTTTTTTTTAAACAACTAATAAAAAATGTATAATAATTTTTGGAATTGAAAGTTTTTTTTTAAAAATTGTTTTGGGTGTGATTTGGGTACATATAACAAAACAGTGTTGTATCTCACATGCATCTTTGTTTTGTATATATTCACATCCCAAAACAATTTTTTAAAAAACTTTCAATTCCAAAATTATTATACATTTTTATTAGTTATGTTTTTTTAAAAAAAAAAAAATTGCGGTGTGAGCTCAATAAGGGTGAGCTCCATTTCTAAGGCTCACCTTTATTGAGCTCACCTGCAATTTTTTTTTTTTATAAAAAAAACATAACTAATAAAAATGTATAATAATTTTTGGAATTGAAAGTTTTTTAAAAAAATTGTTTTGGGTGTGATTTGGAGTGATATATATAAAAAAAGCAGTGTTGTGCAGACCGTGCATAACACTGCTTTTGTGAGCTCAATAAGGGTGAGCCTAAGATCCTTGCTCTCTCTCTCTCTCTCTCTCTCTCTATATATATATATATATATATATATATATATATATATATAGAGAGAGAGAGAGAGAGAGAGACAGAAGACTATTAAGAGTATTTCCTTTATCTAGCCTCCTTTTTAAAATTACGCTGCTTTAGAGATTCTTTTAAAAAATAAATGAGGTCATGGTGACATTTTTATAAATAAATGGAAAGCAAGTCACTATCTTTTAAGAATCTCCAAAACAACGTAATTTTAATAAGAGAGTGTTATTTAAGAAGAAGTGCTAGATAAGAGAAGTACTCTTGATCCTTCTTTTATATATATATATATATATATATATATATATATATAGAGCAAGGATCAAGTGCATACCTCTTATCTTATTCACCCGTGCTTACCCCTCTTTAGGCGACGGTTTCGGTCATACAACCGTCGTCTATACTTTTAGCGACGCTAAAAGTATAGTTACTATATGTTGAGTTTTAGAATTTTATGAATTGACTCAAAAAAGTAAAAATATATCTTTAATTTTGGAAAGGAGGGAGTAGTAACTAATATTAATTGGTATATACTAGTATAATAGTACGTACATATCTAATATGCGAATTATTAATTAAAATATTTAGTGAGATATTTTATTAGAAAATTTTAAATTAATTAATATTAAAATTTGTTAATAAATTCAAGTTTAAATTTATTTTGTTTAAGGAAAATCATGCGGTCAATCCCGTTCGTTCAGAAATAAATCATTCAATCAATTTTTCGATCTACACTTGCAATTTTATATTATTTTCACTGTAAACCTTCTTGGGGCTGGATGTTGTCTGTTAAGCAGTCCTGAAATTATGTTTATTTTAAATGTTATGTTTTTTTTTCTTCAAAATTTGAGAACTTGGAGCTTCTATACTGTGACTTTAAGAGTTGGCTTTTTCTATGGAGTTGTAAATTTGTCAACATTTGAGGACTTGACGCTTCTACTTGATGATGATTCACGTTCTTTGTTTCTTTCTTTAAAATTATTATCTTGTAATTCGCTTTTTTCTTAACATGTTTTAGTTTTAATAAAAATAAGTCTATTTAAAATTATATATATATATATATATATATATATATATATATATATATATATATATATATAGTCTCAAAACTAAAGACATTTTTACGTTCAAAATATAAGGTCAAATAAAACTTCTAACTTGTAGTTACTTTTATTATTAATTCATTTAATAGTATCTTTATAAATATATAATAAGACAAATTAAATTTAGTTTTTTACTCTTCGTCTATAATTTTTGGTATAGACTTAAAATTTTACTATAATTGAAATATTTTTAAAGATCTCTCTAATTTTATTTTATGTGGTTTATAGCAATCTAAATAACTAGTAATAAAACCAAACTTAATATATAGGACTCTTTTCTTATACATGTTCCATGACAATTTGGGTTGATTTCTGTAAATGTCTTCCAACCTTAGCAAAAACTTATGATGGCATAATATCATAAGATTTAATAATAAATTGTGAAACAATAAAATCATTCTAATTAAATATTATATGTAATTAGTAAGTTAAGTTGTACTAAACCAAAATTCTCTTTATGTTCTTACGGAATAAATATTATTTTAGTCATTCTATAAGTGAGTCACTCAACTTTTTTTTTACAGTCAACTCATTATACTTTCGTTTATTTATAAACTGTTAGAAAATCCGTTAAATCATGTTGATTTTAAACGAAAATACACATAAGCTGATGAACTGTAAAAAAAAAGCTTGTGTAAAAGATTATTCTACGTGGCCTTCATTATGTGGATTTGGAGGGAAAAATTTATGAAGAAAACATAAAAACTAAAAATATGCTAATTAAAATTAATGGCAATATGAAAGAATTTTTTTTAAATAAAATAAAAATAAAAAATTTAAGAAAAAAACATGGAAAAAAATAATTTTTTTTACTTATTTTTGTAATTAATAAAAAATAATTTTTTAGGTAAGGCTTAAATATTATTTCAAATATCATATTCAGATCTAATCAAAGATTTCCTCTTTCAATTCCATCAAAGATATCAGATTAACTATTAGCTAGACAATTAATAGATTTAGCACAAGATATAATAATCAACTCAATAGGATCAACAAGAGAAAATAATGATAATTGAATTATTGAATTGCACAAGGTTCCATTGTACCCCTAATTGGGAATTTAGTTCATCATCATAATAAAGAGAAGAAGATTAAAATTAAATAACATCATAATAAGTATAGATAATGAAATTAAGAGAGAAAGAAAAACTCTGTCGATGAATCTCCAATCTCCGCCATGTGTGTTTTCCAATGGAATTCTCCAAGTCTCCAATAGAAGTGGCTCTCAATGAATTGTAGTCAAAGGTCACCAAATCCAAGTTATAATCAAGTATTTATAATCCTAATGGAAACCCTAACAAGTTAGGCAATTAAGAATCCTAATCTAGCTCAAATTAGACAACATAACACTCAAATAAGCTCTCTCCCCGTCAGTCAACAAGCACCCAAATAAATACCGCTTTCATAAAGCCAATTTAATGCCACCATTTCAAGTGTCGTTGGTTTGATACAAAAAAGGGGATACTTGTCGATTGACATGGAATCGTCGATATTGACCTCTAAAGGTCCACGTACGTCAACGAACCATTTGTGTTGCAAACTCAAACAATACAAGTATACTACACTCCTAGTCTTGTTAGGAAAAAGGATAGACTGCCTGCAGATTGACAAGTTGTAATTCATACTCTCACGCGGAGTCGTGTACAGTTAGTAGACGAGGAGTTCTACCAAGAGGAATTGCTTCATAGACCTACACTAATAAATGTGGAGGACGACAATGAAGTAATACAATTAGAGGGTAGTGATGAACCTAATGAGCTGGATCCCGAGTCAGTACATGTGCCAGATGACATTGATACTGAGGAAGAAGAGTTACTAACGGACTCTGAATCTGAAGAAGATGATGATTATGAATCTCCAAACCGTATACGAGATGATTCTGACTAAAAAATAAAAAGTATGTTTAGTATTACTTGTAGTACATACAATTTATACATATATACATGTTCTTTATATCATTGTCGTGGTTATGTATCTTTCATTTATTATTGTGTTGTAGTTAACTATTTTATACCATTACCTGTAATTATTGTTATTTTATTTGTATATGTAACCAAATATATCACCGTATTAATATCATGAAATTTGTTTTTATAAATTACTCTGAACCAACTGCAAGAAAGTGCAGCTTAGGTAGGGTTCCTAATCACGTGCTGAAGGCCTCGAAAAATCCGAATGATCGGATTCTTATACAGATCCGTCCTCCTCTAGACAACATGTTTGTTAAACATTTATATATCAACATTTTATATTTCAATTATTGTAGATATATATTAATGTAACTCGCTTAAAATATTATAACCAAATGTCCGTATTTAATGTAAATTGTTGTATATTGTAGTGACTTTTATGATAGCAAAATTGTGAAGTGCATTTCACATTTATGCTTACGAAATTATTTCGATAGTGATTACGTATGAAGACACCCTCTGACCCACAAGGATCTTTGTTTTGAAATTTGAATTTCGTATACTTTTTTGTTAATGCTGATCACAATATAATTAATAATTTTTTATTGATCAGTAGTGTTGGATTATGTTAATATCATCATTTTAATATTTTTAATGCTTGTTTTATTTGTAAAAGAGGTATAGATGGGACGACACACATGCATTAGTTATTCAAGCATTATTCTGGCAGAAGTGCGCCATCTGAACCAAAGACAATCTAAATAAGGAAAGACAAAAATCCCTTCATAATGCAGGGATAGACCATCTAGGACAGGGTGAGGAGTACAAGCATGAGCATAGCCTATGGTGGTGCACACAGAGCATATGAGTTGATATGTGTGCCTAGTGGAGAGCCGAGGGCTAGGTCAAGAGACGGAAGAGTGCCTCCACGAATAGATCCTCAAGTGTACCTATAGGCGAAAAGGCAAAAGGTACCTATAAGGGGTGGTAGTATATCACAGGTGCAAAACATTATTGCCTGGATACATATTGAGTATAAAGTTTCAGTTTTAGTTTTAGTACACCACACATTTTTACTTATTAATATATAAGTATATTAATTTTTTTGGAGGCATCCTCTCAGGGTCAACCCATCTATTGTGTAAAACCCCAACTTTCATAAATAAAGATTAATTTTTCTCGAATTATATTTTTGAATATTAAGGTGTGAATTTTTTATAATGTTATAGTTGTGAGTAATATTTATAAATTTTGCAAAGTAAGCATGTTGTTATAAAATATTCGTTTGGTCGGGGAATATTCGTTTTATCAGGGAATATTCGTACGACGGCACAATCATTGGTGGACCCCACAATAGAATTATTGTTGGAGTTAGAAAACAACAGAAATATATTTTTATAAAAATAACGGCAAAAGTTTTACCGTTAACCGTTGAAATACCCAAGATAAAAGTATCAGAATACTGCGGGTTGCATAAGCAGCACACGATATTGTACAGTATCTTTGATTATTGATGCTTACACGAGAAGTTACTCAGTTTTATTCAATAATTGCCACAGTAATTGTTTCACAGTTTCTTATATTATTGATTCAATTATTGTCACAGTATCATCTGCACAATATTTTACATTATTAAATCAATAATTGACGCGACACAATTATTCATATTATTAGTTAGCATTATTGACAATGTCTAGAAAATTCTATCGAGGAAAGGGATTTGGTCATCTAATTACGCGCCAATAAGGATAAATCCTTATCGGAAAGCCCCATCTATCCTGGGAATGATCAGGTTGTTGATATTGTGAGCTTATAATATTAATTATTATGTGGTGGATATTGGTTCAATTTTGATTTAAATGAAGGAATTTTTAGCATGAAATAATTGTTGAAAGTTTGGCATATTTTCTGTGGAATTATAATTATTTCTCCGATAAAATATTCATTTAAATATATTATAATTGTTTAAATAATATTATATATATATATATATACACATACACATGTGATAAAAATTATGGTGGGTGGAAAATGTTGCCTGCAAAACTTGTTCCAAATGGCAGGCCTCACCAATTGTGAATTTATATGCTAGGCATTGAAAAATGAGAAGCTTGCCTTTACTTTCCTTTGTTTTTCAAAAATCGGTGCAGGCATTCTTTGGTTCCACCATGTGCTGGTAACATAATTCCTCCCATGGGACCACTTGGTTGGTGGAGAAATTGCCTTCAAGATTATGTTTTCCAATGTGTGGGCCTTTAGCCAATTAAAAGGAAGAGAAAGTTGGGCATTAGTTAGGCATTAGTTTGGCTGAGTTAGGCAGCCTGTTTGTTTTTCTCCCTCCGTTGCTATAAATAGGGGGTAACCCCTCCTTCCTCAACACACCATTTCAATATCAGAAATTCTTATTCTATAGTATTATGAGTATTTTTCTTGAGTATAAGGATACTTTGAGTGTAGTTTTTCTACAAGATTTTCTCAGAATAATATCTGATATTCTAGTCAAATTCAGTTTCTACTGAGGTAAAGGATATTATTTTATTCCAATACTCGTAAGAAATATTATTTTCTTTCATACTCCATAGTATGGAAAGGATATTATTTCATTTCATAATCATAAATTTAAACTTACTATGGTAAGTATTGCTTCTATAATTCCTGAAATTAGTAGAATATCCTTGATATTTGCGCTTCATCCATTATCTTCTCATGAAAATATTATTCTGAGCATTCTTGATAAGTTTTAACCTTTTCATGCCAAAGTACTATTCACAGGGTACTATTCACCCGGGGTACTATTCATGACAAAAATTGATTTCTTTTCGATCCAAATTATTTTTGATACAATATTATTCTTGAATTTTACTCCACAAAACAGTATCATGTTGACAATTTAGGCATTATTAAATTCTAAATAAATTAAATTATAAATCTTTAGAATTTATCCTTTGCTTTTAGTTAATTGAATTCTTATATCATTGTCATCATCTTCATGTTTATATTGTTATGAAAGTCATCTTTGGCCCGTAGTGCATAGATGGATTGTGGATTGGTATGATTATGACCAGGGATCATTCGGTATAATCACGACCCATAATGTTACTAATGATGTGGTAAAAGTCCTCATTGGCCCGTAGTGCATTGATGGACAGTTGTTGGCACGATCATAATCATTGGTGATAATAATGAATATCATTGGCCCATAGTGCATGAATAATTCAGTGATGTGGATTATTTATTTAGCTGAGTCTCAGCGATAAAATTGATTGTGACACCCCCAAATCTAGGTACTTCATTCCTACAAGACTTGGTGTTCACTATCTATTCATTCATACAATCTACCTAAATATAATAAAATTAAATCATAAATCCTCCCTTTAAAAGGGTTACCTCAATAAATCCAAAAACATCCCAGGTTGTCTAACCTTAACATCATATAAGTGCGGAAATAAAATTATTACATCACATCATTAAATAAAAGTCTATCATCATAACAATAAATGAAAATTATAAGTCTTCATCACTTGTACATTTTTCCATTTCCTTTGCTAGTTGTAGGTTCATCTACCTTCTCAACTTTAGCTGCAATAATAATATTTATGCAAGAGTGAGCAAAACAATTGCTCACTAGATATAGCAATGAATCAACAAGATAATAATAATTGCCAATGAATGGTGTGACGCCCCCAAAATAGGTATACATCACCCATTCTAAGTCGCCAAATACATGGTACAGAAAAACAACTACAACTTTATTAATACAATTGTCGTGCAAAATACGACAACACATACTGTGAGTTTAAATACAATATTGTCTTCTAGACAATATCCACACCCAAATAAAGCCCTCATTACAATTATTGATGCACTATTTTACAAAATAGTGAGGACTACTAAAATAGCTATCTTGAATCATCACTCCATACCCCGGCTAGTCCCTGCTAAATTCTCACCTCCTGAGAAGAAAAATAGAACAAAAAGGAAAAGAGTGAGCTCAACTAGCCCAGTAAAGAACATTATGACTAAGATAATATAAAACAAATTATCCTTAGTCTTCAATAGAGAAAAATCTGATAGAATACAATAGACAACAAGTTTTAGATCAACAATTGCAGCGGAAACAACAATTCATTAGAAGAGTTAAAGTAGAGAATGAAGTCTACTATCATCTATGAATTTAAAAGTCCATCATCAATATTTTATCCCTGTAACATCAATCAATATACATCTTGAATCAAATATTCATCTTTGCACTACGGACCAAAGATATTCATTTATATCACCAGTTGGTCATGTTCATCTCAACACCTGTTCATCTTTGCACTACGAGCCAAAGATATTCATCAGGTAATCATTCATCTTTGCATTACAGACCAAAGATATTCATCAAGTATCACCAGTAAGGACTGAGGATGATGAAAAACATTTTAGAGAACGAATCAAGTGAGGAAGAAGGACAAATATTAGGGATTCGTATTTCAGTTTATCCAAATTCAATAATACTCCATAATAACCAAGTGTGAAGTAGAATAAGGATCAAAACATGGATACAATCCAAGATAGTATCCATAAAAGACGTCTGGGATGAAAAAGAAATTTTTTTATTTTTCGGTGAATAGTGTCGTATTTGTGAATAGTGTCGTATACGTGAATAGTTCTATATACGTGAATAGTAACCCCGACACAAAAGTTCCAAATTTGATTAAAAAGTTCAAACCAATATTTCGGCATAATGATATTGAAGAAAATAATATCATTTAAGAAGAAAATAACATCCCTTACCTCAAAAGACAATACTTCCGAATGAAAGGTCGGATGTGATGCTGAATGAAACTTGTACTGAATAGAAACTCTCAAATTATCTAAATACTCACAAAATACGCTCGATAATATAGAGAGAGAAAGAGAGAAAACTTTGTTTCTGATGTGATTTTCAATTCTAACTTAGCCTCTATTTATAGAAAATGTTAAGACGTCAAGGCACTTTGACTTGCCACCGATGATGGCTTTTTACTCGCTACTATTGCCACCCACCACATTTGAAATAAATTTTGAGCATATTTTTCACCAACCAAAAGTGGGGCCCACTCAATTCTAGATTTTTTTCACCAAAAATCATTTATAACATAATTTTTGAATCAGTCACCTCTTAAAATTCATAACAAATCATACGTTCATTTTTAACGATTCAGAATTTGTGGACATATACTCAACTTATATATGTATAACATATCCAAAAATCACAACGATCCAACGGTCGGATTAAAAATTATAACTCACGCAATATATCTGAAAAATACTGATTTGATTTTTAATACCTCTATTCCGATAGAAATACTGATAAAACACTTCAATATTAATTACTTCAATTATATCCACATAAAATAAATATTTCATTATCATATAAATCAATAATTAATTATTCACAAATAATATTACAGAATCACAATTATGACAACCAGGCCGTTCCCAAGAAAGAGGGGGCTTTCCAATAAGGATTTCTCCTTACTGGCGCGCAATTAGGTGACCAAACCTCTCCTTAGACAGAACTTTCTAGACATTGCCAATAATGCTATCTAATAATATTATTCAAATAATATGAATTATTGATCGGATAATGGGAAATACTGTGCAGAGACAACAATAATAATATAAATATCAATGCAACAATTATTGAATCAATAAAATAAAATATGGAACAGTAACTACTGTAACAATTATTGAGTAGTGCCTTCTTATGTACGAATCAATAATTCAACCATACTGTGCAATACTGGTGCTACTCAAGTGCAACCACGCCAGACATCAGTATTTTAACCACCGGTATTCCAACAAAGTTAATTCAGTAATAACTACCCTGCTATTTATAAAACTCAAACTTGTCATTTTCTTCATCCAATGTTATTCTGCATTATAGGCCCCACGAATGGTCATACCGTCAGCATTTAATATTCCTCGACAACAAGAATATTTCACGACCAAACGAATATTCCCCGACAAAAATGAATATTTTATAACCACTTGCTTATTTTGTAAAATTTTCACATTTCACCCATAACCAAAGTATTATATCAAATTAACTCCTTAATATTTCAAGATAATAAATAGAGAAAATTTAATTTTATTCATAATAAGTTGGGTTCTTACAAATGGGCTCATCAAAACTGAATAGTACTCTATCAATGATAACCAAAGACTGGAATCAAAATATAGAATATAAATATCTAAGGGTCATAAGACCACGAACTATGTCCACAGTTGCAAGTAATCTTTCAACTTCAATTTTAACAGTCATAAGACTATAAGGACTCCTCGTACTTAGGGGGATCAACTCTTCGTACAATGTATTGTGCACAAACATTTTAACGCCAAGCGTAAAATTATCCCCTAATAATAGGGTTGTTCATCTCAGTATTTAGAGTACAAGTCCGCACCAAAGTAAGTTTGATTTGGATACATTTCAAGGGTAATTTAGAATTCAATGGTCATCAACTAAGGATTAATTGAATACAATATTGATAACGTCATGCTATGGAATAATCATAACTAAATCGACATCGAAAATTAAGATCATGCTTTAGGAATAAACTAACAGTATAAACATCGAATAATCATAACGTACCTTGCTTGAACAATATTAAGCCAATGTTATTTAGTATTGAGTACTAAGCATGCATAACAAATAGTACTTTAAACAATAAAACTTATTCAATATGAGTATATTGGAATATGTAAACTTGCATGCTAGATAACAAGTTAAAGACAAGAATAACTTGTTCAATATAAGAATAAGATCTAGATTTAGAAATCATAAACAAACTAGATATAAGAACTTGCTCAATAGTAAGAATAAGTTTGCACAATATAATAAATGAACTATCTCAACGAAAGTGTAGAGTTAGGAAACTTGCTCAATCATAGAATTAGAGAACTTGCTCAATATAAAAAGATAAGTTTAGAAACTTGCTCAATGTAAATGTATAGTTAGAAGACTTGCCTCGTGCGTAAGCTATAATATTAAACTCACTTTCACCTACACATAGGTTTAGAACCACAATTCCTATTAGATATGCTAACATACCATAACATGTACATTTCTAACTAAACTTATCATTTTAGCACTAGTCTTATGCTACCATATATATTTTAGAATTCCCAAGTGTTCACATCACAACACTTATCTAACATTCATTGTATAAACTAAGTTATAACATAACACGTTCATAACTTATAATCATTTAAAACTTTGAAACTACTAACCACCTAACATGATTCTGTTTTAACCATGTTATTACATGTTTGACACCCTAACACAACCTTAGACCAAGCTATAGGGATGTTTCAAGGTCTACAATGGCAATGAGAACTAATCTAACTGCTCAGACAAGGTATATCACAATTGCAAGCCATACACAAGCTTACTGGACTCTACAGAATACATTGTTTTTTTTTTACCTTAAGAAATTGTAGCAAGTGCATGTAGTGCAGGCGTGAGAGACGGTTATGAATAAAGATGTTACTTTTAGCCCAACAAACATGAATTTCACCCACTAAATAGTAATATTAACACGTATAATTGATACAAAACCATCATAAACATGTTTCCTCACATATATATCAATATAGAATAATTTAACAACAATTATACTAGTTTAATTTCTCAAATTTCTCATTTTCATATAAAAACTCAATTTTTGACATCCTCTTCAAAAATCAACATTGTGATTTCAATTCTTGTCCAAATTGCTTCGTTCAAATTATGTTATGCTCGTTTCTTAATGAACTAGCATAAACAAGCTTCAATTTGCAGTTTAACATACTAATTGATCATCAAAATTGATAGTTACCCAAGCCATATGCAAAATACAACACTATCATTATTTTCCTACTGTTATCCGAAATTAGCATGCAATTTCCTTGTGTAAACATAAACTCTAGCATTATATCACATATCCACCATAATTTAGTTATATAACAACAATTTTGAAAGAATTAGAATTCACATAACATAAACAAAACTTTGTCGTAAATTCATATATATATATATATAATACAAAGGTTAGATAAAATACCTTCAATATGCTTAATAATCCCTTGCTAAATACTAAAATTGCTTAGGTTTTCTCTCAATCTCTCAAGTTCTGTGTCAAGCTCTCTCTCTAAATTCTCTTCTCTCTTTTCTCAGTATCACAACATAGGCTAACTTAAGCGTAAAAACCAAACTAATACTAATCAAGCGTAAGAAGAAAACTGATACACCTTAATACGCATAAATATAATAACAGTTATAAAATAAACGATATATTATAATTATATTATATTTATTATTTTATTTATTTTATTTATTTTATTTATAATTCAAATATTAAAAATTCAAAAGCCATAAGGTTTTGTTTGGCAAAACCTTTTAAATTTTAAAGAGTTAATAAATTTAAGCCTTGTTTGGCAAAAACTAAATTAAACTCCCTTAATTTATTTTAATAAAAAATTTAGTTTATAATTTATAATTATATCTTATTTTTTTGGATTTCTATATCCAACATTAATCAATATATTAATTAAACACTATATTTTAAATAAATTTCCCACTTTATCAAATACCACAAAATTATAATGAATAATTTCATTATAATTTTATTTAATAATTTAATATACCACTTTAAATTATTAATCACAATATAACACCTCATGTCATATTACAAATCTCTAAATTATAAATTAATTTAATTTAGAATATTATCTAATAAATTTAGATTCACAAATATTTATTAACAATCATCACATCAATAAATATTTATTCAATAATAAACACCTCAAATAAATATTTATATAATTCAATAAATATTTTAAATTACAATTTGAAATTCCGGATTATTACATTGATGATAAACTTTTAAATCATAGAAGATAGTAGATATTATGCTCTACTTGACTCTTCTAATGGATTGTTTGTTTCACTGCAGTTAAATTTGTTGTCTATTATATTCTATCAGTTTAACATTGTCTAATAGTTCTGGAACGAGTGATTTTGTTGTAGCGCCCCAAAATGTATACATCACCCATCTTGAGTCGCCAGATACATGGTACATAAATTCAAATACAACTTAATTATACAACAAATCGTAAAAATACGATAAAACATAGCTGAGAATTTAAACAAGAATATTGTCATCTAGACAATATCCACACTCAATGGTGTCCTCATTACAATTATTATCACATTATTCCGTAGAATAGTGAGGAATACTAAAGCCATTTATCCTGGACCATCACTCCATTTCCCGACTTGTCCCAGCTATATTCTCATTTCCTGAAGAGAACAATAAAAGAAAGGGTGAGCTCAACTAGCCCAGTAAGAAATATTATGACTAAGATAATGCAGAATAAATTATCCTTAGACTTCAACAGTATAACAACTGATAGAATATAATAGACAACAAGTTTTAGATCAACAACTGCAGCGGAAATAAGCAATGATATGACAATGATTAACTTTAGTGGTTTGGTTGCTTGAATTCGCATAATAGGTTGGTTAGGAATATGAAAGCTAACAACCTTACGAAAAGCATGATGAGTATTTAACCAATCGATTCCTAAAATTACATCAAAGGCAAGTATTTTCAAAGAGATAAGATCGACAGGTAACGTGAAAGTGTCGATTTGAATCAAATAAGATTTATAAATAGTGGAGGTAACGAAGGTTTCTCGTAACGGTGTTTTAATCGATAAGTCAAAGTCTAATTTCTCGGGGGTCAAATTTAAATGTTGAGCACAAGCAAGAGAGATAAAAGAATGGGTAGAACCGGTATCTAATAAGGTATAGACTTCACAAGAATTTATAATTAACTAACCCGTGATAACTTCGTTCGGGTTACTTGCTTTTTGAGAAGTCACGAAAAATGCTCTTCCTGAAACCACCGACTTTGTTTTGTCCGTATCCATCTTTGGTGCCAACGTCCCAGCTGGACTTGATTTTGCTACAGGATAAAATCGAGCTATGTTGTGACGCCCCCAAAATAGGTCCACACGACCCATTCTGAGTCGCCAGATATCATACTATAAAAATATAAACTTTATTTATACAACTGTTGAACTGTCGTGCAGAATACGACCACAGTTAAACTGTGAGTTTTAATACAAATGTATGTAATTCTCATGGTGTCTCGACCACAACCTTACAATGGTACTTTACATAAAAGTACAGTCAAAAATTATTTTAGAAATTAAAATCTTTGGGAAGTGCTCAAGGAAACCTTCGTACATGGGAGGCCCTACGTCTAGGTTATGATAGATATCATATGTCCACAGAATTATCCTTGGATGACCCAATAGACCCCAAAGAAAAATGAGAAGATTATTATCATGTTCTTTCCAATGGTGAGTCTTCTCTTGACATATAACTATCTCAACTGTCTGCAATTGAAAATTATATTTCAACCAAACTCCAAGATCATATAGGTAGTGCTCGTAGATATACTCAACAACTGGATGTGCACAACCCTGTCTTATGATAACACGAGGTTGTACGTCATTAGACATCTTGTATGATAGTGAAAAAACACCCTTCCAAAGTTGGGTTCACCTCACCCTATTCGGTTCACCAAAATTAAATATCAAATGACGTATACAATACGACACACTTATCTAAAGTTCTCAATAAAATTATTTCCATACTATTTAGGGAGAACCTCAATAGCTATAGACCACCGTTCTATTCTCTTGTTATCCCATCAATTCCCGTGAACACTCGTATTACACGAAAGGAATTGTGAAGCAAAAGGGTGAGCACAACTAGCTCAGTAAAGAATATCATGACAAAAGATAATTAAATTATCAATAGCCTTCATCAGTAATAAATCAGAGATTTAGAACATATGTTAGATGATAAAACTTTTCAACCATAGTTGCAGCGGAACGAGCAATCCATTAGAAGAGTCAAATAGACCATCAGATCTATTATCTTCTCCATGTTAAAAATCCACCAATAATGTTTTATCCTTGTAACATCAATTAAAAATTCCTGTCCACAATCATATGAATAGCTCATAATCATAATTGTGATTCTAAATTCCTCTTCGTACCCAGGACGAAGATAATTTTCATCACCTATCTTCACCTGAAACATCAAAAATCATGGTTATACCAAATCAAAATTCCTGCTCATAATCATACTAATAAATTCATCTTTGCACTACGGCCACAATCGACACCCCCAAATTTAGGTACTTAATCCCACCGGATTTGGTGCTCACTTATCAAAAACTATTACATCTAACTACCCATAATAAAGGATAAAGACATAATTAAAATAACTTAAACAATAATCTCTCCCATTAAAGGGTTACATCATCATCTCTAAATAAATCCTGTGTAATCTAACCTTAAAATTATTACATCGATTCATGAATACATCATAAAATAAAACAAGTCTTGAAACATAAAACATTTAAATAATATTCTCATAAGTCTTCATCATTTGGACATCTTGCCCTTGCCTTTGCTAGTCGACGGCTCATCAACTTTCTCCACTTTAGCTGCAGTGTTAATCGCAAGAGTGAGCAAATAAATGCTCACTGATATAGAAAGTAGCAATGATAATAACATAAGAGTGAACAACAAAAGCTGAATAATAAAAAACTTGTTCTACGAATCAAAATAGAAAACAAGTTCAAACTTTAATTATCTGAGGGTCTTAAGACCACGAACTATGTCCCCGGTACTGAGGTATTATTACCTAACCTTAACAGTCATTTAGACTATACGGACCTTTCTTAACATACTTAGGGGGATCAGCCCTTTGTACCATGTATTGTGCACAAACATCTAAACGTTACACGTACAAAATCCCCTATGTTAGGGTTGTTCGTCTAAGTTTGGATTTAGAATTTCCACACTAAAGAAAGTTTAGTTTGAAACTAGCTTATCAGTGTTTCTTGAATTTTAGAACACTATTCGAATATAGATTAACTCAATCAATAAAGGTTTGCTTACTACTTGAAGGTTTAATACAACGATAAAGCTTTGAACAAGGTTATCAATGTCAAAGATTGAATAACAATAATATATAATTGAGTAAACATACATACATGCAAAGCGCTATAGAAGAGTTAAAACAATCTCCCTCGAATCAATGTATTTGAACAATATATGCTTTGAATAATAATTAGGAAACTAAATCTCGCTCGATGTAACGAATTAAGTTACATAAGCTTGTACAAGCATACGCAAGATAGGTTAAGCTTGCTCAACTTCATAAAGAATGTTAGGAACTTGCAGAATAATAATATAGGAATGGAAACTTGCGTGCAATATAAAAAGAATGAAGTTAGAAAGCTTTGCTCAATGTAAAGAGTTAAGTTTTAGGAACTTGCTCAATAATAACAAGGTAGAGTTAGAAACTTGCCTTGATTGTAAGCTACACAAATGAAAATAATCTCCAATTATCCTACATATATCATTGAAATCGCAACAACAATTAATCGCATGAATATTAACTTTAGGTTTTAAACCATCATTTAGGTCACAACCCTAACTTAGCAACTAACCACGTAGGTTAAATATACTTAACGAATCTGAAATTACACATTGACCAACATAACTTAATCGTTCAACTCTATCTTTCGAAAACATCTCATTTGGTTTCATTTTATAACTCAATTAACAATCACTTCAAAGTCTTTTATAATTTTTATTATAACGCATGACAATCTGCTATTGTAGTTTATATCATGCCTCAACATCAATAACATGCTTACAATACTAATATAAGTCCATTATGCGACTGACCAAACAAGCGCACCTCACCGTCCCATTAGGATGTAAGCCTTGGTTACACCACATAAAGTTGGGACCCAACATTGCGTTGTATGCTGTTTTTTTGCATTAACTAAGAAATTGCTACTTTGCTTGTTCGATGACAGACGCAGAGATGGCGAAGGAATGATGAGCCGTTTTTAGCCTAACTAACACGAAATTCACCCATCAAATGGTGATAACAATATGTAAAATAATTATACGACTATCATAACATGATTGCTAACATATTCAACCCCTTAGCACAATTTAACAACAACTAGAACTATTTTAATTTCTCAATTTTCATGTTTTTCATATAAAACTCCATTTTTGATAGTCTATCCCAAAAATCATCTTTGTGAATTCATTATTTGGCCAAATCACCTCATTCAAATTACGTTATGCTCGTATCACAACGAACTAACATATACAAGCTTTAATTTACAGCTTAACCTAAGAATTAGCCATCAAAATTGGTACTTTCTATGGCCATATTATAAGAACACAAACACTGATATTTTCTTTTCTTCTTCAAACCCAATTTCTCATGAATTTGATAACAAATAACATGTTTACATGATAATTAACAGAGTTTTGCAAATCCATATGAACATATATACACCACAATTCACGTGATTTCCAAATCATACCAAGAAGATATATACATATACAACCAAAACTAAAGAATAACAATAGGAGTAGTTTATACCTTAATCTTTGATGATATGATAGTCAAACTAAGAGAAATCCTTTCCCCAAAACCCTTCTTCTCTAACCCTCCAATATCACTGTGTTTTCTTCTTCCAAGCTCTCTCTTAACACTCTGATATTTGGCCTTAGAAAAATAGACGCGTAGGAATAATATAACTGGCCTCCCACAAACGTCAGTTGAATAAGCCAAAGGTTTGTGTCACTTAAAAAAACCAAAAGCCATAAGGCTATGTTTGGTTCCACACTAATTCCCCATACTAGATTATTATTATATTATTTATATTATATAGTTTCATGTCACACTCATGTCACACCAAATAACTTATAATAACAATAATTAATAATAATTATAATCCCATTATAATTATACTTATAATTAATAAATTATCATATATCTAATTTAATTAATAAATTAGAAACGTCACTTTATTTAATTTATTTATTTCCTTTGAATTAAACAATTCATTTAATTTAATTATTTTCTTAAATATTAAGAAATTGATTTAATTTAATTATTTCCTTCAATTAAATCCTTCAAATAAAATTATCAACACATAATTTAATTAAAATTAATTTAGTTACTAAATTAATTCACCAATTATTTATTTTCCTCAATAAATAAATTATTTAAAATATTTATTTAATTCCATAAATATTTAAATTACAAATTTCTCAATCGTTACAGCCAAAGATATTCATTAACAATTCATCTTTGCACTACAGGCCAAAGACATACAACTGTGTTTTAGAAGAGTCAAGTGGAGCATGATATCTACTATCTTTTACGAATTAAAAGTGTATAATCAATATCTTATCATTTGAGACTCCTAAGCTTAATAAATAATCCACATCATCGAATCATCCCCGCTTTACTACCAAGGATATTCATGTAATCATCAATGGTCATTATTATACCGAATAATCCCTGGTTATAATCATACCAATAACTGTCCATCAATGCACTACGGGCCAATGAGGACTTTTACCACATCATCTATAACATTACGGGTCATGATTATACCGAATGATCCCTGGTCATAATCATACCAATAAATAGTTCATCTATGCACATAAGCCAAAGATACTCATCAATCAATAGTTCATCTTTGCACGTAAGCCAAAGATATACAACTGTAAAACCAATAATCAACTGTCCATCTTTGCACGTAAGCCAAAGATATACAACTGTAAAACCAATAATCAACAGTCCATCTTTGCATGTAAGTCAACAGTCCATCTTTGCACGTAAGCCAAAGATATACAACTACAAAACCAATAATCAACAGTCCATCTTTGCACGTAATCCCAAGATGACTTTCATCATAATATAAGCATGAGGATGATGACAATGATATAAGCATTAATCAAATGAAATCAAGGATAAATATTAAAGACTTTTAATTTATCCAGAGTTTAAAAATATCCAAATTGTCAACATGATACTGCTTTGTGGAGTAAAATTCAAGAATAATATTCATGTACCAAAAATAATTTGGATGAAAAAGAAATATATTTTTCTAATGAATAGTACCCATGAATAGTACTTTCTTAATAAAAGATACTTCCGCTGCGTTTTTAATAAAAGATAAATCATGCTTTCTAAATATACACAATACTTACATTGGGGGAGGTGGGGTCCACCAATGATTATGCCATCGAACGAATATTCTCTGTGAAAATGAATATTCCCCGACCAATCGAATATTCCCCGACACAACGAATTACAACTTGCTTACTTTGTAAAATTTTTAAATATCACCCGTAACTTTAACCCTTTCTCAATTTAACCATTTACTAAATAAATAATAATTATAACAAAAATTGAATATCTTCATTTCATAAAATTTGGGATCTCACAATCTCCTCTCCTTATGAAATTTCGCACTCGAAATTTACGTACCAGGTAGTTCGAAGAGATGAGAATACCTTGCTTCCTTTTCGGATTGTACCTTCATGGTTATTTTCTCTGTATCATGATTTTCCCATTGCTCATCTCCTGTATTTCAGATATCATTCTAGAATATATCTTCAAAACAAAGGTTAATTGACATATCACAATTTGTCAACTTATCAAGTAAACAATTTCAGCTTAGGTAAGTCACACACTAGCGAAGTATATTACTCGTCTTTCCCCTCCTAGTTCTAGACTCATATCTCCGCCAGTGACCATATCCCTAAGCTCTGATACCATTTGTGATGCCCCCAAAATAGGTCCACACGACCCATTCTGAGTCGCCAGATATCATAATATAAAAATATAAACTTCATTTATACAACTGTTGAACTGTCGTGCAGAATACGACCACAGTTAAACTATGAGTTTTAATACAAATGTATGTAACTCTCATGGTGTCTCAACCACAACCTTACAATGGTACTTTACATAAAAGTACAGTCAAAAACTATTTTAGAAATTAAAATCTTTGGGAAGTGCTCAAGGAAACCTTCGTACATGGGAGGCCCTGCGTCTAGGTTATGATAGATATCATATGTCCACAGAATTATCCTTGGTTGACCCAATAGACCCCAAAGAAAAATGAGAAAATTACTATCATGTTCTTTCCAATGGTGAGTCTTCTCTTGACATATAACTATCTCCACTGTCTGCAATTGAAAATTATATTTCAACCAAACTCCAAGATCATATAGGTAGTGCTCGTAGATATACTCAGCAAGTGGATGTGCACAACCCTATCTTATGATAACACGAGGTTGTATGTCATTAGACATCTTGTATGATAGTGGTAAAACACCCTTCCAAAGTTGGGTTCACCACACCCTACTCGGTTCACCAAAATTAAATATCAAATGACGTATACAATACGACACACTTATCTAAAGTTCTCAATAAAATTATTTCCATACTATTTAGGGAGAACCTCAACAGCTATAGACCACCGTTCTATTCCCTTGTTATCCCCGCTTCGACGTGAACTTTTTTTATTACCCGAAAGGAATTATGAAGCAAAATGGTGAGCACAACTAGCTCAAAGAAAGAATATCATGACTAAAGATAATTAAATTATCAATAGCCTTCATCAAGAATAAATCGAGATTTATAACATATGGTAGATGAAAAACTTTTCAACCATAGTCATAAATGAACGAGTAATCCATTAGAAGAGTCAAATAGACCATCAGATCTATTATCTTCTCCATGTTAAAAATCCACCAATAATGTTTTATCCTTGTAACATCAATCAACAATTCCTGTCCACAATCATATGAATAACACATAATCATAATTGTGATTCTAAATTTTTTTTCGCACCCAGGACGAAGATAATTTTCATCACCTATCTTCACCTGAAACATCAAAAATCATGGTTATACCAAATCAAAATTCCTGCTCATAATCATACTAATAAATTCATCTTTGCACTACGGCCAAAGATATTCATTAACAATTCATCTTTGCACTACAGGCCAAAGACATACAACTGTATTTTAGAAGAGTCAAGTGGAGCATGATATCTATTATCTTTTATGAATTAAAAGTGTATAATCAATATTTTATCGCTGATACTCAGCTTAATAAATAATCCACATCATCTAATCATCCTTGCACTACGGCCAAGGATATTCATGTAATCATCAATGATCATGATTATACCGAATAATCCTCGGTTATAATCATACCAATAATCATCCCATCAATGCACTACGGGCCAATGAGGACTTTACCACATCATCTATAACATTACGGGTCATGATTATACCAATGATCCTCGGTCATAATCATACCAATAAATAGTTCATCTATGCACATAAGCCAAATATACTCATCAATCAATAGTTCATCTTTGCCCGTAAGCCAAAGATATACAACTGTAAAACCAATAATCAATAGTCCATCTTTGCACGTAAGCCAAAGATATACAAATCAGAAACCTAATAATCAACAAACCATCTTTGCACATAAGCCAAAGATATACAATCAGAAAACCAATAATCAATGACCCATCTTTTGCACGTAAGCCAAAGATGACTTTCATCATAATATAAGCATGAGGATGATGACAATGATATAAGCATTAATCAAACGAAATCAAGGATAAATATTAAAGACATTTAATTTTATTTAGAGTTTAAAAATATCCAAATTGTCAACATGATACTGCTTTATGGAGTAAAATTCAAGAATAATATTCATGTACCAAAAATAATTTGGACAGAAAAGAAATATATTTTTCGGGTGAATAGTACCCCATGAATAGTACTTCGGGAATAGTACCCCAACACGAAAAGTGTCCCGAATACCCGAGTGAATGATACTAGAATGAATAGTAATCGGGTGAATAGTAACCCGTGAATAGTACTCCAGCATGAAAAGTGCCCCGAATACCCGAGTGAATAATACTAGAGTGAATAATAAATCCGTGAATAAGAACTCGTGAATAGTAACTCGTAAAAGAAAAATACCAAAGAAAATTATATTCCATGACGAGTACAAAAGAAATGATATCTCATATGAGTATAATAGAATATACGAAACTGAAAATGGATTTTCACCCGCCGTACGGTAATCCACGTAGATAGATCATTTCCACAATTTAATAAAGAATGAATACGAAGGATCATTCACCATGCATGCGGTAATCCACATAGGCACAGTTATTCCAATGTAATAATAAAGAATAGAATAACAGAAGAATTCACCATGCATGCGATAGACCACACAGACAGGTTATTCCCAATAGAATAATAAAGAATGGAACCAGGTCATGCGTAATTCGCACAGATAGGATATTCCAACAGAATAATAAAGAATGGAATAACAACAGAATTCATCAGGCATGCGATAGACCGCACAGACAGGTTATTCCAACAGAATAATAAAGAATGGAACCAGGTCATGCATAATCCGCACAAACAGGATATTCCAATAGTAATATAAAGAATGGAATAACAATAGAATTCACCAGGCATGCGATAGACCGCATAAACAGGTTATTCCAACAGAATAATAAAGAATGGAATAATAGAAGAATTTCACCATGTATGCGGTACTTCGCATAGACAGGTTATTCCAACATAATAATAAAGAATGGAATAACAACCCTTACGAGTATTGAAAGAAAATAACTCTCTTCATGAATACGAAAGAATAATACCCCTTACTATAATAATAATATCCCTTACCTCAGAAGAAGACTGGATACTGGAATAGTGAGGTAGTAGACTTTTCTTCTTCTTTCTCTCTATAATAATTGCTCTATAGCTTTAGTGAATTGGTGAAAAATAATGAAGGAATGAGCTTCTATTTATAGGAAAATATAGTTTCAATAATTGCACATTTTGGGGCTCGAAATATTACAGTATAATACATTCATCTTTTCCTTTATTTTTAATTTAGTCATCCAAGTATTATCAAACTTGCACCACCTTCCCTAATAGTAAATCATGTGACTCAATAGTTCTAAACATGTGAAAAAATTAATTATAGTATAATACCTTCATCTATACCTCCATTTTTAACTTAGTCATGCAAGTATTATCAAACTTGCACCAACTCCCCTAATAGTAAATGAATGTGATTCAATAGTACATAATTGTGAACAAATAGTTATAATCATGTGAATTAATAGCAATTAATTGCTCATTTATCCGATTAATTACCCAATTGGTCAATATAGCTTCTAGACATCAATTATTATCGAAATAAATGTCGGTTTCCACTAACGCCAATAATTTCCACACAATGGAACTATCAATTTCATCTTTAATCAACACGAATTTATTAATCATTAAGATTATAGCTCACAATATTTAATAACCAGCTTGTTCCCAGAAAAGAGGGGGCTTTCCGATAAGGATTTCTCCTTATTAGCGCGCAATTAGGTGACCAAACCTCTCCTTGACAGAACTTCTAGACATTGTCAATATTTCAAATAATAATATGAATAACTTTGCCATCTCAATTATTGATTTAATAATATAACATATTATACAGACGATACTGTGACAATAATTGAATCAATATTATGAGAGATATTATGCAGCAATTACTGTAGCAATAATTGAGTATAATGAGTGACTTCTCACGTAAGCATCAATAATAAATACCACGTGCTACTATGCAACCAAGCGTATTACTATACTTTTACTACCGGGTAGTTCAACAGTTTTAACGGTAACACTTTCGCTGTTATTTTTAATAAAAGATAAATCTGTCGTTTTCTAAATACGACAATACTTCCGTTGGGGGTCCACCAATGATTATGTCGTCGAACGAATTTTCTCTGTGAAAACGAATATTCCCCGACACAACGAATAACAACTTGCTTACTTTGTAAAATTTTCAAATATCACCCTTAACTTTAACCCTTTCTCAATTTAACCATTTACTAAATAAATAATAATTATAAAAAATTGAATACCTTCATTTCATAAAATTTGGGATCTCACATATGTGACCGTCATTTCCACAACTAAAACATACCTTGGAAGGCTGTGAACAATTTGGACTTATGTGTCCCTCCTCTTAGCATCTATAGCATCTAACTGGCGGTCGTTCTCCTTCCTTGAAAACGGTTATTGGTGCTGCTGCCGACGTCTTCCCATCATCGTTAAATCTTCTCTTCTTGAATTTTCCACTTCTATTATCTTGGCCGTGATTACCACTTAAATGGTTACCATTCTTAGCATGATAATTTCCCCCACGATGGTTATCATTGTTCCGATGGCCGTTTCCACCGGTACGATTATTATTGTGTTGTTAGTCGTTGCTTTTTGGTTGTGCTGACTCATTATCGCGCTCCAATAACTGAGCTCTATTCACAACATCTGAATATAAACAAAGTTTGTGAGAAATGAGGTATTGACGTATTTCGGGTTTCAAACCTCTTAGAAACATTCACGTCATTCGCTCCACATTATCAACCAAATGGGATGCAAATCGAGATAACTCCGAAAATTTAGCCTCGTATTGTGACACGGTCATATTGTTTTGCTCCAACTTGATAAACTCCACCTCCTTCATGTGTGACGAATACTTTCGGAAAACACTTGTCGTTGAATGCCTCTTGGAACTTCTCCCAAGACATCTTGAAAAGGCCAGTTAGGTACGCTTTACGTGATTCCCACCAATAATCCGCCTCTTCACGCAACATAAAGGTGGCAAAGGGAACCTTTTGCTCTCTCGAGCATCCCAAGACATCAAATATCTTGGTGATCTTCTTTAACCACGCGTCCGCCTTTAAGTGGTTCTGCTTTCCCAAAAACTCCCATGGTCCCAGCTCCTTGAATCGCATAATGCGGTGACCACCCGAGAGTTGCCAAAGGTTTCCACCGCATTTTAAAGGAGTCTCTCTTGCCTGATGTTGCATGAATTGCATAAAGCCTCTGAACATCTCATCGTTCATCATCTGATCGGTGTTATTATTTACCTGAGGATTATTATCTTCATGTTGCACATTATCCTGGGTATTAATCGTTAGTGACTCAACGGTCTCATGTTCTTCATTGCTGATCTCAACATTTTCAGATGCCATTTTCAAACACTGTCACAAAACAAGGATTAATTGACATATCACATATTATCCCTATACTCTGACCGACCAATTAAATACCAAATAAACTTAGGTAGGTCATACTAGCGAAGGAATTCCCCGTTTCTCCCCTCCTAGTACTTATCTCACATCTCAGCCAGGGATCATATCCCTAAGCTTTGATACCAACCGTGACGCCCCCAAAATAGGTATACATGACCCATCTTGAGTCGCCAGATACATGGTACATAAATTCAAATACAACTTAATTATACAACAAATGTAAAATACTTACAAAAAACATAGTGAGAGTTTAAACAAGAATATTGTCATCTAGACAATATCCACACTCAATGGTGTCCTCATTACAATTATTATCACATTATTCCGTAGAGAATAGTGAGGACTACTAAAGCCATTTATCCCGGACCATCACTCCATTCCCGACTTGTCCCAAATTTATATTCTCATTTCAAGAGAACAATGAAAGAAAGGGTGAGCTCAACTAGCCCAAGAAGAAATATTATGACTAAGATAATGCGAAATAAATTATCATTAGCCTTCAACAAAGATAACAACTAATAGAATACAATAGACAACAAGTTTTAGATCAACAAATCATGCGGTGGAAATAAGCAATCCATTAAAAGAGTCAAGTAGAGCATAAAATCTACTATCTTCTATGATTTAAAAAGTTTTTCATCAACTTTATCGCTGAGACTCAGCTTAATAAATAAAATCAAATCATCCCTGCACCACGGCCAAGGATATTCATGTAATCATCAATGGTCATGACTATACCGAATAATCCTTGGTCATAATCATACCCATAACTGTCCATCAATGCACTATGGGCCAATGAGGACTTTTACCACATCATTCGTTACATTACGGTCATGATTATACCGAATAATCCCTGGTCATAATTATACCAAGTCCATCTATGCACGTAAGCCAAAGATGACTTTAATCACAATATAAGCATGAGGATAATGACAATGACATAATAATTCAATAAAACAAGTTCAAGGATAAATTTTAAAGATTTATAATTTAATTTATCCAGGAATCAATAACGTCCAAATTGTCAACATGATACTGCTTTGTAGAGTAAAATTCAAGAATAATATTCATGTACCAAAAATAATTTGGATGTAAAAGAAATATATTTTTCAGTGAATAGTACTTAAATGAATAGTACTTCAAACCACGAAAAGTATCCCGAATACCCGACTGAATGATACTAGAGTGAATAGTAATCGGGTGAATAGTAACTCGTGAATAGTACTCTGACACGAAAAGTACCTCGAATACCTGAGTGAATAATACCAGAGTGAATAGTAACTTGGTGAATAGTAACTCGTGAATAGTAACTCGTAACAGAAAAATACCAAAGAAAATGATATTTCACGACGAGTACAAAAGAAATGATATCCCAGATGAGTATAATAGAATATACGAAACTGCAATTAGATTTTCACCCGCCATGCGGTAATCCACATAGACAGATCATTTCCATAATTTAATAAAGAATGAATACGAAGGATCATTCACCATGCATGCGATAATCCACATAGACAGGTTATTCCAACAAAATAATAAAGAATGGAATAACAAAAGAATTCACCAGGCATGCTATAGACCGCACAGACAAGTTATTCCAACAGAATAATAAAGAATGGAACCAGGTCATGCGTAATCCGCACAGATAGGATATTCCAATAGAATAATAAAGAATGGAACCAGGTCATGCGTAATTACATACATATAGGATATTCCAACAGAATAATAAAGAATGGAATAACAACAGAATTCACCAGGCATGCGATAGACCGCACAGACAGGTTATTCCAACATAATAATAAAGAATGGAATAACAGCTCTTACAAGTATTGAAAGAAAATAATTCTCTTCATGAATACGAAAGAATAATACCCATTACCTCAAAAGAAGACTGGATACTAGAATAGTGAGGTAGCAGACTTCTCTTCTTCTTTCTCTCTATAATTTCTCTCTATAATAATTGCTCTATAGCTTTAGTGAATTGGTGAAAAATAATGAAGGAATGAGCTTCTATCTATAGGAAAATATAATTTCGATAATTACACGTTTTGGGGCTCGAAATATTACAGTATAATACATTCCTCTTTTTCTTCATTTTTAATTTAGTCCTGCAAGTATTATCAAACTTGCACAATCTCCCCTAATAGTAAATCATGTGAATTAATAGTTCTAGACATGTGAAAATATGAATTACAGTATAGTACCTCCATCTATACCTCTATTTTTAATTTAGTCATGCAAGTATTATCAATCTTGCACCAACTCCCCTAATAGTAAATGAATGTGAATCAATAGTACACACATGTGAACAAATAGTTATAATCATGTGAATCAATAGCAATTAATTGCTCATTTATCCGTTTAATTACCCGATTGGTCAATATAACCTCCAGACATTAATTATTATCGAAATAAATGTCGATTTTCACTAACACTAATAATTCCAACACAATGGAACTATCAATTTCATCTTTAATCAGCACGAACTTATTCATCATTAGTATTATAACTCACAATATTTAACAACCAGGTCGTTCCCAGGAATGAGGGGGCTTTCCGATAAGGATTTCTCCTTATTGATGCACAATTAGGTGACCAAACCTCTCCTTGACAGAACTTCTAGACATTGTCAATATTGCAAATAATAATATGAATAAGTTTACCGTCTCAATTATTGATTTAATAATATAACATATTATACAGATGATACTGTGACAATAATTGAATCAATAATATGAGAGATATAATCAAAGAATTATCAGTAGCAATAATTGAGTATAACCGAAAGTGACTTCTTACGTAAGCATCAATAATCAATACCGGTGTTACTACTATGCAACCACGCCAGACATCGCATTTTTTTACTACCGTAGTTCAACGCTTTTAACGGTAACACTTTCGTCGTTATTTTAATAAAAGATAATTCTCGCTGCTTTTTAACTACTACGACAATACTTCCGTTGTGGGGTCCACCAATGATTGTGCCATCGTACGGATATTCTCCGACAAAAAGAATATTCCTCGACCAAACAAATATTATATAAAAACTTGCATACTTTGCAAAATTTATAAATATTACCCACAACTATAACATTATATCAAATCTACACCATAATATTCAAAAAAATATTTCAAAATATTTAAATCTTTATTCATAAAATTTGGGGTCTCACAACGTTCCAGATGGTTGTCTTAGTAGTCCTCACTATTCTATGAAATAGTGTGATAATAATTGTAATAAGATTGAATTTGAGTGTGGATATTGTCTAGAAGACAATATTCGTATTAAAACTCTCAGCTTATGTTTTGTCGTATTACACGACAGTTGTATTAATTAAGTTGTATTTGAATTTTGTACCATGTATTTGGCAAGTCAGAATGGGTGATGTATACCTATTTTGGGGGCATCACATTTCCTATCAAAGCTTAGGGATATAATCCATGTCTAAGATGTGAGACTAGAACTAGGAGGGGAGAGGTGGGTAATTCCTTCGGTAGTATGACCTACCTAAGTTTGTTTGTTATTTAATTGGTCGGTTAGAATATAAGGATAATATGTTGGATGTCAATTAACCATTGTTTTGTGGCAGTATTTGAAAATGACATTCCAGAATGTTGAGAATAGCAATAGAGCACATGAGACCGTTGAATCACCAACGATCAATAATCAGGATAATGTGCATCAGGAATGCAACAATCCTCATGCAAACAATAACACCGACCAAATGATGAACGACAGAATGTTTAGGAGCTTTCTGCAATTTGTGAAACATTAGGCAAGAGAGAATCCTGTTCAAAATGCAGGTGGAAACACTGGTAACTCTCGGACGGTCACCGCTAAGCAATTCAAGGAGATGGGACCACCGGAGTTTTTGGGAGAGCCAAAACCACTTAAGGCGGAGACGTGGATAAAGCAGATCACCAAAATATTTGATTTCTTAGGATGCTCCGAGGAGCAAAAGGTTCCCTTTGCCACCTTCATGTTGCGAAGAGAGGCAGATTACTGGTGGGAATCTGTAAAGCGTACTCAGCCTGCTGCACTGAAGATGTCTTGGGAGAAGTTCCAAGAATTGTTCAACGACAAGTACTTTCCTGAAAGGATTCATCACATGAAGGAGGTGGAGTTCATCAAGCTGGAGCAAAACAACATGACCGTGTCGCAGTACGAGGCTAAGTTTGCTGAGTTGTCCCAGTTTGCATCCCATTTGGTTGATAATGAGTAGAGAATGACGCGAATGTTTCTGCGAGGTTTGAGACCCGAAATACGTCAATACCTCATTTCTCACAAACTATGTTTGTATTTAGATGTTGTAAATAGGGCTCAGTTATTGGAGTGCGATAATGAGTCAACCTAACCAAGAGAGAGCAGCCGACAAGTCAATAATACCAGTGGTAGCAGTCATCGAAGCGGTGACAACAAACGTGGAGGGAATCAACATGCCAGAAATGGTAACCACTTCAGTGGTAATCATGGCCAAGATAATAGAAGTGGAAATTTCAAGAAGAGGAGATTCAATAATGATGGAAAGACGTTAGCACCAGCACCTATTGTTAAGGAAGGAGAACGACCACCGGTCGTATGTTACAAATCTGGGGGGACACATCACCCAAATTGTACGCAATGATCCTAAAACATGTTATAATTTTGGAAGAGAAGGTCACCTAGCCCAATTTTGTCATGCACCGAAGTCAAGTCTAGCTGGGCTGGAGGCATCAAAGGCCGTCCTAGACAAGTCAAAATCGGTAGATCAAGGGAGAGCGTTTTTCATAACCTCCCAAAAATCGAGGAATCTGAACGAGGTGATCAAGGGTAAGCTAATCATAAACTCTTGCGAAGTTTATACCTTATTTGATATCGGTTCTACCCATTCTTCTATTTCTCCTACTTGCGCTCAACGTTTAAATTTAACTTCGGAGAAATTAGACTTTGACTTATCTGTTGAAACTCCATTGGGAGAAACCTTCATTAAAACCACTATTTATAAATTTTGTTTGATTCAAATCAACACCCTCACATTACCTGTCGACCTTATCTCTTTGAAAATACTTTTATTTGATGTGATTTTTGGGATTGATTAGTTAACTATTCATCATGCAAATGTTGTTAGCTTTTATATTCCTAACCAACCTATTATGCGAATTCAAGCAACCAAACCACTAAAGTCAATCACTGTCATATCGATCCATAAAGCTATTCGTTTATTGAAAAATGGATGTCAAGCTTTCTTAGCTCATGTCACAAATTTAAACAAAAATGCGTCAAATTTGAATGATATTTCTATTATTAATAAATTTTCTGACGTATTCCCTGAAGAACTTTTTGGCGTACCCCCAGAGCGTGAAATTGAATTTTGTTTCGACCTTGAACCCGGTACAAAACCCATTTCCAAAGCCCCATATCGAATGGCTCCTATTGAACTTCAGGAGTTAAAAACCCAACTACAGGAGTTGTTAGACATCGGTTTCATTCGACCTATTACGTCTCCTTGGGGTGCTCCTACTTTATTCATAAAGAAGAAAGATGGGAGTATGCGACTTTGCATTGACTATCGGGAATTGAATCATGTCACCATAAAAAATAAGTACCCATTACCTCGTATTGATGACCAGTTTGACCAGTTGCAAGGTGCCAAATTCTTTTCAAAGATTGATCTTAGATTACGGATATCATCGCTTAAAATTAAAAGCGATGACATTCCAAAGACCTTTCGTAACTTCGATGCGTGCATTACGAATTCCTAGTCATGTCTTTTGGATTGACTAATGCTCATGATGCCTTCATGGACATGATGAACCGAGTATTCAAAGAATATTTGGATCATTTTGTGGTTGTCTTTATTGATGACATCCTCATATACTCCAAAAGCTGTGAAGATCATGAGCATCACTTGAAGCTGATACTCCAAAAGCTTCGTGAAAATAAGTTATATGCTATGTTGAAGAAATGCGAGTTCTGGCTTGAGGAAGTAGCATTCCTTGGGCACGTGATATTAAATCATGGAATATTTATTGACCCAGCAAAGATTGAAACAATACAAAGCTGGGAGCAACCGAAGTACGTAGCTTTTTGGGCTTAACTGGTTATTATCGGAGATTCGTGGAAGGATTTTCTCGAATCGCTACTCCATTAACTCAGCTGACTCGGAAAGATATAAAATTCGGTTTGAGCGAGGAATGTGAGAAGAGTTTTCAAGAACTCAAGAAGAGACTCATTTCAACACCTATTCTGACAATACCATCTGGTTCTGAGGGATTTGTCATCTACAGTGATGCTTCAGGCAAAGGTTTACGATGTGGTCTCATGCAACATGGAAAAGTCATAGCCTATGCCTCACGACAACTCAAAGAATATGAGAGGAATTATCCTACTCATAATCTAGAGTTGGCAGTTGTCGTTTTCACACTTAAAATCTGGAGGCATTACCTGTAAGGGGAGAAGGTGGAGATCTTTACGCATAATAAAAGCCTCAAATATTTCTTCACTCAAAAGGAACTCAACATGCGGTAATGACGTTGGCTTAAACTGTTGAAATATTATTATCATACCATTCAATACCATCATGGAAAAGCGAATGTGGTAGCTGACGCATTGAGTAGAAGATCATATGCGGGTACGAGTGCGGTATTGTCAATACAAAGGCCCATTTTGTATGACTTGCAAGGATGGAGATAGAGATAAAGACTCCAGGGACCCACGTGATGATGGCAAATATACGAGTAGAACTGACTTTAATCGATAAAGTTAAAGCTGCTCAAACTACAGACCTGGAGCTGATGCATATGAAGAAGAAAGTGCAAGAAGGTGCTATTCTGGAAGCAAGAATCGATGAAGAAGGAATACTTAGATTCAACTCCAGACTTTGTGTTCCTAACGACTCTGATTTGAAGTATAAGATCATGATGGAGGCGCAAAACACACTGTTTGCAATCTATCCTGGGAGTACCAAAATATATCGTGATCTTCGGCATACATTTTGGTGGAGCAATGTGACACCCCCAAATCTAGGTACTTCATTCCCTCAAGATTTGGTGTTCACTTTCAATACAACCATACTATCTACCCAAATATAATAAAATTAAAACCATAAATCCTCCCTTTAAAAGGGATACATCATTAATCAAAAAGTCTTCCCAGGTTGTCTAACCTTAAACATCAATCAAGTGCGAAAATAAAATAATTACATCACATCATTAAATTTAAAGTCTATCATCATGACAATAATTGAAATTACAAGTCTTCATCACTTGTACATTTTTCCCTTTCCTTTGCTAATCGTAGGTTCATCGACCTTCTCAACTTTAGCTGCAATGAGTGTATATATATGCAAGAGTGAGCAAAAAAAATGCTCATTAGATATAGTAATGAAACAACAACAAAATAATAACTACCAATGAATAGGCTCATTAAAACTGAATGGTACTCTATCAATGATAACCAAAAACTAGAATCAAAATATAAAATATATCTGAGGGTCATAAGACCACAAACTATGTCCACGGTTACAAGTAATCTTTTAACTTTAACCTTAACAGTTATACTGTAGGGACTTCACGTACTTAGGGGGATCAGCCATTTGTACCATGTATTGTGCACAAACATCTAAACGCATTGCGTATCCCCTATTACAAGGTTGTTCTTCTCAGTTTTAGAGTACAAGTCCGCACCAAAGAAAGTTTGGTTTGGAAAAGCTTCAAGGGTAATTTAGAGTTTAACGACCATCAACTAAAGGATTAGTTGAATCAACAAAGTTTGATAACACTATAGTTGATCACTAACAACATAGTATGGAACAATGAATAATCATAGATGAACTAACTATTTATTAAACTCATGCTTGGAAATAACTAAAACATAAATATTGAATGAAACAATAAACCTTGCTTGAATAATAATAAGCTAAGGCTATGATTTTATAAAATTAGAATTGAAATTACTGAACATACATTAACTGATAGCAAGCTGACAATAAAACTTTCTCAACATGGTAATAACTTGTGCAAAGTAATTGAAATACAACAGTTTAATACTAGGAATTAGAGTTCAAGAAGCATTCACTATAAAAAAATGAACTAAAGAAACTTGTTTAATTATAAACAAGCTAGAGTAAATCAACAATGATTAGAATTCCAATAGAATTAGGGTTAAAGCTTGCTCAATGTAAAAGGTAAAAATTAGAAACTTTCTCAATGTAAAGAAATAAGGTTTTAGAAACTTTCCTCGTGCGTAATCTATAAATTTATAACTCATGTTCACCTACACATAGTATTAGAATCACAATATCTATTAGATATACTAACATCCACTTTCCAACATAACACTCACTTCTAGCTAAACTTGTTATTTAAGTACAAGTCTTACGTTACCATATACATTTTAGAATTCATAATTGTTAACTTCACTACACTTATCTACCATTCATTGTGTATACTAAATCATAATATAACGCGTTCATAATTTACTAATCCTTTTTACAACTTTGAAATTATTAATGACATGGCACGGTTCTGTTTTAACCTCCTCATTACATGTTTCTCACATTAACACATCACTAAACTAGGTTACATTAAGGTTTCAAAGTCTGCAAAAATAACAAACTTTACTCGGTGCAGCGGACTCTTGGCGGCCGCCACGCCTGATTTTGTTTTAGATTCCTGCTCTCTCACCGCTGCGCCTTGTCACATACCATGGCTTATGCACCAAGATTATCAGCTTTTATGGAACGTGATTTCTAATTGTTTTAAGCCAATTAACACGAATTTCAGCCACAAAATAATAATATTAACATAGAAAATTGGTATAGAACTAACACAAACATGATTCCTCACATATTCAACCACTTAGAATAATTTAACAACAACTTTAACTAATTTAATTTCTTGAATTTCATGTTTTCATACAAAAACTCCATTTTTGACATCCTCCACAGAAATTCCCACTGTGCCCACAATTCTACACCAAATTACTTCATTCAAACTACGTTCTCTTCGTTTCTTAACGGACTAGCATAATCAAGACTCAATTTATAGATTAACACACAAATTAACCATCATATTTTGTACTTTCATAAGCCATATGAAAAATATATATACTGTAAACAGTTTTCTTCCTTTTTAAACATAATTAGCATATAATTCCCTATTTAAACATAAACTCTAGCATTACAATTACTTACAATTGCAATAATTCAGTTTATACAACAATTCAAGAGAATTTGAATTCACAGAGAATAGAAAATACATGACGTAAAACATATTAAAACATATATGTATATGTAAAATTAAGGTTATGAAAATACCTTCAATTTGCTTGATAATCCTTACTAACACCACTGAAATTGCTTTGAAATCACAGACTTTCTCTCAATCTTTCTCTATTCTCTCAAGTTTCTCTGAAAACTTCTCCTCTTTTCTCTTCTTAGGGTTAAGCCATATGTATTTCATGTAAGATAAAATATAACTCCAGCCAACGCACAAACTTTTAAACGTTTAAAAATTGATGTTCTACTAATGATCCTATTAAATCATCAGTTACCTTAATTTAATATATATTATTTATATTATATTTATTTTATTTATATTATAATTATAATTCAAAATTTAAAAGCTATAGCTATGTTTGGCAAATATTAATTAAAATAAAGACTTAATATCTTTAAGCCTTGTTTGGTAACCAATTTAAAACTCCTTTAATTTATTTTAATAAACAATTTAGTTTATAATTTAGAATCACATATTATTTATTTGGATTCCCATATCCAACATTAATCAAATAAATTAATTACACATACTATATTTTTAAATAAATTTTCCACTTAACAAAAATTGCCAAATTATAACTTCATTATAATTTTATTTAATAATTTAGCATACCATTTTTAAATTATTAAATTAAAACAACAATATAACATCTCATGTTATCTTACAACTCTCTAACTTATAAATTAAATTAATTTAGAATATTATCTAATAAATTTAATTCATCAATATTTAATAACAACAATCGCATCAATAAAATATTTATTTCATTTAATAAATATTTTATATTACAAATAATAAAATCTTGGATTGTTACAAGCAATATGAAGAGAGAGATAACGGAGTTTATCTCAAGGTGTATAACTTGTCAATGTATCAAGGCGGAGCATCAAGTGCCAAAAGGTCCATTGCAATCACTTGAAATTCCAGAATGGAAGTGAGAGGACATTACCATGGATTTCATTACTGGTCTTCCCAAGTTTTCTCAAGGCATAGATGCAATTTGGGTCATTGTTGATAGATTGACCAAGTTAGCTCATTTCTTACCTTTACGAGAAACTTATTCACTTGAACGTCTTGCTCGTTTGTACATAATGAGATTGTAAGACTGCATGGTATGACAGTATCCATAGTTTCTGATCGAGACCCAAGATTCACTTCACGGTTTTGGGTCAGTTTGTAAAAAGCTATGGGCACATATTTGCAATTCAGTTCGGCATATCATCCTCAGACGGACAGGCAGTCGGAGAGGACTATTCAAACTCTGGAGGTCCAATTAAGACTCTGTGTCCTTGACTTCAAAGGAAGTTGGGACAAGTTCTTGCCATTAGTGGAATTCTCCTACAACAACAGTTATCAAGCAAGTATCGGCATGGCTCCATTCGAGGCATTGTATGGAAGAAAGTGTCGTTCTCCAGTATGCTGGGATGAGTTGGGTGAAGCAACGTTGTTGGGACTGGAATTGGTACGCATGACAACGAAAAAGATTTAAATGATCCAACAACGTATAAAAACCTCACAAGATCGACAAAAGAGTTATGCTGATCTTCATCGGAAGGATGTGGAATTTAATGTTGGAGAACATATGTTGTTACGTGTTGCTCCATGTAAGGGAGTTACGAGATTTCGAAAGAGAGGAAAGCTCAATCCTCGATTCATTGGCCCATTCGAAATACTCGATCGAGTAGGAACTGTGGCTTATA